>OX392519.1:11130207-12497082 GCA_947623375.1 Apotomis capreana
CCAAGTCGAGCAAACGCGCTTGCCGGCACGCCGTAACATCCTTTTCTCGAAGCCATTCAGACCATTTTCAAACTCCCAGTATTTCATTACGGACAAAGCTAGAAGCCTGAATTTTTAATGACCAGGAGAGCATGATATAACCTAGGCATATTCCAAATTGCATTCAATTTGAACCAGTAGTTTAGAAATTATTGCCAGTCAAAGTTCCTTAATTTTGTCACTCACTGATTCACTCACTGACTCACTGATCATACGAATTCTAAGTTACTTCTAGCAGACACACAAGCTTGAAATTTCGTGCTCTATTACGGTTTGGTGTACAAATCATTAAAAAACCTAAACATTACAAAATTTCCGTGTAGTTTTCAAGTAATGCGAACGGCATAGATAAATTTGTATTTCCTTATGAACCCCATACAAAGTATACACGATTACAAAGCTAATTTTGCGGTTCACATAAATTAGATATGGGTGAATCAACTTTTAAGTGCACCTTGTTGCTATGGTTACGCAAAATTTGTCCCTCGCACAACCTAAGCATTTTTCTATGAAACAGTATGAAGATTTGGACAACGGGGACAGAGTAAACAACACAAAAAAGTTGATTCACCCATATATACTTTCAGGCATAGAATACTTATTAATTAATGAGGGAAAAGGGAAGTGAAGAGGGAAGGGGTGAAAGGGATGAAAACGGTGAAACAGTGAAAGGGGTGAAAGCGATAAAAAGGGTGAAAGGGATGAAAATAGTGAAGGGGATGAAAAGGGTGAAAGGGATGAAAACAGTGAAAGGGATGAAAAGGGCGAAAGGGATGGTTGTTGAAAGGGATGAAAACAGTGAAAGGGGTGAAAAGGGTGAAAGGGATGAAACGGGTGAAATGGAAAAGGGGTGAAAAGGGTGAAATGGATGAAAAGGTGAAGGGATGAAAAGGGGTGAAAAGGGTGAAATTGATGAAAGGGGTGAAACGGATGAAAGGGATGAAAATGGTTAAAGGGATGAAAAGGGTGAAAAGCATGAAAATGGGTGAAGGGATGAAAAGGGGTGAAAACAGTGAAAGGGGTGAAAGGGATGAAAAGGGGTGAAAACATTGAAAGGGATGAAAAGGGTGAAAGGGATGAAAATTGAGAGGGATGAAAAGGGTGAAAGGGATGATAAGGGGTGAAAACGTTTAAAGGGGTGAAAAGGGTGAAATGGATGAAAAGGGGTGAAAAGGGTGAAATGGATGAAAGGGGTGAAAGGGATGAAAAGGGGGCAAATAGTGAAAGGGGTGAAAGGGTTGAAAAGGGTGAAAATAGTGAAAGGGGTAAAAGGATGAAAAGAGCTAAAGGAGTGAGGGGTAAAGGGTGAAGAACTGATCATGAACTTTACGCGAGTCTCGTGAGCTCACCTTTATTTAAAGGTACCGTTTGGACGGAAGCTTGTTTAGATATATATTCTAGGGCTCTCGGTATCCGTGTTACACGCGGAAACGTGTACACGGGTCCTTAACACCGGCGGTACTAAGAACCCGATCTACACGAACCGGCTAGGAAACGTTTCCTTCGGAAACGGGTCGACACGGACCCGCTAGGAAACGTGTCCTCTAGGAAACGTTTCTAAGTTTGGATCCGGATCCGCGGTTCGCGCCTTCACTCGGGTATTGAATACACGTCTGAGCGACCCGCCCGGACCAGTTATTATTTGAGTTGAAGTTGAAATGAAACGGATAATTTGTTCATTATTGAATGAAAAACTGATTTTATATTATTACGTACGGAGGAAAAAAGATCGAATAAAGACATATAAAATATTTTTTTCTGCTTTTTTATAATTACTATTAGGGTACTGATCAGAGATGGGCATTATTCGATTAATTTTTTAGTTAACTAATCAATCGATTAAAAATATCATTCGTAATTTTTTATCGCGATTAATTTAGTTGCGATTAAATTAGTTGTGAGAATCTTCGACTAACAATTGAATTAGTTTTAGTTTCAATCGACTAAATTTCACGATTAAATCAATATTAAAACTACGCAGTCGCTCGTTTTTGCATTTTTATTTATATTCAAGTTTAATTTGTAACGCTTGAATGACAATGCAATATTATGGGCCATATTAACAATATTATAAGGATAAATAACGAAAAACTGCAATGTTTACAAATCGCAAACAATATAGTAGTTGGTGCTCTATTAATATTTTGATACTTAAAGTACTAGTTCTAACGAGTATTGTAAAGTCCTATACGATACTGAGTAAATTATAGACATAGATATTATCAATATTTTGCTGTCTGTGTCATTAGTACAACTCTGTTTAGTGTCACGCGGCGACAAAACAATGGGATAATCCTACTTACCTGGAAGTTGTTTGTTGCATTTTGGTGCAAGTGCCGAGGAATCTTCTAAAAATAACACGTTCTATTGAATTAAACATCTGCATGTTGTTTATTATCTATTTTGTTGCGGTCTATTTTGTTTTCACCGTGTGGTCATTTAAAATATTTAAACCTCTTTGTAAAGAAATCTCAACATTAACTATTGTACATTTTCCTTGCGTCATTCTACATTGATCATTTTCATTTGATGATGATTGATCAGTCGTCGTTTTCAATCGTCAATCGCAATTAATTCTGTTAATTTTAATCGTTAGTTGTTAGTCGATTACATTTTGCCCATCTCTGGTACTGATTAATACCTAACACCTTGCATGATGGATGTAACATTATGGTGTTAGGTGCAAAACGTTGTCATACCTACCTACATTCTTACGTTACCTGCTATGGCGACTCTTTTTAAGATTAGATATGAATAGGATTAGGGTTGCACTGCAGTTGCACTTGCAGATAACGACAATACCCATTGTATATCGTCATAAATTGACCGCGACAATTTTACTGATAATACGTACAAGTTGTTTTGACATTAGGCTTTTACCTGGAAGACCTTTTATTCGTTAAAGTTGAAGGAGAGGCCGCTTTCATTAAATAAAATTAAGCAAAATACTTTTTAACCCTTTTGGAGGGGGCAGCTTTGAAATTATAATATGTGTACTCGCTAGTCATTAAGATTACCTGTAGTTAACCACATTGCCGGTCAACATTGAGAATCTTACGTTATTTGTTCAAGTTTAAAGTTATTATTGTTGGTGTTTTGTTTTTACTTGTTACTATTACGTTTGGTTATTTTTTGTTATACTGTTTAAAATGAAAAGAAGTTGGGTGTGGAGTTACGCTACCAGACACGGTGATACAGCCTACTGTACCTTGTGCAGTGATCGGACAAATAATCAGTTTTCGTGTTGTGGTGGTTCGACAGGAGCTATAGGGAAGCATTTAAAATTTGTTCACCTAAAATCTCCAGCATCGACGTCTAACGAGTGAGTACCTATATTTACTTTTTTTAATCTGATGATGTGTGGAAAACACCGTGACACCTGACAAATAAATACAATCATTCGCGAATAATGCATAAATTTTACAAATATTTTTGTTATATCCGTCGTATATTTTGTTCAGGAATGAAATTTTACGATTGATTGGCTTATGTATTGATTCATAATATTATTTGGAGATCCAACAACTGTTACTGTTACTATAAGTTATACACATAAATGAACAAATAGCAAAACAACAAAACAAAACAAAAGAACAAAAAATGTTTACAAATGAAGCGAAAATTGAAAAATTTAATGATTCGGACAGGATTCGAACCTGCTTTAATAAAAAAAAATAAACAAAAAATGTGTATCAATAAAATAGCGATTGCAGTTAAATGACCATTTATCCAAATAATAACTAACTTTGCGCAATCTTTTTGTATGATAATAGTTTTTAATATTATATTATTATTTAACTTAGTATTATACTCCGCACAAAATAGATTTAAATAACTAATGTGGGCGATCGTGGTGATGATTACCTTCAATTAAAAAAAAATGTTTATATTTGGACCATTTTTCATTGCAGTAATCCTTCAGTCGTTGAAGGAAGACCGCCAAGCGATTTGCCGACTCCTGGTACTAGCAGTGATTCAACTGTAGGCGAAGTGACATCAGAAGAACAAAATCGAAGACGTTTTCGTAAGAGTCAGGCTTACGACGGTTCATCGTGTAGCATAGACCGGACTGAAAAAATCCACCAGGCACTGGCAAAACTAATTGCTGTAAATCAGTTACCACTTTCATTTACAGCGAGTGAAGGCTTTCGTCAATTTATGGCAGTGGTTGAACCTGGCTATAAAATCATTAAAGAAGAAGCATTAAAACGTAGGCTTAATCTTCTGGCAGATGATGTAACTGGCAAAATACGCGAAAAGTTGTCGAATGCGAAGAGCATTGCATGCACCGCAGACCTTTGGTCATCTCGCGCCCAAGAATCTTACGTGACATTTACCGCTAACACTATAGACGATGAATGGAATTGCGAAACACTGACACTAAGTACACAAGAGATGGAAGAAAGACATACTTCTATTAACATCGCCAAAGAAATTAAAGACGTTGCTGACAAGTGGGGAATATCATCGAACCTCACAGCTATTGTGACAGACAACGCCACAAACATAGTAAATGCAGTTTCTTCAAGCAGTGTACTGGAAAAAAACAATCTGACCTGCGCTGCTCACAGCCTTCAACTTGCTGTGAATAAATCACTTATTTTGGAAGACGTCGCGAGTGTATGCAGCAAGGCAAGCAAAGTTGTTGGACACTTTCGTCACTCGAACGTAGCAGCTCGTGCTTTAGAAGAGATGCAGGAACAACTGGAGGTGCAGTGCTAGGGTTATCACTATCAGTAGAGACCAATATTATATTGTTTGAACCAAGATAAAATTAAAGCAAAAATAAAAATAAAATAGCGTATTAAACAAATTGCAAATACAGAAAATATTCTCAGAACATGTTAAGCCCAACCCAATATGCATAATGCAATGAAGGGTTAATTTATTATACATATGAGGAAATATCTAAATAACACAGTTGCAATAAATCCTTATATCAGATTATAGTTCATATTTATACCCTCCGAAAAATTTGAGGAATTTACACAATTTTAATAACTGATTAAGTAAAAAATATCGTTTAATTTTTAACGACAACGTAATATTACATAAATTTAAACATCAATTACATTATACACGTCGACAAACTAAAGTCGCTGTCGTGTCATTTGACGTAGTACGATCACTGATTATCATAAAATCATGAAATGGAGTACCATTTCTCACTCCATAGCTTTTATGACCACAACACGTCGACAGCGGGTCGGACCCGCGTGTGATTGAGATCCGTGTACACGGGTACACGGGTACACGGGTACACGGGTCTTAATTACACGGATCTTTATTACACGTTCCAAACGGGCCAGAAACCCGTTTCCGTGTAACAGAGAAACGGGTACCCGGAAACGGGTACACGAAACCCGGACACGACCGAGAGCCCTAATATATTCTCTATACGTAGGTAGGTGTTCTATTTTTAATCCTGAGAATACAAAAATAATAAAAAAAATACATATAAAACGAACTAGATCCAGTAAAAACTAAATTTGAAATTATTAATAGAGCTTACGTTCATCGTGAACAATTTCCTATATGTATAGCATATGCTATTACTATACATAAAAGCCAGGGCCTAAGTCTAAACAATGCACTGATGGACATTGGTTCAGCAGTTTTCACATGCGGTCAAGCGTACGTGGCACTTTCTAGAGTGACAAGTTTGGGCGGTTTACATCTTATTAACGTTGACTTCGGTAGTGTTAAGGCGCAAGACTCCGCAATTAATTATAGAATATAATAGACTTAGAAGTATTTACCGTCCAGACTTGTCAAAACGCCTTATCAAAGCCTCCGAGAAAAGCCCACAGAGACAGAGAGTGGGCATTAAGGAAGACAGTTGCAGATGCACAAGAAGTATTACCTCAAAAAAAAAAACTAGGATCACTTCCAAAAAGAAATGAGATCCCATCAAAAACATAACATGTAAAAAATTCCAAGTCTCGCAACCTTCTACCGCAAAAAGTTGTGAGATACAATATAAAACCAAGTCGGTTAATTTGTTCAGTACCTATCAAAGTGACCCCCCGCCTATATGACAACTTTGACTTACATTTTCACCAGATAACATAACTAAAAACATATTACCTGACCGTTGTAGTGCCCGCATTAATATTACACATATTTATCTTTATAATAAAATGTAATGACTTGGCCATCGCACGACAACATATGTATAAGCATACGAGTAAATCTTGAATAGTTTACAAATTAGATAGTAAGGTCATTTCATTCGGTATTGAGCGGTGCTCATCCAGTTCTTTTCAGCTGTTTTTACTATCTCATCTGCATCTGCCCATATTTTCTTCTGCCGTCCTCTTTTGCCCGTGGGGCTAGGTCCATCTTTTATCTTGGTTAAGACGGCCAAGATGAAACAATAAGTAGGAATTTACGCATACAAATTAAGCGTGACATTCAAATCTAGTTAATAAAATTTGGTAGATTTTATTTTCATTATAATGTAGGTAGAGTATAATATTACCGTGTGCGATGGCCAAGTCATTACATTTTATTATAAAGATAAATATGTGTAATATTAATGCGGGCACTACAACGGTCAGGTAATATGTTTTTAGTTATGTTATCTGGTGAAAATGTAAGTCAAAGTTGTCATATAGGCGGGGGGTCACTTTGATAGGTACTGAACAAATTAACCGACTTGGTTTTATATTGTATCTCACAACTTTTTGCGGTAGAAGGTTGCGAGACTTGGAATTTTTTACATGTTATGTTTTTGATGGGATCCTATTTACTGAATGTAAATTCTTGACTTTATCAATAAATTACCGAAAGCGGCGTACATGTCCCTATAACATTTGAAGAGTTCCCTCGATTTCTCCAAGATTCCATCATCAGATCCCGACTTAGTGCCAACGGGACCAACTCGGAGTTATACCCTTTCGATTAAAAAAAAAAAATTGAAAATCGGTTCACGATTCTCGGAGATATCGAGTAACATACATAAATAAAAAAAAAAAAAAAAAAAAATTGTTTGAATTGAGAACCTCCTCCTTTTTTGAAGTCGGTTAAAAAGAGGAAACAGGACTAAAGATTCCGCAAATATCAAGTATTTTTTGCCAAATCCAAAACTATCCGCAGTGATGGAGTCATGTTTTTTTTTAAATATGAATCAGTGCCTATTCATTTCGCAAGAAGAAAGAAGGATTGAGCAGCATTCCGGTAAACAATGTTTTGAATTTGGTTATTGCTTCCTTCCTTGACAAATCGCTACTGACGTATAATGATGTAAATATATGACGTATATACACCGTTACCGAAAGCTGTTTCTCCCTGGGCCGGACCGACTCTTGTTAGGCTATACTGCAGTAAAGTAAAAACGAGGGTTATGATATGATTATGACTCCTTCGATGCGTAAACGCTGTCTTCTATCGTCTTTCATAATCAAACTTTATGTATTGAATCAGTTCCTCACTGAACTTCGTGATAGGGCTGCCATCCGTCCAGGTTTCCCCGCATTTGTCCTAGTTTGGAGGCCGTCCAAGGGCAGTCCGTGGGGGGTTTTCAAAAAGTTTCGGGGAAAACCCGGCCTTTTTATGTCAATGAAAGATAAAGCGGTTGTTTTTTTAATATTATTATTTTCGGAGACGGGGAAAAAATACGATTTACGCCAAAATGGCCCGGTTCTTTAAGTATTCGTGAGTGTGATCACACCCAAAACTGTCAAAGCGAAACCCAAGGGCCACGTGTCAAAGCTTTAAGTTCACAAATAGGTCAATAGAGAAGGTCGGTTAAAAGTGGAGCGCAGTTTCAAGGGCGCGCCGACCTTAGCTCCAGACGCAATAGGTTGCATCTAAGGGCAACCAGGCGTCTATCGTGAGTTCTTGGAATAGTAAATAGGTCAGCTTAAACTGTAGGTATTGTACACGACGTAAACCATGGGTACCTACATTTCATATTTCTGCCCGACAATGACAAAGCCAATAGCAGAAGTTATTATTATTTTAGCAGTGTATGTATACGTACCTACATGTATCGTGTATTTGCGTATTTTCCGTCGAAGTGCCTAAATTATAAGACACAATAAGCATATAACTAATATCGGTTCAGATTCTATTGAGCGATATTTTATGGATGCAATTACAAGCCCTAAATTAAAGGCATTTGTAGAAGCCAATGTAATTGCAATATTCCACAGAGACGAATAGTTTTATATGCAATCATCATCTGTTGATGACTAGGAACTATCCAAAAGAAGAAATTACGTTTACAATTACAAGGTCAGCTTGAAGCCAGTTAAGGATATTGATCATATCATTAATTTGGCACATCGAAACTATCGTTTATTATATTGAATCAACGAGGTATATATGCAAAAAAATAGACGTAGGTGAATGCCAAGAGGCCAAGATTTTTTTTAGCAATGTAAGATGAAGGACACATAAAATTTACGTATATTTTAAATTTTCACAAAAATTAAAGGTGGTATTGTTTTGTTCATTACAATTAGCAGTAGCAGTATGCCATGTTGTCTTATCTCGATATCTTCCAACAACTTCGGAGGACTAGGCAGCCCTAAGATGATCGTGGCCCTATTACTAAGAATTGCATTGTACTCGTAGTTGACTACGGCGTCTACGGCCCCGTCGTTCTATTGGCATTTCATGACCTTGCTCGGTTACAAGGAAAGATAATCGCTATGCGATCTCTTCCATGCAACTTTGGGAATACACCAGCTCGTCGACCGTGGCCCTATTACTAAGAATTGTATTGTAGTATACGTGGGCGCCGGCAGTTTAGTGTAGCTACGTCGTTTCATTGGCATTCACCTTGACCGGTTTCAAGGAGATTTATTTTTCTTTATTAAAATACTAACTGCGCCGCGCGGTGTTACCCGCTCATCCAACGGGAACACTTATTTTCTTCCGGATAAAAAGTAGCCTGTGTTAACCCAGTGTTAGCTACCTTCATACCAAAATTTATCAAAATTGGTCCAGCCGTAGAGCAACAAATATACACATAAACACGCTCACAAACTTTCGCCTTTATAATATTAGCGTGGCAAAAAATGGTTCACAGTGGAAACGATCACAGTTGCTCATGCCACAGTTATTGTTACAAATCACACAATCTTAAATATCATTGACGATTAACACCTATATTTACAAATTAAATCTTTTTCTGTCGGCGTTTGTGCGTGTCCAAAATTGAGTTAATTTCGGCGACTTAAGCAAATCACAATTTGTACGTGAAGGTATTTCTTTCAGCTTCATTTCGTGCACATTCCACTATGCTATGGTACATGTCCTCTTTTACATTACATTCCACACAGTCCGGAGTTTCACATTCTCCCATGATATAAGCGAAACTAACATTATTTAGGGGAATGTGTCCGGAGCGGAGTCTGACACCAGTAGCTGCATCCGATCTGTTCATGCTGATCCCCGTAAACCAAGGAATGCGAAGCAAATTAGGCTGAATTGTACGGTAGCATATCCATTTGCTTAGTATTTTTCTTGGAAATGTTATAAGAAACGATAATCGCTATAGAGCGATCTCTTCCATTGAACCTTGAAGAGGACTGTCTGCACCAGCTCTAAGATCGATCGTGGCCCTATTACTAAGGCGCCGGGAACTTAGTGGAGTTCGTTGTTTCATAGGCAATAGGCATTGACCTTAGTCGGTTACAAGGCAAGGGTAGTCACATGGCATAAAAACGGGCAGGATTTCTCAAATTTTATATGGTCGGGTCGGGTGGCTGGATACGAAACTATGGCTTTATCATTACATTACTGTTCATCCATCGCGGGCGGTTTTGCAACGAAGCCATCTTATTTATTATAAATTATACATTCCTGGCTGCTGCGATGTTGTTGTAGTGTATTTTAGTGAGAATTGGGATAACAATAGGTACGGGCTTTTAACTGCAATGCTATATTGCAAACTGATTAACAATTTCTGTCTGTACATTCAAGAGTTGTTTACTTCCTATTTTAAAGTCAGCAGAAGAAAAGTAAGTCCCGATCATGTAAGTTTGCATGGCAGGATGGACGGGGGACGCACCTCTTCTGACTTAACCGTCTGAAGATACATACATAATTACATATGTAAGTATGTAAGTTGCACAATGTATATGTCACAGTAAGATTGAGAACACCGTCAGTTTATAATCTATCTAGCGAATTTACAAACTAACCTAACTGTCAGTTTACAATATCACTGGGTAGTTTATCAACTAACGGTATAGCCCCATCTTACGGTGTCATATAGATAATTTTAGATGTAACAGTACGATGCAATTAGTGGAGGTCAAAGTGCTCTAGGGTATAAAAATCCTACGAGGGGCACACCGAAATGATCGGGAATAGAGTACTTTAAACTGAGTTACATTAAATCCTTTTTTGTCACATGCATACTGGCGACTTACAATCACGATGCCGTTTTTACAATTTAAAAAAAGAACGATATATTTTTTTAATTCCATTTTTAAATTGACAACTCGATGAACAAAATGGAGCTGACGCGTGAAAATTTTCGTGCAATTATTTACCATAACTTTCGTCGTGGCTTATCTCCAGATGAATGTCGCAATGAGCTTGTTACTATATACGACATTGAAGCACCTAGTCAGACGACAATATATCGGTGGTATGCTGAGTTTCGACGGGGTCGTGCCTCTCTTGGCACCGTACCTTCATCAGGTCGGCCGAAAACGGCGGTTTCGCCTGAAAACATCGCGGCTGTGGAAAAACTACTAAAAGAAGATAGACATGTGACATACGAGCAGATTCGGGCAACCATAGGCATTGGAATGACTGCAATTCACACTATTTTGCATGGTGAATTGGGTGTCAGAAAATTGATTTCCCGATGGGTACCCCATAATTTGTCTGAAGAGCAAAAGGCGGCTCGTGTTGATTGGTGCCGATCTATTCTGAAATGCTACAATGGAGGAAAGTCAAAAGCCGTTTATAATATGGTCTCGGGTGACGAATCCTGGATTTATTCTTATGAGCCTGAAAGAAAGCACCAGTCGGCAGTATGGGTCTTCGATGACGAGGTCAAACCAACGAAAGTTGTGCGTTCTCGAAGCGTGTCGAAGAAGATGGTGGCTTCGTTCGTCTCAAAAAAGGGGCATGTTGCCACAATTCCTCTAGAAGAACAAAGAACCGTTACCGCTGATTGGTATATCACAGTTTGTTTGCCGGAGGTGCTGGCCGAACTTCGCCAAGGGAACCCGAGACGCCGCGTCATCTTACACCACGACAATGCGAGCTCCCACACCGCCCACAAAACAACTAAATTTTTGAACGACGAAAACGTTGAGTTGATGTCCCATCCTCCATACAGCCCTGACCTGAGTCCAAATGATTTTTTTACGTTCCCTAGAATTAAAGATTTATTGCGTGGTCAGCGGTTTGAGAACCCAGAAGCCGCTGTGGAAGCCTATAAATCGGCCATTTTGGCAATGCCTACTTCAAACTGGAATTATTGTTTTAATGACTGGTTTAAAAGAATGCAAAAGTGCATTGAATGTAACGGAGAATACTTCGAAAAACAATAAAATATAATTTATGTATATAGTGCACATAGTTTTTTAAATTCCCGATCATTTCGGTTTGCCCCTCGTATTATCGGAATCCCTGCAATAATAAGCAAGTATTTCTAAAGCATACGTCGCACAAATGAGTGCTTATGAGCTGCTAATTTATTGCAAAAGTCTCATTACATCGTTTGATTATCTCACTAGCTGGTATACAAATTCCGTTACATGTCTAAAACTTTGTTAATTAAGTATCTTATCTTATGATGAGTTGATGACTAGCTAGACAGTAATTCGACCTTCAGACAGAATGCCGCGCAGAGACAAAAGGACGCAAAGATATCTGTATAAATCTAGGCAAAATTTTGAATGGGCGGAAGCGATTTTCCTTGTAAAGATGACATTCAATATTTTGACGTCTTATATGCAAACGTCGACGCGACGTGGCGGACGAGTAGGACAGACTCTTCGCAAAGGACATTCCAGACCCAGCAACCAATGGACAGAAAGGTCATGGCTCAACCCAACAAACAGGGATATTACCATCATCTTAATGCAGCGTATTTATATGCTGAACCCAACTCTAATTTTTATTTTTTTAAGTCGGTAGTGAGACTTTTATAAGCGTTGGAAAGGGGAGAAAAGGGCGAGAGAAATCTAGTCGAGTAAGTACTATCGTAAAACCTTAATATCACCAATCACTAGTCAAAGTGTTATGTTAATGTCAAAATGTTTCTTGTGGCACTTAAAACGCTAAATAATCGCTCTTTAACCTCTTGACCGCCATCGACATGATAATGTTATCGATTAAAGTGTCTACCGAGCCAACGTCGGCGTTAGGTGACAACAAATAACTTCGACGACGCGATTGGCGCAGTTTGTAGCCACCTGCCTACTGAGCCGGCGGTCCCGGGTTCCAATCCCGGCCAGGGCAAATATTTGTGTGATGAACTCGAATATTTGTGCTTGGGTCATGGTCAGAGATGGGCGTTCATGGGTAAATACCCGATAAATACCGGGTAAATACCTAATCTACCGGGCAGTAGTAGTAGTAGATTGGGACCATGACTCATGGTTGTTCTATGTATTTAAGTATATATTTATCTATATAAGTACGTATATCGTCATCTAATACCCATAACACAAGCTTTCTTGAGCTTAATTTGGGAGTAGATCGATTTGTGTGAGGTTGTTGTGGTGTCTACCTAAAGGTTGTCTGGAAGAGATCGCTCTTTAGCGATAAGACCGCCTGTTGTCTACCGTTATTAAAATTATTGTTCTGTACTGAATTTGTAAACTTTTTTTGGTGTGCAATAAAGCATTTTGTATTGTATTGTATTGTTGTCGGATATTTATTTACCTATTTATTTAAATAGTTTACAAAAATGCTAGGGACGATATTTTTGGTGTTGACGTTGAGAGCACAGCGCGTTATAAAACCTGTGGTCAAGAGGTTATGAGGTTAATGCCTTACCCACTTGTTTCATATTTTGAAGTTGAACTCTATTTATATATCACTACATAGTATAAAACAAAGTCGGTTTCTCTGTCCCTATGTCCCTTTGTATGCTTAAATCTTTAAAACTGCGCAACGGATTTTGATGCGGTTTTTTTTTAATAGATAGAGTGATTCAAGAGGATGGTTTATATGTATAATACATGCATAATTTATCAGCATTGCACCCGTGCGAAGCCGGGGCGGGTCGCTAGTAATAAAATAAGAGCGGTGACGGGTACTTGTAGTTTCCATAAGTAAGTAATTGCGTGGCTAACGTATCCATATGTGAAGAGGTGCAGTGTATCGTTTTCAATATCACTTCAGCAGTTCCTTTTTTAAGATTCTGTCAGATAGAAGAGAATGAGAGTTATATCGTGATCTTCTAAAGAAATAGAAACCTACCTTTATGAACATCAAATAGTAGTAATAGTAGAAATTTTCCAAAAGGCTGAGACTATTTCCGGAAGTTTCCGCAAACTCTCAGAAGAATGATAAAATATATTTCAATTAGGACATTTCCTATTGCAATCTTGGAAACTTTCCGTCGGCACATTTTTGATACAGATTGTATATGGCTGCCGTATAAAATCACGGTAGAGTGACAGTGAGAACACATTTACGTATTTGAAGGACATTAGCCGTTTTAAAACTGTAGAGTAGACAAAGTTCTAAGTCTTCTGAACTGGAGCCGTCTGTTAATACTTGCTACGCCGTTGTTATAATTAATTTAGCTCGGCGAAACCAATTAAGTGGAATACGGCAATAATTTTAGCAGATTAATTTTATGGGGAACGTAATTTGATTAGGATTATGGATTAACTAGATTATTACGTATTAAATCAACACTTATAATATAAAACTTTCGCATTTATGCGAAAGTGATTCTGATTATGTTATATTTGTTTGTAACCCTGTATGTACTGTATTTGTTCCAACTTGGTATGTAGAAAACCTTAAACTAGCCCTAGAGAAGAACATACATATTTTTTCCGTAAGTTAGTGGTTGGATGGCTTCCGTGATCTCATCGTCTGGGACCATTAGATAAAATAAAAGTGTTTTATTTTAAAGTTGAATCTCGCACACAAACATTCTATTTATATGATATAGTACAAATTTTCTAAGCTAAGCTGATCCACTTATGAACTGAATACCATTGAGTGTTAACCACAAATTAGGATAGCGAAGCTCGTAGTAAAAGCAGATTGTAACCACCTTGGAAGGTTAATATAGATTATCAACTCTATTTCCTTGGACATTAGACAACAAAATACACTAACAGAATAATGGTGATCATAACTTTTTGGAATTTAACAACCGCCCGACTCTCCACAAGAACGTATTTTCTTGAAAAAGGACTATGAACTCTCATCATCAACCATTTTAAACCTATTCAACAAGGAATATGGTTGAAAATTCAATATCCACGCAATGTAGTTCTAACCTTTTTTTGTAAGTAACTGGTTGGCGCTTACGAGAACAATAGCAGATAGGATTGTATTAGACACAATGCCATTGTGAATGCAGGTAGGTAAGTGGATGAGCTTAGTTTAAAAAAATTGTACTATAATATAGATTAGAATAGATTTTAATATAGTACATTTTAACATTACATACCTAGGGTGAAATCATGAATGTCCCACATCGCTGGTGTTTGTAGCCCGAACCGCAGGTGAGGGTCATAAATATGTGATCTAGGGCTCTACGAATTCTCCACGCACGCAGAAAATCCCACTGACGACCTCATAACTTCAATACATTACGGTATCAAAAAAAAAAAAATTGACTAAAGGAACTCAAGTTGTGTCCGTTTTGTGGAAACAGTGAGGAGACATTGCGTACTAAGTACATAGTTACAAAAGTTTTGGGAAGAAAATTTCAATAAGAGCCATTGGCAATAAACGATACTACATTATTACCTAGAGGTCTACTATAAATTGGTGATTATTCGAGCGCTTTAGGAGGCCTTATTCCTTTTAAAATGCTGATTGCTTTATACATTTTTCTCTATGATCAAACATGTTTCTTAACATATTATTGATGTTACTACCTAGAACAGGCTATTGGGATTTATTGGTATATATTTGAAACCTACAGTTTGAATTTTTCATTGATAATTTTTGTTTCAAATACTACTCGAAATTGACCAAATTCACGGGGAAAATTAGTTTTTTCAACTTATTTTCGACTGCACGCAATAATAGCATGAAATACCTATGTTACTACCTAGAACTCGGGGAAAAGTATTATTCACTTCAAAAAGTTGGTTGAAATTCTCAATATATATGTCATAATATGAAAAAAAAAAATCTTTTTTAAAGGAATAAGGCCTCGCTACCGTGACCACAATATTAACGAACCCTGCATGATCTAAGGGGCAATTTTCAGTTGTTATATCGACGACGCTGATTTTTTATTTATTTATCAGAATGGTGTTGATTGCTTCTCTGAATTGGCCAATTGCGGTACCTAAAGTTGTTTCGGACTAGACGAGTTTTTCCGCTAGAGGGACGTAGTCATAACCTGTTAGTGAGAAATATGTAATTCATAACCAGCTGCAACTTGTAAAACCTTCTATTAATTTAAATAGTAGTCGTGAAAGAGCAGATGGAAACAGAACTTTGGTAATTTGATATGTAAATAAAACGCGGTGTGGGCATAGCGTGTCTAATGTTGTTCTACATATGTATTATGTTAAGTAAGTAGGTAGTTATATAATATTTAAGTTACGCTTAGTTTCGGTTATTCACCATGACTGGATTGACATTGACCTTGCCCGATTCATTTGACATTTCCTGAATATTTTTTCCTCTTTAGTTTTTTTGGGTATTTGGATGAACATGAATTCAAGTTTAGCTGGATAAGCAAGTATTATTCTAGTAAGGAATTAGTACTGAAAGCATAACCCATGAAATGAAGCAAATAATGCTTTTGACTTGATCACGTAATTTTATCATCGTCACGTGATCAAGCCTAACCATAAAACAAGGTCTATGAACACAACTCAACAGTCCATCTCCCTCGAATTAAAAGTAAATTGTACTGTAATCGTGGGCCAGATCGCTCGTCTGGTTTATACATAAACAGTATCTTTATCACCTACGGTAGGGTCGCAACGGAGGTGTAAAGACTATTCTACTATCTTCTAAGTTGTAATAAAAATGCGAGATCAACTGATCTGCCTTCAACTACAATCTAGTTATAAGTTAGGCAGGAGGCAACGCGTTGCGGGAGCGATATTTATGTAACACCATGTTGCTTATCTCGACGTAAACTTGTGAATCAGTCTATCGTCGAGCGTCGACGCGACACGATGGCTAGCAGTAGTAGAACAGTTATGAGACAGAATAATATCAAGACCTTTAAGCAGGTGGCATCCACACTGCGGGCATTATCATACATTACCGTAACACATGCTGTTTATCACACGACGTTAAAGTTGTCAGGGCACACCGTCGACGGTCAATGGTGAAAGAAATGTTAAAAGAAACGGTTGGTTAATTGATAGTATTACAAAAGCTAATCCTATTTTGACTAGGACATCCAAATAAAGTAGGTATTACAATCAAGGAAATTTAAACACGTGTCTTTTCGCTCTATGTCACAATGACAATAAAGGTCAAAAAAGTACGCGCTTCAGTTTCCTTTACTGTAGGCTGCGGGCGCGACCAGTCAAAACCGTAAAACAGGTAGCTTATCGTAATGGTAATATTTTGTAAATCAGTCTGTTGCCGAGCGTCGACCGCGCACAACGTCGCGCGGACTATAGTGAGACACAAGTTACCTAAACACTTGGTTAATTCCACTAAAGCAGAAAGATACTAAGAGTTCCCGTTTGGACTATGAAGTCAGAGTTAAGCAAGTGTGTAGCGGGCGCGACCAAACATTATAACCACAACATATTGCTTATCATAATATTGCTCGTATATATCAGTCTCCTGCCGAACGTCGACGGTACCCGACGCCATACGGTCGATCGCGAGACAAAAGTAAACAAACTAAAGACTTGGTAGTTGACAGTAAATCAGGAAAAGTGAGACCAAATACCACGGACAACCCATTTACACTAAAAAAACAGGCGCGACTAGATATTTATTTAGAATAAATTAATACGTTTTGCATCTTAGATTCTAATGTTAATAAACCTTTTAGATTTCTTTGAATCATCATAAAATATTTAATTTACATATCTGTTTTATTTTAAATGAATAAACAATTTGTTGTATGACTTAATAACTTGTTTTGTTATATAACTTATATACTTTTAATTCACGATGATATAAAATCTAATCCCGTATTCAATAATAAATGCACCAACAGGGTTTGTCTTAATATACAATTATTGTTATTTGTTGGCCATTCAATCGTTGCTAATGTTTTAGACCGGACCGCAACCGCAACACGTAGAGCGCACGCGCACCCAGTGTGATAAACTGAATGACGTGAACTGTGTTACACATACGACTCATTAAAAAAAGTTATTTAAGGGTTAAGGTAATGTGACTTTGTTGAAGAACCTAGTGTAACAGAGATAGCTATTTTACAAAGCAATTATGTCGAAACTGGCAGATTGTTTAGTTAACGAATGCAAAAACAACAAACAAAGTGGATCTATTTTATTTTAGATGTAAGTTAATATAAATACTAACCCCCTTAGTTTGTAAGTTCTAATTCAAATAAACATAAATTACGAATGAACATAGTTTTGAAATACGAGTCAAAGATAAGTTCATCGACCTTTACGACCTTCACATCCTTTCGCAAGCTTTATGTTATCTAATGTGGAAATACAAACTTATATTTTCTTCAGAACCCCGAATAATGCAAATCACCCGAGCAATCCAAGGTCAAATCTTTAGTCATCCGAGTTGGGGAACATAAATACATATTTTTAAACAGAACTTTGGAACAAACTACATCAGCACATTCGTCATTAAGACCGTCCATAAATACATACTAATATTATAAATCGCAAGTCTGTCTTTCTGTCTCTCTATCTTTTAAATCTCCACGCTTAAACCGCTGGACCGATTTAGATGGAATTCAATATGGCGATTATTTGGGTGCCGGGGTAGGACATACGATAGTTTTTATTACGGAAATTATCTCTTGAAGGGGAGAAAAGGGCGATGGAATTTACTACTGGGCTTTTGTATAATAAGATAAACATTTTTTTTTAATGTGACAAAGTCGCTGCAGAAGCCAGTAACAGATACATATAACCTAAATAGAAAGAAGACACAACTATGTAAATTCATCTCAATTCACATCCCGTAACTTACATTGCAAACTGTTGTGACACAAAACTAGATTGCGACGTTTTATTTTCGCATCCAATTTCGTTCGAAGCTTTTAAAAACATTCTGTCTGATTGAAATTGAATCAGCATCGATGTGAATAGATTGCGATTGGCTATTCCGTTAGTGCTCTACGCGCGTTGTACGTATGACTTACATTGTATGTAGGTCAAAATGCAAGCGATAACAATGACATGAAAGACGAATCGACGCGATCATAAACACCGAGCTGACAAATTTTACTCAAACTTAGTAAGCGTATGTGCTGTCATATGTATAGTAAATTATATATTTCTTATGCCGGCTCCACATGCTTGGCAAACAACACCAAACATACAGGACGCAGTTATACGTTAGAGTGAAGCGGAACTACGTCGTGTTCACTCTTAACGTATAACTGCGTCCTGTATGTTTGCCGTTGTTTACCAAGCATGTGGAGCCGGCCTTAGATAGAATAATAGAACAAATATAGTTAGAAGACGCTAAAAAACATCCAGCAGTGGTCAATGAAATGATCAATACTAAATCTACCAATATCTAGAACGTGTGCTCATGATTATTTATTTATTTAAACTTTATTGCACATAAAAACCGTACAAACGGCGGTATGTCATAAATTAATTTTCTTTCTTTATTTCTTTCTTTCATGAGGCTTTCTCTACCAGTCAGCCATGTTCTTATCTTCTGCCACTTCAACAGAACAGAATAACATTAAACCAAAGTTTAAAAAGCACAAACCAATGCGTAACGTAATTCGGCGGAAGAGACCGGGAATCCAACCCACCACTAATAGTTACTTTTTTGCTTTAAAAAACAAGGAAACATTAGATGTTTCACAAATTTAGAATAAAATTACAGTGTCGCGAATATCTTGAAAAAGTCAAGACAACTCTGCAGGAATGTTTAGTTATAAATATCTGACCCAACTCTTATTATAACTCGGCCTTTAATTAAAGTACGATGGACGACTTGGAGGTCGTGTCCTATCTGGCTATCAGATACCTAAAAGTGCTGATTTCATAATACGACCGACGAATTTTTCCATATGCATACCATTGCATTTACCTATTTTGAAGCGGAATTCTGTCAGCGACTAGTTTTCATACGTTGCTAGATTTTTAGGCTATTGAATGTTGGCCTCGCGTGACTCAACGTAAGAGGCTTTGAACGCAGAGGCAGGGTTGGAAACGAATTCTCATTTGAAATGTATTTCAATCCACTCACAGTTGTGGGAGTCCGTCCAGTTGTGAATCATTTACAATGTCTGACTCAGGTGTTGAACCTTTCTTGATTTGCGCGCCATTTGATATTGTTATCGTTTATAATGCACATTGCACGTCCGATGACGTCAAATGGGATTATTTCACAATTTACTAAATATATTGCATGGCGTAATGGGAAGGGGGGCAAATGCGATTACGATGGTAAATACAAAGTACACCAAAAGTACGTTTCGGTACTTACTTATTTTCCTATTCGCAAAATTTAACTAGGAAAGCTACATCCTCTTAGCCATCATACAGGGATTTAAATACGTTTGACAAAAGTTCGGTTTCGACATTTGTGAAAATTACTTTTTTAAAGATGGCATTCAGATCTTATCGTTGGCAGCCCGGCCACCGCGTGCAGCGAGCGAGCCACTGCTTTCTATGGTTTAGGTACTATGATACACCCGACGGATGCAAGCGATCCACTGGTCGCTAGTATCCATTGTAATCTATAGAAAGTAATGAACTGCAGTCCCCGGGATTAGAGTGGAATCTTTAGACGTCAGAGTCAATGCAGCTTTAACCTTTCGTGTACCCCTGACGCATATTTGTCACCGGTGGTACAAAACGTAGGTACGCGGCGCGGAGGCCCGGTAGACGAAAGGTTAAAGGATAAAGAAAATATATGGTACTCAGTACTCACCAGCGCTGCTCTTGTAGCGTAGTCAGTCCGTGATCACCGCTCCATCGGCGCACCGGCATTGACCCCACGCCAGCGCCGGCCCGTCGTCCGACACGACAACACAGTCCGACACACCGCACACAACACTACACACACTGCACACACGGCGCGCACGTCCGCACGACACGCACTAACGTTGCACAACACCTGGAACAATGGAAATGTGTGGTTAGTAACTGGGAATACTAAATTACTCCGCAAAAATCAGTGGCGTACATTAAGGGCCCCGGGACGTAGTGTCTGCGACATCTCAAAGGAACGCTTCCATGGCATTGCATGCACTGCACGCTGTTAAAACAAATGTAGTATTAACTAAATCGCTACATGTAGTTGTAACCCTATACTTTAGAAATTACATGTAGAGCATCAACTTACATATTCCACCTCGTTCATCTTAAAGAGATCTCATTGCTCTCGCAAGGGAATCGAACGTCTGTTTAAATTACTTTGTACTCTTTGAGCACTTTGTATGACACATGAATACCCGAAAGAATAGGTAAATTTTCTACGTCAAAGATAAACCGAGCACGACAGTTACAAAAGTTGAAATGAGAAAACCAAACTGTAGACTAACTTATTCAGAGCGCTTTTGATCGAAGTTTAATAAACGCACTTCGAGTTTGTTCGGAAAGAAATAGAAAAAGCCGTGAAATTCTGCGGCATATTTTGAATGCTTTTTTACCCACGGATCGCAAGCTACAGCCACCTACCTAACAATAAGAAGTGTCATAATAAAAAAAAGGAATTTGAGGTGTTAGATCTCTGGTATTTATAAGTTTAATACCTTTTTGGTTGAAATACTTCCTTGTAATTTACAAAATTTAATCGTAGTTATTTTTCGTTAGAATATGCTGTTTCACATCTCGGTGCATAGACAATATTTTGTGAAGTATGCCAATAGCACCTAGGACGGAAAGTAGGAGCTTTCCGTCCTGTGACGAAGGTAACTCCGCAACCCACATAACAATGCGGTAGAAGAGCACAAACGGGCAGCGAAACTTTTAATTGAAAGTACAATTGATCACATCCGGAAAACAGCCGACAACCTTCTGATAACTATTTAAGCCTAGTCAAAAACGCCACAATTACATTACGTTACAACACACATATGACCTTTTTGATATGTGCAACGGATGACTATTAGGGTTGGCAGTTCTACACGTGTCACCATGGAATACCCTACATGTGGAAGTTATTCAAACGATAACTCTTGATTAAGTCTAACCCTGCAGTAGTCTTGGCCCACAAACGAGGAGAAACTTTTAATTGAAAGGGCCATTGATCGCATCCGGGCTCTCAGCCCCGAGAGAAATATGCTTTATATTATCAATGCTGGATAGTCTATCAAAATTATTCTTCTCAATACCCATTACCAAGCATATAATCTACGCTGTATGTATAAATTTCGATAATTCTCTCGTTCTCTTTATTCCTAAATTTCGTAGTAAATTTTCCATTGGCTATTAAATTTATTAAGTTATTAAACCCACTAAAGCGAAGGTATATTTAGGACTGGATCTTTCCTTATATCTGATACATACCTATATCGTAAACCGAAGAGTCGTTTAAGACGGTTAGAAAACCGGGGCGAAAGAGATATTATAAGACACGCCTGTAAATTATACAGAAAAGGTGACAACATACTAGAGAATTGTTATACAGATACTTATTGTATAAATGGCAAATTAATTGTCCATATACATTTAAACTAAGATCCTTTATGAAGGAAACAACCTTAACCTTATATTGATGGCTCCCATTAAAATGCTCATTTATTTATAATCGCTTTCCATCAGGCGACCCGTTTGCTCGCTTGCCAACGGTCCAGTAAATAACTATGGGATTCATAAAATAACGTATAGGTATAGCCAAGAGAGTTGAGGTGACGCATACAACATGTCGTGTAATGACAACGCTATTTTGAAATTTGAGTCATTTTCAAAAAACATGTACAAGGTTAAGGGCTTTAATTAAAACAAAACTTAATTGATACCTGTGTGTCACGATAGTTACCCATATATTTTGTATGAGTAACTTTCGTAACACGAAAGACGCGATCGTAATTTTGTTTTTATTAAGTCTTTAACTACGTACATGTTTTTGAAAATGACTCATTTCCATTCTGTAGCAAGTTCATTAGCGAACTTTAAGTTTAAACAAAAAGTTTGTTCAAGGTATTCCCCGCTAATAATACATTTTTTGTAGAATCGTAGAATTTTATATGCGCGATATTTTTTTTTTTTTTTTGGTTCGATTGACCATGACAACCATGTAATAAATCTTAATGGACAGTGACGTTCTTAGTCTTATTTTTCAAAAATAAATTATGGTTTTAATTACATTATAAGTCGCTCATTCATCCCATTCACTCACAACTTTTTTTTGCAATCAGTACTTTATGTAGATGTGTGTGTAATCCATTCACCGCAACTCTCGTAGCAATACCCATATCAACGCTTTCGTTAGGCCAACGCTTATTCCACGTTTAATAGTAGCCGCCAAGTAAATATATTTGACAATGATTGATATTGCCATCTCCACAGTGACGCAAATGGTTGGATTGTTCCGCTATTATCAAAGCAATGCCATTATTCGTACCTATTTCCTAGTCTGGAAAACCCTGGATAGCACTGCAGTTATAAAGATGAAAGGGTGTACACGTTAGTATTGTTAATAAACATAAGCTCTTTCGGTTCCGAACGTCCGTATCCAAGCGGTAACAAAGCACGGCAATTATAACGCACGTAGCGTAATGTGATTAAGCAGATAGGTGTTCGCCAAAAGAAGAACGTAATAAGCGTAATGCGCGTCAAAGATCGTTACTGCTCTTGCCATTTAGCGGTTGATGCGCGGTTCTGCCCCCGACGGGTTACGGAATAAAACACGATTTACACTAAATTATAGCCGGTTCTGCAAACAAGATCCTCCGATGGGAGATAATTGAGCAGTGACCGTTTATAAGCACCAGGTTTTCTAAAAGAAAAAACCGCAATTCGAAGAACCATTCTTAACAAACAAAAGAACTCTTTGAAACTGGCTCAAGCAAATCAAAATCAATAAATCCGGCCCCTCTTAGTGTCAACGAGTCCTAATGCCGCCGATTGAGTGTAACAGCCCGTAAGCATAATCAAACCATTGCGAAAGTCGCAAGGAGCGGTAACCTTCTCCAAACGTACTCATTCCTTAATCCCCGGATCGACATTCAACTCCCCTAGTGCTCGGGTTCGGTTCCCGCCCCTAAATTGCCAACTCGGCAGATAGATGCGTGCAATTCCAAGAGCTATCAGTTTAATTAACGTTCGAAACGTTTTCTTATGGACCGCCGGCCCGTCCATTCGAATGCTCGAAAGCAATAACTTGTTATTACCGTAGGGTCTTCGAACTATCGATTACGTGCAGCCAGCAAGCAAACGATCATTATTATGAGTCTCGAAAGAGTTGTCCGTCGCATAGCGTTATTTACCGTCCGTTTTAGCTAGCGGAAGAGTCGGTTCTAAAGGAGAAATTAATTGGAGCTATCGTTTTAACGGAGGCTTTGAAAGAGACTGTTTCCGATCCATTACTGCGATTCCGGAGCATGCCAATAGAGCCCTTTCACCAATGATATAGGCCGCTCCGTCTAACCGCAGAACATTCTAGACTCGATCGTATCGTTTCCAATGATGGTCACACGGGCCATTTCGAGCGTGCACAGCGGCAGTGTGTTTAATCGTTCTAGCTGGAGCACTAATGGCGGCGGGTGTTGACAGAGGTCCTATGTAGCTATATCTGACGGCAACGTAACGTACTAAGCGTCCTTCCGATGTGCAAACCTTGTAATTTACGAGCGGTCGGTAATCTTGACTGACAAGCGATCACATCGCGACAATATTGATTGCTACAATAATCCTCGATCCGTATACGCGTACGGTCAACATCTAAAGTAAGTGACAATTTTAGTATGCAATTTGATATATGCCAATAGTAAAATTTACAGTAATTTTTGATGCTGACCGTACAAGTGTCATTTGCATACAAACTCAACCTAGAATAGAACGTTAGTATCGGATGATTAATCATAGTAATAGAAGGAGATTAATTTATTAACTTGCTACAGCTGACCTTTAGAGCTATATTTCCAAAGGCGAAATATGAATATTCATTGAGCATGTCGTTTTGTAATGTCGTACTTGTTCAGATGGGTGACGCAGATTACAGTAACTTGCGCCATAACTAACAAGCTGTGGGAGCTCTGAGCGTGGCAATTTTCTTGTCTAGTTAGTTATTAGCTAACTTAATTTAGCAAATGTGAAGTTTGCGGATGATAAAGTTAGAAGATGACGATAAACAAGCGATGTAGAATCTCTGAGTACGATCGCCCACACGGGTCTCGTCACATAAGAGTCACAAGAGACTCGACGCGACTTATGATCTAACCGAGATTGTTATTCAAGGAAGGCAGTAATAAACACCGCAACTTGTTATTTATCGTATCGGACAAGTCTTGTTTACGCGGTTGTTTGTGTAGGGAGCGTAACTTTAGCTGTGGTTGTAAGCCGAGGCTCTTTACCCCGGGTTATATAATTTAATAGATTCGTGGCGTAAATGAGAAGACATCAAAGATTATTCCCGCTTTCACATCTTTTTCCAATATATTTTCTAGTCAAGTTGACAGTGGTGTACTTATTTCATTATACAACGTCTAGTCTAGAAATTATAATACATCGACAATTTCAAAGTAATATCTTTAAGTATGTTATAAATTGCAATTCCCTGACATCACTCAATGGATGATATGGTATGGTAATTATGAGGGTTTCATGTCATGTTCATCACTAAATAGTATAAAACAAAGTCGCTTCCTTCTTTCATTGTCTGTCCCTATGTATGCTTAGATCTTTAAAACTACGCAACGGATTTTGATACGGTTTTTTTGAATTGATAGAGTGATTCAAGGGGAAGGTTTATATGTGCATTATTTATTATATGCAAGCATGCAGCATTGCACCCATACGAAGCCGGGGCGGGTCGCTAGTACCATATAATTATTATACCATCCATAACACAATGATCATGATTCGCAATAAGCGATATGAATATGACAAATGAATCAGTGCACTCGTTAGGATTAAAAGTTAGTGTTAAAACACATTAAGTCTGTTATAAGTCGTAAGTGTAATATCGTGAGTACACATACGACGCTCTAGCCCTCGTATTTACACAGCTAGACGGAACTTGCTCGCTCTCAGCGCCAAATACCTGGAAGCGCAACTATCAGAGCCAACTCGTTTTAGCTTGGAAAATATAAAGAATAAATATAAAGGTTAAGTTTAGCTATAGATTGCTTAGATTTTGCTAATACTTATATATAGTACTTTAAGTGTCGCAGTTATTCAGAAGAATTTACAACCTGTATTGAATACGATTTAAGTAAGAATTCTGTTCTTTGATCGTTATTGACGGAGCGAGCGAAGCGTCTCTATTTCAACTTTGCCAAAATTTCTTTCGTATGTTTGGATAATTGGATGTTAGGATTTCCGGCTGTTCTCGTGTATAGGTATAGAATTTCTTCATCGATCCATATTTTCGAAATTTTTCAAAATGGCGGCGATATGTAGGATGCGATAGGGACATCGGCATTATAATAGGAACCATCGGTAATCATCTCGCGACCATGAGTTAAAAAGTAGGGAGTAAATTTAGTTACATCGTGAACAACGGTATTCAAAGCGCATTGAATCTCAGCTACATTCTTATCCCAATTTCGATGATCAGAACGCACATATGAAGCAATGGTTCTCACCAATTCACGATTTACTCTTTCAGTCTGGTTAACTTGAGGATGATACCTAGGGTTATAGAAAAGATGAGGTACATGGTATTTAGAACACAGATCTCTGAATTCCTTAGAAGTAAACTGAGGTCCGTTATCTACACAGAGATATTTAGGTACACCATGAACTAAAAAGATTCCTTTCTCTACACATTTAGTAATGGCCTTGGCGGTTACATTTCGCAAGGGAAATAGAGTGACATATTTACTAAAATAGTCTGAAACTACAAAAAGGTATTGGTTTCTTAGATAAGAGGGAGGGAAAGGTCCTAGTATATCGCAGGATATACCTTCACCAGGTGAAGATATCTGCTTCGGATTCCCCATAAGACCCGGACGAGCTAAATTAACTGGTTTATAAGTTTTGCAAATTTCACACTGATCTACGTAATCTTTTACATCTTGGAAGAGAGCAGGCCAAAAGTACAAATGGGCAATTCTTAGATGAGTCTTAGTTACGCCAAAATGACCAGCGGTAACATCATCGTGATATTTCTGCAATATTTCTTTTCTATCCTCATATGGAACTACCAGTTTCCAGTCAAATTGAGCTGTCAGGTGATATTTATTTTTAGAGAAACGGAAAAGTTTATTATTTTCAATTTTGAAATTTGGAAAAAGAGAAGGTTTATCAGATACCTTCTGGAACAAATCTTTATACCAAGGATCTTGAGTAGAGAGTACATCAATAGCATTAACCTGAATGCGAGAGAGGCAATCTGGAATTATATGTTCTTTACCTTTACGGTGTATTAGTTCAAAGTTAAATTGACTAAGTCGACATGCCCATCGGTTCAGACGACCGGTCGGGTTTTTAAGATTAGAGAACCACTTAAGTGATGCATGGTCACTTATGATAAAACACTTTCTACCTTCGACATAGGCACGGTATTGTTCTAACGCGTAGATTACAGCTAACAATTCGCGTTCGGTTGCTGAATAATGTGTTTCAGTGGTACTAAGTGTACGACTACAGTAGGCAATCGGGTGATCACAGTTGTCAATCCGTTGAGTTAATACAGCACCTATGGCGAACGAAGAGGCGTCAGTATGTATATAGAAAGGTTGATTGAAGTCAGGGCACCTCAGTATAGGAGCCGAGACAAGAGCAGCCTTAAGCAGAGTAAAAGATTCGTTGGCTTCGTCAGACCAAACAAAAGTAGCTTTTTTGCTAGTTAAACGCGTCAAAGGACGTGCAATTTTCGAGAAATTTTTAATAAAGCGGCGGTACCATCCCGCCATGCCTAAAAAGCGTTTGATACCTTTGGCATCTTGAGGTATAGGAAAATTGAGAATTACTTCAACTTTAGAAGGATCTGTACGTAAACCGAATCGGTCTACTACATAACCTAAATATTTTAATTCAGTTCTACAGAATAGACATTTCTTCATGTTAATAGTAAGGTTAGCAGCTTTGAGCTTTTCAAATACAGCATTTAGTAGTCGCACATGCTCATCAAAATCCGATGTACAAATTATAATATCATCTATATAGCAAAATACTTTATTATCGAATTCGGCGGTGAAAAGTTGGTCCATCAAGCGTTGCATTGATGCACTTGCTCCAACCAAACCAAAACACATCCGATTATAGTGAAACAAACCGCGTCCAGGCACGGTAAATGCAGTTTTTTCTTTTGAGTCTTTACTTAGAGGAATTTGATGATATGCTGCGCTTAAATCGAGAGAAGTCAGATATTTAGCATCTCGTAAATTATCTAAGATATAATTTACATAAGGCAAAGGATAGGCATCGGATTTAGAAACTGAATTCACCTTTCTACTATCTAAGCAAAGCCGTAAATCACCGTTCGGTTTTTCAACCATTACTACCGGAGAATTCCACGGAGAATGAGAAGGTTCTACAATTCCTGCTTCTAACATGCGATCAACTTCTTTTTCCAAAGCTTCCTGTTTACTAGGACTAAGTCGGTAATACTTTTGTTTAATAGGAGGAGAGTCCCCCGTATTAATGACATGTTCAAGTAGATGAGTTTTACCGAGACCTACTTTATCAGTGTCTATTTGGTTATATAAAAGTTTAATATCTTCTATCTGAGTCTGTTGATCAACAGTCAAGGATTTAAAATCTTTTAATCCAGTTTCACTAGGCATAGAAGATACACTAGTGACATTTTCTATCGTATCTAAAGAAGAAATAAGCTCAGGAGCTAACTGAAAAGCTTTCCAGAAATTCAAACCAAATATTAAAGGAGTAGTTATCTTTGGTTGAATATTAAAGTTTACTATTTGAACATTATCCTTGTAGGTTATGGGCAAGGCCATATATTCAGTACATATTAGTTCTTGACCATTTGCTACTCGCAAAGTAAGTGGTTGAGAATGAGGAAGAGTGGGTATTCCTACAGAAGCAAAGAGTAGGTGACTGTCATTTCCTAAGACGGAGCAAGAAGCACCACAGTCTAATAAACCCTTAACATTAAGTCCTAAAATTTCCACACCTAAGTACAGTCTAGTGTCTCCCTTTGGAGGTTCGAATAATATTGTCTTTTCGGGAAGAGAGGGAGTCGTGTTTGATCTAGATATTTTATCAGAAAAGACAAAACCATTTAGTTTTTTGAAGGATTACAAGTAGGACAGTCGGGAGTGCGAACACCTTTTTTCCCACATTTAAAGCATACAATGTCTCTAGATTTCTTACAAAGGTTTGTAGGGTGATTAGTTAAACCGCATCTAAAACATGGCTGTTTACAATCTACAGCAGCAATTTGATTTACTTGTTTCTGATACGAACCAGAGGGTTTAGTATAATTAGGCTTAAAGGTTTGCTTTGAGTCAAAAGAAGAGGTAGAAGGCTCGCGAAATTGATCTGCTTTAACTTTAGCTAACTCAATCCGTTTGCACAGAGTTTTTAACTGTTGAATGGAAGTTATATCATGTAAGGCAAGTTCTTTGCTGTATTCAGGACGTATATTACGCATAAGGATGTCAAGTTTATCATCATCTGAAATTTTACGGTGTAAACGTTCAAACATACCGAGAATAGTGGAAACGAATACAACAATAGTCTCTTTCTTAGATTGGGTTCTATCCCTAATTTTGTTTAGAAGTATATGATCTAAGTCCGGGATATCAAAATCCTCTTGGAGAGCATCTAAAACCTCCTTGTACGAAGACAAGTGACCACGATTGGAGCGAAACCACGACAATGCAGGACCGTCGAGAATTTCCGGAAATCCGTGATAAATACGATCCTCGGGAATCTTCCTAGCACAGCGAAGTTCTTCCAAACGAGTTATAAAAGAGCGAATGCAAGAGTCCCCTCTATATTTCAAATTCAAGGAATTTATGTTAAAAGACTTGTCAAGTTTATATACCACTTCCCTAACAATGTTAGGAGGGTTTTCAGAATGAACTGATTCTGAATCAGATCCAGAAGAAGAAGCAGATGGGTCACATCTGATACGATCAAGTTTTGAAGTCAGCTCCGCCTTGAGAAGATTAACAGCTTCCTGTTCCGTAGGCAACCTAGAGAGGCGACATATTAAATAACGACAACGAGAATTCAACCGGTCTACAGCTGCACGCGATAAATCTTCAGACAGTTCACGTTCAACATCCGCAGCTTTCCGTTGACACGTGTCTAGTTCTGTTGACGAATCGGTTTCCATCAAAGTACCGAGCTTTAGGCTACCCCTACGAGCTAAATCGGCGGTCTGCTTCAACACTTTACATAAACTGGTACGACGAGAGAGCGGATTTACCGAAAGTTTTCGAATTGTTAATTCGTGAGTAATCTCGTCTTTTAATAAATGGGTTATCTTACATCCCGCTTTAAGAAAGTCCATCTTGAATGTAAATCAGGTAAGAATGAAAGTAATTAGTTATTACTTACAATATTTTCCTTAGTAGGTATTATTTGTAAAAGTACAATAAGAAAAAGTTATCTAAAAGAAACTTTTTATAGATTTACTTAGGTAGTAAAGCTTAAGAAGGCTGAGTTTCAAAGCTCAGTACAGTTTAATAAGTCAGTAAGATACAGACAAGAAGTTTGAATAAAGTTGAGTACCTTGTATAGGGTACTATGAATAAGAGTAGTATAAGTACAAACAGTTAATAAATCTCATACGTAAAGTTTGAGAAACAAATATAAGGTAATTATAACCTCAGCAGGTCAATTTGGTTGACCACTTAAGTATGAACACAACATCAAAAAGATCTGAGTTTATAAGCTCAGAGTAAGAGAGTAAATGAAGTGACATTTACATATAAACAACACAAAACATATCCTTAAATAAAAGCGAAACCGCACCAAAACAAATACCACTGCCTGAGATTATTTGTTTCTTACAAATAATTAATTTAAAAATATAAAGTTTTTTTTTATTTCAAGTATCGTCCAAAACTCTGGCCCTGAAGTTGGGAGCCAATTGTAAAACCATTTAGTTTTTTGAAGGATTACAAGTAGGACAGTCGGGAGTGCGAACACCTTTTTTCCCACATTTAAAGCATACAATGTCTCTAGATTTCTTACAAAGATTTGTAGGGTGATTAGTTAAACCGCATCTAAAACATGGCTGTTTACAATCTACAGCAGCAATTTGATTTACTTGTTTCTGATACGAACCAGAGGGTTTAGTATAATTAGGCTTAAAGGTTTGCTTTGAGTCAAAAGAAGAGGTAGAAGGCTCGCGAAATTGATCTGCTTTAACTTTAGCTAACTCAATCCGTTTGCACAGAGTTTTTAACTGTTGAATGGAAGTTATATCATGTAAGGCAAGTTCTTTGCTGTATTCAGGACGTATATTACGCATAAGGATGTCAAGTTTATCATCATCTGAAATTTTACGGTGTAAACGTTCAAACATACCGAGAATAGTGGAAACGAATACAACAATAGTCTCTTTCTTAGATTGGGTTCTATCCCTAATTTTGTTTAGAAGTATATGATCTAAGTCCGGGATATCAAAATCCTCTTGGAGAGCATCTAAAACCTCCTTGTACGAAGACAAGTGACCACGATTGGAGCGAAACCACGACAATGCAGGACCGTCGAGAATTTCCGGAAATCCGTGATAAATACGATCCTCGGGAATCTTCCTAGCACAGCGAAGTTCTTCCAAACGAGTTATAAAAGAGCGAATGCAAGAGTCCCCTCTATATTTCAAATTCAAGGAATTTATGTTAAAAGACTTGTCAAGTTTATATACCACTTCCCTAACAATGTTGGGAGGGTTTTCAGAATGAACTGATTCTGAATCAGATCCAGAAGAAGAAGCAGATGGGTCACATCTGATACGATCAAGTTTTGAAGTCAGCTCCGCCTTGAGAAGATTAACAGCTTCCTGTTCCGTAGGCAACCTAGAGAGGCGACATATTAAATAACGACAACGAGAATTCAACCGGTCTACAGCTGCCCGCGATAAATCTTCAGACAGTTCACGTTCAATATCCGCAGCTTTCCGTTGACACGTGTCTAGTTCTGTTGACGAATCGGTTTCCATCAAAGTACCGAGCTTTAGGCTACCCCTACGAGCTAAATCGGCGGTCTGCTTCAACACTTTACATAAACTGGTACGACGAGAGAGCGGATTTACCGAAAGTTTTCGAATTGTTAATTCGTGAGTAATCTCGTCTTTTAATAAATGGGTTATCTTACATCCCGCTTTACGAAAGTCCATCTTGAATGTAAATCAGGTAAGAATGAAAGTAATTAGTTATTACTTACAATATTTTCCTTAGTAGGTATTATTTGTAAAAGTACAATAAGAAAAAGTTATCTAAAGGAAACTTTTTATAGATTTACTTAGGTAGTAAAGCTTAAGAAGGCTGAGTTTCAAAGCTCAGTACAGTTTAATAAGTCAGTAAGATACAGACAAGAAGTTTGAATAAAGTTGAGTACCTTGTATAGGGTACTATGAATAAGAGTAGTATAAGTACAAACAGTTAATAAATCTCATACGTAAAGTTTGAGAAACAAATATAAGGTAATTATAACCTCAGCAGGTCAATTTGGTTGACCACTTAAGTATGAACACAACATCAAAAAGATCTGAGTTTATAAGCTCAGAGTAAGAGAGTAAATGAAGTGACATTTACATATAAACAACACAAAACATATCCTTAAATAAAAGCGAAACCGCACCAAAACAAATACCACTGCCTGAGATTATTTGTTTCTTACAAATAATTAATTTAAAAATATAAAGTTTTTTTTTTATTTCAAGTATCGTCCAAAACTCTGGCCCCACGTTGGGCGCCAATTGTAAAAGGTATGGGTTATGCCCGATTACACCTTAAGGGTGTTTCCACATATCTTTAAAAAAAAATAAGAAGTCTTAGGTAAAAGAAATCTTTGAGGTAAGATGAGCCAGAACTCCCACCACTACACTACTAACTCAACTTACCACAATACTCTTAAGACATTAGCTAGCTACAGAAATGTTGTTAAAATGAGAAAGGAATTACTCAGGGTCGAAGTACGGCCAGGCCAGAGCAGAAATAAAGCAATAAATTTATAAGTTAATTAAAAAAGTCAATAAATTGGTAACTAAGTGAATTTAAAAACCGTGAGCGCCAATTGCTTTATCACCGTCAAACGTAGTGGAGGATACTTGAATTAAACAATGAAGATAAATACAATAATATTTATTGTATAACACTACGCACTTAATTTACGCTTAAGTATTAGGTACAAACTTTAGGTTTATCGTTATAGTCAACCTTGTGTTTCAACAGTAACACGTTTTTAAATTTAAAATACACCGTTTCAAGATGGAGGTTCTATTAATTGTAAATGAAAATATTATGGGTGATCCACCGAGGACGGATGGACACCTTCACGCAGTAAAGTATGAAAATAAAAAGAAAATGTAAGGTACCTTGTAACAGATTGCCTTATGTAGGCATGGACCTTATTGCACCGAGCTAGTAGACGCCAGTGCTCCAAACTATCGACGCTCCAGTGAGTCAGCTAGACGTTGACCACAGGTTTCCCGAGAGCGGGGCGATGTCGGGTAGCGCAGCAATCTAGCCGGCAACCGAGACAGGACAGAGGCCTGCTACGTAGTCTAACAAGGCTTGCAAGAGCTTGCAAGTGTGGCTAATGAGGCTAGCGAAACTAGCGGAGCTAACGAAGCTAGCGGAGCTAGCGACCCTATGATCAGAAAGAAAATCATAGTAAATTACATGAACAAAATTATCAAGATGAATTCCCTACTATTAAGAAAGAATATGTGAAAATATGTTCACTTACCAACGTTGTTGGGTCAAATAGAAGAACAGAATAGGATAGTGGTGTAGGCAGACATCACGTGGTACAGGCAATGGTGTGGCTGAAACGTATCGGAATTTCCAGTTAATATTTGGAAGAATATTACACTGATTCTAGCAAAACAATAAAAGGTTATACACCGATGATTACCACTCACCTCAGACTTTATTTAAGGATATTTTATAGTATGGCGTCAGCCGCCATAGGTTTTAGAGCGAAGCATCGTGCCTACAACAAAACGAAAAACACTATTTAGCATGTTGAAGAAAAACAACACTACTATAGCCACTTGAAGATTACTTACGGATACCCGAGAGGCACCAACGAAACTCCATGACTTTTTATTTTACGAGACGACTTTCTATATCCGAAACAATGCAGTTCGATCTCCAGAATGAATTTGCAATATCGAAGAAGAAATCTAACGGGACTCAACTAACACGTTCTGAAGTCATCAACACAACCAGCTATTCGAGACTTGACGTTCGAAATAATAGTAAACTAAACAGAACCAATTTAATCCAAAAGATATACAGAATTTAGCAAAACAAATGTGAAATTGTTTACACCATAAAAATGTATATTAAATAATTTTCTGAAATAAAAACATCGTCAAAACTATAAATCTGTTAAGGGCTGTGACGAACGAAACGTTAAACTATACTTCCGAACGTTCCTGACTGTGTCTTATTATTGCATGGTTACGAAAATTGTAACATTATTGTAGTCGTTTTCTATTAAGGTATTTTATGAATAACTACGTATTTAAATTAGAAATTCCTCAAAAACATTGAACATCAATAATTGAGATTAAGATAATAAAGAAAAGAAATTATTTGTGACGGACATGAACGCTTCGCGTACCATGTCGGAACAGTTTAAAGCGGTAACTAAACGTTATTCAGAACGAACTGTCAGAATTGTTTACAAGTGAAAATAGGATTTATATTAACAAGTTTTACTTGATTTAATTAAAAATTACAATAGTTTGGGGTTTAATGTGGTAGTATGCTAGCATAGAATAATAGTATCAATCCGTAAGAGTGTCGGAATTACCTAAAGTGAGAGAAAGATAGGCAAAAACAAGGAATGACAATGTATGTTTAGCAAGGGTATTTTGCATAAGTATTTGAATGAAAGTAGAATATTTAGAAGCCGTTGCTAGTGAAAAATAAAGACTACAGGATATGTTCTACCTAGTGCAAGGATTGGAATCATAAAATATGTAGAAGTTAAACTTATAATCACCTACGAAGGCGACTCATAGTCAAGGTAAGGATTTTCATTTCGAACGAGCTAAAATGCTTATTTTAAGGTTCATGTACACTCTAAAGTGTTACAGTTCATCCTTAGTTGGGTTAAAAAAAAAATTAAAAATTTTAATTTTTAATTTTTTTTTTAAGATATACCAAAAAAAAAAACTAATGAAACGTTTAAAGTTTTAAGTTAAAGTTTTGTAGGGAGAACAAGAGACAACTGTATAAGACTATGTATCCAAAGTGTGTACCTAATTAAACTATCGTTTGGTAATAAACCATACGTATCTAATTAAACTACCTGGGTATTCGACAATACCATCTATCTAACCTATGTACTGTGTCAACTTATTTTATGCACGGGCCCTGTGCGATATAACTAACCAAAGCTTATCTAAACTTATTCAGGATTCAAAAAGTTCCTTACTAAAAATTAAGTCTAAGATTATAATGAGCTACTTCTTACCTACCAAACTATCTAACGTATTCTAACCACTTCTAGGGTATTACCGGAAAAGTACACTTAGAAAGTACTTCCCAAAGCAATAGCGTTCAAAGAGGGACTTAAGATAAGTTCTTAGACTAAGGTATTCAGAGGTCTTCCTCATTATATCTGAGAAAAACACCTATACTAATCTTACGCTAAGGACTAAAGGTAAGCTTTATAAATACTTCCTTCAGTAAAGGATTCCTGGTTAATGTTGGACTTTGAACATAGGTTGAAAGACAACATCCTTAGGTTTTGAGTAAAGACTGTCAGTGACAAGACTTGAAAGTTATAGAATTACTGCTGAGTAGGCGTGACACACAGCCGATACTAGTCAGTAATGGTAATGCGCTTTAGACAAGACACAATTTACCTATAGAATTGTCATGTGGCAGTACCAACATGAACTAGCGATTTTTAAAGTAGGATAACCGTAAACCTTTTGACGCGAGGCGGAACACACGACCTACGCTAAGAGAGTTTTAGTAGAGTTTTAATCGAGTGAATCACAGTACTTTATTAGGTCCAGGATCAGCAACGATAGAGTTATAGACAAAGAAAAGTTGAGGTTAGTCTGCGCACAACATAACCTTTATTTAGAGAAGTTTAAGAATTTACAGAAAGTGAGTTCGATCAACTGAGCAAAACCATTACATGTCGTTTATTCATGTGCTTCGCCAGGACGAACTATATCCTTGATGTGGAAATTACCAAGAGGTTTTCCCGCTAAGGATTTTAAAGAGTAAACTAAAGGACTTAGTTTTTTATGAATAAAGCATTTTTCATAGCGAGGAGCTAATTTAGAGGAAAAATGTTTCGCAGCATTAGATAAAGTAAAACATTTCTTGTACACGATTTGCCCTTCTTCGAGTTGAATCGGCCGTTTTCTCATATTGTAATATCTAGCATTACGAGAGTGAGAAGACAATAAAGATTGACGCACCTTTTGAAAAATTGTTTGTAACTCTTTGAGGCTATCTGAAAAAGCAAAACTATTATCTAGAGTGAGGGCGTTACGGTCGATAGGGACATCGGCATTATAATAGGAACCATCGATAATCATCTCGCGACCATGAGTTAAAAAGTAGGGAGTAAATTTAGTTACATCGTGAACAACGGTATTCAAAGCGCATTGAATCTCAGCTACATTCTTATCCCAATTTCGATGATCAGAACGCACATATGAAGCAATGGTTCTCACCAATTCACGATTTACTCTTTCAGTCTGGTTAACTTGAGGATGATACCTAGGGTTATAGAAAAGATGAGGTACATGGTATTTAGAACACAGATCTCTGAATTCCTTAGAAGTAAACTGAGGTCCGTTATCTACACAGAGATATTTAGGTACACCATGAACTAAAAAGATTCCTTTCTCTACACATTTAGTAATGGCCTTGGCGGTTACATTTCGCAAGGGAAATAGAGTGACATATTTACTAAAATAGTCTGAAACTACAAAAAGGTATTGGTTTCTTAGATAAGAGGGAGGGAAAGGTCCTAGGATATCGCAGGATATACCTTCACCAGGTGAAGATATCTGCTTCGGATTCCCCATAAGACCCGGACGAGCTAAATTAACTGGTTTATAAGTTTTGCAAATTTCACACTGATCTACGTAATCTTTTACATCTTGGAAGAGAGCAGGCCAAAAGTACAAATGGGCAATTCTTAGATGAGTCTTAGTTACGCCAAAATGACCAGCGGTAACATCATCGTGATATTTCTGCAATATTTCTTTTCTATCCTCATATGGAACTACCAGTTTCCAGTCAAATTGAGCTGTCAGGTGATATTTATTTTTAGAGAAACGGAAAAGTTTATTATTTTCAATTTTGAAATTTGGAAAAAGAGAAGGTTTATCAGATACCTTCTGGAACAAATCTTTATACCAAGGATCTTGAGTAGAGAGTACATCAATAGCATTAACCTGAATGCGAGAGAGGCAATCTGGAATTATATGTTCTTTACCTTTACGGTGTATTAGTTCAAAGTTAAATTGACTAAGTCGACATGCCCATCGGTTCAGACGACCGGTCGGGTTTTTAAGATTAGAGAACCACTTAAGTGATGCATGGTCACTTATGATAAAACACTTTCTACCTTCGACATAGGCACGGTATTGTTCTAACGCGTAGATTACAGCTAACAATTCGCGTTCGGTTGCTGAATAATGTGTTTCAGTGGTACTAAGTGTACGACTACAGTAGGCAATCGGGTGATCACAGTTGTCAATCCGTTGAGTTAATACAGCACCTATGGCGAACGAAGAGGCGTCAGTATGTATATAGAAAGGTTGATTGAAGTCAGGGCACCTCAGTATAGGAGCCGAGACAAGAGCAGCCTTAAGCAGAGTAAAAGATTCGTTGGCTTCGTCAGACCAAACAAAAGTAGCTTTTTTGCTAGTTAAACGCGTCAAAGGACGTGCAATTTTCGAGAAATTTTTAATAAAGCGGCGGTACCATCCCGCCATGCCTAAAAAGCGTTTGATACCTTTGGCATCTTGAGGTATAGGAAAATTGAGAATTACTTCAACTTTAGAAGGATCTGTACGTAAACCGAATCGGTCTACTACATAACCTAAATATTTTAATTCAGTTCTACAGAATAGACATTTCTTCATGTTAATAGTAAGGTTAGCAGCTTTGAGCTTTTCCAATACAGCATTTAGTAGTCGCACATGCTCATCAAAATCCGATGTACAAATTATAATATCATCTATATAGCAAAATACTTTATTATCGAATTCGGCGGTGAAAAGTTGGTCCATCAAGCGTTGCATTGATGCACTTGCTCCAACCAAACCAAAACACATCCGATTATAGTGAAACAAACCGCGTCCAGGCACGGTAAATGCAGTTTTTTCTTTTGAGTCTTTACTTAGAGGAATTTGATGATATGCTGCGCTTAAATCGAGAGAAGTCAGATATTTAGCATCTCGTAAATTATCTAAGATATAATTTACATAAGGCAAAGGATAGGCATCGGATTTAGAAACTGAATTCACCTTTCTACTATCTAAGCAAAGCCGTAAATCACCGTTCGGTTTTTCAACCATTACTACCGGAGAATTCCACGGAGAATGAGAAGGTTCTACAATTCCTGCTTCTAACATGCGATCAACTTCTTTTTCCAAAGCTTCCTGTTTACTAGGACTAAGTCGGTAATACTTTTGTTTAATAGGAGGAGAGTCCCCCGTATTAATGACATGTTCAAGTAGATGAGTTTTACCGAGACCTACTTTATCAGTGTCTATTTGGTTATATAAAAGTTTAATATCTTCTATCTGAGTCTGTTGATCAACAGTCAAGGATTTAAAATCTTTTAATCCAGTTTCACTAGGCATAGAAGATACACTAGTGACATTTTCTATCGTATCTAAAGAAGAAATAAGCTCAGGAGCTAACTGAAAAGCTTTCCAGAAATTCAAACCAAATATTAAAGGAGTAGTTATCTTTGGTTGAATATTAAAGTTTACTATTTGAACATTATCCTTGTAGGTTATGGGCAAGGCCATGTATTCAGTACATATTAGTTCTTGACCATTTGCTACTCGCAAAGTAAGTGGTTGAGAATGAGGAAGAGTGGGTATTCCTACAGAAGCAAAGAGTAGGTGACTGTCATTTCCTAAGACGGAGCAAGAAGCACCACAGTCTAATAAACCCTTAACATTAAGTCCTAAAATTTCCACACCTAAGTACAGTCTAGTGTCTCCCTTTGGAGGTTCGAATAATATTGTCTTTTCGGGAAGAGAGGGAGTCGTGTTTGATCTAGATATTTTATCAGAAAAGACAAAACCATTTAGTTTTTTGAAGGATTACAAGTAGGACAGTCGGGAGTGCGAACACCTTTTTTCCCACATTTAAAGCATACAATGTCTCTAGATTTCTTACAAAGATTTGTAGGGTGATTAGTTAAACCGCATCTAAAACATGGCTGTTTACAATCTACAGCAGCAATTTGATTTACTTGTTTCTGATACGAACCAGAGGGTTTAGTATAATTAGGCTTAAAGGTTTGCTTTGAGTCAAAAGAAGAGGTAGAAGGCTCGCGAAATTGATCTGCTTTAACTTTAGCTAACTCAATCCGTTTGCACAGAGTTTTTAACTGTTGAATGGAAGTTATATCATGTAAGGCAAGTTCTTTGCTGTATTCAGGACGTATATTACGCATAAGGATGTCAAGTTTATCATCATCTGAAATTTTACGGTGTAAACGTTCAAACATACCGAGAATAGTGGAAACGAATACAACAATAGTCTCTTTCTTAGATTGGGTTCTATCCCTAATTTTGTTTAGAAGTATATGATCTAAGTCCGGGATATCAAAATCCTCTTGGAGAGCATCTAAAACCTCCTTGTACGAAGACAAGTGACCACGATTGGAGCGAAACCACGACAATGCAGGACCGTCGAGAATTTCCGGAAATCCGTGATAAATACGATCCTCGGGAATCTTCCTAGCACAGCGAAGTTCTTCCAAACGAGTTATAAAAGAGCGAATGCAAGAGTCCCCTCTATATTTCAAATTCAAGGAATTTATGTTAAAAGACTTGTCAAGTTTATATACCACTTCCCTAACAATGTTGGGAGGGTTTTCAGAATGAACTGATTCTGAATCAGATCCAGAAGAAGAAGCAGATGGGTCACATCTGATACGATCAAGTTTTGAAGTCAGCTCCGCCTTGAGAAGATTAACAGCTTCCTGTTCCGTAGGCAACCTAGAGAGGCGACATATTAAATAACGACAACGAGAATTCAACCGGTCTACAGCTGCCCGCGATAAATCTTCAGACAGTTCACGTTCAATATCCGCAGCTTTCCGTTGACACGTGTCTAGTTCTGTTGACGAATCGGTTTCCATCAAAGTACCGAGCTTTAGGCTACCCCTACGAGCTAAATCGGCGGTCTGCTTCAACACTTTACATAAACTGGTACGACGAGAGAGCGGATTTACCGAAAGTTTTCGAATTGTTAATTCGTGAGTAATCTCGTCTTTTAATAAATGGGTTATCTTACATCCCGCTTTACGAAAGTCCATCTTGAATGTAAATCAGGTAAGAATGAAAGTAATTAGTTATTACTTACAATATTTTCCTTAGTAGGTATTATTTGTAAAAGTACAATAAGAAAAAGTTATCTAAAGGAAACTTTTTATAGATTTACTTAGGTAGTAAAGCTTAAGAAGGCTGAGTTTCAAAGCTCAGTACAGTTTAATAAGTCAGTAAGATACAGACAAGAAGTTTGAATAAAGTTGAGTACCTTGTATAGGGTACTATGAATAAGAGTAGTATAAGTACAAACAGTTAATAAATCTCATACGTAAAGTTTGAGAAACAAATATAAGGTAATTATAACCTCAGCAGGTCAATTTGGTTGACCACTTAAGTATGAACACAACATCAAAAAGATCTGAGTTTATAAGCTCAGAGTAAGAGAGTAAATGAAGTGACATTTACATATAAACAACACAAAACATATCCTTAAATAAAAGCGAAACCGCACCAAAACAAATACCACTGCCTGAGATTATTTGTTTCTTACAAATAATTAATTTAAAAATATAAAGTTTTTTTTTTATTTCAAGTATCGTCCAAAACTCTGGCCCTGAAGTTGGGAGCCAATTGTAAAAGGTATGGGTTATGCCCGATTACACCTTAAGGGTGTTTCCACATATCTTTAAAAAAAAATAAGAAGTCTTAGGTAAAAGAAATCTTTGAGGTAAGATGAGCCAGAACTCCCACCACTACACTACTAACTCAACTTACCACAATACTCTTAAGACATTAGCTAGCTACAGAAATGTTGTTAAAATGAGAAAGGAATTACTCAGGGTCGAAGTACGGCCAGGCCAGAGCAGAAATAAAGCAATAAATTTATAAGTTAATTAAAAAAGTCAATAAATTGGTAACTAAGTGAATTTAAAAACCGTGAGCGCCAATTGCTTTATCACCGTCAAACGTAGTGGAGGATACTTGAATTAAACAATGAAGATAAATACAATAATATTTATTGTATAACACTACGCACTTAATTTACGCTTAAGTATTAGGTACAAACTTTAGGTTTATCGTTATAGTCAACCTTGTGTTTCAACAGTAACACGTTTTTAAATTTAAAATACACCGTTTCAAGATGGAGGTTCTATTAATTGTAAATGAAAATATTATGGGTGATCCACCGAGGACGGATGGACACCTTCACGCAGTAAAGTATGAAAATAAAAAGAAAATGTAAGGTACCTTGTAACAGATTGCCTTATGTAGGCATGGACCTTATTGCACCGAGCTAGTAGACGCCAGTGCTCCAAACTATCGACGCTCCAGTGAGTCAGCTAGACGTTGACCACAGGTTTCCCGAGAGCGGGGCGATGTCGGGTAGCGCAGCAATCTAGCCGGCAACCGAGACAGGACAGAGGCCTGCTACGTAGTCTAACAAGGCTTGCAAGAGCTTGCAAGTGTGGCTAATGAGGCTAGCGAAACTAGCGGAGCTAACGAAGCTAGCGGAGCTAGCGACCCTATGATCAGAAAGAAAATCATAGTAAATTACATGAACAAAATTATCAAGATGAATTCCCTACTATTAAGAAAGAATATGTGAAAATATGTTCACTTACCAACGTTGTTGGGTCAAATAGAAGAACAGAATAGGATAGTGGTGTAGGCAGACATCACGTGGTACAGGCAATGGTGTGGCTGAAACGTATCGGAATTTCCAGTTAATATTTGGAAGAATATTACACTGATTCTAGCAAAACAATAAAAGGTTATACACCGATGATTACCACTCACCTCAGACTTTATTTAAGGATATTTTATAGTATGGCGTCAGCCGCCATAGGTTTTAGAGCGAAGCATCGTGCCTACAACAAAACGAAAAACACTATTTAGCATGTTGAAGAAAAACAACACTACTATAGCCACTTGAAGATTACTTACGGATACCCGAGAGGCACCAACGAAACTCCATGACTTTTTATTTTACGAGACGACTTTCTATATCCGAAACAATGCAGTTCGATCTCCAGAATGAATTTGCAATATCGAAGAAAAAATCTAACGGGACTCAACTAACACGTTCTGAAGTCATCAACACAACCAGCTATTCGAGACTTGACGTTCGAAATAATAGTAAACTAAACAGAACCAATTTAATCCAAAAGATATACAGAATTTAGCAAAACAAATGTGAAATTGTTTACACCATAAAAATGTATATTAAATAATTTTCTGAAATAAAAACATCGTCAAAACTATAAATCTGTTAAGGGCTGTGACGAACGAAACGTTAAACTATACTTCCGAACGTTCCTGACTGTGTCTTATTATTGCATGGTTACGAAAATTGTAACATTATTGTAGTCGTTTTCTATTAAGGTATTTTATGAATAACTACGTATTTAAATTAGAAATTCCTCAAAAACATTGAACATCAATAATTGAGATTAAGATAATAAAGAAAAGAAATTATTTGTGACGGACATGAACGCTTCGCGTACCATGTCGGAACAGTTTAAAGCGGTAACTAAACGTTATTCAGAACGAACTGTCAGAATTGTTTACAAGTGAAAATAGGATTTATATTAACAAGTTTTACTTGATTTAATTAAAAATTACAATAGTTTGGGGTTTAATGTGGTAGTATGCTAGCATAGAATAATAGTATCAATCCGTAAGAGTGTCGGAATTACCTAAAGTGAGAGAAAGATAGGCAAAAACAAGGAATGACAATGTATGTTTAGCAAGGGTATTTTGCATAAGTATTTGAATGAAAGTAGAATATTTAGAAGCCGTTGCTAGTGAAAAATAAAGACTACAGGATATGTTCTACCTAGTGCAAGGATTGGAATCATAAAATATGTAGAAGTTAAACTTATAATCACCTACGAAGGCGACTCATAGTCAAGGTAAGGATTTTCATTTCGAACGAGCTAAAATGCTTATTTTAAGGTTCATGTACACTCTAAAGTGTTACAACCGTAAAAGATGCAAAAAACAGCCATTTCGAAACAAACTCGTGAGGTCTACAGTTAAAAGACGCACTAGATCTATTGTACAAAAAAATCTGACGCAAAAACTATTGCAGTACGGATTAAGACCCAAATAATAACATTCAGCACGAAGGCATTAATTTATTCTAATATCTATAAAAAAAATTTTTTTTTTTTTTTGTATAGAATCTTTTTATCGATTCATATTTTTTTATGTGGTAATACCACATTTTTATTTTTTATAAATAATGACACAAATGCGCATAAGCATTTCAAAAACATATATGACACAGAGGGCGCTCCAGTAGCGTAAACAATTAAGGGATGAAAGATTTCGTGCGATTGACGTAGCGGTCGGATAGCTCAGTTGGAAGAGCAATGCGCCGGAAACGCAGAGGTCGCGGGTTCAAATCCCGCTTCGATTGCAGTAGATCGCATTCAATTTTTCTTTCTTAATTTACCTTTGTGTCATTATTTATAATCTATAAAATTTATCCAGTTAACCATGTGTTGTCTTACGAACCCTAAACCCGTGCATAACACAAATTTCAAAGGTCTCGAGACTCGTTTACAATTTGCATATTCGCCTGTTCAGGCAATTCGCTTACCATATCCAGTGGCCCTACATCGGCGGGGGGAGGGGAAAACTGCAAGCCGGGGGCAAACTCCGCGTAAACTTTCTCTGCGCCGGCCAGAACTTCTGACGTGTCATAATCTTGCTACTTGCAATGCCGATGCAAGGCTGGTACGCGTAATTGACTTTTAGTTGTGAATAATGCGGTGGCGACGCTGTTATGAATAAGGCTGATGTTTTCAGAGTTAAATGGCTTGTTTTATATCGGTTACTTACCTACTATGTTTCGTTCGTATGTGAATAATTATGAGGTTTACCGACCAATGAAACCAGCAGTAATTCTATGGAATAAGAGGATTAGACTAATTAATTAAACGGATTATTAACTAATCTGATTACTTCAGTCAGTTCACAAGTGATTTTAGTAAAACTAGGCGTCGAGCTTATGACGTGTAGAGTATTTTGGTCTGTCTGTCTAATATACTTAGGTAGCTATTTAAATAAACAATCGCTGTATTCCTAACGATGTAAAACAGGTCAGATCACATTACCATATGTAGATCAGACATATATTAAAACCGTCATGCGGTTTCACGATCACGAGACACCGAATTTCTATTCTTCAAAATGGCTTTCCAAACTTTTAAGTATTCAAGCGTTGTATAAGATACCTACAATGTGAACAAAGACAATTTGCGCCGGGCCGTCGCCGTCTGTCGAATCGAACACGATGCGGAATACATTATGCCGTTACATTGCTATAACACAATCCATTTGCTTAAGTGCTGTAGTCCCCGTTTGGTTTCCACAAATGTAAATGCTTATAGCGATCATCTGATGTTTAATCTTCGAAGCTAGTCTGTTTATGTGGGATACACGGCCCGGAACACTTCATACAAGTGATGCGCCACAAAGACACAAAAAATAAACAGCGGAAAAACTGATTAGGTACGTTAGTTCCTGAAGCGGCTACTAGACGCCTTTTTATGTGTATGCTAAAATACTTGTACGAGTTGTTTATAGTATTTAACTTTGCTAAAACAACTGTGTAAGCAGACTCGCTGAAAAAACACCACTTCAAACTCCGCCGACAACATCCGACTCCCGCGTGCAAAATTAACCATAATCCTTACAAAATAGACAACAATCCTCATTTAAAGACATTAAGAGAGGGCCTCGGAAAGTTATAATGAAATTCACGAGCAATAAAACTTCCCTTTTGACTAACCCCCAGATATACATTCGCGTCAAGTTGCGAACGGGAGCGAGCCAGACGACTCCCGAACTTAGACAAAGAGACTAACTTCCATTAAATCTTTTGCAACTAAGTTTCTCGTCCCCGCTGACTCTTGTACTTACCACCTATATTATACTAGCGCGAGCCCAGGGATACGCTTGCAACTTCAGCAAATTTCATACTTTCCGTTATTAGTGATCAGTTTTCGGGGCATTTATCATGATAATTACTTCGAAAGAGCGGTATTTTCGTGTAAACGGGGAATCTTTAATATGCGACACGGCGAGATGTTATGGTTATGGAGCTATAAATGCATTGAACGAGTAGACACTTTATGACTCGCTTTGCATATTTTTATAGCGTGTTTATCTTTCCTCCATGCGAGGCTGTCTCTACGCGTCGAGTTTCGTGTATAATTTATATATAGCAAAACAAATAACAGAGTGAAACTTAGTACTTGAATGTATGTAAAGTTATGCGTTTACGTTTGAATCCTCTTCGCTTCCAACTTTCAGGGTCAGTACGAGAAGTTTCTCGGCGAAAGACAAATTTTACAAGAAACGTGTTCGACATTATTCATATCGATTCGTCTCGTCTTGGTAATATTTGATAACACGCTAAGACGTCTTTATCAGGACCGTCACTCGCTTCGCTGAATTATAAAATTGATTGTAAGTTTATCTCATGCCCACTCCAAACTCCAATAACCTAAAGATATAAACGAAGACATTGTTATTTAACGATAGTAGGTACACGTAATTTTACCTTGTTATCTCGCTCGTTTACAAGAATAGTAATAATGAATTTAATTATTTCTAAAACCTGATTCAAGTATGTTATGAATTACAAATTAATTTGCGTCTGTTTCCAGTTCTCTGAATTGCTTAAAATTTCCAAATTGGAGTGTAGTAGCAATAACAGATAAGAAATAAGAGCAAGCTACCTACATTCAATGAGAGGAAGTCATTAAAATGTTTAAAACGGAAACAAATGCTTCATCCCGAACAACATAACTTTTTGGCATGTCGTGTTTGTGGTATTAAATACGATTACTCATACGTCTAATCCCCAAAACGGCAAGGAGAGATTTCCCAAACGTAATACATTAATCCGAAAAACATGCTTAAAGCTAAGTCGCCGTGTATGCAGAGTAATTAGAAAATGTTCACGGCAACATACATGCAACCGCAAGCCTGTGACGGGCACAATTTCCACGGACTTGCACAAGTAGAGTAAGTAGATAAGTTGGTTAAAACTGGAGATGGGTGTAACATGTTTTTGACGGATTATTTCTACGTAGGAGTTCCGTGTAAGCCAGCGAACTACCCGCAAACTAGCAACTTGCCGTGCGTCACAACTACGTGTATTAAAATTGCATTATAACAATGCTGTTGGAATTAAATTGCTTCGACGTGAGAGCGGTGTCATGTGAATTGTTCGATCATGCAACGTCGTGGCAGTCGTGGACATATTGCTATTATCGATGTTGCTTATTCAATCGGTATGTCTTTTAATCAGTACCTTTTTTTTATTGGGAAGTACCGGAATTCGTTAATACATGGTAAAGCTTTCAATTCGTCAAGGTAGTACAAAAATGTCATTGGTTGCCATCTTAGTTCTATTTGTGAAAACATATTTGTGAAAGACTGCAGTCTTCCAGTTCTTTCTATTTTAAGTTTATCTTCGATACTTTCGGTGGAGCCAATTTATCTGAATTCAATTTATCTACGACTGCTGACACGGGAGAAATGTAATGGATTAAATATTATTAAAATAAATAAATATTAAGGGACAATCATACACAAATCGAGCTAGTCCCAAACTAAGCAAAGCTTGTACTATGGGTACTAGACGACGATATACATAATATATAAATACATATATAGATAACATCCATGACCCAAGAACAAATATTTGCCCCGGCCGGATTAATACTAGGTCGATGCAGAGTCAGCCACCGGCTAAGCTTGCACCATAGATTGGAGCGGTTTTTTTTTTTTTTTTCGAAATTTTCTCTTCGTCACGACCTAGCGAAATTTAATTTTTGCATTTTTGAACAAAAATTTCTAAAATCGGTTGAGAACTCGCTGAGATCTGCGCATTGTCACAAAGTCCATTCGAGTCGATCCATGGGAGCTTCGCTCGCTCCGCTCCAAAAAAACACTAGGGAACATACGGAAAGAATCTGGATATACGAAAGAATTTTGGACCAAGCTGAAACGGAGTCTTCGCTCGCTCGGTCAATTATTGTTGATAAAATAGATGACGTCGTAAACAAAAGAAGTCAGAAATAAGATTAGGACGAAGGGCAGTGTTTTAAAAAACCTAGCCAAAATATTAAGTGTTTAAAACATAACTGCACAGTAATTAAGGTTGCTTGCACAAGTGTGAAGCAGACAAGCAGACGGTAAGGCCCGATTACCATATCATAACACTCGGCACACAACCCGAGACCACTGTTTGTAAACTATACTAAAACACTATACTCAGAGATTCTGTGTAGGTAGACTATATGCTATAAAGACGTACTACAGATGAGCGAATTCCTGAAATTGTGGGAGATCACATTCAAAACCACGCGGCAATTTATAATATATGTTACACGTGGATTTGTCGCCCGTGACGTAGAAACATGACTTGCCTTCCTTTTCTTTTCAACGCCAGTTTAAATAAAACGTGGCTTAATACCCTCAAATCAACTAATTCGAAGGTTGACGTGTAGTATTTCATTTAAGACGATGTAAATAATTGGCTTTTCCGGTCTTATTTCGAAAGTTTGTAATACACCATTAATTATCCACAAGAAAAACTGAATTATCTCTTACCCGAATTTCGCGCTTTAACAATCTTTTAGTCTGCAGTTTGGAAATAATTATGTTGCACCTTATGCAGCCAAGCCAAGTCAGTCTATTTCTCAGCTTATTTTAACGATTTAGTCCGCATAGTCATTTAAATGAGATCTAAATTAAAACCTGCCTGATTCTGTAATATACGAAAGCCCATATCTAAGAGTGGCATTAAAATCGCTCATTTGAATAATGCGTGTTGACTAAGGTTAAGTCGTTCTGAGGCAAAACGACTATCACGGGCGGGACTAGTGCGTTTGAGATCCAAGAGAATATTAAAGTGTGTATGTTCGCGAAGTTACTTTTATAATCACTTGCAACCGCCAGATCTTTTTATAACGCCCTGGCAATTCTTGGGAGTACTTTCTAGATATCTGAACAAGTTTCCTATGTGCAATCGATTAATGTAAACGAGGGTTCCAACTTGGGAAATGCTCGTTATGTAGAAAATTCCATTGTGATGCGTTAGCAACTTTTCCAAAAAGAGTAGTTCTTCCTTAAATGACTTTGAAGATTGACTGTCTGATACTAACCAAACGTAAAGCTGAAACATTAAAGCTACGACCAGACACGGCTATTTCTTTCCAGTCGTTTATAGATTCATCACATGCGGCTGAAGCAATCGCACGTCGAGAGCTCGCTGACGAAACCAACGAATCCACTTCGAAACCGAGAGGCTAATCATTTTGCGCAAATACTAATGACACTGGCGTACATATTTGGTACGTGTAAAGAGTAATTGTCGGGCCATAAGTGGGCCAGGGCGGGCGCGCGGCGAGCGGCAAGCGGCGAGCGATCGAACGCCGGGGACGCGCAAGGGTCGTTCACCCCGCGGCCGGCCGGCCGGGCGCGGGCGTCGCTGCTACACACGCCGCGGTCGGCTCATTACTTTCCGAACTGTAAAACATTTCGAAGATGGCCGTGTCGTCAGACTGATCAATACGGCTCTAATTGGAGGTTCTTCGTTATAAATGGCGGCTTATGGGAACGCCGGGCGAAAGGTAATGAATAGCGGACAATTAGGAATGTTTGGTTTGTTTAAAGGATGGAAGCATGTGGATTGGCGTTCAATTTAGGTAAATAACAATGCTAAAGCCGATAAATTGGGAAGATAAAATGGTAATGACCAATGACAAATAGTTCGGAAGGGCAGATGTGTGTAATGAATAATGATAAGTACCTACGGTAATAAATAATAAAAGGAAGGGAAAGCAGTGAGTCACGGAAGGAGCAGGTGGACCGCGGAGTTTTTTCAATAACAAGATGAATGAAACTTTAAGGCTGGACTATGTTGAATTGTACTTCTTTGAATTTTAATATAGCCTTAAGACTGCAGTTTCAAGTTGAAATGCGGTCTCGTTAGGTTAGGCTATGTCCAATATGTTAATGCGAGGTATATTGCAAATTGGAACGTCTTTGCATTCTCAGATAGTATGAGTACCAAGTAAGTATAACACATAGTAGGGTAGGCCACGATGCTAACTCGGGATTCACTCGAGCGTCATAGAGACCTATTGGGTTGCGAAGCTGGGTTAGGTTCGTAAGGACTAGATTACATAACGACTCTATAAGCAAAACGTCTTAGTTGCATAAGGTCTTGGTAGCTAAATGTCTAATTGTACAAACTTCTTAATAGTAGAATGCCCGGGTTTAAGATTAGACTTAGTTCTATTACGTCTTGTTTGTATAACGCCCTAATATCAAAATGTTGTAATAGCAAGACGACTAGGTAGGCATATCGTCAAACATTAAGAACGTCTAAATGGCATAACGACTAGATGGTTGAATGACAAGAAAAACTCAAACGTAGTTTGTGAAGGAACTCAACGAGAGGGAGATCACAATAATTGAGTACCTACTTGCAGAAGATTGATAATTTAAAATCATTAAGGGATTAAACTGCCCGGCGTATTTTTTTTAAGTTACTGAACAGAAAAATCTGTAAAAATATAACGGTTTTCCACGTTTTTTTGCGATCACTCTTTCGTAATACGAATTAAATAATATATGGCATTTACATTAAGAAAAAAAAATTGAGTTTAAGAAGAGATGTTTTAAGTTGTATTTGAATAAAAGATTTTCTTTTACAAAAGCTTGTATTATTTAAACACTAGTTTCTGCCGGCGACTTCGTCCGAGACCTAGACAATAACTAGTCGTCCCTACAAAGATTAAATTCATCTAATATCACCTAGCCGGTACGCAATCATGACGTTTTGCTACCAAGACCATATGCTATCCACACTTTTCCTTATGCGTCGTTTTACAATCAAGACTTATTAATAACTTGGACGTAAACTCTATTAGTCATTTTGCAACTTCGGGCGTTATGCTATAGTTGTCGATCGAACAACTAAGACATTCTACTCACTAGGGCATTCTGCAAAAAAGACATTGTGCTTACCAAGACCTTATGCAACTAAGACGTTTTGCTTATAGAGTCGTTATGCAATCTAGTCCTTACGAACCTAACCCGCGAAGCTTAGATGATAAAAAGAAAAAAATGTCATATAAGATATACCTTTTCATCGGTGGGGGGAGCGGCTACAGAGTTTCAAAAATGTAAAAAAAAACTGTTGCATGGACATACTCGAGCGCGTCAGATATTGATAGCATCCATGTCCTACACATTTTTAAAGATGTACGCATGTTAAACTGATTGTTTCCATGATGGGGTTGGTCGTACTTGAGGGTTGAAAATGAAAAAAAAAATTTTTTTGTCGGGCGCGTCAGATTTTCTAAGGGGATGTTAAGTGAACCTAAAAAAAAGCTCTTATATAATAATCTGACGATTTAGATGTGACGCAAACTCGCAGTTATTATTAGAATGTGCAAATTAAATCGCTATTTTGAAATACTCAAGCGCGTCAGATTAAGATATATATGGTTCATCTTGATGCCTTAGACGTGCTGTCTCATAATCTGACGATTATCTGGCGGGGTTCGCCTAATCTGACAATAGAAAAAATTTACAGGAACTTGTGACTCAGAGCTCTCTCCAGAAACAGGAAAATGTGACTCGGAGCACTCCTCAGAAGCAGGGGCATGTGATTCGGAGCTATTCCCAGAAACTTCCGATGCACTGTCATATTCCATAATACTTTGCCGCTGTTGTAAATACTTAAAGACTCGCGGTATTTTTATTGCTATAAATAATTTATAGCACTGTGCGTGATTTACTTCATTTATTGAAGATTCTCTCGAAAGTTCAATATTATCGTATGTTGTTCGGGATTTTCGGAGAACCGGTTCGCTCCGACTATATTCTAAAATATTTACACATTTTTGTTCTGTTTCTAATGTAAATTTAATTGTTTTTTGTAAAGTAGTTTTACCACAAAATACACACTTTATATTAATATCACTCATAGTACAGCTTGCGGGAATCTTTTAGAGCATAATCTTGACTGTGCAGTAGCCGATTAACGTACAAATGTACATGCGCAAATCCGCCATTTTTGTTCTAAAAGTTGCCGCCAACTATAAATATTTAATAACTTTAGTGTTCTAAACAACATGATCAGCTGTCATGGCATCATGGCAACAGAAACCAGAGTGGAATACAGGCATCACGTAGTTACGTGATGCCTGTATTCCACTCTGGTTTCTGTTAAAGTTTAATGCGTTCAGTTGAACGCATTAAACTTAACGATGAATTTTTGTTACTTCGGCTAGTGGAAATCGTCAGATTATATATTTTCCGTTATCATAGATTCATTCCCTTTTAAATAAAAAAAAAATTAGCCACGCTCGAGAATGTCGAGATGAAGTTTTTTTTTACAACTTTGTAGCCCTCCGCCTTCTTTACGTCACCTTTAAATTGTCAGATTAGAAGAATATACACGTTTTAGCATGTAACTAACTCACCCTACCTTGATCTGACGCGCTCGAGAATTTCAGATGAACAATTTTTTTTTACTAATCTGATCTTTTAAATTTGACGGGCGGCCATACATAATGAGGCTCATATTTGGTGGAAGTACTTAACTGGGTACAAGGTATCCCCCTATATATTAATCTGCCGCGCTTTAGGTACTCCCGAAATCCCCTCTTCGGCTCCCCTACTAACAGGGCAAATCTCGTAATAAACTTCTAATCTAACCTACAAAATACCGATGCAGAAAGATTAACCGCTGCCAGAGATACGCCATCACCTTTTAAGGTTTTGAATAAAACTACGCCACCGAGCCACTTTGACCCAGATCGTAATCTCTGGCATGGAATGCAACTCTGAAATTCAACGAAAAAGACAAATAAAGTTAGTTTTCTCGGCGAATTTGCGTTTCACTCGACGTAATCTTGGCAAAGGAACGGGAATAGGTAGACCGATCCGAGTGCGTGATTTAACTTTTGACGTTATTTTGCGGTGGCAGTTGAAATCGTAATGAAAAGCGGGTCAGTCTTCTTAGGCAGCCAGACAGGTGGGCGAGGGGAGTCACAGAACTTTCTCGATCGATCCCACTTCTGAACTGAGCGCACGTGTACTCACGCCCTATTTAGCCATTCACATTGAATGGGACCGTCTGTTGATAAGCGCTAACATTCGACAACTACTAACAAATATGGAACAAGTTATAATTACGCTCGTGTTTAATGATTCAGTACAATCTGAACGGAATAACACCGACGATAATGACTAGTCGGAACAGGCGTAATTAGATGATTCAATTGGATTACTCGTATTTATTCGGACAACTGGCGTTGATAATTAATCTTACACGAGATTTTTCCTGAGGAATTTAATAACTCAATTTTCCTTACGCTTCTCGTCGGCATTGTTCCGATAAACGATTCAGGGTTACACGCGAGCAGACCCCGTAGCGTCAGCCTGCCGTAATTAAATTGATTAAGGATACACATAGAAACGTGACACAATTAACTAAGTTGTGTATTTGTTGCGTCGGTGCCACCGGGGGCATTCTCCCTCCGCTTTAGAGCTTGCTATGCTATCGAGCGAGCGTACAACTTTTTTTATTTTGAACGCAGCCGCAAACGGAACGAGTCAAATAAAAGCAAGCCGCCATACGCTGGCAGTTCGTGCTTCACAAAGGAAATGTGGAAACAATATGCTGAATAGAAGAGACATTATTTGAATTTGATCGAAATATTGAATATGGTGGCAATAGTAGGGACGGCGTTAACGCCGGTTCATAAAACGATATTACAGTAGAAATGAACACGCCGAGAAAGCGCAGACGTAATAAAAATCTTACCATTGTGTGAAATTTAAACTAAAATACCCAAAATGGTTACTATCACGCTATACGGATAAAATATAAATAATTATCTAGGAAATTTATTTATTAAATAAGATGATTGTAAAATAGTAATATTGATAACGTCGAAATCCGGTACAAGATGATTTAATGATGTTTAAACGGCGGCTATTATCACCTGTGCACATTTATATTCGTGATAACAATAGACGAGGTATAATACATACAGAGTATAATAGACTTTGAACAGCTGTCATTTTACCGGTTTTTTTGACACAATTGCCACTATTATGCTCCACAAAGACATGTCTAATGACAGGCCTGTGAATACCCTTTGTTTCTGCGAGTATAAAATGTATAATATGATCACAATCAAGAGGTGGAGGCATTATTTCCTGGCAAGAATCGGAGTGTAAGTTGCGATAACGCTAAACGGCGGTGTGATTTTGTGAAATTAAAACTGAGCAGTAAGCAATTTCGTGTGAATTGTTTTTGCGAGCGTCGTGTAGCAGGAATGGCGTCAGCCGGGCATCAGTGCCGAGTCAGCTTACGGGCGGGCGTAAACAGTTATAGCCCCTCTGCTTGTGCAAGGCCGGTTTTATTCCCCATCCGAATAAGCATTCCTTTTCAGCGGAGTAAGCGGAAGCGAGCGAGCTGTCTTCCAATATTATTATTGCTTGGAAACTCGAACGTTAGCAGTTCTGTGAACTATCAATAGCGCTTCAGCAATTTGGTGCGCTAACGCTTAAACTATGCAGAAAATAGACGCAAAGCGTTATTATACCTAAAATGCCCCAGATCAACTTATTTGAGTATGAAGCGGCATTTTTTTCCCCAACTTCTGAGGTTGGAAGGAAAGTTGGGAAGCAACGTCCGGGAAACTTTGCTGCGAGTCCAAATAACATTTAACTTTGGACGTCCAATTTAAATTAAATAATTAGAAGCACGGTTTGGTCTGGATTTTTCCTGAAATATATTATCAAGGCAACTCATTTATATTATCTAAATTTACTACCATATATCGTAGCCGAATGACGTAAAAATTTTGGTACAGTAACAGCCGAATGCGCAAGAATAATTGAGAAAAAGTGCTCGATGCAGTGTGGCAAAAATAAACTATTTTCGCTGATTAGGTTGCGGACACCTTCCAGTAGCGAATTAAACCACGTTCGGTAATATAAGGTTGAAACCGTGTCTTTTCTTGTGAATATTTTATTCACCGATCGCATTACGTATTCCCCTACCGATGCAAGCTCGTTGTGTTTACTAAGTGCACATAGTCGTCGACTTTCTAGATATTGTGTGGAGTTGCAAGTTGCATAGTTGGGCGAAGATCGCATACGAGCCTGGGTCGTGCCGGGTCAACGCACAGGTCACGCAAACACTGGCTCTGTTGCTGCATGCGGCACTAATGTCGTGTGCGAATGCGAAGGAAGGGCGATCAAAGTTTCGCAGTTAAATTATACTCGTAATGCTCTTGCTGCTTGGGCGCCACTGTGACTTTTTAACGCGAAGAGTTGTTTCAAGTAAAAACAATGTAGCTTCGAAAATGCTCGGTATCCTTAACTCTGCGTATGTAGAAGAAATTTACTCTTAAAGTTGGCTTTCAGCTAGCACCAACTTTAATTAACAAATACCGAAGTATCGAATTAAAAGCTTTAATTAGTCGAGACGAGACGATACGGATCCTGTGTGCAGAATGTGTGTTACGTAGTTTCTCTTTTGTTTAAAGAGATAAGTATCAGTACATGCAAGAAACGTTGACCCCCTGCATTCTTCCCACCTTTTTACACCGCCTGTGTAGTGTTTATAGTTAGACCTTGCCAGTCTCGCGTTTAAACTAGCTTCTGTAGGCAACAAAAACGCAAAACGCAATTACTTCAGATTGAACCCAATTGTTGTTTATTTCACTGTCGTATCATTTCATTACAAACCAGAAACATTATCAGCAAACAGACTAAAAAACAACTCATAAAAATGATTAATTGATCGATAGCTCAAAATAGGAATAATCGTGCCTGTCACACTCTTGACAAATTAAGGTAACTGTACATGCGCACGCGACCCCAACCGATGAATTATAACTGCAAATGACCAATCACGTAGCGGCCACGTGCCGGCATCGGCACAATACAACGAGTCACGCTTGTTGCTAGGCCACGCGAGAAAGCAAATGAAAGCGGATCGCTTTCTCGACTAGCGTTGCGACATGCCCGTTACCAACCTCGGAACAACGATTTGTATTGTGATTGGTGATTAGTTTGATGTGCCAGTGTTACGCGTTGTGCAACTTCGTTTTTCGAAGTTTCGAAAGGTTTGTTATGCGCTGATAAGCGCGGTTAAGCATATCATTGATACGTAATAGTGATTCAAATGTTATCTATTTTGAAATATGGAGTCGCTAATGCAGCGCTAGCGATAAGTATCGTTTGCCGAATGTTGGATAGGTCCGATGGCAGGTTGGATATCGGTGAATTCTTATCTTACTTTGAATAGAATAGACGGAAACCTTTAAAGCGATGCGTTCACCCGTCGTAGCTTTGGGGCCGGGTCACTTTCCACATAAACGCTTCACCGAGGTAAACGGCCCGAGCGTTCCGCTCGCTGAATTATTTTACATATCCCCGTGTCGCCAGATTTGCCGTGTGCTCGCCCGAAAGGAAAGTGCCTAGTTCTATCCAAACGACCGACAGTAAAATCGTATCACTGCCATTTCCGCTATATTTAGGTGTTAGCAGTTTATGATTCGACTATTACTGTGCAGTGGATAGACGTAATGGGTTTGATAATAAGTATTCAGTAAATATGATCGATTGTTTCAATAATACTATCGGATATGAATATGAGAGGTTATCTAAGATCGTTAACTTAACTCGGTTTATTTGCTAAAGCGTACTTACTATTTTCTCTACCGGCTTTAACTGCTTTATCCCGATATGTCATCACTGTCAGATCCAACTTAAAATGATAAATCGTCTCATGACAGATAATCGCAGATTTCGAGGTCCAACATCAAGACCCGAGTGTTTGCCCTTCGCATGAGTTTAATCCGTTAATCTAATAACATGACTGTTTAATCAATAATGTACACTGTCAATGCCCTGTCATTTGACATTGCTAAGCCCTCTACGGTCTTGTTAATGCATAAGTTACGATGCTCGGGCCATCGTCTCCAATATTATTAATAGGGCCTCGTGGACTTGTATTCGGATAATTCAGTACATCGTGTGAAATGTCAGCTATGCATTCCTTATCAGAGTGTGCGATTTTTAGCGTGTAATAAATTATACTTGAACATTGTTTGTTATGCCCACACAGCCGAATGTTGGAGTTACATAAATATTCATCAGGCATTCTGTGGAAGCGATGACACAGACAGGAAAACAACAACGAACAGTGGCTAAAACTTCCTCTGTGGCGAGCGTTCCTTTGCAGACGGCCGACAAAAAAACAACAGTCGGTTTACAGCAATTCGGCCCCGGTAAAGTTAGGGTTCAACTGCTACATTTCTACATTTAAGTAAATGAGTTTTGGACGCTTCAATACAGCTAGTTTCACTTTACGTTGATCTGAGATTATGGAAAAGGCATCAGTCTTGTGTAGTAAACTCCATTTGCGTTGTATCTTATGAATACGAGATAGGATTTGATTTGAGTGTGAATAGACACGGCTGGCTCTTCGATCATTCTACAGAACGGACACTTTCGTTGTATAAATTAATAATTTAGCGTCAAAGCTGAATAAAGTGGATTACCTAGAATTCTTTGGATTTTCAGTTTCGCGTGTCATTTCATAAGTATGCCACAGAATTCCTTTCCGGGTGTTAACGGTTAGTATAACAAAAGGCTAATAATGAGTGCTTGGCTTAGCGCAGTCTGATGGTAAATGGTAGGCACTTACCATCTAGTAGTGAAGGAGTCTCATTTGCATCTCGCCGACACGGTCATTCACACCGGCGGCCGAGACTGAGCCAAAACCAGACAATGGCAACCGTTGCGATCGTCAGTCATTCGATTTGGAAGTATGGACTTGTTAGGCGTGAAAGATAAATGGTTGAAAACAGTTTAAATAATGGTGCGATCTGAATGCTGGATCCATTGAGGAGTTTTCAAAATACATTGAGTACCTTCCTGTTCTACCTGAACATCGCTGCTTTGATCAGTCATTTCAGTGGCAGATTTCAGAGAATAAGCACTATCTAAAGGAGCCCATAAGCTATGTAATAGGCAAACCAGTAGGAATTAGTTGTAAGTATGCCTTGCCACTGATAACCAATTAAATTATAGTCGCATAATCGTCAACTTGTAGTAATATCAAATCACTGTCAGCGTCACTCCCCGAGTCACCATAAAATAAGTGACAGCACGCATTTTTTGTAGCTACTAGCTATACGAAGCCAATATCAAAAGTCGCAGCAGTTAATAAAAATGTTTGCATTCCAACTTTGCCACACCTTTCCGCGAAAATACAAACGCTCGGAACAACGAGTGAAGTACGGACCAGCTAGTTAGTTGTAGCCACGGCAGCTGGGCGCGTAAATCACTTTGGAGCGACCAAACTTTACTTCGAGAGATAGTTTTTAATTGATTCCCCAGATAAGTTATTATACTCGCTTTCAGCTGCAGGCTTAATAATTTAATTAAATAGTTTGCATTCGTTAGCCAATAATTTTATTTCACTGTTGCTTGCTTTGTGTAATTATGAAACTCTGGTAAAGGTTGTGAGGTCATGTTCAACCCGTACTAAATCTGTTTGGATTTATATAAACATTTTAGAATAGTCTTTGTTAACGTTACACATCTTGCTAACGTTACACATTATTTTACTGAATTTATTCACTTAACACATTGTTCTTGCATGACGAAAGAATTTTCTTAAATATTCTGTTACCATTGCCACAATTATTTTGCGAAACTAGTAAGTGTTAAAACACCTTTTGTTTCTAAAGTATACTCAAGTCGAGACCACGACGACTGACGTCAGCAAAGTTGCCGTTTCAATTTATCTTATGTCAACTTATCGCGTTGCAGATTTTCCCCAATTCAGATAAAAAAGGTCTATAGATTAGATAAAATGTCAGGCATAAAAGCCTATAGGACTCATTTCAAGTCCTATGCTGACGTAGAGACAAGTAGGCACTCGACATATCATCGTCTCAGATATCTCGATAGGGCAAAATAAAGAGATGGATTCCGTCGCCCTTGCTCAGCGTTATCGCATACCAATGGCAGCGTTGCGACGTTCAGGCGCGGACCGGGTGTGTTTTAGGGTTCCACGTCTTAGAACCCCGTTGCTACTTAATCTTGGCGAGACTTAGTTCGGAAAGGCCACAAGTTAATTATTTTATTGTTGTTGAGAGTTGAGATTTTTTCACAGTTATACGAAGTATATCAATGAACGCATTACAGTTAAAGTCGGCCCATTTAGCCCTCGGATGTATTCAAGTCAAACTAGCAACGTGCTTAAGACGAGTTCCATCGCTCGGTCTAACTCCGCAATGCAATTAAACTCACATGCCAGTTCACGACCTGTCTCAGTGGGCCTTTAGTCTCGTCACGTAGCTGACAATTTTAGTATGCAATTTTACATAAGCCTGTATTAAACTGACAGCTACGTTTGACGCTGACGGTGCTACCGGATACTAATCGACGTAGCCAGAACCAAATCTCCTAATAATCACGTCATGCAAACTCGACTATAAATCAGCGAACCATCGGAGCAACATCGCAGGCCTCGCTTCACCGTTCCCCGCACTTATTACCAGTCGGCGAGCGTCGCCGGAGATCACGTAGGGGACCGGTCGCCGTGAGATCCCGCCCGGCTCGGCGGCCTGTAAATTACCGACGTTCGCCTCGTAAAATGTGCAACCTAACGGAAAGGCCTCGGCTCTGACACTATGCCGCTCATCTAAACTAAAAACGAACCAAGTATGCAGAGTTTCAGGCTAACATGTGACCTTTTGGATCGAAGGGGCCACGTGTGCTGTGCTGATACTCGTCTATGTATTGGCGGATGCGCTTGCAGCACTAAAGTATTCCATGGCTGCGAATTACTAGAATTCGTGAGTAAGTTTTCATGATGAGATCGAATTAGTCATGTCGCTCGAGTATTATATTATTATCAGTATTGTATTATCATCTGTTTGCTACTTAAATATGGTTATTATTACATACGATACGACTAATGTACGTATTGTGGCTGGAATTTAGATTGACGTGAGATAATGTCTGTGTTCAGATCGATAGTGCTTATTGACCAAGCTCATGTCATATAAACGTAAGACATAAATGCTCGAGCGAATGCGAAACATTTCCAGGGCATGAAAAGATTCCACGTCGCTATCATGTAATACATATCGCAACGCTATTCACACGCATACGCGAATAAACCGGGCGTCCATTCAGCCGTCACAAAACGAAACTGAATGCCATCCTCATCTCAAGATGCGGCGGGCGCAGATCAGAGGCGGCGGTGCGCGGCGCGGGGGCGGCTCGCCCGGCAACTGCGCCATAACTTGCCGCGCACGTACAACCAGACAATCGCAATTATTATTAACAGATATACGTTTAATGATCGTGTGCCGCGCCGCGAACGTTGGAAATTCAACTGCGTTATCGCCGCGCGCGATTGTGGTGTTTACGTCATGGCGTCATTCGTGTGGAAATCGCGTAAAGCTAAGCTAGTGTCCTTTACGGGGTGGGAATTAGAGAAGGCGGCGGGCGGGGCAGAGGGGTTTCTTGCGGAGTGAGTTAGCTCCGAGACATGATTTGTAGCGCGGTTAGCGTTCATCTGGCGGACGGGACACTGAGATAACTCATCCCGCGAACAAAGACAGGTCGCTAATGTAACCCGCGCTCGCAACTCTCAAATAAATCAGCTTACATAACGCTCACGTACGGAGAAACTTTATGGATGGTATTTTTGCCCTTTCTGCCGGACAACAAAGCCCGAAGTCAAAGGAAATCTAATATATATATATATATATAAACTATTGAATTCTCTCAATTGTATTTGCACTACAAATTGAGAACAATCGCATTTCGAAGTGCCCTGCCCACGCAGCCTTCTAATAGCAATTCGGGCCCAAAAAGCGGACAAATAACTCCGCGTCAGGTCGCTAATAACGGCCTACCTGCAAGCATGATAAAGATGGGTTTCTTGCTAAACGAGGATAGTCACATAAACCAGTTTGTGCGTTTGCGGCGAAAGATCGATGCAGGCGTGCGGACCGGCTCATTCGAGAGATGCATTCGATGTCTCGAGATAAAATACCGCAAATGGACTTCAGAGAATTCCGAAAACATCGAACTTCAAACGTGTTTGGACTGTAGATGTGTTCACATAAACTTTAAGAAGCTTAATGTAGTTGCTAACTCGAGATAATATAACGTCAAATCGTGACGCATTTCACGCTTGATAAACTCACATGACGTAAGAACTTTTTATACTTTTCCTTCCGTCTATTTTGATCCTTTCGCCAAATAAATCAATCTGGTTTGTTGGATCGACATAAAAGGAAACTTACTGTTTAAGTCCAATCTGTTACGTCCGCGATCTGGAACAAACAAGTACGTTGTTAATGCTTCATAAATTACTCCAGAAATTGCCCTGCGGAGAAATACTGCACAACTTCCGAACACCATTTGCTAAAGGATTCCAATTCCGAGCACATTCAACTATGACTATTAAACACTTAGTAAGTAAAGTCAAAGTCACTAACAATAACATATTTTAATGACATTCATTAGAATCATTAGTATGCATTCACACGAAGATTGTCAGTCTGGAATCATAAAATAATTGTACGTCTTGGAACTGTCTTTCTCGATATTTCACTTCATGCCGATTTGCGTGGGTATGCACCGATATTCCTGGAATATCGGTGAGAGAAAATAAAATTGTAGCGTAGCAGACAAGACAACATTGTAAAAGTGGGTTAATATATTAACGATGTTGAATATCAGAAATAAGAAGGCTATCTTTTGTTTTATGCAACATCAAGAGTATAATATAACAGAGTACATACACTGATAAGTATTATTAATGACACTAAATTTATCAATACAGAATTATCCTCCCAAGTTGACCAAAAAAATATTACAAACCCGAATGTATAATAGAATCTGTAATTCTGTATAGGCCCCTTGTGTTTATAGTAGTCTATTTTATGGTTTAATGTTCGGGATTTTTCGGAGACACCGTTTTTGATGACTAGCTAAACCGATACGCGATCGACATGGTCTACCCGCAGGCCTGACGGATCAATGACGAATAAAATAAAGTATTTTCCAAAGAGACCGAAAAAGTTTCAGAGACAACGGAACAGTAGCTACAGAATAGGTATGTAGGAGTGCGAAGTACGGACGAAATGGACAATGCGCATAAAAAATCAATAAAAGCCGGGCACGGCCTTCGCTGAGGTCGAGTGACGCCTTTCGAATCACCGACACCGGCCGGCTCTATTGCCGCGTTGGAGATATTTGCGTTTAATGCCAAAGTTCTGATAATTTAGACTTTTTCGGGCATGCTAAACTTAGAGGCACTCCACGTGACTGTGGCTTGAGCACAATTAGGTCAACCTGAAACGAACCTTCCTTTGTCTGTAGCTTCAGTTAATTCAATAAACTGGATTCTGCTCTGCTCGAGCACTCAGTTGTTAATTATGATAGTAATTAACATGAGTATAGGTCTTGTTGGTAGTTCAAGCAGGCCGATAATTAAATATTCAGATTAACAGTATAACAAGGAGCGTGTCAGGTTCTCGTCATGATAACAGAACACGTTGCCTATATAATTAATTATAAAAGAAATACAACTTGGCCACAGTTCAAACAGTGAACGCCGTTTCATTCAGTGCCAAGTGCAATATTTTTAGATGGAGTGTGACGGGGCATCTTTTGGGCCGCGATTACTAATTTTGTCTCTCGACTCTTTGTGTGTGGTATGAAAAACTGCTCGTGGAGATGCAGTCAATACGACTTTGCTAACGCGTACCAGGAATTTTCGTTGCGTTGCGTCGAATGCCTATATGAGATAACTTAGTTAAGCGGTTTAATTCAACATGGCGGTGAAACTTGTATTACGCAGGGATCGTGTAACCATTAGAAGCCATACTACTTTCCGACGAACATCTCCGTTTAGCTCTGGGCTAAAATATCACAAAGTCGCAGATTAACAAGACTACTTCAGAAACAAATTAATGACTCGCTGTTAAACATAGAAAGTTCAAAGTTAATCAAAATTACGTTTGAAACTGTATACTCAAGTTTATCTTCGTTTGATATATGTTTAAAGCTATTCTGTACGAGACTGCCGCAGTTAAACCGGTCTAGCGGGCGCCTGCGAACCGCATACGTATACACAAGTCTAGAAACTTTTCGCTATAGAGCGAGAATTGTGTCGCCATCAAAGAAAGTTGTAGTGGCGTAGGTCGAGTCGAGAGCAGCGGCGTTATTCGGTTTAATAACTTCATATGAAGTGGGCTTTCAGAGTATAGACATGGGATACTATCGTTATTGCATTAGACGTCTTTTTACCTACATAATTCAGGAACTATGAATATGAACTAACTACTCTATAGAGTAAAAAGTCTTAAAAATAGGATAACTTAAGCTTCAACATTTTTACATAGTGTAAATGCGTAAGGACTGTTTACTTTCTGAATACAAATTTTAAAATGGTGAACGGAATCCTAACATATGATTTTATGCGAGTTAAATCGTTTAGGTACTAAATCGGATTTGGTTCGATATTTATCCAAGGAGTCACGTACCTAGTAATGTGGTTATTTAGCGATCTCTATCAATCACAAATTAAATAGTGCATTCGAAGCACGTTGTAACAACTTAACGAGAGTCACGTTCTGAAATAGTTTCAATTTTTATTTCACACGGAATCAGCGACATTGCACGCCGCTTGTTTTTACATTCGATTGTTCCGATTATTGCGAAGAATTCGCTTCTCAGCGTTTATGAATTGCAACTTGCTTTCACACAAATATCGAATTAATAAAACTTTGTTTGTCTAGTAATCATGCGACCCAGATTCGTGGAAAAATTAGGTTGCTACGTCGGATATAAATTTTATGTAAGCAGTTTTACATTATGACTTATATTTTATGAGAATGCTATTACAAGTAATACGATAATCGGATCGCCAAATACAGAAGTAGACTCATAATTTGGTCAAATTAGATTTGTAAGATACTTTAGACCATTAACTAAAGTCGTGGAAGATGTTTATTAGCAGTTCCTGTTAACATTACAGGTTTATAAATAATTCAAACGTGTTGTAATTTCTTGAAGAGATATAACCACCGGCAGTACATAGCCGTAATTTTACACAACTTTACACTGCGGCAGAGCTGTTTCATAAATTGTGAGCCCACCCACCGTTTTTATCCTGCTCCGGGTGTCTGTGCGGATTTATGTGAACGACGCGTCTCGATTTGCCGCATCCATCACGGCAGAGAGCGGCCTCGGATCTGGATGCGATCCGTTCGCGTTAGCCTTTGGATAGGATAGGGCTTATAATCTCTATTGGTTTTCGTTCAGTGAGGTAAGACGGTTCAAGAAATGTTCAGTAACTGGCATTACTCCTTTGAGTTATTTTATGTCATTATAAGTCTTGAGGCTCTATATGGTTTTTCTATTTAATTAGTTAGGTCTGAATATATTATGTGAATAACGTGTCTCCATGTGCCACATCGATCACGCAAACCATACATTGGTGCAGTGGTATTGAACTGAGGAAACCGGGCAAAGAAAAATATTTGTGTGATGATTTTCTCGGTCATTTATTAATCAGTCATGGATGTTTTCTGAGTATATACCGGGTGATCAATCCAAATGGGTCAGTAGGGAGAAGTCACAAACTATGAGAGATAGGGAAATCTGTTCTTAGGAACCATGTCGTCGATTTTAGATTTAATTAAAACTGCATTATTTATTTTTCATAAATCTCATACATAATTTCATACATAACCCAGTCAAAACCGCTGTAAAAATTGTTACAGTATGACATGCGATTACTTACAGAATTTTAACCAGGTTCAAGTCCCGGTTATGTATGAGATTTATAAAAAAATATTGAATACAGTTTCTATTAAATCTAAAAGCGACGACATGGTTCTTAAGAACATATTTTCCTATCTCTTATAGTTTTCGTTTTCTCCCTACTGACCCATTTGGATTGATCACTCTGTATATATGTCTAGTATATATGTATCTAGCTCCCAAAACACAAGCCTCCTTACACAAGCGTACTTTGGGACTGGGTCGATTTGTTAAAGGCTGTCCGATATTTATTTATTATTTATCACCCCAGAGCCGCAGCCTGGGTCCTGGATGAGATTCTTTGTGATAGCTTTTGGATAAGTCTTGGGTTTAATCTAAGGCTAGGTTCTCTTTAAGGTAAGACAGTTCAAGTCTTGTTTGAGTAACTGACTTTCTGGAGGTCTTTTAGGATAAATACGATAAGATATGAGACTCTATGTTAAGCAGTGAAGTCTAAATATAAATTACTGTGCCCCGCGGTGTTACCCGCTCATCCCACGGGAACACTAAATTTATTCGGGATGAAAAGTATCCTATGTCCTTTCCCGGGTCTCAAACTATCTCTATACCAAATTTCATCTAAGTCGGTCCAGCGGTTGAAGCGTGAAGAGGTAACAGACAGACAGACAGACAGACAGACAGACAGACAGATAGACAGACAGACAGACACACTTCCGCATTTATAATATTAGTATGGATAGTATGGACGCAAACATAACGGAACTGATATCAAACACATAATTAGTGGTAAAGTTTATCGTTATCGTGTCAATTTTACTGTATAGGAACTTATAGCTCGGTTTTTATCTACTTACTGTTTTGCTAATATTTGAACCATTTCGAACACTTCAGAATAATCCAAGTGCAAAGTTTGCAATTCTTAAATCTCTGTCGCATAAAACCAATGGGTTTCAGTAAAAAAACCTCTTTTTTTTAATTTATGATATCAAATGAAATGAAATGAAATAATTTATTCAGTAAGTAGGCCACAGGGGCACTTTTACAAGTCAGATTGTGAATCTACCGGCATTTCGCAAGAGGAGACCGCTGTTGAGAAGAAAGCCGAAAGAAACTCAACAGTAAGTCATTTTTTCGTAAATAATACTTAAAACGATTACATGATACATTTGTGTTATAACTAATTACACTGGTACACGTAATGGAGATGTTAGATACTCCAAATCAATGTTAAGTAGGAACATTAAAATAAAAATTTAATAAATTGAAAATATTAAATATACCCAGAGATGTATAAAGTCTCTGGGTGTCACAACATGCAATAAAATATAATTACTTAATTAATTTAATTCCATAGAGATGTATAAGGTCTCTAGGCGTCAACGTGAATAATTTAGAAAATAATTATTAAACCTAAATTTCTTAGAGATGTAGGTATACGGTCTCTAGGCGTCATAACATGCAATAAAATATTTTAAAATTATTTAATTTCCTCAGAGATGTATAAAGTCTCTGAGTGTCATACTACACTAAGCTGTTTCTTAGAGATGTATACAGTCTCTAAGAGTTCAAAAAGTTAAAATCAACATTGAATAACTTCAATCGAGTACAGGATGAAGTTTCTCACATTTGCTTAATTTAACACTAGTATGCGGTTGCTACATATTTAATTTGGCCCTTGCTAGCATGAACAGACCGGACCCCACAAACGGCACCCGTTCACGAGTATGACGCATATCTCAGCCATCGCCTCCCTCAACCATATTAAAGGGAAGGCTGCGACCCGATCAACGATCAAATTAATGGCATATGAACTTTTGGAATACATTACCAACCCGTTCCGTTATAAATACGTAGCATAAATCCTACTTATATAAAACAACCGTGTAATATGTAACTTGTTTTTCTAGCATAGCTAAGCTAATACTTAAATAGTATTTAGATGCAAGCTACTTAATACGTGTGTGACAGTAAAATAAAAAGCTAGGATTCATTAGAACAATATTTTCAGCGAAAGTTTGCGTGTGTGTTTATGATTGTTTGGCTTCTTCACACCGAAACGGCAACACGGATTTGCATGAAATTTGGAACAAAGACAATTTATACCCTAACTTAACACATAGGCATCATCGTCATGTCATTTCATCTCGAAAAAAAACACATGGTTCCCGTAGTTACATGTATTAACGCAAGCGAAGCCACGAGCGAAAGCTAGTATTGAATAAATCGAAGTTGAAACACCAGACCGTCCTATTATATCTGTAGAGGTTTTATTTTCTACCGTAACAACGCCAATCTGATTAACTTGAACAACAAACAATTCTGAAAGGCACTTGGGAAGTTTTCTCAGCTTTTGCACAAATGGAAACTTTCATCAATCAAGAGTTTTATGAAACTTTGAATGACTAGCAACCTATACTTATGAAGAATTTTGTTTCGGGGGGTACAACTGGGAAGTTTAATAATTTTTAAAAGTAATAGAAGTTCCGGACTGTTCAAATTTCCGGAAAACTTCATGGTTTTATCCCAGTAATTTTAATATAAGGCATCTTTATTGGGGAGATCGGAGATATACATAGGTGTAACTTTAAAACTAGTTGCTCTGTGAGCTGTAGACCTCGCGAGTTTGATACGAAATGGTTGAAAATTGCAATTTTTTACGTTTCAACCGCCATAACTCCGCCGCCATTTCGAAAAATCTCGAAAAACTGAATCGACATAAAAAAAACTATATAATTACAAACCTACTCGCAAATTTTCATGATAACCGTTAGAGAAAAAGAGCTTTAGGCGAGAACAAGCGGATATCCGGACGAACGGACATTACGGACATCCAAGCATACGAAAGAATTTTGGACCAAACTGAAACGGAGACGTTTCGGTCGCTTCGGTCAATAACACTAACAACAAAATAAAATGTTTATCTAAATTATTTATAAAGATATGATTGATTACCAAGTGGCATATCAAATATGTATTACTTAGAAATACAGATCACCCACGTGATCAGACCGCATCGCGCATCGACAGCCGACGCCGCGTCGCGTGACTATCGCTCAAATCCACAGAGACGCTAATATAACCGTACGTGTGTGTACACGATTGAAGCCGTTGTTTACACGTTTACACAGCCCGTACCTGACGGAATCCTTAGGTCAACGCAAACACGGCCCACTGATCTAAAGTAGAATACACTGCACGTCACGACACAAAAGGGTACGAACAGTCCTTGTACGACAATAGTTAAGCAACAATAGCGAGAAGCCACCGCGAGGGTCGCATACACGGCGGTATCTGGTCGCGCGGAGCGTTTATCTGCCGGTGACAGCGAGCGCCGCCGTCGCCTCGAATAACAATAATGAGGCGACTAATTATTATTATTACCGTTCGGGCACTCGCTCGCTCGCATGTAACTATAGGTAGGTAGGTGGCGTAATCGCTGAATTCCATATAATCGCAGCGCACGCACACATGCGCGTCGTCGTGCCACGTGTGGTGACGTCGGCCGGCGCGGCAGGTAAGGGTACGAGCGTTGGCTCGGGTGAACGCGTATCGATCTCGCGATAAATTCGATACGGCCAACGCTGAGCCGGTGAATGCACCGCGCTGGCAGCGGTCGCCTTTCACACCGGGGAAACGCAGTATTTACGATCGTTGCAATTCGCCGTCGGGCAATGCTATGCGAACGAGAGGCTTTGTGTTTTTCGGTCGCAAGCGACAAGCCACGCGGCGCGAAACTTCTCGAACGACGCCGAGATAACACGTGTATTTAGTAACGGCAGGTGTTGCGCAATATAACGTGCTGATAACGCATATTTGTTCTGCATAGCACTGTACTAGTAATACCACCAGTAGTAGCCACGAATCGTACAGAACGTAAGCGTAACGAACGGGATGCTAAGGCCGCATTTCGCTAGAGTATGGACAATAAAATAATCCAATTTGGAGCTCGGTGTGCTGTTTCTAATCGCCCTAATTGAGGGACGCGGCTCCAATTACTCTATCGCGGCTCTTTTTATGCTTTGAGGCTAAAAAGTACATTAGCCGGCAGGAAAAGACACGTAATCGTGACTTATCAAGGTTGGGTCAATGTGAGTCACCGCGCATTTGCAAGTGACAAGTAGGTAGCAAACGATGCACAAACAGCAACAACCGGTCCGGTATTATTATCCGAGAATGGGTCGACTCGACTTCGCTAAATTGGTTCGTCTGAAAACTTTGCGAACGCCAGTTGTCTCACGCGATATGAATAGGTTAGATTTGGTTTTATCAGTTTAGCTGATATCACGTTTAGACTTTTTCTTGTTTTTTATGATCACTTCACTTATAAAGAATTGAAGAGTACCTTTAGAACCTAGATAATGTTGAAATGGAATGAAAAGAAAATCAATGCCCACCCAATCAGTTTAAAATACTATCATCGACCAATTTAGGCAATGTTGATTCTGTAGTATATTTTATCAGTGTATCTTATTTTTACATTTTCGTAATACATACATAGTACCATTTCCGATACAAACATTGGCGCCCCAGTAGGTAATGATAATAAATTCCTGAGTAGTCCCATTGAATTTACAAAGGCAAAGCAAATCTCGCGATAAATATGTCCGCTTCTTTTGTATATTATTATAATACACATCTAAAAATAAAATGTAGCGAATCAAAACAACAAGTCAATGACCAATCCGCATATAACTAAAATAAAGACAAACGAAACAAGTCTCAGTGTAGATTTGTAATAGACGAATACAGGCGCCAGAAGACAAATTGTATTTTTGTAATTTGCGCACCAGCCACAGTCCGGAAATGGCAGTGGTCGTCCAAACACGACAAAGGCTGCTGAAAAAAACGAGCAATCCAACAGAACGAGCCGTCAGTTGACGAGGACCTATTCCAATAAGGTACGTCCGTCATGAAAAATAAATAACGATATGCGACCATACCAAAAAGACCTGTCGTGAACACTTGAACGGGCGTGTAGATATACACGTGTAGGAAATGAAATGGTAACAATCCCGCGCTTATCGTTTAACGACCTACATACCCAAAACTGCTTAAATAGTGGTATCTGAACTCTAACATTGCAGAACATGATTATGCTATTGAATGTGTTGATAAAGGAATTTTGAACTTTGCGTAGTTTAAATCGTTTCACTGTCGTACGAATCCCGCAACGTCGCCAAGAATAAAGTCACAGCATTATCGCAAAAAGTAATGACGGACGTCGGGCGCCGACACGAGCAACACAATCGCGCTATTTTGAGATACGTTTTCCTCTAAGCAATAGTACGCAATAATAATAATAGAGACGCTGCCGCGGTACAGAGATAACGATTGTAAAGCAAAGCGGCGAGCAATTCAAACTATGCAAGTATTTACCCTGTTTTACATAAAACGTGGTTCTACAAGGAAGGTGAACGACTTTGAAAACAGAGGATGATATATTCATGCAAACAGTAAACGGAAACAAAATTTCCTTTCATGAGCATAATAGGGGCGATCTCAAAAGGCGAAATGTAACGCAAATTAGAGCCGTATTAGCAACAATTCAAAGTAACGTTAAAGTTTGTGATGTTTTTACCCTATATGACAACGCGAGAGGTGAAGTTTGAGAGTTATGAAAGTGCGCGAGATTACATAATACGCGACTTCGGAGCGAGTTAACGCCAACTTGTGTTTTATGTTCGCCATCAAATGTGTGTGCAGGGGTACGTATTAGAATCCCGAAAGTTCATAATACCTACTGTTGAAATACCGATGGTCAAAATACCGAAAATCAAAATACCGAAAGTACGAAAAGCCGATATTCGATATACCGATGCTCAAAAGACCTATTTTGAGAAGATCGAAAGTTTCTATTATTATTATATTATTATTATTATAACCACAACAAAAGGAGCGTTTTTTAGGGAAATAAAAAAAAAACTAACCTAACACAACCCGGCCGAGTCGGATCTGCTCTGAAAGGTGAATCATTTAAAGTTTGAGAATAGGTTGAGGTGAATCAATCACCTGTCAGAGCAGATCTGACTCGGCCGGGTTAGGTTAGGTTAGTTTTTTTTTTATATCCCTAAATAATGCTCCTTTTGTTGTACTATTTTAATCGTTCGGCATTTGAACTGTAGGAATTCTAGCCGTCGGGATTACAGTCTTCGGGATTACAGTCTTCGGGATTACAGTCTTCGGGATTACAATCTTCCGGATTACAGTCTTCGGGATTACTGTCTTCGGGATTTCATCCTTTCGGTCAAACGTTCTTTCGGGATTTTAAACTTTCGGTCAAATAAACATTCGACATTTTAATTTTCGGCCTTCCATCCATAGGTCTTATGAAATTCGGTATTTTGAACTTCGGCATTGTAATACGTACCCGTGTGCAGCCGTGTTGCGAGAAACGCTCCCGAACTGGGGTGGGCGGCTCCGAAGTTGGCGCGTCAACTTTCCGGAGCAATTCGACGGAGTGTGCACTAAAATATAGTTCAAAGTAAGTTGAGGCGGACGAAACTCTTGAGTCTTACGGCAGATGTGCAATGGCTTATGCACTCGTTTACCTTATTAAGACCAGACCATGTGTTGTCCTTTATGGCTTTAATATCACGTATCAATAGATCTATGTAATTGTGATACATACAACCTTCTTGAGATTATTTTTAAACATGTTTGATCATTCAATATAATGTTGCCACTATCTTTTGGTTGTTTATGTTTCATGAATCACTTATCATCACAGTCAAAGCAAAGACAGCTACTTTCAAACACGTGTCAAAGGAGATATATTGGGAACTCAAGCCCCACGTGTATCTAATAATTTTGTTACATACATAGAACACACACGATATACTTACGTAGACAATTAGACATAGACATACATAGAACTTAAGCAGTTTGATGTTCCAGTTGCTTTATTTAATTTTCATTGAAAATCTATTTTGTTTACAATAAACATTCTTAAAAGTTGCCTCATTCCTATAAAGGGGAAACACAATTATCTTGCCCTGAAGCTCTGAAGTATCAAACAATGTCTTTATGATTTCACTGTAGATAAAAACGGATACCCGATAAAACCGTTGTCAAACAACACTGGAAAGGAAACGCCGCTGGGGGCAATAATGGTTTCATTAACGTAAAAGGCGAAAATGACTCACTCACTTTGGCATCGCGACAGGGCTTAGTTTGATTGGAGTAGTGACGCCATTTAAGTTCAACAATATTAATTGTAATGTCAACGAAAACAAAACGACGAGTTAAAATGTCTGCCATATAACGTTAAGTGTCTAAAAAACAAGCATTTACAAATTACTTGAAAGTCGTGCGTAAAAACTAGTCAGTCTCGGCTGGACAATCAAATAAACGGAACAATTATAGCTTCACGAATCCAGAAAATGGCTTCATAAAGACCGTTGACTTGGAAGCTGGCAATTCGGGTCATAACGCTATGACTAAAAGACTTATTAGTCATGCAAATCTTCACATATCTTGTCTGCAAACTGTGTCGACTGACGTTAATTTCGTCATCGATGTCTTGGATTTTATTTGTTCGAGAGATAATTCGGTATGTTATAGATACGTTGGTAGGTACGCGAGTGAGTATCGAAGGAGTACGATCTCAAAAGTCAGCTCACATCTCGTCCCGCACGTCCCCGCCGGGCGAGCTCGCGTTAGGGGTAGGGTTGTCACTTGTCGAATAGTCCAAATATGTTAAAAATAGCAAACATCAGCACTTGAAACATCTTTCCCGACTATTCACATTTATATGTTAAGTTACTTGATGTAAAAATTTGCGTCAGAAGCAAATCTGCAAATAAATTCAAGAGGCGACATTTTGGCGTCCAAGCAAATTATAACTTTGAAGTCATATTTTTTTCTTACAAATATTCCGGTTTAATTAAAGCTCGAAAATTTCGTTTATATCGAGAAATGGGAGCTCCGAATTTGAGATCAGACATCCCTAGGTGGCGGGGGAGTTGGGTCGGCGTCGGGGGTGGGGACCAAGGTCGCCGCCCTTGTCTACGTAACCTAACTGCGACCTAGCTGTGTCGCCGGGACACGATTGTTTTAACGATCAATATTGAGTGATTCCAAGAAAACTTTGTCTCTTAAAAACGCGCCATCGTAAGAAAATAACGTTTGGCAATTTAATGCAAATCAATTTGCTCGCCTATTAAAATCCTTCGAAATTTCCATTTCTTTTATTAATCTTTCTTAAAATTAAGTGTGGGACACGCAATAATACACCGATGAGACCTCGTGCAAAAACTCTATATTTATTCGGATTTTGTATAAATTCGGATACACAGCAGACACATTCAAGGAAAATATTATTATCAGATCCGGTTTGCGTTCTGGTTATAGCTGTTTAAAATGTATGCGTTATCCAAACAGGCTCTAGGTTCTTCCGACTTCTAATTCAGTTATCTCTCGGGATGTCTTTAGTTACTTAACTGAGAATATTACCCGCGCCCTGAGAACTCTCTAGAATTATTTGAGTATTTATCATAAGTGACCTGAGCTCGGTGACTTAGGACCTGTAATAAATCGAAGCGCAGCGTGATACAATATAATTAAAAATAATATTATACTTTAGGTTTAGTCGGATAGGAGTCTTCGTTTAAGAAGATTTACTGTGTAAAATACACGTCGTCGAACTTTATATAAAAATAAGTCTCCCGTATAAAGTTAAATTCTGATTCACCGATTAAGGTATCGGTTCGTAGCCGACCGCAGACAGCAGACCAGGTCGCTACGATATTACTGGATTCTATGTATTTCTATGAAATACCATTCGTTAGTGACGCGTTGCTAGCGACGTGTCGGTGAGCGGCAGACGACACAGTCGCGCAACAGCAGGTCAGATGCACTCGGAACGGAACCAACTGGATATGGATCTGCGGCCGGCAATCGGGTTCCAAATCATAACAAAGCTACATGAACATGACGCCACGATGTGTCGCTTCGACACGCCGTCTGCTGCCGCTGTTGGCTACGAACCGATACCAAGACTTACAGAAACTAAGATAATAACATAAAGGCAGCTTCATGAGATTTCTAAGCCATATTAAAATTAGCATACTATGCACATAATAACTATTATATATTGTTATGAAAATTATAATGCCGCATCGTATTTCTGAATGAGCGATCTCAGCAATACGATCACGTTCATTGCCTATTTAAATCATAGATGCACTTGTCATGCAAAATTGCATGACTCACTAGCCATTGCATTATGCACAAAGTGTCATGCTTATTAACGTCATGGTGAAAATGTCATAAAACCTTATCAGAACTAAATGAAGTAATATTAGTTACACGCGTAAGATTTAGGTATTTCACCATTGCCGTCATACAAACGGAACGAAACGCAATTGAGACGCCATTAAGAGGGAAGTATAGTACGCACTCGTCCATACAAAAAGAGAAAACGTTTTTCCACTTTTAAATATTTTCCAATCTCCCTCATTTTTTAGTATGTTATTGACACAGTGACTAACTAGGTTTATAGGTTTTCCTTTTTTCAAAATTTGCTATAGATTCTAATTTAAAGGTAGTTGAAAAACCTAATTTTTGTGATTAAAACGTTGTTGAATGAAACCGTTTGTATTATTAAAACAATGCACTTTTTTAAAAAAAGCGAAACCTATAAACCTATATTATATTATGCTGAAGCGATCGACATCAAAATCGAAGTGATTTGCTAAGATTTAGTTAGTGGAAAACGTTTTCTCCCGTAACGCAAATTTCATCAAAAAAGTACCTATTGTCAGTCGCAAGTAGGGAATGCAACCCGGGTACCCGAAAACCCGGGTACCCGGGTACCCGACTACATTTGGAGTCGGGTAAAAACCCGGGTTTTCAACTCATAACCCGGGTTTTGCCCGAAATAAGAAATGTTTAGAAAAATGTGTGAAATCATAAATAACTTATAACAAAATGTTATATTACGGCTGTAACCCTGTAACCCTAACTTACTGCGTTGTAATTTACTAGCTTTGCCCGCGGCTCCACCCGCGTGGAAATTGGTCTGTGTCATTAAGTGGCTAATTCACCCCTAATTTCTCTGCCTATCCCCCGGAGGCAGAAGTTTAAGTAAAGTTAACAGATGGATTATGATAGTCGACTGTAGTCCTGTCCAGATCCGCCCGGCGCCGCACCCTGTCAGAATCTGCGCCTCGATGAGGTTTCGCTGCATCTGCACTACTTGTAACCGGGTTCCGTTGCAAACTTCGGAGGTGACAAATTCATTCAGAGGTGAAGCATGATCGGAACTCCTACTTCCAGGGTTAATGTGTGTGCTGGGAGTCCTGAAGCGCTCAAGAGTTTAGGAACTCCCCCGAGCGATGTTGTGACGTTACCTTCATCCAAGACAGTTTTAATGGAATTATATGCTGCTTGTTCACCTTTGATTTCCGCCAATTTCCACGCATTAAATGCCGCTGCCTGTACATTTTTCGGCGTGAGTAGGCTAAGGCGGCAACAGTGGCTATAGCGACAACAGTGGCGCACTGGCCGTTGTTTCAAAAGTATCAAAGGTAGCTTTCCATCTCTCTTACTCTTCGGAAGGCCTCCCGATATATACAGGTCACATCCAGTTCCCCTGCGTCAGCCATGTAACAAAACCGTGTTGCGAGTGTTTTTTGTTTTGACGGAAGAAAAAGTGAGTTTTAAGGTAAGATATACTGTTTATTTTTTCACAAACCTTTCGTCTTACCAATGGAGTTATATTTTTGCTAAGAAATAAACTTAATTGAGGTCATTTTGGCGTATACCGCACTTCGATTTACGTAAAACCATCACACGTGGTATGAGTTAAATCCAAAATGGCGGTTTTGTACACAGTGGCTCAAATCACTTAAGTACACAGTGGTTCATGATCCACTGTGTACTAGGTACTGGATAACATTACAAACATTAATTTAACAGACATTAATTTAAAAAAATTAGCGAGATGTAATAATTTTTGTTAATTTTCCCTTTTAGGATGGCTCGTCTAGCAAGGCCCCGTGAAATAGGGAAACACACATACACATCTGATGACATGAAAATAAATAAAAAAATGGTATGAGCGTGAGCAATGCGTCTAAAATTCAGGAATTATTTTCACTGCACGTCTCAACGTTATCATTTTAAGACTCTAAATATTCATGTCCACGAGGTTCGTTTACGCCAAATTATAGCGTTAGTAAAATGTGCAATGAAGAGCAACAAAAATTGTTGAAAGATTATTTCAAATACTGTGCGTTACTGTTTTACGGATTGAGTACATAGGAATTCCAAAAATTACCTTGATTATTTATTTTAAGGCCAAAGAGACATTTTTAATGATATTTTATGCAAGATACTGATTAAGTAATGGTAGTTACTTAGTTTATGTAGAAGTTATGCGTTGATTATTAACTAAGTCATAAAAAATTAAGGTCATTAAGTAAATTTTGAATGTGTAACACTGAAAAGTCACTTTCAGGCTGAGGTCGTCAAAAAAAGTTTTCTTTTCTGATGTGTAACTTATTGTTTGATTAAAACAAAAAAATAAAGACCCGATACAAAGCAAAAAAATGCATTTTTAGTTGAGTTATATTATAGATGATCCACTGTAAACTTGCCTGATTCACTGTAAACTGACGGCCGATTCACTGTATCCCACCCACAGTGCACAATGGCTCAAATGAGTTTTTTTAGAAAATACTATTTATTTTCCAAAATATTATCTTTTTGAGCTAAATCGATTGGAATAATCAATATACATTAGTTACACTATAACACGAATCCTTTTACATCTTTCCAACACTCACCCAAATCAAATTACATCACTGCAAAAAAAAGTGACCCACTTTTGCCGCCTTGACATGGCTCTCTCACAAGCCGAAGAGTTCTCACGTCCCATCACCTGGCTCATGTCTCCGTTTACGCTCCGAATATAAGGTCTTCAACGGACGGAAAGATCCTGCATAACGTTTCTGGTAATCGAAGCAGGCCGTTGGTTTCCTCCAGATTCTCCAGAAGTCTTCTTCCAACCTGAAGCCGTACTCGGGCGAATTCTTGGACATGTGAGCCTCCTCCTTGTTGGACTCGTATATTCTCAGCCAGGCGAAGCTTCTGCACGCTCGGCTACAACACCGACCTCTTCAGGCAGACATTTTACCTCGTCGGGTCGGGTAAAGCTACCCATTGCGCGCGCCCGCGCCGTCCTTCTGAAGTCTTGGAGTATCCTTACTACGGCTTCTATGCGCCATAGTACACTCGTCCCAAACGATTAAACTGCATTCCTGTAGAACTCTGGTTTTATCACAGTTTCTTGATATCCTAGACTTGAGTTGCAGACAGGAGTTTCCGCGCTGTCCAAATCTATTGGGCTCCTGAACGTTGTGTGAGCCGTTTTGCCACCAGGCAGTAACGTAGCAGCGATTAGTCAATTATAAATTTGTTGATATCCGTACCTTCTAAACTTAGAGTGAATTTGGCAAAATCCTTCCTCAGTGGCTTATTCATGTCACAACGTATAAATTTCAGCGCTATCTGTTAGTTTATCCGGGTACTCGACAATCGTAACACATGTTTGAAAAAAGTTTGCACCTCCTTCCTAAGTAGCGCCATAAGATTCAAAGTCTGGAATCGTAATCAAACGTGCTTTTCATTCTTAAATACCCGCAATAACCATAAAACTCAATATTTAATACTTTTTGTTCAAGTCCGGGTATTACCCGGGTACCCGGGTTTTGAAAATAAAGGTCGGGTAATACCCGGGTAACAAAAATAACCGGGTATTGCATTCCCTAGTCGCAAGCTGCAACGCTCTCTATCGCACGATTGCGGGTCGGAGGAGGAAGTAAAGTATCACGTATTTACAAGGATGTTAATGAAAAAGTAAAAAGGATCCTAGCCCGCGTAATCGATATCTAAATCTGTTTCAAAAATGATGGGAGTAGAGTAGGAACTTCTACTAACACTAGTTGGGTTTTAAGAAAAAGATCGATCGGTTGATTATCATTATATTACAATTTAATTTAAAAAATCGGCCAAGTGTGAGCCACCCACGCACCGAGGGTTCCGTACAAATTTTCACTTATGCCATCTTAACTGGCCTGGTTAAGTTTGCACCTGATGCGTATGGCGCCGTATACAAATGAGGTGCAAACTTAATATAACCAGGTTCACCAAACATGATATTTGAAAAGGACTATATTTTTTATGATTATATTGCAAATGTATAGTTTCAGGGTGAATTGCAACAAGCTTAAAAATTACCTAATTTTGGTGGCTTTTTTTATTTTTAATTTAGAGTCAAAATTATATACATATCATTAATACGAATAAAGTCATAACCAATATTGTGTAGTAATGGCCCTTTGTTATACATAATAGTTATAAAGTTATTATTATTTTAGTAATTTGCCTGCCACTTAGACTGCCATTTAGATTTTTTGGCCACCAAAATTGTACATCTACATCAAAATTAGTTACTTGTGCTAAAAATTAATATTTATAATAAATAAAATAATAAATATCGGACAACCTCACACAAATCGATCTACTCCCAAATTAAGCTCAAGAAGGCTTGTGTTATGGGTACTAGACGATGATATATGTACTTATATAGATCAATATATACTTAAATACATAGAACAACCATGACCCAAGCACAAATATTCGAGTTCATCACACAAATATTTGCCCTGGCCGGGATTCGAACCCGGGACCGCCCGCTCAGTAGGCAGGTGTCTACAAACCGAGCCAAACGCGTCGTCAAAAATTGTTGATGAAATTGCCTACTGGAAATTAAAAGAAAGTAAATGTTTTATTAATCATTTTAGTTATACCAAAATATCTGAAAATACAATCACTAACTCGTTTGTAACAACAATATATTTTTTTCTTTTCGAGGACTTCTTCTCTTGATTGTTTTTTTATTGCGATTAGCCATCCTTAAACTGCGTGTACCTTAGGGCGGGAGACAATTTATTCCATTATTTCACGGCGCGCACAGCAAAAAACACATCGTAAACATGAGATCTATGCAGTGGGATAGATAGATCCAGATTCGCACTTGACCGCAGGCGATGGCCACTACCATCCGCCATGTAAAAGAATTTCTCTGCAAGGTTAGGAGGAGAAGAAGGAATGACAAGGACATTATACAAAAGACAAAGAACATAGTATCTGCGCTGACGGATCGGGAGCCATTTAAGTTGAGCGCGGTATTGAGACACATGATCAAACTTGTGGAGACCAAAGCAAAAGTGAGCGGGCAAGCATGATCTTCGATCGTATGAAGAGGAAGGAAATTCTGCAGACACCTCAATGAATGAAGGGACGCGAAAAGTTTCCCACTGATCTCAGATCCTACCCATGACAAAGTTTGATCCATGGTAATGCCAAATTTGTTTACAGTAGAAGAGCAAGGTATAGGCGTACCATCAAAGAAGATAACTGGCTTAGCTTGATCTGAAAGCTTGGAAATAAAATGTGGGCTTCCAACGACAATAGCCTGCGACTTCTTAGCATTCTTCACCAAACCAAAGGATCAAGCCCAAGCACGGATTGATTCTAGGTCTGAATTGATTTGCGAAACCAAGGAGCCAAAATCCTCAATGCTGGTCGCCGCATAAAGCTGCAAATCGTCTGCATAGAGATGGAACGAGGAGGAGAGTGACTTGGTGATTCCGATGTAGAGAGTATGCCCCCTTGGGGGACACCAGCAGACGGTTCACACCAGCTAGAAAATCGGTCATCAACTCGAACCCACTGGGAACAGAGGTAATCACGAAACCAGGACAGTGAAGTTGAAGATATATTTAAAGTAGAGCACCAATATAGTCACTTTTCTATATTCTATATTAAGACGAATGTCGTCGGTGATCTTAACCAATGCGGTGGTTGTGCTAAAGAATTAAACAAGTTAAGTCTATTTAGATGTGATGAGAGACGTCGATTTACAAAGGATTCAATGATTTTAGATAAGACGGGAAGAATGGACATAGGACGATACTGCGAAAAGTACGACGGATTAGGGGTTTTAGGGAGAGGAATCACATGGGCGCATTTCCAAACTGTAGGAAACGTGCCAGAGGAGAAAGAAAAAATAGTAATATAGGAAAGGATAGGAGCTATAAAATCCGCTACCAGCATAATATCTAAGCTAAGATTACCCTCACCGACAGCTTGTTATATTAGATGTATTTTGTTTATTCTTGACTTCAAATAAATTCACCGAGTCAAAAGTTTTGGAAATGCGAAAAAGACGATAAAAAATGTGAAATGATATACAAAATTAACAATTCTGGTGGCATCAAGCAATTTTGGTGACTTTCAAATTAAGTACCAAAAAAAACAAAAAAAAAAATATTTTAAAAATATCCGTATTATTTACTTCCAATTTAACTTTATATTTTAAAAAGGAAACCTTTAACACGTCTTGCACACAATTCCCACACAATCAATTATTGCTAAGGCACTAGAAACATATACCACAAAAATTGTGTCAAAAAGTATTCCTAGTTGACTACGGAACCCTAGAAAGACATAGTAACTCCGATATCATGTACACATTATAAGTAAGTCTAATAATTATGTACTTTCGTACACAATAACAAAGGCAAATAAAAAATGTTTTGTTTCGTAAATATCAGTAACTCATTATATAAATACCTTTGAAATACCTAAATAATATTACAATAAAAAATGTCAGTCATTTACATCCTACCGGTACATCGGGAACAAACTGATTTATCAAAAATTAATTTAGCTTGTAGGCACATACTCGTTACTAACAATTACATAAATAAATAAAATACTTCTTTATAATATCGGAATTTCAGTCACACCACAACAATTCACTATCCGTAGATACGCAAGAAAACAAAACAGTCCACCTTTATTTATCGCAATCGCTTGTCAATCCGATCGTCAAACTAGCCTAGCAGCAGGTAGCAGAGCGCTGTGTCATGCTTCGATGTGTGCGTGAGGCGATTTGTATGTGTTGTGCGCGATGCCGGGGGGTGAGCGCTCTCGAGCGACAGCATGCGTTTTCGTAAATACCTATTTCGTTAGGATCGCGAAGCTATACTGTAGTCTTAAGAAATATCCACGTACACGTTTTCTACCAGACCTAATGCTAATTCGGTCCGTCCACTCCACGTCAGCTGTTTTTTTTGATCGCTTGAGATACGGCCGGTAAATTGTTGACAGCCACCTGGCGTTTGTCGGAAAACTCGTTTGCGAAAGAGTCTGCATTCGATGTAAAAGCTGGTTTCCAACATGGCTACCAATTCATTGTCATACAAACGGCGTCGTTATTCTAAAAATACGCGTCGTCTATTTGTATCTAGTTTATGTGGACAAATCTTTAAGATATCTATGATCGTATGATGACGCAGACTGAGCCGAGGCAATTTACGTTTAACACGAATTGGCAATTTACGCATCTATCGCCATTAGATTCGATTAAGCTGACGTCGCGTCAGCTTTTTTTTACTGTCCCCAGTCGAGGCTTGCCGGCACGATCCGCTTCATAAAGGGAACGCTGACTGCGCTGGATTTGTGCTGATACCGTAGAAAAACGCTTTATTGAATTTCTAGTTTAAGTTTTAGGAAGTCGAGACTCAATTTTATGTTGCTGACTAAGCATTAGTGACTTTAGAATACTCAATTGATGTCACATTTAGTGCCTAGTAGGATTTAGACGTTTTTTTTTTTCATTTTATATAATACCCACTTGAAAGAGAAATCTATGTCACAGAAGAAAAATTAAAATTCGCAGTAATAACTCTTCTACGTCTAAACGAATATTGAAACGAAAAGTAAAACGAGGCAATAACTTTTAGAAATCAGCAAAGACGCCGACGGTGTTTTAATGGAAATTTACGATCATAAATGTCATTTCTATAAAAGCAGCCAGACCGCTTCGGAAAACAATTCCGTGGTACTGGATCGAAGTAGTTTCGTTTGCGTCAGCAAATGGTAAAGGAGAATTGTTGGCGAGTACGCTCGTATTCGGCTGCCGCATGTCAAAACCTAGTAAGCGACCAATTTTTAGAAAACGTTTTTACATCCTCACATTACAACTTCAAAATCGTTACTATGACGAGATTTTAATACCTCGAAACCGACGACGAAGACGTTTTTTTAACTTACCTTTATCTATTCAGTATCTCCTCAGTCCTCATCCTCAATTAATGAAATGACTGACATAGTAATACGGTGAATAGAGACTAAAGTACTATGTGTGACCTTACAAACGGTCCGGTAGTTTTGAATTTTTGATATGTTGTCTAGGATGGTTAGTCAGTGTTTAAAATGCAAAATGCACAATTCCCCCCCCCCCCCCCCCCCTCCGCACCCGCCGCCATATTGAAAACGCCGGCACTTTCTTCATATTTTTGCTAATATCTTCCTTTAGGAGCATTTTAGCTAGAAGAAAGCTGCGACAATGTTATAGAGAGTTAAATTTACTACATTCTCCATTTTATATTTTGTTTCTAGGACAGATAGTCACGGAGATATGCACATTTATTTAAACATAAAAATCGCAATTTCCTACTGAAAAACAAACTTCTGGATTATATCTTCGTTTAGGAGCATTTTAGCTACAACAAAGCTGGGGCAATGTTGTAGAGAATTAAATTTACTATAATTTACACTTCAAATTTTGTTTCAAGGACGGTTAGTTACGGAGATATGCAGATTTAAAAAACAGGAAAAGTCGAATTTTCCGAAAATTTCTCAAAATTCTTGGTTTAGAACGCTGTCATTCAGTTACGGTCTAGTCTAGGACAAATTAAAACATGTAGGAAATATAATTGCATATAAAACTCATGTCCCTTTTTACATACATTTTCGGAAAATGTGACTTTATTTTTTACATATCTCCGTAATTATCTGTCCTAGAAACAAAATTTGAAATGTAAATTATAGTAAATTTAATTCTCTACAAAATTGCCCAAGCATTGTTCTAACTAAAATGCTCCTAAACGAAGATATAATCCAGAAGTTTGTTTTTGAGTTGGAAATTGCAATTTCTTAAGTTTTTTTTAAATGTGCATATCTCCGTAACTATCTGTCCTAGAAACGAAATGAAAAATGTAGTAAATTTAACTCTCTATAACATTGTCGAAGCTTTCTACTAGCTAAAATGCTTCTAAAGGAAGATATGAGCAAAAATATGAAGAGAGTGCCGGTTTTTTCAATATGGCGGCGGGCGCGGAGGGGGGGGAATTGTGCATTTTGCATTTTAAACACTGACTAACCATCCTAGACAACATATCAAAAATTCAAAACTACCGGACCGTTTGTAAGGTCAAAATCCTTTATTCACTGAATTATAGGTATCAGATTCAAAAATTGTTAAGATTACAAGATTTTAATATCTCGAAACCCAGTAACATTTGGAGTATCGTCATACCGGTTCAAAACCCTCACTTAACTCAGTTCCAAGTCTAGCAACTGCTTCAAACTTGCTAGGTTGTGAAGTGGTCAAACTTATTTTTGAAGTTAAGAAATAATCAGACCACACAATCTTTCTAAGTATGTACTCATAATTGTAAAAGGTATAGAATTTGATAATTTTATGGTATTTTAAAATTAGGAAGCATACATTGTTTGGTATCCCATCCTTTTATGTATATTTTACTATTCATTTTTTAGGCTTACGAGCTTTCTATTTGCTCGGTCTTGCTCGCCAATTTTAGGAAATTTTCTGATGTGCTGATACCATGTTTTGATATGGAGCAGCCACGCTGGCTTAAATCTCCGAGTCAGCACGGCATATGCGTAAGAAATATCTCTAGAAAGCGTTCGCATCATTTATGGTCTCCAACGCACATCAAAACGCTGCTCAAAACGAATCTTATGGCGCTCATGCCACGCGGCGTTGGATTAATATTGACGTTAGACATATTAGTAACGGAATCGAAGCCTGGTTCTTGTACAGTCGAGTTCATTTACATCTACACACTTACAAGAACAAAAATATCTGAACACGACTTTATGCTCCTGAGAGATGGGCATTAATCGATTAATTTTTTAATCGATTAATTAATCGATTAAAAAAGTTAATCGTAAAAGTTAATCGCGATTAATTTAATCTAGATTAACTTAATCGAGAGAGTCTTCGATTAACGATTAACTAATCGGCATTTTAATCGATTAAATTTCACGATTAATTTCGCGATTAAAAGTTGGAACGCGCATTTCGTGCTTTTTACGAAAATACAATATGTCTTGTACAGGGACAGAAAATGTACCTTTAGAAACTTTTTTGGTTCGGATACCTTTGTATCCGACCGTTCCCTCTTCCCTCATCCCTCTTCGCTCTTCCCTCTTTCCTCTTCCCTCTTCCCTCATCCCTCTTCCCTCTTCCCTCTTCCCTCTTCCCTCTTCCCTCATCCCTCTTCGCTCTTCCCTCTTCCCTCTTTCCTCTTCCCTCTTCCCTCATCCCTCTTCGCTCTTCGCTCTTCCCTCTTCCCTCTTCCCTCTTCCCTCTTCCCTCATCCCTCTTGTTACAGTAATAAAAGATGCTTTTTATAGTGCAGTACTCTAAGAAGTTCTAGGCAGGGATTTAGACTTACAAAAAATATCTTATTTAATCTTATATTAGTTAATCTAATCGAGAAAAATTAATCAAATTAACCAATCGATTAAAAATTTAATCGCTAAAAATTAATCGACGATTAACTTAATCGAGATTAAATTAATCGGAACTCGTACGATTAGATTAACTAATCGTCAATTTTAATCGTTAATCGAGATTAAAAAAGTTAATCTTAATCGTTAATCGATTAACTTTTGCCCATCTCTGCTCCTGACAATAGGGTCGTGTTCAGATATTTTTGCTCTCGTAAATGTGTAGATGTAAATGAACTCGACTGTATGTGTGGTAATTGTGAGGAACTTTCAGATAATGCGGACATATTACATCACATACCTAGGGCGGTGAATTTTGCAACCATTAAAGTTAATCCCGGGTGATGCAAAGTCTTATAGTTTTTCTCGACTTTTGTGTAAGCAATGTTGTGTAAATGTATCGTATAATCATATAGACAACATTTCGTCGATGACTATTCCAAATAGAATCTAAAGCAAATGCATCAATCAGTCCTATAATAAAATTTATGGACAGTTGCGACGCATACACATGCTACTTATGATTGCATTTGTAGCATGTGTATGGTACACGCAAAAAAAACGCCAATATAATTACATAATTGCTATCGCTGCTAGTTTATAATTCTGCAATATAACACGAACAATTAGATACAACTTCTATAAACACGAGTGTATGACCCGAAGATAAGAATAACAGCATCGATGGTTACAATTAATGAATAAACGTTTTGTTATTAAATACCAATATTTTTGTAAGAGCTTGCACTATTATTGTAACATTTATTTTACTCTTCGATAACCCACTGACCCAAAATGCCGATCAATTCTTGTCCATGCTCGAATACGCAAGTCTTTCAAAACATCTTAGTCATCAATAACACAATAAAGGCATTGATCAATGCTATACTTATCAATTTGGAAAAATGATACTTTATATTCAGGTTTTTCGACGACAACCAAAACAAAGTTTCTAGAATGCCGCATAATTAACTTTTAAATGATAAAGTGTGCTTGAATAACCTCTGCTATTTGACCAATAGTACCACGATAGCAAAATAGCCCCCGCGTGGTCGCGAAACAAGTTATTCTTTTGGAACTCGCAATTGAACCCCTTTAAAAACCACGACGGAAGTAAGTTGAGTTGTTTAACACGATAAAACTAAAAATTCCAACAGTTCCAACTGCTCCCCGACGAGTCGTGAGTAACTTCTTGACTAAGTAATTGCCTTTTATAGTTCGCAGCGAGCAAACTTCCCAGCTGAATCACCCTGAGCCTTGTGTGTTTTCTTTTTATGAATGCGCAGAAAGCCTTCAATTAATGCAATAAGCAAGACTGCAGAGTAACTTTAATCATTCTACTCGAACATGTTTAAGTTCTCATTAAAATTTCGTCATTTCTTCATGTATACCATCCCTAGTCTAGACAGTACTGTAGAAATTTCTTTACAGATACGACGGACAAAAGGCATCACTTGCAGATTGCCATCCACAAAGCCGCATAAAGCATCTTTAGCTTATTCAAACAAGCGATTCCGCGTTTAAAAGCCTAGTTCGCCGCGACCACGTCAGCTTACGTACTGCGGCTGACACGACGCTCTTTGCAAAAACAACGTGCCTCCACAATACTTACAATAGGTGGCTGAGCTGAGCGGTTTCCTCGCCCCCTCTACACCTCCCCCTCTTTCCCCTCTATTGCCACTTATGTGACTCAGCAGTGAGCTCTAGATCAAATTCGACGTTGCGCGACTTGGGTAGCTTGTTTTCCTTGTAATGTTCGTTTTTTGCTAATAAACCATTCGGCAATGGCGCCATTTGCGATTGTAACGGTAGAGAATCGAGAATACATTACTTCAATTGATATCAAGTAGTTTGTGTTGCCGCACCTTAACTTTAGGAATTCAGTCTGCATTTAACCTTTAACGTAGAACTTTCTAAAGGCCCTTTTCGTAAACTCATTAATAATGCTAACATACGTTGTTGGAAAGCCAACAATATCGATAAGGCAGAACACAAAGAAAGAGAATCAAATATACATGCCAACCTGAATAATAAAAATGAATATACACAAAAGGTTCCGATAAAAAATATCTCTAGCGAAGAAATATTTGAAAGGTGAATAACGCCGCTCTGTCGGAAACACAGGAGAGCCAACGGTTTCCGATACAAAACCGAATCCAATTAGCCATTCCATCTCGTCGGCTTTCATTAACCGACCGAATAGGCGGAAATCGTAAAAACCTAACCGGGAAAACGGGCTCGGCAAAAACGGCTCGCGTATAAGCCGATTTTACAGTAGTCGGTGCGCTGTACAAACAAGTGTTTAATTACGTGTTAGGTCTCGTTAGGAGTGCGATAAACGTAACTTGTGGGAAACGATTAAGGTCGTTATTGAAGAGTTTATGTGCGAATAAATTTACTCGAGTAATGCCATGCCACGTCAGGCTGCAATTTTAAGTAAGACTTGCCTGGAACTAAAACAATAAAATGAACAGAAAGCATTCATAAACAAGTCTCTCCTACAGGCATTTAGAAATGGCAACCTATCTGTTTACGAGACTGAGAGACAAAGGCTATGAGAAATAGTATGTCGAATAGTAATTAAGCAACTGACGAACGAATCAAGAATGCAAGCGCCTAAAACTAAAGGCACTCAGCCAGTGCAGCACATACTCTGTGTACATAACAACGGTACACATGCCGGTCGCCTACGCGTTTTTTCGCGAGCACATAAGTCAGGCAGGGTCGAGCCGTCAAAACAAAATGCCGCCCGTGCACGGCCAAGCCAAACCGAAATTACACTAACAAACGGAGTAGTTACCGCTGATATGTCATGTAATTGGCTTTTAAAGCGGGACATGAACTGGGTCTATTTGACAGCGATCGTTTATGCTATCGCAATGCATAAAACTTGTGCTATTTCGGTAAAACATGAGAATTGAGAACTATCGTATCGTACACACTAATTACTTTTTAAAACGTAAATAGTCATTAAAAGCACTGTTACGAAGTCGGAAACGTTGAAAAACGCCATCGGCTAACTAATCAGAGTGTATGCGGCAAAAAATATAATCAGGTTTGCCACGTAACATGTATTTTTAGACAACCTACGTTGCTCCATTCGCCGCCCCCACGATGATTACTGCATGAAAATACAGATTTATTTTTATATAATGTATTACTTATTTAAGTGCCGTTTCTGGGAGCCAAAAATATAGAAAATTTTACAACCGATGCATAAGTAAGCGGACACACACGTAATGTCATGTCATGGTACGGACATTTTGACTCTAAAAGGCATTTTCGAATGATTCAGCGTGTCAAACCCAAAAGTCACTCGATAATTTTATAAATATTGCTTGCGTACCTAATACACCAGTTTGATTAGATGCTAATATAGAAAATACAACATAATCGGATCCAACTTTTACCTACGGAAAGATTACTCTTGAAGTCACTATTTGGATTTCTTTACAAATGCAATCAAGTGAAGAAGCGCGAGACCTAGATAAGTGAGTTACATACAAGGGGACCGAATAAGGTCATATCTCGAATCTCAGTTATTGTCGGGATGACATTCTACAGAAACATCCGAAAGGAAAGGGAAACCTCGAGGGGCAATAGACGTCCCTCTTTGGTCCTCGGGCGCTTTCCCTCCTTTGTGCCGAAATCACATTAGCTATTGTTCAACGATGCTTTGTCTGCTCTATATATCGAATATAGGCAGTGATTAGGGATCTTGTTCTTCGGTGGATATGATAGTCAAGTTGTCGAAATTGGAATAGCATTTCAACCATATGTACTAATACAAGTTGATGTCAGTGATCTAACTTTCTTGTTTATAACTAGAGTAGTAGTTTGTTCTCCTTTATAACTAGAGTAATAATTACTACTTACTTACCAAAAAAGCTTCTCAAACGACCTGCAAAAAGTATTAAGCAGTTTTGAGCTGACATATCTTTATAACTTCCATGAAACACACTGACGTCTCCACCCGCCCAGTACACGTGGCGATTCAATTAAAGTACGGACACAGATACAAAATTAATTAAAAACATAATTCTGTTCTTTTTACTAAGAAAAATCTGAAATTACTTTTATAGAAAGAGTAATTAATGTTTCGGCGCCTCGGAAAATCGATAAACATTAATTTCAACAATAATACACAAAGCCGGTTGGTAATTACAATTTTAATAGGTCGGTCAGCGAATGGGGTGTCCCCCCCTCACCACCACCTAATGGAGGAGCGTGGGGCGAACCGGAATTCGGTACAATAGACGTTTTCGTAACTCAAATTATATCGCTTTGGAAAATGTTTTCAAATAACCGAAACGTGATTTTCGCGTTCAAACTTATATGCAAATTAGTCGTCTGTGTTCGTAACGTGCATAATTTTCAGGCAAGATTTATAGTACTCCGGGAAAGGTTATGAAATATGTACATACATATAGGTAGTTATACAGTTGCTATGCCGCGGAGACTGAACGTTTCATGCGGGCGCCGTTATTTACCTCCTATAGCGCTAAATATAGAGTTTTAGCTGCAGATGTCAACTGCAACGGAGTTTTGTATTCCAATGCGACATCGCAAATCTGCGAATGCCACGGTTCTATTTTATCCTAGAACAGATCCCAGCGGGGATCGGATACAATGGTTCAAGTGGAACTTTCTCATTATTTGCTAGTCTTGGCCTTGATTCTTGATTTCGACTTAACACGTACTTTAGGCATTAAAATGTCAATTATCATACGAGGTGTGCACGAATAATTTGACACCTATACTGTCTGCCTAGTGTTAACTCATTAGTGCACCGAAAACCCCGTGGTATGGTAATCATGCATGCAGGTGCAGGCCAGTATGATTACTGTCTAACAATCAATAAATAAATATTAAGGGACAATCATACACAAATCGACCTAGTCCCAAACTAAGCAAAGCTTGTACTATGGGTACTAGACGACGATATACATAATATATAAATACATATATAGATAACATCCATGACCCAAGAACAAATATTTTGCACAAATATTTGTCCCGGCCGGGATTCGAACCCGGGACCGCCGACTCAGTAGGCAGGTGTCTACCAACCGAGCCAAACGCGTATTTAAACATACCTGTTTAAATTAAACTATTTAAACGGATTATGTCTCGTATATTAATTACTAGCTGTGCCCCGCGGTGTTTCCCGCTCATCCCACGCGAACACTAAATTTATTCGGGATGAAAAGTATCCTATGTCCTTTCCCGGGTCTCAAACTATCTCCATACCAAATTTCATCTGAGTCGGTTCGGCGGTTTAAGCGTGAAGAGGTAACAGACAGAAAGACAGACACACTTTCGCATTTATAATATTAGTATGGATATGGATTTGAGCGTTCCTGACGCGAATAATTATGCCTAAACTTCGATTTCTAATTCAAGACCAAAAAAACTATCACAAGGTTGCCACTACAACAAAATATTTTTACAATAGTAAATTCCTTTTTCTTTTTTAAACACGCTAAGATAATTTATTTATTGGTAACTTTAACTCTATGCTTTAACAAAATAACTAGATATATTTATTACTAGCTGTGCCCCGCGGTGTTACCCGCTCATCCCACGGGAACACTAAATTTATTCGGGATGAAAAGTATCCTATGTCCTTTCCCGGGTCTCAAACTATCTCCATACCAAATTTTCATCTAAGTCGGTTCAGCGGTTTAAGCGTGAAGAGGTAACAGACAGACAGACACACTTTCGCATTTATAATATTAGCTTTTGCCCGCGACTACGTCCGCGTGGAACTTGGCAGTACGGAAGCAACCTCGTACAACACGATAGATATCCACCTTATCACCTTAATTAATAAAAGGGATTATTAAAAGCGCCTAAGCAAATGTAAGAGCAATTGTGCTTTTGGTCTAATCATTACATTTGCTACAGGTTCAATATTTTTAGGGATAATTTCCAGGATGAAAACTATCCTATGTCCTTCCTCGGATCTTAAACTATCTCCATGCCAAATTTCATCAAAATCGATTCAGCGGTTTAAGCGTGAAGAGGTAACAGACAGACAGACAGACAGACAGACAGACACACTTTCGCATTTATAATATTAGTATGGATTGCATAATTACGAGAGGAGATAATAAAAGCTTAAACATCGGAGATCTTGGTACAAAATCTGGTATTGTACTTGTAACATTTCAGCATTTGGTGCAAGCCAAGAAACAAACTCAAATGTCATTTAAATGTCGTCAATTTTGACAGTGACGTATCTGCCGTAGTTTTTTTGGTCTTGAATTAGAAATCGTAGTATAAGTTGGTTTATATTCCAAGCGTCAATCATAAAAAATTATGAGTCATTGACACTGAACGATATTATTATGCGCAAATATTAAATTATTAACTTCATTACTAACGATATTATCATGGTAATTGAGACTGCGTGTGACACTTGCGACGGAATATTGAGCAGACATTAATCGTTAATTTGTGCTAATACTTTGTGACTTCGATACCCGATAATTAATTACATGTCGCTAGACTAGGCTTCGGATTTCTGATTACTTCTCATCAATAGATACTTGTTACATTATAATGGTAGGAAAATATAAGGGCCACGTAATTTTTAATGCAGATGTTAAACTAAATAAATATAGGATTACATTAAAAAAGGAAATATATTAATTTGGGATTAGAAATTACGTAGTTTTAACCCACTATTCTCATATTCCCTTTCACTGTTATTTAGAAGGCTATGTATATAAATATATAATTCAAGTAGCTCTTATATTTTGTTTTTAGCAGCAACGATAGCTACTGTCGTTTATCATAGTAAATTCACTGTAAAAACAGAGCAGTAAGTAAACAAGACAAACAGACTATAAAATCAACTAGGAAAATGTTAAATAACCATGCTGATATAGCGCACCATCCGAGCAAACGAATCAAAAAGAATAATAAAACCAAAGCCACGTCAGTACAATTTGGTCGCTTCATAATTTAAAAGAGAGATGACAAAGTACAGCAATAAAAGCATTACATAGATGTGTTGATAAGTTGTGAATGTGTGTGTGGACTGCGTGGCGTTGATTGTAGGCGGGTATTTAAAAGGAATCGATAGCCGATCAAGCGGCCGAGCCGGTTGTACCACTGTCTGCATGTGTGTGTATGTACGAAAGATAGGACGCACACACGCACATAGTATAAACGGATGTGGCGAGATCGTACGACTATTTGCTGAGAAATAAGATTCGCAACTGAACAGCCACTTACGTAAAAATTGCTACTTAGAATACTCTCGAACGATTAGGTATTTAAATTGAACATAGTTTCATTAGAATGAGCTGATTAATCATTTGGTAAAATGCATTCAGTGCATAGCGTAGATTGCAAACGTGCATAAATTCGTTACACATGATTGCTAGATTAGATAAGTATACGTCAACGTCTGGATATAACAAAATTACAATTTCCGTGACTTGCAAACCAAAAAAATGTAGTCAGCTAAATCTTTGAGTAATTTCATTACTAGCACTATTTTCGAGCGCATAGACAATTCAGCACGACGCAACTCTGCTCAAGTTACGCCACTACAGTACGTACCTATATATGCAAGTGCCTATACTTACTTCTTGTCATCATATACGTAGTATGTATAGGAAGATAGGTCGAGGCGAACCGAAGCGCAGCTCGCAGTCTTTGTTTACGACACGGACACACTCGTGTTGCTATCTTGCACACACCGCCAACTATTATGGTAGATATACGTGTGTATTTATGTAGTTCTTGCTTCCTCTTAGTTGGCATAACGTATATTGCGGTGTTGTCAATTTAAACGCTAACAATGTCAGAGTTCCGTGACGAAAATGTTAAGAATGGAGGCCATATGGAAAATTGTTTGGGACTTGTGGAAACTCGGATGATGGACATTTCATGAATATTCACGAAGCAATTCCAAGAGATTGTTTGGAACTTTTGTCATGATTAATATTGTTGGGAATGGGTAGTTAAATTAGAATGTACAAAGCTCGAGCGATTAAATGTTTATTTGTGTATTAGTTATACAAAGAAGAAATTAATTGGGCTACACTATTCAAAATGGTCTGTAGTAAAACATTCCTAACCTCAATATGCACGTATTTGCCTAAGACTGCAATTTACAAGAGCTTTGTAAATAAAATTTTGTTGATTGATAATATTCTATTGGCAATTGCAGTTTTGGACAAAAAATATACAACTGATAGTTAAAAATGTTGTTACTTAACAAGTGTTTTTTTTTTAAGTCAAAGCACAGATACAAATATAACCCTGAATACTAAAATGTCTACCTATTGTTTAAGCATATTCTTATCTTACTGATTAAAAAAATGCGAACTCATTAGATTATTGGTTTCTTCTTTTTCAACGCAACAACAATTCGACGTGATTTTTATGAACCTTATTTTTGAAGTCGCTTAAAAATGTCCAGAATCGTCTTAGGGTAGAACAAAGGGAACAACCGCCGCCAGGTGGCGATGGGCACCAGAATGCGCAGAAAATCGCGAAAAGAAACTTGGAACAAATATTGACGTGGCATTTAAGGCATTTTAAATGGCACAACAAATGCAGAAAGATGACCTCGCTCTACAGAAACGAAGAGCTAGGGCCAGAGCATAGTATGGCAAATTTACTAGTGCACTGATTTGAAAAAAGCCAAAGATCGGGTTCAATAGCCCGCCAGAGACATAGTTATGTATAGCAGACACAAATAGGTTAATAATATTGAACAACGTCAATGTTGATCCTATTTTTATACCAAAAGCAGCTTACTTGTTATTATTATCTATCCTTTGCATAATTAATACAAAAAAATAGGTTGATAATGACATTAATGACAAATATAATGCCGAAATATGTTCGAAAAGTGAGCAAAACCTGCCACTTGAAAACACTCGTATAATAAAAGTGACCATGTTGATGGCTACTTACCTAAGTATAATCAGCGCCGTAATTATGACCAGTGGCGTGCACTCCATATAGGCACAAAGGCACTGCCTACCCTAACAAATTAATACACACAACATTCTGTTTTCCTTTAATTTTATAATAAAGCCAATAACAGTTTTGTCACTATAACAATTGGCACAATAGAAAAATAAATTCGCCACATTCCCGTCATGTCACGCGCCGAACGTGGTAAACGTAAACGCAAGACGGACTTTTGCAAAAGTCTGCCTTGAATGCTATAAAATACAAACACATGCTTACAGAACGCACACAGCGACACGCGTAAAACTTCATACAAAAATGATCTCAACTCCGACCGCCTGGCCTGGAGGACGATACGTTGGTGTAGAAGATATCGTTTGGCAGAATGGAAATAAACGTAATCCATTGCGCATTTAGTAATGCTTACACGATTATACGCCGATGCTCAGCACGCAATGTATTTGCTACGATATCTTTTTACGAATATATTTATCTCTTTCTCGCAACCCATTTGAATCACCTGTTTCGGTCTGATTTTACGCAACCAAATTTGGAAGGGATTTTTCGCTAGGATTACGTATCTAATAAGAATGTAAACCAATTTAGCGTCTTTTTCTAGTTAGTCCGCCGGCCATTTTTTTAAATTAATTGTTTGTTTTGGTTCGACAGGCGCGTTTGTTTTGAATTGTAAAGTGAAAATACAAGTGATAAGTGTTGTGTTGTGTGATTTAGCATTTTAAAATCTAAATCGGAAGTGATTTTTAGTTCCATTGATGCGTGTGATTTATCAAAATGGATTTTTCGTGTGAGTCGTGTGCTGGCCTTGTGTGCTTAAACAAAACAGCAAACGGTAATTTTGGGCAATTACCTTTCGCGTCAAAGTTAAATGTCCTTCAAAAAGGAAGATGCATGCCGGGGTTGCCGGATTTGCAACAAAAAACTGGGAATGTAACACGAAAATTTCACATTAGACATTACGATACTTTTAAGTGGTTGACTGGCTGTTCGCACAAAAGTAGGTTGTTTTGTTTCCCGTGTTTGTTATTTTCTAACTTGAAGACGGTCTGGGAGGTGGTCAATTTCATCAACCCGGTCACATCACGAACACTACAGGAGAAAGATAGAAGTAAAATCGTGTATGTGTTTTTTTTTTACCATTTCTTCTTTACTGCCTACCCTAGCCTAAAAACCTGTGCACGCCACTGATTATGACATGACTGTATTGCAGCGAAACAGAAACCTACATAATGTTACTTTTATTAGTTCTACAGAACAGAGCTACGTAAACTACGATTGGCTTTATGAAAGATGGAGCACGGGAATTGTGCTATTGCGTAAACAAGTCAAGACAAGTCACACAACTTTTATAGGATAGGTATGGGTAGTATTTTGGGGATCTTTTACTTTCCTGGGTTTTTTTCAAAGGGCATTGGGTAGTATATCGTGTCCTACAGAGTTGTCAAGGAGAGGACACAGGAAAGAGATACACGGTAATTTCTCCACTGACAAGAGCCTATTTAAATATATGATGATGATGGCTATTAAGGAACAAAATGTGCTTACTTAATGATGAATAGTATCTAATACTAGCAACACTAACTATGCAACAATGGCGTGGGCGTCAAACAGTATCTTTGGGCAACCCTTACCAATTTAGTTTACTTTCTCAACAAAAATAGTAGAGAATGGTCCTCAAACATCATATAATCTGCAAGCTGGCATGAAATGGGGTTTATGGACGCGACTCCACTGTCAAATGATCAATACTGAGGACAAATAATATTGATGTCACTTGAATTCACTTCGTTTTTCATTCCACAGCAAAACAGAGACCACAGATATTAGGCTAATAAAACAAAAAGAAATCAAGTATACCTTCATAAGTTCACAGCCAGATGTGTAACAATAAGAAAGAATTATTCAAATGTTTAATGTTAAAACTTCCAAGGAGACCTTAATAATTATAATTCCTTGGCAACAAGAAATTAATTTTCATTTTATGTTAACTTTACCTTTTCTGCTGATTAGCCTTTGAATTCAACTGCTTTTATAAGAACTCCACAGAACAAATTAATGAAACTTCAAAATATTTTCAACAGTAAAACCTTAAAACAAATACCAAAGCTAAATAGGTAATAATGGGAGGCAAAACTTTCAAATGAAATTCATTCAAACTTTTTGCCCAATTCAAAGTTAGTTGAGCAAGAAGTCCGCACTAATTTAACTTTGGTGAGGGGACAGAACAATGCAGGATTGCTGTGCTGATGTATTAAACTGGTATTTTACCTGCTAAGATGACTTGTGTCGTGAGATACTGGCAATCGACTATTTATGGTTCTAGATTTGATATGATTCAAATCTAGTGACAGATGTAAGATTGTTTATTAATGTTGACTTACTCCGTTGACAGCTGCTTAAGAGAACACATCTTAAGCTGACATGTGTATTGTATTTTTAGAAGTGTATTATTAATGTGTTGTGCTCAAATAAATAAGTGTTTGAATTGCCAAGGCCCTTTAATTAAACCGATTAGAGGTCATGGGCACCAGCGGCGCATTATAGATGCATTATAGAATCAGTGATTGGTGTTTGAAAGTTTTAGCCCAGAAAGGATAGCCATTGCTTATATAAAAATAAGCTTAGCAACCAGAAGTTGTTTACCTAACAACTGGCTTGTCAAAAGGAAAAAGAACAAGGTATATTTAAATGAAAATGATAACAATGTAAGAATCGGAGAACTTTGGCATTTAGAAGAAAAAGAACAAGAAATAGTCACGGAGGGCACAACACAATATAATCAAGAAGATGGAAGAGGAGATGTAAGAAGAAATAATAGTAATGAAGTAGGTGGTTGAGAAGGTGATAATATGAGAAGAAGTATTGAAAATGAGTTTCGAGAAGGAGTTCAGTTGAGGAGGTTGAGCAAATAAAGATCAAACAAATGAAGTTGAAACAAATGAAGGCGAAATAAATGAAGTTGAAACAAACGAAGGGGAAATAAATGAATGTGACAATCATGATGAAAGAAGAAGAGAAAACTGTGATTATTTTGGAAATGATTTAAATTTTGATAATGAGATTTATTTTGATGGAGATGAAGAATTTTATGATATTGGTTAATGAAGATGATCGAGCAGAAGGAATTGAAGAGAAAGAGTTGTGAATAATGAGAATAGAAGAATCTGTAATAAAGTTCGAAAAATGACAGCATATCATAAATAGTCAGGTTTAAGGGGGTGTTTGTTTAAATAATGATTCACTTAAGGGGGTGAAGATAAGGTGAATCATGTTGTAACTGAATCATTATTAAGTATTTTCTATTTTTATATTTTATATGAATTAATTTGATTGTATTTGTTTCTTATATATTGTATATTGTTTGTTATTTAGGTTTTTCTGGTTAGTGTGAATTGGTGATATGAGTGTGAGTTGTTGTTGGTTGTTGTATGTTGTAGGTTTATGAGTTTATTAAAATGAAGGAGTTGGTTGAGGAAAAGATAAAGGTTTAAATATTTATTGCAGTATAATGAAGATGAGGAGTCGAGTAGGAGAATATAAAGGTGGAATATTTATTGTAGTTTTAGTAAAATGATGAGTCGAGTGGGAGAATATGTTGAAATATTTATTGTAGTTTTATGAAGTGAGGATTCGAGTGGGAGAAGATAGTAGCTGAAATATTTATTGTAGTTTTATGAAGTGAGGATTCGAGTGGGAGAAGATAGTAGCTGAAATATTTATTGTAGTTTTATGAAGTGAGGATTCGAGTGGGAGAAGATAGTAGTTGAAATATTTATTGTAGTCTAGTGAAGTGAGGATTCAGGAGATGATGAAGTTAATAAATGAAGTGTCGAGTGGAGTATAATAGAAGTTGTTTTAAATATTGAAGTTGTGTATTGAAGTTTTTTGAGTGTCAGAATTTGAAATTCATGTTGAGTATTGATGACGAGTCTAGTGGAGATTTATAATGTTTTGTTAGTTGGTTTTATCGAATTTTAATGATGAGTGTGTGCCGAGATGAGGGTCAATGAACGTAGTAGCAAGGTTTGGTTAAAGTTTTTTTTTTGGATATGGATGTAAAATTATAATTGTTTGGAGGAGCTTGGAAATTGTACCAATTTATTGTATTTATACAGGGTGTCTAAAGATTGAAAAAAAATTCAGATTAAAGTTGAGTCGTTTAGGTATACAGGGTGGTTCAAAATTTGTGTACATACAGAGTAATTTTAGATTAGTGAGTCGATTGAGGGGGTGTGTCGTGAGATACTGGCAATCGACTATTTATGGTTCTAGATTTGATATGATTCAAATCTAGTGACAGATGTAAGATTGTTTATTAATGTTGACTTACTCCGTTGACAGCTGCTTAAGAGAACACATCTTAAGCTGACATGTGTATTGTATTTTTAGAAGTGTATTATTAATGTGTTGTGCTCAAATAAATAAGTGTTTGAATTGCCAAGGCCCTTTAATTAAACCGATTAGAACTTGCTAAGAGACTTACATTTGATGTGACTTCATACTATATTAAAAGAATAATAAGTAAGTAAGTAAACACTTTATTGTACACAAAAACAGTTAAAAAAATACATCTATTACAATTAACATAATAATACCATGTTAATGCGAATAAATTACTGATACTGTCATTGTTTTACTTTGTTAAACTTACATGTTGAGTTGATGAGTTAAAGCTATTACAGGAGTTAAAGAAATGAGAAGAAAGACGTCTTATTTCTAACTTAGGTATATATCATGCCTTGTTTGTAGTTTGAGACATTAGTGTATAGATAGGTACTTGTAATGAATTTTCATTATTAGTTTCCTGTCTGATCATGTATCTGTTCTAGTTATTTGTAAGATTAGCATTTTTAATCCAAGTTATCATTAAATCAAAATTCCAACCAATTTAATCATTGGGTGGAAGCAACTTCAGCAAGTGCTTTTACAACAAATAAAAATTTCATTTCGAAAAACTAGCTCCGCTTTGACTGTGCCAACTCGGCCAGAAAAACTTAGTAAAGAACAGATACAAGTTTATACAACAATTCTCTTTAATAAAGTTCTTTCAAGAATTTTAACAAGCCAGTTGCCTAAGAAAATTAGTTCAGCAGCAGCTTTGAAGTGTTAATGGAATAAATTAACACAACCTTTTATTTTTGAAAGTTCTGTAATTACTTACCTGTAGACTAAAACTTGTTGAAGGAATCCAAATGCATATTTTAACTCCACTAACCATATACAAACAAGGTTCTATGTTAACTAACACACTATCATCAACATTAACTTATGTACCTAGTTGTTCAATTCACTACACGAAGTTTAATGACGGACTAGGTCAGCGTAACAATTATGCCGATCGCGACCGCGTGCTCGAAGCCAAGCGAAGTCTCGATAAACTCAATTCACGAGCGACACGTTTGATACGCGCTCGAGGTTGTGACGCGGCGGCGTCGCAGCGAGCACAATGTCGGCCGCCAGCCGTACCCGAACACCATCAATCTCGGAGTCCGCGCCGCGCCAAACCTCGCACCGCGTCGATGACGCTACTACATTTAATTCACGATTTACGCTAAAAGTTTCATATCAATTCCGTCCAAAACTACGCTTTATTAATGTTAATCACAAAAACTACTTTATTTACACAAATTTAACTGAAAACTTACCGTAAATACGCCGAATCCAACAACAAAGAGTCACAGCCACGCGCTCCAATTATAGGGCACACACAAATCACGATAGCACTTACAATATATGCAATTCTATTACACAGAAGAGTTTGTTATGTCGGCGGTGTCTATGCAAAATAATATTTAGTAAAGTTTTACAGTTTTTCGTAGCAATAAACACTTAACAGAGAAAATAAACCCTCAGCCACCGCCAGCGACGTACAAAATGGCGGATTTGCGTAACGAAAGTGACGCGCGTCGGCGCTATGAAACGAAGTTGCTCGTGTCCAATTCACGCATAAAACGTTCTTAATGATGCCAGTTTATTTATCGATTATTTTAAATACATCCCCGATAATGATAATGGATTCTAATTTCATTATATTTTTGTATATGGCTTATATTTTTGATTCAACTTTATTTTTATTACTGTGAAAATAGTGCATAACAGAAAATTGCATTCTTTTACAAATAATGAGTTTCAATTTAATGCATTATTTTATATTTTATATTTGTGAGAAATTGAAAATTGTATTTTACTAACCAAATCAAGTATCGATGCTAGTATAATTTTATTATTACACCAATGTCATTCTAAAGTATTTTGGCTGTTAGCCTTAAAATCTGGGTCAGTCGAAATAAAAAAAAATAAACATCACGTATGGAATAAAGCTTCTGATTTGCATTATAATTCCCAATATTTGCCCTACTTACGGCGCAGAAACAGCGTTTTATTAATATTTTTGAATACCCAGATAAATTTCACGTCACTTCACGTAGCTTTATACATGCAAAGACTTTTCTGTGAGTGAGTTGCCATATTCACTTGTCTGGTAATAAGCATCTTTCAATCAGATCAGCTGAGTTTTGTTTTCCTTTACAGCAGTTTCGAAACGAAACCCTGAGAAGCCGTAGCTGTAGTCATCATTGTTAACAGAGTTTAATATACAAAGTTACAATATGATGAACGAATTAAGGTCCTTGGAGCATGCCACATTGAAGGTAAGTTAATGCTTTGTGCTGTCTTAATAAAAATATTCTAAGGAGAGTAATGAGAAAGGATTTTAAAATGAAACAGATGTACAGGGCTGAAATCCTCGTGTTGAGCAGATGGGTTATGTTTCGGTAGTATTTGTATCAGTCACAATTAAGTGAGTCCTTATAAATAAGCAAAATGTACCATGTGATAGATAAGAGGATAATAGCATGGCCAAAATAAACATCACTGTTTTCCTATTATGATGTATAACGCCTTAACCATACCATAATATTTGAGGTCCCATATGAAGTATTCAACAAGCGCTACCGCAATGCTCAGCGAGTACTGGATGTTGAAGCGAGACAGGTGGGCGCTGCTGCCGGAGAGCTGGAGACTGTGGCCAAAACACCGGCCACAGCTGGCGAGATTGACACACTGCTTGGAGGCATGGTGAGTTAAAAACACTGCCAAGGTTTTCAAGGAAAATATTTATTTAACTAAAACTTGCTATGATCCACTTTATCTCAGACAGTTGTATTATTCTTGTATCATTGAAACCAATAATAGTAGTTTATGTTACTGTACATAATGAAGGGTATTAAACGCGAGTGTGGGTTTATGAAACAAGCTGAAGGCAAGTTACATACACTACTTTATCTAGCCACATATCATAAGCCTCCTTGATGCATTCAGGATCCGCACATTATGACAAAATTCACCCGATAATGGCGGTAATGAAGTTTTCTGGCAGCTGTCACAGTTTTTAGGGTTCCGTACCCAAAGGGTCAAAACGGGACCCTATTACTGAGACTTCGCTATCAGTCTGTCCGTCCGTCTATCACCAGGCTGTATCTCAATAACGGCGGTGATAGCTAGACAGTTGAAATTTTCACAGATGATGTATTTCTATTGCCGCTATAACAACAAATACTAAAAATAAAATAAAATAAATATTTTAGGGGGGCTCCCATACAACAAACGGGATTGGTTGCGTTAACTTTGCACCTCATTTGTATGGGGCGCTATACCTTTTTTTTTTTATTCAGAGACAAACTAGAGTCGGCCCCAACTATCATATCGTTCGATATCTTACTTATGTGCAACATTTGTCAAATTTGATTGCAAATAGACAATTCATTTCGAACTAAACGTCATCTCGACTGATATTAGAATAGAGGTTGAGAATTTGAATGAATAATATTATCGAAATCGATGTTATTATTTAGCAATAATAACATTTCTACAGATAAGAAATTTGTTCTAACAAAACAGTCTATTTTTATGGTGGTCATAATGTGCGGTTCTTGAACGCATCATGGAGGGTTTATGATATTTGGATGGATAAACAGAAAAATACACGGAACCAAATACTCACTATGTATAAACTTTTGGACATTATTTTGGGCTGAAACAGGGAATCCTAGTTCAGGAGCACGTCATATTTTGTCAAGTGGAATGTCTGAGTCTAAAGTTATTATTACTGTAAACTAATTTATTATTCAATAAATATCTTACCTTATCTTATCTTATCTTATTTGGTATACTATTTATAATTGGACAAAAACTAAAAAGAAGATGTGTTTTGACTACTAAGCCAGTATCTTCATTGAAACTTCATACTAACAGATAGTTTTTGACATTTTATAAAGAGTAGCTGATTTGAGCTGTCATTAAATACCGTATTAGTGCTAGCCTATTAACCTATTATGCTTGTGTATTTTTTTCTAGTCCGTTTTCTATTGGGAATGCTTGTATGGAGAGGTATACAATTTTGAGTACAGCAATGCCATTTAGCACGGGTATTATACACGTCTACCTGAGCCCAAAACACCCGGTAGCCGGACTGAACACCGCGTCAGAAGGGGGGAGGGGGGGTTCAAAATACAGTGCTCCCGTCGTTCAGAAAAAAAATCTGACGGATTAGTTTGGACCTTTAAGTCAAGTTTGGTGGCGTTATCCGGTAATAAGATGATGCCCGATTCATTACCTGTGCCAGTTTTTTAGGGTCCCGTAGCAAAATATGACGCAATCCTTAAAATAACAAACTTTCAGTACTAACAAAATGTAAACAAACCCGTATATTTTCATATTTTTTGTATTAAACTTGGTATATAAAAAATACTATCCAAAATCCAATTTAATACAGATTCTAAAAACATTAACAATAAATATAAATTTGTCTATTTTCAATGAAAAATAAAATATTGAAAGTACTGGAACGTTCGTCAGCGCAGCGTAGGGAACGGCAAAAAGACCCGAATACTAAAGTAAAATAAGTATTACTAAGAAAAGAAACCAGTCAAGTGCGAGTCGAACTCGCGCATCGAGCGTTCCCTACAAATTTTAACCTTTCTCATCCCATCTTAAGTGGTAGGACCCGGTTAAGTTAAGTTTGCACCTGGTACGTATGGCCCCGCATACAAATGAGGTGTAAACTTAATCCAAACGGGTAGGCCTCATATAACTTTTGAAAGCACATTTTTTTATGTTTTAATAAGAAATGTATAGTTTTCAGATAATTACCTGTACTGGTGGTATAAGACGACATTAGTTGCTAAAATTCATAGTTCTAGGTCAACGGAAAGTACCCTATATACTTTGATTCTCCTGAGAGTGGCGAAATATAAATATACAGCCGTATCTTTTTTTTTATTAATTTAGAACATTGATTTTTTCACGACTTCAAGGGATTGTAGATTTGAGTGTATGGTTTAAATTTCAACTTGATATCTCCACGCGTTCCCGAGATAAGGGTTTTGACACACATACGGACCGAAGGAAAACAACGTAATTATATAAGGTTTCCGTTTTTGCCGATAGAGGTACGGAACCCATAAAATAAGATATATCTATAGCTTTCATAATATCTATAAATTAAATTTCTTAAAATAATATATTAATTATAATTGATATTCTATTATCTATTATTAAGTAAAACAAAAGTATTTTTTTCTCTTTACAAATATCTTTCTTCTTTTTAATATACTAGCTGCACCTCACGGTGTTACCCGTGGTGTTTTGGGCTCAGGTAGACGTGTATAATACCCATGCCAAATGGCATTGCTGTACTCCAAAATGTCATACTGTTTCCCAATAGAAAACGAACTATTCATACATTCAAGCATTTAATGTTACCCTCCTACCATCAAAAGAAAAATAAAACTACAAATAAATATCACAAACCACCACCATATGTAAATGCCATAAGGCATTCTGTTCTAGGCTGTAGTAGTAGGAAACTAGGGCTCAATGTTGGTCGATACATACCTATATTGATTGATTGGTGTGTAAACTCCCTTAAACTGTGTTTGTGCATACACATACATGCATGTATACCTTGGTCGGACCCGCAAATATGATAATGTGGTCCAGAGTAAGAAAGGGGACTGCCTGAAAACCAGCGCTGCGGGACGCCAGGCTGTCTCAGCACATGCTGAGTCCGCTCCTTTTGTCACATAGAATAATTTGAGTGGACAACGTACTGACAATTCTATTCTTGCTTATTCCATGTACCTATTTTATTTTTGTTGTGGCAATAACTGTTTCTATCTTTCTTCTTTCTTTAAACTTGTAGTTTGGTCGGGAAGTTTAAATATCTCCTACAATTCCAGGTGGAAAAGTTGACAGCGATGAAGCGCAAGGCCTCCGAAGCCATAAACGAAGAACTGCAGGTCGCGCTGGTCTGCAAGAAGAGACTGGAACATATCAAGGAGCAGGCTGTTTCGCTCAACGAGCCCAGTACGCCGCAAGTGCGAGTGAGTAAAGAGTAATTTAACATGATAAAGATCAATGCAATGCTGTAGCGTGGATTTGCCTAGTTTTCGGAAAACCTTTCGATCCAACCCATGGTGTCTGCTGACTCCTGCCGGGGCCGATTATGACCGGCGAAGCGGTGGCCATAGAGTGAGTGAGCGAGATACCGTGTTCGGACCTTCCGCTCTCACCTACGGCCGCCGGTCGCCGCTCTGCGGGAAGTCGTGGCCGTGGAGCGAGGGACGACTTCGTCAATACCTAGCTAGGTCACGTCACTGGAGGGATGTTAGGTATAGGTTTAAACTATTCCGGGGAAAAAATAGTCTGGCTGAATTTGAGCCATTGTTTTGTCTTTATCCAAAACTTGCTACCAGCAGGCGGCAAAAAGCCGGTCAGAATAATAATGCAGAGACAACAACGAATGTCGCAGTGACAAAATTGTAAGACTGACTAGTTGACGGAGCGTGTCTCTCCGACATGGCATTTGCATAAATTGCAAACATAATTTATGACGAATGACGAGTAACTGTTAAATTTTTAAATTTTCGGAATCTAAATTTAATAGTACATTACTGCAGAAGCCGGGAATGAAGGGCTTGCCGGGTGAGTAGGTATAGACAGTGATACGAAGCCGGCAAGCCCGTTTCACGACTCAGTCATGTATGGTGCTTTCCTCAAACATATGCAATGAAATAAAAAAAGCATCACTCAAAAAAAATATAATTCAGCTGTTTAGCCTGTTCATGAACACAGACACCATGTTTAAAAAAATACTTCCCGGCCTAGGCCTTCAATTTTGTATGAAATTCCTTTACAGTTCTCTCGAATTGTTCCGCCCGAAACTTGACACTTCGAAGCCTGTTCTAACGCACGTTACGACGATATTTCATTGCATGTTTGAGAGAAATTGTATCATTGTTCAGACCACCGTGAACCAATGGCGGCGCACGCGCTTAGAGCGCATGCTGGTGGACTACTTCCTGCGCAGCGGCTACTACGACGCGGCCGCCGCGCTCGCCGACGCGCGCGACCTGAGGGAGCTCACCAACGTCGGTCAGTATTAAGGCTGATTTAGACGAAGACAATTTTGAGACGCCTAAATGACGGCGCCAGTGATTACCGCACAGCACACCTCCGACCGTTTAGACAATGACTATGTTCAGCCGCCTAAATCTCGCCGCCAGTCGTGTTTACACGGTGCTTTTTTTCAGTACCAGTCATTAGTGGCAGCGAGAGACGCGGAGGGGGGGTCACTGGCGCCGAAAAATAGGCCCGTGTTCTATTCCGCGCCAGCGCTGGCATGCGGCGAAAAAATGGCGCGGAAAGTGTTTATACGGTGCCTTTTCGAGGCGTCTCAAAATTGTCTTCGTCTAAATCAGCCTTTAGGGTGAAGCCAGACAGGGATCGATACCGGTATTCATGAAAATTGAAATAACTCTATAATTTCTCATTATTTTCGAATGTTATTATATAGAATTTCGTTTTAGATATAGATCTTTGAAATTAGCCCACTATAATATAAAAATGTGTAATAATAAGCGAAAAACCGTGTAATAATAAGAAATAGAATAACGGTATTTTGTATGGAGCAAATAACGGTATCCGATCCCTGAATCCAGACGAGTGTAATTGGGTGAATCAACTTGTTGCTATGGTTACGCAAAATTTGTCCCTCGGACAACCTAAGCATTTTTCTATGAAACAGTATGAAGATGTCACTTGGACAACGGGGAGTAAACATCACAAAAAAGTTGATTCACCCAATTTGAGTTGCACCCAACGGTCCGACTCCGATTTCATTCATTTTGATATATGTTATAGAGCAGTCGAAAATAGCAGACACGTATTTTTTGTAGCTGCCCAACTTCAACCCGTTAGGATATCATGTCCTTATAAAAAATATTACCAAGCCCTCGTAACTTCTGTAGAGAGATTTGTTCAAGCAAATTGATAATTAATTACTGGTTTCATTATATGTTGGAGAACATGAAAAAAGAATGGACACGTGTTTTGTATTTTCACTTCAATATTTTATTTAAACAAATAAGCACGTCAAAGTTTCCTACTTTAAGAGTGAATCAAATCGGAGTCGGACAGTTGGGTACCCTTCCTTGTAAGTATGGCGTGAAATTACGCCACTCAAATTACGCTTGCCTGGGTTTACCCTTATTGCCGTACTAAACATAACAGTAGTAACTCACATTGAAAGTTACCAAAAAAAGCTCCTATCTTATAAGACTCCTGAACTAAGTTACAACCTTGTTATTGTAACAATTCGTTGCGCTTATTATTATTAATACAATTATTAAATCATATATTATTGACCGAAAAGTATCAACCCTACACGATGATATATTTATCAAACCAAAGTTAATATTTCTTCGAGACCCCACGAGCTATCGCGGCTATTTTAATATCACATATTCAGGACACTTAGGGTACTCCATGTCAAATTGATTAGCCATTATTTGCACGTTTGGGAGAAAAATAATAATAATAATTAATAACTTGATTTCTAATGACTGTAGGAGGTTGTAAATCGTTTGCTCGCTATGCTCAATATTACGTTTTAAACATTCTAATTCACAATATTCCTTAAAATGTAAGAGATTGATTACTTTGATTTTCTTTTGCCCGAGAATTACGTCACTTTGCCAACATGAATACGTTGGAAAATAAACACAATAGCTACCTGTTGTAGTATATTCCGTTATTTGTAATGACAAGTTCCACCCAATTCTGTATCGGGTTATCCGTGTCCAAAAATGTGTCATTTTCCGCACTGTGGATCGGTACTGACGGACCTGTACAGTCGAGTTCATTTACATCTACACACTTACGAGAACAAAAATATCTGAACACGACTTTCTGCTCCTGACAATATGGTCGTGTTCAGATATTTTTGCTCTCGTAAGCGTGTAGATGTAAATGAACTCGACTGTAACGTGTAGACAAACAAAAGAAATACTTCCGAATAGGAACCACAAACTCACCACCATCTTACTGAGAATCCACAGGAACCAACTACGCAAGATAGTAGGAATAATAACGGGACATAATACTCTGAACAAACACCTCTTCAATTTAGGTATAACAGACAGCCCAGTATGCAGAGCATGCATGGAGGCAGAAGAAACCACCAATCATATTCTACTAGATTGCAAACAGGTAGAAGGATACAGGATGAAATACCTAGGATCTCCAAGTACCGTACACGAAGCCATAAGTAACATCAAGGCTTTGCTTGGGTTCGTGGAGGAGTTGGGGTGGTTGGAGTAGCGCTACCCCCTTTTCACGCAAAATAGGCACGTTGGATGTCGACTTGCGGAAAATGCCCAGCGCAACTAACTAACTAACTAACTAACCGTCGGCTTCAGACATCTACTGCGCGGCGGCGGAAGTGGAGGCGGAGCTACGCAACTTCCGCACCGGGCGCGTGCTGCAGTGGTGCGCCGACAACAAGTCCAAGCTGCGCAAGCTGGGCTCCACCATCGAGTTCAAGATACGGCTGCAGGTGAGGCACAGACCACCCCCACTAGACGGAGCATGTGAGGCGACCCGCGCGCACCAACGATATGGTACGGCAGAACATTACAGTATCAACATGGCGGCCACCGTTTAGTTGCGTCCATGTTTATGAGGTCTCTCTACACCACTTAACACTACAATTTACCATGTTATTTATTTCATTTTTTTTTTCGTTGACGTTCGCATGGATCATAAACAAAGACGCAACTAAACGGTGGCCGCCGTGTTGATACTTTAATGTTCTGCCGTACCATATCGTTGGTGCGCGCGGGTCGCCTCACATGCTCCGTCTAGTGGGGGTGGTCTGTGAGGTGAGGGCTTGTCTGGGTTCTGTACCCTTTGGTTAGCGTGGTATGGGCATGTATAGTACAATTTTTTTAAACTAAGCTCATCCACTTACCTGCATTCACAATGGCATTGTGTCTAATACAATCCTATCTGCTTTTGTTCTCGTAAGCGCCAACCAGTTACTTACAAAAAATGTTAGAACTACATTGCGTGGATATTGAATTTTCAACCTTATTCCTCGTTGAATAGGTTTAAAATGGTTGATGATGAGAGTTCATAGTCCTTTTCGAGAGAATACGTTCTTGTGGAGAGTCGGACGGTTGTAAAATTCCAAAAAAGTTATGATTACCATTATTCTGTTAGTGTATTTTGTAGTTTCATGTCCAAGGAAATAGAGTCGATAATCTTTATTAACCTTCCAAGGTGGTTACAATCTGCTTTTACTACGAGCTCGCTATCTTAATTTGTGGTTTACCACTCAATGGTATTCAGTTCTTAAGTGGATAAGCTTAGCTTGGAAAATTTGTACTATAATGAGGAGGTATGAACTTACATTGGTAAAAGAATGTTTGGGATGAATGTTGAAGGACAGGTAGGCCAAAAAAGCGTTGGATGGATTGTGTGAGAGAGGACATGAGAAAGAAAGGAGTAAGCGCTGAAATGACGAATAATAGAGATGAATAATAATAGGGATAAGGGCAGGGAGATGATGATGATGACCCAAAGGGTAAAAGTAATAGGGTTCCTAAGAATCCGCTGTCCGTCGTTTCACCAGGCTGTATCTCATGAACCGTGACAGCTAGGCAGTTGAAATTTTCACAGGTGATGTATTTCTGTTGCCGCTATAACAACAAATACTACAAAACATAATAGATAAATATTTAAGAGGCCTTATGCCTTTTATTTTATTTTTTTCATATTATGAAAAATATATTGATAATTTTAACCAACTTTTTGAAGTGAATAATACTTTTCCCTGAGTTCTAGAAAGTAACATAGCTAATATATGTTTTGCTTACATTGCGTACAGTCGAAAATAAGTTTAAAAAAACAGCTTTATGCGTGCATTTGGTCAAATTCAGTCAGTTAGTTTTCGAAACATAAATTATCAATGAAATATTCAAACTATAGGTTTCAAGTTTATACCAATAATTCGCTACTGTCCTGTTCTAAGTAGTAAAATTGATTATATGTTAAGTAACATGTTTGATCATAGAGGAAAATATCTAAAACAGTCAGCATTTTGAAAGGATAAGGAGCATTAAGCGGACTTCAACTGTATCAGGGCTGGTTAGCCCTCACTACCAGCAGTCGGACTGTGTGGGAATATAACCTGCTTATATATATAACGTATTTGTGTTTTGACGCGGTTTGCGCAGTGGTTAAGTAGTTGCCTACTGAGCCAGCGGTCCTGGGTCTGAATCCCGGCTAGGGCAAATATTTGTGTGATGAACTTGAATATTTGTGCCTGGGTCATGGATGTTATTTGTATTTAAGTATGTATTTATCTATATAAGGATGTACATATCGTCGTGTAGTCCCCATAAGAAGTTAATACATATTGGTCGGTGCGGTGGCAATCCGCACCGACGGTCAGCGCGACACTAACAAGCCTACTGTGCGACTAGATCGTTTGTGTGAAGTTGTCCTATACTTCGCCTAGTGCCAACCGAAACTCACTAAAATTTCTGTCACTGCTCTACAAAACCGCGTAAGCGTATCTAGTAAGTAGATTGATAATGAGATACGAGCATTGTTTAAAGTAGGTATTTGTTACTTACATTCTAAGTTTTGATTGTCAACAGACTATTTATTGATGTTTTCAGGAGTTCATAGAGCTGGTGCGCGCCGACCGCCGCTTGGAAGCTGTCCGCTACGCCAAGAAGCATCTCTCGCAGTACGAGGAGGGACAGCTGCCCGACATCCAGCACTGCATGGGCATGCTGGCCTTCCCTAAGGACACTGGTGAGTCACTGTCCTGGAAGCTGTCCGCTACGCCAAGAAGCATCTCTCGCAGTACGAGGAGGGACAGCTGCCCGACATCCAGCACTGCATGGGCATGCTGGCCTTCCCTAAGGACACTGGTGAGTCACTGTCCTGGAAGCTGTCCGCTACGCCAAGAAGCATCTCTCGCAGTACGAGGAGGGACAGCTGCCCGACATCCAGCACTGCATGGGCATGCTGGCCTTCCCTAAGGACACTGGTGAGTCACTGTCCTGGAAGCTGTCCGCTACGCCAAGAAGCATCTCTCGCAGTACGAGGAGGGACAGCTGCCCGACATCCAGCACTGCATGGGCATGCTGGCCTTCCCTAAGGACACTGGTGAGTCACTGTCCTGGAAGCTGTCCGCTACGCCAAGAAGCATCTCTCGCAGTACGAGGAGGGACAGCTGCCCGACATCCAGCACTGCATGGGCATGCTGGCCTTCCCTAAGGACACTGGTGAGTCACTGTCCTGGAAGCTGTCCGCTACGCCAAGAAGCATCTCTCGCAGTACGAGGAGGGACAGCTGCCCGACATCCAGCACTGCATGGGCATGCTGGCCTTCCCTAAGGACACTGGTGAGTCACTGTCCTGGAAGCTGTCCGCTACGCCAAGAAGCATCTCTCGCAGTACGAGGAGGGACAGCTGCCCGACATCCAGCACTGCATGGGCATGCTGGCCTTCCCTAAGGACACTGGTGAGTCACTGTCCTGGCATCCATACAAAAGGCCTACCTACATATGACGTCATCTGTGGATTGGGTACCAGTATTTGTATGTAGAAAACAAGTAATTTGCCATTTTCACCGTGAAAAAATGCGTTTAAGTTCACGGTTGTTATACAATTATTGTTTTGTTTAATTATGAGGATTCTAAAAACAATTTAAAAATTTCTATGGGTTGAAAAAAGAAATTATATAATGTTCGTACCTTTGAAGTCACATATTAAATAAGTTTCTGTCAAAATTGACATTTTGCATTGCTTTTTCTATTATAGAGTTCCTATGGCCACCTTCTGGCTTCATCATCAGATCAGCCCCATGGTACCATATTATTGTATTGTCATCAAAGTTAAGTAAGTATGCAAAATTTCAGCTCAATCGGTTGACGATATCTGCTTCAAAATTGAGTTGCAAGATTTCACCCGAACATACATACTTTAAACATACCATGCAAGCTAAATAAAAGCTTGTAAATAAAAAAGAAATTTTGTTATATTTTTTCTTTTTATCATGATGAGCTAATTTTATTCATAACATCAGTCGCATCCCCTATAGTACATATCGGTGTGTGCAGAGGTGGAGCCGTACCGCGCGCTGCTGGAGGCGGGGCGCTGGGCGGCGCTGCGGCGGCAGTTCCGCGCCGAGCACGCGCGCCTGCTGCACCCCGCGCGGCTGCCGCGGCTGCCCGTCGTGCTGCAGCTCGGCCTGCACGCGCTCAACACGCCATATCCTTTACATACACCACCTGCGTCGATTCTCACCGTTCAACAGTTGACAATAGGCATGTTGACTAATTTTTTTTGAGGATGTCAATCGATTCTATTTTTTATTGTGATCAAATGTCTATATGGGACTGACTACATTTAAACTGCTCTAAAGTCAGAAATGACCGTCAAAGTTCAACATTCCTACGTAGCGCTAAAAACGCTCCATACAAAACGCGTCAGGCTAGTGACGTCACAGGCCGGTATAGGTACCAATAATAGTATGGAAAAATTAAGAAATTTGTCATTCTCACCGTGAAAACGTGCGTTTAAGTTCATAGTTGTCATACAATTATTATTTGGAAAAATTATGAGGATTCTGAAAACATTTTCAAAATTTATTTTGGATAAAAAAAAATACCATAAAATTTGCGTACCTTTGAAGTCACATATTTCCACAAAAAGATATACGTTTCTGAATTTTTTTTCCTTGTTTCGTGACATATTTAGCTAATTATATTCATATAACTACAGTACGCTGTAGAATTCAACATCAGTCAAATAGCCTATTCGATTCGCGTTTTATACCTGTCGCGCTAGCTCTTACGAAGATACCACGAGTCCGGTCTCGACGGGGCAAGCACGCCACGCGCCCGCGCTCGCCGCCCGCGCCGCTCTGCAGTCGTGGCGTGTTCCCTAATCGCCGATACATTTGTTCCCGCCGCGCCGCGCTTCGCGATTCGAGCATGCATACATCAATATGATTTTATTTTTGCCGCTCGACACTCACCGCTGCCGCTGCCGCTGGTCGCGCAAATTCGTGGCATCTCCTTTACGCAACTTCACTCGAACCCGAATCGCAATGTAAGAGCTCACGAACTGTCTTATTTGTGACGTTTTCAAGCAAAATGTACCGCTTAGGCGCTTATCATAAGGACGCGTTGCCGTGTTACTATAATAAAGATACAAACAAATTCCGCCCTTATTGTAAGCGAAAAAGTGGGCGCTTATCTTGAGAACGTCACATTTGTTTGAGTCACCCTAAGCCGTAAGTGGAGAAAATTTTACTTTCTGGCCAAGGCAAGACGAGGGGCGGTAATTCATAAAGCCCCAGATCGCATTTTTATGGCCCCCCACTTCGAATCGGGACACAAAGACCTGCGGTCCCGTATATTCACGAATTCACCGCACTAGGTACTATTATTATTTAAGTATGCTAACTTATCAGATATTTGTGCCACTGTTGCCTGACACGAACATTTCTAATGAAATGGAAATATTTTAAAATTAAAAGACAAAAAAACTTAGCAAAATACATACCACAGCATCCACAGAGGGTCACAGGTTTTGTCTAAGCACAAACAGTATCCACCACTGGTTTCGTCAATTCGTAATGGTACAAAACATTCCTAATTACAATCAATTTACAGAATACCAGGTTAAATTCTCGTTTTAATACCATTTTTATTAAATCTCAAATCAACTCCACGGTTCCTTACAACAGATTTCGCTACCTCTCGTAGTATCTGACTTCTCGATACTGACCCATTTCGACTGGTCGCCCTGTACAATAGCCTCCTTAACCCGGCAACACTCAGTGCTACAACGAGGCCACGAAAGTGGCGGCGTGTCCCGCGTGCTCGCCGCCGCTCAACGCGCTGGCGCGCCATCTGCCGCATGCTCACGTGTCACACTCGCGCCTCGTGTGCCGGCTGTCGCGGCAGCCGCTCAACGAGCACAACCAGCCCATGGCTCTGCCCAACGGACAGGTCTACGGCGAGAGGGTGAGTTCTACTGTCTAGATCTAGTTGTACGTATAGGTTCGACGACGAGCGAAGCGAGACTCGAGGTGAACTAAAACACAAGTCTTACTAAGTGAGCGCTCTAGCGTGCCATCTCATTGAAACAATTGAATGTTCCATCGCGGTACGAAACAAATCTGGGCTTCAGATCAATCGTCGATTGATGGAATCGTTCGATGGTAGAATGGATTAGTGAATATCAACCGATTGTATCGATTGATTAGTGTTATTGCAAGACAAGCATGAGTTAACGACTTGAAAATGTTGTATTTGTCATTATAAGCCCATTTCGTTGCCCCAGCACGCTATAGTTAAAACATAAATGACAATCGATTTTCCATTAACAAATATTTGATTCCCTATAAAAATATTTTTATTTACGGCTTATTTCAGCTGTGTAACGGCTGTATAAGCTCTTATACAGCACAGTGTGCTACTTTGGACACCATTCGAATTTCAAATATTCTTGAAAAACTTACAAAATGCACAACTTAGTGATCTTCAAAAAATTGTTCCCCTGTGTACCTACCGAATAAAGAATTATTAACTCTGACAGGCTCTCCGCGAAATGATGGACGAGCACGGCACCATCGTGTGCCCGAAGACGAACGAAGTGTTCTGCATGAAGCGCGTCGAGAAGGTCTATGTCATGTGAATACTTATGTATACCTAGCACTTAAGTCTCGGGTGGGGACTCTCGCAAAGAAACAAGGATAATTAACTTTGTAAGGTAGGAAGCAATATATCATTTTATATGAGAATATACATATATTCTAACAAAACTTTACAGTCTTTGTGATATGGTCTAAAATCTTTAGTTTTTTGTTGATATACCCGGTGGGCCCTGTAACAGGAGCAATAAATTACAACATAGATTCTACCCCTCAAACTGAACAACATTTATTAAACAACTTTAAAAAAAATACTGTTTTCACATGTTCATTATATCAAACAAAGTAAATACCATTTTCTCAAACATCCAAGGAAATGTCGTTCTTATGATCGTGTTAATAGAACGCGAAATACGTCTTTGTATAGCAATTGTTGAAGATTCGTTCTAATTTCAAATTAGAGGTCAATAAAGGAATTTCATACAACATTATTGGCCGTGGCCAACAAAGAGATTGTCTTTTGTTTCAGTGGGGTTTATTTCTTTTATTGATAATCTACGGCATACTGCCAATAAAAAAAAACTAAATGATGTTTCTTACCTTGCAAGCGTTCATAGGCTATAATAGCTGCTTACCATCACACAGACCGTAGGTATGCTTTTTTGTCACCATACTAGTATACAAAACATTGTTAAATCTCAGAAGATTTTCATAATATTTTTGATTATAAAGTTTATAACATACCGAAATCCTCTGAACCAAAAGAGTATTCGAAATTGCCCAGACCACAAAAGTACCCTTGAAATGTATTTTAGAGCAGTTTTCGCATTTCGCAGTCTCACCGGAATTCTATAATAATGCCTAAACTATCCACAGTGATACAAAGTTTTTTTTTTTTCAATCGGATACAGAGTTTATTTCGCAAAAAGAACGAAGGATTCAGCAGCATTCCGGTAAACAATGTTTTGAATTTGGTCGATGACAATTCCTTGACAAATCGCTACTGACGTTTAATAATGCAAATATATAACGTGTGCACATTATTGCCATATGAAAGCTGTTTGTAGCGCCACTATCCCTGGGCAGGGCCGACTCTTGTTAGGGTATAATCTTAGAGTTTCTGATAGACGACACCTACATGAACTTTTTTTTAGTTGTACATTCGAACCTGCGACTTGCGAGGGTCGCCACTGAATAACTATCAACAAAGTATATGTTTTATTTAACACGTCGGTCCGAATCTCTTGTTCAGCCATATAGACCGACGTCTTTTATTATTTTAGAGATTTATATACTCTATTCATATACCTACCCGGGAGAGTTATAAAGAGAATCGGTAAGCAATATTCAACTAGCAATCATGACTAGATGTTTTTTTTATTTACAGTTTTCACAAATAGTTTGTAAGTAACCTTATTAAAACTTTCGTGGGCAATATCTAATGAATTTAATATGCTGTTTACACTCACGTAAAATTGTGGACAAGATGACGCTAGCTGTACGGATATCTGTCCCTGATGAAGGACTCCATACGAGTTCGAAACATGACGGGCCGTTCCTGACAAGTTTACGTGAGTGTTGCATATTTAAATTATTAGTTTTTAAGCCTAATTTATCTTGGTCATTTTAAAGAAATTGAATTTATTGTGACCAACGTTTAAAATTGTCATGGTTTGATATGTTTTAAAATTAAGTCGGAAAATGTATAGTCACTTTTGAGTTTGTATGGTCTCATTGTATGAAACTTTGTCTTAAATAAAAAGTAAAGGGTAATTATGAAATTTTGTTTCATTACACTCCCCGTCCACAAAGATGGCGCCTCTGTTACGTTTCGTTGATTGCTAAAGTCGTGTACTGACGAATGAACAAAAATATGCATAAGACACTTTGTAAGCACACGCGTAACACTAACAAACATCAAACAACACGACGGTTCATACAATTTCGTGTTCGATGTTCGTCTTCACCGTGTTTTGTTCGTTCGTGCGTACTCGTCTTTACAAGTGGTGAGGCGTACGTAGATACCGAATCCATTTTAAAGCATACCTTATCACAGCACAGATTAATGTAATAGTTCTTACCTTACTGCCCTTTAACATTTTCTCAATCAAATATTTCGTAGCGCTATACGGTCATGGCCAATATCATGGAAAATGAGTATGTAGCGAAAACTTACTTACCTACCGCCACTAGCTTCTTACATAATCTATTAAGACGACGCGTTTGGCTCGGTTTGTAGACACCTGCCTACTGAGTCGGCGGTCCCGGGTTCGAATCCCGGCCGGGGCAAATATTTGTTCTTGGGTCATGGATGTTATCTATATATGTATTTATATATTATGTATATCGTCGTCTAGTACCCATAGTACAAGCTTTGCTTAGTTTGGGACTAGGTCAATTTGTGTATGATTGTCCCTTAATGTTTATTTATTATTTTATTAAATTAATTAGGAACATGTCCGAGCATCTGCGCGCGGCAGCTTTACAAGGGTTTTCTGTATGAAGGTTGACCCGGGTAGTTCCTATTGATTCTAATGGTACATATCGACGATCAAAATTTTTTCCTGTTCTTTGCACGTGGTACTACCAGTAGGACAATGAATTACGCAGATTGACGTCATGTACCATAGAGCAATGTAATACCCGTAGACCTCATCGGCGATGGCTAGACGAGCTACTCCTTTTTAACCCTTAACCCTTTGACCGCCAAAGACGGCAAATCACGTCATCGGGAATTCGTGCCACTGACGCCAACGACGTCTATTGACGTCAAAAATTTCAGTGGTCAAAACATGCTAATTCAAACCACTATCTGTGTTTTTCAACCTCTGTTGATTTTGGGGCACTTTTTTTTTTTGGTTTGGCGTGAGTGGCACGGTGAATTGCTTTGCCGCTCGACGCTCAAAGGGTTAAGTTCACGATGCCACGATAGCCAGATACACAGATTTTTTACCACATTTTTGTATTCTTTATTTAAACAGATTTTTTGACTATTTTTAACGGCACCGAGGTTTGAACATGGGTTTCTTTTTTATTTTGCCACGTTTAGGGTTAAAGGAATAACCCAAATCATCCACAATGGAAGACTTAAGGGGAGCTCTTTGCTCAGAGTGGAACATTTAGGCGATTATAATTACCGCCGCATTCCGCTGCATAGTGCGACCTGTGGTATTTTAATTTAGTAATATATAATTTTAAACAGTAGAAATCTTCATTGATTAAAAACAGCATGTACAACACACTAGACTCCGCATCTCCGTGCGGACGATTTTCTACTGCCGTCCGCACTTCGCAGCGGGATGCGGCGCCAGTATAATAACTAGGCTTAGTAGTTGAGGACATTTGGTAGCATACCGTGGTTGGTAAATCCATGGAGTCGCTAATTGTATATTTTTTCAAAGTCAAAGTCGAAGTCTAATAATATTATGACGATATGTATTTTACCATGATTCATGCTGTTTTATCATTACTAATTTTAATTGAACGTAATAAATTTAAGTACTTAGTATAAAATACGGTTCACTAATGTTTGACCAAAAAACGTTTGACAAATGATCACTTGACCAAACAACGTTTCACCAAATATTCATTAGGCAAACGAGACATTTGACAAAAGTATCATCTTACAAAAAGTCACTTTACAAATGATCATTTTACAAACACTACGCTTGACAAAATATCATTTTACAAATTTTTTGTTATTTCATGTCTTGTCTTGTCTTATCTTATCTTATCTTATTTACGTTTTTTTTATGGATATAAAAAAAAACCTAACCTAACCTAACCCGGCCGGGTCGGATCTGCTCTAAAATTGATTCACCTCAAGTTTGGTCAAATGACTCAGTTGCTAAATAATCATTTGGTCAAATGATTATTTGTAAAATGAAAATTTAACATCTGATCATTTGGTGAAGTGAATCATTTGCAAAATGACTTTTTGTAAAATGATCAATTGGTGAAACGTTTTTTTGATGAAGCGTTGTTTGGTCAAGTGATCATTTGTCAAACGTTTTTTGGTCAAACGATAGGACACCATAAAATACATTATTAAACCCACCGTTAAAAGTTAAACTTAACTAATGGCTCTAAACATATCTTTGCTTCTTTGCCGTCTGTACCCGTAATATCCAGATGGAGAAAAAAAAGTTTTACCTTTACGGTGACTTAAGAATATATTTTTTTTTTGTATTTAAATGAGTTTTGTACCTAATGATGTTATAGCATAAATCATGATTTCGAATATATCGCCGTATATTTTAAGACCTCGACTTTGAACAAAATTACAATTAGCTACTCCATGTATTTTAGAACCACGGTATGCTACTAAATGTCCAAACCCAAGTAGTGCTCGCAAAAGTCGCAACGGACCTTACGAATATATTATGTTGTGTGTCATACACATGTGTGTGTTGTAGGCAAAAATAAAACTAACTAATCCGCTTTAAAGTACTTTATTCGTTTTAAACAGTATTTAAACATAATTTTACACAGCCGTTAACCGGGCCAACAAGGTACAGAAATAACATCATTACTTCCGTACATTCCTGGCCCTTGTGAGTAACGGACTAGAATACTAAATGGCAATTATTATCACATAATATTATACTACGATGAAATGTATTAACAATCAATGCAACAATACATGGGGTTTATGACAAAAAGCAAGAGAGACGGCTCGAGAAGTCGACACCCAGGATTTAAGTAATTTCGCAATCGAAACAATTTCTCCAGGGAACGGATACCGTTATTCGGATGCATACAAAATGCCGTTATTCAATTTCTGTTTTCGCTTATTAAATATTTGAATATTATTGTGGCCTAATTAAAAAAAACGCAAAATTTGAAAGATATTTCAATTTTAATGAATACCGGTGTCGATCCCTGAATTTCTCGATGAAATAACAAAACCACTGTTTATGTGGTTCTTTTCTTTTTTTATTGTCAAATAGTTATACTTTTGTATGATAGGACCATGAACATGGTTTCAACTGTATAATTAAACTTAAATATATTTGTAAAATAACTTTTCATTTATTTACAAAAACTAAGATAAGTGGAGTAATATTTGTACTATAACTAATTCCTACATTCGGAAAATGTTTTATGATTATCGTATTATTTACAAAAATATACTGTACAGTAACTGCATAAATATGGCTTAACTTACAGCTAGAGTTTAGGTATTTTTACAAGTGTCAGTTGATTATTTGTTGATATAAGTATTTTGTATTTAAGATGGAGTAAATTGATCACTTTCACTCGGCATCGAGTAAGAGACCGAATTTATATCACTACATAGTATAAAACAAAGTCGCTTTCTCTGTCCCTATGTCCCTTTGTATGCTTAAATCTTTAAAACTACGCAACGGATTGCGGTTTTTTTAATAGATATAGTGATTCAAGAGGAAGGTTTATATGTATAATACATGCATAATTTATCAGCATTGCACCCGTGCGAAGCCGGGGCGGGGGTCGCTAGTTATTAATAAAAGGTGCCTGCAACTTCGTCGCGTAATTTTTCCATCGTTGGATGTCCAGCTATCCCTGTACCAAAATTTGTCCAGCCGTTTCGGCGTGATGAAAGGACAATCCGCCGCATGACGATCCTGCATCACGCTATTAAGATTTTTCCTGAAATCATGATCCCTGTTCATAGAATACAGATTTTAGATACATGTTGTTGTCCGCTCATCACCAAACTGCCGGACGGGTTTTAACCAACTTTGGTACCAGGACATCTGCACCGCCAAAGATGGTCATAAGATACATTCTAGCCGACGGTAGTAGTAGTAGTTACGCAGACAAAGTTGAGGGCATTTTCTGTTTATTAATGGATAACATTGTTCCTTTTACTGGAGTAAATTAGTACTAACAAGGAAGGGTATCCGACTGTCCGACTCCAATTTGATTTATTTTAATATATGTTAGAGAGTAGTCTAAAATAGCAGACACGTATATTTTTTTAGCTGCCCAAATTCAACCTGTTAGGACAAATTGTCCTTCAAAGTACTGAAAATTGAATCAAATCGGAGTCGGACAGTTGGGTACCCTTCCTTGTAAGATAAACGAAAACTGTCGCTTATTTTATATAACAGATGAATCTAATGACTAATAATAACTTCGGACTTCGCTACGATTTAGTGGAGATATTTCAATCTCTTCATTTGATTTGTTGCTTAACCTAAAAAATTAAATATTAAGATTTCTCGGAGAACAGATAAAGGTAATGTTTGGATCAAAATAAAATTAATCTGTACCCTTACAGTGAACGTACTCGCCAGCGACTGCGTAAACTATTTGTATGGAGAATTGTAGTTCTACAAAGTAACCGATAGGGGGCGCTACTACTACTATCTATACAAATTACGCTGTCACTAACGAGTACGGTCACGTTAACTCATGGTAAGGATACTGAAATCTCTTTCACTTTTTGACAACATGCGAAACGTAGTTTTAATGAAATCTATAGTATATTGCTTTATTCTTTGGCTATTACGTAGTAACGTTTAACATAGGTATTGCTTATAGATGAGGTGTATACTTCACCATACATGCGTGTTCTGTCTGATCTTATACACTTTTAAACTGAAATGTGAATACTTAATTACTTATCCTTAATTTTATAATATTTACACAACTTTTTTTGTAATTTGTCGTTCCGACAATTTCTTTTCAATAGAGCTATTGTATAAGAGTATTTTACTCAAACGTAAAACTAATTTAAATTTAAAAATTTAACCAAAATACTGCTTTTACTTAATTCTTAAAAATGTAATAACATTTTGTAAAAACAAGTACAAATGTGATGCAAATCCTTGCCAATTAATTACATTATTCAATATTAATGTTCGCTCTTTTTTACATATCTGTGTCATTGCTTTGCTTGCCGTTTGGGATACTTTATACACACGGTCCACCATTGAGCACAAATTTAAATGCGTAACCTGGTGGAAGGGATCGGGAATCGAACCCAGTACCTATATGATTACCGGTCCACTGTTTCAACCACTCTACCACCCCAACGCCAGGAGACCTTCAGAATTTTTCCTTATGCTTTGTGTGTTGATCTTTGAATTGTTTATTTGACCGGCTCTACGCTTTAGCGACCTTTATGTGAACACGTTTATATTCAATTCAATTTGAACTTTTCTTTGTGCTTTGTTCTCTGTATCAGTGGTTCAACTAAAAATTCTGGTGTTTCCACATTTAAAAATAATGAAACATTATATGTTTCACAAGTTTACTGCCACTACCCCAGAAACCGATAGAGCCCGCTAGGTGGGCGCTTGTACACTGTACAGTGCAGTCCGCTGAGTACAAGTTACTAGCGCCCACCATGCGGGTTGTTGGTCGTCTCAGTGTTAAAAGGATATCTACCTCATTTAAATTAATTAATAAAATTCTTTAACCAAATAATTGATCAAAGCAATTAATTGAATTAATTAATCAATTAATTTTCTCGACCAATTCATTTATTCAAAGTAATTAAATTAACTATTTAATCAATTAATCAAATTATTATATTAATTAATTGAATGTATTCAACCTTTGTGGGAAAGGAGATGTATAGTGATCGTCCGACTTCAAATAGCAACTTGGCACGGTTGTCTGCTTTCAACATTACTGAAATACTCCCCTGTTTTTTTTAAAATCTAATGTTCCACATTAGATCTAATTCTTTACATATCTAAGACTCCACTGTCCGTCCGTCTGTCTGTTATAACAAAACGGGAGATAATCGCGTTCAAATAGTTCAAAGTGTTTATTTAATTACCTCGACGTATCAAACGTGATGTTACGTTCATGCTCTCGAACTAACCACGCTAACGCGATTAAGTCCCGTTTCGTTATAATAATGTGTGAATTTAAATTTAAATCAATATAATTTTTCACAAGCCAAGGCCATGCAGCCCGGAGAATGTACGGCCGTTGAGGCAGCCAAGTACTAGAGTGGCGACCACGTATAGGAGAGCGCAGCGTGGGTCGGCTCCCGACTAGATCGACGGATGACCTCGTGAGAGTGGCGGGGTGTGAATGGATGCAGTCTGCACGGGATCTTTGTGGCGAGTCATGGGGAAGGTCTATGTTCAGCAGTGGACGTCGGTGGCTGATAGATAGATAGATAATTGTTAACAAGTGTAACTAACCGAAGTAGTGCGTCATGAAGGCCATGACGGCGATGCCGGCGAGCAGCGCGGCGAGGTGCTTGAGCGACTCGCGCCGGTCCTGCTCGCGCAGCAGCTCCGGCAGCACCGTCACCAGCGCGATGTGCAGGAACCCGCCCGCCGTGAACGGGACTATCCACGATGTCTTCGCCTCTGGAAAGTATACAGCTCATTTTAAATCACGACCAGGTAAAAAAAAAAAAAAAAAAAAACAGCCTTAAAGAAGCCTTATTTCTTTTAAAATGCTGATTGTTTTAGACATTTTTCTCTATTATCAAACATGTTTCTTAACATATTATTGATGTTACTACCTAGAATACGGCTATTGGGATTTATTGGTATATACTTGAAACGTATATTTTGAATTTTTCATTGATATTTTTCAAAAACTACTCTACTAAAGGATAATTAGTTTTTTCAACTTATTTTGGACTGCACGCAATGAAAGCATGAAATAGCTATGTTACTACCTAGAACTCGGGGAAAAGTGTTATTCACTGCAAAAAGTTGGTTGAAATTGTCATTATATTTGATAAAACATAAAAAAAAAATTTGGAAAGGAATAAGGCCTCTTAGAAATCGACAGAGCCCGCTAGGTGGGCGCTGCGCTGCAGCAGCTGAGTGCCAGTTACGAGCGCCCACCAGGCGGGTTGTTGCTCGTAGAAGTGTTGCCAGTGACGTTACCAAAATTACGTGAAAATAAAAATTAAGTGCTTTGAAAATGTATGGGAAACATACATTTTCCCTGTAATTTGTTTCATTTTCTAACTCTTATTTTTCTCCGAAACCGAAACACTCAGCTAATTTATGAAATCGTTGCGTATAATTATTGAATCAAACTGTATTGCAGAATAGAATCATTGAAATAGTGAGAAAATAAATATATAGAAAAAGTACCAAATGAAACAATTAACTTCGTGTTTGGCGAAATTTGTTAAAAAATGTGTACCATGCTTTTTGAAAAAAAAAAAAAAATTACCTAACGTATAGTTCAAGAAGCTATGATTACAACAGGCCCCTAAGATTGAACATGACTTATTATAAGTACAAAAAATGCAAGCTTGTTAAATGATAGGTGCATGAAATTAGAGCTCAGTTTACTTGGAGTTGCTTCATAATTGTAAGATGATGCAAATCGCTTACCAATGGCGTTTCTCGCTCCGCTGAATATAACAGCCGTCAGGGCGCCGATCAGGCCCGCTGATGCCGTCGCCTGTTATTAACAAATATTACAAATACAGGAAATAGGCCAGTTGACTCATTTTTGAAATATATTTGAAATGGTTAATAATAATAATGATCTTACTATAGCACTAAAAAAAAATAGTTGTATTTTAGTGAACTCGAATTTTATTAATTAAAAATTAAAATTTCATGAACAGACAAAAACGCCGACCGCCATTTTGGCCGGTATAATACTGGGTAAATAAACATAAGGGGTACTCCGATGTTCAAAATTCGACCTTCATATAGTGCCGTCCCACTCACTCAAATATACTTTGACAGGAGATCGAGAGGGAATCGTCGGAGTCACTATCATGTGTGAAACTGGCGGACAGCGTTTTAAGCATTTTAAAATACAGAATAAGAACCATATTTTCATATTCATTTCTTTCAGCCATCTTCTACTTTTATGAACTGATAAATATATCGGTCGCGCGAGCAACGAGTCCACCGCCACTTCACTTCGGCAACTCTTCGGGCTGTCAGCTATTTGCCGGTAAACTTCTTCAACAAAATGGTGGATCGGCACATGTACTTATAAATCAGCTACTTCGCAATCACGGTTATGCTCAGGGTATTTGCCGTCACCTGTACTTTTATTCTCATCCATACTAATATTATAAATGCGAAAGTGTGTCTGTCTGTCTGTCTGTTACCTCTTCACGCTGAATCGATTTTGATGAAATTTGGCATGGAGATAGTTTAAGATCCGAGGAAGGACATAGGATAGTTTTCATCCTGGAAATTATCCCTAAAAAGATTGAAAAGTGAGTAAGTAATTCATGATGACATTGATGACCCTGTAGAAAATGTAATGATAAACCCAAAAGCACAATTGCTCTTACATTTGCTTAGGCGCTCTTTTATATAACTAGGCGGTATTTGATAATTAAGGTGATTAGGTGGATATCTATCGTGTTGTACGAGGTTGCTTCCATACTTCCAAGTTCCACGCGGACGTAGTCGCGGGCAAAAGCTAGTAAATTATATAAGTCAGGAAGTTGTAAAATGAATTGGTTCCCATACCAGTTGAGCCTTGGCCGCCTCCCAGCGCGAGAAGCCGCTCTTCAGCAGGATCGCGAAGTCGCCTACTTCGTGGGGGATCTCGTGCACTGGAAACAGAAGTTATGCAATCAGCTAAAGTTTAGGATGAGGTTTCAGACAGTGGTGCAATTGGTGAAACGTATACAGCTCAAATGCAAATTAAGGGCATTTTAAATTGTACACACATTACAAATTTTACATTTTCATATACAATCTTCTAAATAATAGTGCAAACCACATCGCAATGGTGAGTAAAATCTACGAAATTCCAAATCCCAAATCAATCTTTTTCCTCACGGGGTTAATGTTGTATTTAAGGAGTTTGAAATCGGCTTCAAAAGTTTCGTGGCTCTAATATTTTTTTGAGCTGGAAGGCTTTATTGTATTTATCTTTGAGGAATATAGATATGGAGAGTGCATTCCAATATAACTAATTTTAGAGTTTTGTGATATCAAAATGTCGCGAGCCGTCCACCGAGCCTAGGTCTTGTGACTAGGGAAATTCCGGAATTTTTGATACCATATATAAGTCAATTCTGGAATTGCGAGCCCTACTTGTGACTAAAGAGAATGGACGCTTCAGAGCCAAAAGAACACAAATTGACACTATGCTATCGCACATACGAAAGCCTATCGTTTGTAGTGTCCATTGCGGGACAAGTGGCGCAAACTCATCGTATCAGTATCAAAATAAGTCGTGGAATCATTGAGTAAACCTTGTCGTAAAACTTTTCATTTCTTATGATTCTGTAATTGTTACAACAACAATTTTCAAGTCAAGGGTAGGCTTTAATGTAAAATACTATATCATTAGAAATTATTATTATACCTCGTATCTTCTATATTTTATGCTGTTATTTTAATGTTAAACTTAAATTTAATACTCCAATTCTAATATTTAATGACTGAATTGTAAACCATATTTATAAGATTGCTGTGCCCTTGCAGGGTTCATGTTCCTGGATCTATCAATAATATAAGACCTTATTGTACAACATGAAACACAATAAACGAACTGAATTGAATTGTAATATAGACTGACCCAAAATAGCGAAGGTGGTGAGCAGACCGACGCGGAAGCCCACGAGGAAGGAGCCGCCTACGGCCAGTCCGTGCGTGAAGTTGTCGATGGAGTTCGCCATCAGGTTCAGGTATCCCGCCACCTGGGACCACGACACGTTCATCAGAACAGAGTCAATAATAGGGACAGTCGAGTCAAGTGCGTTTATATTAATTGTATGGCATACACAGTCATAACAGACAGTTCGAATACTTAATATAACAAATAATAATGACTCAGTCACTGAGAGAGAACAGGTCTTCAGGAGGGCCGGCATAGCGCGTTATGGGGCAGGCGTGAATGATGTGCTGGATTGTATACTCTTCCAGTGACCAGTGCGAAGTCTGTTCAAATTGCACCAATCAAGTCTAGGAAGATTTACCTTTTTATTCGAGAGCAGGGATTAGTTTTCATTCTATTTGCAAGTTCTACATCTACATCTATTCCTGTTTGAGGTTGAAGTGGTTATCAAGCAGTTTTGAGACTAGACTAGACTGGACTACAGGCCTTATCGAAAGTACACACGTTATACTACTATCGCCATCTTACTTTTGCCGTCTAAATATAGTAGCGTAGTTTTCGATATATCGACATGGTGAGCGCGCTTGTCGCGCCGGCGCACTTGATCCCACAAACCTTATATGCTTATTATTTTACCTTTGAATCTCATAATTCTAGTTCCTCCTTCTCAAAATTCGCGTTGTTAACATTGTGTATCCTTATCTGGCCGCAAACTTTATGCTAAATGCTCTTCTATCTCAATTCACATAATTCCTCAGCCTTTTTCCTGGGTACAGGGAGTTAGGGACAGGCAGGGTTAGTAGCAGCAGCAGCCTTCGCCCTGGCCTCCAGCAGGCAGCGCCCCATCCAGCGGTTGTTCCCTCTGAGGCTGTTCTGAAGATGGAATCCAACTTACAGCTTTCCTCTCTGGCTTTTCCTTAGTAGGAGCAGCAGCCTTCTCCCTGGCCTCCAGCAGGCAGCGCCCCATCCAGCGGTTGCTCCCTTTGAGCCTGTTCTGAAGACGGAATCCGACTTACATCTTTCCTCTCTGGCTTTTCCTTGGTAGCAGCAGCAGCCTTCTCCCTGGCCTCCCTGAGCAGGCAGCGCCCCATCCAGCGGTTGTTCCCTCTGAGGCTGTTCTGAAGACGGAATCCGACTTACATCTTTCCTCTCTGGCTTTTCCTTAGTAGCAGCAGCAGCCTTCTCCCTGGCCTCCCGAAGGCAGCGCCCCATCCAGCGGTTGCTCCCTTTGAGCCTGTTCTGAAGACGGAACCTGACTTACATTTCTCCTCTCTGGCTTTTCCTTAGTAGCAGCAGCAGCCTTCTCCCTGGCCTCCCGAAGGCAGCGCCCCATCCAGCGGTTGCTCCCTTTGAGCCTGTTCTGAAGACGGAACCTGACTTACATTTCTCCTCTCTGGCTTTTCCTTAGTAGCAGCAGCAGCCTTCTCCCTGGCCTCCCGAAGGCAGCGCCCCATCCAGCGGTTGCTCCCTCTGAGCCTGTTCTGAAGACGGAACCTGACTTACATTTTTCCTCTCTGGCTTTTCCTTAGTAGCAGCAGCAGCCTTCTCCCTGGCCTCCCGAAGGCAGCGCCCCATCCAGCGGTTGCTCCCTTTGAGCCTGTTCTGAAGACGGAACCTGACTTACATTTCTCCTCTCTGGCTTTTCCTTAGTAGCAGCAGCAGCCTTCTCCCTGGCCTCCCGAAGGCAGCGCCCCATCCAGCGGTTGCTCCCTTTGAGCCTGTTCTGAAGACGGAACCTGACTTACATTTCTCCTCTCTGGCTTTTCCTTAGTAGCAGCAGCAGCCTTCTCCCTGGCCTCCCGAAGGCAGCGCCCCATTCAGCGGTTGCTCCCTTTGAGCCTGTTCTGAAGACGGAACCTGACTTACATTTCTCCTCTCTGGCTTTTCCTTAGTAGCAGCAGCAGCCTTCTCCCTGGCCTCCCGAAGGCAGCGCCCCATCCAGCGGTTGCTCCCTCTGAGCCTGTTCTGAAGACGGAACCTGACTTACATCTTTCCTCTCTGGCTTTTCCTTAGTAGCAGCAGCAGCCTTCTCCCTGGCCTTCCTGAGCAGGCAGCGCCCCATCCAGCGGTTGTTCCCTCTGAGGCTGTTCTGAAGACGGAATCCAACTTACATCTTTCCTCTCTGGCTTTTCCTTGGTAGCAGCAGCAGCCTTCTCCCTGGCCTCCCTGAGCAGGCAGCGCCCCATCCAGCGGTTGTTCCCTCTGAGGCTGTTCTGAAGACGGAATCCAACTCACATCTTTCCTCTCTGGCTTTTCCTTGGTAGCAGCAGCAGCCTTCTCCCTGACCTCCAGCAGGCAGCGCCCCATCCAGCGGTTGTTCCCTTTGAGGCTGTTCTGAAGACGGAATCCGACTTACATCTTTCCTCTCTGGCTTTTCCTTAGTAGCAGCAGCAGCCTTCTCCCTGGCCTCCCGCAGCAGGCAACACCCCATCCAGCGGTTGTTCCCTCTGAGCCTGTTCTGAAGACGGAATCCGACTTACATCTTTCCTCTCTGGCTTTTCCTTGGTAGCAGCAGCAGCCTTCTCCCTGGCCTCCCTGAGCAGGCAGCGCCCAATCCAGCGGTTGTTCCCTTTGAGGCTGTTCTGAAGACGGAATCCGACTTACATCTTTCCTCTCTGGCTTTTCCTTGGTAGCAGCAGCAGCCTTCTCCCTGGCCTCCCTGAGCAGGCAGCGCCCCATCCAGCGGTTGTTCCCTCTGAGGCTGTTATGAAGACGGAATCCGACTTACATCTTTCCTCTCTGGCTTTTCCTTAGTAGCAGCAGCAGCCTTCTCCCTGGCCTCCCTGAGCAGGCAGCGCCCCATCCAGCGGTTGTTCCCTCTGAGCCTGTTCTAAAGACGGAATCCAACTTACATCTTTCCTCTCTGGCTTTTCCTTGGTAGCAGCAGCAGCCTTCTCCCTGGCCTCCCTGAGCAGGCAGCGCCCCATCCAGCGGTTGTTCCCTCTGAGCCTGTTCTGAAGACGGAACCCGACTTACATCTTTCCTCTCTGGCTTTTCCTTGGTAGCAGCAGCAGCCTTCTCCCTGGCCTCCCTAAACAGGCAGCGCCCCATCCAGCGGTTGTTCCCTCTGAGCCTGTTCTGAAGACGGAACCCGACTTACATCTTTCCTCTCTGGCTTTTCCTTGGTAGCAGCAGCAGCCTTCTCCCTGGCCTCCCTGAGCAGGCAGCGCCCCATCCAGCGGTTGTTCCCTCTGAGCCTGTTCTGAAGACGGAACCCGACTTACATCTTTCCTCTCTGGCTTTTCCTTGGTAGCAGCAGCAGCCTTCTCCCTGGCCTCCCTGAGCAGGCAGCGCCCCATCCAGCGGTTGCCCTTCCCGCAGCGCTGCGGGGAGCCGTTGGGAACTGAGCTAGAGCTGCAGCACCCACCTTCCCCTGCAAACAAGTACGGACTGATATAATTTACCTGTTGAATGTCCATAAATATTTGCCATAACTATAATTGACTAAGGAGTTCCAACATATTTACTATACCAATTTACTGTACCAAGTCAGAAAACATTAAACAGGCAGCAAGAAAACATGTCACACTATTAACTTTCTGGACTAAAGATTTTACTATTGCAAAAAACCTGATATTAATGAGCTCACCTTTAGTATTATTGTTGAACACACACGAATCATACAACTGCTTGGCTGTAACAGTCCCATTCCCGCATAACCCCTCCCCCTCCGAGTTCCCCCTCTTCCTCCTCTCCACCTGAAGCAGTTTGTCGATCTCCTCTATCTCTATCTGCCGTATCGACCCGTTCTGTTTCGGCTCTTCTTCTTTCTCGTCTTCTTCTTCTGATGCGGCGAAGAGTTTCTCTACAACGATGAACACTAGCATGCCAAAGAGGCACCAGAGGCCGCATTTCATAGACATAGGTTCCCCTTCTGTAAATGAAAATAATAATAAAATAAGTTTAAGAGGCCTTAGGCATTTTAAAATATATTTTTTAATATTATGAGAAATACATATATTGATAATTTCAACTAACTTTTCAAAGTGACTAAGTAATACGTAGGTACTTTTCCCTGAGTTCTAGGTTAACATAGCTATTTAACGCTTTCATTGCGTGCAGTCGAAAATAAGTAAAAAAAACAGATTTCTGATTGAACTTTGTCAATTTCAAGTAGTTTTAGAAACACACATTTTCAATCAAAAATTCAAACTGTAGGTTTCAAATATATGCCAATAAATAACAATAGTCCTGTTCTAACTAAATAGTAACATTGGTAATAGGTGCTAAGAAACATGTTTGATCATAGAGAAAAATGTCTACAATCAGAAAAAAATTAACGGATGAGAAACCTTAAAATAAGCCTAATTACTCAAAACAATGCTACACAATAAATATGACCAATGATAATTATGTTATGACCTATATATTTATGCCAAAACAAACAACCCCGTAAGAGAAACATAGTTTAATTATTGTCAGAGATAAGAAAAGCGTGGTGTGCCGGTGTCTCTAGAAGTATTCATAACACCATAAAACATGACGATAAGCCGCTATTTTTACCGTAAAAATACATAGTGATAAGTCACTATTAATAGACACAATATAACCTAGAAATATATATAAACAAACATAGCTGAAGTCCATTGCCGTCCAATGACATGCGTACATCGATTTTCCTCCTAGACAAATGTAAACATAACATTAATGTGTACTGAGGTTTTGTGTTCAGTAATAACATCCAACTTTAAAAATCAATTCTAGATGTTAAGACATAAAGTTAAAACTCGATTTGGAGAATAACGATTACTTTTTGTCACAGCTGAGGTTTTGTGTTCACATTATAAAGTAGCGCGACCATATGACTAACAGTATAAAGTCGAGTGTTAATTGTATTACAATTTATTCTCTGAACAAACAAAAGAACGTAAATTTGCAGGAAATTACCGTGAGTTATGTCTTTTTTGCAATAACGAATTTACAAGTGGAGGTTTTGTGTTGCGAGCATGTGAATGAAATGATTTACCGGTATTTATAGTTGATAACGAATTAGTCATTGTTTTCTTTTAATCGTATAGGGCAATTGAGTGGATCCAATTGAAACGCAGATTTTAGTAGCGTCGTAGCGCCGTCCACCGTTAAGATTCAGACTTCGCGATCGGCACCATCGTCTCAAATTATCTTGAGAATCGATCGTAACGATGTGCTACACCAACACTTATTACTTTTATAATACAATGACAATGAAGCGAAAAATTGAAAAAAAATACAAGGTCTTCACTCTTGAAAGCTACAGGGCGTCCTTTACTATTACAAGGCTTGCCAAGACGCGGTCGCAAATCCAGGAAGACTGGCTTACCAATTTCTTAAGTTATGATAACTGCACACAGAAGTGTGTCAAGCCCAGTACAGTACGTTTCTTAGATTAGACTCTATTGACAGTCCCCCGTTAATGTTATGCAATTTGCGAGTGAGGTGAAATCGATGTGCGACTAATTGGTTTTGGTTCGATAACTTCGTGAGAAAGTCTGACCTTAGTAGAGCATAAATTTCCACTTTTATGACATGGCTTTATAATGCGTCAAGTAACAATAAGTTTCTGTCAAAAATGACATTTTAGTGGCAAGCTTTTATAGCCGACTGTACTTTTCTTTGGATATCCATCAAATGCTCATTGAGACGATTCTAAAGAGCCCAAGCTCGGTAGGATTGCTTTTTCTATTATAGAGTTCCTATGGCCACCTTCCGGCTCCATCATCAGATCAGCCCCATGGTACCATATTATTGTAGTGTCATCAAAGTTAAGTAAGTATGCAAAATTTCAGCTCAATCGGTTGACGATATCTGCTTCAAAATTGAGTTGCAAGATTTCACCCGAACAAACATACTTTAAACATAATGGTATGCAAGCTAAATAAAAGCTTGTAATATACACACCATTTTTAAACTAGCAAGCATTTTTAAGCGACTCCAAACAAAGTGGAGGTTCTATGTCTCACTGTATGTATTTTAAGCAGACTATTCATAATCTTTGCGCGGAACGCTGCCGCCATATGGTCTGAATGTAAACACAAATGGATACCTACTACATATATACTCAGTGTCAATAACGTCGCAATCATGTTAATATATTGATTGAACTTTATATATGTAAAACCTTTTAGAAGTCGGTTGAAAATATTTTGTGTTACAAGTAATTTATTAAATTAGTATGCAATAAAGCCCGGTAACTTTAAAAAAGGATCAATTCAAATTTTTTCTGGGGTTCATGCGCTTTCTCCATACCAAAATCTGCAATCTGTGGTTTAGCTGTGAAAAGGTAACAGTTACTTTCAAATTCATCAAAGTTTGACATATTATTTCTGCTTACTTACTATATGCAAAAAACGCAGTTTTGTTGTTCGAAAGTTTATAACAAGTAAGGATGCATCAACAGTACCTTTCGTGGAGGCCAAGTCATTCTGCCAAGCCTCGGGTAGCAGATGCAGGAACACGTCTCCCAGCATCCCGCCGACCGCGAAGCTGAGTAGGATCCGTAGCGTCGCCGCACCAGCTGCAAATTTACAATTCCGTCAAATTGGAAACCAGGAGCGATTACTAAAATCGGGTATCAAAGTTTAGTTAGACGCCACAGATGCATAATCCCAACGGGAGCTAGTGTGGGAAGAAACCTGTGTACACTGGCCTAGTCACATATCCAACGAACATCAATTAGGACCGAAGCAGCGGCACAAGAGGCCGAAGGCATAAAACTGAACAATAAGGTATAGTGGTCTTGGCGCTGAGTACAATTTTATACCTTTTGGTGTCGAGAATTCCTCACACAATTAATGGTTGATGACACAAGCCTATTTAATTTACTATAGTTCGATTTGGGACTAGGCCGATTTGTGTGAGGTTTTCTGATATCTTTTATATTTATATCCAATGTTATTGCGCTGGTTACTGCTTTAGTCAGTTGGGCTTAGAACTGAGCCATTTGATACATTACCGTTCCAGTTTGGAGAAGCGCTCTCGCGATCGACACTACCCTGGACGAGTTGTTGCAGATCAATGAATCAATGCTATTAAGAAAAACTTAAGTAGTCAATCGTAATGCAACAAACGTGTCAATTAAACTAATCTTACTAATTGTTGATTGGTTGCTTGATAAATAGTGCAAGCGATCGCGTTCACGCTCCCTTGAACTTGACAGCTGGGTTAGCCGTGACATTTGCATATTATATTTCTTCGCTATGAATTAAACCTTAAGGTAAATACTACTGCTAACTTTTCAATACAAATCGAGATTTCGTTCTCGGCTGCTTCCTCCTCTAAAACTTATCTAATCTTTACGAAATTTAAGGACTGGAATGAGAGGAAAATTTTGTGTCGCACCGTTTTGACTTTAGCGCTTATTATTATAAAATCTGTGTGCTAGCTAGGCGTCTGTTTTTGGCCAAAATCCCACCAACGGACGCCTAGTACAAAAAATAATATAATCTAAGCACAAATATCAAAATTGTACGACACAGATAATTTTATTCCCATTCAGTTCCTCAAATTTCGTAAAGATCAAAGCACAAAGAAAAATTCAAAGGCATAACCTGGCGGCAGAGACCGGGTGTCGAACCCGGTACCTTTGGTCTTTATATCAATGGTTCAATATAAGCAAAAGTCGTGTATCCACATAAAAAATAATGAGACATGTTTCACAAATTCGTAAAGGTTGGAGGAAACAGACGAGAATGAAACCCCGATTTGTAAAACACGTTCACGTTAAGTTTGGATCCGACGCCATAGTTACCAAGTGCAAACTTAACGTAAACTGATAGTATGGGAAAAGCAGTGATATGTCCTCTTAATGTACTGCGCGTGCGTTTGTCGTTCCGCCAACCTTGCGCGAAAAAACGCGACTCTTCCTTATAGTTATAACGCGTTTCCTAGATGAGGAGCCGCAAAAAATTCGGAGATAAATCGACCTGATTGGATAAAGATGCAGTGCTAGTGACTTGTTTTTTTTTACCGAAGTTGGCTGTTTGTGTTAAATAAAACTATCAGGAAATATCTTTTAACGGTGGATACTATGTTTCCGTCTGACTATTACATCTTCATTAGTATATTAAAATGGTTTAGTTACAGTTTTTGTACCATTTTATGAGACAACAGTAGCTGAGTGCACTGAACAAATTCGAATCATTTAAGGATGTCCGGAGTGTCGATGTCCGACTCTAAGTATGTTGGTAAAATAGACTCGTGCGTAGACGTAGCGTTGTCGCAGCGTACACTTTTGTATGGGAGCACTGCGACGACCAAAAAGTGCGAGGATGTGGAAAGCTGGTTAAGACAACGATAGTTTTGGTGTATAGTAGACATTCAGACATAAACTCTAGTCTCACTGTGTGTGTACACTAACAATGGAATGGAGCATACGTTAATGTCAGACATTTGTGTCACAACGACAATAAGTAATGCTGTTTCTATTGTGTTTTTACAAGATAGAGTCCTGATCTAACTTAGCACTTTATCGCCGTAACATTACATGGCTACCAACTAATTGTTCCAATCGGGCAAATGGATAACTAAGTATACTATACCGTGCCACATCAAGGATACGTTGTAAAAACTAGTACTTGTCAGGAAGACAACGCATAGGAACACACTGGGTTTAGTAAACAAGACAGTGAAATAATCAGCTTGTGATCTTATTGAATCTTTGCCTATTTATGTTTATCATGAAATGCCTTTTCTGGTGTAATTGAGTGTGGTGTTAAATATCTGTACCGACGTTGCAGGCAAAAAATATATGTTTAGAGGTAAAAAAATGAAAAATACATGTACTTATATTTGTATGTTTGTGCGTGGTATTTGTCTTGACATCGCAGCCTTCTCGTCGTACCTAAAAGGCCTGACGAATTAAAAGAAAAAAAAACTGGTACGAAGAATGGATATCATCATGTAGGATACTTTTTAACTGAGTATGGTTAACCTAAAAAGAGAATTATTACTTTTTCTTCTCCACTTGAATAAAGTAACGGGCACCTTCAACCTTTGATTTCGTACCTAAATACAATCAAATCACAGCCTACTCTATCTATTTGACAGTTAAATCATAAATTAGCTAATCACATTATTTACTGTCGTGATTCCTGATAACTGTCGTCAATTCATTATCGATTGCTTGTATCGACTGATAAAGATATCTTCAAGTACTTCGACACGTGTTGATCAGCAAGGCAACCATAAAAATGCAATCTCTCACATTTTTCTATTTAAAAACGTACATGAACTTAGTCTTACTGTTCTTAAAGAAAAAATAAGACGGACCTGGTCCTTCTGGCCCAATCCAAGGATAATTATGTTTTTTTCATGATATAGGAGACACACGAACAGACGGATCGCCTGATGGTGAGCGATTACCGTTGCTCACGGACACCAGTAACACCAGAGGAGTCACATATCACGCCTGGCCATTGGAGAATAAGGCATAGAAAAGAAACAAAACAGAACCGTCAAACACAAAAATTGCCAACCGGTGGAAAATTCATCTTTCATTTTTACATTGTATGTAGCTCATGAGATTTCTATCTTGATATCATACAATCATACTCAACTAATAAATTCCAGGATATTAACATCATTTTACCGGAAAATTGAAAGTAGATATCACCAAAGGTCAGCCACAACAATCGGGCATCTGTCACCAGTATCGGTCACGCCTATTACAATGTCAGAGAGTTCACATCTCTGTTATCAACGTGTTGATGCCTCACGTATATCGATAAGTGGACAGGCGAGATAACGGTGTTTATGGGAATGTGGTTCGATGGCCCCGGAAAATAGAGGCTTTATTCACGCGTATGCTGGTTTTAGGTAGCAGAAATGGGATAATGTCGTACATGGAGATATGTTATGGTAACTATGTATCAGGTGTGGCAATTGAAGCTTGGAAAAACCATAGATTAAAAGTGCTACTTTACATACAGAACGGACATGCACTGCTTTGCACCAGATCAAGTTACCTGACTTCTCCTACGCGGAAAACGGAAGGGACCACGGACATTCATTTACACTAGGTACAGTACAGCCTTTTATTTGAACTTCGGCATACCCAATAGTATTTTTACTTTGTAATCCCTAGGACTTATTAAATTGATGGAAATTTCCTCTCTTCCATTCATAGTGGTATATTATTAGTTAGTATAGTAGCCCCATGGGCCATGGTAGATTTTAGCACAATAGTTCCCAATCAGTGGTCCGCAGGAATCAAAATAAGCGAACAATTTCAAATTCGCGATCGATACATCGCCGGAGTTCGGCGGAGGAGGGGAATTTGGTTACCTAAATTCGGTCCCCGTAAATAAAAAAGATATCACTGTCTACCTATCAAATGGACGAATGCAAAAAACGAACTAACCCAAGGTAGAGTTCACATTTAATAAGCCTATACGATTAAAATACCAAGAATTTATGCATAGCAAAAACTAATAAAAGGAACGAGAATAACAAGACATGATTCCAAGTAAAGATAAAGGTTTTGAGAAACAATAAAATAAAACAGCCACCCAATAGGACAAAGGAAAGGTCGGTAGACGCAGTTGCGGTATAAATATTAAATCGCACTAAACGCCCTTTTTTGTATCAATTGAAAACCGAATCGAAGTAAGAAATAATGCCACCACTCTTTGGTCTTTAGATCTCCAACCAGGTCGACGGAAGTAGTCAAAATCACTAGAAGCCAGCAAGATAAGGACAGCATATGACGGGTCGTCAAGGTCATCTTTGGGTTAAGGACTTCAACCAGTAGAGGACGTCGTTCAGCCAGTATGACGATGATGGAAATGAGGTAGGACTAATTGAAAAGCGAAAAATTGTTAAGCTTAAGTCTATTCGTGTACATGTATATCCCTACACTGTTGATGAGTTGTCATTGCGTATGCGTATGGATGGACGACACAGATAACAGCATCGTTTATCATCACAATAGCTGCTTAGCTGTTGACACTACAACAGTATCCGTATTGTCTGCAAGTATACCGAAGTTATGGGAATATATGCTAGTAAACAGTACACAATTCACAAAGTTAGTAAACTTTAAGAATTTGGCTAAGCTAGAACTGTTAGGAGCAGGCGGTATAGAGACCTCTTTAGGTCAAAAGTCTAATTCAGAAGCTTCCAAACGTTTTTTGGTCACACCGGTTATCATCTAGTATTTCTCTTTTCATATATCGTATGTTTCGAGACCGATTCGGAGAACTCTTTACATTAAGTAGTTTGAACTTGGAGTTCGCAGCATTTGCAGTCGGCAGTTGCAGCGACTATTATCCATCCTTGACTACTCCTTATAACCTCAATGTTACCTTAGGCTGCGGGCCCATGATGGTTACTTTTATCATGCGATAATTGATAAATTATCCGTCACGGTTTGACAAAATGCGAGTGTGAGTCACAGATGCTTTGTCACTATGAACTACTTGCCACTGCTAAGTATGATAAGTGATAACCGAGAACCAACGTCATTCTTAACAAAATAATTACTCACAAACACCTCACAAATAATTAAATAGACTACTACTAAGTAGTAGTAAGTAAACAACAGGCAGTACTGCGCTTAATCTTCCAGACAACTTTTGAGTAAACAGAAACCATTTTGGTTAAAGATAAGGCTGTATTTTTTTTAAGAAGTGCGGCAGGCTAAATGGGATATGCGTGATAAGATTACAGAGGAGCAACAATGTAATAATCTAATCGGGACGACCAGATACGTGGAATAGACCTCCGGTCCCAACACACCGCCAGGACTTGAAATTTTCAAGGGCAGCAATTGCTCCCATATTTGGCTGATATACATAACGATTGAATCAGAACGAATGACAGAGGTTAGGATGAAGAGACTTGGATACAAGTTCCTTATGGCAATTGGCAGGTGCAGTGTTGTATGCGCCAAAGATTAGTTTAGATTGTGTTTTGTTTTCTATTCCAAACGCAAGGGATGTAACACGCGTTTGAGAAGTACAAGGTGAGCTTAGAGGATTGAAGCTTTATAAGGAGGGCTGAGGCGCAAAACGAAAAGATTTTGCGACTGTCAACTCCTGAGGATTAAACTTTTTATGAAAACGGTAAAAGTCGCTGCGCTGGATTCAATTCAATAAACACACCGGAATATGACAACCGACAGGTTTATAACTATTGTCATGTCTGCTTACTGACATTATTAGGTTACTGATTAGTTTAGATAGCCCAGTTAATGACCTTTGTTGACGGTAGCCGTAATCGCCTCTGCCTCGCGTAGCACGTACAGATAACTAGCACTTGGCGGGTTTTTACTATCGTTTACAAAGTCAACATGTAATGCAACATTGTGCTTGTGATTGATTCCTTGGCTGTCGCCACTCGAGATTGTGAGTCAATATCAGTATCTTTTGCCCTACACGACCTTAGTCTTTTTTTTAAATGATCACAACTGTGTTCTCAAGAGTGGTCGAGACTATTTGTGGTAGTCCACATGGAAAGGGACCTTATGGCGGGAATGAGTTATCTACAGAAATGAAATCTAGAAGCATATACCTAGCTATATTTCACGAATCAACCTCCTAGCTTTTTTATTTATTTTATTATAATTTTTTAAAGTTGATCCATCGATATCTTCAGTTTCGAGAAAATTACAGTTAAAGTTTGGAGTCCCAAAAACCTAACTTATAATGCGAAGTTATGGAGCTGATGGTATATTACAATTGACTATGATGTAATCTACCGGAAAATCACATAATATGTACAAGAGCTTTCCTACTTTAGGAGCTAGTGACGCCCAAACACAACAAGGTGCAAATTATCGATAATGGATTGAAAACACATTTACTCCCAGATTCTACGATATTTTTTGCTATTATTGACTTTCTAGTAGACTACATTTATTGGGGAAATGTCACATATAAATAAAACTAAAATATCTAGATTGCAACATTTTTTTTAATTTTTTTTCTTCATTTCAATTATTTTATGAAAAATAGACTCTTGAAGCAAAATTCTAACACGTATTCATAATAACGTCATAAAGTCTACATATATCAACATAATTATCAGCTTTACAAACATAATTTGCCTTAAATCTAAAAGTTTTAACAATTTTTAGTTACGTAGAGACGGTATCATTTTCGCCATACTTCAGAGAAAAGGGACCTTATGGAGGTCACTAAACTCAATTATGTAATCAAAACATGAAATATCAATATTTTAATGCAATTTCGCAGTAATTTTAATTGCAACTAATTTAACAGCGATATTAAAGAGCAAAAATATAATTGTTAAGCGGTTAGATTTCAAATCAACGTGAAAAAACTTTAGTGAGAAGAAGAGATTAATAAAAGGGCCCTTATGGCGGCCTTTAGCAAAAGTGACTATAAGGGTCAGCTCACACCGAGACGCGACGCGACGCGACGCTGCGCGCACATTTCAATAGAGTGACTCAAATGTATACTTTATTTACTACATTAAAAGGGACACATTTCATCGTGAGAATTCAAAATACGTTGCGCCACGCAGCGCTGCGCCTCGCGGCGCCGCGCTGCGCCGCGCGGCTTCGCGAGACGCAGCGCTGCATCGCCGGTACGCGCGGCGTGTGAGAGCGGCGCTGCGCCTCGCGAAGCCGCGCGACGCAGCGCGACGCCGCGAGGCGCAGCCTGAGGCCGCCGTTCTCATGCGCTTGCAATAGGTAGACTGCGGGGCGGTTGGACGCGGCACCGCGCGGCGTCTCGCTGCGCAGCGAGGCGTCGTGCTGCCAACGATTTCACGATGGGCCTCGCTACGCCGCGATGCGTCTCGCGGCGCCGCGCGGCGCAGCGCGAAATCACCGGCCTCTTCCAGTATCGTCGCGTCGCGTCGCGTCGCGTCGCGTCTCGGTGTGAGCTGACCCTAAGGCTCGTTTGTTATATTTTTAAGGACTATTTTCTTTAATATATCTTTCTTATGTGATGCACACAAAGCAGTGAACTCATTTTTAGGGTTCCGTACCCAAAGGGTAAAAACGGGACCCTATTACTGAGACTTCGCTGTCCGTCCGTCCGTCCGTCTGTCACCAGGCTGTATCTCAAGAACGGTGATAGCTAGACAGTTGAAATTTTCACAGATGATGTATTTTTATTGCCGCTATAACAACAAATACTAAAAATAAAATAAAGTAAATATTTAAGGGGGGCTCCCATACAACAAACGGATTGGTTGCGTTAACTTTGCACCTCATTTGTATGGGGCGCTATACATACCAGGTGCAAACTTAACTTAACCACTTAAGGATGAAAAGTGTTTGTACGGAACCCTCGGTGCGCGAGTCCGACTCGCACTTGACCGGTTTTTGTTACTATTAACGATGGGACGAGATCTACAGCGGGCGGTGGCAAGATAAAAGAACGCGGCTACCCAGCAATTCACTTTGAAATTGCCGACAGTCGCAAATCGGTTCTATTCTTGTATTTAAGTAATAATAATATTTGTTAACACAAAATATATATTTTGAAATGCATAATATGCAATCTACATTGTTACGTATGGTACAGTCTGCAAACAGCAAAGTTATTTCCTCTGCATTATTCCCATGCGGAAATGCAAAAGGAATAATGATATACTTATTTATTGACTGTACGTAATTACCTACCAGTTGTTAATTCTGATTCTGATGAATAAGGGTCAGCTCACACCGAGACGCGACGCGACGCGACGCGACGCGACGATACTGGAAGAGGCCGGTGATTTCGCGCTGCGCCGCGCGGCGCCGCGAGACGCATCGCGGCGTAGCGAGGCCCATCGTGAAATCGTTGGCAGCACGACGCCTCGCTGCGCAGCGAGACGCCGCGCGGTGCCGCGTCCAACCGCCCCGCAGTCTACCTATTGCAAGCGCATGAGAACGGCGGCCTCAGGCTGCGCCTCGCGGCGTCGCGCTGCGTCGCGCGGCTTCGCGAGGCGCAGCGCCGCTCTCACACGCCGCGCGTACCGGCGATGCAGCGCTGCGTCTCGCGAAGCCGCGCGGCGCAGCGCGGCGCCGCGAGGCGCAGCGCTGCGTGGCGCAACGTATTTTGAATTCTCACGATGAAATGTGTCCCTTTTAATGTAGTAAATAAAGTATACATTTGAGTCACTCTATTGAAATGTGCGCGCAGCGTCGCGTCGCGTCGCGTCTCGGTGTGAGCTGACCCTTAGGATCTTAACAAAATGATTTTATTGTGTAATTAAGTCATCCCGCCATAAGGTCCCTTTTCTACTAAACTTAACAGGGATTTAAAACCCATAATATATTGACGTATATAAAAGTGAGTTAATTGAAAAGATAGTATAAATAACGTTCTTTTTATTAGAGCCATAAAAAAAAAATACGATTTTCTGACACATTTCACAAAACTTCGATTATCTCGGAAACTAAATGCCGCCATAAGGTCCCTTTTGATTTGGATCGTCACATTTGGGTGCATGATTGATCTTCTTTTCCGGTTGGACGACCTTAGAGGGTAGGATGATATAATGACATAAGTTCAATCAGTTCAGAACATTTTATTGCGATATTAATATTGGCATTATTGTCGTCTAAGCACAATTCTGCCTATGACGCGTGTTGGCCTTAACACGGTAGATAGTACCTACACTAAAATTATGACTTTAAATAGGTAATGTCATAATTTCAGACGTGCTTGTTGCTTAGACGCACAGTAGTCATTAACAAAATATAGACTATTGTTACTTATGACTGCAGCTGCACTATAAAGTAGAAATTTCCATTAGAGTGTTAATGTTACGATTAATATCATCATAGCGTTTTTAGTTATACAAAGACTCAAGGGACAGAAAGCTCAAAGAAGTTGTTTAAAATCTAGTCTATTAATTACTGGACATGGATGGATGTGGTTGGATGTGACACTCCTTTGTTCAAACGATAGATGGTAAAATCAATGTTTGGCATATAGGGCCCGCTGATAGCCGTAGACCCGATGGTTATTTTATTCCTTTTTTTTATAATTTGTGACAAGGATCCCTGTATAAATTTTCAGACCTCTAACGTCAAAATTTGCGAAATTCTCATACAAACATCCATCCCTACATTCCACGGGTTAAGGGATAAAAGTTCTAAGTTTTAGAATTGGTTTGTTGTTTGTTTAATACCTACTAATACAAGCTTACATGCCTTTCAGCTTTCTATATAGGACATTAGGAAATATCCTAGAAGCAGTACGTTTGGTTGATCATTTAATAACTTAAAGTTTTTCGTTTGCGAACTAAAAGTTAACCTCCCCGGTACGTCGGTACAGTAAGATGATTATAATTTTAAATGATCTAACTCCTGACTGCTTCGAATTCATACCAACGCTGCGCAAGTCAATAACGTCAGAATAGTAAGTTGGCATAAAGATGACGGGTAGTATTCCTTCTTCTGGTCTGTGATGACGGGCGATTCATCAGCCGTCCGTCCGTCTGCATAGTCGGTCGGTAATTGGAAGAATGAGCTACATCCAAGCAGCAGACTTTCAAATATTTATAATGGACGACCTCACTCAAATCGATCTACTTCCAAAGTTAAAGTTTACGGCCCGCGTATCCAGCGAAGTCATGACGGGCCGTTATGGGTACTAGACGACGATATACACACGAATATATATGTACTTAAGTATACAGAACATCCACGGTGTGGTATAGTGCGTTTATGCACACACGGTATGAATATTCGAGATCATCACACAAATATTTGCTCTACCCCGGGATTCGAACCCATGACCGTCGTCTCACTAGACAGCTGCACTATCACTGCACCAACTGCGTCATTAAGAGCCCTTACGCCTTGGAACATTCATCATTTTTATGAATACTTACTCGATAGATGGTGTTAGCGCTTAGTACGCGGTGCGTTCAGCTACATAATAATTTTGATCCATTTTATTAAATTGCGAGTGATAAATCCTAGTTCTTGCCATAATTGATCCAATTGAAATCATATTTTATACTTGGGACTTACAACGGCTGAAAACGCGCGTGGGAAAACTCCTGTGCCACCTAATTCTTTGTTGTGGTCTTCAGAATTCAATCGAAATTCAGTATTGTGATCATACTTTTAAATATCCTAAACCTACCAACACGTACGGGTTATCGCTCGCCGCGCCATATAGAGTTAAGTATAAATATAGGTATCAATATCAATACATGGTATCAATTGAGAGCATTGTCTTGCTGGGAATTGCATCAACATCGCTCAGTTTCTTCAATTAATGTTACCTACGATTCAAACTATTGCATTTAATTGAGTGGCCGTATAAAAGTTAAATATTATTGACGTCCATTCCTTTAAAAAAGAAAACAAATATATATTTTTTTTAATACAACCCCCTTCACGTCACCAAATGATGCTTTTCGAGAGCAATAATTAGTACAAGTTACTAAAAAAAGAACAAATCACGATTGATGCGCATATTATTAGAAGACTTCCCATTTCTCCAGGATCCCAACATCACATCCTGATCTGATGTCAATGGGACCAACTAGAAAATCTGCCCTTTCAAACAAAAAAACTAATTTTTCAAATTCTAAATCCGTTCAGCCGTCTTCAAGTAATTGGGGAACCTAGGGTAGAGGCTAGTGACCCGTATTATTTGTCCGTGCGTATTAACTTCTTTCTCTAGTTCCATTTTCAAATCTGCGTTCAAGCTCAAATGTGACAAGCGACTCTTTGTCACGCGACAAACATTGGATGTCTCTTATTTTACAGTACAGTGCGAGCAAGAAGTGTGATGATGCTGTCGCGGGAGAAACGATGCCGTGAGAAGATAGCTACAGTCTGACAAAAAGGAGTAGAAATTAAAAAGTGGCAATACGGCAGTGCCGTCACCGTTTTCTTCGATTGTTTAGGAAGGGACGACACTACAGTATTGCCACTTTTTAGTTTCTACTCTTTTTTGTCAGACTGTAGCTCTACTTCTCTGGTTTGCCCAGGGATTGACGTGAGTGTGTACATTTCTCTACAGCCGTGGAATTAGATGGTTGGTGTACAGCCGATGACTTGTAAAGCCGTGTACGGACGACCGAAGAAAAACATCCATCAAACATGTTGTTGGCACGTGCGTACCGCTCACGAACATCAACAGATTCGGACGGTTCATACGATTCGTTGTTTGTGCCATGTTTTTGTTCGTTCGCCCGTATACGGATTTTCAAGCGAGATATCATCGAGGCGTCATGCGTCACATCCCAATAATAAGAAAATTAAAATTAACTATTAATACCAAATAAGTTTAGATTATTTTTCAATACTCCTCTCGGGCAATTGTTTTAGTTGTAGAGTATGTTTCTGCTGTTCTTTGTTCTGAAGGGGATTCCCGACGCTGCATTCCCCGTCGCTCTTATCTGGTTCTACAGGTCTTCATTATCACTAATCAGTCATCCAGCCGTCTGGCCAGTCATCCTGCGGTCCTATCCTATTGAGAGCTAGGGGATTTTTGTGACAGAGGCGAATTTTACTACATTGTTATTTTTAGCATGTTTTTAGCTATACTTTTAAAAAGGAGATCCTGCGGACATTTCAGTCACTTCTAAATTGGACTCTATAACTAGCGATATCTATATTAGGCTTGCGAATCTTTGGATGATAATCAAAAAGGTAAACACAAATTTTAATGGAGCAGAATTAAAAAAAAACCTTATTTTGTAAAACTCCTTTCCGTATACAAACTAAAATAAAATCGAGTCTTGTCTCAGTCCGTCTTATCAACCCACCGCAGCTGCGACTCAATAAGAGCGGCGAACTGTAAAATGGCTGTCGGTATCGTTCCATATTAATCATATTATACGCAGACAAAGGGTAAACCCTCGCGACTCGTCTATTTTATAACTACACGTACAGTAGGCAATAAAAAGTTTGTCTCAAAAAAAATTTTTTTGATTAAAACTAATTAATTGCGCTCAGTATAAAAACATCATAACCCGTTTTTTCAACCGATTTCCAAATTTTCCTTCCGTTTGTTCAATACAACAAATAAGCAAAGCAAATACCGGTGCTTCACATGTGATCAAATATGTGTTGAAACATTTGTGCTATGTGTTGCGCCGGCATCAGAACCTTCAAATTGGTCCTATTTCCACAAAAAGATGGGGAATATCTGATGTCGTGATCCATGAGGAATCGAAGGGGGCTTTTCAAAGAGGTAGTATACACATTTATAGCGATTTCGGAGTTTATTTTTGAAACTCAACTCATTCAATTCCCATCTTTTTAGGGTTCCGTACCCAAAGGGTAAAAACGGGACCCTATTACTGAGACTTCGCTGTCCGTCCGTCCGTCCGTCCGTCCGTCCGTCCGTCCGTCCGTCCGTCCGTCCGTCTGTCACCAGGCTGTATCTCAAGAACGGTGATAGCTAGACAGTTGAAATTTTCACAGATGATGTATTTCTATTGCCGCTATAACAACAAATAATAAAAATAAAATAAAATAAATATTTAAGGGGGGCTCCCATACAACAAACTTGTTATAGATTATATATGTATAGGTACGGAACCCTTCATGCGCGAGTCGGACTCGCACTTGCCCAATTTTTTCTCTCATTGAAAGTCTTGGGGGAAAAGTTGTTATTTTCCTTTTCGGCCGCTTTAGCTTCATTAATAACAGGTTTTAATACGAAAAATACGCTGTTCAATTCAGAGATCTTATATTCAATAACTCATAACATACAATTGGTTGACCTGGTTCTTATCAAACAAAGTAAGAACCACAAATGGAAATCAGCGTATACAGAAACCGCATTGAAATCAGTTCAACCATTTGTGTTTTGATTCTAAGAATAGGAATGATGAATTGATGACTGATGATAAATTCTACAGCATACTGTAGTAATATTATTTAAATTACCTCAATATGTCATGAAACAAAGAAAAATATATAAAAAAGAAATTTCAATTATGTTCAGAATCCTCATAATTTAACAAAACAATAATTGTATGCCAACCATGAACTTAAACGTACTTTTTAACGGTGAAAATGGCAAATTGCTTATTGTCTCCATACAAATATTGGTACCCATAACATAACATAATTGCGTCATGATTAGGAGGCCATTTGTATGGACCGTTTATATCCGCTCTATAGGAATGTTTCACTTTGATGGTCATTTCTGACTTATAGGGCAGTCTAAGTGTAGGTAGTCCCATATACACATTAGACCCCAATAAAAAAATGGAATCAATAGACATCAAAAAAATTAGCCATAGATCTGAGTGATCAAACTATTCTGTTTACAAAACTTTTTTATGGTTACTCATTTATTTTCCCACTTCATTTCATTTTAACTCAGGTGTTACTAACCACTTTTCTCTAATCTATTTAAATGCAATTTTTGCTTGATTCATTTAGCTGAAATCAATCACTTGTTACCAGTAGTCAGAGATTTTTTATCTAATAGCGAAATTTCCCTTGCTCAACATTGTCAGTGTCACAATCTGGGACACAATCTTAGTTGCCTCAGCCAGATAATGATGTATTTCTGTTCTCATTGAGCGAGATAAAACTAAACTTCTAAGGATTTTAGAGGATTGATAAGGTGTTACGAGCATTGCAAGTATTGACAGTTCTTTTTTTTGGAAAAATATTTATTTACTTTAGTAAGTACTTTAGTAAATAAATATTTTTCCAAAAAAAAAGTTCAAAATCATGGTTTATACCAGAAGTAGCTACGAATGTTTTGGAAGGTGGTAGAGGAAAAGGGTAAATCTGAAAAGTAAAAATATATAGACTTGTGAAAGATCATGTGGATAAGAAGGAAGTACTGAGAGATGAAGTAATGTGTAGTAGAAGGATGTAAGAAAAAAAGCTGGTGCAAGTCGGACTCGCGCACCAGGGGTTCTGTACAAACCGTAAAAGCACATTGCTCTAACAAGAAGATAAATTGAACTGGGTGACAAACTTAACTTTGCCATTGGAAAACTGTTGGGCCCCATAGATCTAGATAGGTCGGGGTTAATTTACCAACAGCAAATGAGTTTGTAATCACTAAAATTATATTTATTCTTGTGTTGCTCCAAATTTAAGAGTTTTGGACCTTTTTATTGATTAGGTCAACAGGAAGTGGTTTTGATTCTTCTGCCAGCATCAACAAATGCACCATAAACGCTTGTATCTTTGACTTAGAAGTATGATTTTTTCATTGCTTAAAGGGGTAGCAGACCTGAGTATTTGATATTAATTTCATGATTAACTCATTCCTGAGAAAAGGTCTTCACAAACTGACAACAAACTTATCCTATAAATGGGTTCCATTTTGCCAAATTAGGTATGAAATATAATAAGGGAATTCAGAAAGGAACCATCCATTGGAACTTTCAGTTAAATACTTTAAAACTTTTAATGATGCATGGATTATTGCAAAATTAATACTTATTACTAAAGAGACAATGCACAATCTAATCTGGAGTGCTAGATGTGGCATTAAGTTTCGCACAGGAAATTAGTTATAGCATTGGACAGAGCTAAAAAAGGTTGTGCAATTATTTATAACTGAAAAAAGACCGTTAGTTGTTAACTCCTGTAGAATCTTCATGGTTTTCAGTATCAGATTTTAAAGAGGTAGCTGTAGGCAGGCAGCAGGTTTTTACCTCCATTATAAATAAGGGTCATTGGTATTATGCAGCTAAGTGCAAAAAAAAAATGAATTATGTTCTTAATTGCAAAAATAATAGGATTTCGCTTGATTTATTTATGAAATCTCCATTCTCTTAAATCCCTTAGGGCAACTGTTGCCATCTTTAACAGGCTGGGGTCACAAATATAGTGGCAAATTAATTTATGAGTGATGATGGTGATAGATAGAAATTCAGTATGGAAGATATGTTTTTGCTACAATACACGTTTTATAAAAGTAGCCCTCACTAATTAAATGCAATCATATTACGCGGTACTGGTTTGCACTGGATAGCACTGGGAGTTAAACAGAACTCTGAACTCACATTGCAGTTCCAAGAAACCAACCATTAAACATAATATATGTGTTCTAGTGAGTATGGTATAACATATATATGCCATTGTTTATTTGTTTTAACTTAGAGTAAAAGTGATAAAACACATAGTTGTTATTCCAACTCTAGATAATTATAATAATATTTTTTATCACTGTAACACATTGAATGAGTACAAGTAGTTTATAAAAATATATGACTGATTAGTTAAGTACCTTCACCAGATATTTTATTTGAGTTATTGAAAAGCTAAAAGGCACAATGAATTAAAGGAGGTTACTTCTATTAAAATCTAATTTCTATGTCAAAGGTTAAACAAGGTTATAGTTGTAATAGCACTGAGTAAAACGCGCTAAAGTTCTCTTTTATTTAGCAACAAAATAATACATTAATTCAGACAAAGACATTACATTTCTGGCAAAAAACATGTGAGATGACAAGTGAAAAAAAAACTATAAATAGTATCAGTATCACATGGTCATGGCGTAACAATCGTAAACAAAGCGAACTCACCTCCGTCCTTAAAAGATGCTGTCTCATCAATGGGAATTATAAAAAGGGGCAAAATCCCACTTAGACCCACTAGAATTGATGCTAGAGACGCGAATAACCAGGGATGTTCGTCAAGTTCATCCACAAAGTTAACTAAATACTCAGGAAACAATCCCGAAATAATTCCCGCCGATTCCATTGTGTACTTCAATCAATTCTAATTTCAAAAACACTCGCGAACTTAAACAGTCACTGTTTTTTTTTATTTATCAATCGTTAATTGTTATCGATCTTCAACCGGCCAGCAGCTTCCCGCGCGACGAACTAAACAAAGTCAGCCTGAACTGAGATACTCCGAATCGCGCATTTTCCAGATAAAAAAATACGCCGTCCGTCCAGACGAACTAATCTACACTGAGATTGAGTGCGCCTGTATGCGTCGATTCTTAACTACCACACTTGAATATAAGTTTCGTAAAGCGCTCACGGTAAACTTATTATATTACATTGTATTGTCTAGAAATGCGCATGTAAGTAATTAACCCGTCCATTCGCGATTAAAGCAAATCAAAACAATTGCTTGAGTGAATGACTACAATTTTATTTGATGTTGAGTTGAGTGAACGATCTATTCGAAGTGTCACTGTCACATCACATTTGTCAAAGCTTTGACAAACAAGAAAGCGAATGAAGGGTTCCTGAATGTTGCCCGCTTTATCGTTCTAAAGTAGGATAAATTATGAAATAAAATTTAATTTTATTTCATAATTTTCTAAAATGCTAAATAATTTTTTATGGGAGCATATTAGTAGCACTATTACTTTAAATTAACATAAAATGTTATGAATATATTGGTATAGATTTAATGATTAGTTGATTACACATTCATCATTCAGCTTACGTCAGTTATAAAAAGTCTCTGACAGTAAGCTTTGAAAATACATTATAGGTGGCCAAGTTTTGAATGATGCATTCTTGGATTGGTAAAGTCTAGGTACAATAGCGAACAAAAACGTGCCAAAATTGTGTCAATCAATTTTGTATTCATTGACCCATATACTATACTAAGTGTAACATTTTACAAAATACAATCATAATATTACAGACTAACCCGAAGACTAATAATTTCAATTGTACGTAGTAGGTACATACCTACCTAATGTATTATTACTTTACAGATAAATTTGTGCAACGTTAATTGCTTTCCGATTTTTATTGAAACTTTAATATAACCAATACTAGACAAAGTTCCTTAAAAGCAACAAACAGATGACAGTCTTTAATTCAGTTTCAACTCAAAACACATCATCTTCTCTAAATAGATGAGTAATACAACTAGATGCCGGTCGGCGTAGCATTACTGGGGCACTAATGCAATACGAATCTTCTTGGCAACCACCACCTCGCTCAGCGCCCAGTTGAAGCAAAATGCCGAACTTATTTTGGCTTGCCAATTTAAATATCTGACAGCATATAGGTACATACATCTGCTACAGTATAACTTTACCGTGCTAACATCTCGCATCACATTTGTATTCGTTACACATTAAACGGACAGACAGACGACATGTCGGAAGTCTGTTCTGGTACTGTGGTTGGTGAATGTTTGTAATAACACAATTTCGCGCCAATGTGATAGTGAGTGAAATAAAAAGCAAGGTGACGTGAGTTTTGGTGCATTAGATAGTTTCAATCATAAGCCAATTGTTATCAAGTGTGGTAGGTATTTGAAAAGAAATCAAGATGGATTCGTGGGGAATCTTGAACGTGGACAGTGCTGCGATTGCTATTTCCAGAGATGAGACAGGATCAAGCTTTCGGCGGAAACAAGTTATGGTAAGTAAATTAATGTTCACACAAGTGTTTTTCGGATTCTAATTAGAATCATCAAGAGTTTAAGTTGAGTTTCTTTTATTTACACTTAACAAATGATACCGATGACTGACTTCTTTTATTAGTCTCGTGTGATGTGTTATTGGGGAGGCCTATGATAGTAGTTAGAAATATTTCAGCTCATAGTATTTTTTTTTTAAATAAGTCGTTTCATGTTTGTTTAGTTACACTAAACAGTCCATGCTATTCTTAGCTAAACAGACAAATGCTATGCCAGTTACCTACTATGTGCATGTGTAGTTTTCTGTTAAACATCCAAATATTATGTACTAGAAAAAGAATGCGTGAATTTACATTTTTCGTCTTATGTACAAATTAGAAATTCATTTAAATTTCATCATGTAATTTTTTGTTGATTGAAATTTAGATCATAACGGCTCCATAGCTCTCTAACGTCCTACTTTACTATCAGATATCCGATGTCTATTATATCCTTTGTAAACCTTATTACAATTTAATATTTTTCAATACCCTTACAGGGTTGATGTGATATTTTTATGTAGGTAAGTATACATTATACACCGTGTTTTTTTTTTCATTTCCTTTAACTTCGACATAGTGCTTGGAACATTAACGTAAACTCATCCCTTAAACCGTTTAACGATATACTTTGTAGCAACTTAAGTATTTACCATGGTGCAATAAACGATATGATATTATATTGGTTATAACTACACCCCGTTATCTACTGCTCAGTTTGGGGGCAAGTGACGGGGCAGTTGCGATAATCAATATCGATAAAAAATTAAGTTGATTTACTCACTTAATAACATATAAATAGATCTGATTCATACTTAACAGACCTCTGCTATGGTTTTTTTTTAAATTGTTATGAAATAAAAAACATTTATTTATTTATTATACGTTTCATAATAAATTAACAATATTCTTTCCATATTGGATGACGTCAAACTTCGTCGCCTGCTTGTGAAAATCCATTTAAAAAAAACCGGCCAAGTGCGAGTCGGACTCGCGCACCGAGGGTTCCGTACAAACACTTTCCATCCCTAAGTGGTTAAGTTAAGTTTGCACCTGGTATGTATAGCGCCACATATAAATTAGGTGCAAAGTTAGGTATTAAAAAAAAAATTTATGGTTTTCGTAATTATTCCTTTATCTTTGCTATAAGACGTTGCTTCGTACCAAATTTCAAGATTCTGAGTTCACGGGAAGCACCCTGTAGGTTTTGATTCCCTTGCAAGTGTCGAAAATTTGCGGCATAAACGGCTGTATCTTTTGATTGCGTTGGTTTAGAAGTTTGATTTTTTCACAGCTTCAAGGGACAGTAGACCTGAGTAATTGATATAAATTTCAGCTTCATACGTCCACGCGTTCCTGAGAAAAAGGGTCTTGACAGACGGACAGACGGACAACAAAGTGATCCTATAAGGGTTCCGTTTTTTCCTTTTGAGGTACGGAACCCTAAAAAGAAAATGATTTTTCGACCTCGACAGATGTAACTGGCAAAAACTGTAGTTTTTTGTAATGCTCTATGCAACTTTTGTTTACAACGCGGTTATCCATTTCAACTTCCTTACCTACTTTCTAACAAGTGATTTATAATATTTACAGATTTAAAGCCCGGATTTTTATTTAATATGTTTGTTAATTCTGCATGTATCAGTTTCCCTTTATGGTGCTGCCTCACTATTGAAATTTTATCTTCAATATCATGCACAATAGACAATGACTGTTTCAACTGTGTTGCTCTTTGTTACTAGGAAACGGGACTTAATCGTGTACCTGTAAATTATTTTTAACTAATATTCCCCTGAAAAAGAAGTAATGTCTGTGAAGTGGTGGAAGAGATCCCTTATAGGGATAAGCCCGCCTTTGTACATTGTTTCTGTATCAACTGTGTTGTAACTCGTTTTATGTACTACTACTACACCTGCTACCAATATTTACCCCCGAACTTAAACTGTTTATACAACACTATAGGCAACTAGTAGCTAATAAGTCGTCTGAAGCTGTCTAGAGCATTCACAAAATAAGAATTTTATTTTGACAAACAACCCTTTATAGATAAATATGAATCGACTAATAATGAGAAGCAACATCACTATTTGCCCCCAAACTGAGCAGTAGATAACGGGGTGTAATGATCTAACAGTGTAACTATAACATTTCTGTTCCGAAACCAGATGTCTAAATAACAAACGACACCTCGTACAAACAATAGTTTGTACTGAGATACGGTGACATGGTAGGGATCGGATAATCGGATGCTTTTATACCTAAACTTTGGCAGCGGCTTTGTTGTTCAGTTGTAGAAATAGGCGGCTTTGTTTGAGGTATGAGTGAGATAGGGGTGCGTAACGGTCGCTATAACAACTTATTATATAATATTGGTCTATATAACGATCAAGTGGTATAATAAACGAATAATATACGCTTCTGTTCTCAGTTTTCATTAACCTCATCACCGGTAAACTTCGTAGTTCTTACCATCTATACGCTGATGATTTGCAAATTTATACTCAAGCTGATGTCAGAGACATAAATTGTGCCATCTCCCTACTCAACGATGATTTACAGCACATTGCTAACTGGTCAAGTAGTTTTGGCATCAGTGTCAATCCTACTAAATGTCAGGCTATAGTGTTGGGTAGCCAGCGGCAACTTTCGAAACTCACTGCGGTCTCTGTTGCACCGATCCTCTTTAATGGCGATGTCATTCCTATATCCAAAGACGTCAAGGACCTTGGCTTAGTCTTGGACTCCAGCCTGTCATGGCGAGGCCAACTGTCGGAAGTAAGTCGAAAAGTTACCGGTACGTTGCGTAATCTTTATAAATTTAAACATTTTCTCCCAGTAAGCACCAAAAAGCTGCTTGTGCAGACTTTGGTGCTGCCCCTTATTGATTATGCTGATGCGTGCCTCACTAACAACACTCAAGAGTCCCTCAATAAACTTGATCGCCTCCTTAACAACGGAATACGATTCATCTTCGGCCTTCGTAAATATGACCACGTTTCGTCCTTCCGGCGCCAGCTTAACTGGCTTCCCATACGTAGTCGCAGATCCCTCAGGATCCTATGTACTCTGTTCTCCATCCTGTTTGAGCCTTCTGCTCCAGGATACCTCAAAAGTAAATTCACTTTTCAAACTCCCCGTCCAGGTGGTAAACTTCGTTCCTCCCGAACTCTCAAACTCTCTATTCCTTCGCACCATTCTGGTTTCATGTCCAATTCTTTCGCCGTTCAGGCAAGTCGTCTTTGGAATACACTCCCCCTCTCTATTAGACAAGCCCCAAGCAAGGTAGTTTTCAAGCGGTTGCTGCGTAAGCACCTGCTCGAACAAGAGCTCGAATAGTGTCCATCATCCTATGCAGTTTCATCGTATTTATAATTATATTATATATAATATATATGTTATAGTATGTAAATATATGTATCATTGTATTTATGGTAAAGTTATTATATAATATACATTTATTCACTTGTATCTTAGATGCTTTCCGAACGATTAATTTTCAACTCTGCACCCACTTGAAGCATCTCTGTTTGGCCCTATGGTTGACTGGTAGAGAATGCCATTAGGCATTAAGTTCGCCATTTGTACTGACTTTTGTTTTGTGCAATAAAGTTTAAATAAATAAATAAATATAATAACATTTGTTATAATTTCATATGGCATAATATCATACACTATACCTAATGATCATTTGATATAATACGTTTAAAGGCTCAATACACACTCAAACTGCTCAAACATGAAATTTAAATTGTAATAGTAATGGTTAAGTACGACGACGAGCGAAGCGAGGAGGAGTGTTAGGTTATCTTGCGAATATAAACGTTATATCAAATGTCTTTTATACTAATTGAAATTATACCCACTGAAATTATACCTAATGATGTTATCCATCCATACTAATGTAATTGAAATGCGAAAGTGTGTCTGTCTGTCTGTTACCTCTTCACGCTTAAACCGCTGAATCGATTTTGATGAAATTTGGCATGGAGATAGTTTAAGATCCGAGGAAGGACATAGGATAGTTTTCATCCTGGAAATTATCCCTAAAAAGATTGAAAAGTGAGTAAGTAATTCATGATGACATTGATGACCCTGTAGGAAATGTCATCATTAGACCAAAAGCACAATTGCTCTTACATTTGCTTAGGCGCTATAATCCCTTTTATTAATTAAGGTGATTAGGTGGATATCTATCTTGTTGTACGAGGTTGCTTCCATACTTCCAAGTTCCACGCGGACGTAGTCGCGGGCTAAAGCTAGTATCAAATAACACAATATATCAAATGTTGTTGTATCCATTGAAATTATATGAAAACGTATTGTTATATCTATCATTACGCACCCCCGTGAGATAGCAATAGGATTTTGTCAACTTTAGGTTAATATCAACCTAAATTTCCGATCCCTCATGAAGCATGAATTAAACCGCACATAAAACATCACATCTTCAATGTTTTTCTTTTGCGGTTATTCCTGTACTTTATTCATTTCACTGGAAGATATGACCGTGTTATGAGAAACAGATGTCCCCAGAAATAATCTTAAAACTAGTGCTATTTGTGTTTAGTCCTTTGATCTGAATATTCAGTTTAGTTAGAGAATTTTTAGCGACCGCAAATTGTAAACAAATTATGCTAATGTCCGAGATTAGTTCACACATGTATGCCAATTAACTGCCAAATGTTGTTAGATGTAATATAATGATGCATAAATAGAATTTTCACCTCACCAGCTCAAATATGGCGATTTTGCTGTCAGATAACAGTGAACAAAATACGATTTTGTTTCGAGCGTGAGTAAAAAGTAGCTTTTTAATTTTTTCAATATCTGACCACGAATTGTCATTCTTCAGCCAAAGGTTAATTATAAAATTCTAATCATTTGAATCGCGATGCACTCTGTTTCTTTCATATGTATACACGATGATTTTTAATCGGTGATCAGGTACCAACTTTTCTAACTCAGTAATTGATGGCGGTCACGTTGAAGTCGTAATTACATGAAAACAAACTTTTATTTTTCTATGATAATTTTTATTTTGAAACCAATTTTGTCTTAAATTCCTTGTCACCGAACTAATCTGTATCGGTGTGCTTACAACCTCTTTAATAATTTAATGGGAATGACAATTTATGAGTAATAACTTGTCATTGTCATTGTCATTACATAAACAGTCGTAGAAAATTTCGTAAAATTTCCCGCCAAAGCGATGACACTTGACGTAGGTATCGTACTTCAATAATTTATGTAGGATGACCATGTATTTAGTTGTTATTAGTTTTAATTATGTTTTAACTTTTAATTAATTTAACAGTGAGGTAATTGCGCGGGACCTTGCGTATTAAGTTTAATTTTAGCTAAATATTAATATTTTTCTACTCCTGATTACCGATTAAAAATCATCGTGTATAAAAGACAGGGATAGAAACTTATGAATTTGAAATTCGATTTTCGAATCCGACCTCGATTGACAGTTCGGATACGCGTTATACCAAAAAAAAAAACATTAAAAACACCCGAAAAAGTTTTAATTGCAACGTATTTTTTTTCTTTGTTATATTTTAATTTAACGACCGAACATTAAAATTATTGTGCCTTTTATATGAAACAATAGATCATTGCACAAATAAAATAAGATTTTTCAACATTGCTTATTGTAAATATAATAATAATTTATAATTTCACCATTTATCATAGATGCATATTCGAAACGTACCTCAAAAAATATCAAGTTCATATTGTAATTGTTATTTTCTTTTGCATTTATTTTGTTTGGTGTTTTACGAATAAAAATATTAATCAATTTATAAACAAAATCTCGTAATATAATATGTATTTATAAATAAACACGTCATGCATCTGCTAAATCTTCCAATTTGAGTTGGTTGGTTGATTATAATTTCATTTAAATTATATTGTTATTCCTTTTTAAGCAGCACTTACCTATTTTCTGATTAATAATATTTTTGAAATCAGCAACAAAGACTATAAACATACGTTGGAAGAAAAAGCACAAAATGTCGAATATGTTCTCGCTGATGAGGTGAAAAATTGTGTGTGCTACACGAGAGAAAAGTTTTTTGTATCTCGTGCTGTTGATTCTAACATAGAATCCTTCACTTGCTCGGGACTCAAAATCAGCACTCGTAACAAAAAATAACTTTGCTCTCTTGTTGCACATATAACTATTTCAATTACCGACGACATAATTTCATCGGTGAAAAAAAAAACTCGTCAATACATAATATTATTTTGTATAATGTTTTGATACATTTATAACAATGTATTTCATTTGGGAAAGCATAAACCTGAAAACCCTGAAGATTTCCATTGATCTAAACATTTGAAATCACAATAATGATAAGTATTGAATACTTATTTAAGTATTTAATTTGTTTCATGTTTTATGTATCTGAAACATGCGTTGTCTGTTACTTACAGATTTTATTTACTATCCAAATTAGTACTGATTAATACTAACCGAAAATTTGGTATTATATCTATATCTACCTGCAATGCCTGCATTACGATCTCTGTAGGCTATCTTTAATCTATCGCTAGTTTATTTTTCTCTCGGCGCGTTGCATTCGGTATGGTATTCGGCCTTTCCTATTACAATACATAGTTACTGATCCCTGCATTTTCAAAAATAACAACTAGTCCTTTACATACCATTCAAGTTGTTTACTTTATGTAATGTCTTTTATACTCGCGGAAGCATTAAGCAAGAAAAGGTCCTATAGTATAGTAAGTAATAGTTTATTATGGTTCATTCATCACTTCTTGTTTGTGGAAGCGCGCGTGCGGTCTCCTGACACAAGCAAAACTAGGTACTTGCTTAATATGAGGCTCCAACCTCTGCTATAGTTAAATATTCTATAACCTATTGCAACAACAAAATAACAAATAAAAATACATAAACCACTGCACTAAACCCCTGACCTAAAATAGACAGTTAAGGAGCTATTAATATTTTGGTGGTTCCTCAATTATGTGAATGAGTAACTTTAGATATACCTAGGTACCAATTTTTTTACGATTTTGAAATGATATGATATCACTGGACGTACATGATTTTTTTAAAGAAATATAGCGGCACCGGTTACTAATACGGGTACGATCTTCAATGGAAACTATTTGTATCACTTAATTCTGCAAACATCTCTCAATGAGAATATATCTTGCAATTTATGTTATCGAGCAGCACTTCCGCCCCCGGGCCAGTCAAAAATGGGGGGTTCGGGTTAATAACTGTAAACAAATATTCAAGCTTTTTTTATTATATCCATTCCCCATTGCACGGATAACTGTAGTCTTTGTAAAATGAAGAATTAAACCCTAGTAATGATATTTAAACATTTAATGGAAATATAATAGGTTCTAGAAAATGTAGTAGGTAGGTATAAGACGTGACATGGCATAATGTAGCAAAACAGAATGCGCTGGCTGAATCTCAAACTCCTAATCTTTCGTAAGATTTCTACTAGCCATGTGTTGTTAATGATTATACGAGTTATTGTAGTCTGCTCCGATGAGTCACTGTACCAGGAAATACCTCTAGAGTTGCCAATTACTCCGCGCGGCGGAGAATGCAGACGCGACAAACTTTCATTCTTTACTAAACAGCTCGCATACTAATAATTATATCTGATGAACTTGATATAACAGTAATATACGAGTAAATCAATGAATCACAATATCTACACTACAATATATATTATGTAAAATACAACAGTTTGTTCTTTAATCAAAATTTAGATGCATCAAAATGCAATCATACTATGCTAATGAATAATTCTGAACTGAACTCCATTTGCCCTGTAGTCTATTTTTAAATACACACCTACGCCCTACAGTCTGGCCTTCTTAATTTAGTTCGCATTTAGAAATTTACAACCATGAAGACACGCTATTTGATTTTCCCGCCATTCTTAGAAACAAAAATATGTTTAAATTTTTCGGGAGTTGGAGCAGATCTGAAATTATGAGTATTTAATTTAAATTTTAATGATGCAATTCTTCTTAAATTTTAAGCTTAAATTGACAAAAACTCAAATAAAAAGTAGTAAAATCGACACATTCCCCCAATATTTCCTGCCGCGTACTTTAGACTCGACTACTCCCAGATGATTCCAAAATTAAACACAGCGTTTCGTATTCTCCGCTCTCGACTAACTTTCCACGCACATGAAGTGAACCCGTGATTAGTGTCATTTTTCAATAAATCGCTTGTTAAATGGATTGTTAGTGATTTGTGGTGGAATTATAAGACGTTATTATGGATCTGGGGACAGATATTTGGGGTCAACTGGCTCTGGAGGCCAGTCAGGTCTATTTGACTGAAGACGGTAAAGTCCGGAGCCCATTTGCAAACACGGTAATGTTATGGAATGTAGAGCACTGTGAGTTAAATTTTAGGTCAACATTGTACACTTAACATGAATTTATAGACCTATTTAACGTTTTGAAACTAATTTTATGGTAGCTTTAAATTTACATTGACATACTTATGCTCATCAGGTGTCTTGATAAATTTAGTAGTAGGTAGAATATATATTAACGATATGTATAATACGTTGGTTATAGGACATTAGTGACTTTACCTGACCTCGAAAATGTTTATAATTAACTGAAATTCGCATAAAACACAACATTACGTTTGTAAATAATGTAATATTACAAATAGCGAAACCATTTTGTAAGAGCAATTTAACCTACAAGTTTGATTTTATTTTTCAGACAATCGAAAAATTACCTGACAAAGTATTACTTAACATATTTTCGTATCTGTCGCACCGGGAAATATGTCGCATGGCAATGGTATGCAAAAGATGGCGCCTAGTAGCGTACGACACGAAGCTATGGACCCACGTCAGTCTCCGTCCTGAAATATCTGGATTACATGTCGGTCAGTTCATCATAAATCACATAAATCATTAATCATGTCCTGCACCGTTATTATCCCCAGTTTAGTACCAATTTTATAATTGTGGCAACACAGTTTGTGCACATTTCATTCTTCACATAATTCGCGCTTATTTTCAAATCGTTCGCTCTTTAATTTTTCAAACTATTTTATTTCAGGGTCCTTAGAATCGCTTTTGGCGTTGATATCGATAAGATTCGGTCCGTCGCTGCGATACATCGAGCTGCCTATCGAGTTGATCACACACACCGTCCTACACGAGTTAGCAGCAAAATGCCCTAATTTGACTCACATGTTACTTGACTTTAGTACTGGTATGTATCATCATCCTCCTAGCCTTTGTCCCATTTTTGAGAATGAATTCTCAATCGGGGTCGGCTACCTAAATCTGTATGTATATATAAGTACTGGTATGTATATTACTTTAAATGTATTGATCAGATTCTTGGCTGTGTGAACTTCATTTCTCGCTATTATTCTCAGATATTACCCGTTTTATTATTTTATCTGTGAACAATACATTCATAACATTTAGGTACAAATGCCGGACTTAATGCCAAATGGGCATTTTTTATCAGTCAACCGTTGGGCCAAACGAAGCAGAGATGCTAAAATGGATGCAGTGAACTCATGACATCAAACAGATTCGAAGTTATAAGAATTTTTAAGTGTTTTTAAGGGTTCCGTATCCAAAGGGCAAAAACGGGACCCTATTACTGAGACTTCGCTGTCCGTCCGTCCGTCCGTCTGTCATCTCATCAGGCTGTATCTCGAGAACGGTGATAGCTAGACAGTTGAAATGTTCACAGATAATGTATTTCTATAAATATTTAAGGGGGCTCCCATTCAACAAACTTACAAATAATGGTACGGAACCCTTCGTGCGCGAGTCCCACTCGCACTTGGCCGATATTTTTTCAAGTTATAAGAAAATATCGCAAGTAGCGCTAGTTTCGAATTGGAAACATAAGTTTTATAGAGTTATTATAGGTAGGTACTTATTATAATTATTGCCTGATATTACACGATTTTTAGATTCAGAATCTACGATTGGTTAATTTTACGTCGTATACATAGTTTTTATAGATATAATTTCTTAAAACCTCGATGTGGCATTTGGTAATTTGCCGAAGGTTTACAATATTACCTACAAGTAATAGGTAAGTAAGTGAATAAAAAATGGCAGTTTTTCTTTTATTTGCCTTACCGATTCCAGATAGACCAAAGTAATGTTGGAGGTACCTATACCTACCTTCGGAATCTGACTAAACGTCGTCGTAATTGGGGTTTTGAAAAATGATATTTAAAATACCATACGACGTAAAAAGAAACTAATTGTATATTCTGAATCCAAATAACGTGCAATATTGGGAATAAATATAATATTAATACCTCTGTAAAATTTAAGAGGCCTTATTCCTTTTAAAATACTGTTAATTTTAGACATTTTTCTCTATGATCAAACATATGTTTCTTAACGTATTATTGATGTTATATATTAGGTATTCACTTCAAAAAGTTGGTCAAAGTTATCAATAGACAAATATATAACGAAATATTTTTTTCTTAAACAAATAAGGCCTCTTAATTTTCCCAACTACATGTCGCCTAAACTGCGCGATGCACGTTGGCTTTTGTTTTGTATGAACATTGATTACAGCGCTATGCATTACAGGGATAGCGGGTCATCTTAATGTTTATGGGATGGACTCGCGACTGTGATAAGTGATAAATAATTGGGCAAGTGCGAGTCCGACTCGCGCATGAAGGGTTCCGTACCATAAAACAAGTTTGTTGTATGGGAGCCCCCCTTAAATATTTATTTTATTATATTTTTAGTATTTGTTGTTATAGCGGCAATAGAAATACATCATCTGTGAAAATTTCGACTGTCTAGCTATCACCGTTCTTGAGATACAGCCTGGTGACAGACGGACGGACGGACGGACAGACGACGGACGACGGACGCCGGACGGACGGACGGAAGGACGGACGGACAGCGAAGTCTCAGTAATAGGGTCCCGTTTTTACCCTTTGGGTACGGAACCCTAAAAAGGAGGATTACAAGCGAAGTTGCGGCCATCTTCTGGTAACGCTAATGACACTGATATCATATAATGTGTTTGTATGTTTGTTACTTCTTCAAGCTTAAACGGCTGTACCAATTTTGATGAAATTTAGTATGTAGGTAGCTGCCACCCTGGTTTAACATTTTGGGTACTTTTTATCCTGAACGCGGGCAACACTGGGGCGCAGCTAGTTCTAAATTAAACAAAGACTTGGCTTTAAGTTAAGTTCTATTTACCAGGCCATAAAATAAAAATAAAACTATTTATAGTTATAAATAAATTAAAGGCTGGCACTGCACTTGTGACTCCTCTAGTGCTGCAGGTGTCTATGGGCGACGGTAATCGCTTTCCACCAGGCGATCCGTTTGCTCGTTTGCCTTAAGGCCCCCATACATGACCAGGTTTACCTTCAGTTCCATCTGATCGGACTTAAATCCGTACCGTGTATGAATGAAACGGCCTTAAGGTCACCACGCTTTACGGCGGCCGGATGGACTGAAGCGATTCAATCACATCGGCCTCATCAGTTTTGCCTTCCCATGTATGGGGGCCTTTATGCCATAAAAAAAAACTCGTTTCTTTCCAGCCATGCAGCTGCACGATTTCTCCGAGATGCAGGCGTTCCCCACGAAGCTACGTTATCTGTGCATCTGTCTGTCAGAGGTCATCTTCATGGAAGGCTTCATGCGCAAGATTTACAACTTCATCAACGGCCTCGAGGTCCTTCATCTAATCGGTATTACTTTATGCCTTTATTTGAGTACTAACTACGGCTTGTAACCGGTTAATAATAATAACAGCCAAAACTCACTAAGTATAAATAACAAATCCCCACTTAAAACAAAGCTCGTATCTCAGTATTAATCTACAAACTAGATAAGAGGTTTTCAAGAGTAGTGACAGAAATTTTAAGAGAAATAATAAATCCGGCCGCAATTTTATTTTTTGGCCACTTGGTCGAACTTCTCTTTTAATAACTAAGCATCGGGAATATGAGATAGCCTCTAATAAACTAATTCATCTTCTTTACAACGCCAACTAAAAATGTTAAAGAAAGCATCAAGTCATAATCAACAATTATTATTACTTGTCCTCCTGATTTATACATTGCCATCTAATTTACTAACTCAGCCACGAAATTTGTAACTCATCATCATTTTTCGTTTTACAGCTTCAATACAAGCTCCTCAAAAATTATATATTCGAGCTTCAATAGACAGCATCATATATTATAACTTAACATCTAAAATAATACTTCATATTCTTTTATCATGAAAATAGCCACTGTAGGAACGATTTGGCGCGAGTGCGCGCCATGACAGCCACGGCCATTTGCACCAATCAGAGAGCGCCATTCGATTCTTGTACCGAACGACCCGCCATGTTTGTTTATTGTCATTCGTTCGTTCATATTGCGATAGGTGCATGTGTAATTAATTAAAGTTTTCGAAAACTAATTATCCTCGCACTGCACACTAAGGTCCGACTCGGCCGGGTTAGGTTAGGTTAGTAAAAAAAAAAAAAAAAGGCTTTCTAAGGCAGGTCCGACTTGGCTTAGGTTAGGTACGACGACGAGCGAAGCGAGGAGGAGTGTTAGGTTGAACTGCGACCCTAACCTAAAATGACATTTAAGTATTTTGTTTTGTTCTCTCCTCAATAGTTCATATGTAATAATAGTGGCTTTAATATACTATTTGATGACAATTTTAGGTAAATTTTACGATCGATTAATGTAGGATGACTTACATTTTAAACATACTAAGTTATAAAATTAGAAGCTAATAGAGTTCTATTTTGGTGTCATATAATAATATTTTAGAAGTTTGCTATTTGAATGCATGCCTCAAATTTAGATGCTAAAAAATAATCACCATGCTAAGTTACAATTACAGTGGCTTACAAAGAAGATAACTAGTGGCTGAGATATTATTATTCAGACGCGCGTTGGTTGTGGCTGACTTAGTAATTTAGAAGGTAACTTATATTTTCTGAAGCGAATAATGCTATTAAAAAGAAGCTTGTTTAATTAGTACCCAAATTTTAATGTGTTGATTGTCAAGCGATATTTTTAACCCGCGACAAAAACAGGTGTTATAAGTTATACCTATATGTTTAAAATGTGTAGGTATCTGTAGCTCCCAAACGGATGGTACAAATTTCAATGCGGTTTTTTTTTTAATCGAAAGCTTTATCTGTCGATATAGTTCTTAGCATTGGATGAGGGCGGCGCAAGATCGATCGTTGTCGAGATCTTTGGAGGAGGCCTTAGTCCAGCAGTGGACGTCTATAGGCTGATATGATGATGATGATGATAGTTCTTAGCTTTGTTTGATTGGGTCGGGATTGCTCCCCGGATAAGCTCCCCGCTACCCGCGGAGTGATAACTTGCTCGTCACGTATTTATTATTTTCATTTGAAAAATGTCGACGAAATCACTCGAAAACTTAGTGCGCGAACTCCAGAAGACACTCATCACTCTGGTTAATAAAGTCAACTCTCTTGAAGCCAAGATAGGTGAGCAAAATGACTTGATTCTTAAACAATCAAAGACAATTCCAACGAGCGGCCATAGTGACAATCATGATACGCTTCCGAAGCCTACCCGAAAATCGCTATCGACTGCAGTTGCCACCGCCGCCACCTCAGCATCTCAGCGGCCCGTACAGTGGCGGATTATCCCTAAGGCAAACTAGGCACGTGCCTAGGGGCGCAAGGCCGCAAAGGGGCGCAAAGGGCCGCAAAGGGGCGCAAAAGGCCGCAAAGAGGCGCAAAGGGCCGCAATGTAGCGCAAAGGGGCGCCGATGACGTTTTTGCCTAGGGCGCTCTCGACCCTTAATCCGCCACTGGGCCCGTACGCAACGCGAAACAGACAGCGGCAGCTGCAATTAGCGACATCGCAAGTGCGACAAGGAGGAAGCATACCGGAGGAGCTCCCGGCGTACTCGTACGTGATGCGGTTAACTCGCCGAAAACGCCCGACAGTAATCGGCAATCGGACTCTGAGGTTGTGGCCACGAAACGGGCGATTACAGAAATTACTGGAGGGACTCCTAATCCTACATCAAGCCCCAGCCTTCATGAAAACCACGATAATGAATCAGTTGACGACAAAGCTAGGTCCTGAAAACCAAAATGAATGGAAAAGGATTTCTTACAAAAAGAAAAGGAAAACCAGCTAAGTTATAGTCGGCACAGGACAATCTGATGCCGATATTGAAACTGTGGAACAATTAAAGTATCTACAAGCATGGGGTTATAACCCTGAAACAACATCGTCACCTTTTTGAAAAAAGTCGAAAACTCCGGCGAATACTTCGTGGAAAAACGAGAGATCAACACAAATAGACATGCCTCGTTTGTCATCGGAATAACGGAAAGCTTGTTCGAGCGTTTCACATCGCCGACTGTGTGGCCACAGGGAGTGAAGTTAGCGAACTGGTTTCGTGTGCGCCCCCGCCGCTCCTGGAGCGGCGCGCATACGCAACTCGACCGCCGCAGCCCGACGACAGTTGACAGCGAACCATCCGATCAGTAACTACCAGTGCATGAACAGTGTATGTGATAATGGTAACTTATATTTAATACTCCAAAATGTAAGGTGTTTGCGTAATAAGACTGCTTGTATTGAGGCCATACTTCAACGTGATGTTAAATACGATCTCCTATTATTGACGGAGCACTGGCTATCATCTGAGGAACTAACCGTCACTAGTATTATGAATTATACTCTAATCTCTAGTTATTGTCGCGTACTCCGACAACACGGCGGTACTTGTATATATGTACATAACAGTGTCACTGCGTTAGATAGGAGTGATTTGAGTAGTAAATTCTCATTGGAAATGCATATTGAAATGGCAGCGGTACAACTTGTGGACGTGAACCTTATTGTTATATGTATTTATCGTTCCAATACCGAGGGCGACTTCACTATTTTTGTTAATCAGCTAGAATTACTATTGAATAGTGCGGCACAGGATGACGTCAATATTGTATTAATGGGAGACATAAACATAGACTCATTAAAACGATCAAGAGAAATTAGGACAATTAATGAATTATTAGCTAGGTACAATATAACTTCCAGAGTTAAATTTCCTACTCGAATACAAGGAGATTCCAAAACATGTTTGGATCACGTCTACTCGGACCTACTCTCGGATCATACTAAGACGTACCCACTTGAGTTCGGTATTAGCGATCATTGTGCGGTTTGCCTTATATTAACAATACCCCAAGAAAAAAACAATACGCGCCGGGTGGTAAAGAGGATAACAAATAGGCCTAACATGTTGAGGTTTGTTGATACTATTGACCAGTATGATTGGTCTCGATATGGTGATCGCTTTAGTTTTGATAACGTTTTCAATAACTTTTTGAAACAGTTTGAATTAAATTGCCCACTAAGGTCTGTAATTGTAAAACATAAAGATACTGTATGGTCTACAAGTGAAACGCAAAAAAGCGAGCAATTTCTGTTGTTGTTGGGAATGTTATCGCGATTCTATCCTTGTAACCAAGAACTTACGGAAATCATCAAAAAATATAAGTGTAAACATAATAGTATATTGAGCAGGACTAGAAAATCGTTTATTAATAAAAACATAGAATCGAGCGATAGTAAGAGTATCGCCTTATGGAAAGCCATTAAAACCGAAACAAATAAGGGCAGGGACTGCGGGGATGAATACGGCGTGTTGCGTCGCGCTGTGTGCGGGCCCGCCGGCTCCGCCCGCGAGCTGGCTGACGCGCTCAACCGACACTACCTGGCCGTGGTGCGGGACACGCCGCTCAGGCCCGTGGTGCCTGAGGCCCTCAGGTTGTTACGTGGCGCCATCGCACCCGTACCTCAGACTATGTTTATGGCACCATTCACGACACAAGAGCTACTAAGGATTATTAAAAACATTAAACCCAAGGTCACCAAGGATGTTTACGGATTCCCAACTTCAGCATTGCGTAGTTTACCCCCTGCCTTTCTGCATGTATTGTGTGATCACTTCAATAATTCGATATGTAACGGTTCATATCCCGACACCCTCAAAAAGATAAAGGTAGTTCCGGTCTATAAGGGTAAGGGCAGCAAGAAAGAACTAAAAAATTACCGCCCGATATCTTTGGTGCCTGCGATCTCGAAGGTGTTCGAATTGGGTATATGTGATAGACTGACCAGCTTTCTTAGAAAGAACGGATCATTATGTTGTCAGCAATATGCATATCAGGCCGGTCGCTCAACGGCGATGGCGGCCAGGGCCGTTCTAGAAAAAGTTCTAGCCAAGCTTGAATGCAGAAAATGTGTTGCTGCGGTGCTGTTTGACCTCTCTCGCGCCTTCGATCTTGTCGACCACAAGCTAATAGCATTTAAACTCGAACACTATGGGGTCCGGGGTGTCACCCTGGATTTCATTACCTCATTTCTCAGCGAACGATCCCAGACAACGCATGTGGCTGGTGATACATCTGAACCAGGTATGATAGGTGACCGATCTGTCCCGCAAGGATCGAACGTTGGGAACACAATTTTTGTGCTGCTTATGAACGACTTGCCGTTTCCTTCCCCACACGTCGAATTTGTCATGTATGCGGATGACATCTGCGCCATTGTAAGCGGAGAGAGTCTCAATGAACTTCGTGAAAATGTTGAAGGAGTTATACAGCGACTTTTGCTCTGGTTTACCGCTAATGGTATGCAGCTCAATGTTGAAAAGACGAATCTTTTGGAATTTTCCCTGGCTACCAAAAGAACCGCCAAATTATCAGTGGTGGTAAATGGAGTCAATATTGAGGCTGCGGACCATGCAAGGTTTATAGGTTTCACTCTGGATGATCGATTACAATGGCGCGAGCACATTAATTCTCTTTGTGCTAAACTTAACTCAGCGTACTACGCTGTATCCCGTTTGAGAGGGTTGCTGTCACAACAAAACTTGCTTGCTGCTTACTACGCCTATTTTCACACCCACCTCTCTTACGGAATCGATTTTTGGGGCATGGCTGCAGACAGAGATCGTCCCTTCATCATTCAGAAAAAAATGATTCGTTTAATGTGCCGGGTTCCATTGGATGAACCCGCGAGACTGCTTTTTGTGAAACTGCGAATATTAACAGTACCATCCTTATATATATTCGAGTTGAGCAAGCTAATGAGAAGTACAGGCGCTAGCACGGAATCAGCAAGAGCTGTCTGTGGTTCGTCCAGAAGGAAGCCAGGCCTAATTATACCCAAGTATAGACTCGTAAAAACTAGCCATTCATTCCGTATTATGGGGCCACGTATATATAATAAGCTGCCACCTGACATAAAGGACGCTAGCTCAGATTTACAATTTAGGAATAAATTAAAGCGATTTTTAATTAATAAAGCATTTTACTCGATAACGGAATACTTGAATGAACAATTCTAATTAATGTTAATGTTTTGTCAATATTATGGTTTTGTAATTGTATTTTAATTTTAATTCATTTGACATGTAATAATTTATAATTTAATTTAATTAAATAATTTACAACAATGACAATGTATGACCAATACAAATAAATAAATGATATGATATGATATGATTCTTTAAATTTTTAATTGCTTTTATTGAAATAGCTCCTTAAATACAGACATTCGATTGATCTTTGTATCGTTTCTTTTTTTTTATGAGACCAACATACACAAATCGACCTAGTCCCAAACTAAGCAAAGCTCGTACCTACTATGGGTACTAGACGACGATATACATAATATATAAATACATATATAGATAACATCCATGTCCCAAGAACAAATATTCGAGTTCATCACACAAATATTTGCCTCGGCCGGGATTCGAACCTGGGACCGCCGGCTCAGTAGGCAGGTGTCTGCAAACTGCGCAACCGCGTCGTCGATTGATTCCTTGAATGTTAAATCAGGAACCTACGAGAAGATAGAAGAGGAAGAGGAGGAGATCTACGAAGTCATCAACGTGCACAAACTCAAGTCGGCCACGCCCAACCTGCGCGTGATTAACCTATACGGGATCAACTTCGTCGACGACTCGCACATCGATGCCTTCAGCTCCAACTGTATTCAGGTAAGTACATGTATAAATACATAAACGGTTTACTCACGTCGTAGAAGTCGAAAATCGCTCCACATGTTTCGAATCGGTACCTACGCGATTCATCATCAGGAGAGGTAATCAGTGGCCAACTCGGCCGATCCGACTGACCTGATCTGATCTGTCTGAACATTCCGAGCGATATTCGACTTCTACGACGTGAGTTAACCGTTTATGTATTTTAATATGTGTGAGACTCACGGTAGTTTTCTAAGGACATGTAGGTATTTATGTGGTTTATTTAGGGAGCCCTCTCTTAAACTTACCTCTAGCACAGCACAGATTAATATAATAGCCTCTAGCGTAACTGTGACACGCGCCTCATTGTCGCGCGACATAGGTAGGTACTACCTGTGACTTTCATGTCATTCCACACTACTACACCACAGATTAATATAATAGACTACACTCCGTAGAAGTCAATCTCGAGCTGGTTCAACCTCGTTGGTGAAGGCCCTTCTCTCACTATAGACCTCTTAGTTCCATACGACATACGATATCACAAAATGGTGTCTCTATTATCGATCGTTTTCTTTTCGCAAACGCCAAGTGTGGTCTGGCTACAACCGTTAATCAAAACTCATTTGTATGCAACGTCATAGATATCACGTCCAAACTTATAGCAAACGTGTACACAGATGTTTCACCAGATGGATTCACCGGGAATAACTTCCTCTCACTCTTTCTAAACTATACTATCTGAAAGTGTAAAAATATAACACTCTCAAAAGTGTAACAGGACGTAACGGCTTAGGCAAACATCAAGGAATACGAGGGGATTATTCTAATTTAAAACCTGTTCACTTTCGGCAGCTGGAGTGTCTAGCTGTGAACTTCTGCAACAAAGTGACAGGCTCCACCATGAAGACCTTATTCCAGCGGTCTCGGCGTCTCACCTGCCTGCTTATGAACGGCTGCAGTAAGTATACGAAGAACACCATCACAGAAGACTACTTATTCTAGCCACCAAGAACCTTAGAGGAATATTTCCCGTTTTGTGGAAACATGAGGGGTACCAAATTGTCATTACCGCCTATGCCTTCGCTCTTGGATATCTAGATCTATGAGATCTAATCGAGCCTAGTGTCTGTTAGCTTTTCCCAAAACAACACCTATCTAGCCTATCTATGGTTGTTTGAATCATATGCAAATCTTAGCTTGGGGTGCTGACATGTAGCGAATGTAGCCGCACATTTGCTGCGAAAATTGGCTACGTCAGCCACCTGAGAGCTCACGAGCGATGCACTCATTGATCGGCGTTCAGTCGCCGTGGCCGAAATCGGCTGGATGTGATGATGATATCATAGCTTAGGACTTCTGAATTAATGCCAATACCATTATTTGTTTCACGGACTTTTAGCTCGGCGATACTTGTAACAGAGCTGAAATTATCTCCAGGTCTCCAATCCGAGCACGTAATGGCGGTAGAATGGGAGAAGTCCTCGATCCAAGAGCTGGACGTGACGGCGACGGATCTGTCGACGGAGTGCCTCATCGACATGCTGACGCGCGTGCAGAACCTTCGCTTCCTCAGCGCCGGCCAGATCAATGGGTTCAACGATTCTGTGCTGAAAGCTTGGATGGAAGCCGGGACCGCCAGGTCTGTGGATAAGTCACCATTTGTATCTGAATATGTACTTATATTTGCTCCTCCCTGAAATAATTCTGCCCTAATAAATAACTGTAACAACTGATGATTTACATGTGTTGCCGCTGGCTCTGTGTGGGTGAGCCGGCACTGAACGCTCCCGAGCTCACACACACAGAGCCTATGTGCATGTACATCTACTCACACAAACATGGCTCACCCGCGCTCGTGAGATAAAAGTACTGTAGCGTGGTCTGACTCTAGATACAGCTATGGTACAGCGTGTCTCTCCAACTTCCAGGAACTTGGTTGCCTTGGACGTGGACGCATCAGACAATCTGAGCGACGAGGCTCTGCACCGGTTCCTGTCGCGGCACGGCTCGCAGCTCTGGGGGCTGGTGATGAGCGGGATGCCGCACATCACCGACCAGCTGTGGCAAAGCGTACTCCAGCTCCTTGCCAACGCCAAGTGAGTTACTTACTCCGATGGCTGTGACCCAAAGTGAGTCTTGGTCTCCGATAAGAGATTTCGCCACTCCTGACGATTTAGTGCCGTCTCTAGCCAGTTAGCGGCATTCAACTCCGCCAGATCCACGTCCACTGCATCTTTCCAGCGATATCTGGGGCGGCCGACGGGCCGTCGATCCAGATATGCTCTTCTGAGTAAGTTTTTATATTTCACAATGCGTAAATATCTATGTATCAACCAATCAATTTTACATATATCCAGTTCAGTTTAATGTTATAAAAACTTTCGTGAGACATCTTAATATATGCGGTTTGGAGTTGCGTTGTCAGGAACGGTCTGATGTCCCACACTTGTATGGAAAGAAAAATACCAATAGTTGAGTTTATTAGAGAAAAACAGTCTTAAGCCGACTAAGGCCGACTTGGTGTAAGTTTTTACTAACCATGAAGAATAGGACTTGGGAACCCACCCAACCTACCTACCCAACTCAATTTATTGTTCAAAATACCTAACAAGTTTAAGTTTTGTTACAGGATCTTAATTATGGGAACACAAGAAAGGCTTGGAGTTAACATTCACGTAGATCAGGTAAGTTTAATTTAGTTGTATTGTAAATAATCTTCAGACGAACCAATTTAAGTGCATATTTTTAAACAAATCAAACAAATTGTACAGTCGCCTTCAGATATATCGCAGCATATAAGGCGTTCATAAATATCTGAACATGTACTGTACCTATTATATTAATCTGTGACCTAACGCCCAGTCAATAAGAGTCGTGTTCAGATATTTATGAACGCCTTATATGCTGCGATATTTCTGATGGCGACTGTACCTATTGAAAACCAATTATCTGTGAATAGGGCCAATGGTTTCAAGAAAAATATAAATAGCGCGATGGCTTTGGGTTTGTATGAGCATTGATGAACGCATCTAGGTACTGCCAGAGGGTGTGCCTAGGGTCAAACTAGTGTGACGGGGAACGCATATATGCGTCGCTGGCAGTGAATGCGTTAAAGCACCATGCATCATTCGAAATATCTTGTGGCCTGATGATGGACCTAAACCAACTTTGGAACAGGGAATGAACATTTTATTCGACTATAGAAAAAAAAAAATGTTACACGAATGAAGTATTGAACATCTTCTAGAGCTTCTTAGTTAATAATAGTTAAATTGAACAATGCATAATAGTATAATAATAAATAGATAGTCAAATAAACAACGCAAAGCATAAGGAAAAAATCGATAGGTTGCTTGGGAGTTAGGGTAGCGAAGTGGTTAACGCGCTGGACCGGCAATCCAGAGACCGGGTTCGATTCCCGGTCTCTTCCACCAGGTAACTCATTTTTTAATTTTTCTTTAATCTTTGATCTTTGTTAATGGTTGTAATAATAGTTGTTAACCCTTTGACCGCCAAAGACGGCAAATCACGTCATCGGGAATTCGTGCCACTGACGCCAACGACGCCTATTGACGTCAAAATTTTCAGTGGTCAAAAACATGCTAATTGAAACCACTATCTGTGTTTTTCGACCTCTGTTGATTTTGGAGCACTTTTCTTTTTGGCGTCAGTGGCACGGTGAATTGCTTTGCCGCTCGGCGCTTAAAGGGTTAATGATTGATTTGTCCAGTTGATGGACGGCATCGCGAACAACTGCCCGAACCTGGAGCGGCTGGAGCTCCGCTGGGACCCGGAGAACCTCCGGTTCAGCGACAAGAGTCAGAAGGCCATCGACATTCTGCGCGTCAAGTGCCTCAAGCTGAAGTGCCTCGTGCTCAGGTAACGTCTTGTTCTAAACAGACTTAATAGTACATTACTACAGAGGCCGGGAAGTGAGGGGTTGCCGGCCGAATACATATAGACGTAACGAATACGGATAGGTATGAGGCTGGCAACCCCATTTCTCGCCGAGGTATGTATAGTGCTTTTCTCAAACACGCAATGAAAAAAAAAAACTTCTAAAAATCATAAATTTATTTCTATAGACATTATAAGTAAGCTACCAAAAATAATTTCTTGTCGGTATTTTCGTCGGAACTCATTTCTTACGTGGAATAGAAATTAAAAAAGAGCATGTTGCCGGCCTAGGCCTCCAATTTTGTATGAAATTCCATTAACGACCTCTCGTCAAGCTGCATCGGAAACGTCATACTTATACTTCGCAGCCTTTTATAAGGAACATAACATCAATATTTCATTGCATGTTTTAGAAAAGGTAGATTTTCTCTGGGTCTATGACTGACCAAAGTTGTAAGTACACGTCTACTGCCTAGTGGACACTCGAAGTGTTGGGAGGGCCGGGCGAGCGATAGAAGTCTGAGTAGCGTGCACTAAGAACTATGGAAGATGCCACTAACTTGGGCTTAGCGGCGAGCGTCGCGGCGCGCGATACGTGTGTCTCGCTCTCTCGTATTGATGCCGTGGCCGGCCGCCGCGCTTGGGTCTCATGTTCTCAACCGCCTGCCGCGCCGCTGGAGGGTAAAAGGAAGGAGCAGTAACTTTATTATTAAATAGCTAAGTGTCCGCTGAAAGGCGTTAAATTGATGGCGCTAATGTGGCTGAAAGTAGTTACTTAGCAACTGTTTGTTTATACAATTTAAATATCGTCGTAAACTAAATTATGCGTTTTTCCTGTGAATACGTAGGAATTACTCTGATGGTCATGGTCACCGAAAATATTAAAATGTGCAATTTAGCAAAATTCACTCCGTTTAAAACTTGTCATTTTTTCATACATCAACCGTAATTTCCGAACCGATGTGACCTTCAAAGCTTCAAGAAAAGAGCGTATTCCCAGAAGAAAGAGCGTATTTGTAACCCCTCTAGTGTAGCAGTTGTTTATGAGCGACGGTAATCGCTTACCATCAGGCGATACGCCTGCTCGTTTCCCTCGTACCTCATTCAAATAAAGCTAGTAATTTGAACTTGGTTACAGCGACGGGCGCTACTACGAGATCGTGAAGGCGAACTTCGAGCGCGCGGACCGCACCACCGTCGTGCGCACCTCCACCAATTGCCGCGTCTCCAACTATTACCTGCTCTCCAATTATAAGGAGCTCGTGTTCAACTAACCTAATGGGGTAAGGCCGAGCCACACCGGCTGCGTGAGCAGCGCGTTGTATAATATGAATCATCATAAGAGATGGCACACCGCTTGCGTGTTGTATGAAATTCGTGCACTTTCGGTATTTGCTGTTAACGTGCTGCATACGCATCTGGTGCGGTATCGCCTTTAAATAGTAGGTTAACCTTTGCTCGATGGCATTGGGCATTGATAGAAACTGCGCCCCAGATGTCAAGCAATAAACCATTGTATAGCGGCAAAAGAATCCTGCAGCTGTAGAACTTCGGACGCCAGGTTTAGTGCTGTCTTTCAATATGGGCTTATAGCACCTTACTATCAGTGATGTATCAAGGATGTTTTATATTGTGGCAACAATTTTTCACATCAAATAAACTGTCACATTATAAGTGCCTGTCACATCGCTAGCTCAATATTACAGGGTTCTATGTTTGAGTTTTGACGAGTTCGAATTTGAATATTGTCATTGTTGGCGCATCATAACAGTCATCGTACTACCGGTACAGCAGTGACGTCACACATACGTCATATGGCCGCCGCCCGGCAGACTGCACCGCACAACCGTGGCGGCAACACCATTTTTATTTCATTTCTATTGTAACTGTCCTTATATATAATTAAAACGAAGATTTGTACTATCCTGGTGTTCCTTCATTGACGATCCTGGGATTCCTGGTCTGGAGAGCTTACCTGAGGAGTACACCGAACAGTCATAATGACATTAAGTCTAATTTTAAGGACCCTAAAAATGTAACATAGAACCCTGTAATATTGGGCCAGCGACATAACTATTAATTTAGTGTGACCAGCAGTGCAGCATTTAGTGTTTGCCGCCTTTTTCTTGTGACATGATTTAATGTTCGGACTCTATTAAAGGGGCTTACCTATCTGTATTTATTGCGTACTGACTGCGTTGAGTGTGACGTCGACCAAACTACATGCATAAATCTGAAACACATACGACCTTTTGTGTAGGATAAAATTATCACGCATTAAACAGAAGAATATTTGTAAGGACACTTGTTATTGTGAAAGAGACGGATATATATTTACTGATCCATATTTTGTCGAGTTCTTTTCTAAATCTGACGCTCTCTTGACTTTGACGTTTTGGCTGAAATTCACTTCATTGGCCAATACATCTATAGTCTGATTTGAACACACATTTGACACATGATAGGACTCATAAAACGTAAATCTGCACGACCTATTGAATTTCATAAAAAAACAAGCAATGACATAGTGGTTTTTCAAGTATCTATAAACGTTTTTAACTTTCTATTTGATACAATTGAGTTTATGTTATATTTTTTCTTATCACGGTGTTGAAGTATTTAACGATAATAAATCATTACATAAACAGTAACGTACTACGTGCTATTTTTTAAAGCTGTGTTGTGACCAAATCTTGCGTTTCGATTCATGTGCTACTCGTATTTCTGTAAATCGGTAGAAATCGATTAAACCGATAAATTGATAACCTGAAGAAAGAACAATAAAACAAACTATTTTCCATAGAAAGCTCCAGTGAGTGCGACGGCTCGTAGCTCAAAAAATATTGATTTACACAAAAAAAAAAATAACAAAAATATATGCAGGTTCGAAATAAAGTACGTCGATAAAATCGATTCGATCAACCATTTACAATCATTAGATTTGGCATACAACATGTCTTTGCTACATCACTACAAACATCAACAGAGAAATGTCAAATGTGTGTTTAATAAATAATCAGACTATAATTAACGATTTAGAGCTTAACCCCTTGTATGTTATGTCAAGAATTTGCTTATCTAATTGAATTTTTTTTTAACGGAAAGTTCAAATGTTCCGCACTGATCAGTGCCTAAGCAAAGCATACGAGGGGTTAAGAGTTAGCAGGTACCTATTTATAATGTGTACCTATAATACAGCATTGGCCAAAAATATTGAACACCACCGTGATTTTCATAAGTGTCTGTTTAATGGAGTATTTATTTTTGGCCATGTCTATATTACAATGTTACTTCTGTTTAAGATGCACTCAGATGAAACCATGTTTGTTTTGAAGATTAGATTCTATTGTTGCTTAGAAAGGGATGTTGGAAAGAAGAAATACTTTGATTTCTAGTTCATAAGTCAGGTGCTGCCATTTCAGATTTTATATTTTTCTCAAGGTAAATCGTATGTTTGTTCCCCGTTGGTGTCTGTTTTTTATTACAATAAACTGTTAAATTCGTATTCATAGTTTTTATTATATTATCACGTCCAAGCATACCTTAACAAACTTAAACGTAACCCTTTTGTACTCGCTAGCAAGCTAAGAGACCAAAGACAGATTACTACTAAAATAAATGTTTATTTACAATTTATCGTGAGAAATTACTATTTTTATATATCATTTTAAAATAGTTTCGAATATTAAAAGCTATTTCTAAACACCTTACCTATTTACAAATAGCTTTATCTAATTTTTCTTGCTTTTCCAATCGTTAGCTCGAGACACTAGCGTAATTTATCATTCGACACTCGAACATGCACGGAACGAGACTAGCGGCGCGCAGCGCACGGCCCCACGACATTCACACAGACAAAATATAGGTTTTAGAACAAGCAGTTTAGATCACAAGTTCATTCGTCAGATTATAAAAAAAAAACAATAACTTACTATACAAAAATCAATAAAAAATACCACTCAAACTATTTATCTATTTTATAGGTCGTATATTATCGGTTGGCGGCCAGGCCGTCGAGTCACCTCACGTCGTCGCCCAGCAGTAACTCTGGTTCCTCTTCTAGAAGTAAATTCTGGTTGTTGCTGTTCTCCTCGTTGCCCGCGTCCGAGTTGCCGTCCTTGTTGATGTCGCTGTCTATCTTATAGAGTATGTCGTGGCACAGCGGACACCGGTCCTGCACGTACAACCACTTCCGCAAACACACGCCGTGGAAGTAGTGGTTGCAGCGGGTGATCTTCGCCGAGTGCATCTCCTGGTAGCAGATCGCGCAGACATCGTCTAACGTGTCCAACTGATCCGCCGACGCCTCTCGGAGCGAATTTATCTTGTTCACGGCGGTCCTCCTCTTCATGAACACGGACCAACCGGCGCGGGCCTCGCACCAGATGTTGAAGTACGCGTGTATACACATCATGACCGCCCGGATCGCTCCTCCCGACTCGAACAACAAGATCCAAGCCCCGTTGAAGAACAAGAATATCCCGAAGCAGAACTCGATCGTGTTCCCGAACGCTCGGATGTAGTAGACGTAGTCGTCCAGCTGCTCCCAGAATGTACTTCTGTATGCGTCGATTAAGAATAATGAGTATATCATCAGGCTCACCACCACTTTGACTATCACCTCTATGCTAAACGCGCTCACGGCCAGAAGCCATGTCGAGACGGAATGCTGCGACCACAAATACACCAGCAAGGATATTGGGAATATTATGAGAAACGCACACACACCTAGCGCTCTGACATGTCTGTGCATGCTCGGGTTGTGCGATGCGCTCAGAGACATCAGCATAGGATTTACAATATTGTGCAGAAAGTGCAGCAAGGCGGTGAACAATAGACAGAAATTTCTGCACAATCTGATAAATCTCTTTTCAGGGTTCAGGGAAGTCAGTCCCGTCTGCAGGGCGAGTATGTAGAAGAGTATCGCCGATACCGTGCCTATACTTTTGTCTTCTTCTTCGTCCGTCAATAGTATCCATTGGAAAAAGTTTCCGATGTAGTGGCAAAAAAATGAGATCACTGAAGTCATGCCGAGAACGGCTGTGATTGTCTCACACCCGGTCACTAGTAGCGACTTGGCCATCGAGGCAAGCGACTGGACGGCCACGATAGTGGACACGCGCAGACCCTCGTCCGCCTCGTCGTCGTAGTTGTCCATGAGAAGGAGTATCGCGTGCTCGGCCACGCGAAGAACCCAGAACACCCTTAACACGCAAGGAACATTGAGCCGCATCCACTCGGTCTCAACTAGGGCGGATAGTCCGTAGTTGCTCACGAACAGCCTCCCGTGCTGGTATCCCGCATAGATAACGTGTATGACATTATCTGCAGAGGACCAGAGCACGTATTTGACTAGGAAAAGCGGCAGCAGCGTGGAAAACACAGGCGAGTGGTGCAGAAGATTGGGCGGTACAGGCAACATGGCCAAAAACGAGGGTGCCATGAAACTAATGGGCAGCAACTTCTGTACAGTCGCGTGCCGCGGACCCAAGTGGACATTCTTGAAGAGCAAAGCTAGCGTGAACTGTATAGCGAAGTTCTGGATAACTAGAATGCTGGGTCCGTCGAGATCGAGGAGGTTCTTCGTGTTTAGGTTGAGGATGTCCTCGAGGATGCTGGTGGAGTGATGCGGGGAGCTGTCAGCCAGCGTGAGCGCTTGGATCTGCTTGATCGCCGACACGTTGGTCCAGTAGGAGACGAACACCAAGCCCACGGACATGAGGTAGAGGTACACGATGATGAGGTGCTTCGTGTAGAGCACGAATATGCACAGCGCTGACATGCATCCTGAAAATAAAGAAAGGCGAGTGTTAGACGCACTTTACTTTACAAACACTCTAAAATGTTGTGCGTAGTTGTAATTGAGTAACAGACACATATATGTCTCAATAATGTAAGCCTTAGTTAAGTTCTAAAGTTTGTGACTTGTAACTATGCCTTTTCTAAATAAAATAAATAAAAATAAAATAAAATATCGATCGTTGTGCTATTGTTTTAAATAAATTACGTCTAATAACATGACATTGTCGGTTTAGAAAAAAAGGCCATATTTATTTAAAGGACCATTAGACTTCGTAAAGTTCGGAATATTTTATTCGTTTCACGTTTTGGTAAGGAATTTTTAATTTTCTGTTAATTTAGGTATACTTCAATAATGCTTTTATGTTGAAATGCAGTTTTCTACGTGAAGCCTGTGCTCTTTAGGGGATAGGTAAAGAATAAAGATGCAAACACGCAATTTCAACAAATGCACCGAGTTAGTCTTAGGAGCCCTTATTCCTTTTAAAATGCTGATCGTTTTAGATATCTCTATGATCAAACACGTTACTTAATATATTATTGATGTTACTACCTAGAACAGGGCTATTGGAATTTATTGGTATATATTTGAAAACTACAGTTATGCCAATGTACTATTCTGCCAAAGAAACATGTGCGAAGTGATAGTATGCCAAGAAATTTAGGCAAAAAGCAATTGTGCGAAATGATGATTGTGCCAATGGTTGCTATGCGAAACGAAAATATGCCAATAAATTTTGTGCAACACATTAGTAACCCGGCCTTATTCCTTTTTAAAATATTTTTTCTCATATGACAAATATATTGATAATTTCAACCAACATTTTGAAGTGAATAATACTTTTCCCCTAGTTCTATGTAGTGTATGCTTTCATTGCGTGCAGTCGAAAATAAGTTGAAAAAAAGAAATTTTCCGCGTGAATTTTGGTCAATTTCGAGTAGTTTTTGAAACAAAAATTATCAATGAAGAATTCAAACTGTAGTTTTCAAATATATACCAATAAATTCCAATAGCCCTGTTCTAGGTAGTAACATCAATAGGGTTACTAATGTGTTGCACAAAATTTATTGGCATATTTTCGTTTCGCATAGCAACCATTGGCACAATCATCATTTCGCACAATTGCTTTTTGCCTAAATTTCTTGGCATACTATCACTTCGCACATGTTTCTTTGGCAGAATAGTACATTGGCATAATGTCGATTAGAACAATACTCCTATGGTCCAATCATTGTGTCGCCGAAATTTATATGGCATAATATTCCGTTTGCATCCTTGAGTGTAATTATGTTATAGTAATGATGTAGAAAGCATTGATGTCATCCTAAATAATCAAGCTGATTATAGATACAATGGATTTTTGAAGGCTATAGGTGCTAATTTAAGATTAGAATAGTTATTTAAGGAATAATCCTTTTTCTTTACTATTTTGCATGTCTTATACTTATATATAAAATAAAAATGACAAGTTCTGTGTTTTTTAACCGTCCTACTCCTACTTTCCTCCTACGTCCTACTTTCGGTTTTGTGGGGGACGCAGTTTCAACCTAACCTAACCTAGTTTTCTGGCAGCGATTCGTTTCTGTGAGGCACGCAGTCAAGTTCGTAAGCCAAGTCGGACATGCGCGGCTCGCTCGCTTCGCTCGCTCCTTAGGGTCGCAGTTCAACCTAACACTCCTCCTCGCTTTGCTGGTCGTCGTACCTAACCTAAGCCAAGTCGGATCTGCCTTAAGGTGAAATTGGTAATGTTAGGAATTGTAAGCCAAGTCAGACATGCGCGGCTCGCTCGCTTCGCTCGCTCGTTAGGGTCGCAGTTCAACCTAACACTCTTCCTCGCTTTGCTGGTCGTCGTACCTAACCTAAGCCAAGTCGGATCTGCCTTAAGGTGAAATTGGTAATGTTAGGAATCGTAAGCCAAGTCGGAACTGCGCGGCTCGCTCGCTTCGCTCGCTCGTTAGGGTCGCAGTTCAACCTAACACTCCTCCTCGCTTCGCTCGTCGTCGTACCTAACCTAAGCCAAGTCGGACCTGCCTTACCTGCCTTGCCTTCGTTTCTGTGAGGGACGCAGTTTCAACCTAACCTAACCTAATTTTCTGGCAGCGATTCGGTTCTGTGGGTATGCTATGGTACAATTATGCCGAAATAAATTCAGCGGAACTTATATTGTGCTACATAAAATTCTGCGAAATAAAAGTTGGCGATATTAGTATTCTGCTATTCAAAATTGTGCCAAATGAATACTATGCGACATAACAATTGTGGTAAGATATAATTATGCGATAGTATCATTCGGCTAAAAATTATTGTGCGAAAACGGTTATGCGAAATGTATTTTGGACAATAGAGATTGTGCAAGATAAGGGGTACCCAATTAACTTGCATGCGGGTTTGTCGCATACTTGCAATAAGGGAATGCAAACCAGTATTTTTTTTCTAAAGAAATAAGCGGTAATTTTTGAAAGTGAAAAGTTACCGGTTTGCATTCCCTACTTGTTATAACCCAATTAAAAATGTATGCCGTCTTATCGACACTAACATTTGTTCTAAAGGCCAGAGTAGAGTCTGGCTACCCAAATAATGTTGACAGATATTTCCTTGTGGTATTACCAATTGTCTATGAGTTAAACAATTTAGTAGGTGGGTCCTCTATAAATAATTTTGATACTTTATGTACTAGTTCTAACATTCCGATCGAGTTGAAATTTGGCATACATAGTTATAACGTGTAAACATATGTGTTTGAGATAGTGGCAGAAATTATGTGAGCTGACTATGAGTGCACGTCAACATATATTTAACTTATTTCTTTAGGTACCTTAGGTGTGCATAGAAAATCAAAAATATGTTCTACTATCAAAACTATAATTCCTACTAAGTACACAAAGTGTGACCAGCCGCAGAATGGAACCGCCATTTGTAATAAAATCTACAATCCGAATCGACAAAAAAATCCTATTACTCATCAAACCGACTCACAAAATTTTATGAGAATCAGTTGAAAAATGCGGCCTGTAGACGAGAACAGGTGGAAATCATACTAAACTATAATAACTAATAACTAAAACATAATAACTGGGCATCCAAACATCCGGACATACGAAATCATTTTTAGCCAAGCTGAAATGGAGACGGCGCTCGCTCAGTCAACCATTGATCGGGGAAAAAGGATTTGCATGATGGGTCGCCTCGCCGTGCACTCGTTATAACTATAACCCAATTAAAAATGTATGCCGACAGCCGACACTGAACGAAAACAGTTCAAAAGCGTGCCCAATTGCGCGTACAACAATCCTGACATTTGTTATCTTATACAATAAATACGCCTAGGGGTTCCTAACGCTTGAAAATGAAGCCACTTTTGGTTAGCCACGGGCTAAGTTTCGTCCGTGTGCGCATCTGTCACAACGTCAATGTCACGAGCAAAACGTCTCTATGATTGGTTCTTAGACTCGCGATAATTTCCGAAATCTTACCCCATTTCCCATATAAAATGTGGAAAGTTTGCGGAAATGGCACTCTACACGCACTCATAAAACCAAAAGCGGATTCATATTTCGCAAATCTGTTGTATGAAACTCTCGTTCTAGGCGTACTTATTCCAAGTGTTATCTATACAATACACCACTTATCTAAATAATTTTAATTAATTTCCGCAAAAAAGGCAGCGGCCCTTTAGAAATCGCTTTTATCAGTTATCTAAATGCTAAACATAAAATATTTACTTGCTAAAAAAGCGTGAATTCGTTAAGTTCATTGCCCTTAGCCACAGAACTCTAGTACAGAGAGGCGTAACCGACGTGTTTTCTTAATGAGATTACGTCATTCTGAAATGTGATACACAAAAATAACTTGGTCAGTCTTTGGCATGTACCTATACTGTTTCTAGTGTAGCTGCCTACTGAGCCGGCGGTCCTGGGTTCGAATCCCGGCCAGGGCAAATGTTTGTGTGATGAACTCGAATATTTGTTCCTGGGTCTTGGATGTTATCTATATTTGTATTTATATGTATTATGTCTATCGTTGTCTATAGTACCCATAGTACAAGGTCGATTTGTGTAAGATTGGCCCTTAATATTCATTTATATTTAAACAACAGATGGAACGTCAAATGAAGGCCCTAAATAATTATGACACGACTGCCTGTAACCGTATGTATGTCCTAAACTAGATGCATGTTGATCATGATCATTGCTCTGACTTGATTGACAAACAACAGACAGAAGGAAGTAACACTTTTGGGAAGAGAATGACACATTTTCTATAAGCCTTACGGAAAGTTAGGGCCTTCTTACCACCAACGAGTAATAATGTCGGACAAGTGCCAAAAGTAAGTGTTGGCTAGACGGTGCAATTTACTGTTTTTATAAAGCTTATGTTTCTTGACTACAGTTCTAATCTAGACCTTAAGAATCGTAATACTAGGTTTAGTTTTAAAGGACCAAAGAAGTGAAATAAGTCCTTTTGACGGATCTTAGTTGTATGTAAACATGCACATACAATATGTTTTAATGTGTGTTAGTTTCGTATTGGCTGGGATCCACCGCAGTATTTTGTTATGTATGATTCGATTTTAGGGATCATTGCTCTATCAATCGACATATTCGGCTGATATTCGCGCGTTTTAACGACGCGGTTGGCGCAGTTTTTAGTGCACTTGCCTACTGAGCCCGCGGTCCCGGGTTCGAATCCTTACCAGGGCAAATATTTGTGTGATGAACACGAATATTTGTGCTTGGGTCATGGTTGTTTTATGTATTTAAGTATAGGTATTTATCTGCTTTGCCCGAAGGTTGACTGGTAGCCAAGGCTCGTCAAAGTTTATAAATCATATCAGGAACCGATTAAGAGAAGAATTAGAATTTGCTAGAACAGCCAACCTCAACTTGTTTTTCCCAGGGCCACATAACCGCTTCTACCATACTTTGCGGCAGCAATAATCTAGCTTCCACTGTATAACTTAACCGTTAAGTTATAGTTGAAGTTGTTTTCGGTTTGCCCCTCTTTCTGGCTGCATTAGAAAATACTAACTGGGCCGCAGTGCTAGAAGTTACTCTATAAAGAAGTAAGAGATTTTTTTTCCGATATCAGTTGCCAGCATAACGAAAGAAAGACAAACAAAGCGTGAGGCGACACGAGAACTTATTTTATGTTAAGGCGAATACAAATAAATGTTGCCATACTAAAACGGCCATATAAATGCTACCAAGGCTATTTATAATTCTTATGAATTATTCATGTTATTTATATGTTTAGATTAGTATAAGGAAATAGGGAAAGTTTAAATATGCACAATTATGCAACTTGACCTTAAATCAAATTTAAACGAATTGAAAAACCAATCTGTTATTATTTTAATCTAAACTAGCCGTGTTAGCGCCAGTTTTGGACCGGCAGGGCAGGGCTAGCGACTCAGCATCACCTCTCTTGCTCGGACGGTATTGAAAGGAAAGTGACAGGTAGTATTTGTCGCGCGACAGAGTCGCGTGTCACAGTTATGCTAGAGGTGCTGATGTAGTCAGGCTAGTATTTGCCGTTCAAGTATTTGGTTAGGTATATCGACAAGTTGGGAATTTCGACAAGAATGACGAGATGAGATGTGGATGATGTGAAACTGAACGATATTTGCCAATCTTTTCTTATGGTCTTCCCACGTAGCACACAGGCTGGCCTTATACGACTTATTTCAGCTCCCTTACACAGCTGAAATAAGTCGTATAAGGCCTGTATATCTGTATAGCCTGTCTAAGGTATTATTCAGCATGTGTAATATATTTGTGCTATCACGATTGCGATTTGCGAGCGAATTTTGTATGAAGGCGATCACGCACGCTCTAATGTGATGTCGTACCTAACCTCAGTGTTTCTCTGCTATGTTATTCATGTAATACATAATATAAACCTTCCTCCTGAATCACTCTATCTATTAAAAACCGCATCAAAATCCGTTGCATTGTAGTGAAATCCCATCATCTAAGCGAGAGTCTCTTAAGGTATTGGTCGTCACTCTTCGCTGGCCCTCTTGGCTGAATTATCAACGTCGAATCAACATCCCACATGATGGTCACCTCGTGAACCAAGTCAACGTACCTATTTGCTGAGTTTTTCCTCGGTCTTCACGAGGGTCACGTCATGCGGGGAGGTAATGTCGATGAGAACAGCCAGGTGCCACCTGACACCGGCGCTTAAATGCCACAAATCGATATTAAGGTGAATAAAGACTTGTCTAAAGATGAAGAATACTTATTTGCAAATGTAATTTTCGCGATGCACTAGATTGCAGGTGGGGGTGGAACCCACGACCTCTACTTATCTGGAGTAGTGCTCTGACTCATCTCCCTGCCCTTATCCCACTTATGTAGGGTCGGCACAACATGTTTTCTACTTCCATTTATCTCTATCGCTACATTCGCACATCGCGTGAAATTAAGCATTAATTTCCGCCAAAGCGCCCTCTGTAACACTTTTGTAAATACAAAGCGCATTCACAATACTCTTAGGACGTGCGTTTATGCAACTTCTTTATACGACTTGTAGAAGAAAACACAAAATGCTGAACTGCGAGTCGGCCATGGCCATGACGAGATGGTGAGGCTTAGGAGTAGAGGGAACTCATAAGACCCGAACCTGCACTGCCAATATCGGCAGAAGTCACGAATGGAGTTATAGCTAGGTTAATGGAGGTCTGGAGGAAGAGGCCAATAGACAATGGCGTGAGACAACGGACTGTCGACAATCGAAGATGATCCTGGGAGGCATAAACAAAAATAGGACCAGGTATCTCCTGGAACTAGGGAAGAAAAATCTCACACTATTAACAGGCATAATCACGGGACATAATTGCCTTAAAAGGCACCTTAACATCATGAGTGTAGTAAATAATCCACACTGCTCGCACGGTGACCAGGAGGATACAAGTAAGCATGTTATCCCATCAAAAACATAAATGTAAAATGAGAGCCAAGTTCAATATCGCGTGCACTTCGCCGACAAAAGAATTGAGATCTGCAAGGGCGCCAAGTTCTTTGCTCTAAAATTTTTAGATACAAGGACATGCGACATACTCAATGCATTTATTTTACTTGGGGAGTAATTCAATATCAAGATTTGACTTGGCTAGTTTTCACAAACTAACTAAATTTTATAAAAGTAACATAGTCATAGTCATAGTTCATTATCAAGCTAACAGTATAAGTAACAAGACGTACACTAACTTGCGTACTTACCTTTACGAAAATAGGTTAATGATTTGATTGATTTTGATTTATAATATAAATTTATATTTTAAAACTAGCCAAGTCACGTCTTGATATTGAATTACACCCCAAGTAAAATAAATGCATTGAGTATGTCGCATGTCCTTGTATCTAAAAATTTTAGAGCAAAGAACTTGGCGCCCTTGCAGATCTCAATTCTTTTGTCGGCGAAGTGCACGCGATATTGAACTTGGCTCTCATTTTACATTTATGTTTTTGATGGGATATCATTACTTTTTGTACAGAAATTATTATGATGTGTAAATTACTTAATTATTATTTGTTAATTAGTTCTGTGTGCTATTCTAGTACATCTTTTGAAAGTTTTGAACAAACAAAGAATTTTCCAAAACGGTTAGTACGTATTGGATTGTTATGTGCATGTATGTGTAAGTGTGTGCGTGTGAGTGTATATGCTATTCTAGTATATCTTTCAAACAAAAAAAGAATTTTCCAAATCGGTTTATAAATGACAGAGTTCTGAGGCAACAACGATCAATAATAATAATAATAATAAAAAAACATAAAAAAATCACTGTTTTAGATTTTTATATGTATACACACACAATTACTAAGCTGGATGCCAAATTTCACCTTTCTAGGTCACCTGGAAGTGGGTTAGGTTTTTGATTACTAGTCAGTCAGTCAGTCAGTCAGTCAGTCAGTCAGTCAGTCAGTGATAAAAATACCGTTTTTTGGACTTTAATATCTCAATAACTATTTAACCTATATTAATGAAATTTGGGGTTCTACTTGTTCTAAAGGATCTTAATACATAAGCCAAATTTCATTTTTTTATGTTAAATAGATTTGGAGTTATTGGGGGGTCAAAAGTGGCTCCAAACGGTTCGTGTAATATAACACACGGCTGCTGCTCGCCAGTTCCTGCGGTGAACTTGGCTGGACACGCTGCCGCGTGTCTAGATAGCAGTGTTGCATGTACGCGACAATACGATATAACATCTTTAGAAAGGATAAACTAGGAGAGGAAGAGCTGAAGGACATTAACCTTAAAGATCTCCTATCCTTCTGCAGGAGAATAAGAAGATTCGAGGAAGAATGCTGTATGGGAGCGCCACCGGAACACTAACGGTTGGCTCCAATTGGCAATTGCGCTGAATGAACGCAGTCAGGCGGTCCACAGCCCGCCTGAGTCCGGCCGGGCGTCCCTACACCAAAACCATCATCAATCATCATCATGATGGCCATGCTTATCATGCAATAAATAAATGACAAAGCATCTATCCCTTTCCGTGACGATATGGGCGCGAGAGTGACGGATGCTTTATCATTTATTTATCGCGTGATGATAACCGTGACTATCGGCCCGCTGATATGTAATGTAAGAGACACTAAAATTGTAATAAATATTTCATAATTATTTTTAATAAAGCAACTTCTGATAGGGTAAATGATAATGATGATGGAAAATTGGAAATGGAAATATTTTTCAAATTTTTGACTGCAATATAAAATTTTAAGTATTTCCTGTCTTTAAGGTACAAATCTCCACTGCATTTGTCTGAGATTTGTACCCTATTTGAGTGCCATAGGTGAAATAACAATTGAATATTTGTTTCCAATGATAATGCATGTTAATTTAATTCTTAGTGTGACACATAAAAAAACTAACATTGAGAAGTCAAGACAAAAAAACCCTAATAGTGACTGATAGAGGAAGAAAAAGACAATAGACAGCTAAACCGGCTAAACTAAAAGCATGAAAGGGACAGTATGATCAAAATAAAAGAGAATATTAATAAGGTAATTGTATTTATCTTGTTTACTTTGTAACCTTTTATTGGTGTGAAATAAATTATTGTTGTTGTATTGTATTGTAAAATATGATATATGAGTTGGTTTGATCAATAAATGTATAAAAAGTCTTTGTTCAGTTTTCGGTTTTGTTTGATGTGTTTATTTGAATTGCATATTCATAAAATTGCCATAAATCTACATACAACTAATATTGGTACAAGTCTTACCATTAACACAGATTTATTCATGAAAATGTATACATACAATATTATTTTCTTCAATCACGTCTTGCTGCAATTTCAGTTTTGATTTCTTAATAATTAGACAATTTCAAATGGCGATGATAATAATCCAGTTCCTTCATAAGGAAATTCTCCTGACAGATCCTGATTCACACCGGTGCACTGCTGATAAATTATGCATGTATTATACATATAAACCTTCCTCTTGAATCAATATCTATAAAAAAACCGCATCTAATTTCGTTGCATAGTTTTAAAGATCTGAGCAAACATAGGGACAGACAGCTGGAAGTAGGGTTACCAGATACAAATTTCAAAAGTCCTGACAAAATTCCTGATTTTCGGCCAGAATTCCTGACACGAGTCCTATTTCTTCAATTTGTCAATGTTGATTGATTTATGTTTATATTGTAAAAAAAAAGATAATTGCGATTATTAATAAGTTGCAATTCATGAAACTCCAAAGTACTTGTGGCTTTGCCCTTTTTGTTATTGTGATTAAAAATAAAAGTTTACAGTGTATAAAATTCTATGGTTTCATTTATTTGCCGAAAATTCCTGACATTTCCCTTTTCCGGCCGCATTCCTGACATATACTGTCTAAAATTCCTGACATGTCAGGAAAATTCCTGACATCTGGTCACCCAAGCAGGAAGCGACTTTGTTTTATACTATGTATGTTGCGATATTGATATTGTATGTAAGTACATACTGTGTGTGTGCATTAGTTAATTGTGCGGGAAAGTCCCTAGACAAGTTTTAGCTGATTTGGCTTGCAAAATTACTTACTTGTTTATGGGAACACAAAACTACATTCAACAAATAGTTTTGCACAATTAATTTCATCTTTACAGAGCATGTTTAACTAACTTGCCTTTGGCTGGGCCCATGCCCAGGAAATCCATAGATGACTTTGTTACTATGTTGGATAGTAATAATTAACAAACATAAATGAAAATCCGAGTTCCTGATTATTAAGTGCCTAGGGGTCCGGAATGAATTAGTGCCCATGGGCTTAGACAGCCTTGTGTGCAACATCCTGTGTTGATGATTTGGATCTGCCATCCCATGGCAAAAGAACATAACCTAAATACAGTTACTTGGTGAAAAGGCAGTTTATTTTGTTACTGTCAGTCAAAATTATTTATTTCATTTAACATAAATTATGCACTAGAATAGGTCTCCTGTCTGTTGCTTTTTCCTATTGCTACTGAATTATATCAAAATATTTCAAAGATTACGTTCTTTCTTAATTCATCAGTATAATTTAAAGGACTGCCTTACATTGTTTTACCATAAGAGGGCAGAGTTACATGCTATTTTTATGTAAGGGTGTATATTGTTGTCTAGTATCCATAGTACAAGCATTTGCGCAAGATCTTAGCTATTTAGGTATTTAGTTATCTTAGCTGCAATGTCTAATTTGATGATGGTTGCATGTTTCGTTATGACCTATTTGGATATATGTATACAGAGATGAACTATATTAATTTTCAATTCAGCATTACGAAGTAATTATTTAATGCTCACTGGGCATTTCCATGATCTGCTTATCTTTGTATAACAAGTAGCTAAATTGTAATATGTCACAATACTAGTGTTCATTGTTTTGTTTATTGACACATCTTGTTTCAAGTATTTGCATATAATTTCATTGAGAGCCATTAAAACTGTCAACTTTTTGGGATGTTATAAATAAACTGAAACTTAAAATTCCTAGATGATTAGTGATTACCTTTTCAAAGGGAAAAAAGTTTGTTAACTTTTGAAACAATGGAAATTTTTGATCGCAAAATGTAATGACCATACCTAGGATAACTCAGGGCACGTTCTAGGGATAGGATATCGATAAAAAAGATGTCGATATAATTAAATTAATTTAAGTGCTCATTGAACATTCTCGATTACTATAAAGAGGTTCGATGTCATATCTGATATCGAGCCTCTTAAATTAAGGTCATTAATAAAAGTATGAGGATGTCATTTCAATCAAAATGTCAATTTACGTATATTATGAAAATAATTTTAAAATAAACATGTAAATACACGTTTTAATATGTTTATGTGAATATGTGGAGAAATAAGTAATATTTATTTATGTCGATGACATTTAGATGTTGACAGTAACATCGATATATTATTTTGTCGATAAAATATTTTGCTATGTCACTTTCGTATAGGTGCCCCGAGTTATCCTAGGTATGGTAATGACTAAAAAAAGTCACATTTTAAAATAATTATAAATTTCCATTTTGAAATGTCAATGTTTGTAATAACAATGGTTATGAAATGCAAGTCACTGATCATAAGTATATTTTTATTGTGTTTATAAATTAATTGGTATGAAATGGTAAAAACTATATGTAATCAATATGCATAAAATGTGGTTAGGTTAACGGATCCTGATCAACTTTTGCAGAACTTTTCATAAACAACACAGTCATTAGTTTTATACATAAAAGGTTATTGGACAGGAAATTGCATATAAAACCTATTGTATAAAAAAACCTACTCAAACAAAGTTAAGGGCATAGATATGTTTTTTTTACTATAATGTACTGCATAGTACAAGTTCTAAGGAAGAAACAAATGATACACATTTTACTTTCAACCAAAAAGTTTAAGTTACAGTCATAGAATGTTTGTTTATGTTAACTGTTATCCATGTTTATATGACCTTGCTACTTTAACCATAAACATTTCAGCACCATGGAAAAGTAAGTAATGGACGGATGACAAAAAACGACCAATTCGGCCACATTGTGGCGCGGCAACAGTAGAGCAAACATTTCGACATTGAAACCTCCGCGTTGAGAAACTCAGAAAAATGAAAGGACCTTCAGGCCGGCCGTTGCGAAACCTTAGTCTAGCGTAAATTATAAAAAAACGTAGCTCACCTAGGCAGCATACGAGGAACTTCAGAAGCGTGAACACGAAGGCGTTGTAGAAGTTAGCGTCGTAGTAAGTCTCCGAGTCGGACATATCGACGTGGTCGATGGTCACATTGCTGAGCAGCGTCACCTCGTCGCCGCTGGACACTGGCAGCCCCAGGCTGATCTTGAGGAACTCATCCACCACAAACAACGGCGGCACTCGCAGGAGAACCTCCACCAGAGCCAGTGCCTTCGACCTCAGAGACATTATTCATTTATGAAGCCGTCCCACACGCCAACACAAACAACTTTTTCACCCAGCCGCAACGACCGATACGCGGCGAACACCAGTCCCAGATGTCGATGTTCTCCCGGAGATTTTTTATTTAATATTTGAATCACGTAATTGTAATAAGAAAATATGACTGAAATTTTTGCGACAATTAAAAAGTTGACATTTACGAATTCTGTAATTGCCATATTTCAAGAAAAAAATACAGTGTCGCTACTATTGAAATTTATTTGACAGATAGGGAATGACAAAGTGAAAATATGTATAAAAATGTATTAACTTAAATAAAAAAATATAATATATTTCATTTCAAAATGTTACTCACAATAATATTCAACTCTGCTTCATCGTAAGGATCGTAAGTAATTTAAATCGCAGTCGGCATAGTAGCGTCATCTAACAAATGAGTTAGGAACTAAATGCCTGCGATATTTTTATATGACGTTGGACGGACGTTTCTTAGGGACGTTTGGTGAAGACATTGCCATCTGTTGAGCGAAAGTTAAATCCGTAACTTGAGAATGGTTAATGGTTTAGGTTTTAGTTAGGATTTAGAAATCCCTTTAAAATTGAGAAAATAAAAACTCTATCCGTGAGATCCTGTAATTGGCTTCCCTGCTTTCTATTATATTTAAGTTTACTCAAAATTGTTAAAGCTGTTGGTTCTCCTAAATAAATAAAATAAAAAAAAAAAGTGGTAAAATATGAAAAACGATTTTCGGAAAGTAGAGTATACCTACCTATACCTACACTCTTAGCGTTGTTACTTTGTGATAAACATGAATAAAACAGATTTTTTTTTCATGTTTTAAGGGCGCTTTGGGAGTTGGCGTCGACGTGATGCTGAATCATCGTGCTTTTGTAAAAAGTACAAAACTTCGATACTTTTAGGCGCCCGATCACTGTGATTTCATGATTTGTAAGCTGTAACCGTGACGTTCTTTATATTATCCACCTCTAGTAACACCATCAGAAAGCTTTGCCTTAGCATCATCAAGCGCAGAACTTTAGCGCGGAATTAACTATATTGAGCGCTTAGGGTTGCCATCTCGACTTGATTACTCGCAAAATATTATTTTCTTCGGTTTTCGCGATTGTTACATAATTGAAATAAAACACCACCACAGCCCATAGGCCTCTTCACCCCGGCAGGCCTTATAGTGAACCACTGGTGAACATTTTTTAAAAATACACCAAGTGCGAGTGGGACTCTCGCACGAAGGGTTCCGGGCCATTATCTGTAAGTTTGTTGTATGGGAGCATTGGGAGCCCCCTTAAACATTTATTTTATTCTATTTTTAGTATTTGCTATTATAGCGGCAATAGAAATACATCATCTGTGAAAATTTCAACTGTCTAGCTATCACCGTTCTTGAGATACAGCCTGATGACAGACGGACGGACGGACGGACGAACGGACAGCGAAGTCTCAGTAATAGGGTCCCGTTTTTACCTTTTGGGTACGGAACCCTAATAAAGTAATTATAATTAATGCCCTCCTGGCACACGAAGGTACCTATACCTAACCATCTAGAGTCAGACCACGCTACCCTTCCAAGCAAATGAACTGTCGAACCATGCAAAGTGAATCAGTTTAGTTTGATTTGACAGTTCATTTGCATGGAAGAGTTTTAGCGTGGTCTGACTATATCATTGACGTATTAATTACATGGACACCCAATCCGACGGAAAAAATGGCACCCTCCCAACTAATGCAAAATCACAAATCGCATTAGTTGGGCGATCAGTGTCGTTTAGACCATGACACGTGACGGGTCTCAAAATGACTTAATTTTCAGTGAAAAATTGCAGAAATAACAGCTATAAAATAAAAAAAAAGGTCGGAATATTCTTTTTTACGCAGATTCTATTGATTAATTAACGAATCCTATGTAAAATCATAGCATATTTTAGATTATAATTATTTATTTTGTCCCTACAAAATGCACCTCATCACAGAACAAAAATCTAAGGAGTCGCTATAGTTTTATATTTTATTTATTAATAAAGAAGTGCAATAAATAATTATCCTATTTTTTTATTAAATATTCCCACGCGATCTTGAAAAATTGAGGTCACGTTTAGGAAGAGACAGACGTCAAGAATAATTTCAGCCAAATAATTCGTCTCTCGTGTGTTCGTTCGGCATAATCATAGGTATATGTTTTTTTGTTATGTTTAATCAAAAGAAGCGTAAAAGTCTTTCACTCAACACAGCTTTAATATCTCAATAAAAACGTAAAAAATGACAATGTATACAAAAGAAGCGTAAAATGGTTATTTAGTGTTTGTGGTAGTAGGTATCTATACATACATAGATATACACTGTCTCAGGCGCACGTCACATAGGATGCTGCGTTTAGTTACACGCGAGCCGAGGGCGAGAGTGGACGCATATATGATATTGCTATGTGTGCGAAGGCGAGTGAGCCATTGTATGAACATATGCCTTTTACAGGCAGATCCTACAGGTTACATTAATAAAAAAAAATGCTTTATTTGGTTTATTTTGTCTCAGAGTCACGTATACTTGTTTTATTGTGTCTCAGAGTCACGCCACGAACGCCAAGGACACCTAAAGACAATATGTGCTGCTGTGCATACTACGCCACCGACTTTCACGCCACGCCATCAAACTTTAAAGGGTTAAAAATGTTAATATTTTGCACTTGCCTTACTCTTATTTCACATACTAGAACAAGATGAGTTGAGAAATCATAATGTCATTATTACTGATCCCTTCTATGCATTGTCGGGACCCTTTTATGCAGTTGTTAAATAAAAACGTAACTTAATTTGTTATTAACAATTTACGAGTTTATTTAGTTCAAACAAGAAATATATTTTAATACCTAAATAAAATAATAATGAAAATATTTTTAGTATGTAAAACTATTAAAATCTGCTCCATTCGTGCCATGTTCCAAGTTTGACAAGAGACATGAGTCAGGGTACGCTAAAAAAGTTAATTTACACGAAACATATTTGTGGTAATAAGTACGTAAGCCAATTTGACACTTAAACGTTTGAGTAAAGAGTTATTTTGTACGAAGTAATTATGTTGTTGTAAATTACAAATAAGCGTTATTGGCATCTACTTGAACATGACAGCAGTGCCACTTTTTTCGACAGTTTTGTTCGGGTCTGTGGCTCTATTATAAATAATACCTCAATGGACTATATACACATAATTAAGGCTCCCCTGCTGGCATTTAAGGGTATTTATAGGTAGGTAGTTTGCAGAAATGTATATTTGACGGAGAAAAATGGTGTTATTTTTTATGGTTTATGGTTTAAGACATTTATTTCTCATAAGAATTTGATTCACTTAACATGAGAAATGTAACATAGAAAAATAATTGCATGCAAATTATAATTATTATTAATAACATACTTAACAAGTGTCAACTTCATAAAAACATACAGGTAAACATTTGTATTACGGAGGTAGATTTCAATTCGCCGCTCGGTCGGTACGTAAGTACGCGCGCAGCGAATGCAGCTAACTTGTTCCCGATACATTGTTGTCATGTGCTCGTAGAAACACAGATCGAGCGCTCCTGGATATGACATCTTGTTTGTCCGTACTCATGGGCTTCAATACGATACTTTTTATTATTTGGTATTGGATATGACATCTAGATAGTATCTATATAATAAAATTGAAAATGCCAGAACGGGATAGCGCACTAGGGAGGAAGCGAGATGGCGCCTTACAAAACTCGACGTTCTTTTAGATCACGTTTCTCCCATACGATGCACGTTACCGCAGAAAAAACTATTCAAATCTATTGTCTAAATATGAGAATGGAATAAGAGCGTAAAAAATACCGTTTTCACTACGTATTACCTTCACAATCGGCTAAAGAAATCTTCATAAAATTCTTCATTTCGCGACCGTCGACCATTTCCGGCGATACTCGGTTCTTCTCGCTCTTATGGCTCAGGTTCAAGTAGCCTAAAGTTTCTTTTCGCTATATGACTTAAGTTTAAGTAGCCAAAAATTTTGGCGTCATGTTGGTACGCCGTTATATCGAAGTTTTTTACTCGAAATGTAATGACTACGCACTTTGCTTGACGTATGTTGTTTTCTCTGTCAAACTAAATGTCATCGGCATTGTCATTGTCAGCGAATTTTCTGTGCAATAAGCAAAAAGTGTTATGAAAATGCCGAGAATTGAAAGTATTAAGTGATTATGTTATTAATTTGTATTTTGATCGCGACCATCACGGTTTTATTCAGATTGACCACCACGGTTTCGGGAGATGGAGGAATGGCGATGGCATGTTTAATTTTTGTTAAATTTGAATTTAACAGATTATGTATTATTATAAACACAAGAAAAATATCCTTGCAAGGCAATGTACTCATTGTTCTGCATCTCGGTGCGTAGAATGCGTTGCGATAATGTTGGGTTAGTAAGACCTCAGGGGTTGCGGTATAGGAAAGGTGGGCCAGTTTTGGGACAGAAAAATTTCGGTGTCGTGAAATTTATGTCAATATAACACCTCATTTTTATTAAAGTATCCTTTAAAACATCCTATAATAAGCATGTTTTGTTATGTAAACTTTTTCTCTCAGATCAATATTTACCGAGATATTGGGGTTTTTAAGGTAAAAATGCTGTCTGAAAATATGGTACATGGGTTGAAAACCGAAAACTGTAGGTTAGGTTAGGTTTGTTTTGTGACCATGTATAGCGGAGCGAGCGTAGCGAGCGAAGCGTCAAAATGCTTGCTTACATGACCCTCATAAATAGTCTACTATTATTACGTACCTACATCAAAATATGTTTATGCATTTGAACCCCAATATCTCGGTAAATATCGATCTGAGAGAAAAAGTTGAAAGAATAAAATATGCTTATTTTAGCGTAATCTACTAGATTCAATCTAATTTAAGCCCAAACCAACAAAAAAAAATTAGTCCTAAAATCGGTCCAGCTTTGCTATACTCTGACCCTTACTGCTTATTTCTCGAGAAGATCTAGATTGTTCCCTATTTTCAGAGGATTCTTTTCCCACGGATTTGTCTGTTACTGAAGCGGCACTGCCTATTAATGGTTATTATTTTTACTTTTGTTTATTAAGCTTTGCTAGGCTTAGATTTGCTTTGAGTAACATTTGTACATGTAGATATGTATTACTCTCCAGTCCATTTATTACTTTAAGTATATATAATAAAAAAAAAACAAATTACATGTTCAAGTGTTACAAATAGGAAGTACATATTTCATTTACGCGAGCGAAGCCGCGGGCACGTCTAGTTGTAATATATAATCTTCAATTTTATTTACGTTATAAATAAAATAAGTATAAATTTAAGTTATAATATTTAAAATTTGTAGTTAAAACTTAACTGTTTTATTAAATATTTTATTTTGTATATTCCATTTAATTTAATATGTATATTAGTTTAGTTTAAAATAGTAAATTAACGATCTCTTTGGCAGTTTAGCAAGTTAAAAGTAAGACAGGTATTATATGTATACATTCATTTCATATTTTTATTATTATATTGTATTTCATTTAAGTATATGGTTTCATTTTTTAAATAATATTAATTAATATATTATACTGCTTTATTGATCAACATTACCAACACATAATATAGTGTGAAATAATATGATACAATTAATGAATTATGTATAACATTTTATTATTATTATTATTTAATATATATATAAATATGTATAGTTATATGTATTTATCACTTAACATTAATTTTACGATATTTCATATTTCATTATTCTAGGGAAACGGCGTTACTCACAATGTAATGTTTGAGTAATTTTTTGAACATGTAAGTAGATTTCGTTTCTTTAACATCTCTCGGTAGTTTATTGTATAGTTTTGCGCCTTCATGCATAATAGTTTTTTTACCGTAGTTAGTCCTCGATCTGTATAGTAGTATTCCACTGTGTCTTAGCCGGAGCCTTGGTATATGTTGTTTTTTACTGAAAGTTATTTGGGAGTGCATGTCTTTATTTAGTATCTTTCTTACTAATAAACAGCTATTGTAGATGTAGGTTTGTGTTATGTTCATTATTTTGGTTTCTTTGTATATTTTTACGGTAGGTGTCAAGAAGTCGTAGTGGAACAACACCTTAACTAACTTATTTTGCGCTCTTTGTATAACATTTAAATTTGTTTTAGCAGCAGCACCCCACAGCTCTATTAAGTATTCAATATGTGGCTTAACTAGTGAATTATAAATAATATATCGAACGTCACGTGGTATGCATTTTACAATACCACGCAACGCTAAAGTTAGTGAGACTAACTTACTTTTGATTTTAGCTATATGGGGCTTCCAAGAGATATGTTTATCTAGGACCAGGCCGAGGTATTTTTCTTGTTCTACGTTTTTTAAAGCCTGACCGTTTATTGACAGTAATTTGTGATTAGGTATTATTTTATTTTTAGGTGTAAATATGATATAATTGGTCTTGGAAGTATTTATTGTCAAATGATTATGTTGGAACCATGTGTTCAATAAATCTAAGTCATTTTGTGCATCTGATATTATTGTTTCAATAGAATTTCCAAAGTAAAAAAGACAGGTGTCATCAGCATATAGGGTTATGTCACCTTTAAGTCCAATTTTGTGGACATTATTAATATAAATAAGAAATAGCAAAGGTCCTATAATTGATCCTTTTGGCACGCCGTAATTAATTGATTGAGGCTCGCTTTGACTAGAGGCAATTTTGACTACTTGACGACGATTTGACATATAGGATTTAAATATATCATATGCTTTACCTGCTATACCTAACTCAGTTAATTTATTTAGAAGCAACGTATGGCTTACTGTGTCAAAAGCCTTTTTCAAGTCTATAAATACTCCTAGTACTATTTGTTTCTTATCTATATTAATTTTGATCTGTGTAACAAGGTCCACAGCCGCAGACAGTGTGTTGGATTTTGGCCTAAACCCGTATTGTTTTTGATAAAAGAAGTTTTGTGTGATTAGGAACTTTTCTAGTCTGTTGTAAAGCACTCTTTCAAAGATTTTAGATAAAACAGGTAATACTGATATAGGACGATAATTATTAGGATCACTTCTTTTACCAGATTTGTATAATGGTGTGACTTTTGCTACTTTAAGACTATCAGGAAAAATTCCATTAGCTAGACACTCATTGATGCAATCTGTCAACTCCTCTACGATAAGGTTTTTTACAAGCTTTTATTTAGCTTGCATTGTATGTTTAAAGTATGTTTGTTCGGGTGAAATCTTGCAAATCAATTTTCAAGCAGATATCGTCAACCGATTGAGCTGAAATTTTGCATACTTACTTAACTTTGATGACAATACAATAATATGGTACCATGGGGCTGATCTTATGATGGAGCCGGAAGGTGGCCATAGAAACTCTATAATAGAAAAAGCAATCCTACCGAGCTTGGGCTCTTTAGAATCGTCTCAGTGAGCATTTGATGGATATCCAAAGAAAAGTACAGTCGGCTATAAAAGCTTGCCACTAAAATATCATTTTTGACAGAAACTTATTTCAGTCAACGTTTGACAACGGTAACTGAAAAGTTACTATTAAACGTCATCAGGAAGGTGGACCGGTCCGTGACTCAAAATGGCCGCATGCGTTTAAGTTTTGTTGTTCGTTATTTATGAATTTTTTTGTTCAATGTGTAGTATTGATAGCGTATTGTGCAGTAATCAAACGAATGTGTGAATAGCTAATGAAGAATTCAACTTGAAGCGTACATAGCCCTTCCTGGGTCAAGGCCCGATTGTCCGTGTGGTTTTTTGTAAATCGCTATCACTTTACAAAAAACACGATTTTCTCAACTCACCGTACAACGTGGTATCAATCCTCTATCTAGTCGCCGTGTGCGATTGGATTGACATTGGCAGTAATGGTCGCTGAACTGTGATCGGTGCCATCTTTAAAAACCGGCCAAGTGCGAGTCGGACTCGCGCACCGAGGGTTCCGTACAAACACTTTCCATCCCTAAGTGGTTAAGTTAAGTTTGCACCTGGTATGTATAGCGCCCCACATAAATTAGGTGCAAAGTTAGGTATTAAAAAAACTACTTACTAGATCTCGTTCAAAACAATTTTTGTTGGTAGTTTTTATAGTAATGTACATCATATGTTTTTTTTAGATTTTTAATTTTCTTATTTTAGAAGTTAGAGGGGGGGGGACCAACTTTTTTCCACTTTGGAGGCGTCTGTCACGCAAACTATTCGGTTTAGAAAAAAAATGTTTTAGAAACCTCGATATCATTTTTGAAGACCTATCCATAGATACCCCACACGAATGTGTTTGATGAAAAAAATTTTTTTGAGTTTCTGTTCTAAGTATGGGGAGCCCCCAATATTTATTATTATTATCTTATTTTTGCATCAAAATCTTAATGCGGTTCACAGAATACATCTACCTACCAAGTTTCAACAGTATAGCTCTTATAGTTTCGGAAAAAAATGGCTGTGACATACGGACGGACAGACAGACGGACAGACGGACAGACGGACAGACAGACATGACGAATCTATAAGGGTTCCGTTTTTTGCCATTTGGCTACGGAACCCTAAAAAATAGATACGTCAGGAAGGCTCAAATAATGCATATACCTACGCGAGGTCCGAACGCGGTGTCTCGTTCACTCCTATGGTTCCACTGTTGGCGCGAAGTCGTGGCCAGGCCGTTAGGCGTCTACAGTCCGACCAAAAAGAGTAGAAGTTAAAAAGTGGCAATACTGTAGTGTCCTCCCTTTCTAATCAATATAAGAAAACGGGGACGACACTACAGTACTGCCACTTTTTAATTTCTACTCTTTTTGGTCGGGCTGTACTTTTCTTATCAAGGCAGCAAAGGAGTGGAACTCTCTTCCGGATCTCTTTAAGTCGGGAATGAGTAGGCATCTTCTAGGCAAGCAAGCCAAATCTTAGGCATTGTTACTTTACATTGAGGTCAATTGCCAAATGATTGGCTTATCTAGACTAAAAAAACCGGCCAAGAGCATGTCGGGCCACGCTCAGTGTAGGGTTCCGTAGTTGCCCCTCCTTCACAATAGACAATAAAATCAAATTTAAATTACAAGAAAGATTTCAAGCTCTATAAAAAGGTCGTAAACGCCAAAGTAACTCTAATTACTTATTACTTTCTGGAAGTTATCGATTATACGCACCAAATTGAGCGAAATGTTTAAAGCAGTATGGCACTTAACTAATATGTCTAACGTTCGAAGTATAAGAACATGCGCGGCACTTACGTTATTTTAAAGAAAATTATGAAATTTAGCGATAACTCAAAAACGGCTCGACCGATTTTATTCAATATAGTTTTCATTGAAAGTACTAATAAGGCCATATTTTCATGAATTTTTCCATAATTTTTTAACTCGTGGTTGAGAAGTTAGAGAGGGGGGGGGGGACACAATTATGTGGATTTCCCGAGCGAATATTTACAAAACTGCTGACTTTATCAAAAAATTATGTTTGAAGACCCCTATTATTTTTAAAAGACCTATTCAACTACATCCCACACGCTAGGATTGGAACGAAAAAAAAAATCACCCCTCTTTAGGTAGGTAGGTACCCGAAAAAAAAATTTTTTTTTTTTAGTTTTAATTTTACCGTTATGTCGGCGTGATACATACACATACTCATACCAAATTTCAGCTTTATATCACTTATGATCACGGAGCTAAGCCGCGGACGGACGGACGGACAGACGGACATGGCGAAACTATAAGGGTTCCTAGTTGACTACGGAACCCTAAAAAGGGAAATTTTACACTAGAGCTCCAGTCTCTATCTATTCGGTAAATTCAATCTTACCTTGAAAACTTTTCCACGCAATGCCACTGGCACTTGTAATTTTTAATACGTACCTTACTGCGATAAAGTTCTAAAACGGGCTAATTTCGACTGTTGACAACCCTACGTCATTTGAATCGATGGAAGCTTGTCGGGCTTCCTGTAGGGCTTCGACGGCAAATTAAAAAGCGAGCTTTGAGCTTTCAAAGCTCGTATTGTGGGTTTTGGCGAGTAAATAGCATAGTTTTTGTAAGGAATATCGTTTTTATTGTCGATTTTATGAACTCGACTCCCGAAAGCCGTGTGATACGGCCAGCTTCTATAAGCTTTTGTTAATGTAAAGGAATGTACTAAAGTTTTTTACGGGTACCTAGGTATACAATTATAATTTTTTTTCGATAGTCCTTGCTATAAGGATATCAACAAACTGCAGCTCTTTAGTTTTTATTGACGATAGTTTATACAAAGTATTTATTTAAACTTCCGACATACTTCAACTTTTAATTGGGTTCTCTGTCTTTAAAACTCAAAAAGTTCTGTAGTTTGTAGGTCTTTATAGCATACTATCGGGAAAAATATAATTTAATAGTCTTTAAAAAACTTTACATTCCTTATTGTATGATATGCGTCTGCAAACCACTCTCCGAGTCAACAGGGATGTTTTACCAACTACGCTACGCCAAAAGCAATAAAATCTTCAAACAGACACTTCCTTCGTTTAAAATAATGTTTTCTTCGGTTTCCGCGACCTGTCACACATTTTAATAAAACAATTTAACCGGATTATATCGCGTATATTATTTGATTGCTCAGTGGTGCGGCACTGGAAGTTTGTGCACTTGGGTGACAGACCAGTAATGTTTGATGTTAAGTAGCCAAAAAACTTGGCCAATAAATTTCTGTAGGACTTTATTATGTATTTTTTTTTTGTTGTCACTCAAATTATTATTATTTTTAATGATTATACACTTTTAAATTATTCTTATTATTATTTTATTGGAATTTTTTGACTATGTTTTTGAATTTTACTATGTTATAATTCAGATTTTTGATATTTGTGTTATCTACTAATCCCTAGACAATAAGATCTTTTGTATTACTAACAATCTATGGACTCTGGTCTGAAATAAAGATTTGAATTGAATTGAAAAAATATTATTTGAGCCTTCCTGACATTTCGGTAGCTTTCCAGTTACCGTTGTCAAAACAAGCTTCATTGGTTGGTTTTTTAAAGACTTCCAATACACATAATCCCACGCTTTCTGTATCTATTGGTTTTTGTATTGTATTTGTATGTAATACTTACAGCAATAACACTTATAACCATAATAACGCGTTTTTACACGTGTATCACACCCGTACTCTACAATTTCCTAACTTTAATTACCATGATATTTTCAAATGACAATAATTTCCGAACAGATTACGCTAAAAGCGCGCGCAAAAAAATGGCGGTGTAAATCTGCGGCAATCTGTCAAAACACGCGCCGGGCACGCGCCGGCCGTTGAATACAAATGAAAGAGATAAGTTTTGTCTATGGAACCGCAGTGAGATATTAAATTACACAGATCTTTTATTTGCGCTTCCGATTGAGTAGTATCAGTTTACGGCGATTGATAAGTTAAATAAATGTTTAATGTTATTGTTCGGGGATCCTTGATGTTGGTTTTGGGAATGGGTTGGTTAATTCGTTGTATTAGTGTTAATTTGGTGTGTGAATTTGGATTATTATTTGAACTGCTATTGATATTAATTGGCGACGACGTGGCGTCAAACAGGTTGTAGAATTCTACTATGAATGGCGCCCAACACAACCAAATGTTAGGTCTTCTATCTAGGCATGTATTTAACCGGGCTTCTAAAACAATAAAAGAAGTCTAACCTAACCTACTAAAATAACCACTTGGCAGGTAATTCAATAACTTAACATCTATTCCCTGGGCATATGTGCCAAGTTATTGTTTTAGTTGCCCGTAAAATAATGAATAACCCATTCTATTCTATTGTTAATTTGTTACACTTGGGTATATCTACCTACCAAATTTCTCGTACATCCCACGAGATTTTTTTTATGTAAAAATTTAATTTAATGTTTAACATTTAAATTTACAGTGTTTTATTCTATTAACCATCAATCACCACACTTATTTTAACAATTGCCAAAACACCGTTTAATTGAAAACCATTCTTTGTGCTTAAAATGGGGTCCACTTCTGTCAGGATAAAAGGTCATAACTTCAACGTATATTAATGTCGTTTATGTTTTTTAGAGATTTAATTCCATTCACCGCCATTCAGTACCTGCAGTTCAAACATTTGTATTGCACTTGCTTTTAGCTCTGGGGCAAATACAGGTGGCAAACTGTTACAATAAGCGGTTGGATTGTTTGCTTAGGGATTTACATGTGATGTTGTGGGGGTAGAGCATATAGTTGTTTTTTATTTATTGAGATGAACTGTGTCGGATTGATTGGTGTTTGCTGATTTTTATCATATTTTTAGTTTAGTTACAGTTCTCACGGGTAAAATTATGGTGTCAGTTTAGTATTGATTTATTACGAATAATAAGGGAAGGGTTTTTCTTAAAAATATAACAAAATCACAATGATTATTTCTATTTGCTTAAAAATGTCTTGAAGATATTTTGAAGACAATGATTTAGTACGGACATGATGTACCTACACCTCCCACTGAAAGTAGAAAGAAACGCAAGTATATATGATCATTGTGAGCTACGATACGAAGCTCCCCAAAAGGCCGGCATAACCATCTCCTTTTTGCTTCGCAGCTGTCGGGTAAAAAGTAAGTAGGTACTTATATTCAGTTAAGTTGGTAGCATTTGATGATACAGATCTGATGTACCTAGTGAATAATAGTTTTCCATCGTATTTTGTCGGAAAAGTTAATTTTAGCATGTTTTCTCTCAACTTCGGTGAAAGAGGTGAAATATTAAAACGAGCTTTCCCGAGAAAATACGATAGTAAACTAATTATTCACCACATCTACCTACTACTGGCATATGTGTACCTATTGCGTAAACAGTAGTAGTACTTATTCACAAGATCATAATCTCTACAGTCGAATGTACCTAATGTACCTATCTTAGGTACTTACTTCCATTTGTCCTAATGCGAGCTACTCTACAGAATTAAGAAAAACCGGTCAAGTGCGAGTCGGACTCGCGCACCGAGGGTTCCGTACAAACACTTTCAATCCTTTAGTGGTTAAGTTAAATTTGCACCTGGTATGTATAGCGCTCCATACAAATGAGGTGGAAAGTTAACGCAACCAATCCCGTTTGTTGTATGGGAGCCCCCCTTAAATATTTATTTTATTCTATTTTTAGTATTTGTTGTTATAGCGGCAATAGAAATACATCATCTGTGAAAATTTTAACTGTCTAGCTATCACCGTTCTTGAGATAGGTACAGCCTGGTGACAGACGGACGGACGGACGGACGGACGGACAGCGAAGTCTCAGTAATAGGGTCCCGTTTTTACCGGCCGATGTTAAGATAGAATACGCAGTGGCAGTTATGTTTACACGAGGTTTTATTCTATTATAAAAGACTAAGAAGGTAATAATCGAGAATTTAGTGTATTTTGGGAAAAGACCTTTTTGTGAATCGATCATTATGGGAATAATGTGTTTTGCTATTACAAATTAAGGGTATTTTGGGAATGGAGCCTTTTGGGTATCGGTTTTAATGGGCTTCAATCAATTTGAAATTGGTTCATACTGAGAAGAGTGCAAGTCGAGAACGGTTCATTTTGGCAATAAGTTAATTTGGGTTCCATTCGTAATGAGAATGGATCTTTTAGACATTGGATCGTATTGAGTACTGGTGCATTTTGAGTTTAGTGTCGGATGAACCGGAAAGGTGAAATTATGTAACAAAGTCTTAAGAATAAATACAACATATTTTCAGAGATAGAAGACTAAAGTTTGCTTCCTTAACTCATTTAGGTAATTAAAATTTGTATCATTTTTTCCCTTGTACGACGACAAATTAACTATAGCTATAAAACATTACCGATTTGAGGTTCATTAATGTGTCGTTAATTATAGTCGCATAACGGAACTTTTTCCGATCGCTTTTTAAGGGTTCCGTAGTCAACTAGGAACCCTTATAGCTTCGCAATGTCCGTCCGTCTGTCTGTCCATCCGCGGCTTAGCTCCGTGATCATTAGTACTAGAAAGCTGAAAAAAAAACTTTTTTCGTGTACCTCTCGTACACCTAAAGTGGGGGTGAATTATACCTAATTTCGGATGTCGTTGAATAGGTCTTTTAAAAATGATAGAGGTTTCCAAACATTATTTTTTGATAAAGTCAGCAGTTTTGTAAATATTCGCTCCAAGTACCTACTTTCAATGAAAACTATATCGAAAAAAAAAAACGATCAAGCCGTTTCTGAGGTACCTATCGCAAAATTTCATATTTTTTTTTAAAGACGTAACTGCCGCGCGGTGTCCTTATACTTCGAACGTTACACAATACACATATTAGTTAAGTGCCATACTGCATTAAAACATTCTGCTCAATCTGGCGCGTATAATCAATAACTTCCAGAAGGTAATAAGTAATTACAGTTACTTTGGCGTTTATTACCTTTTTATAGAGCTTGAATTTGTAACAAATTTTGTTGAAAAGTCAGTAGAAGGCAAAGTTTTGGAAGATAAAATATCAGATCACAATTTCATAGAATTAAAATGTACATTTTCAGGCACAGTAAATTGCAACAAAAGGTTAGACAATAAAATTGAAACTAGAGTCTTTAATGATGATAGCTGTAATTACTTTCACTTCCTGTTTAATAGCGATGTCACACTAAGAAACACAATATTGAGTTTAAAAAATGCAAATGAAAGAATGAATGCACTAGTTTCAGCCATTAATTATTATTATAATATAGCTTTTCCCAAAAAACGTGTTACAGTTAAGCCCAGAAATGATACCTGGATCACCAAGGGTATTAAAACCTCAAGAGAGAATCTAAATAAAATGGAGATACTACAAGCACACTTTCCTGATGATCATAGGAAAAACCGGATTAAAGTGTATAAAAAGATTTATACACTTTATATATATGATTTGCTCTAAGAGGTTGGGAATCTCTGGACGAATACAGAACTCTAATAATATAGTCAAGGAAACATGGAAGGACGAACAGACAAACCGGTGTACTCCAGGGAACTCGAATGAAATTGAAGAGGTATTAGACAATAATGGAAACAACACAAAAGACCCTTCTAAGATGGCACAATTATTTAACGATTTTTATACTACAATAGCAGAAAAAATAACATGTAACTTAAAAGTTAGTGCAGAGGAATCCAAAAATTATCTAAATTCTGTTACGAAGCCAAAAAACCAGATACATTTCGGACTTACTAAAAGAACTTCACATGACAATAAACAAAATAAAAAACAAAACGTCGAAAGACATACAAGCCATGGATACCAGAATATTGAAGATCATAAGATATAATGATAATATCATGGAATTACTGCTGATTGTCTTAAATAGCTGCATAGAGGAAGGGACTTTCCCAGAAATACTGAAAACCGGTAGAGTCGATATCGTACCTATCTTTAAGAAAGGTAAATCTAATGACCCAAGCAACTACAGACCAGTGTGTGTAATACCGGTCTTCTCAAAGGTCTTAGAAGCGGTGCTAAAAACCAGAATAATGGATTATTTTGAACACAACGATCTCTTCTCACACCACCAATATGGCTTCAGAAAAGGGAAATCCACAACCATGGTTATAAGAAGAGTCGTCGATTTTGCATTAGAGTCTATGGATGGGTCGCAGAAATGCGCAAGTATGTTCTGCGACCTATCTAAAGCTTTCGACTGTATACGGCATGATATTCTCATTCACAAACTACACCACTATGGTTTTGACGGCATAGCTTTAAAAATGATGGTCAGTTACATGCAGAATCGAATGCAAGTGGTTGAAGTTAGAAAAAATGTGTCATCCCCTGAAATATGTAAAATAGGCGTACCTCAGGGATCAATTCTTGGCCCAGTATTATTCTTGATTTATGTCAATGACTTGCCTTCGAATATACCAGAATGGGCGCAGATCAGCCTTTTTGCAGATGACACACATATTGGAGTCAGACACAAAGATCAACCATCGATGGAAATGGAAACCTAAGATGCATCACAGACATATTGCACAAATGGTTTGAATGTAACGGCATTGTTTTAAATAAAAATAAAAGTACATTTGTAAACTACAAGACACTTTCAAGAAAAATCGATGTTACAACCACTTTTGAGTACACTCACAACACATGTTTCTTAGGCTATGAAATTGACAGTCAACTAACAAAAACTTTAAAAACTGTATACTATGCCTATGTTCAAAGTGTGCTAACTTATGCGATTACCATTTGGGGAAATGCAGTAGATGTAAACCGGGTATTGATTCTACAAAAACGCTCGATTAGAATAATATGCGGGGTAAATTGGCGCACATCTGCGAGGTCCTACTTTGTGAAGCTTGAAGTGATGACGGTTATATCGTGGTTATATCATTGTTTATATACAACTCTGTGTTAGAAATTCACAAGGAAGCAAGCACTCTACTTAAGCGTTCGGATTGCCACAATTATAATACGAGGAACAATAGCAAACTAATACTTCCATCACTAAGATTAAAAAAGTGCCAAAAACAGGGATTTTTTATTAAAATAAAGCTATTTAATAAACTGCCCACGCATGTCACGGATTTACCTTTTAATTTATTCAAAAACACAGTCAAGACTTTTTCCAAAACCATGCCTTCTATTCGATTACTGAATATTTATCATTAGAAAATATTTTAACTGACGCAAATTGTGAATAGATTTCTTTATACATATATTAAGCGTATTTACTTTGTATAGTAAATTCATACTCTAATAAGTATAATATTGTGAAATGCTGACCATGTAATGATCATGTTACATTATGTTTAATAAATAAACTAAAACTAAACTAAAACTAATTCTTTCTCGTAATTTAAACCTCGGGTGTATTGTGAAGGATGGGCTATTACGGAAACGGAACCTTAAACTGAGCGTGGCCCGACATGCTCTTGGTCGGTTTTTCTAAGGCTAACTACGGTTATACATTACGTCAAACTTTTTGGTCCTTCCTACTATAGGTAGTTCCGACCCCATTCATCGAATCAGTCACATTAACTCCACTCGTGTTGGCATTCCTTTCATTACATGATTCAAAGAAAGAGACAACAATACAAATCATTAAATTACAAGGGGCAACCCAGGCACGAAAAAGAAAGGTAGGTAGTACTATAGAGGTTTGAGAATGTCTGAATAGCGTGTCGTAAAAAGGGGCTTGCATTGATTGCTTTCGGGGCACCAATCACGGCGCGGTTGGGTAGGGATGTAGGTAGATTATTTGGATAAAACTTAGGAGCGTTTGACCGCCGTTCCAATGATTTATAATATTTCCAAAAAAATAACCGTCTTTTTGAAGTCCGTCACGTCACAAACTCACAAAAAGGATTCATTTATCTTGAGCTTATCTGTTTTAATTTTAAAACTCACATAAAGGATCAGGCGGCTGAGGCGTTCTTGTATTTCCTTTCCTTATTTTGAGAATCTGCTGCTGGTAGTGGTATTGCATTTTCTTTCAGTCATTTTTTAATTTAAAATTTATTTTAGCTTTTTTCAACATGCAACTACTTACTTACTTATGTAGGTACATTTCAAGCTACGGTATTACTTATATGAAGAATCTTTTCTTTATAAAGTTTAGGAAAATTCAGACCAGTAACATTATTCTGAGTTACTAAACTTGATACAGTCAAAAAACAGTTTTAGTAGAGTATACTTATGATTACGTATGACGAAGGTACCTATTGTAACAGTTTTTAATCTATATATATAAAAGAAGAAGTCCTGACTGACTCATCAACGCACAGCCGAAACTACCAATGTTAGAGAGTTGATTATTGCACAGTAGGTTACTTTTATAACGTGGGCTAGGGATAAGAAGGGATTTTTGGAAATACCTCCCCTAAGAGGTTTAAATAGGGGTGCAAAGTTTGTATGGGGTACAAGTTTTTTTTAAATCTAGGAACTTGAAACTTTTTAAACAGGTTTTAAAATAAAATGGAAGAAAACTAATTTCAGCGTTTTTGAAAATTCGCCCCCTAAGGTGGTAAAAAAGGGGTTAAAAGTTTGTATGGAAATTGAGTATTTTTTTGAGCGCGGGACTTGAATTTTTGTGTAAAGGTACACTATTAGAATACGAGAAAAGTTATTTCAGCGTTTTTGAAAATTCTACCCCTAAGGGGGTTAAAAAGAGGATAAAAGGTTGTATCGGGTATAAGTTGTATTTTAAGTTAGGAATTAGAAACTTTGTAAAAAGGTATTTTTATTAAAATATAAGTTTTTTTTTTAAACTCACCGAATTAAGTAAAGTTATTCGTTCGTAGATGTACCTGATTTTATAGTAATACCGCGTATTTAGAGCTAATTAGCCGAAAGTGTGATTTCAAACGCAATGTAAATTGTTAAATGAATAAATACTTATGACTTATGAAAAAAAAAGCCCAAGAGCGAGTCGGACTCGCGTACGAAGGGTTCGTTACTATGTATTTCGTAAACAACTGCAAAAAAGCACGCTAAGCAATTTCAACATTACTTAGATCTGAAAATAATAAAGATGTAAAATTTTCAAGATAAAGGTTCCACGCGGACGAAGTCGCGGGCGACAGCTAGTCTATATATATAAAAGAAGAAGTCCTGACTGACTCATCAACGCACAGCCGAAACTACTAATGTTAGAGAGTTGATTTTTTTCACAGTAGGTTACTTTTATAACGTGGGCTAGGGATAAGAAGCGATTTTGAAAAATTCAACCCCTAAGAGGGTTAAAAAGGGGATGAAAGGTTGTATGGGGTACAAGTTTTTTTTAAAGCTAGGAACTTGAAACTTTGTAAAAAAGATATTAAAATAAAATAAGAGAAAACTAATTTCACCGTTTTTGAAAAGTCATCCCGTAAGGTGGTAAAAAAGGGGTTGAAAGTTTGTATGGAGATCAAGTATTTTTTGAGCGCGGGACTTGAATCTTTGTTTAAAGGCATACTATTAGAATACAAGAAAAGTAATTTCAGCGTTTTTAAAAATTCGTTCCCTAAAAGGGTTAAAAAGGGGTTGAAAATTTGAGTCCATTACAAATTCCTTGAAACTTCTTATTAAGGCATATATAATAATAACAAAATAACATTAATTTAACGGTTTAAAAAATTCAACCTCTAAGGGGGTTAAAAGGGGGATGAAAGTTCGTCTTGGGGTTCAAATTTAATTTTAAGCTACAAACTTCAAACTTCGTTAAAAGTTATGCAAATAAAATGGAAGAAAAGTAGTTTCTGCGTTTTTGAAAATTCATCCCCTAAGGTGGTAAAAAAGGGGTTGACAGTTTGTATGGAGATAAAACCTTTTCTTACGCGTGGAACTTTAAACTTTTTATAAAGGCATATAATTATAAAACAAGAAAAGTAATTTCAGCGTTTTCAAAAATTCGTCCTCTACAAGGGTTAAAAAGGGGTTGAAAGTTTACATTGCGAATTGGCGATCAAACCTTTTTCTGAGCGCGGGACTTTAGACTTTGTATAAAGGTAAAGAATTAAAATACAAGAAAAGTCATTACAGCGTTTTTGAAATTTCAGCCCTGAAGGTGGTCAAAAAAGGGTTGAAAATTTGTATCGAGGTCAAAAAAAAATGTGAGCACAGGACTTGAAAGTTTGTATATAAGCATATTATTAGTAAACAAGAAAGGTGATTACGGCTTTTTTGAAAATTCAGGCCTGAAGGTGGTGAAAAAGGGGTATAAACTTGGTGAAGATCAAACATTTTATTGAGCGCGGTACTTGAAACTTTGTATAAAGGCATATTATTAGAATGCAAGAAAAACAATTTCAGGGTTTTTGAAAATTCAGCCCTTCAGGTGGTGAAAAAGGGGTTGAAAGTTTTTATAAAGATCAAACATTTTCTTGAGTTCGGGACTTGAAACTTTAAATAAAGGCATATCAATAGAATACAAGAAAAGTAATTACAGCGTTTTTGAAAATTCAGCCCTGAAGGTGGTGAAAAAGGGGTTGAAAATGTGTATGAAGATCAAACATTTTTTGAGGGCGGTACTTGAAACTTTGTACAAAGACATATTATTAGAATGCAAGAAAAGTAATTTTAGGGTTTTTGAAAATTCACCCTAAAGGTGGTGAAAAAGGGGTTGAAAGTTTGTATGAAGATCAAACATTTTATTGAGTGCGGTACTTGAAACTTTGTATAAAGGCATATTATTAGAATGCAAGAAAAAAAAATCAGGGTTTTTGAAAATTCACCCTAAAGGTGGTGAAAAAGGGGTTGAAAGTTTGTATGAAGATCAAACATTTTTTTTGAGTGCGGTACTTGAAACTTTGTATAAAGGCATATTATTAGAATGCAAGAATAGCGATTTCAGGGCTTTTGAAAATTCAGCCCTTAAGGTGGTGAAAAAGGGGTTGAAAGTTTTTATAAAGATCAAACATTTTCTTGAGTTCAGGACTTGAAACTTTAAACAAAGACATATCAAAAGAATACAAGAAAAGTGATTACAGTGTTTTTAAAAATTCAGGCCTGAAGGTGGTGAAAAGGGGTTGAAAGTTTGTATGAAGATCAAACATTTTTTTGAGTGCGGTACTTGAAACTTTGTATAAAGGCATATTATTAGAATGCAAGAATAGCAATTTCAGGGTTTTTGAAAATTCACCCTAAAGGTGGTGAAAAAGGGGTTGAAAGTTTGTATGAAGATCAAACATTTTTTTGAGTGCGGTACTTGAAACTTTGTATAAAGGCATATCAATAGAATACAAGAAAAGTAATTACAGCGTTTTTGAAATTTCAGCCCTGAAGGTGGTCAAAAAAGGGTTGAAAATTTGTATCGAGGTCAAAAAAAAATGTGAGCACAGGACTTGAAAGTTTGTATATAAGCATATTATTAGTAAACAAGAAAGGTGATTACGGCTTTTTTGAAAATTCAGGCCTGAAGGTGGTGAAAAAGGGGTATAAACTTGGTGAAGATCAAACATTTTATTGAGCGCGGTACTTGAAACTTTGTATAAAGGCATATTATTAGAATGCAAGAAAAACAATTTCAGGGTTTTTGAAAATTCAGCCCTTCAGGTGGTGAAAAAGGGGTTGAAAGTTTTTATAAAGATCAAACATTTTCTTGAGTTCGGGACTTGAAACTTTAAACAAAGACATATCAAAAGAAGATCCCGCTTCGATTGCAGTAGATCGCATTCAATTTTTCTTTCTTAATTTACCTTTGTGTCATTATTTATAAAAATTGTGGTATTACTATTACCACATAAAAAAAAAAAAAAAAATATATGAATCGATAAAAAGATTCTATACAAATATATCAAAAGAATACAAGAAAAGTAATTACAGCGTTTTTAAAAATTCAGGCCTGAAGGTGGTGAAAAGGGGTTGAAAGTTTGTATGAAGATCAAACATTTTTTTGAGTGCGGTACTTGAAACTTTGTATAAAGGCATATTATTAGAATGCAAGAATAGCGATTTCAGGGTTTTTGAAAATTCAGCCCTTAAGGTGGTGAAAAAGGGGTTGAAAGTTTTTATAAAGATCAAACATTTTCTTGAGTTCGGGACTTGAAACTTTAAATAAAGGCATATCAATAGAATACAAGAAAAAAAATTACAGCGTTTTTGAAAATTCAGCCCTGAAGGTGGTGAAAAAGGGGTTGAAAATGTGTATGAAGATCAAACATTTTTTTGAGTGCGGTACTTGAAACTTTGTGTAAAGGCATATTATTAGAATGCAAGAAAAGTAATTTCAGGGTTTTTGAAAATTCACCCTAAAGGTGGTGAAAAAGGGGTTGAAAGTTTGTATGAAGATCAAACATTTTTTTGAGTGCGGTACTTGAAACTTTGTATAAAGGCATATCAATAGAATACAAGAAAAGTAATTACAGCGTTTTTGAAAATTCAGCCCTGAAGGTGGTGAAAAAGGGGTTGAAAGTTTGTATGAAGATCAAACATTTTTTTGAGTGCGGTACTTGAAACTTTGTATAAAGGCATATTATTAGAATGCAAGAAAAGTAATTGCAGGGTTTTTGAAAATTCAGCCCTGAAGGTTTTTTTTGAGTGCGGTACTTGAAACTTTGTATAACGGCATTATTATTCGAATCAAAGAATTTATAAACGTCGTTCTTAAACTCAACGAGTTTCGTAAAGCTATTCGTTCGTAGATTACCTGATTTCATAATGGTACAGCGTAATTAGAGCAAATTAGCCGAAAAAAAACTAAAAAAAGGCCAAGATCGAGACGGAGGGTTCGTTACTATTTCGTAAAAAATAAAAATAAAACACGTTTAGTAATTTCAACATTGCTTAGGTCTGAAAATAATAAACATGTAAAATTTTCAAGATAAGGTTCCACGCGGACGAAGTCGCGGGCAACAGCTAGTATATATATAAAAGAAGAAGTCCTGACTGACTCATCAACGCACAGCCGAAACTACTAATGTTAGAGAGTTGATTTTGCACAGTAGGTTACTTTTATAACGTGGGCTAGGGATAAGAAAGGATTTTTGGAAATACCTCCCCTAAGAGGGTTAAATAGGGGTGCAAAGTTTGTATGGGGTAAACTTTTTATTTGGAGCTAGAGACTTGAAACTTTGTAGAAAGATTACTTATTCATAAACACAAAAAGCACTTTCAGCGTTTTAGTAAATTTTACCCCTAAGGGGGTTAAAAAGGGGTGCAATGTTTATATGGGAGAAACTTTATTTTTTTAACTAGAGACTTGAAACTTTGTAGATAGCTTACTTAATCAAATACAAAAAAAGTAATTTTAGCGTTTTGGAAAATTTCACCTCTAAGGGGGTTAAAAAGGGGTGCAAAGTTTGTATGGGAAACACCGCTAATGTTGTTCATAAAGAAGTGTTACGCTAAGGTTATCAGTTTATATTTTTTTTATTTCCTGTCTACTACCCAGTGACTACGTCCTTTTATTAAAGCGAACTTGCACCCCCTTTTCTATGGTTGACTGTCAACAATATTTTCTTAGTGCTGTCTCTTATTAATTGTGTTCCAAACTTTATGTGTTCCTATATTTAGTGGGTTGTCTATCAGCACATGAATAATCTATACTTTATATACCTATTCTTACTTTATTTAGCTTCTTGAGAAATATATCACTCTTCAAACAATACTACTAGCCTGTAGACCAAAATAGTAATCGCATCATTAAATTCGCTTATGTGCATTTAGTTTTTAATGGTCACATTTCAGCATTTTCTTTAAACACTAGCCTTTTTAATAACTGGGGTATCTGCTAGACCATTTAGAAACATTTTGGCCAGCCTCGGGAACTCCGCCACACTCAACTCTTTTCGTTTAATAGCCAGGCCGGCGTGTACAAATACCAGTGCTGCCTTCTTATGAAAAGAGGTCATTATTTATTATTGTTATGAAATAAAGTTTATTATTTATGATTATTGAAAGAGATACTCTTCATTAAACTGCCTCCATCTCTCGATTTCCAGTGCTGAGTTTAAGATTGTTTTAACAGCCTACTTAACATTTTTTTTAAATCTCACTCATAATAACTAAGCTCCCCATTTTCTAACTCCAAATCCATGCGTCGCTCTATATCTTGCAGAGTCATTTTTGCCAAAGATTAAAAGCATCAGGTAACTGACGGAATAAATATTAAGCATCCTGCAAACAATTCCCGTAATCTAATTGGAACATCTTCTAAAATTCTTTAACAATTGCATATTGCACTGTTTGAAATGTAATATGTCTAGACCATTTTAACTAAGAATAAAATTCACTTACCTATTTTAATATCTTTGTCATCATCAAAAATCTACGCGGACGAAGTCGCGGGCGGCCGCTAGTAATATATAAAAAATATCGTGGCAAATATTTTATTTTTATTAAAGTCTGCCTCTACGTCTGCTAGTGTAAACAAAATGTTTACAATAAAGCCCAAAATTATTATTATTTTCTTGTAACAACAAGAGGCATTGAATGTAATAGGTATATTTTCAGGTTTAGAAGGTTTTTGACTAAATAAGTCATCTAAGGACGAAGAGCGTATTACATACTCATATTTCATGTACTAATTAAATTCAAATGAGTGAAGCGAGGGTGGTTTAATCGGCTGACGTCACGTGTCCGGTTACGGTCACCCGACACTTCCGTTTCCGACGGACGGATCGATCACTTTCGATTCGGATTAACCTGCTGGAGACAGCCGTTGCCAGTTCCGTTCCGATGTTTCAATTGGACTTACGGATAGAATCTTTTGTTCCTGGAAACTTGATACCTTATGTCTTCCTATCTATCAGCCACAGACGTCCACTGCTGAACATAGGCCCCCCCTATGACTCGCCACAAAATGCGATCCCGTGCAGACCTCATCCGTTGATTCCCCGCTACCCTCACGAGGTCATCCATCCATCAAGTCGGGGGGGCGACCCACGCTGAGCTTTCCTATCTGCCTTCCATTCTCCGGGCTACATTGCTATTGCCACTTCATCTGTGCAATCCTGTGAGCTATGTCGATTACCTTGGTTCTTCTGCGGATATCCTCATTTCTGATTCTATCGCGCAAAGAATAAACTTCGAGCATAGCCCTTTCCATTGCACGTTACGTGACTCTTAGCCGTCTTATGACTCATTCGAGTGGTGTAAGAGCCTCTTTTTAGTCATCATTCCCAATTAAATTTAAATCTTTACATACATTTTTTTTTATATACCCCCACTAGGTTTTGGCTTTAGTCCCATCCAGGGAAATTTAAGTAAGGAACATCTTGGGACTTGCGATATTCTCCATATATTACTGTAAACCTAAATCCCACTTTAATTAAGCTATAGCAGAGTCCCGGCCATTTGCATTGGACCTCCTTCAATTCGGTCGGTTGCCTACGAACCTGAACAGTCCTGACATTCCGAGGATATTGCTCCTATATTCGATTAACTGCATCCTCGACATGTGTGGCGGACCACCTACGTCACGGCACCACTGTCCAATGAACCGACTACCCACTGCCCACTGGTCTTACAAAATGAAACCACAGGAAAACACTAGAAAAATCGACTTTATTCTCAAGAAAGTAGGTTCACAACTCATGCTAAAACCGTCGTGTAAAACTTCATCTTATTGGAATCTGCTATAAGCGCGAAATTTGGTCTTATTTCTACTTTATTGTGATACGTATAAAGGTGTTGGTAAGTGCATGTGTTGTGGTAGAATATGATCACTATGATCAGCTGTGTTTCACACGGCGATTCTTTCCGTGAATGTTCGCACGCCGAATGCGTTGCCAAAGTTTTTGCACGTCCGTTGTTAACAGGCTTCTTGGGCTAATTTGGGTGAGAATGGAGAGGAATGAAAGTGTCAGTAGCATAGGTATGCGACTGTCTAACAATACCATTATTTAGAATGTGTACACATTTTCTATGACGGCTCCTTAGCGGTAGGAGACAAAAACTCCATGTCGCCAATACTGAATTAAAGACTGCATATGAGGGATTTTACTTGGATCACCTTTGGGTAGCTTTTCGCAGATGTATGCCTGAACTACATCTGCTGAACCAGGGTGAGGCCTGTAGCCCGTATTAAGACTTTTTGAATATCTGGTTGGATGCGCTGCCTCTACCTGCCCATCCTTGGGCCCTTTGTCCCTCATCTATTATGAGGGAATGTGACCTCACTGACTGGAATATGGTGACCGACACTCAGTACCCTTTCACTAGAAGAATTGAATGGTGACGAAGAAACGAAATGTGGTAAGTGTAAATAGGTAAGTAGGTAATTCCCGCGTTTATGTGAAATAGATAGACCCGACCCATATGTATAAATGCTCTAAAATATTTCTTAAAATTACTTCCACCGTCCTACCTACTTAAATCTAGCACATATTATAAAACCGAAAGTTTCTGGGTATGTGTGTAGCTAAGTTTCGACTAGCCGGATTTGCATGAAATTGGAACAGAGATAGTTCCGTTCTAGAAAACTAAATCAGTAAAAATACGAGTAATTAAGTACATCTCTTTCACAGGAAACTCGTCATAAAGGCCTTCGTAGGCAACTATTTATACCGTAATTCTCGATTTCAATGCGAGTGAACCCGCGACCAAGAGGTATTTTCTAACTTACTCGAGCAGACAAACTGTCTCTACACGAGGACCAATCTTGCATCCCATTCCGACCAACACTATGAAACAAGGAGGCGTGATATTTTATTGAATCGACATGCCTTAACAGGTAAGATTTTGAGCTCGAATACTTCTATCTTTCGTTTTAACACCAACTTCTAAAAAAGGATGCACGATATTTGTCGAGTTGAAGTATCTATTTACTATAAGTATTGATTAACCTTATTGAGGCTATTAAGAATTTCGCACGATCGGCCGGCGATGAAAACTAAACCAGTAAAAATACGAGTAATCACATCTCTTTCACACGTATAGCATTAATAAAGGACAATCGATTCAAAACTTTACCGACAAGGTATCGAATAGCCAGTGTTTACTTTCGCATGATCGAGTTGATCGCTACCTCTACCTGGGTGGGCGATGGTTGGGCCTGCTGAGTGCCCATCACTAATCGAAAGTGATATTAGGATCATGTTCTTGAAGATTTGGATACGATTCAGTCAAAATAAGTTCAGTATGGGTCTGGCTAACGATCAGCTGTTGCCGGTGCTCGTGTTTATTATGATTCAATATTTTCCATAAAAAATCGTTTGAACAATATAAAAATAAACGAATGATTGGTATCTCCAAGATTTTAGAATTTTAAGACGTAAAGCATTTCAATAAAATAAAATAATAGCAGAAGTCCCAGGTTGGGCGCCAAAAGTTATAAGGAATTAAAATTAAACCATTAAACTAAGCATTGACGGCTCTATTTCACGTGCATACGTCCATCTCAATGAAAATACTTATCGACGTGTAAATCTAAACCGACGATTGAATAATAATTACTCACTATATTACTTATCTAAATAGTAGGTATCAGATCGCTAAACGGTTCTCACCACAAAAACAACGCCGCCCGCCATGTTAACCCGATACGCGGTGACAGCTACTTTCCCGCGCACAATATGTCATGTTTTTTTTCAGCCGAGGGGTTGGATACAAACAGCCAATTACGACAGGGGCGGAGTGCACTTAGCACACTTGGAAGATAGCCATTTAGTCACCAACAACGGCTGTAAGGGCTCGTCCGTCCAAAATGTTAATTATAATTAAAAAAAGAAAATATTTTTTTATCGGGCGACGGTGTTGCCAACGCGCATGCTTTACCCGATACGTTTAATTTAATTAGTAGGAAAAGGTGTTTGGTGATACAGTGATTTGTGTAAGAATTTTTTATTGTGCCCAGTTGAAAGTGTTTCCTGGAAATTGTGATTGGATTTTCTTTTTTAAAGGTTAGTATTTTGGTGTTCGCTTAGGGGAAATAAACAAATTCTACATAGATGATTACAGTTTTAATAATTTAATTAAAATGTGACAGCATATCACATCGCAGAAAACTAACCATTGATTTTTAAAATGAAACATGTTGTTTAGTTGAAGCTTACATGTAAATTAGGAATAAATAAATAACCCAACTGGATAATTTCCACCAAGGGAAATAAATAATTGAAAGTTACCGAAGGACGTTAAAAGTTAAATCCTAGAAGTAAAATGATGGAGTATAATTGGTCAAGATTTTTGCAGCTTTTGGCGGATGGTTTACGGATGGAAGCTGATCACGAATTAACATATATTTACAATTTACGCTAAATTTGACGTTTCTAAAAAGTGATAGTCTTCGGAATCTCGCCATGATATGGCCCCTTGAGCGATGTGCTAGGTACCTACGCAAAATTGCTTTTAATGACATTTCTTTGAAACTCCTAAATTACTTAATTGGATTGATAGACTTTTCAAAATTATGTACCTACTTAGTGAAACATGAAACTGGGAATGCTCATTATTTCTAAGTAACTGCCAGAGTCATTTTATTTAATAGACTATTAATTATTAAAGCTACAAAACTGACGAGACGAAATAATTATGTGACAAGTTGTTTTATATCTAGACCGATTACGTATTCGACTATTTGCAAATTTAATCAAATGATTTTTAGGCGCGTTGATGCAGAAACTTTGCGGTTTTGACTTCTTAACTAGTGTCAATAAAATTATCCGATTATAATGAATTTTTAGGCCCTAATCATGGCAACATTAAATTTTGTTTTAATTACGTACAGGCTCCGATCCTCCTCCTCCAAGCGGATGTCCGGTATTGGATAATTTTATTGGCATAATTAACCCTACGTTTTTGAGATCAGAAAAATCGCTAGTTCAAGGCTGATTTGTGCTTTAATGAGTAAAAATAAACATCCGTAAATAAAACCGGCCAAGTGCGAGTCGGACTCGCGTACGAAGGGTTCCGTACCAATATTGAACGAAAAACACGTTCTATGTATGGGGTCCTCCTTTAATTTTTACTTATTTTTTATTTTTATTATTTGTTGTTAATAGCGGTTACAAAAATATACATTAATGTGAAAATTTCAACTGTCTACCTATAACGGTTCATGAGAAAATACCCGTTGAACGAAATATCATGCAAAAAGCTCTATTTTTGTATGGGAGCCCCCCTTAATTATTATTGTTTTATCATGAATAGTATTTGTTGCTATAGCGGCAACAGAAATACATCATCTGTGAAAATTTCAACTGTCTGGCTATCACCGTTCTTGAGATACAGCCTGGTGATGGTGACAGACGGACGGACGGACAGCGAAGTCTCAGTAATATGGTCCCGTTTTTACCCTTTGGGTACGGAACCCTAAATAGACATTAAAGGCACGTTCATTTCAAAATGAGTTTATCTTTACCTTTGATGTCAGTAATAATCTTGTATACCTATTCTGTAATTAATTTGTATGAGATATATTTTTTAAACAAAAAGCTATAGTGAATTCGTGAGAAATGTCGTTAGGCGGATATATCCGGTGGTACGTCAGGAAGTAGAACCTGACACCGCCTCGCCGCTGCCCTGACATGCTAAGGCAAAGGACGTATCTTACTATGACATCAGTATAAAGATACGACCTTTTACCGTACCACAGCAGTGCCGTGCGGGACAATCAATCGATCGGTTAACCACATCTGTACACAGAAGCTTAATTACAAATTATAAAGTACTAATAGCGACCCGCCCCGGCTTCACACGGGTACCTACATACTATGTTGGTAATGTATGCATGTATTATACATATAAACCTTCTTCTTGAATCACTCTATCTATTAAATAAAACCGCATCGAAATCCGTTGCGTAATTTTAAAGATTTAAGCATACATAGGGACAGACAGACAGACAGGACAGGAAGCGACTTTGTTTTATCTATGGTCTATGTGTCCTCATCTATGCCCCAGCTGCCAATTGGCGCTTCAGCTTTGCTATTCTTCGCGCTATGTCGGTTACTATCGTACTACCCTACGGTTACTCTTACTCTCTTCACTTGCAGAAAAACTCCGAGCATATCTCTGCGTGATTTTCACTTTTATTTCGCAAACACTTGAACATTTCAATATACGGCTACGGTATAATTCGGTTCAATTCTTATTGATGCTTTAGGGCGTTTTTTTAGTCGTATCTACACCCCACTTTTTTTTAGTTATTGGATATTTTAAGTATTTTCTACTCCGAATCACGAGATCTTACGATCTAATTAGGAGAAAAAAAGTGTCCAAAAATGTTCATATATTTTTTGTTTTTTCCATCCCGTTATTTACCGCTATATTGGGTTGTATGGAAATGGTAACGGAATGGAACGTTTCATTATTGAGACACATTTTTCTCCAGATTATATCGAAATAGCTCGAGATTCTAGAGTAGAAAATATCTAAAATATCTAAATCTAAAAAAATGGGGTGTATATAACAAAAAAAATCGCCCTTTTCCGGCTGGGGTCGTCTTCCAGAGCCTTAAACATCGCCGCAAAGTTGGCAGTATGCCAGTTTTCAATCGGATATATTTTAGAGAACACTCTATGTCCGATGCTGAAACACACGTTTCAGCATCGGACATCCAGGCGAGGGGGGCGATTTAATGTTACCAGTTTACCGTTTATTCCCACAATGCGATTTGTTTCATGATTTCTAATGTAAAATGGCGTATCTATGCATGTATGTGTGTGTAGGTATGTCCTGAAAATTATAATACGGATCTCGGTATTTCTGACCCTGCGAGCTACATTTTCGACCCCGTCAGTCTAAATCTGGTTCGATCACTTACCTTTAATATATGAGGTCAATCGCTGGTCAGTTAGTAGATAAAAAATAGTTTATTTGTAATGTTTTAAAAATCTAATACGAAGAAATATACATAAAATACTCATTTGACTCTTATGATTTTTATTTGTTTTTAATACAGTATAATATTTATTTCAATACGTTGCTTAATAACAAATTAACAATATTAAAAACAGCAATTTAGTAGCTTTTAATTCTTTGTGTTAAACAATATTTTAAACCCACTATAACGGCTATTTAAATGTGGATAAACCTGACTTACAGGAATTTCCGCAATTAGGTTATAATTCTGAGTTTAACAATAACGAATAAAATTACAATAAGTACCTATAGTTATAGTACGTAGTAGTAAGTATAGTTATACAAGTTGCTTTTCGTCACTCGCCATTTTGCGAGATTTTAGTGTAATACGTATTAAGTATTCTTTGTGTTAAACAATATTTAAAACCGACTATAACGGCTATTTAAATGTGGATAAACCTGACTTTAAGGAATTTCAGCAATTAGGTTGTAATTCTGAGTTTAACAATAACGAATAAAATTAAAATAAATACCCCTACAAGTTGCTTTTCGTCACTCGCCATTTTGCGAGATTTTAGTGTAATACGTATTGAGTATTCTTTGTGTTAAACAATATTTTAAACCCACTATAACGGCTATTTAAATGTGGATAAACCTGACTTTAAGGAATTTCAGCAATTAGGTTGTAATTCTGAGTTTAACAAAAACGAATAAAATTAAAATAAGTAGTTATACCCCTACAAGTTGATTTTCGTCACTCGCCATTTTGCGAGATTTTAGTGTAATACTTACCCTGCACCTCTAATAAAACGATAGTTAGGTTAGGTACTATAATAGTACCTACGAGCATAGTCACCCAACGTCTCTGTGAGCTGAAGACCTCTCGAGTTTGTCTCGTATTTCGTCCCTCGCCTCGCCATGTTGCGGAATTTTAGTGTATGTATACTGGTCTCTAATAAAACGATAGGTAGGTACTAGTACTTACGAACACAGTAACCTAAACGGCTCTGTAAGCTGAAGTTTTCAACCCCCATACGTCCTCCTCGCCGTTTCGGGCGATAACGAGTCCGTCAATTATTCTCGTCCGGGTTATGAAAGGCTCTAACGTGACGGCTGGGGACCCTGATGCCAAGAGACATATCCGCAAGACTCAACCAACACATACACTTACACTTACGACCCTGCTGGCCAACTTCCTTGCGCACCTTGTGATCGCATCTTCAAAACAAAGTTTGCGTAGGTATACAACATATACCTACTTATTGAAATATATCACGTGGCAATAGGTACAATATAATTTATTGGTATGTTGGAGCTGATCTGATGATGGAGACGGAAGGTGGCCATAGGAACTCTTAAACACATTGTGTGAGCCTACTCATTCGATTGGTCTTGATAAGCAATTAAGCTAGATATGTGAAAGAAAGTCATAAAGTCGGCAATAAAAGCGTGTCTCAAGTGTTTTTGTTTTAATTTATTTTCTAATTACTTTTATCTATAGTATAGATACTCGCAGCCGCTATTAAAGACGGCATACACTCGCTTTCATAACAGCCTGTGCGCGGTAAAAAAACGCCAATACAAGCCTGTTAACTTTACTCCAGGAGAGACTAGATATATAGGTACTTATTGTTTTTTCGAGCGCGTATGAAACGAAAACAAAAAAAAATGCTAAGCTATTTAAAAAGCGTCAAACAAAACTCAGGGCAAGCCGAGGTAGATTTCGCTTGCTTTTCTTTCTGTATCTCGCAATCGATATCGGGGCTCAAACGCTCAAAAGTGGGCAAACTGTTTGGAATCGGGTTGTATTCAGAACGCCATGCCACTGCCGGATAGTGATTCTCATTTTTAGTTTTAATTATTTTTGCTTTTGCGACTCTAATAATTGCATAAATCATCAGGGCATCGGGTTTAATAAATGTGAAAAAAAATTAGAAATCTATAAGTATGAAATCTAGACTTAATTCTTTGGTTAGTTTTTTTTAATAAATGGATTAGATATAGAAACCGTAACTCAGCGTAAGTTCAAAGAAGGGTTGAAGCCAAAGGTTTAGAAATACATTGACAAATTAGCCCTGATTTTTACGGGCTACCTAAATATGTTTTCGTGACAAGCTGTACTTTTCTTTGAACATCCATCAATTGCTCACTGAGATGATTCTAAAGACACCTAACTTGGCAGGATTGCTTTATGTATTACAGAGTTTCTAGGGCCTGCTTCCGGCTCCATAATCAGATCAGCCCCAGAGTAGGTAGGTACCAATATTATTGTATTGTCATCAAAGTCAAGAAGATATACAAAATTTTAGCTTAATCGCTTGATGATATTCCACCTGAACAAACATAGTTACATTATGTATCAGATGTACGTACATAAGTACATATAAATAACATTGAAAGTTAAATAAATGTAGCTGATGTTAAGTTTCAAGCCAATCAGGCCGTTAGGATATACTACACACAATCTCTGTTCCAAATTTCATGCATAAATGTGTAGAGCCGTTTAGGCGTAAAGAAATAACAAAGGTACACACACACACACTTTCTCTTTATTATTTTACCTATTGTCTGTCATCTTACAGCATCCACTGAACATAAGCACACCTATCTACAAGAGGCAAGCCCGAGTGTACATTTTCCATTTTCCATTCTTGTAACTATAATGTTACTATTGCAACCCGCCCTGGCTTCGCACGGGTGCAAGTGGTGCAACGCTGATAAATTATGAATGTACATATAAACCTTTATCTTGATTCACTCTATCTATTAAAAAAATCCGCATTAACATCCGTTGCGTAGTTTTAAAGATCTAAGCATATAGGTATAGGGCCAGACAGCGGGAAGCGATTTTGTTTTGTAGTGCAAGTGAAGTAAATCTTAGGATATTTATCCGTCGGCTACCGTTGCTTAAATGTCTCAATATTATACCTACCGTCCGCCATCCCACCGCAGCATCCACTAAAGATATACATACCTACAGGCATGCCCGAGTGACGCCCCTGCGCGGCGCGATGTGCGCGAAGCATGGAGTACGTCCCCAACAACCCCCAGTTCGGGCTCGAGCTGTGCTGCGACCCGCTCCAGTGTCGCTGTCTCGACCCGCCGCTCCGAGACTTGGAGGACTGCTGTCAGGTAAGCTAACAATGCATGAAATGGACTACTCCATTAACTCAAGAGCTTCGGACTAGCTGAGTGTCTAAAATCACCTAAGGGCTAACAAAAGAACACCTTCAATTATCAAAAAACAGAAGTGTGTTAAACTGTACCACAAAATGAAGGTCTCTAGATACTACCCTGTGAACCCCGAGTCCTCCGAAACTTGAACGGCACCTGCCACTCCTGCTAGGGACATAGGTAAGAAGAGATCACACGAATTAACAGCAAAAATTCGAGTTATGCCAAACAACTCTACTATTCCATGATTTGAATATGATTGCTGCCATGTAAAGTGTGTATGCGAGACGACTTATCAATAGGACTACAGGATTGCAGCCAGGTATACTGTCTAGATAAGCTAAGAACAGAGGTGTGATTGAAATGAAATTATGATTTGAAAGAGTCAAGATGAGGGCTTCTGCTCAAAATAACTATTCTATGGCTGGGATTGGAGGATTACTGTCAGGTAAGCAAATGATGTACCTAAGTGTGAAGCATGGAGTATGTCAACAACCCAAAGTTTGGCTTCGAGCTGTGCTGCGATTGCTGTCAAGTACAAGGTACAAGTCTAGCTAGAATGCTTAGAGAGAGCTCTAACAAGAAATCTATAAAATAAAACTGGCCAATTACAAAAACGTGTAAGGTGGGGCTCTACAAAATACGAGTCTCGGCAATTTAGAGACTGCTTAGTGAGTTAGAACCCCTAGTTTAGATTTGAGCTATGCTGCGCCCCGCTCCAGTGCCAGTTCCTCGACATATCACTCTGAGATTGGAACGGCTATCGGAGATAGAAAATGTTTTGAGTTTTGCCTCTTTTGCCGAGATTTCACCGATCGATAACTACTTATAACGAGGAATTAAAATGTAACATAAAATCTAAATTATGTGTGGAGCTGTGATGGCACCTGTAAAGTGGTGGTGCATGCAGCTCTGAGATTTAGTAGACTGCTGCTAGGTGTTTGTTACCCTTGATGTTTTAGTGATGATGATAAGATGAGATGAGACAATGCCCAGTTTTGTCACGTGGTGTCAAAGATTCTGTCACTCACACTCGCATTTTGTCAAAACGTGACTGATGTCACTTATTTATCGCGTGACATAAAAGCAATCATCATATTAGGACCGCTGTACTATTTAATAATCCTCCTCGGCTAAGAGTCAACACTCCAAAACTCCAATAACTGCTCCCAAAAAGGGAGTTCATTTGTTATTACCTAATGATAACCGCGTGTGAATGTGAAACTGTAATTGTTGTTAGAGATGTCTCAAGGAACTATCAATAACTTTATTTCCACAGCAGGAGAACGACAACTGCTGCACAGACAATGGCGAGGACCTAAACGGTTTAGGCGACATCGCGCCCGCTATCGCGGACGATGTGAGCGGAGACCCGGCCTGGGGCGAAGATATGGGGTCGTTCTCGTTGCCACCGCTGGAATTAGACCCACTACCTTCGTTGTTCCCCTTCTCTCCATGCTCAGGATACAAGTAAGTGGAACCCAGAGGATTATACCATTTTAATAGCCTGGGGCGAAGATATGGGATCGTTCTCGTTGCCACCGCTGGAATTAGACCCACTTACCTTCGTTGTTCCCCTTCTCTCCATGCTCAGGATACAAGTAAGTGGAACCCAGAGGATTATACCATTTTAATAGCCTGAGGCGAAGATATGGGGTCGTTCTCGTTGCCACCGCTGGAATAATACCCACTACCTTCGTTGTTCCCCTTCTTTCCATGCTCAGGAGACAAGTAAATAAATGAAACTCAGTGGGGTTATACCATTTTAAAACCTTTTTATCTATGTGTGAGTGATACATAGACGGCGACCTAGCCTGGAGTGGAGATATATGGGGTCGATCTCATTGCCACCGCTAGAATTGCTTGTCTCCTTACTCAGAATACAAGTGAGTAGAACATTCTGGATCGAAACCCCTGTAGAGCGGGTCAGTTTAACCTAAACGGCGCCCTGAATCAAACCCACTTACCCTCGCTGTTCCCGTGCTCAAGAAATAAGTACTACTCAATGGATTGTTTAAATCACTTAAAGAGCATCCCAACTGTTGGGTAAAGACATCGCGGTGATATCGAGCGGAGACGAAGATATGAGGTCGAAATGAAATGAAATAATTTATGAAATGAAATAATTTATTCAGTAAGTAGGCCACAAGGGCACTTTTACAAGTCAGATTGTGAGTCTACCGGCATTTCGCAAGAGGAGACCGCTGTTGAGAAGAAAGCCGAAAGAAACTCAACAGTAAGTCATTTTTTCGTGAATTATACTTAAAAACTAATACAATTATATTATAGCTAGGTAATTGATACATATATGTTAGAGGAGATGTACAAGGATGTACAGGTCCTTCTTAATACCTACTGCCTGCTTTAGTAATTATAATTTGACACACCCTTAGTCATCCTCCTTAGTCCTCTTCTCATCTTATATTTAATTGTGTAGAAAGAACCCTAGATCATTGAAACAGTTGAACAGAAGTAAATGGGTCAAATTGCAATTTCAGTCATTAATTAACGACAACAAAGTTACATAATCATATTACCTAAATATACTATAATACGATTTTTTATAATAATACGAGAATCTCCCTCTACACCTTAGTCACAATATGTACTTTTAAAAAGTAGCGCTTCATAGGGCTTATAGACTTGAGGGCATGTAGGACATGTAGATAGAGTTACCTTGGCTCTACATGATATCTAATAACTTTTTGACAGGGCGAGCTATATGATCTCGTTTTACATGAAAAAATGTTTTTATTGGTTAGGTTATTTTCATAAATTTGTTTTTAGTGGGACGTACCGTACGTATGCTTTTCTTTTCATTACACAATGACCAATGACTTGAAAATTAAAAAAATAAAGTTAAATAACCATTACGGATAAGTAGTTAGAAGAAGTACCTATTCCCAATCAAACATGAATTATTAAATAAGAACGTTTATAAACAAAGTCAGAAAATTCCAATCCGTTGAACGATGCATGCTTTATTCCTATTTCCATTCACATTTTCCCCGTCCACGTCCACCATTTTCCAATAAATACATACCTACCTACATATATGTATGTACAAATACAATTTATTTCCGTTCCAAGCAGGAACAACAGCGAATGCCGCGAGAGGGGAGGCGGCGAGGCAGCAGACGTCCTACTCTCTCTCAAGCATGCCGTCGTCCACGGAGACTGCGCCGCCGAAACTGTACATCCACAGGTATAGTCATCTCTCTCACACTCATGCAATCGCCCTTAAAAAAAGAGTAATAAGGACTGAGTTTTTATAGTCATCTTTTTCACACACAAAGGGTATGAAAATAATTGTAATTAGAGTTGTGAGGGAATTTGGGGGCTTCGTTTTTGATATCCGAGATTGAAATGCGATATGGGTTTTTAATTTGCGTTATGATTACGTTTTGTGTTTGGTAGTATGGAATGTAACTTTGATTCCCAAAGCTCGACACTTAACTAAGTCGACATTAATCCTTTATGCACAGCAAGACAGGTACCTAAGTAGGTAATACCTAGAGCTGTCAATATTGAAATTAGAATTTCGAACATTGGAACGTTTAGGTACCATACAAATTAACTACGACAAGATAAGATAAGAACCACTTGAATTTTACACCCCTGACACTTGTGGATAGAGCTGCCATAGAGATGAGATTTGGAGAAATTCGCCAAACTCGGACAAAGACAACAATCGCCTTATTTTTCATTCACATAAAAAGCGTCCGGGTTTTCCCCGGACAGTTTTTGAAAACCCCCCGGACGGCCTACAAACTAGGACAAATCCGGGGAAACCCGGACGGATGGCAGCCCTACTTGTGAAGTAGGTACTTTAGTAGGTGGCCACCAGAGACCCTCATTCAATGATTAATATAGAAAATAAAAGTAATAAAACTGAACATGACAAAGGAATTTGGATTTTTTTGCTTCAATATTGGCAGATAATCTTTTTCCAATGAAAGCTGATAGATACCTAACACAGACCATAAGAATCTGATAATCTTGAACACGACTGCTACTATTGCCACCAATCATAGCTATGAACCATGTAGACGAACAAAATGTTCGATTTAAAAAACCAGTGGTTTTTTAAATCCGAAAACCACACTCAATTCATTCAAATCGGATCAACCTTTTGGGCGCTACGAGGTCACAGGCAGACACACCGTCACACAGTATGTGCATGTGCTAAAAACCTAAACTATTTACAAATAAAAAACCGGCCAAGTGCGAGTCTGACTCGCGCACAGAGGGTTCCGTACAAACTTTCACTTATCCCATCTTTATTGGCCTAGTTGAGTTAAGTTTGCCCCTGAAATATATTGCGCCGCATACAAACGAGGTGCAAACTTAACGCAACCGAGTTCTCCAAATATGATTTTTGAGGACTAAGAATTTTTTCATGATTTTATTACAGATTTTCAGATTTTTGTAAGTATATATTTGTAGTAAGTGACGACATTACTTGCCAAATTTCATAGTTCTAGGTCATCGGGAACTACCCTATCATTTTGGTTCCCTTGAGTGTCGAAATGTACGTTTTTTGCTGGTCACGGGTTGCCTCTATGCGGCGACCGGCGAGTCGACAATTCTTATTGTATTATTTACACGTTTAGATGATGGTGAACGGCGGCGGTGGCTACCCGTACTACGAGCACTATGGCGCCGCCCCCCTCTTCCCCACCATGAGTGTCAACGTCTCCATGAACATGACCATGCATGGGTGTCCGCCCGATCAGCTCTGCTCACAGGTAAGTCTATCATCTTTTTTTTTTTATGTCATAGGGGGCAAACGAGCAAACGTATCGCCTGATGGAAAGCGATTACCGTCGCCCATAAACACCTGCAACACCAGAGGAGTCACAAGTGCTTGCCTACCCGGAGGACGAAGATAGAATGCCTCTATGCTAGTAATTTCACCGGCTATCTTACCCCCACACCGGAACACAACAATGCGAACATTATCATTATCTAGTCTACTAGCACTAGCAACGCCGTGAAGTGTTATCCCGCGGGAAATACATTTTTTGGGGATAAAACGTAGCCTAATGTGTTAGTTCAGGGTGTCAGCTAACCTTCATACCAAAGCTTACCAAAATTGGTCCAGCCGCTACACACAAACACTCACAAGCATTCGCCTTTATGATTTAGTGTGATTATAAAATTCTAGGTTTGTATTGAAGATCTGTTCTCTATGGAAAGGGGTCATGATGATTTGAGGAAAAATCTCAATCGCGATGCAGGATCGTCATTTGTTTTGTATGGGCGAGAGGCGCCATCCAAACGGCTCGACAGATATATATGAACCAGTAAAACAATTTTATTATCACAAAATACAAAAGTAAAAGTACAAATGGCGGACTTAGTTAATCCATACTAATATTATAAATGCGAAAGTGTGTCTGTCTGTTACCTCTTCACGCTTAATCCGCTGGACCGACTTAAGTAGATGAAATTTGGTATGGAGATAGTTTGAGACCCGGGAAAGGACATAGGATACTATCATCCCGAATAAATTTAGTGTTCCCGTGGGATGAGCGGGTAACACCGCGGGGCACAGCTAGTGCCATATAAGGCATTCTCTACCAGTCAACCATAGGGCCAAACAGAAACTAGCAGTTGGTGCGGGATCATAAAAAGCCGTGGCTAAAAACATAAAACGAGACAAAAAATAATTGTACAACCATGAACTTAAATCCCAATAAAAAATAGAATCGATTGACATCCTCAAAAAAAATTTGTCCGCACGCCTATTATCTACTCCTGTGGCGCGGAGATAATCCCATTAGCGGGTTATACTCCCACACAAGTCCGACTACTGGTAGTGAGGGCTAACCAGCCCTGATATACTTCAAGTCATGTCTTAAAAAAATAACCCTCGCAATTGCAAGTGTAGATAAAGCTGGTAATAACCATTTATTATAGTTCCCAGCATAACTGACTGGATGGGAAATGGAAGGCCCGGCACGCGTTTCTCTAGGGTGTGGACTGGGAAAGAGCAAAACAGAATGATGAAAAAATAAAGACGCCTTTTAATACACGCAGCCCATAATCGCTTCGTCAATGACGGTGGAAAATATTTAATGATCTCCTCCGTGCTTGCGATTATTACGGATTACTTATACCTACTTATATCATCCTACAGACTGAACAAACGCCTCCCCAAAGTTCTCGCCCCCAAACTCCACGACAATCGGTCGTGATATTGATATCATATACCTACGCGAAGGTAATTGACAACTTTTCAAATTTTTAAGACTATTTTTTTTCCGGACGTGTCCAAAAATATTATTATAAAAAAATTCGGCAAGTGCGAGTCCGACTCGCGCATGAAGGGTTCCGTACCTATATATATATATATATATATAATCTATAACAAGTTTGTTGTATGGGAGCCCCCCTTAAATATTTATTTTATTTTATTTTTAGTATTTGTTGTTATAGCGGCAATAGAAATACATCATCTGTGAAAATTTCAACTGTCTAGCTATCACCGTTCTTGAGATACAGCCTGGTGACAGGCGGACGGACGGACGGACGTCTCAGTAATGGGGTCCCGTTTTTACCCTTTGGGTACGGAACCCTAAAAACAATCACTTTATTTTTCATTCACATAAAAAGTGTCCTTTCCCCGTGAAGGGGCTTTACCCGGACACTTTTTGATCCCCCTCCCCCCCGACGGCTTCCAAACTGGGACAAATTCGGGGAAACCCGGACGGGTGGCAGCCCTAATTCCGCTTTAATCACTGTTTTATATTCCTTCTGAGATTACTAATTATTTAATTATTTAGTATTAAATATTTTTTATGGTGTACACGACGCAAAGCTCTCTACGTATATCTCTATATTAAATTCAACCTGCTAGAAATAATGAAATGTTGTCATGCTTACTTACATTCTAATGTGAACACTTAAAAGTCATACTACCTACGTGGAACTAGAATCTAAGAGATTGCGATTCAGACTTGGGTGAAATTCAAATTCTTCATTAGGTATATCTGAAAATAACATAGATATTGTCTTCATGCTACAGAAATAAACCATAACCGCCATCCACAGGTCCAATGGAATCAAAACTCCTCAGCGCCGTCAGTGAACGTGGTCTACCCGCAATCACATCAGAACATGATCAGTCCCAACTCCTACCCCGCCGCCACCTATTCCTTCACCGCTGACTTCCGAACGCCCAACCAATCAGACCCTCTCATCACCGCCTCATCATCCTTCAAGCCTTTACAGCTGCAGAATGCTCAGAAGCAGAACAACTATGCCCTGTTCCAGCAGAAGACAAACTTCGGAGGGCAGAAGATGCAGAGCTTGAAGCGGTCTCCGTCGAGGATATTTGTTCAGGAGAGTCAGAAGGACCAGCTGGGGAATGGGTATATACTGAATCATCAGGGGCAGATGCATTCGCAAGATTACGCGTATTCGACGTGTGTGAACGCTAGTGGGAAGGTTCAGGTGAGGTTCTTTACTTTAAAACATTTCGCTAATGTTGTATAACAAAACGGGACTTAATCACGTTCAATAATGTTCTTTATTTAATTACCTCGACGTTTCAGACGTGATGTCACGTCCATGGCCTCGAAAAGCGAGTATTTCAAACTGCCAGCGCTTGCTCTTCATTATTATCCGGACAGATACACGCCAGGTGCACAAATCTGCACACGGACTCTGTTAAAGCCCAATAGGGTGTTTCACAACCCACGCCATGATGCGGATTTTTAGTGGGACTTATTTATTTTACTGGGAACGACACGTTTTTGTTAACTGACGTTGAAAGTCGGTGAATGTCACTGCTGTGAACAAAGAGGAAACAGGACTCCGCAAATTTCAAGTATCTTTTGCATAATAAAGCCAAAACTATCCACAGTGATGAAAATCTAGTTTTTTTCAATAGGATTCAGTATTTATTTCGCAAGAAGAACGAAGGATTGAGCAGCTACCCGGTAAACATAGTTTAGAATTTGGTTAATGATAAATCGCTAGTGACGTTTAATAATGCAAATATATGCTAAAGTTATTTGTAGCGCCACTATCCGTATGTGGTTGTGGGCGGGACCGTTATTTGTAAGGCCTAGAGAAAGGGTTGTACAGATCACTGTGAGCGGTGTTATATACTTGGGTACTTTTGCTGCTGACTGTACTTACCTTATTCTGAAACGTGATCTGAACTTTTTGTTAACTCGAAAAGAAAACACGAAAAAAATTGTAGCACATTTTATGCTTCGTAAACATTTTGTAGGATTTCTTTTAAAACTTTGCCTCACGTAAAACCCCGACTGTTGATCACGAGGCATGCAAAATTAATGGTGTTTCTGATTGCAAAATAAAAAGTTCCTTTTTTGGGTTTCTAAAATTATTTACTTATTTTCACGCAACTACAGTTCAGTTACAAATTATAGCTACTTAAACATAGTTTGTTCAATGCCTAGTATAAAAATATAATATGAAAGCAACTACTTCGAATGTTCTTCGAAATAAATAAAATTAGACAAGGAGTTTATACTGGGAGTTCAGACAATTTGCCGAAAGACACATACTTACTTAAACACCTAAGCCTTTTTAACACTTTCACGGATAGTATGCGCCAAGATCTTCGTGATACGCCACGTCTGTTGACGGCGACTTTTATCTTCACAAAACTGCTATACTCCGTCTACAGCCGAACACAGTTTTAAATGAAACCTTCGTGCCGTTTTTGGCTATAACTTCTTCGTAGAGTTCTCTCTGTGCCGTAGCATGCAATTTTCAAAATGGTCAAAGTGTCCGTAAACTTGTTAACGAACATGTGTTCTATGCATATCTCAATTTGTTTTTTTTTTTTAATTCATTGAGTGGGCTTTGTCGCTGAGCGACCACATCGCCTTGACCAATGTTTAATTAATTGGTGAGATTAATTAGTAAACTTTTTAGGTGGGAGCCCTCAGTGGTTGCTCAGAGGACGACGAACAGAAACCCAACCTGTGTAGAATATGCGGCAAAACCTACGCCCGCCCGAGCACGCTGAAAACCCATCTACGGACACATTCGGGAGAGCGGCCATATCGATGTGGAGACTGTAATAAGAGTTTCTCACAGGCTGCTAACTTAACCGCTCATGTCAGGACTCATACAGGACAGAAACCGTTCAGGTTGGTATATTTAGTTGCTATAGTGCGTTTCCCTGGGCACCTATGGGCCTGTCCAGAACCCCAGTCTCAAGAGGGCCCCCAATCTCACGTGAGAGGTCCCAACAACTCCCGAAAACATAGCTAGATGATGTTTTTTGAGGCCCATAACTATGGAGTCACCAGCGCCCCGGCATAATGCTTTGAGGCCGGCTGTGAAACGGCCTTGGGGAAGATGCAGATACATTTGAAAGAGTGACCGCATCGGTCTGGACACCGCAACAGGGCCAACATAAACCTAATCTACATCGTAATCTAACGTACGCCCCGCCGAGCACGCTGAAGACCCATCTACGGACACATTCGGGAGAGCGGCGTCGGCGTAGTATAGCGAAGAAAATATCACATAGGTGTAGACTTTCAAAGGATTTGGGTTTCCGTAAGGTGAGGCTATTTGAAACCTAAGGGGTTATTTGGTAGTAAGCAAAAAGCTTTTCAACCCGTTTTTTTACCATTGGAATAAGGAACACACATGTTTTCAGGGGAATATATAATAAGGGCTTAATTTGGATTTTACCAAATAGTCCTTTGGGTCCCAAATAGCTCTACCTTATGGTATACTAAATTCAAATGACGACCTTGGGCAATCTTCATGCAGGTTTAAGTATGTTTCCACATTAACACCGGTGGTTGTTGCAGGTGTCCCATTTGCGATCGCCGCTTCAGCCAAAGCTCCAGTGTGACCACGCATATGAGAACGCATTCCGGAGAGCGACCCTATCAGTAAGTCTCACTTCTCTGGTAATTTATGTAAGTATAGGTGCACAGCAGGCGGGGCGTGAAACAAAATGTCTGATGGGCAACCAGAGGGTCTGATTCAGCTAGTGTTTTCAAAGACATAGGGGAATGTTTTGTAAAAAAGGGCAAGCCGGTGGCAATCGGCTTCTATGAACGCCAGTGGGTGTACAGTTTGGGTCTCCTTTAACTTGCTCTCAATAAAACGGGCTGCTAAAATATGCCTTAAGCACAGTCAGCAGTAATAAAAAGATTTTCTTCAGAAAAAAATCTTCTAATAACTTTATTTTTTTGTCTAAGAATAAATACGTCTAGACACCTAGACAGCGCTTGAAAGTGAAGCCAGTTTTAGTGAGCCACGGCCTGTCACGGGCTCAGTTTCATCCGTACGTACGCATTTGCACAACGTCAATATTACAAGCAAAACGACTCTCTGATTGCTTCGTAGTCACGCACACATAAAACCAAAACCGGCTTTATCCTTCGCAAATCTGATGTATGAAGACTATCGTTCTAGGCGTGTTTATTCTAAGCTAGACCGATTTGTGTGACGAATATTTATAACAAAATGTTATAAATATTCGTCACACAAATCGATCTAGTACCAACAGTACTAGAGCTTACTGTGGGTCTAGATGGGCATGTATTATGGGCACTACATAGAACGGATCGTGTATATATTTTGCAGATGACTGTACAACCTATTTCTTGTGTATTCATTAATCCAATATTATGATCACTGATATATCATTCCATTGTTTCATGCTAATATAGGTCAGGGACTAATATTATATTTAATTGTCTATATTATTACATACCTATACTTACACGACACATAGATTTCACATACAAAGTTCAAAAGTAAGAAAGTCTAAATTACACATTATAACAAAAAGTTTCCCAAGTTATAGTACCTAAATTAGTATTTTAGAGGAAACTATATTATTAGGTAAGTTATGTTATGTAGCGCGCGCCGCCAGTAGTGGAGCTTTCCCCTCTTATAAATCAATACGTTCAAGTACGTAGTTATGAAGTGTACAGCCTGACAAAAAAGAGTAGAAATTAAAATGTGGCAATACTGTGGTGTCGTCCCCTTTTTGTAGATTGATTAGAAAGGGACGACGCTACAGTATTACCACTTTTTCATTTCTACTCTTTTTGTCAATATGTAGAAGGGAAGGAGCACCATCTTCGTTTAACCAACGTTCCGTTGAAAAGTATTAAATTGGAGGCGCTAGTGTTGCACGAGAGCTAGGCTAGTTTATGTTCCTGCCAGATCAAATCAGCTACTTTTTTGTGAAAATCAAAACGCTCATTATGACGGAAGGACGGTGATCCGTTTTCCCATTTAACTTCTGTTTTAAACATTTTCAAATAAAAAATCACACAAGTACTTACTTCCCATATTAAGTATATGGGAAGTAAAGTACCTACCTAAACTTCTAATTTTAGGGTTCCGTACCCAAAGGGTAAAAACGGGACCCTATTACTGAGACTTCGCTGTCCGTCTGTCACCAGGCTGTATCTCAAGAACGGTGATAGCTAGACAGTTGAAATGTTCACAGATGATGTATTTCTATTGCCGCTATAACAACAAATACTAATACTAATAAAATAAAATAAATATTTAAAGGGGGCTCCCATACAACAAACGGGTTGGTTGCGTTAACTTTACACCTCATTTGTATGGGGCGCTATACATACCAGGTGCAAACTTAACTTAACCACTTAAGGATGAAAAGTGTTTGTACGGAACCCTCGGTGCGCGAGTCCGACTCGCACTTGACCGGTTTTTTTATTAACAGTATCAAAGTTTCTGGAACTACACACCCCCTAGTTAAGTTGCGGTCCCATGGGCTTGGCTTTAAGTATTTCGTAGTAGGCGTGAGAAGAGGCGGTAAAATTGGTGTATTTTATTAGGTTCGAATGTCATATTTACATTTGTAATTATTTTTTACAAAAAAGCAAATTTCAGAGGTATGACTACTGTTAGCCTTAGGTTTTATGAAACAAAAACGGTTGGTCTAACCCATTATTCCGGACGATAACGGGTTTATAATTGCATGAGAAAATGCAACTCTGTGTCTTAAAGCTGCCAATCCACTGGATCGGAGCGGAGGAAAGAAACGAATGGCTGCGTCTTTTTAAAGCCTGAAAGAAGAGCATTTGAATCTGAGAAATATGATTGGTCCATTTTACACATGTATCCCCGCTCCGGTTCTGTGGGCAAGCAGCCAAACATATTCTATTTATAAATGATTGTACCTATTAAGCGGTTTTACACTCACGTGAAATTGTCAGGAACGACCCGATATGTTTCGAACTCGTACGGAGCCCTTCATCAGGGACTGCTCCCGTACACCGGCGCGGCAACCTTGTCACTGATTCTTTGATCGACGCTCCGGTGTAATACAATAATTAGATACCTATGTCTCACGAAGTTTTAATAAGATTAATTATAAATGGTTCGCTGAGATTATTGATCTTAGCTTACTTAATCCCCTTATTAACACGTTGCCTAATCGTATGCCTAAATTATAGTCTCTGTCTCCAGGTGCAGGTCGTGCAAGAAAGCGTTTTCAGACAGCTCGACACTGACGAAACATCTCCGGATACATTCTGGGGAGAAACCGTACCAGTGCAAATTGTGTTTACTTAGGTAAGGGGACGTTTATTTATTTGTTAGAATGTGGAATGTAAAGACTTTAGAGCCTTATCACACTTGCGATTTGCGAGCGAATTTTGTATGGCGGCGATCACGCAGCGAGTTCGCCGCGACGCTTATTTGTATAGAAAACTCGCTCGCAAATCGCAAGTGTGATAAAGGCCCTTAGTGTTTCCGCTAATCGATCGCTATGATCAGCAAAATAGGCTCCAGACCGCTTCGTGTCTGTGGAAAATGCACCCTCAGGTGAGAGTATTTGGCCCAATGGAAATGTCAAACGAAAACTCTCCGAAAATATTGTATCGCTATGTACAAGCACACCACCAAAATATTAATGAACTTTCACAGACACAAAGTCTGGTGTTGCAATAAACGAACACTAAAAAAAAGGAACACACAATAACGCTTTATGATCAAGTTGATCAATGTACTTTGGAAGAGAGGTTCGGCTGCGTTTTGCATCTCCATAGGCTAAATACTCAAAGGCTTGTAGGTAGGTACCTACCTATATTTTTCCCAAATGTTCTAACTAACATTTTATTAGATCGATCAAATCTACCATTTCGATGAAATGTTAGTAGATGGTGGAGTGACTGATGTAGCAAAACTTGCAGCTCTAACAAATGTAAATTTCCCCAGGTTTTCCCAATCCGGCAACCTGAACCGGCACATGCGAGTCCACGGCAACATGTCGGGGGGCATGCTCGGCTGACACTTGCCACCCCGCGGCGTCTCCGCCGTGTATTTCTAACCCTAGCGCTTAGACACAAAACAGATAGTTACAGAAATCAATCTGCTTACGAGCGCGCTCGAGCAAACGCACACATAGGCATTGCTCACGGATACGATGTCTCGGACCAGTTCAGACCAGTGCGAGCGCGAGTGCCATCCGCTTGACGTGTCCGCGAGCAATGTCTATGTGTGCGTTTGCTCGAGCGCGCTTGTATGTAGATTGATTTCTGTACCTATCCGTTTTGTGGTTTAGAGCACAGCGGCCGTCCTAGTCAATCTATGACAAGGAGCTCAGAGATGTGCCGTTCTCGAGAACATTTCCCGATCTGTATAGGAAATGTTCTGGAGAACGATCATTCTCCATACAAGTCGGGAACGACACATCTATAAAGGAGCTGGTTACCTATCTGAAACACTAATTTTAGTTTCTCCTCTGTAACGTTTTGCCGAATTTGAATTTGACCGAAAGCCGTTTTTTTCAAAACTGTTAATTTTTCAGAATAATTATAAAACAGACCTAACCTAACGCCTCTAGCACAACTGTGACACGTGTGACTTATCCCTTTCTTCACTGTACTGTGAGAGAGTGACGGGCTATGCTATGTCGCGCGACAAGAGTCGCGAAACACAGTTGTGCTAGACGGGCTGAAATGCCGAATGAAATTATGGATAGGACATATTAAGTATAAACAATAGATAGGTACAAAGATCAAAGCACAAATAAAAATTTAAATGTGTAATCTGGTGGAAGAAACCGGGAATCGAACCCAGTACCACTGGATGGCCGGTCAAACGTGTAAACCACTTCACCACACGAACGCCAAAACACCTTTCAAATTTTTCCTTATGCTTTGTACGAGTATGTTGATCTTTGCATTGTTTATTTAAAAGACTAACCTATTACACCGGTTACTTCACCGTTAGTACAATTTTATTTTATATTGACACAAAGGTAGATTTGAAAGAAAGAATGTAACGTGATCCACTGTAACGTAAGCGAGACTCGAACTTGCGACCCTACGTCTCCAGGGTAGTACTCTGCCAACTGAGGTATCTATCACATTGGCGTGGTGCCGTGGTTGATGTAACGATGCACGATGTGATCTTAAATAGGAAAATCTAGAAATAAGGGGGCTATTAACTTGTCGTTATTAGGGGGGGTTATTAAACAAAAACTCGAGTTTTATTTTATTTCATCCATTCCGCATTGGTAGAGCACTGCGCCGGAAACCTAGGTAATCGTCGGAGGTTCGAATCCCGCATACCATGAATGTGAATATTTCTTGTCCAGGCTCCTCCTAATTTCTTCCAAAATACCCAAATACTTAAAATTGCTTACTAATTAATATCTAAAATACCTTTTTCACAACGAATGAAACCTGAATTAACTTGGTACCGTACCACTAAGAGTAGTCAATTTCAAATGAAACAAATGTCATAAAAACCGAATCACAATTTCTTGCTATTTTGCATTTGGAGAAAATTTAAGTTATTCCGGACAGAATCAGAGACAATTTGGGACAAATTTTCTCCTACCTACTTCAATGATTTTCTTCAAAGGCAAAAAACAAGAAAGTGTTTTGACTCCAGAAGGTAGTCGACGATAGTAACTCCATCTATTGATACTTAAGCACATAGTAAAATCTTGCAAGACACGCGATCTTCAATAAATGCTATGCGAATTGCAAAAAATGCTATGGGTAAATTGATAACAACTGTAATAAAATAATAATTGTAATAAGAAACTTTAAACCATATACGAATTAAAAATACTCTTGTAGGCTAGACGATGTTGCTGTAAATATATTTTAGTGAACCATTGTAAATAATTAGCGCTTAAATAGGTCATTTAAATGTCCTGTATTATTTGTCTAGTCATTAAAGTAAATTAAAAAATGATCGAGCATTTTGTACCTACTCATAATTATATAGCTAAATTTATGGAATAAATAAGCAGTATTGGAGATTATATGGCGGATATACTTATATTCAAGCTTGCACACTGAGACGCCATGACACCGTTGCTAGCTTATGCGGCTTTCCTATATTAGCGAGAGAGAGAATGCAGTAATATGTGAGACACGTATGGAGATAACTGTATCTCACTCCTTCGTATTGCTGCATCCCTCTCGTCAGTGACTAATTTAGGAATAGCTGAAAAAGGTGGCTTTGTATACATTCCAATATGATTTGTTTGGCTACAGTAACTGAGGATGTCGCGTCGCAGTGGCGTTGGTGACGAAGAGGACTAATGTAGCATCTGAATCCTGAGATATAGTGTGACAAAAATGAGTAGAAATTAAAAAGTGTAAATGTCAATAGTGTAGTGCCGTCCGCGTTTTCTTAGATTGATTAGAAAGGGATGACACTACAGTATTGCCACTTTATAAATTTATACTCTTTTTTTGTCAGACTACAAATACGTAGGGACTACTGATACAGATCAAAGCACAATGAAAAATTTAAGTGCATAACCTGGTGGAAGAGACCGGGAATCGAACTCGGTACCTCTGAATTACCGGTCCAATGTGTTAACCCCTCCACCACCCTTCAGATAACCCTTCGAATTTTTCCTTATGCTTTGTGAGTCGACCTTTGCATTGTTTATTTAAAAGGCTTTACACCTTAGCGACCTCTATGTGAGTACGTTTATTAACGTATTCACATTTTACCGCGCTACTTTACAGTAGTGAAAGCGAGAGGGCGCTGTTATTTATAAATTTATGAAACATGTTTCATAAATTTATACATAGGGACTAGTTTGAAGTGTGAAATCCGAAGTTTATAACTTGCTACCTCTCGTTCTCGTGTTAAACTGTATTTGATTTAACGGCACGGTGCGACATGAAACTTTGAATTTTAAACTACCGAGTATCCCCCCGCGTCTTCAGTAAGTACTACTATGATGATTGCCTACGTTAATATGTCACAAAGAGAGAACTGAGAACTTTTACCAGCATTTACGGTACATTCGTGAAATTATTGTTTTTTAGGGTTCCGTAACCAAAGGGTAAAAACGGGACCCTATTACTGAGACTTCGCTGTCCGTCCGTCCGTCACCAGGCTGTATCTCAAGAACGGTGATAGCTAGACAGTTGAAATTTTCACAGATGATGTATTTCTATTGCCGCTATAACAAGAAATACTTAAAATAAAATAAAATAAATATTTAAGGGGGGCTCCCATACAATAAACTTGTTTTAGGACGGAACCCTTCATGCGCGAGTCGAACTCGCACTTGCCCAATTTTTTTAGGTTTATTAGACAAAGCCTTTTAACTTATATCTTACGTTTTGTGTTATATTAACGTGAACGTTCATTATTAGGTTATAGTATAAGGCTAAGCATGTGAAATAGGCAAATCTAATAAAGTAAAAAGTGAACTAATAAGTGTAGTTTTATTTTTGACCAATCCTATTCATCCGCGACCCCAAAAAATACGTTATTTGTATTACATTTAGGTATAAAACCAAGGCAGATGTGCACTTCGAGAAAACTTTAGTCGTGTTTTAGTAATTTTAGTTTAGACTTTTAAATTTAACTTTGAAGTTGGCGCCTAACACTGTAACCTGGTCCAATGTTACCAGTATGAAAACGAATATTTTCCCATGTCATATTTGAATGAGATTTTATCGTACAATTATACAAAAACAAATTTATGAATTATATTCTCAAAACATTTAATGAATATTAACTTCAACAGTAATAAAATCGTTTAAAATACTAACAAAATATTATGCTTAAATTTTCCAGCTGTTTTTTAGAACCGGTAACCGGTTTAAGCTCGGTAAAACACCTTCTTTTGACACATCATATTTCTCCGTTCTCCGTTCCTATTATTTCCATTTACGGGACAAAGTAGTTCAATGATTTTTGCCTGAAACCGGTCAACCGGGGCTCTAAGATCGAGGGAATCATCAAACAGTTACCGATACTGCTGGCTATTTGTTCTTAGTCACACTAAGACGGAGTTTTCCGTCGACGCTAGTCGCTAAAGTTTTCTCATTAACGATCTTTATTTTGCGAGTCAATCTTCGTTTTTGGTGTGAAAATGACTGAAAGTTCGCCAGACGAAGCAAATGCTAGCCGGAAAGACTTCATTTGCGGTGTTGTTGAAGGTAAATTTAGGGCTAAAGGCTCTTGAGCTTCATTGGCTATGCCTAGTTTTATACCTATGTTTGGAATACTAAGTTACGATCGGAGTGAATGACCTGTGTTCAACTATTGCAGGCTTTTACGGTCGGCCCTGGACCACGGAGCAGAGGAAAGATCTATTTCAAAAGTAAGTTCTGAGTTCTGACTATTTATTGTACATTGAGGAAATGATTGATAATGATAAAATGTCTAAAATTTGTCAAGGTGATAACAATTTACAAACATTTTCGGAACAACACTTTCTTATCCATTTTTTGAGAATGACATACCTTTTTGACTCGATTTCTGATAGACATTAATAAAATGTAACTTTAATGAAATGAAATTGAATATTATTCTGTAAGTAGGCTACAAGTCATGTCTGAGTCTATGTACCAGCATTTCACAAGAGGAGACCTCTGTTGAGAAGATACGGAGAAAGAAACTCAACAGTCAGTCTTTGTTGCAATAACATAGATTCGCAATTATCATATCATTTGCCATCTAATGCCATGACTTTTATGGCAAAATATGTAAAATCTTAGTATTATAGGAACCTATATTATAGTACAACACAAAAATTATCAGCTTTAACATCTACCCATTAACACTTTTGCAACCAGACTAAAAGTAAGACATATCCCAGAAACCGGCCAAGCTGACTTTTATAGGTTCAACCCCGGCTACCGGGTTGGTCGGCATCTGAACAAAGTTTACGAGCGCCCGGCCTCCGGGTTGTTGGTGTCGAAAGTGTTAAAAGACTGAATGTCTTGTGACATGAATCATGCACTTTGCATAGATCTTTTTGCTGTTACACACACACACACACACACATAAATAATTCTGCCTTTTTTATCTGCTAGTATACCTCTGATTGTTGGCTTAAACATTACGCCTTACTATTGTACAATATCTAATACTGATTAGGCTCATGGCATCACAACAAAATGAAGCCTTCCATGTCAATCCTTCAATATTAACAAAATCTCAATGAATTCTTGCCTAACTATTGTTAGGCCTCCTTCTAATCCTCCTGTACGACCTCTAACAAGGCTGATTCTTAAAGAAAATATCCAAGAAGAAAGAAACATCATCATGACAGAACTTAAAATACATAAATTTACAGGCAGAAGAAATGGGGTTTAGACATGTATGTCTACGCTCCGAAGGACGACTACAAGCACCGGGCATATTGGCGCGAGTTGTACACTGTAGAAGAAGCAGAGCATCTGACTTCCTTGATCTCGGCAGCGAGAGCACAAGGCATCACGTTTTGTTATGCTCTGTCACCGGGACTTGACATCACGTACAGCAGCCAGAAGGAGATCACTACATTGAAACGGAAACTTGAACAGGTAGATAGTTTACAGAAATAAGTTTAGTTTTCAGAAGAAAGTAAGAAATAAGTTTATTTAGCATAGTATAGATATAAACATGATTAACACATAATGCTTATATTAAATTATGCTAAAAAGTTTGTCACTCAGCTTAATAAGATAAAGATAAAGATTTGTGTGAGCCTATCCAATATTTCTTTATTATTTAATTGAGAATTTTCGACTGTTGATCGCAAACAAGCTAAAATCTACACTATACTTGTGTCTTCTTCTCAAATACCTAAATTATTACAATTATAGAAAAGATTATCCAAGAATTATACAAAAGTCAATTTCAACTCACCCACACCAATAACCCAGTGGATGAAACCTGCAAATCATTATTGCTTATATTTCTTACCTTGAGAATTGCCAAAGGTAAGCTTAAGCAACAAAAAGAAATTCTTGACTTTTGCTATTGTTCTGTTCCAGGTTTCCCAGTTTGGTTGCACATGCTTTGCATTGCTTTTTGATGACATCGAGCCGGAGATGAGTGAGGCAGACAAGCAGATCTTCCAGAGCTTTGCTCATGCTCAAGTAAGTCCAAACAGAACTAAACCGCTTGTCATATCACAAAAAAAAATTGAATACATACGCCGTGGTTTTCGGTGCATGTATTTATGTATTTCATTTATTTACTAGCTTTTGCCCGCGACTACGTCCGCGTGGAACTTGGAAGTATGGAAGCAACCTCGTACAACACAATCGATATCCACCTAATCACCTTAATTAATAAAAGAGCGCCTAAGCAAATGTAAGAGCAATTGTGCTTTTGGTTTAATCATTACATTACATTTTCTACAGGGTCATCAATGTCATCATGAATTACTTACTCACTTTTCAATCTTTTTAGGGATAATTTCCAGGATGAAAACTATCCTATGTCCTTCCTCGGATCTTAAACTATCTCCATGCCAAATTTCATCAAAATCGATTAAGCGGTTTAAGCATGAAGAGGTAACAGACAGACACACTTTCGCATTTATAATATTAGTATGGATTTGTACATGGAGAACCAACAGCTTAACTTACGCTAGTGACGTCTACTGTCGGCCCACTGTTTCATTCATGCACCGAAAACCCCGGGGTATGTTAATCAGTTACTCAGTTCATTTTTTGGAGAACCAGATGGACCTTGTGTTATGATGGGGCCACCCACACTAACGGGAAACGCACCGGTGAATTATTGCAAAAGATGGCGGTTACGCCAACATTTAAAATCGAGGTATACTCGAAAAAAAAGTGTTTCATTATGCATATTAACCTTCCTCTTGAATCACTCTATCTATTAAAAAAAACCGCATCAAAATCCGTTGCGTGGTTTTAAAGATCTAAGCATACAAAGGGACAGACAAACAGCAGGAAGCAACTTTGTTTTTTACAATGTAGTGATCTTGTTAATCATCTCATTCTGATGCTCAAATGCCTTTGTTGCCATCGTGTACCTGCCTAGTTCACCTAGGTAGACTAAAACATGCTGCAGTGTACTGGATAGTTCTTGATCCTCACCTTATCTAATCCTTCAACAGGTGTCAGTAACTAATGAGATCCACCAGCATCTCGGCTGTCCCCGGTTCCTCCTCTGCCCGACACAGTACTGCTCAACCCGGGCGGTCCCAACGGTCAACAGCTCAGAGTACCTCAACACTCTCGGCACTAAGCTGTCCCAGCAAATCGACATTATGTGGACAGGTATGGAATTTTCATTTTATTATAGCAGTAAATGTCTCTAAACGGTATCTACATGTCTTTTACTAATGTTAATATTGAAATAGTATTTTATGCAACCGTTGTATAAGAGGGGGCAAAAAACGCGAGTGGCATGGGTTACGATGTGAGCGTAGCGAACATCGTAAGAAAGATGCCACGAGCGTTTTTTGACCTACTTATACAACGTTGCATACAATACTTTTTCTACGACTTGACATTTCATAAATAAAGTGCAAATAAACAACAAAGAAAATAATGACATGTTCCCGCTCGGAATCAACAAAATAAAAAATAAAAAATAGTCTCTGATAAACTTTTTTTTTATTGACGTCCATCTGTCAAAAAAATATGAACTTATACATAAAGGTATACGTTCACTATACTAAACATCTGTCAAAAAAAAAAAACTTATACATAAAGGTATACGTTCACTATACTAAACATCCATGCACTGAAGACAAAACTTTTTTTTTAAGTTGGCAGCAATACCTTTGTACAAAAAGCTTTTTTTTTTAATTGCAAATTGTGTGAATGCAGCTGTTTATCTTGTAATCTGTGGTACTAAGTGATGCTTTTTTGGCGACATTATAACATCGTTTAGCAGTGTTTTTTTGAGCAGTAGAGTATAGACTTTTACAGACTTTCATAATTTATGTCTTTATATTAGAGTTAGTAACTATATAAATGACAGAAAAAAGTACTGGAGTAGAAAAAAATATATACTTTGCATTGCCAGGTAGCAAACAGGCTAATAACTCTAATTTAAAGGTGGGTACGCATTTGAGGCAGCCTCGGGTTGAGGCACGCACGGCTCGCCCATTTGCTCAAATGCGTACGCGCCTCACGCGCCGCGCGCGGGCAGCGAGCGGGCAGCTCGCGGCGAGCCGGCGGCGGCGGTCTTGTGCCCGTGCTGTGCTCAAAGGCGCCTCGGTGTGCGTGCCTCGTGTAATGTGGACGTGTATCCGAGCGTGCCCGCGAGCGGCGCGCGCGAACAAGTTTTGACATGTCAATTGTCATTGCGTACGGCGCCTAGGTTTGCTGGTATTTACTTATAATTTACAATTAATACGTCTTCTTTTAATAATGGTGTGGGATAATGAAAAGTGTATTCTGTTAATACAACTATACGAAAAACAAAATAGGTAAATGATTAGAGGAAAGTGCCGAAATAGTGATAACTTTTTCTATGTTATGAATATTTGATGTCAAAATACGATCCGGAAGTGTTGGTGATAGCTCAGCACGGTAATGGATCAAAGTAGGTGTCTTAGGAGTGCAAATGTTATAGCTTGTTAAATAGTATTCTACGATGTTTGTTACTTTTTTTCCCATACCAGTAGGGATGAAGGTTTAAAATCCGTGCTTGACATGCGATGAAAGTTGATTCTGTCTTGAGCTTGATTTTCAAATGTAATTTGTTTAAGTAAATGTATACCACACGAATCACGATTTTTATATAACTGTTTCATCCACCACAGAGGACATTTTATTCTTCTTTTTATTAATAATTCTATGAATTACTATAAACGCAGCAACAGCTGTTATTGCGTCCGACGCCATTTTGTGCGACGCGCAAAGTCGGCTCACCGCGAGCGCGTTGCCTCACCCGAGCATAGAATGTGCTAAGGTTTTGCTCGCGAGCAGCTCGCCGCTCGGGGTGAGCGTGCCTCAGGCCGAGCCGCTCAAATGCGTACCCACCTTAAGCTGTATAAAGGCTGTATAATAGGGGATGCGACTGATGTTGAATTATACAACATAGTGTGCTTATATTATGAATAAAATTAGCTCAAAATGTCATGAAACAATGAAAACAAAATAAAAACGAAAAACTATTTTTTGAAATATGTGACTTCAAAGGTACGTAAATTTTACGTTTTTTTTGAAAGCAAATGAAAATTTGAAGAGACATTTTTGAGAATCCTCATAATTTAACAAAACAATAATTGTATGACAACCATGAACTTAAACGCACTTTTTCACGGTGAGAATGGCAAATTACTTATTGTCTCCATACAAACTATTGGTTCTCAGCCCACAGTTGACGTCATACGTAGGTAGGCCAAATATATATGGAGCGTTTTTAGTACTCTGTAGGAATGCTGAACTTTGGACGGTCATTTCTGACTTTTAGTGCAGTCTAAGTGTAGGTAGTCCTATATAGACATTTGATCCCAATAAAAAAAAGAATCGAATGACATCCTGAAAAAAAAATTGTCCGCACGCCTATTGCTAATGCAGCCTAGGTGTGCTATTTGGGTGGTTTTGAACCTTTGTCTCCAATGCCTTCTCAGGCCAACATGGGCATTATAACCACTAGGCTATCGAAGCTATGCTCGAAGTGTACCATTTTTCAACCTATCGTTTGATCTTATTAGGGTTCTGTACCCAAAGGGTAAAAACGGGACCCTATTATTGAGACTTCGCTGTCCGTCCGTCCGTCCGTCTGTCACCGTGAACGGTGATAGCTAGACAGTTGAAATTTTCACAGATGATGTGTTTCTGTTGCCGCTATAACAACAAATACTAAAAATAAAATACAATAAATATTTAAGGGGGGCTCCCATACAACAAAGGGATTGGTTGCGTTAACTTCGCACCTCATTTGTATGGAGCGCTATACATACCAGGTGCAAACTTAACTTAACCACTTAAGGATGGAAAGTGTTTTTACGGAACCTTCGGTGCGCGAGTCTGACTCGCACTTGACCGGTTTTTTATTTTGTATATCTGCCTGCCTCATAAGAATGTAGTATGCCCTATTTTGTATGAAATTTCATAGAATGGTGAGAATGAACTAACTATTGTTTAAATACATTTGACAATAAAAGTAAATAACGTAAGGCAGAGATCGCTGCTTAGCGAAAAGACGGCCTGTTGTTTCCCTCTGTTTATTATTTTACTGTATATCTCTATGTTTTTGTATCCCTGTGTCTTTGGGGTGTGCAATAAAGAGGATTTGTATTCAGCGTCGGGCTCCTAATAGACCCTCGTTAGTAATCCCCTTCCTACCACCCTTTTGACACAATATACTATTTCCACAGGTCCCAAGGTGATATCGAAGACGCTGACCACAGAGTGCATAGAAGAGATCACGACGGTCCTTCGACGCCCGCCGGTCATCTGGGACAACCTGCACGCCAACGACTACGACCAGAAGAGGATATTCTTAGGTAAATATGGAAAACGACGCCCGTGATGATTCCAAAACACCTGGTACTTTCAGCAGCAAAAGTAGCTAAGGGAACACGCTCACAATGATCTGTACAACCCTTAACTTAATCTCTAGATAATAGAGTCCGTGAGTATATCATTTTGAGCGCTTCTGCTGCTAACTGTACCCCTAAACCTAGAAAACAAGCCTGTTAAAATAGCGTTATTTAGAAATTTCGTTACTCAATTGAATTCAATTATTTACGTCACCCTAAGGACTGTTCAAATTACTAAGAGGACACTTAAAATAGCATAGCAATAGTTTTTCTTTTTGCTATATACTGTTATTTGGCTTAATGTTTTTAAAACAAAAACACACAAGAAAAAACCCGACCAGGTAGCTCCTTTTTCAATTTTTCGTTAAGCTTTGATCTTTGTATTAATGGTTTAAATAAAAATTGTGGTGTACCCACGTCAAAAAAATGTGACATTACATGTTTCATAAATTTATAAAACTAACAGCGCCCTCTCTCGCTTGCTCGTTCACCGCTGTAAAGTAGTGCGGTAAGATGTGAATATTAACGTATTAACATAGAGGTCGCTGAGGTATAAAAACCTTTCAAAATAAACAATGCAAAGATCGACACACAAAGCATACGGAAAAATTCGTCAGGTCTACCTGGAGCTAGGGTAGCGAAGTGGTTAACGCGCTGGACCGGTAATCCAGAGGTACCGGGTTCGATTCGAGTCTTTTCCACCAGGTAGCTTCTTTTTAAATTTTTCTTTAAGCTTCGATCTTTGTATTAATGGTTTACACAGAATAATACTTAATATGAAAAAAAAAAAACTTGAATCGGTAAAATTTTCGGACCTTTATCCATCTGGATATGACGCTTGCACATCACTTTTTGTTACTTTTCGGCAAGCTGCAAACCACATTCGTTTGAATTCATCCAGTGATTTAGCATCTCGGCCATCCTTTCTTCAGTGCCTCTTCACAATGGCCCCGTACCGCTCGATAGGACGGAGCTCAGGGCAATTTGGTGGATTGTCTTCTTTTTGAACAAATTCAATGTTTTTTTTATTTTAGTAGCTCCACGTACTAGCATAGTGGGCACTTGCCAAGCCAAAACAAAGGCGGGGTGTTATGCTTCCGCTAGATGGCAAGTAGTCGTTTTTGAATGCCTTATTCTGTCAACGTCACCATCAATGGTTCCTGTTGCAAATTAGGATGCACTTTTAAGGCCACAAGAACAAATTGCCTGCCAAACAAGGACTTCTTATGGTTTTTTCCTCATCTGGCACATGCTGTCCAACGACGGCATTGTAGTACTGGGCAAAGAGTATATATCGTCGTCGTCTAGTACCCATAGTACAAGCTTTGCTTAGAGACAAACCACGGGCGGTAATTCGTAAAGCCGCAGATAGCATATTTATGGCCTTCACCCACGGTTCGGGCCACAAACACCTGCAATCTGAGACAACATTGAAATGTATAATATGGCCGCCGCGCTCGGACCTCTCGCTCCCACCTATGGCCGCCGCTCGCCGGTGGCCGGGGCGTTCGAGTGACGTTTTGGTTCTGACAGTGCAAATGGGTGGATCAACTATTTCTTGCCGTTATTCTGTCCCGTGACCCAGGGGACAATAGTTATTAAACTTCTTAGAAAAGTGTTGATAATTTATATTACTAGTATTGTCAGGAGATAATCTACATAAAATTGGGCTTATAACTGCTTAAGTTACAAAGCTTTTGCTAAATATAACCACGGAAAATCGTAGTTTTAAATAGTGACCCAGGGGACATCACCATGGCAACGAGTGGCAGAAAATAGTTGATTGACTCAAATAATGCAACAATGAAGATAATATAAAAAAAATGTATTTGTTTTGTTTCATTTTGTAAACTTTTATTGGTTTGCAATAAATAGTAAAGGCACGACGAAAATTTTTTTTGAGGATGTCCGTCAATTCAATCAAATGTTTTTATGGGACTAACTACACTTAGATTGCTCTTTAAGTCAGAAATTGCCGTCTAAGTTCGACATTCCTACGGAGCGCTAAAAACGCTTCACACAAATGGCCACCTAATCGTGACCTCATTATATGCTATGGGTACCAATATTTGCATGGGACAATAATTAATTTGCCATTTTCACCGTGAAAAAGTGCGTTTAAGTTCATCGTTGTCATACAATTATTGTTTTGTAAGATTATGAGGATGCTGAAAACAATGAGGATCTTTCTTTCTTTCTTTCATATATTTTTTTTTTTGTTTCAAGTTACATTGCAAAAAAATTGTACATAAAGTTACCCATTTATTATGACTAACTTTCGTCACACAAAGGAAGCGATCGTGATTTTTTGTTAACTAAGCTTTTAACCATGTACAATTTTTTTGCAATCGACCCATGACGTATCGAGCTAATTTAATTAATATAACTACAGTATGATGTAGAATTTAACACAAGTTGTCATCCCTCAGGTCCTTACTGCGGCCGCTCCCCGGAGCTGATACCGCTGCTGCGCGGCGTGCTGACGAACCCCAACTGCGAGTACAACGCGAACATGATCGCCATACGGACGCTGGCGCACTGGGCCGGCTGCAGCCTCGACGCGCCGACGCATAGTAAGTACACATTAGTTATATCTTCGTGTCAGGTACTGCGGCCGCTCCCCCGAGCTGATACCGCTGCTGCGCGGCGTGCTGACGAACCCCAACTGCGAGTACAACGCGAACATGATCGCCATACGGACGCTGGCGCACTGGGCCGGCTGCAGCCTCGACGCGCCGACGCATAGTAAGTACACATTAGTTATATCTTCGTGTCAGGTACTGCGGCCGCTCCCCCGAGCTGATACCGCTGCTGCGCGGCGTGCTGACGAACCCCAACTGCGAGTACAACGCGAACATGATCGCCATACGGACGCTGGCGCACTGGGCCGGCTGCAGCCTCGACGCGCCGACGCATAGTAAGTACACATTAGTTATATCTTCGTGTCAGGTACTGCGGCCGCTCCCCCGAGCTGATACCGCTGCTGCGCGGCGTGCTGACGAACCCCAACTGCGAGTACAACGCGAACATGATCGCCATACGGACGCTGGCGCACTGGGCCGGCTGCAGCCTCGACGCGCCGACGCATAGTAAGTACACATCAGTTGGTTTACTCTTGTTTTATAGAAAAACGTTTCATCGAATTTTCATTTAGTCCAAAGCATTTTTTTTTTCTGGAACCATAAACTATTTTGGAATGTGATAACCAGACCCCGTTATCAGTGGTGAAAATTCATTGAAATCTAATCATAGGGTTGTCATACAATACTTATTCATTTAGTTCGTGTACATTTGACATACTGGTATAAACGTCGCTAAAACAATTTAAGATGAAGCACAGTTTTACTAAAATTACTAACCATTTATTCCGCGTCGCATTCGATTTATTTCCAATTTTGCCATTAGTTCTATTTTAAACTGAGAAAATTCAGCACGATTATCCAGGTTTTCTTTTTTACTGAACATAAAATTAAGTATTTATATGACATCAAACATATTTTGACAAATAAATGTCAATTTAGTACCTATTATGTATAGAGTTCAACAACCAAATGAAACCTTTTTTAAGGCAATTGGCTTCACACTATATATATACCTATGAATAAAATAAGTAGGTACATATTTATATTGTTTTTTATCAATAGGTTTATCAAATTATACACGAAAAATATTAATGTAATGTTAATATGTAGTGCCAGCCCTAGTATTTTCAATGTTTCTTCACCACTGATAACGGGGTCTGGTGATAACACTAACCTAACCTAATCTATAGGTTGACATTTCAAGATTTCTGAAAAGTGTATGACTTCCGGGGAAATAATTGTCTTTGAAATGAAAATTCGATGAAATGAAGCATTCGGTGAAGTGTTTGTCTATAAAAAAAGGGGATCCCCAATTAGTTATATTATAACGTGAACGTGAATGCGATAGTTATAAGTATAAGTAGGATTTACAAAAAAAAAATTGTTTCTTTCAGCGTTCTTTTCAACAGTGAGTCTCTCCGTGGGTCTTGTGAATGTTGTTAGTTTCAGATTGAGACATGTAAAAGTGCCCTTGTGGCCTATTTACAGAGTTTTTTTAAAGGACTTCTGATTTATTATGTATTGTTTATGTAATATTAAGGAGTTATGCAGCCACTGTTCTCCTGTGTTCTGATATTTAGATGGATAATGACCTTCTTTTTGAAGTCTGTAATCGTTAACTTGTGGTATAGTTTATCCGGAATTCGAAGTACAAATTATGTCAAACTGGCACAAGTTAAAAATTACCTTAAATTTACATGTATACGGTCGTTTGTACCTTGTGTCAAAGTGACTTCATTTGATCTTAGAGATCCGACAGACTATTCCACAAAGTGCTATATGCCAATATGCCACTTGCAACGGATTTTGCGCGCAGATAAATAAATATTAGGGGTAAAGTATTACATAAATCGATCTAGTCCCAAACTTAGCAGTGCTTGTGCAATGGGTAGGTATGTATACCTTCGCCACCTTCGGTTGGCGCCGTGTACGATCTCATTAAAGAAAACAGTAGGTAGTATAGTGTGGTTTTGTACCTCATTATCGTCCGTCATAAAAAAGAAGCATGTTGCATAGATAAGGTGTAGTTTTGGTGGTTTACAACTATAAAGCCTTTGCCACAAGTTAAAAATCTCTATGGAGCGCTATTTGTGGGTTGCGGTTGGTGTCAATATGTGTATGGAGACAATAATTAATTTGCCATTTTCGCCTTGAAGAAGTGCGGTCAACTTCATGGTTGTCATAAAATTATTGTTTTGTTAAATTATGAGGAAAAAGGACATCAAGTTCACTGTTTACAGCCAATTAGGTACGTAGAAGCAACTAGATTTCAATTGGCAAACGAAAAAAGTTTTTTTTCTCATGGGTAAGAGGGTTTGTGAAACGTAAGTAAGTATTTTTGGAAAAATACATTCACAAGCTGTCATTTGAAAGGAGACATGGCTAGATTTGATAAATTGCTCGCGCCTTTTGTTTTTAGTTTAGTGATGTGACATTGCATCTTGAATTCACCCAAGTTACAGAAATCTATTTGTGGGTTGCGGTTGGTGTCAATATGTGTATGGAGACAATAATTAATTTGCCATTTTCGCCTTGAAGAAGTGCGGTCAACTTCATGGTTGTCATAAAATTATTGTTTTGTTAAATTATGAGGATTCTGAAAAAAAAAACAAAATTTCAAGCGGTGTTTTTTGAACCTTGTTATTTTTATAATTTAGTTTTAATTGAGTTATTAATTATTAAGTCATGAATTTATTATACAGCCTTTACTTAACTAAAAATTTCTTTTGAACAAAAAGAAAACATAATTTGCGTACCTGATTATTTCCTCGCATATTAAGAGAAAAGCACTATACAGGCCTCGGCAGAAATGTCAGTTCTGTATTCGTATCAATTGAAGACACATATTAAAAAAAAAACTTGACATGAGCTTGTTTTATTCACATAACTGCAGTACGTATATGTTGTATAATTCGTGATAAGTGTAAACCCTTATTGTTTCCAGTGGAAGCGGTGTCTTGGGACATTAAGCTGGAGTCGGAGAGTGAACAGGGGGTGGACGACGAGACGCCCGTGACGCTCGGCAAGCACGTCTACCATCCGCGGCAGGCGCTCAGGTAATAAACAATATTTTATTTAATCTTATTAAAACTTTCGTGAGACATATTTAATTATTTATTGAATTAAGGTCCACCAACAATTGTTAACATGTTAAGTCACACTATTACATTTATGGATGTGGTAGTTACAATTACTTATAGGCAAACACAACATGCAAAACAACTAGTAAACAATTTAGACTAAAATAGGTATGTATATCTAGAAATTAAGTAAAAAAAAACCAAGAACATCATAAAAACATTCTAAAACTAAATTATTGTATTAAGAGGCCTTATTCCTTTAAAATGCTGATTGTTCAAGACATTTTTCTCTATGATCAAACATGTTTCTTAACATATTATTGATGTTACGACCTGGAACAGGACTATTGGGATGTATTGGTATATATTTGAAACCTAGAGTTTAATTTTTTTATTGATAATTTTTGTTTCAAAAACTATTCGAAATTGACAAAATTCACGTGGAAAATTACTTTTATCAACTTAATTTCGAATGCACGCAATGAAAGCATGAAATAGCTTTGCTACTACCTAGAACTCGGAGAAAATAATTATTCACTTCAAAAAGTTAGATGAAATTATTAATATACTTGTCATAATATTAAAAAAAATTTTTTTTTAAAAGGAATAAGACCTCTTAAGTGTTTTACACTCACGTGAAATTGTCAGGAACGGCGCGACATGTTTCGAACTGCGACTGCGAGCGCGAGCGGAGCGAATACGTGCGGAATAGACCAATCACCTGATAAAATCAAAATCAACCTTGAAATCTGTATCTAAGCTCCGCTCCACTTTTGTGAATGGTCGAATATCGCTCGACGTCTCCGCTCATTTTCTGTGGAAACTCACCCTAAATCCTAAAGTTAGACCATTTTAGTTACTTAACATTATTTTATTTTAAAACGCATCAAAAATGCATTCTCAACTCAAAACGCACTTGTCTCACCCGGGATCTATTTCAGCCGTGTCTCACTGAATCACGTCGCACTGTTTCTAGAATATATTTATGTCAATGTGTTTATTTTCAGGCAAGCAATCATCGAGTGGCTTCCAGAATTTTCCATACCAAAGACGGCGCAGGGGCCCGTGATCAAGCCGCAACCTCCAGTCACAAGTATTACGAAATGCTTTATGTTTTAAATAATCTAAGTAAAAAAAATTAAACACCATTATAAAAATACGTATGAAACTGGTGTACTCATGTCGTAGAAGTCGAATATCGCTCGACATGCTTCGAATCGGTACGCGATTCATATTAATTTGTCTGAGACTCAGTTTTCTATATAAAATGCCATAAAGATGATTGATAGGAAAAAATTCAACCCCTTACAAGTGTTACTTCTACTTTCCTTTAAGAGTGAAATATTTTCGTTAATTTACAGTTAAAACCTTATTTCGTCTAAAAAAAATTGCGCACAAATTACAAAGATATCCAAAAAGATTGGTTTGGTATCGATGAAATATAATGCAACAAGAGACGAAATTTAAGTCATCAGTCTGGCAAGAGATTCTAATTTATAACCAGCATGGCTAGCATATCTTGCGACTTCACTTGTCGCGTGAGTCAGCATCTCCTGTCTCGCTCGCACGGTATTGACAGGAAAGCGACAGGTAGCATTTCTACCGCGATAAAGAGTCACATAGTGAGGCATACAAACTACAAAGGCATCTATTGCAAAAAACTTTGGTCTGGTACGACATCAGACATCACTTTTCACCTTTTTCAATTCAGTGGCACTTTCTGCGTGTCTATGATGGTTGCTTTTATCGCGCTTTTTAATGCGAGTGTGAGTGACAGATGCTTTTTCACTTATTTGTCACGTGATAAACGCAACTATCATAAGCTCTCTGTCCTCAACATAAGTCATTTATTAATTGAATAACTCCTTTTTTATAACGTTTTTAACTCTAAGCCACTAAACTCATATTCAACTTGTATACAATATATAGCTAGTAAACTACAAGTTATAATTTTTTTCTTAAGTTCTGGTCTTCTAGGATAGCAGTAGCGGCAGCCGTGAGCGGCAGCCATAGGAGTAAGCGAGACACTGCTTGTGCCTTCCACTCCCGCCTATGGCCACCGCAGCCGCCACCACTATCCTAAAAAAAGAGCTTAATATAGAATTAGGTATAACTTGAGGTTCGCTGTATATTACAAGTTGAATGTGAGTTTAGTGCCTTAATTTGGCTTCAGAATTTGCCCCCACAACTTGGAAACTCCCGTCATAGAACTTACACAAGCGATAAGTTTGTTTCACAGTCCCGCCGGTCCCGATCATCCCGATCCTGCCGTCGGTGAACACGTGCATGTCGCTGCTGACCGCCACCACCAACACCACCACCACCGCTGCTGGTGTCGCCACCATACCGACGGTCACCGCGTCCCAGCTGCAAGCGTTGGCGGGCGTGAGTTTTTTTTTATTTATTACTAGCTGTGCCCGCGGTGTTACCCGCTCATCCCACGGGAACACTATTTTTTTTTTCGGGATGAAAAGTATCCTATGTCCTTTCCCGGGTCTCAAACTATCTCCATACCAAATTTCATCTAAGTCGGTTCAGCGGTTGAAGCGTGAAGAGGTAACAGACAGACAGACAGACACACTTTCGCATTTATAATATTAGTATGGATGCTAAAAAAAAATACAAACTGGTACACTTTACATGTTTCGCCAAACTGCGATGCACTTTGTTGGCGAAGACCGCACTCTTTTTATACATTATTATAATTTATACTGCTATGATATTTCTTTATTGTTATACTTACTCTTACTATTTTAAGTATTTAATGCAAGCAATTGCACTACAACTACATTATCTACGTTAACTAACAGTGACAGTTATTATAACAACGAATTTAAGCATTATAGGATGCCTACCCTAATTACTTAACTACCTACCTATTTTCATTTTCTTTAAGAAAGGTATCCATCAAACACGCCTTTACTTTAGATTTAAATATCGTTTCACACTCATCCGCTGATATGAATTATAGCACAAAAAAAGAAAAAGAACTGCTATATTTGGTTGCAACAGTGCCCTATAGGCCGCCTGTTGTAACCATACACGTAGAATTTTGAGGAATTGTGAATTAAAACTGTTTATGGATTTTTGTGACGGTTATTTTAACCGAAATTAAACAGATGTCCTAATCAAATTAATAACTAGATCGAAGAATAGGCCGGCTAAAGGGCTTTTAGAATTTTGAAAAGGATAATTGGATACAAAATTGACAACCGTCTTAAAAATACAATGAAATAGATATCTTATCTATCACACACAATAGGATAATCGTAAAAGAAGATGCACAGCTATAAAATACAGTCTATAGGAGTAAGTCTTGGTACAGTTGATAATCACTTCCTTGATGGTTGGTTTAATGGGGAACGTTCCTCCAACGAAAGAAAGAGTAGAGAATACCTCGCTATAAATCCAGATGTTATTTAAATCTGCAGGCGCTCTATCCACTGGTCCACAAATCAGCCAAAATTAACCTTTGCGCTCCTCTTGCGCTCATGTCCTTCAGAAGAAAACACCGAGCGTATGTGGCACTTCACGATATGGAATATATTAATAGCATTCCACTATAATAAAACTGTCAGGTTCCAAATAAAATTGTAGCTCTCGCAAGGTCAAAAAAATTTATATCTCTTTTCATTAACAGACGTCATTTCTCTCTGACTTTCCTCCAGAATCTCTCAAAAGTCAATTTTTTCTTTCTTTTTTCAACCATCAACCTTTAATCTTCGATTTGTCAATTTCCTTTTATCAAATCTCGATGGCCTGATACCAACTGATTCACAAAAAGTGTATAACTGGTATTAAAACTTATGGTAAAAATTCCAGTTAAAAATGAACACAAAAATTTAAAAATATACATTGCAGTTTTACTGCAGAATGTATTGTAAATGCGCGTCTACTACTCACTACTAATCAGAGCCCGGAACATTCGCAGCGAAACAAAACACTGTCACAATCTAGCTAGTGTTAGAAACTTTTTATCGATATCGAGTATTATTATATAAAAACAATCGAGACATATTCAAAAATCTTACTTGACCTGAAGTGAACATCATACCCAATACAATTAATTTTATAAATTTGCTTCTTTGACGTCGAGTGAAGTTGACCGTTCATTTAGTATACATAAATGGCTTTATAGTGATAAACAAAACAGTCTGCTCACAGACAATGTTGAAAAATTAAGGCTGATTTAGACGAAGACAATTTTGAGACGCCTAAATTACGGCACCTCGAAAAGGCACCGTATAAACACTTTCCGCGCCATTTTTTCGCCGCATGCCAGCGCTGGCGCGGAATAGAACACGGGCCTATTTTTTGGCGCCAGTGACCCCCCCTCCGCGTCTCTCGCTGCCACTAATGACTGGTACTGAAAAAAAGCACTGTTTAAACACGGCTTGCTGGTCACTGGCGGCGAGATTTAGGCGTCTCAAAATTGTCTTCGTCTAAATCAGCCTTTATTGATTATCTACATCACTATCGCAAACTAAATAAAATGTTTCGTATAAGAAATAGCATCTGTCTTTAAGTATATAATTTTGTACAAACCTCACGTAATGTTCTTTTTATTTATTTGGTCGACCGTTTGTCTTCTATTACACAACTATCGATACCGATAAAAATGTTTCTCACACTAGCTAGATTGCGACAGTTTTTGTTTTGCCATGAATTTTCCGGGCTCTGCTAATAATAAATAGGCCTTGTCATCTATAAAAGATAATTTAAGCAGCATCGCGACAACACTTGCGCTCGTGAATTAATAGTCCTGTTCGGAACTGAATCCCTCGGCCGCATTCGTGACAAGTGTATGCACTAACCTGATCATTATCACCACCGTTACCGTCACCGTAGGTGGACGGACATCTTGAGTGTTAGTATAACAAAACGGGACTTAAATAACAACATTTCACATTTTTAAGACTACAATTTTATTACTTTTCTGAATTCTGCTTAGAAAGATGAAGTAATCTCCGTTTTTATATTTTTTCTGACGTAACTATTTAATTTATTATTAATTTATATAAAAAAAAAAAGAATTCGCTGTTTGATCTAAGACAACCCTTTTCAGGCCTAATTGTCTTAGATTCGGTAATTTTATGTATTTTCTTATATTTATTTAAATACAGAAGATTAAATTCAAAGATTTTATTGCGCGCGCACGACACAAAGCCCTGTCAATCTCTATATTAATTTGCACTTGTTAGAAATATGAAATGTTGTCAATTGCGTGCCAAAAGTGTTTCATTATCTTGACGGTTCGAACGTGATGTTACGTTCATGGTCTCGCGGGGGGGAAGGGGCGATTGAGTCCCGTTTTGTTATAATAAGGTGTGAAAATCGTGTGAGTTTAAATCAATATCTTGTGAGTGTGGGTCTGTACAGGATCACAGTTTGAGCTGTAGGGCAGGCCTATGTTCAGCTGTAGACGTTTGTGGCTGATAGATACCTTCACCAGTTTCACCACTATTATTATCATTACCACTTTCAGTCCTATTATTAACCCCTCCATCGCCAAAACTGTCACCTGTTTTATTTCAACACTTGGTATACCCATCGTTTAGAGCTGCGGCCTCTGGGTCTCTTCCCTTCAGCTGCGCCGGTCACCATCAGCTTTTCCAAAGGCCAAAATACTGAAGTATCCGGTGCTGATAATATGCTGCAGTTATTATAAAATAATAATATGCTGCAGGTATTAAATTATTGGAAATTGGAAGGACCAAAAAGATATTTGACTAAAATCATGTTCTAAATATAAGGAAACTTTGATATTATGTATAAAGATCAGCCAAAACTTGTATTGCAGTTACAATGTTATGGTAGACCATAAAATGAACCCGTATTTTCCGAATAGCTAGTAATACCCTTTCTTCTTTGCAGGTATCACCAGCAGAAAACTTCAATGCAGTATCCAACCCAGTAATGAACTCTTTAGTGTCTCCAACAAAAGTCATCCTAAACGAATCAATTCAAAACCCTATCATACCTATGGCAAGTTCGAATATATCCTTGCCCAACGAAATACCAGTTTCAACATTACCAGTACCAATCCTAGGCCTGAAAGCTCTTGAAGAAACTGTAGAAAAGAATGAAGACCAAAGCATGATAGAGAGTGATAGACAATTTGACAAAAATGACAGTGTTGTGAATGATAGCGTTCTAGAAAGTGCTAGTTTTATAGAAGAGATGAAGAAGGTGAAAGAAGACGACCAGGATACGATTATCGTGGACGATGAGAAGGTGGAGCAACAGCAGAACGGAGAAATGAGTTTAGGTGGTAAGTGATCTTAACAAATATAAATACAAACCCACTTTATTGCACGCAAATACACAGGGATACAAAAACATGAGAGATACACTAAAATAATAAACAGAAGTAGACAACATGCTGTCTTATCGCTAAATAGCGATCTCTCCCAGACAACCTTTAGGTAGCTGAGTATATCAACAAACAGTTAACATGAATATTAAATGCGAAAATTTTTGGAGTAGTAGGGCCTCGTGCAGGGTCCGTCCGGATTGTTACTACCGTCTTGCCTGCTAACCCACCGCTAAACAGCAATGTTCGCATTGTTGTGTTCCGGTGTGGGGGTAAGATAGCCGGTGAAATTACTAGCATAGAGGCATTCTATCTTCGTCCTCCGGGTAGGCAAGCGCTTGTGACTCCTCTGGTGTTGCAGGTGTTTATGGGCGACGGTAATCGCTTTCCATCAGGCGATACGTTGGCTCGTTTGCCCCCTATGACATAAAAACGGAAGAAAATTCAAGCAAGTTGTCGAGAACTCCGGACAAAATTCAGGTTTTTTGATAAGTTCTTATCATCTTTTTTCCGACATTAAGTATGACTTCTTACCCAACTTGTGTAATGGAAAAAATTGCTAAAAGGTCGACAAAATAATTGAGATTCCGTTGGTGTTTTCGTACATGTTTTAAGTATGATTGTTTCTGTTCAGACACACCACAAACGCTAAGTCCGAACCGGGCGTGTCTGCCTGAAGGGAGCGAGCCGTTGGACGTCGACCCGCCCTCGGCGTCCAACACGGACACAGACGTCGTCATGAACGACGGCCTCAGCGAAGTGAGTAAACCACATTTACTATTTCAGAGGCCTTATTCCTTTTAAAAAATGTTTTTTTCATATTTTGACATAAGTTGATCAACCAACTTTTTGAAGTACTTTTCCCCGAGTTCTAGGTAGAAACATAGCTATTTCATACTTTCATTGCGTGCAGTCGAAAATAAGTTGAAAAAACTAATTTGCCGCGTGAATTTTGTCAATTTCGAGTAGTTTTTGGAACAAAAATTATCAATAATGTAGGTTTCAAATATATACCAATAAATCCCAATAGCCCGTTTTTAGGTAGTAACATCAATAATATGTTAACATTTTTGATCATAGAGAAAAAATGTCTAACAATCAGCATTTTAAAAGGAATAAGGCCTCTTAATGACACACGTTTCAAAACTATCACCAAGGAAAATAAACCCTATCAGTTGGAGTCAGTAAAGAGTCGAATGTAATATGATCCTGATGAAATATGAGGGGTTTCAAGCCCATTACAGTTTCCGGCAAACTTCTTGAGCATAACCTAGACTGCGAAATAGCCGATTTACGTATAAATGTACATGCGCAGAACCGCCGTTTTTGTTGAAGAAGTTTGCCGGGAGCTATACTAGTTCAGTCCTTTAACAGAGACGATGTATTTTTGTCGAAGTTGCACGCTGTATTAACTAACCCAAAAGTAAACTCTTAAATTTATAGTGGCCTTTCCAGCCATGCTTTTTTTAAAGATTTTCAAGCTTCTTTACAGATTGTCTATAGCGCTTTTGTGATATTATTTTCTCTTATCAGAACGGTTCGATGCAAGTAGAACCAAGCAACAGCCCGCTGAGCACGGACATGATGGTGGAACCCGCCGACCCGACCGATGCGACAGATGAGTAAGTATTTATTATGACCATAAAATTAATTTATGTTGATTATATATTAATTAATTCATAGTTTTAAGCACGTCTAAATATGATACGTTTATTAATTTTCACGTTTGGGATATTTGCTTATGGTTTCGAAGAGACTTAGAAAGAAAAAGCTCCTTAATTCTCGTGACGCCATCCGCGATTATTTTCATACTTCTAAGAAAGTTAGGAAGTAATTTTTTGTATGGGAATATTTTATCATTTTCTTCGGTTTCTGAGACACCACGCATTTAAATAAAATGGATTATATCGCATATATTAATTATAAAAGAGGCTCAAATCATTAATATACGCGATATAATCAGTTTAAATCGTTTTATCTAAATATTTTATTACTTGGCTTTTATATTGGCAGTGAATTCTCTGCCTTCCTATACGTTTTTAAGGTAGCTGTCATTGCCGTCACGTGCCTGACAAAGTATATGTACCCGGCGAAGAGTCTTTTGAGAGGAGAGGACTATTTTATTTATTAATCGTATGGCATTTGTGACCAAGTCGCTCATCTTCTAATTATATTATAAACATATATCTTGGTTCTTCACCCATAGGGCGGCGTTTTTACTAGGAGAGTGTAAGATCCAGGATACATCCATTATATTTCCGTTTTGGGCAGTCATATATTATGTGGTGGATCGATTGTGCAGGCGACCCACAATCGCACACTGGCGAGTCTCTCCAGCCACATTTAAACAGATGGTCAGCACAACGACCATGCTCCGTACGGAGTCTGTTGAATTGGCACCATTCCCTTCTTGGAGCTGAGAAACCATAAGGTTTCTGAGTGGGATCATAAGTTGCGGGGCTACTACTTGGCGGGTTAGACTTCCATTCCTCTTGCCAGTTGTCTATCAGATTGAGAGGAAAGGACTAAATGGCTAGGACTAATAGACAACCACGATCAGAACATGGTAAACATTTCATAATGATCTACATTTGTTTCCATCCTTAGACCGGTGGAAGAGGCAGCGCTAGAACCGAACGCGCTGACGGAGGACGACCTGGTTCTGCTGTGCGACCTGTTCTACCTGCCGTTCGAGCACGGCTCGCGCGGGCTGCGGCTGCTGCACGACTTCCACTGGCTCACCGGCCACGCCGCCGGCACGCTGCCCAGGGGGAACAAGCCCGAGGCGAGTACCTCACATGTTACTTGCCTCCCCCTATTGCTGTGCCACCTGTTCTACCTGCCGTTCGAGCACGGCTCGCGCGGGCTGCGGCTGCTGCACGACTTCCACTGGCTCACCGGCCACGCCGCCGGCACGCTGCCCAGGGGGAACAAGCCCGAGGTGACTACCTCACATGTTACATATCTCACTCTCGTAGAGCTAGAGCTCTGCGCTACTCGTGAAGTTGGGCGGATATGATAGTGTGGAGAGGCACTTCGCTGAGGAAACCCATGCTTCCAACGTCGCGACAGTGTAGAGCCCGGTAAGTTTTGCGATGAAAGTACAAAGTAGTGTCTATAACTGTTACTACTAAAGATGTCAGTTTTAAGATATCTAAAGGGAATATTTATTTATTTATTTATTTTATTTTAAGAGAACCAACAGCTAATACACTAAACATAGAAACTTAAATAGAAATAGAGACAATTACAGGAACTCACAAATAGTTGCTGTACATGAAACATAAACTTAAGTAAACAGCGCACATCGATGTACCGACGCGCACTTGCAGCAAATATATGTAAAAACTATGAACATTCGTTAATCTACAAACTTAAACTTATAAACCTTAACTTTTAGAGCCTTGATGGGCTGACAACCTAAGTACCTACCTAATACACAATAACAATACTGCACAAGCATGTTATAGAAATCGCTCAATCAAAAAACACATTAGCTAAATTTCGCCTCACGGAAGGAATTACACAATTAAATATATCAATATCATGCTCTTTCGTCGTATTATTCAAATGGCGACTAGCGCGGTTAAGGAAACTATTCCGTCTGTAATTGGATGATGTACGCCTCAGTGAGATAGGGGGGAAGTGCCTTTTGGACCGAGAAGGAGTCACAAACGATAATTCCTTGAGCAGTTCGGGACAGTCAATGCCGCCAGTTGTGATTTTAAGCAAAAAGGTAATATCGGCTATTTCACGGCGCTTATATAACGGGATCAGATGGTGTTTTTTACAAATATTTAGGTAATTGGATGAATTATAAGGGAATTTTAGTTTGTAACTTAAGTACTTAACAAATTTTTTCTGAACACGTTCAATCCTGTTTATATAAGTAGCGTAACAGGGATTCCAAATTTGGGATGCATACTCCAGTTTACTCCGAACTAAGGAGCAAAACAGAATCTTAAGTGTTTTGGCCTGAGTAAAATGGACAGAACTACGCATTATAAAACCTAGTGTTTTTAAAGCAGAACCAACGATAGTGTCAATGTGGGTGTCAAATAAAAGTTTGGAATCATGTACCACCCCCAAGTCTCTCATAGATTGGACTTTGTTCAGAGGTTGACCTTTAAGTTTATAAATAGTCGGTATTAAATTCTGCTTTCTTGAGAATATATAGAAATGACTTCAAGAAATAAAGCTAAAGGGGCGATTATGCCGATGGTACAGACTCATGATCACTTGTTTTTGTTTTTGATCGGTTGTTTCATTGGTGGTGGTACATCTCTTCAATCAATCAGGCAAATGTTTCGATAAAACTATTGTCTTGCCTAATGCGGTCGACGGTCTTATTTATTAAAAAAATGGTATCGATGTCGAGCCTCAACTCGTGACGGTGACGTTTGTTAGTCAATTATTTTCGAACACTATGCAAACTATGTTGTCAAGTAGAAGAGATATCTTTTTATATGTTCATGCATGAGAATTCGATGATTAATTAAAATACAGAACGTGTCACCTTATAGATTAGATTAGATTAGATTAGATTATTTATTTCACGATAAAAATTACATTACAAATTTGCTTAATGTCAAAATTATACGAATTAATATCATGATCGTCAAAAATAAGGCAAGATTAATAATACGAGAAAATGTTTACAATGTCAAAATAAGTTTAAAATAAAAGGGAAAGTCAACAGGTAAATAAAATATAAATAAATGAATCTAGTATCTCCCAATAAGGATCGTCATCACAAACTTAACACTATATTAATGTTATGTTCCGCAGACGAGCGAGTGGCGCCGGCGCCGCAGCCGCTTCGCGTGGTGGACGGCGCGCGCGCGGCGCCTGCTGCGGCGGCTGGAGGCCTGCGCCAACCGGGAGCTGCGCGCCGAGCTGCAGCCCTACGTGTGGGACCTGTGCGCCGTGCTGGCGCTGCTCGACGGCATGGTGCGCTGGCTCGGTGAGTACTGTGTCCTACCGACTGCGCCAACCGGGAGCTGCGCGCCGAGCTGCAGCCCTACGTGTGGGACCTGTGCGCCGTGCTGGCGCTGCTCGACGGCATGGTGCGCTGGCTCGGTGAGTACTGTGTCCTACCGACTGCGCCAACCGGGAGCTGCGCGCCGAGCTGCAGCCCTACGTGTGGGACCTGTGCGCCGTGCTGGCGCTGCTCGACGGCATGGTGCGCTGGCTCGGTGAGTACTGTGTCCTACCGACTGCGCCAACCGGGAGCTGCGCGCCGAGCTGCAGCCGTACGTGTGGGACCTGTGCGCCGTGCTGGCGCTGCTCGACGGCATGGTGCGCTGGCTCGGTGAGTACTGTGTCCTACCGACTGCGCCAACCGGGAGCTGCGCGCCGAGCTGCAGCCGTACGTGTGGGACCTGTGCGCCGTGCTGGCGCTGCTCGACGGCATGGTGCGCTGGCTCGGTGAGTACTGTGTCCTACCGACTGCGCCAACCGGGAGCTGCGCGCCGAGCTGCAGCCCTACGTGTGGGACCTGTGCGCCGTGCTGGCGCTGCTCGACGGCATGGTGCGCTGGCTCGGTGAGTACTGTGTCCTACCGACTGCGCCAACCGGGAGCTGCGCGCCGAGCTGCAGCCCTACGTGTGGGACCTGTGCGCCGTGCTGGCGCTGCTCGACGGCATGGTGCGCTGGCTCGGTGAGTACTGTGTCCTACCGACTGCGCCAACCGGGAGCTGCGCGCCGAGCTGCAGCCCTACGTGTGGGACCTGTGCGCCGTGCTGGCGCTGCTCGACGGCATGGTGCGCTGGCTCGGTGAGTACTGTGTCCTACCGACTGCGCCAACCGGGAGCTGCGCGCCGAGCTGCAGCCCTACGTGTGGGACCTGTGCGCCGTGCTGGCGCTGCTCGACGGCATGGTGCGCTGGCTCGGTGAGTACTGTGTCCTACCGACTGCGCCAACCGGGAGCTGCGCGCCGAGCTGCAGCCCTACGTGTGGGACCTGTGCGCCGTGCTGGCGCTGCTCGACGGCATGGTGCGCTGGCTCGGTGAGTACTGTGTCCTACCGACTGCGCCAACCGGGAGCTGCGCGCCGAGCTGCAGCCGTACGTGTGGGACCTGTGCGCCGTGCTGGCGCTGCTCGACGGCATGGTGCGCTGGCTCGGTGAGTACTGTGTCCTACCGACTGCGCCAACCGGGAGCTGCGCGCCGAGCTGCAGCCCTACGTGTGGGACCTGTGCGCCGTGCTGGCGCTGCTCGACGGCATGGTGCGCTGGCTCGGTGAGTACTGTGTCCTACCGACTGCGCCAACCGGGAGCTGCGCGCCGAGCTGCAGCCCTACGTGTGGGACCTGTGCGCCGTGCTGGCGCTGCTCGACGGCATGGTGCGCTGGCTCGGTGAGCACTGTGTCCTACCGACTGCGCCAACCGGGAGCTGCGCGCCGAGCTGCAGCCCTACGTGTGGGACCTGTGCGCCGTGCTGGCGCTGCTCGACGGCATGGTGCGCTGGCTCGGTGAGTACTGTGTCCTACCTAGAGGTGTGCGCCGATCAAAAAATTGTCGGCGGCGGCGTCCGGCGAAATTTTCACCGGCGGCGGCGGCGTAATCGGCGTGAAATCGGCGTGGAGCAAAATTTGCTAGGTTGATTAAAAGTAAAACGAAATATCCTAGTAAATCAACTTTTATTATCAAATTAGAGCATGTTTCACATGAAATTAACAATATAAAATATTTTTAACAACATTTTAATAGAGAAACATATGTAATGAAAACTTTTACAGTCAAACAATCCTTAACATACCTAAATAGAAAAAAAAAATTAAATCACAATAATAAGGAATAGTATAATTCTTAATCAGTCAAATCGGGTCTATATCGGATGGCATATAATTATTAGTCCTATCGTCGTGTCGCATAACATCCTTTGTCCTAATAACGTATGGCATACACTTTGTTCCGCATATTTTTGATTGTCCGAAATTGTTGCTCCTATTATTGTTTGTCCTAAATATTATTTGTCCGATCGTTTGATGTGGCTAAGATTCAACTATCGAATGATTGATGTGCATAATTGTAATGTTCCTAATATTTAATGTGCTAAAAATCTTTTGACTACATTTCATTATACCTAAATCTCTCAAGATTTTTATCCTATCCATGGTCATAAAACAAACCTAACCTACCTACAGTTTTTGGTCTTTAACCTAACCTACTTAACTGCTAAATTTTAATATACCTCCATGCAAGCATGCACTCTGACGCTCCGCTCGCTCCGCTATCCATGGTCATAAAACAAACGTAACCTAACCTACAGTTTTCGGTCTTTAACCTAACCTAATAACTGCTAAATTTTGATACACGAGTACCTCCATGCAAGCAAGCATTCTGACGCTCCGCTATCCATGGTCATAAAACAAACCTAACCTAACCTACAGTTTTCGGTCTTTAACCTAACCTACTAACTGCTAAATAGTAATATAATTTCGCTCGCTCGTTAGGCTCACAGTTCTACCTAACACTCCTCCTCGCTTCGCTCGTCGTCGTACATAACCTAACCAAAATCCGACCTGCCTGAAGGTAGAATACGTAACGATTCTGACTTCACGCCTACCATAGTTTCGTTTAGGTGCTGTAATTTTAGCCAATTTAATAATAGGCAAAATAATTCTTAGGGCAATTCATGTTAGGAATATTATGGTTTAGGTAATTAGATTTTAGAGTTATCAATATTAGGACAAACTTGCTTTAGGACTTTAAATGAGTATGCGCAAAAATTATTAGGACATACGAGTAGTATGCCATTCAACAGTATGCCAAACATTCTCGGCCAAACATTTTTAGGACAAAAAACGTTATGCGATACGACAGGCACCCAGTCAAATCAAATCACATCACAAGCAAATTTTAGGTAATTCTGATGAAATTGGAATCATATATATCTCGTTCGAATCAGTTTGTCCAATAATCAAGAGCTACCCTTTTTTTGATTTAGAGTAATTATCATGTATGAATATTATTTTATTTACACGAGATGGGTGAATCCCGTTTTTTCGCGTTCAAAGTCAATCCCGCTATAGAAAATACACGTTCGCTGGGTGTGCTCGTTGCAGGAATTGACAATATGGCTCTGGCAGTCGCATACAGCCATGGATATACGCTCTTGCGCTGTTCCCAATATTTAAGGATCCCAAATAAACTTACTGGTAATAAGTCGACCGCACGACCTCCCCCTCGCCTTCACCCAAACAAGATAGCAAACCGGATGGTCTCTATGTCTAGAGCAGAAGGGGACAAACTGGAAACAAAGAAGATTAAGAAGAAGATGCAACAACTGAAGGCCGACCTTACACCAAACCTAGAGCTGTCTAGACCTTTCACAGCCGAGGAAGTCTACTTCGCTATTAAGAGTCTCCAACCTGGAAAAGCGGCAGGAGTTGACGAAATGTATAATGAATTTCTAATGAAACTCGGCCCAAACGCGGTTAGGTGGCTATCTCTCTTTTTCTCCGACATTCTCAAGACCAAAAAACTACCTAGACATTTCACCGAGTCGAAAGTAATTGCGTTACTGAAACCAGGAAAGTGTGACGATGACCCTGCCAGCTACCGCCCCATCTCTTTGCTGAGTAATTGTTACAAACTCCTCGAAAAAGTCTTGCTCAAACGAATAGCTCCTTTCATAGATGAGATAATCCCCGCCGAGCAAGCGGGATTCAGATGTGGACGGAGCTGTACGGACCAAGTATTGGCATTGACGACACATATTGAGTCAGGGTTCCAGAAGACTCTTAAATCCGGAGCTGTTTTCATCGACCTTACAGCAGCTTACGACACTGTTTGGAGAGAGGGACTACTTTACAAACTTCTAACTATAGTTCCTAGTTTGGAGATTGTGCAGCTTATATCTTCAATGCTGTCTCAACGGCGTTTCTGCGTCCACCTAGGTTCCGAGGTCAGTGATATGAGGAAGCTGTGCAACGGTCTACCACAGGGCTCTGTATTAGCCCCTACCTTGTTCAATCTTTACATTTATGACCTGCCTACCACCCTTTCACGGAAATTTATTTATGCTGACGACATCTGTCTCATCACGCAGCATAGGTTTATGGAAAATTTGGAGCGGACATTGACGAATGACATGGAAGTACTGTCTAGGTATTTTAAAACATGGCGTCTTACACCCAGTACGAACAAGACTGAGGTCTCTTGCTTTCATTTGCATAATCAACTAGCAAACTGTGAACTCAATGTGTCCCTAAATGGTTCAACCCTAAAGCATAATTTTTGCCCAAAATATCTCGGTGTCACACTGGATCGCTCCTTGACATTCAAAGGCCATCTTGAGAAAGTGGCGCGCAAATTACAAACTCGCAACAACATAATCCAAAAGCTAACTGGAACTTCATGGGGAGCGAGTACAAACGTCCTCCGCACATCCTCCTTGGCACTGGTGTTTTCACCAGCGGAATACTGTGCGCCGGTATGGTTAGGTAGTGCTCATACTGGTAAAGTCGACACTGCACTGAATAAAACTATGCGCCTAATTTCGGGCACACTGCAGTCCACACCATGCCATTGGCTACCTGTCCTATGTCGAATCCCTCCGCCTGATCTAAGAAGGAAAGAAGCGCTTATGAGAGAAGCTCGCAAGATCTGGGAAAATCCCCGCCTCCCCATGCACGATGAGTTTACAGATCCCGTAAGAAGCCGCCTGAAGTCCAGAAATCCATCCTATCATATAGCCTCAACACTCTCCAAAGAGGATTTCAACATCAACCGTGAGTGGACGAGATCATGGAGGGTGTTAATGGATGGAAAACCTGGCTTGGAGATTGTCCCTGGTGAAAAAATCATGGGGTCAGAGCTGCCAAGACCGACATGGTGCACCCTCAATAGACTGCGCACGGGACACGGTCGTTGTGCCTTATATAGATATCGTTGTGGCTGGACGGACTCCCCCGCATGTTGCTGTGGCGCCGAAGAGCAAAGTATCCAACATATCTTTCAGGAGTGCCCGCTTACTCGATACACTGGAGGCCCCCCGGAAGACCTGATCACATTGAACGACGAAGCTACCAAGTGGATTAATTCTTTAAAGTTAAATTTATAATTTTTCTGTATCTGACCCTTGTAGCCATACGATAATAATAATAATAAGGATCCCATGTGTGACATCATTGGCTGATGCACTGCAGAAATACTTCCATGCCTCTGACTCTACGGGTGGTGTGAAAGTCGAAGTCTCTTCACTGTATTTATTAGCTGAGCTTAGAAGCATTGCTCCTGAGGCCTGAGACGTTGAGGGCTGCTACATTTGAAGCTGCACTGAAGTTGAGTCAACATCTTTTAATTGCAAATCATTGGCCACATAATTTGCAATAAAATCAGGCCTTGTCATGACGCGGGATTCTAGATACAAATCGATTGTTTTCAGCTTTTGAAACCGGGGATCCAGCAACGAAGATGCGATCAATGTATCAGTTATTGGAAATCTGTAATCCAGTCGATCTAACATCCTCTTTTTCAGAGCCGTTATAGCGATCAATTCACGATCTTCAGTCTTCCTCAAAATATCTTCATTTCTCAGAACTAGCGCCACGTTTATTGTGCAATTCAAATCAGAGCTTAATATTTCCACTGCAGTACGAATTCCCGTGCTCACACTGCTACTGTATGATTTTATTTTTACCCTGTAACAATTTTTTATTCGTTATTGCTTCCATAATCTAAGCATTCAAACGTTTTATTTATTATTTTATAAAACAACGCAATACTTGCAAGCCAAATAGAGTGCTTGAATCCTGATTTTGTGTATTGTTTAAACAAATTTCACAAAACACTTGATCTGTTAGCACGTGCTTCTTTTTTCCCACACAAGTTTGCCAAAATGCTTCCAGCAACTACTATTTTTTTTCGATTTGCAATACAAAGTCTGTATTTTAAAATCACAAACTTTTTGATTACTGACGTCACTTATTCGTCCGCCATATCTGGCAAACGACACTCGCACACAGTTACACCGTTGAACTATCACTAACCGATAATAAGAACAATTCATCTCCTCTCCCCCATCGCAACATACCATACGCTCTTACACGCTTTGGCGCGCAACCTGTCCTGAGTTTCGGGCTTTGGGTTTTTCCTCATGCTGCATGCATTTCTCAGTATGTACTTGTAATTTGGATAAGAAAATCATTTGTCATGAAAAATTGGCCACGCCGATTTTACGCCGGTCAAAATCATCGGCGGCGGCGGCGTGGAAAAATTGTCGGCGGCGGCGGCGCGGCGGCGCGGCGCACACCTCTAGTCCTACCGACTGCGCCAACCGGGAGCTGCGCGCCGAGCTGCAGCCGTACGTGTGGGACCTGTGCGCCGTGCTGGCGCTGCTCGACGGCATGGTGCGCTGGCTCGGTGAGTACTGTGTCCTACCGACTGCGCCAACCGGGAGCTGCGCGCCGAGCTGCAGCCCTACGTGTGGGACCTGTGCGCCGTGCTGGCGCTGCTCGACGGCATGGTGCGCTGGCTCGGTGAGTACTGTGTCCTACCGACTGCGCCAACCGGGAGCTGCGCGCCGAGCTGCAGCCCTACGTGTGGGACCTGTGCGCCGTGCTGGTGCTGCTCGACGGCATGGTGCGCTGGCTCGGTGAGTACTGTGTCCTACCGACTGCGCCAACCGGGAGCTGCGCGCCGAGCTGCAGCCCTACGTGTGGGACCTGTGCGCCGTGCTGGCGCTGCTCGACGGCATGGTGCGCTGGCTCGGTGAGTACTGTGTCCTACCGACTGCGCCAACCGGGAGCTGCGCGCCGAGCTGCAGCCCTACGTGTGGGACCTGTGCGCCGTGCTGGCGCTGCTCGACGGCATGGTGCGCTGGCTCGGTGAGTACTGTGTCCTACCGACTGCGCCAACCGGGAGCTGCGCGCCGAGCTGCAGCCGTACGTGTGGGACCTGTGCGCCGTGCTGGCGCTGCTCGACGGCATGGTGCGCTGGCTCGGTGAGTACTGTGTCCTACCGACTGCGCCAACCGGGAGCTGCGCGCCGAGCTGCAGCCCTACGTGTGGGACCTGTGCGCCGTGCTGGCGCTGCTCGACGGCATGGTGCGCTGGCTCGGTGAGTACTGTGTCCTACCGACTGCGCCAACCGGGAGCTGCGCGCCGAGCTGCAGCCCTACGTGTGGGACCTGTGCGCCGTGCTGGCGCTGCTCGACGGCATGGTGCGCTGGCTCGGTGAGTACTGTGTCCTACCGACTGCGCCAACCGGGAGCTGCGCGCCGAGCTGCAGCCGTACGTGTGGGACCTGTGCGCCGTGCTGGCGCTGCTCGACGGCATGGTGCGCTGGCTCGGTGAGTACTGTGTCCTACCGACTGCGCCAACCGGGAGCTGCGCGCCGAGCTGCAGCCCTACGTGTGGGACCTGTGCGCCGTGCTGGCGCTGCTCGACGGCATGGTGCGCTGGCTCGGTGAGTACTGTGTCCTACCGACTGCGCCAACCGGGAGCTGCGCGCCGAGCTGCAGCCCTACGTGTGGGACCTGTGCGCCGTGCTGGCGCTGCTCGACGGCATGGTGCGCTGGCTCGGTGAGTACTGTGTCCTACCGACTGCGCCAACCGGGAGCTGCGCGCCGAGCTGCAGCCCTACGTGTGGGACCTGTGCGCCGTGCTGGCGCTGCTCGACGGCATGGTGCGCTGGCTCGGTGAGTACTGTGTCCTACCGACTGCGCCAACCGGGAGCTGCGCGCCGAGCTGCAGCCCTACGTGTGGGACCTGTGCGCCGTGCTGGCGCTGCTCGACGGCATGGTGCGCTGGCTCGGTGAGTACTGTGTCCTACCGACTGCGCCAACCGGGAGCTGCGCGCCGAGCTGCAGCCCTACGTGTGGGACCTGTGCGCCGTGCTGGTGCTGCTCGACGGCATGGTGCGCTGGCTCGGTGAGTACTGTGTCCTACCGACTGCGCCAACCGGGAGCTACGCGCCGAGCTGCAGCCCTACGTGTGGGACCTGTGCGCCGTGCTGGCGCTGCTCGACGGCATGGTGCGCTGGCTCGGTGAGTACTGTGTCCTACCGACTGCGCCAACCGGGAGCTGCGCGCCGAGCTGCAGCCCTACGTGTGGGACCTGTGCGCCGTGCTGGCGCTGCTCGACGGCATGGTGCGCTGGCTCGGTGAGTACTGTGTCCTACCGACTGCGCCAACCGGGAGCTGCGCGCCGAGCTGCAGCCGTACGTGTGGGACCTGTGCGCCGTGCTGGCGCTGCTCGACGGCATGGTGCGCTGGCTCGGTGAGTACTGTGTCCTACCGACTGCGCCAACCGGGAGCTGCGCGCCGAGCTGCAGCCCTACGTGTGGGACCTGTGCGCCGTGCTGGCGCTGCTCGACGGCATGGTGCGCTGGCTCGGTGAGTACTGTGTCCTACCGACTGCGCCAACCGGGAGCTGCGCGCCGAGCTGCAGCCCTACGTGTGGGACCTGTGCGCCGTGCTGGCGCTGCTCGACGGCATGGTGCGCTGGCTCGGTGAGTACTGTGTCCTACCGACTGCGCCAACCGGGAGCTGCGCGCCGAGCTGCAGCCCTACGTGTGGGACCTGTGCGCCGTGCTGGCGCTGCTCGACGGCATGGTGCGCTGGCTCGGTGAGTACTGTGTCCTACCGACTGCGCCAACCGGGAGCTGCGCGCCGAGCTGCAGCCCTACGTGTGGGACCTGTGCGCCGTGCTGGCGCTGCTCGACGGCATGGTGCGCTGGCTCGGTGAGTACTGTGTCCTACCGACTGCGCCAACCGGGAGCTGCGCGCCGAGCTGCAGCCCTACGTGTGGGACCTGTGCGCCGTGCTGGCGCTGCTCGACGGCATGGTGCGCTGGCTCGGTGAGTACTGTGTCCTACCGACTGCGCCAACCGGGAGCTGCGCGCCGAGCTGCAGCCGTACGTGTGGGACCTGTGCGCCGTGCTGGCGCTGCTCGACGGCATGGTGCGCTGGCTCGGTGAGTACTGTGTCCTACCGACTGCGCCAACCGGGAGCTGCGCGCCGAGCTGCAGCCCTACGTGTGGGACCTGTGCGCCGTGCTGGCGCTGCTCGACGGCATGGTGCGCTGGCTCGGTGAGTACTGTGTCCTACCGACTGCGCCAACCGGGAGCTGCGCGCCGAGCTGCAGCCCTACGTGTGGGACCTGTGCGCCGTGCTGGCGCTGCTCGACGGCATGGTGCGCTGGCTCGGTGAGTACTGTGTCCTACCGACTGCGCTAAAAGGGGAATAACAGCACAAGTACGGTATTTGATGACAGCTCAAATCGGCTACTATTTATGAAATTTCAAACTGTTAGTATGAAGTTTCTATGAAGATACTTGCTTGTGACGTCATAAAAATCAGTAGTCAAACCTGCACCTAACTGAGACAAGCGACTCTCTCTCGCGCGAGAAACAATACCTATTTCTTTCTTCGCTGTACTGAGAGAGAGTGACGAGCGATGTCGCGCGAAAAGAATCGCGAAACGGGTAGGTCTTCTTTTTAGTTTTTTTAACCAATTAAAAATAGAATAATGTCCAAAAGTTGTTCCGTCTAGTTATGAATGTGTTTTTAGTGTTTTCAATGATACAATTTATTTTCATTTTAGTCAAATACCGTATTGAGTATTGTGTCCTACCGACTGCGCCGAGAGGGGAATAACACAGCACGAATAAAAAAAAAATTTTCAGGGGTTGTCTTAAATGAATATCATTTCGTTATTTCAGAACTTGGCAAATTTCCACAAAATATTGCGGCGAATACACAAGGCAGCTATACATGTGAGTATTCTAATCACAATGAAATTCAATGCAAATTGAAAATTATAATTTTAATATACCTTGCATGAGAAATGGTAAACAAAACCCATAGCTTGGGAAACTTGCATTATGGACCTTGAACTTGTTCTACAGGGTTTTCAAAAGGCTGGCGTGAAGCGTTCGAGAGCGGCGCTCAGGAACCGTGGGTGTTCCGGGGCGGGCTTACAGCCGACCTGCGGCGACTTCTTCCAGTCGAATGCAACGGGGATGCACTGAGGCCTCAGGCAATACCGAGTGAACCACCGTTGATAGTTCGACCTTATACTGCCAGCGATGAGGAGGCGGTTAGTAACATTCAAATGAAATCATTTATTTTCAGGCAACTGTAGCCCATAGATATATGCCTTAAATAAGGGTTCCTAGTTGACTACGGAACCCTAAAAACCGGTCAAGTGTGAGTCGGACTAACGCACAAGCGAAGGGTTCCTGGCCGGGTTAAGTTTGCCCTTGGTATGTATGGCGTCGTATACAAATGAGGTGCAAAGTCAACGCAACCGATCACGTTTCTTGTATACGAGCCTTCTTAAATATTTATTTTATTCTGTTTTTAGTACTTGTTTTTATTCAATCTTTATTTAAAACACGAGGTGATATAATGAACAGACCGACACGGCAGAATATAATGAATTTACTGTACAAACCACGTGTAAATAAGATGATGTATGGGAAGAATGTGTATAACATGTGTATTGCAATATATAATAGATTACCTGCTGACATAAAATTGCTTAATGGAACTAGTTTTAAGAATAATTTGACTGCATTGCTCTTAGAAAAATGCTTTTATAAGGTTAAGGATTACTTGGATCACACATGTGACTGACATTGATTATTTGGTTATTATTATTATATAGTATGTTATTTTCCTGTTTTAATTATCATGACTGTTTTCTTTTTTTTCTGACATTTTCTAATCTTTATTATGCTCTTTCTGACATTTTCTAATTAGTTAATAATAATTTGAAATAATTTCGTCGCCCCTCTCAACTATTTGCATGCCTATTTCATGGTTGAACGCACTGAACTTTTATGTATAATATGTATATCACATTTTACTGTGTTCGAAGCAAATAAAAATCTTTGAATCTTTGAATCGGCAACAGAAATACATCTGAGAAAGTTTCAACTGTCTAGCTATCACAGCTCATGAAATGCATCCTGGTGACAGATAGACGGACGGACAGGGTCGCGTTATTACCCTTTGGTTGCGGGACCCTAAAAACTAAAAATATCAAATATACAAACAATAAGACTGCATCTTATTAAGTTTTTTCTTGAAATATTGACCGCTCTCCATATGAAACAGACTTTCAATACCTACAATTTAAAATTTTAAAATAGTATAGGTTTTTATGTCGTACAGTCGAGTTCATTTACATCTACACACTTACGAGAACAAAAATATCTGAACACGACTTTATGCTCCTGACAATAGGGTCGTGTTCAGGTATTTTTGTTCTCGTAAGTGTGTAGATGTAAATGAACTCGACTTTATTGTATTCGTTTGTTTGCAGGTCTGCGAGATATGTCACAAAACGTGTCGAGACGGGTCGGATTGCAGTGACCTCTTCCCGAGCGATCTCCAAACTTTACCGGCGGATAGGTGAGTTTGGCTCAGATTTTCAACAGCTCAAGATGACTTCGTCCACAATCCTGTTTTCTATATCTGATTATTTGTTATTTTAATAATACTAGTTAGTTTTTGTGAATTGCTTTGAGGTCCTATCTCGTCATGGTCACATTCTTAGCTCGACCTCATTGTTATATGGTTTAACTGTTCTGATTCGTCGTCATTCCTATATGGTTACTTTCCTATCCTGTCCATATTCCAATATTGTCCACAGTGACAACTCGTCAACACCCATACATAGACCACAGTGCCTCGTTCACAATCCCATTTCGACACAGATATATTTGATACAAGTAACTAGGATCTGTATCAGCCCGGCCACGGCTTCGGTCTTAGCGGCGAGCGGCAGCGGTGCGCGGTCCGTGTGTCTCGCTCACTCCTATGACCGCCGCGCTCGGATCTCTCGCTCAACCGCTCGCCGCGCCGCTTTCCGCCGAAGATCGTGGCATGTCCGTAAGACATTTGTGATAAATGTGGACAAGTTAGGACTGTGGACCTAATAGCACTGTGTTCGATATAGGAATGTAGATAAAATAGGATATTGACGATATAAAAATGCTCGTCTAGATTAAGGAAGGGAAGAATTTAGAATTTGTATGCTGGCATTGTCGATTTAAGAAGATGAAGAAATAGGACTGGGCGACGTCGGTCGTGCTGAACCTTTTCAACAAAGTTACTATCCAAACAGGAAATATTTAACTTAGTGCTTATTATAATAATATAATATAATAATATAAATATCGGACAAACTCACACAAATCGATCTAGTCCCAAATTAAGCTCAAGAAGGCTTGTGTTATGGGTACTAGACGATGATATACGTACTTATATAGATAAATATATACTTAAATACATAGAACAACCATGACCCAAGCACAAATATTCGAGTTCATCACACAAATATTTGCCCTGGCCGGGATTCGAACCCGGGACCGCCGGCTCAGTAGGCAGGTGTCTACAAACCGAGCCAAACGCGTCGTCAGAATATTATAAATATACTTAACATTGCTGTGATTCGAACTCGGGTCCGCCATTTTGCGTGTTTGTTCAACCAACTTAGCTTAACGTATCGTAACGTTCAAGCATGTTTTCTCAGGTTAGTGGCGCCATTCCTGACGTTAGCGCCATCGTTATGTATGGTCATAGAGGAGGACGAGCTGTTTGTGAGGGCTGAGGGAGACGATACGGTCAATGGTGAGTTTTCTTAATGTTAACCAGAATTCCCCTTGAAGATATGTAATTTTTTTATTTTTTATTGTCTTTCTGCAATCAGCCATACAGGCTATAATCAGAACTTGTGTAATGAGTAAGTAAAGATCTGTAACTTAATGTTATAAACATAATAGTACATTACTGCAGACGCCACGGAAAGAAGAGCTTGCCGGATGAGTAGGTATAGGATAGTGATACGAAGCCGGCAAGCCCTTGACGGCTAAGGCATGTATAATGCTTTTCTCAAACATATGTAATGAAATTAAATAATACACCACTCAAAAAAATATAATTCAGCTGTTTAGCTAGTTCATGAACACAGACGCCATGTGTAAAAAAAAAAACTTCCCGACCTAGGGCTTAAATTTTGTATGAAATTGCTTTGTTCTCTCGAGTTGTTCCGCCCGAAACGTGATACTTCGAAGCCTGTTAATAACGCACGTTATGACAACATTCCACTGCATATTTGAGAAAAATAAAATACATAACATAATAGGCTAGTTGACTCATGTCAAATTGTAATAAACTAATGTTTATTCCGTATAGTATTTAGCAAAGGAAACCTAAATATATATTTTTCGATTCATAAAAGTGAAAGATGACTGAAAAAAATGAATTTGAAAATATGGTTTTTAATCTGTATTTTGAAATGCTTAAAACGCTGTCCGCCATTTTCGCTTATGATAGTGACGTCATTGGTCATGTAAACAAAACTGAAAGTCTACTTTGACGACTTCGAATAGTGCCGTCCCTTGACCTCTTACCAAAGTATATTGGACTGAGTGGAATGGCACTATACGACGGTCGAATTTCGAATATTTACAGGTAATTCTATGTCACGCCACAGATTAGCAAAAGGGAAAAATGGCGGACGGCGTTTTTGAGTGTTAATGAAATTTCTAATTTTCAATTGATAAAATTTAGCTTTCTAGCTTTCACAAAAATACAAGACATTTTTTTTAGAGCTAGTAAGATCATTATTAATCATTTCAAATATATTTCAAAACTGGGTCAACTAGCCTATTATACGCCCTGCACGTCTAGTATAAGTGAGCGAAAATGAAAAAAAAAACGATAACATACGGTTGTAGGTCAGATAAACTATCATAAATGACACACGACTCTCTGTCGTGCGACAAATAGAACCTGTGTCCTTTCAGTTCCGTGCGAGCAAGACAGGTGCTGCTGAGTCGCGCGACAAGTGAAGACGCGGCAATATATTTTAGCCCTGCTGGTCATAATATGTACTCTCTGCCTATCGATAGGTTTATTATTTATGTACGATCATACTGCGAACATACACACGTTAGAAATAATAATCAAGATCCAGATGCTTTTTAGGGTTCCGTACCCAAAGGGTAAAAACGGGACTCTATTACTAAGCCTCCGCTGTCAGTCTGTCTGTCTGTACGTCTGTCACCAGAAGTATGTCATGAACCGTGATAGCTAGACAGTTGAAATTTTCACCGATTAAAGTAAATATTTAAGGGGGCTCCCATAAAACAAACGTGATCGGTTGCGTTAACTTTGCATCTCATTTGTATCCGGCGCCATAAATACCAGGTGCAAACTTAACTTAACCCGGTCAGTTAAAATCAGATAAGTATTTGTACGGAACCCTCGTGCGAGTCGTGCGCGAGTCAGACTCTCACTTGGCTGTGATCTCATCTTGTGAAATGATATCTCAGTGAATAAACTGACCATAATATTTGAACAGGTAATAAGCCTGGTATCGTCGGATACGCGTGCGCCACGCTCAATAGCAAAGAGTTCTACAAGAAGCAGGAGATAGCCTGGATACCCGAGATGTGCAAAAAGTACCCTGAGCATCTGACGGAGAGGGAAGACTTGAGTCAAGCAGCTAAGGTATGGCAAACTATTATTAATTATTATTATGTCTAATAGTACCTAATACCAATCTTCCTGTCATGGAGATAACGTACATTTTGGACCAAACGTCGGTATATGTACATGACAATTTGCTGTACTTCGTAATCGACAGAATCTGCCATCAATTCAATTATTACAGACAGTGAAATCTAGGATTTTCTATTATCTCCGTTTGCACGTATAATCACAAAGCTAACATTGTTTATTACAAAAACCAAAGTTATATAAGTCTTTTAGTAAAATATCCTTGCAATAAGTACGTTGTTCCAGTTACCACAGCCTTTGTATAAATAAGACTTAGCATTTAAAGTAATAGGTCCAATAATGCCTAACTGGTCGAATCAAGTCGACCACAGCCTTTGTATAAATAAGACTTAGCATTTAAAGTAATAGGTCCAATAATGCCTAACTGGTCGAATCAAGTCGACCACAGCCTTTGTATAAATAAGACTTAGCATTTAAAGTAATAGGTCCAATAATGCCTAACTGGTCGAATCAAGTCGACCACAGCCTTTGTATAAATAAGACTTAGCATTTAAAGTAATAGGTCCAATAATGCCTAACTGGTCGAATCAAGTCGACCACAGCCTTTGTATAAATAAGACTTAGCATTTAAAGTAATAGGTCCAATAATGCCTAACTGGTCGAATCAAGTCGACCACAGCCTTTGTATAAATAAGACTTAGCATTTAAAGTAATAGGTCCAACAATGCCTAACGGGTCGAATCAAGTCGACAAACATGACTCAAGTCATTCTCTTTCAAAATACTGGTTTGATTGACAGATTGCATGCGTTGTAATATGTGAGCTTGAGCAAATTGAATTTGTTTCAGGATTGCATCCGTCATTTCCACCAATTCAGCAGTTTAGAGCGCGCGCCGGAGTCCGTGCTGCGCGCGCACCCCGCGCTGCTGACGTGCTGCGTGCGCGCCGACTGCGCCGACCCGCACGCTCCCGCCCGCCTGCTCGCCTGTCTGCTGGCCGCGCTCCGGGCTCACGGTAACTGTTCACACAGTATAGAGCGCCCAGTCCGTGCTGCGCGCGCACCCCGCGCTGCTGACGTGCTGCGTGCGCGCCGACTGCGCCGACCCGCACGCTCCCGCCCGCCTGCTCGCCTGTCTGCTGGCCGCGCTCCGGGCTCACGGTAACTGTTCACACAGTATAGAGCGCCCAGTCCGTGCTGCGCGCGCACCCCGCGCTGCTGACGTGCTGCGTGCGCGCCGACTGCGCCGACCCGCACGCTCCCGCCCGCCTGCTCGCCTGTCTGCTGGCCGCGCTCCGGGCTCACGGTAACTGTTCACACAGTATAGAGCGCCCAGTCCGTGCTGCGCGCGCACCCCGCGCTGCTGACGTGCTGCGTGCGCGCCGACTGCGCCGACCCGCACGCTCCCGCCCGCCTGCTCGCCTGTCTGCTGGCCGCGCTCCGGGCTCACGGTAACTGTTCACACAGTATAGAGCGCCCAGTCCGTGCTGCGCGCGCACCCCGCGCTGCTGACGTGCTGCGTGCGCGCCGACTGCGCCGACCCGCACGCTCCCGCCCGCCTGCTCGCCTGTCTGCTGGCCGCGCTCCGGGCTCACGGTAACTGTTCACACAGTATAGAGCGCCCAGTCCGTGCTGCGCGCGCACCCCGCGCTGCTGACGTGCTGCGTGCGCGCCGACTGCGCCGACCCGCACGCTCCCGCCCGCCTGCTCGCCTGTCTGCTGGCCGCGCTCCGGGCTCACGGTAACTGTTCACACAGTATAGAGCGCCCAGTCCGTGCTGCGCGCGCACCCCGCGCTGCTGACGTGCTGCGTGCGCGCCGACTGCGCCGACCCGCACGCTCCCGCCCGCCTGCTCGCCTGTCTGCTGGCCGCGCTCCGGGCTCACGGTAACTGTTCACACAGTATAGAGCGCCCAGTCCGTGCTGCGCGCGCACCCCGCGCTGCTGACGTGCTGCGTGCGCGCCGACTGCGCCGACCCGCACGCTCCCGCCCGCCTGCTCGCCTGTCTGCTGGCCGCGCTCCGGGCTCACGGTAACTGTTCACACAGTATAGAGCGCCCAGTCCGTGCTGCGCGCGCACCCCGCGCTGCTGACGTGCTGCGTGCGCGCCGACTGCGCCGACCCGCACGCTCCCGCCCGCCTGCTCGCCTGTCTGCTGGCCGCGCTCCGGGCTCACGGTAACTGTTCACACAGTATAGAGCGCCCAGTCCGTGCTGCGCGCGCACCCCGCGCTGCTGACGTGCTGCGTGCGCGCCGACTGCGCCGACCCGCACGCTCCCGCCCGCCTGCTCGCCTGTCTGCTGGCCGCGCTCCGGGCTCACGGTAACTGTTCACACAGTATAGAGCGCCCAGTCCGTGCTGCGCGCGCACCCCGCGCTGCTGACGTGCTGCGTGCGCGCCGACTGCGCCGACCCGCACGCTCCCGCCCGCCTGCTCGCCTGTCTGCTGGCCGCGCTCCGGGCTCACGGTAACTGTTCACACAGTATAGAGCGCCCAGTCCGTGCTGCGCGCGCACCCCGCGCTGCTGACGTGCTGCGTGCGCGCCGACTGCGCCGACCCGCACGCTCCCGCCCGCCTGCTCGCCTGTCTGCTGGCCGCGCTCCGGGCTCACGGTAACTGTTCACACAGTATAGAGCGCCCAGTCCGTGCTGCGCGCGCACCCCGCGCTGCTGACGTGCTGCGTGCGCGCCGACTGCGCCGACCCGCACGCTCCCGCCCGCCTGCTCGCCTGTCTGCTGGCCGCGCTCCGGGCTCACGGTAACTGTTCACACAGTATAGAGCGCCCAGTCCGTGCTGCGCGCGCACCCCGCGCTGCTGACGTGCTGCGTGCGCGCCGACTGCGCCGACCCGCACGCTCCCGCCCGCCTGCTCGCCTGTCTGCTGGCCGCGCTCCGGGCTCACGGTAACTGTTCACACAGTATAGAGCGCCCAGTCCGTGCTGCGCGCGCACCCCGCGCTGCTGACGTGCTGCGTGCGCGCCGACTGCGCCGACCCGCACGCTCCCGCCCGCCTGCTCGCCTGTCTGCTGGCCGCGCTCCGGGCTCACGGTAACTGTTCACACAGTATAGAGCGCCCAGTCCGTGCTGCGCGCGCACCCCGCGCTGCTGACGTGCTGCGTGCGCGCCGACTGCGCCGACCCGCACGCTCCCGCCCGCCTGCTCGCCTGTCTGCTGGCCGCGCTCCGGGCTCACGGTAACTGTTCACACAGTATAGAGCGCCCAGTCCGTGCTGCGCGCGCACCCCGCGCTGCTGACGTGCTGCGTGCGCGCCGACTGCGCCGACCCGCACGCTCCCGCCCGCCTGCTCGCCTGTCTGCTGGCCGCGCTCCGGGCTCACGGTAACTGTTCACACAGTATAGAGCGCCCAGTCCGTGCTGCGCGCGCACCCCGCGCTGCTGACGTGCTGCGTGCGCGCCGACTGCGCCGACCCGCACGCTCCCGCCCGCCTGCTCGCCTGTCTGCTGGCCGCGCTCCGGGCTCACGGTAACTGTTCACACAGTATAGAGAAGTGGCACTTATCGATAGCAGGATTGTCGATGTTTTCATTTTGTTGAGCACTAACAACACGTCGTTCGTCCTAGGAAAATCTCTACGTTTAATAATTACTATGTTACATAGAGGTGTCTGTCTGAACGCGCTCACACCCCCTAACTAAACTTGTGGCCTGGGCCCTGTTTAATAAACGTTACAAGTCCACAATTTTGTAAAAAAGTGACAAATTTGTCAACTTGTGCTACAAGAAATAAAATAAACGTTACAAATATGTAAGAAACTTACAGGTAAAAACCCTACAATTTATTTTTAATAAATAATGACACAAAGGTAAATTAAGAAAAATTGAATGCGATCTACTACAATCGAAGCGGGGTTTGAACCCGCGACCTCTGCGTTACCGGCGCATTGCTCTCCCAACTGAGCTATTCGACCATTATTTATTAAAAATAAAAATGTGGTATTACCACATAAAAAATATAGAATCGATAAAAAGATTCTATACAAATACCTACAATTTATGTAATTGTAGATGTTGTTTAATAAACGCTTACATGTGTAAAAAACGCCTGTAGAACTCTGACAAATTTGTAGTTACAAATTTGTAGTTGTTGATTACAATTTACATTAAATTGTAGCGAACCTCTCCTCCAAACAATGTAGTCTAGATAGGTACATTGTTTATGCAGTTATGTACCGTGTCTTTAGTTACACCATGTGCATCTGCCACCACATTCTAGTATTCGACGGTAGTTTTACTCACCCGAATTTTTTCTTTAAATGATAAATCAGTCACATTTAATGTGAAGTTTACCCTTATATGAAAGTCGTGGTCGTCGTTCAATCACATGTCCAATATCACTACTTTCACTAAGTACTATCGCCACTTGTCAGTACCATTTTTGTATAGAAATATTATTTCCTTGTGTCAGTTTTAGGCAGAGGTCGAAACTTGTAATGGTTGGCTTCGGTATTAAAGTAGCGTGTCGTTTCAGGCACGAGCGGCGTGCACGCGTGCATCAACGCGACCGACCACTACCTGCACCAGTTCTACAGCAAGCTGGGCTTCGTGGAGGTGGCGCGCTCGGGCGGCGGCCGCGTGTTCCTGGCGCGCGCCTTCTAGCGCCGAGGGTTCCGGCCCGCGCGACGCCGGCACAGGTGAGCGGGCATCAACCCACCGACCACTACAGCACCAGTTCTACAGTCAACTAGTCGATGGATGACACTTGTCAATGTCAACATTTCAACGGCTTGGCACTGAGTGATATGTGTCTGGATTGACTGATTTGACACTGACGCGTGTCAAAATTTTAACGGTTTGACATTGATAAGTGCCGACCATCGCCAATTTTATTTTTTTACCCAATCTCAACAATACTCGCGAAGTTGGCCGAGGTTGGGAGAATATGACAGTGTAGAAAGGCACTTCTGAGTGGAGCTAAATTGAATTCCGAAGGCAAAGGTCTCTTCAGCCAGCACTATTGCGGACCGCCTGTCAATTTAAAAACATTTTTAAAAAAATATGGTAAAAATTGTAACCTACAGACGCGTAGATCCTAGGAACTACCACAGACTATCGAAATAAAAGACTTATGATGAACTAAGAATTGTACCCCACCTATTGAACTATACACTAACCATAACATGTCTTATTGTTACAGTTTCATCCATGGGTTCGTGAAAATCTGAGCTGCTGGTATAACTGTCAAAACTCGTATCTCTTTAAAGTATTTGTATGTATGACTTTCCTGTGGGATAAAAAATCGTATCTTAGAATCATTGCTCACTGTAAAGTTTCAACTAGTGATGTGCATTTGCGAGAATTTCCGGATTCCATTTTGTATGGGAAATTTTCTCAAGAACTTTCTCACTCCATACTGATATAAATACCATTTTCGAGAACGTAACATTTCTAGTTTTAACGCATCGAAACTGCACTCCAATCCCAGGCATTAAATCCTCATTTCACCATTATCAGTTGTTAACGAATGATCGCGCATGTTAATGCCTACCATATGAAAAAGAGTAATCAATCTGTTATTACTGTCATTAATAATTAACAGAGTAAAATTGGACCTATAAACAGCATTTTCGTTCATTACACCTTTTTACATTCGATGCGTTAAAGCAAACGGTGTGTACCATTTATTAAGGCCTGACTACTCTGATACGTATTACACGATATAAAAGACATAAGCTTAACCGACTACTTGTTTTTTTTTCAAAGGTGACAGTTATTTTTAATTAATAATAACTGTCACCTAACCTGTTATTTAACAGGGTCATATGATATCGAAAGAACGTCAAATTATAAAAATTCGGAATAGTGAAGCATTCGGACCAATGAAACTTCGGAATTCTGTAGTGTACCCCTACTCTTGGATAGCCATCGTAGACATATTGATATGCATCAGTTTGAACGGGCCTTAATAAAACTATAGCTCAACAGATTAATCTTAAAATCATTGAACATAAAATTGGATAAATTGTAACGCTACCTCTGCCAGTATGGATAATAAGTAAGAGTCAATATTACGATCTGGGACCCATTTCACGAAGTTACAAATTACAAGCGGAAGTCCCTTTTCAACTTCTTACATTAGAAAGAGACTTTCACTTGTAATTTGTAACGTGAAATAGGACCTCGGTGTCCATATCAACTTCCTATTTTGTATAAAATAATATAAGTATTTTAAAGTTACAAATATAATCTTTTTAACTTACCAATAAGAGCTTTTAGACTCTAATTTTATTATAAATGAAAGTATTTTATGTTGCCTATGAACAGTTTCGTTTAAATACCTAAATTTAATTTGTGGTAAAATCATGAATCACATTATTTCCCGCACAAGATCGCATTAACTTGAGTAAAAGGTCAGTTGAGGACAAGCACGCGGCACTCGGGTTGGTCTATTCCGCACACCGTCTCCGTTCCGCCTTGCTTCAATGGATAGTATGGAGAATTATATTGGAAATAATTATATTATTAAAGGGCCCTTATATTGCGTGGAGTGAAGGGACTTATCTTAATTTATTTTTGATTCGAACGCTAATCTTATTTACGAATACCAATTATTGTAATTTTTTTCCTTTCTCTCAATAATTGGAAACTTCAAAACAGGCGAAATGTAAGTCGCCCGCCGTTTCGTTGGAAAACCAGCCCGTGTAAACCAAAAAAGTATTTGAATTTATATATTGTACAGCAAATAGTTAATTTCAGAGGAACATTCAAATAACACGCGTTTTTTTCATATTCCTCGGAAACTTGTTACTTTTTGTTCATATATAAATATTGGAATTTTGGTTTGCTTGTCTAACGTTCCCCGATTTGTATGAGGAAAGAATGTTCACAAGAACATTTCCATGAAAATCGGGAAACGTCGTTGAGAACGGCATATCTCTACGCTCGTCTCATCTATACATTAATTTGTAATGTTTAATTTTCCGTTTAATAATAATAAGAAATGGGTGAAGACCAAAAGTTTACTACCTTAACTCATTCAATTAAAATTTGTATACATTTTTCCCTTGTGTGCAGACAAATTAACCATCAAATAATGTGCCTTAAGGTGTCGTTAATTTTTGTCGCACAACGGAACTTTTTCCGATCGCTTTTTTTTAAGTCCAACTTTTTGGTGCTTACCCAAATACGTTAATGTCAAGTGCTTAGTGCAAACTATGCGCTCTAAATCTACAGTCTGACAAAAATGAGTAGAAATTAAATAATGGCAATACTGTAGTGTCGTCCCCGTTTTCTTAGATTGATTAGAAAGGAACGACACTACATTATTGCCACTTTTTAATTTTTACGTTTCGTCAGACTGTATTTAATGAAGGCAGAAAGCTAGTCACGAGATTGCGACCTTACAATATATTTTTTTAAATTGTATACCTAAATTCACATAAACAGAGTGCTGGCTTCTGCTACTGCGCAATGAGATTGCCAGCGCTTTTTTACGTGAATTGAAGTATGCGTTGTTTACTTTTATATATCAGCAGATAGTTAAAGGCTAGTGCCAAGAAGTTTGTATAGTACATTATATCAAAGAGTATGTAATCACTCCGCATTATATAGTGTTTTTTTGTGTGTATAAAGTACGAGCAATCGGTATTGAAGGTAGCTTCAATACAATTTTTATTGAATTTCTTACTGAACGAAGGTGTTGAAAAAGTTAAAGATTAAAATTAGCCATAAAGGCAATACTGCATTTTAGTGTCTTGCTGCATGGTATGTACCATATCGTCTGGTGGATAGTAAACCTGAATTGACATAGCTTCGACCCTTATTAACGATGAAACTTCAGTACTGCATAAACTTCTTAGCCGAATAGGTCGCAATTTAGTATTGAAAGACTGAATTGACTGATGATTATCACGCGGGACGAACGCATTGTGATATTTGATATGATATGTGTGACTTCAAGTGAAGATAGGTTCTGATAAATTGTTGGTAAGGTCAGAAACTACTGATTTGCCACTTGACGCTGCCACTTTCGAGTGTTCTTCAATCACCAGTTTGTCGTCAAAATATAAACTATAGAATTATTACTGTGTTACTGCATAAAAGAACACCCAAAGAATTATTATGTTGTCGAATTGTGCAATTTTAGACACTGATACGGAAGACTCAATGGTGGCACCATCTGAAGTAGTTTTTAACATAATATTGTCGGAATCGATTAATTATGCAAGTAAATAGTTATGGATAGTTAGAAAATCGAATGTGCATGATAAGGTATTGCTAAAGCTGTGTTACTGTCGGCATCAAATGTATTAACGGGTACATTTTGATGAGTATATTATCATAATTATTTGATATCCTGGTTTCGGCACCAAGTATGACCTTGAAGTTAATTAAGATCTCCCAGGGGTCTAGTACATATACTGCTTCATTTATATGTTCCATTTCGTATTATAACCGTTTCTTAATGCGATGCTGACGGTAAAATTCTCCAAAATCATTTATTTTTCATGCTGGTGATACTTATTGATGTATAAAAACACATTTATGTACATACCGTTAATAATATGTCTATATCTATTAATTATGTAAAAGCTAGTTACGAATCCAACCAGTGTAAGGAATACTATAAAGTATAAGCAAGTATTTTAAAATGGTGGTCATATCGCACTAATATTAGAGCGAGACGTGGATAGTATGTTGTTTATAATTTGCTTCCGTTGTAGGATGGCTAACACCTTTTGATTTTATTCACATATGGTAGAGAATGGCACGCTTAAGCCTAACATAGGAAGTAGATTTAGCGTCAATTTGAATAGAAAATTAAAAATAATGAAAGCATGGTCAGAAGACTACATTTGTACGAGCGGATGGTTAATATTGTAGCGTTTGATACATCAATATTTTAGATTCATGATCTTCGTACTTTAAAAAAAAAGCTAACTTTATATCCGTGGTAAAAATATGCAATTTATCAAATGAAAAAACTATGTCGTCCGATGGGTACTTGTTTAGTCTTTTCTGACCTAGCTTTATACATGACTGCAATAGACAATTTATTAATAAAAATGTAGAAATAAAAATCAAACAAATATTTCAATGACTGCACAATTTGTAAAATCAACATGTTAGAATGTAAGCGTAAATAAATCTTAAAGAATGTATGTAAATGGAAATGATTTACAAAAAGCTAATATTTAGTCCATTGCGTGATATGTTAGACGATCTTAAACTTTCTTTCTGTCGTTTATACAACTTCTTGAACCTGGGTGGGTGCGGCACGTTTAGGTTTCGTCGTCTAATCATGGTGAAACTTAACCTTCTAAACCTTTTGAACTAACAAACAAAAACTTTGTAATTCAAACCTTATACAGTATTTTTCAATCCCTGTTGAGTTTCGAGCACTTTTTATTTGCTGAGATCGACCTTGTCCCTGATGCACGGTGAAATTATTAGTTTTCCATAATCGCATTATATAAAACGTTACGTTAGGTCAATAAATATTATATCAGTGCTGCAAGTAAGTTGCTGTATTGATTTTTTATTGTCATTTTATTTTAAATCCAAAAAAAAATGTATGAGTGAAAAGAGGGAATGAGTTTATCCAGTGCATTTATACTGCAACATAAAGCTATTATGATGTGTAAAGTTTAATCAACATATTCTGTTTTTTTTTTTTAATAAACAAGTATAGAATAGAAACAGCAATTTATAACTTTAAATAACTACATAGTTTATTTTCATATCATATATCACTTCATGTCATCAGAGTTTAGGATACGTGAAATTGTTTATATAAAATTAACACGCACAATGTGGGATTAATTATTACTTCATTTTGTACTCTATCTGTGTGGAAAATTATATATTATTTGCCAATTTACGTCTGATAAATAAAATTCAAAACTTTATAAATACTTCTAATTTGAAGGTACATGAATCACAAGTATACTTATTTAATTTATTGTAGTTATCCAGATATGTGTATTGTGTAAAGGTGCGTAATGTTTAATATGTGTCTATTATAATATAATGTTTGGTCTTACTAATGTGACGCTTGATATAACGTTGGTTTACATAAACTATAATTCTTTAGTTTAATAAAAACTAATCGTGGTTGATCAAATGTAAGCAGCGCTGCGCAAACGCCAGTAAATATAAGCATATTATGCCAAACGTTACATTAGGTAAAAAAACATTATATCACACGTCGTGCACCTGTGTAAATTAGGTTTTAATATAATTTATTGAGTGTATATTGGCTCATTAAATGTAATGACCATTTAAGTTTCTTTCACTCAACTTCAAAAGTGGCGGAAACATTAAATGTCTCATTAGTGTTAATGGACGAATGGTCCATGGCATGTTAGTTATCTTATGCTTTGCGTATAGCTTATATGAGCGTCCTATATTTTTGTTATTTGTATCAATTGTATGTAATGGTGCCGGCCATCTAAATAGTAATCAGAAATAAACATTTACAATGGAATATTGTATTTATTTCCACCCTTTTAATGTACATCATATACCCTTGGGGAGAAAATCTCACTTTCTGGTCAAGGCTTAAAACTTCAGACCTACCACGGGCGGTAATTCATAAAGCCCCAGATCGCATATTTATGGCCATCACCTTCGGTTAGGGCCACAAACACCTACGATCTGGGACATCACGAATTCACCGTCCTAGATATATTATGTAATGTACTATTACATGTTTTGAATTTTACATGGCGCATAAAATCCGATCCTAAATATTCTAGTAGAAACAAGCATCTATATCTATATCTGACCATCCTCACGTTTGATTGCCATTTGAGCGATGAGCATATCGCTCTGATATGGTCGAGTGTCATTATTGCTATTCTAGTTAAATTATATTACATCACCAAAGTGGACATCTCGGCCATGTCATTAGAAACGTCACATTCAGCTGGTTCTATTAAATAACAGGCAGAATTGAGCCTTAATCCGGAATTTACGCTTATTGGGATATCCAAATATTAGTAGAGAATGCATAAAGGCAAACCTTCCGGCCGCTCTGCTCTTCGACAGAAAACTGCAAGCTGACAGTAGATAAGCATGTCATCGTATAGCGGCGAATGACGTTATGTATGGGGCACAGCTTTCCGTCGACGTGATTTGCCGTCTTTGGCGCTCAAAAGGTTATTCCGCCATTTGTACATTTTAATATTGTGCGATAAAATTTAAATAAATAATTATTAGGTACTTTACATAGCACTTTGACACATTAATATCTGCATAAGCGCCGTTCTGTTTCAGTCCACCTCGACCGAGCGGCTGTTCGCTCCTGATAGTTCCTCCAATTTCTGCTTGATTTCAGTGATCTGAAACAAATTTGTCGTTATTTTAGCGTTGTTCTTAGACATTACCACGTGGGAGATTACACGGCTTACCGTCGTTTCATATTTATTTAATTATTTGAGGGTCGATTGCAAAAAAACTGTACATAGTTAACCCTTTACCGCATATAGAAAAAAAAAGTTGTTTGAATTTGAACCTTGACCTGTGCCAATAAGGTTCAAGTTCATATCTGCCATATATGGCTTCGTATGCGGTAAAGGTTTAAGGGCTTTAATTAAAACAATGTTAATTGATTCCTTTGTGTGACGAAAGTTACCCATTCATTTTGCACGACTAACTTTCGTCACACAAAGGAAGCGATCGTGATTTTTTGTTAACTAAGCTTTTAACTATGTACCTACAATTTATTTGCAATCGACCCGAATGATATCACGATAAAAATGCATTCTCTATTTTACCGTTAACTTTATTGGGTTTAAACAAACCTAACGTAACCTCATAGCTTCTATAGAACAATTCAAAAAATCATGAACCAAACATATGAGCGTCAGGAAAAAGGTGGCGACGAAATAAAAATCCTAGCTAAGCTACAGAGCACAGACCACCCCCACTAGACGGAGCATGTAAGGCGACCCGCGCGCACCAACGATATGGTACGGCAGAACATTCAAGTATCAACACGGCGGCCACCGTTTAGTTGCGTCCATGTTTACGAGGTCTCTCTACACCACTTAACACTACAATTTACCATGTTATATATTTAATTTCTTTTTTCGTTGACGTACGCATGGATCATAAACAAGGACGTAACTAAACGGTGGCCGCCGTGTTGATACTTTAATGTTCTGCCGTACCATATAGTTGGTGCGCGCGGGTCGCCTTACATGCTCCGTCTAGTGGGGGTGGTCTGTGCTACAGTCAAACAGAAAACGAAAAAACCAAGCAGGTAAAACTTACCTTCTGAATCTCATTCAGTAGCACTTTCTGCTCAGTCCGCGGCGTCATGGAGCCTCCATTCAGGTCTATGGACTCCAGGTTCTCGAACAGCTGTTTGATTTTTAGAGCAAGGTGCACGTCGCTGGTACCTTTTCTGGGTACCGTTGGTTTTGATCTGAAAAGGTGGATACAAAGATCGAAGCTTATAGAAACATTTATGAGTTAGAAGTGAGAGGAAGAGACCTGGAATCAAACCCGGTCTAGCGCGTTAACCTTTCACTCTATCTTATACTTTGTGTGTCGATCTTTGTACTGTTTATTTGAAAGGCTTTACGCCTTGGCAACCTCTATGGGAATACGTTGATATTCACATCTTACCACACTACAGCAGTGAACAAGCAAGCGAGAGAGGACGCTGTTATTTTATAAATTTATGAAACATGTAATGTCTATTTTTTTTCATGTGAGCAGACACCACATTTTTTTTATATTAAACCAATGGTTACACATTAAAAATGAGACATTACATGTTTCACAGGTCCTTTTGGATTGACAAAAGTGCCAGCTCGTGTTAGTATTAGTACTCTGGGTGGGTGTCGGGTCTTGTGCGCACCACTGGCGAGCTGCTTGCATTCGCGGTACTTAGTTCTTCTGGCATTGATGTAGCAGTTCTTCAGTCCTGGTGGACAAATGTCGGTGAAACTTATGGTCCTTACTCAGAGGGACGTTTTACCTGTGCCTCAACTTCTTCCTGTACTTATCCGGCAGGTCTTTCTCGATATCTTCTCTAGACAGAAATACCATATACTGTGGGTCGGTGTCGTAGGGGAAACTCGTCTTGTGAGCACCGCTGGCAAGCTGTTTGCATTCTCGGTATTTCTTCTGCCATTGGCGGAGCAGTTCTGCGGTTCTGAAACGAAATGGATTATTGTTTAAAGCTAGTTAAAAAACTATTTCAAGGAATAGGGTTCTTAAACCGCGATCAACAATTATATTTTTTAAATTCGATACTATTAAAAAAATATTCGTATTTCAACTTTTGACTTTTATTTGACCTCGTTATTTTGCAGGGGTGCATAACGGTCGCTATTGCAACATTGATATATATTATTGGTCAATATAACGATCAAGGGATATAATATAAGTAACTAATTATATAAGGCCATTAAATGTCGTTTATATGTAGTTACTTCTTTTTTCGTTTAGTCTTCTCAACAGCGGTCTCCTCTTGCGAAATGCCGGTAGATTCATAATCTGACTTGTAAAAGTGCCCCTGTGGCCTACTTACTGAATAAATTATTTCATTTCATTTCACTAATTGATATGATGCTTATTGTTGTTATGTCTAACGAAAAATAATATGAAACGTTGTTATACATCATTATACACTAATTTTACAGTACAATAGGTACTGAAGGACTTCACTGTGAAATAGTAGAAGAGTAGATAGTAAAAATACTCATCCAAATAGGAAACTGGTGAAACAGTTCAAGAAATGACTTTTCAATATTCGTTTCAGCCAAGATATGGGTGCGTAAGGTGCGTTGATATGACCATAACGATATCACTGTAAAATATAACAAAAAAAAACATAGCCGAATAAAACCGCATCATATAATTGCTGCGCTAATAAATTTTACAAATCAATAGGTATATACGTTACTTTCTCTCTTGTAAAATCTTCTCTCTGGTCTCAAGAAGGTCCTTGTGTTTCTTCATCGCCAACTCTTTCAGGAAGCTTCGCTTCATCTTAGCTTCTTGCTCTTCCTTACTTGGCGCATACAACGGCCCCAAGTATTTAGCGCTTTGTTTTGGCGGGAAACTGATACGACTCTCTGCCAACCTTGGGCATTTTTTGCCTTTAAATTTCGAATAGTAATCGGAAGAGGTTTCCGACCGTTCATCTTTGTCATTAAATTTTATAGACAAAGTTTTATTTTTTATTTGATCTTCGTCTAGAACTGAATTGTAACTTCGGGGTTTTTCACCCAAAATACTTTCGGGAAACACGCCGCTTGTGCTGGCAGTATCTTCTGATAATTCTGATTGGGATTGAGTAAATAGGGCGTCCAAATATTTATTATTTAAATAGGACAATATTTTAGAAGTTCCCGCTTGTATAATTTCTTTAGGTGGGTATGTGAGTGGGTTTCCGCTCAGTTGGAGTAATTTTAAATTACTTACAGTACCCAATTCATTAGGTAAGGATGTCAAACAATTATTTTGGAGTAGAAGGTGGGATAGACAAGGGTGTTCTTGTATAGTTTTTGGGATATCTGTAAGTTTATTATCTCTCAAGTCCAGCCACATGAGACTTGGTAATGATGGAAAGAAATCATCAGGTAGAGATGAAATGTTGTTATTTTTCAGGTAGAGTACCTGAAATGATTATAAGAAACGATAAGTACTTAATGGAACAATGATCTTACTATTATTATACTCCATAAACCCACACTTGTATTGTAAATATTGTAATGTAGGTACTTAATACACTGAAACCTACAGAGGAAAGTATTACCTACTTAGTTTTTTTTTTAAATGATGTAACGACTTCATGTTTGCCTAAATCTTGTTAAACCAAATATTGTAATATTCTAATATACAGCTGCGCCGAGCTGTCACCCAGGTCCCAAGGTATGAAAAGCCAAGCAAATGAATTAACTTACGCATACAGACTTCGTATTAAAATCTGGTATGGTTTCTAAGCCTTTTGATGATAGATCTAGCGTTGTATCATCATTTAATACTTCCTCGTAAATATTATAAGGCAAACTAGTAATACTCGATACATCCGACATTGTTAATTAATATAATTTCAGAGAATAAATTGTTACATCAATAAAATCTCCTAGCAAAATTGTTGAACTTTAAATATGGCGCTACACTGTTTAAGGCACTGCAGAAAACGTTACTAGCATATCAAACAAAGCACCACGTTACCACGCCTCGATAAAAAAATCCGTTACTTGAATCTTAGTGTTTAGGCGCGAATGTCGATGAAACATGATGAAACGTGTATGGAACACCATAGACAACCAGTAGTGATGTCCTAATTGATCATTTTTGTTTTTCCCTTTTCCTTATTTTATAACGTCTACACGTTTTCCCGTTATGATTACAATACCGTGCTTCTAACAACTTAATGGAAATATTGACTGGAACTAAATATTTTATAGTAAAATATCAAAGTTCATATTTTTTTATATTATTGATGTTATTGTCCTACTTATTCAATAACACGCGTTTTTCTTATGTTATATTTGATTATATAACTAATCTACTTTGCTTTTATGTTTTAATAATTACTGTGTTTTAGGATCGATGATAAAATAATATCGATTAACATATGTCAAATGGCACATGGCTGAATGCAGATGCGTCAACAGTGGCACGTCACTACCTCAGTTGCAAGATGGCGAACGTGCGGGATAGTGACACATCCTTGTGGCTCCATAATAAACTCGGAACATCGAATGATTCTTGGACAACTGGCTCTATCTGTACGCAATTAAATGCAGAAGTTTTGAAGAATATCAAGGATTGTTTTCCAGATTTACAAACACAAGTGAAACTAAAATTATTGCTGAGTTTCTTTCATATCCCGCGCAGAAATGTTGAAGAGGTATGTAACTTTTCTCTCTTTGATGTTCTATGGTTTTGCGTAACTATATTGTGTGTTTTATCTCTCTCTACGTTGCGGGCTTATAGTACGTTTGAAAGAGACGCATAACAAGCATGTATGTAGTAGTTTTGTTGTCATACCGTAATTTTATTTCAATTATTGAAATGTTTTGAAATAATAGCTATAATTCATGTTGATAATTACCTGTGTCAACAATATAATTGATTTGATACGTCTAAAAGAATGTTTACCGTGGCAGTTAACACTGATAAAGAAATTAGTGTTGTTGCTTATTCATTTCTCTTTAACGTTGTATGATTTTGTTTGGGCATTAGATCTATATTTAAACACTAGATTTGTGTGATAAACAGACGGACGCTATAATCTGGTCTTTATCACGCTTCTGTTTATAACCTAGAATTTGACGTTTCCACTTGGTATTGGTATACAATTCAAGGTCTAATCCACTTGATCAGGTCACACATAGATGCACTAAATACATGATGGGCTTGCATGCATTTATTGTGCACAAATTACGTAGAACATATCACCTAAATTTTGCTCTTATTGGTATAAAAGAATTCATGCCCATGATTGTATTTTTGTTTTTAACATCAGCAATGAGTTTTTTATTGAATCTGTTATCCTTATGCTTAGTGATAAATTATATAGCAGAGTAAATAAGTATTTAGCTCTACTTTCTCAGGATTTTACAGCTTCTAACCTAAATTAAATGTTAGTTTTAAATTCAACTCTGTATCTTTAAAATTATCAGAATGCATAAAACCTATTCAAAAAGGTACCAATACTCTTAGCAGCTTAAGTTATCATTGACAACTTGCTATATGGAAAGTTTTACTTAAGAATTTTTTGTTTTGAACATGAATGTTCCTTTTTTTATAGAATCTTTTTATCAATACACTTTTTTTATGTCGAAATAACACATTTTAATTTTTTAAAGATTGACACAAAGGTAAAGTTTGAATGGCATCTCCATCTCTCTTGCAATTCTCATACATGCTGAGAACATATGATGCAGATGGCACTCTAGGAGTGTAGAATTATGGAATCAAAGATTTGACGCGATTAACATAACAATCCAATAGCTCAGTTGGGAGAGCACTACACCGGAAACATAGGTTTGCAAGTTCGAGTCCTACTTACATTGTAGTAAATCACATTACATTTTTCTTTTTCATAATTTACCCTTGTGTCAATATTTATGAATGTACCTGCTATAACTAAGTAAGAGACAAGTGCTAATCCAAAAAATTTACTACCTTATAATAGTAGGCTCTTCAGTTGGCTTTTCTTTATGACTTATACATGTCTATCTGTGGCATGTTCTCAAACTCGTTGCGCAGTAGACATGTCTACAGTACATAACAACATAATTCTGGCAAAAAAATAGTTATGGGTCTATCTGAGTAATAATGTGGCTGTTACACTTTCCTAAATTAGTCACTGATGAGAGGGATGCAGCAATATGGGAGACATATGGAGATAACTCCATCTCACTCCTTTAGGAAAGTGTAATAGCTGCATTAAGACTAAGCCACCTCCTGGATTTTCTATTGTAATAGAAATGTCTGTCTACCTTCTTTAGGCAAGTAATGAAACCATGTTAAATTTCAGTGGCGAAATGAACTTGAAGAGATCATTGAAGTGGCAGCCGTGGACTCAGACTTATGGGTGGCGATGTTGGCCGAAGTGCTCAAGACGTTTCCTTCAGCGGGCACCCTCAACACCGAGATAGCAGAGTTTGACGAAACGAGGCCTATATTCAGCGACATGATCGGGGAGCTCCGGAAAGCACTGGCCAAGCATTCCGAGCTCGGATTATTGCCATTAGAGTGCCTATATTTGAATAAGAATGCCTTAGTATCTGTGGTAAGTAAAAGTTATCTAATTATGCATGTCTTGTTTTAAGCAAATAAGCACTTCACAAAAGTGAAGGTGCTAGATTTAACATAGCTAAGATAATATGTATATGATAAATATTCATATTGAATTAAATTATGTATTATATAAACCTAGCACTAGCAATAATTTAATTAATCTCGTGGATAAACTTCAGTTATGGACAAAAGTCTTAATACTATATTACACAAAATAATTACAACAACTAACATCATCATCATGCCTCAAGGCGTTACAGTCGTGTGCCTTAGCCTGGTCTAGCAAATCTCTCCATCCAATCTATTGGTGGCTTTCCTTCTCCAACTTATCACCCCTGAGATCCTTCTATCCTGTTCAATGCCATCCAGCCACCTGAGCTTGGGTCTGCCTCTACTTTTGCGACCCTCTGGTCCGAGTTATAGAAGGCGTTTGGCTACTCTGGCCATATTAAAGCAAATTAAAACTGAATTAAATGTTAAAAACTGCTCTAACATAGCACTAAAGATGCTGAAAGCATTTTTTTGATGTCTTCTTCCTTGCTTCCTCATGATTGCGGGCATCACTTCAGCTTCAGTACACAACCAGTTAAAAGTATAGGATTATAGAATCAAAAGTTTGATGTAATCGATGTAACAATGCTGGAATCGTTGGGTTGCAGGTTCAAATCCTGCTTACCTTGGAGTGGATCACATTACAATTTTCTTTCATAATTAACCTTGGTGGCAAAATTAATAAATATCCTATGCCCTTAGTTCTTTTTATAATTCTTTCAAATCGTTTCAGGGCATCTTTGGAGGAGGCCAAATTAAGGTTCTAGCGGAAGAAAAAGAGAATTGATTAAATATAGCTTTTTCACTTTTCAGGTCGGCCAACAAGCAAATCCAGTGAAACACTTTACGCTAAAACGCAAGCCGAAATCAGTAGCCTTACGAAGCGAACTCCTAGCGAAGGCGGCAGAGGTGCAGGCTAACCAGAAGAAGGCTCAAGCGCCGACGGTGCCGGTCCGCAGTCGCGGGATGCCGCGGAAGATGACTGATACTAGTGAGTTGGTGGCTTTTCATTATACTATTATATTGATGTATTCCTGTACGTCTACCATAACTGTGACACGTGACTCTATTTCGCGCGACAAACTGTCACTTTCCTTCCAATATTGTGCAAGACAGGTGACGCTGCGTTGCGCGACAAGCGAAGTCGCGGCAAGATATGCTAGCCCTGCTGACCGTTTTCGGTCACAGTGACTCCTTAATCTGGAGTTAGTCATATTGCAGTAGGGCGTCGTTGTTCTGCCCTTTGATGCGCTCTCTGATGGCTTGCACACCTAGTTATTGCGGTGTAGCGAGCACGTTGTGGGCACTTCAGCGCCCACCAACAAAGTTATAGAAATTGGGTGCCTAGTGGACGGGCCCTAATTTTGTAGTTTTTCCTATGAAGCTCAACCCGACGCTCAGCCTCTAATTCGTCAACTTGTTGGTTCGAGAGTTGTCTCCAATCGGAACAAGTCGCCAGACAAAAATGAATGGCCGGAACCAGAAACCAAATAACTTGGTATTTAATTCTTGTTACATTGTACTTGATTAGTTATAGTTCTAAGAAAGCATATCAAATAAATTTACGAAAAAATACAGATATTGAGTTTCTTTCGCTGTGTCTTTTCTACATTGGTCTCCTCTGGTTGAAGTTATTCTTTCTGAATAGGTTTTTAAATTCCGAATTATCATCCTCTCGCCCTCGCATAAGCATATCGTCGGGGATAGTGCAATACCGCGTGAGTACCAAGTGTAGGTATACAAATCAATATTCAAACAAATGCTAAGTATTTTATTGAAATGAGAACTTTATCGACACCTGTTATTTACGCGGTATTGCACTATCCCCGACGATATCGTTAGGTATCTAGTACTAGGTCGATGCAGAGTCAGCCACCGGCTAAACTTGCACCATAGATTGGAGTTTTTTTTTTTTTTCGAAATTTTCTCTTCGTCGCGACCTAGCGAAATTTAATTTGTGCATTTTAAAACAAAAATTTCTAAAATCGGTTGAGAACTCGCTGAGATCTGCGCATTATAAATAAATAAATATTAAGGGACAATCATACACAAATCGACCTAGTCCCAAACTAAGCAAAGCTTGTACTATGGGTACTAGACGACGATATACATAATATATAAATACATATATAGATAACATCCATGACCCAAGAACAAATATTTTGCACAAATATTTGCCCCGGCCGGGATTCGAACCCGGGACCGCCGACTCAGTAGTCAGGTGTCTACCAACCGAGCCAAACGCGTCGTCAAATCAAATCAAAGTCCATTCGAGTCGATCCATCTCCAATACTCCAATAATGCAGATATAACATACAAAATAGTATTGTATGCAACGTTGTATAAGAGGGGGCAAAAAACGCGAGTGGCATGGGTTACGATGTGAGCGCGAACATCGTAAGAAAGATGCCACGAGCGTTTTCTGACCTACTTATACAACGTTGCATACAATACTTTTTCTACGACTCGACATTTCATAAATAAAATGCAAATAAACAACAAAGAAAACAATTACATGAATCAACAAAATAAAAATAAAAAATAGTCTCTGATAAACTTTTTTTTTATTGACGTCCATCTGTCAAAAAAATATGGACTTATACATAAAGGTATACGGTCACTATACTAAACATCTGTCAAAAAAAAATGAACTTATACATAAAGGTATTCGTTCACTATACTAAACATCCATGCACTGAAGATAAAACTTTTTTTTTTAAATTGTCAGCAATGCCTTAGTACAATAAGTTTTTTTTTAAATTGCAAATTGTGTGAATGCAGCTGTTTACCTTGCAATCTGTGGTATTAAGTGATGCTTTTTTGGCGACATTATAACATCGTTTCGCAGTGTTTTTTTGGCCAGTAGAGTATAGACTTTTACAGACTTTCATAATTTATGTCTTTATATTAGAGTTAGTAACTATATAAATGACAGAAAAAAGTACTGGAGTAGAAAAAATTAAATATATATGTACTTGTTCCAGCTCCATTGAAAGGCTTACCGTCCCGCTGGGCCGGGCGCGCCAGCGGGCCGGGCGCCGTGCGGCCCGCGCCCGCCGTCGCGCGGCTGCCGGCCCGCGCCGCCGGCATCAAGCTGCTGGACATAGCCGACCAGCCCATAGCGCACGCGCACGCTAAACGACGACGCAAGACCGGTGAGCTTACCGTTAGTTTTTACTAGAACTGTCTCTTGACTTACTTGACTTATGTCCCCTGGATGGGGCAGAGGGCGTCCACAGTACGTCGCCATCCCGAACGGTCTTGGGCTTCGCGCTTCACTTCGCTCCAGGTTATTCCTATCGCCTTCGCTTCTGCAGTGATCGTCCGCCGCCAGGTTTGTTTAGGGCGACCACGTTTCCGCTTTCCTTGGGGATTCCAGTCTAGGGCTTGCCTTGGAATGTGATCAGGGTCCCTTCGGAGCGTGTGGCCGATCCAGTTCCACTTGCGGCGTTTGATCTGCTGGTCGATCGGAGTCTCACCACAGCGTTCCCACAGGTCTACGTTGGAGATTTTCTCGGGCCAGTATACACCGAGAATTCGGCGAAGACAGCGGTTGATGAAGACCTGGAACCGGTGCGTGATGTCTTTAGTGACCTTCCACGTCTCACATCCGTACAGCAATCATAGAACTGTCTCTAGGAAGTTATTTTATATATTAACTATTATTCAAACAATAAAGTCCAAAAAATACTTTTTTTTATAAATTTGGAATCGCTTGACCTCTATTGTTAAATGTTTACAATGAAGCGAAATTTTTTAAAATGTAATGCGTCTCCAACGGTTATCCGGGCCAACACGGGCATCCTACCTATTGGACCACCGAACCTGATGCGAGAACCATTGAATTTTTCAGCCAGTTATTTCGGCATGCCATAGGGTGGCATCGTAGCGCCATCTACCGTAAAGATTCAGACTTTATGATCGGCACCATCGTCCTAAATTATGTTGAGAATCGATAGAGCCTGCCTGATCTATTGTTAAACTTAATTAAACCTAGAAATACTCACGCACATTGAGTTTCCAACGAAGATAGTACATTTTTTTTTATAAATAGCCAACGAACTGCCAAAAACAAGTTAGCCTTCATACATTTCTCATTATACAGCTTGCATGCGCGTTTAATTCTGTTCAAATTATCGTTGAATTATTGTAGTCTTTCAAAAAGTCCAGGACCATAAACAATGTCTGTTATAAATTTATGAAACATGTAATGGGTCATTTTTTAACGTATACACCACAAATTTTATATTAAACTTAAAGAAAAATTCAAATGAGTTTACGTAGTGGAAGAGACTGGGAATTGAATATATAATTTCTTTAACCCTTTGACCGCAAAAGACGGCAAATCACGTCATCGGGAATTCGTGCCACTGACGCCAACGACGCCTATTGACGTCAAAAATTTCAGTGGTCAAAAACATGCTAATTCAAACCACTATCTGTGTTTTTCAACCTCTGTTGATTTTGGAGCACTTTTTTTTTTGGTTTGGCGTCATTGGCACGGTGAATTGCTTTGCCGCTCGGCGCTCAAAGGGTTAAGCTCGATGGTATTGGGCATTAAACTGCGCCCCAGATGTCAAGCAATAAACCATTGTATAGCGGCAAAAGAACCCTGCAGCTTTAGAACTTCGGACGCAAGGTTTAGTGCTGCCTTTTAATATGGGCTTATAGCACCTTACAATCAGTGATGTAACAAGGATGTTTTATATTGTGGAATAGTAGATTGTTAACCAAGGGTAGAAAGTTACCCATTGCACCCGAGATATTTCTGGCGCTCGAACGAAGTGAGAGCGCCAATAGTTCGAGGGTGAAATGGGTAATTTCACCCGAGTTAAACACTCTACTTTTCATTTCGACTGCGAGTAAAATAAAATACTACACTCACATGTCATGAGTGAGTTAAATTAATGTCCATGTTATTTTTAACCAATAATCAATCAATGGTATTTATATTTAATGTCGTGTTCCCGCTTTTTCTATTGCAAACTTTCATTATAATTATTCTTAATAGAAAAAAAAAGTTAAAATATACGTACCGCCAATATAAAAAAAAAACACTTCCAATGGTTTCGATTTTTTTTTTATATATATGTATGATTCTATCAATAAAATGAGGGACAGAATTATATGTACGTATTATAAATATAATAATACATACATATTTATATTTAATAATAATTGGATATAAATAAATATATCTAACCTTTGGAGATTTTTTTTTAATGGCCACTTACTTACCACGGCCGACTAGATTGTACCTACTTGAGTTGGTCACGACGTGCATCTGGATGGCAATAGTCTTTGACTCCGTGGCAATTAAAAAAAAATTACTTTCCACCCTAGGGATGGAAAAGCTATTTTCCACCCGGCTATCTACTCATGAAAATGATACTTTCCGAACAGGAGAGATGAAAACAATTTTTCATATCAAATAAACTGTCACATTATAAGTGCCTGTCACTGTCACAATAACTATTAATTTAGTGTGACCAGCAGTGCAGCATTTAGTGTTTGCCGCCTTTTTCTTGTGACATGATTTAATGTTTTTTTGGTTTGGCGTCAGTGGCACGGTGAATTGCTTTGCCGCTCGGCGCTCAAAGGGTTAAGCTTTGATGTTTGTATGAATGGTTGAATGTTTGCGCAGAGCTGGAGGAGGCGGCGGCGAACAAGAAGCCGGCGCCGGCGCCCGCGGCCGAGGAGCCGCCCGACTACGCGCGCGGACTCAACAACTACCAGATGCCCAAGCAGGAGGACGCGCCTACCAGTAACTATTTATTTATTTATTAAAAGGTTTGCCAACAGATACAACACTATACGAAATAACAATAAGAAACATGTGTACATGGAATGCCAGAGTGTCTATCCAATGATAGGCAAACACGACATGCATATCTAAAAGCTACTTAAACAATGTGAGGAGATAACATTACAAAGAAAATAACAATTTTAAATAAGTACTACATTAACATTAAGTACTAAGTAGTTCACAAAACTATCAACTACGTAACATGACAGTTCCGAAGGAATATCTTAAATTTATTTAGTGACATAGCCAATAAGTCAATCCTGGTCACCTTGTATATTTTATTATGCTCCCTGCATATTCTAGGAATGACACTGTGAGACCCAAGATTAGTTCGATAGTTGTCCAAAGCAAAGGGACTATAAATATGCTCCTTTATTACCAAGTGGTTTTAAGCAATGGGTGGTGTGCCGTTCTCGAGAACGTTGCCCGATTAGTATGGAGTGAGAACGTTCTCGACTGAATTGTGGAATGAATTGTCGCTTGCGGTATTTCCGGACCGATGCGACCTTCAAACCTTCGGGAAAAGAGCGTACTCCCACCTGAAAGGCCGGCAACGCACTTGAGACTCCTCTGGTATTATAGGTGTCTATGGGCGACGGTGATCGCTTTCCATCAGGCGATCCGTTTCCCGTTTGTAAAAAATGTCAAAAAAACAAAGAAAAGGGGATTCTTCTTATATTAAACGTTCCTCGTTTTCGGAAATTCTCGGAAACGGGGTGCCATTAGGAGAATCATCATTCAAGTTAATACTAGATGAGGACTGTCCAGTTCTCTTTCTTCCTCCTAAGACAGTCTACCAAACCTGTATTCACGGTCCTTCCGTCAGTCGTCGTTCAGTCGAGGCTGCGACGTTTAGCCGGCTGTATAGTTACGCCCTTAGGCCCATATTAGACTATCATATATTTATCATAGAAGTATGATCTCATATCTATAAAAATCTTGGATCATATTTTATTTATGCTATTCTATAATTTTACATATTACACCTAATATCATATAAACGTCATAGGTAATCAAGATGGATACCGATTTAGCCGCGTTTTCCGTTGCAATGAGTGCAATTTTATTAATTGCCCTGAAGGTAAGAAAAAAAAGAAAAGCAGGAGAAAACGACGTATTTGGGTTATACCATGGATTGCCAGGCGATCAGAGAGAGGAGTTAATAATACATTACTCGAAGAACTTAGACTGAAAGATATAAAGTCATACAAATTGTACCTCCGAATGGACGAAGTTGTATTTAACTATATATTATCAAAGGTAGCACCGCTCATCTCGAAACAAGAAAATCATTTTAGATGCTCAATCAGTGCAAAAGATCGTTTACTAGTAACCCTGAGATATTTGGCGACCGGAGAAAGTTATTCCAGCTTACAGTTTCTAACCAGAATTCCCCAATGTACATTATCATTTATAATACCAGAAACGTGTAGAGCAATGGAGATTGCTGATTTTTGTAATCTGGATTGAGATTGTTATATAAGCACTCATATTCCTCGTACAGGTTTATTAATGATTTTGTAGTTTCAATATTCCACTCGAAATTCTTGGTTTTTGACGACGCCATCTTTGAGGTTAGACCACATATGATCATAATTGTACGCTTGCTGTCAAATAGGATCAAACTTCTATGATCATAGACTATATAAATCATAGGTTGTTATTACACTGTCATAGGTTTATCAAATTAATATGAGTCATATGTCTATGATCATATTTCTATGATAATGTAATATGGGCCTTAAGGATACGACTATTCACTATTAGTACTGCTTATGTAGGTCAACAGAAAGTCCACTGCTGAACATAGGCCTGCCCCATAGCTTGCTACGAGGTGCGATCCTGTGCAGAGGGGAGGGATGGGGTGAACCTATTCTATGCCGCACATAGGGGTATTTGAACCAAAAAGCTGGACTAAATTATTTTTTTATTTTTTTGGCGTTCTGTTGATTGAAGTATACCTTCTAAACTATTATTTTTTATTTTGGACATTTATGACACATATGTTTCTTAATTAGGGCAGTGTAATATACCATATACTTAAAGAAAGTTTATATATTTACATTCAAGGTATACATAATTCATTGCCCTCATCATACAGGCGATGCGTCCCATTCTTCCTCACAGTTTGATTCATTTCCATCTTCAACATCTGGCATCAAATCCTCAAATTCGGCATCATCACTATATCTGGAGCAAGCATTATATTTCTAGCAGTAAAACTAAAAGGTTTCTCAGTAATGGATCTGACGTAAGTGGCATCTGGAGAAAGTTCTTGCTTAATTCCTCCTGAATTCTTTAAAGTGCTTGTTTTTGGCCCCTGGAGCCTCTTCTGATAAATATCATATAGGGAGAAGGGCATGCTTTATAACAATATGACCATGTTTTAAAATTGTGTGAACAGTCCGGGTCCAACGCAGAGCTTTGCCGTGTCGTAACAAAAGCCAAAAGATAGAGTTCGACAAGTGTGAGTCATAAAACTTGTCAAACTCTATATCTTTTGGCCTTTGGATATCACATTAAGAACTGTGGTAAATCTTTTTATCAAATTCAGGTCAATCTCCGTGATGTTTGATGATATCTCGAGATATTTTTACCTCTATTTGATGACGTAAGTAGGTACCTCTTTCTCTGACAAAAGAGACCGGCAACAGTTCTCTTGCGAGTAAGTGGAATTTCCAAGGTTCCTTTTAACCATTCCTCATTATTCTTTAAAACAATTGTTCTGTTCTTATAGAGAATCGCCATTTTGTTTTAAGTTTCGAATTCAATCGCGAAAAATTGCAAAGTAATTAGTTTTTTTTGTTCTTGAGGGAATGTGGTAGAGTTGACAATCTTATTCTCTACTGCATCCAGTTTCTTTAGAAATGTTACCTCATGCCATGCCAGTCCTTCATAGAGTTAATACTTATTCCCTTGTTATAATTCTCACGCCCGAGGAATCGTTAAAGAATAATTGATGATAAATCATTAAATTAAATTTCACGACCGCAAAATTAACTTTGTTTGGTAAAATACCTTGTTGTAAAAAATTAAGATAAATACCAAATTGGCACTTTTTGGCACGCGTTGTTATTTCCATATCCAATAATACAAAATGTACTATCGAACAAGTTATAAATCTCAGCTGGGGAACATCCGGAAATATAACTTTTGGACTTTTGAATTGCAGTCAACTCAATAAATTCAATGTACAAGAAGGTATTTATACAAATGTGAAATACAACATTAATTAGACTTTATCATTAAAGAATAACATACAGACTACATTTTAAATATCTAGCAAATCATTTTAATGTACAGACATTACCACAAAACTACTTGCGTATATGTTTAAAAATTATATTAAAAGTGAATATTTTCTTGCGTGTTATAATACTCTTATACGTTATACGTTATACTCCGCGCTCGGACCGTGTAGAACAAAAGACTCAAATCACACCCGATTGACAAATACCGACAACTTCAATCGAAAAATAAATGTAATACTATTATCCATGAACTTCTCAGCTAATGTGTCGTCATTACAGTTTATTGGAATTCTAGAATTTGTTATTTCGACTTTAGTCCACCTTTTACGCTCATATATCCCTATGTGTGCCGGCTCCACACGGGGCGAATGTACATTACATACCCAGGGCGAAGTATTCGTGAATGCCCCAGATTGCAGGTGTATGTGGCGTACCTTCGGTTCGGGCCATACATATGCGATCTGGAGCTTTACGAATTACCGCTCGTGGTTTGTTTGAAGTTGTACGTCCTGCCCTTAAGAAGTGAGATTTTCGGGCTCTTAGTGGGCAGTAAATCCCGCTTACAGCCTAGAGTGACGTAGATAGTGTACGTTGTGTTTGTATACAGGCCAGCCGCCGGAGCCGGCGCCGCAGTCGCCGGCTCGCGCGCCCTCGCCGCCCGCCGAGCGGCCGCCGCCGCTGCCCAGCCCCATGCTGGTGCAACAGGTAACCGCCATTATTAACACGTCCTATCTAACACGCGCATGCAACCTTTCTTGTACTATGACAAACTTGACGTCCCTTCGCCTTCTGCTAGACATTTGACGAATGTTTGTTTACCCAAATACACAAAAAAAACTATTTACCGACTTGCCAGAAGCACGGCAGCGCCCCTGTCAAGTCGAAACGACATCAAGATTTAAAAAAAATTGTGTGTATTGTACAGGGCACCGGCGCGAAACCTATCGTGATCGGACAACAGGGCAAGCTGCTGATAGCGGGGCAAGGCGGCACCAAGCCGCTGCTGCTGTCCGCGCCCGCGCTGCTCAACACGTCGGCCGTGCTGCTGCAGCCCGGCGGCAAGGCTGTGCTGCTGCAGAACATCAAGCCGGTATGTGTGTCGCGGACAACAGGGCGAGCTGCTGATAGCGGGGCAAGGCGGCACCAAGCCGCTGCTGCTGTCCGCGCCCGCGCTGCTCAACACGTCGGCCGTGCTGCTGCAGCCCGGCGGCAAGGCTGTGCTGCTGCAGAACATCAAGCCGGTATGTGTGTCGCGGACAACAGGGCGAGCTGCTGATAGCGGGGCAAGGCGGCACCAAGCCGCTGCTGCTGTCCGCGCCCGCGCTGCTCAACACGTCGGCCGTGCTGCTGCAGCCCGGCGGCAAGGCTGTGCTGCTGCAGAACATCAAGCCGGTATGTGTGTCGCGCGGACAACAGGGCGAGCTGCTGATAGCGGGGCAAGGCGGCACCAAGCCGCTGCTGCTGTCCGCGCCCGCGCTGCTCAACACGTCGGCCGTGCTGCTGCAGCCCGGCGGCAAGGCTGTGCTGCTGCAGAACATCAAGCCGGTATGTGTGTCGCGGACAACAGGGCGAGCTGCTGATAGCGGGGCAAGGCGGCACCAAGCCGCTGCTGCTGTCCGCGCCCGCGCTGCTCAACACGTCGGCCGTGCTGCTGCAGCCCGGCGGCAAGGCTGTGCTGCTGCAGAACATCAAGCCGGTATGTGTGTCGCGGACAACAGGGCGAGCTGCTGATAGCGGGGCAAGGCGGCACCAAGCCGCTGCTGCTGTCCGCGCCCGCGCTGCTCAACACGTCGGCCGTGCTGCTGCAGCCCGGCGGCAAGGCTGTGCTGCTGCAGAACATCAAGCCGGTATGTGTGTCGCGGACAACAGGGCGAGCTGCTGATAGCGGGGCAAGGCGGCACCAAGCCGCTGCTGCTGTCCGCGCCCGCGCTGCTCAACACGTCGGCCGTGCTGCTGCAGCCCGGCGGCAAGGCTGTGCTGCTGCAGAACATCAAGCCGGTATGTGTGTCGCGGACAACAGGGCGAGCTGCTGATAGCGGGGCAAGGCGGCACCAAGCCGCTGCTGCTGTCCGCGCCCGCGCTGCTCAACACGTCGGCCGTGCTGCTGCAGCCCGGCGGCAAGGCTGTGCTGCTGCAGAACATCAAGCCGGTATGTGTGTCGCGCGGACAACAGGGCGAGCTGCTGATAGCGGGGCAAGGCGGCACCAAGCCGCTGCTGCTGTCCGCGCCCGCGCTGCTCAACACGTCGGCCGTGCTGCTGCAGCCCGGCGGCAAGGCTGTGCTGCTGCAGAACATCAAGCCGGTATGTGTGTCGCGGACAACAGGGCGAGCTGCTGATAGCGGGGCAAGGCGGCACCAAGCCGCTGCTGCTGTCCGCGCCCGCGCTGCTCAACACGTCGGCCGTGCTGCTGCAGCCCGGCGGCAAGGCTGTGCTGCTGCAGAACATCAAGCCGGTATGTGTGTCGCGGACAACAGGGCGAGCTGCTGATAGCGGGGCAAGGCGGCACCAAGCCGCTGCTGCTGTCCGCGCCCGCGCTGCTCAACACGTCGGCCGTGCTGCTGCAGCCCGGCGGCAAGGCTGTGCTGCTGCAGAACATCAAGCCGGTATGTGTGTCGCGGACAACAGGGCGAGCTGCTGATAGCGGGGCACGGCACAATTTTTATATATGTATATAGGTCACTAAGGTATAAAAACCTTTCAAATAAACATTGTAAAGATCGACACACAAAGCATAAAAAAAAAATTAAGATGCTATCTCGCGTTAGGGTGGTGGAGAGGTTAACACGTTAGACCACTAATTCAGAGGTTCCTTCCCAATTCCTCTTCCGCCAGGTTACGCATTTACATTTTTCTTTGCATCAATGGGTCGATTTTTTGGTATCAGCTTTATTCGTCCCATTCGCTTTTCGTTCAATTCTTATTTCGTCTCATTCTGCATTCGTAACTCATTCTTGTTTCGTCGTGTTCGCTATCTGTCCCTATCTTTCTAAGTCCAAATCAGTAACATGTCTCATTCTTATTAAGTCTTATTCGTTGTTCGTCACCGTCTTCCTTGGACTCATTCTTCATTCTTCCTTTTAGATTTTCGTCTCATTCACTTATTTGCTTCAATTTTTCTGGAACGTTCGATGCTAGTCACATTTTGTTATTAGTCTCTTTCGTTTTTAGTTTAATTCTAAGTTCGTTACTTTCGTTTTTCCTCACCATCGATATTTTCTATCTTAGCGAATAAAACGTGTATCTTACGAGACGAGTAGCGAACGTACCTAAAGAAGAACAAGACGATTTGCCAGTAACGCCAAAATAAGAGAGAGATGAATAACGGATATGACTAAAGATAAAGTATGAATGATACTAAAAACGTAAGGGACAAACAACAACATAGTCCTAGGAAGATCGTGACGAAAAACGAATAAGACTTAATAAGAATGAGATAAGTTATAGAAGCAGCGTAGGACGGCCACCCGCAAGGTGGTCGGACGACCTGGTCAGGGTTGCGGGGACTCGCTGGATGCGGGTCGCTTCTATCCGGCCCATGTGGAAGTCAATTGAGGAGGCCTGTGTCCAGCAGTGGACGTCCTATGGCTGAAATGATGAAGTTATAGAATTGCACTTAGGAAGATAGGAACAGATGGCGAACACGACGAATAAAGAATGATTGACGAATGCAGGATGAGACGAAATAAGAGTTGAACAAAAAGCGAATGGGACGAATAAAGCTGATTCCGATTTTTTTATGTTTGTTAATATTGTTATGTTAATTGTTGTGGCGTGCAGGTGACGCAGACGGTGGTGCAGGCGCGGCCCACGATGCAGGTGGCGCCGCAGCCGCAGCCGCAGCCTCAGCCCGTGGTGAGTCGCACGTCTTCAGTTTGGACCTTTTGACCCTTCATTTGGCAATGTACACCGGGATGTACAAACTCTGACCATTTTTTTTTATTGATCTATTTAACCTTAACGAGAGTTGAATTATCGACCTTCGTTTATTTTGTCAAATTAAGGGTTAAAGCTACATCCAAAAAAGAAAGTATTTTTACGTCACCCCTGGCCGTAAGTGGAATTTACTGTCCTTACGTGGGGAGAAAATCCTACTTCCTGGCCAATGCAAGACGTAAAACTTTAGACAAACCGCAGACGGTAATTCGTAAGCCCCAGATCGCATATTTATCCACCTGGGGTCTGTCAATTCACCGCCTTAGGTACGAGGGCTGCCTTTTAAGTTGTGTCGTTTGGAAAAACTAAAGATAATTTAAGTGTTAAATGGTATTTATTGTTTTTCAAAGTAATCACCGTGATATGTAATACACTTTTTCATTCGATCGAACCAGTTTTCGAAACACTTATTCCAGTCCGAAGTCGGGGTCTCCAAAATGGCCGTTTTGTATGCCTCAACCGCTTCTTCAGGCGTCTGGTACCGTTGACCACGAAGTCGTTGCTAGATTTTTGGAAAAGTAAAAAAATCGTTAGGGCTTAAGTCTGGACTGTACGGCGGGTGTTCCAGAATTTCGACGCTTTGCACTTTTAAAAACGCAATTGCCGGGGGGTGTGCGAGCTCGCATTATCGTGGTACAGTCTTATACGACGTCTTGGGCTATTTTTTCGAAACTCGCCGATGACTTCTGGTAAACAGACAGTGGTATACCAGTCAGCATTACCCGATCCTCGAGCACGATGGTAGCAACGTGGCCACTTTTCGCCACAAACGTGGCGACCATTTTTTTCGAAGTGCTCCGTGAGCGTATTACTTTGGTCGGTTTTGGCTCATCTTGGAACACCCAAACAGTCGACTGCTGTTTAGAATCGGGATCGTAGGCATATATCCAAGATTCGTCACCACTGATAATGTCGTAAACATGTTTCGAGTTTCGTCGGTTGAATTGCCGCAGAGTTTTGCGACACCATCGAACGCGGGCCGTTTTTTGGTCTTCACTCAGTAAATGTGGTATCCAGCGTGAGATCAACTTTTTTACGCCTAAGTGATCATGCAAAATGCTGTGAACACTGGTCCCTGAAATACTTAAGGAAGCTTCTATCTCACGGTATGTCGCATGGCGATCTTCGACGATCAGTTGCCGTACAGCATCAATGTTCTCCTGGGTTACGGCTGTTTTTGGTCGACCTTTACGATGTCTATCACCAAGACTAAGACCAAGCAACCACGTTGAAATTCTAAATACCAGCGTTTTACAATCCGGAGGCATGGTGCTTTATCATTGAAAACCGTAGTCAACTCTTCGAAGCACTGAAGTCGCGTTAAGCCCCTTTTAAATTATTGCACGTAAATTTTGCTTCGAAATTTCCATTTTCACAACTGACTTGTCAACTTTGAACGAACGCTGTACTAAAACGGTTGGGCCGATTTCGAGTCATTCTTTTGTTTTCGAATTCTAAATTCTTATATTTTAAGATGACACTAGTTCTTTTTTATGCAATCACGGGAGGTTTGCAAACGACAGAACTTAAAAGGCAGCCCTCGTATGTAACAAACGACGGGCGGTAATTAGTGAAGTTCCAGATCGCATATTTATGGCCCTCGCCTTCGGTCGGCTGAAACACTTGCGATCTGGGACATTCCCTAATTCACCGCTCTAGATATGTAATGTATTAAAACTTATTGCTTAGAATTAGTCGCTCATAAATGACTGATGTCTGTTTGCTTGCAGGTGGCGATGGCGGCGGCCGCGGCGCCGGCGCCCGCGCAGCCCGCGCAGCCGCTGCTGCCGCGTAGGGGACTCTCGCTCACGGTACTCACACGATAATAACACGTTTCCAGATACTCACTACACATCACCATCCTCACCCTCCTAGCCTTATACTCACTACACATCACCATCCTCACCCTCCTAGCCTTATACTCACTACACATCACCATCCTCATCCACCTAACCTTATACTGACTACACATCACCATCCTCATCCTCCTAGCCTTATACTCACTACACATCACCATCCTCACCCTCCTAGCCTTATACTCACTACACATCACCATCCTCATCCACCTAGCCTTATACTCACTACACATCACCATCCTCACCCTCCTAGCCTTATACTCACTACACATCACCATCCTCACCCTCCTAGCCTTATACTCACTACACATCACCATCCTCACCCTCCTAGCCTTATACTCACTACACATCACCATCCTCACCCTCCTAGCCTTATACTCACTACACATCACCATCCTCATCCTCCTAGCCTTATACTCACTACACATCACCATCCTCACCCTCCTAGCCTTATACTCACTACACATCACCATCCTCATCCTCCTAGCCTTATACTCACTACACATCACCATCCTCATCCTCCTAGCCTTATACTCACTACACATCACCATCCTCATCCTCCTAGCCTTATACTCACTACACATCACCATCCTCATCCACCTAGCCTTATACTCACTACACATCACCATCCTCATCCTCCTAGCCTTATACTCACTACAAATCACCATCCTCATCCACCTAGCCTTTGTCCCATTTTTTTAAAGCTTTTATTTAACTTGCATGGTATGTTTAAAGTATGTATGTTCGGGTGAAATCTTGCAACTCAATTTTGAAGCAGATATCGTCAACCGATTGAGCTGAAATTTTGCATACTTACTTAACTTTGATGACAATACAATAATATGGTACCATGGGGCTGATTTGATGATGGAGCCATAGGAAGGTGACCATAGGAACTCTATAATAGAAAAAAGCAATCCTACCGAGCTTGGGCTCTTTAGAATCGTCTCAGTGAGCATTTGATGGATATCCAAAGAAAAGTACAGTCGGCTATAAAACTTTGCCACTAAAATGTCATTTTTGACAGAAACTTATTTGAGAATGAATTCTCAATCGGGGTCGGCTACCTAAATCCCAAGATGTGGCGTAGGCACTAGTTTTTACGCAAGCGACTGCCATCTGACCTTCCAACCCAGAGGGGAAACTAGGCCTTATTGGGCTTAGGTGGTTTCCTCACGATGTTTTCCTTCACCGAAAAGCGAGTGGTAAATATCAAATGACATTCCGTACATAAGTTCCGAAAAACTCATTGGTACGGGCCGGGTTCGAACCCGCGACCTGCGGATTGAAAGTCGCATGCCCTAACCACTAGGCTACCACCGCTTCTCACTACACATCACCGTGTATCTCTAACTTGTCACCGTTGCTAATAATGCCCGAGAACGGGTTGTACGAGCCTAGCACTCGTCTCATACGACTCACTGCTTATATGGTTACTCACGTGCACATCAACATACTCTGCAGCTTTAGCAAGCCATGCTACTTAAAAACTTATGACAAGTTTGACGAAACCCTCAATCGTCAAAATATCATTTCATTAGAATGATGTTTGATTATGTATATGTCGCAGTGAAATGATAAAATCAGGCATTTGGTTGAATCCCTAAGGGATTCGATAAATCCACGGTAGATGACAAAATTGCAACCGTGTTATTTCACTAAACAAATCTAGGGATTTGATCAAATCGCTAGATTAGTTTAGTGGAATGATGAAATCGGATTGGTGACTAAATTGATATTATCATTTCACTTGAAATTTTTAGCGATTTGATGTAATCTCCAAACTGGTTTAGTAAAATGACAAAGTATCATTTTAGGCTGATCTTGCTTTACCATTTCCCTAGACAAGGTCGGAGATTTGGTAAAATCTCTAAACTAGTTTAGTAAAATGACAAAATATCATTGTAGACTGATTTTGCTTTGCCATTTCCCTAGACAAGGTCGAAGATTTGGTCAAATATCTAAATACCAGTCAAAGTGAAATGACGAAATATAATTGAACGCTCATCTTTCTTTGCCATTTCCCTAGAAAAGGTTCGTGATCTTGGGACCAAGTATTGTCTTGTCACTTGTGAGGCTATAAATGCATAAATAATTCCCGTGTTTAAGTGTGAACAACCTACCTTTGTAATATAAGAATAATAGTTAATAATTTACTTTGCATTGCAGCGTGAACAAATGCTGGAAGCGCAAGATATGTTCCGGAACGCGAACCGCGTCACTCGACCCGAGAAGGCGCTTATCCTCGGCTTCATGGCTGGCTCCAGAGGTATATATTATTTCGATCATAATTCTACGACCACCAATACCGCACAATGCACGCGCTCCCACTAGAAGTGCAGAATATTCCAATAATATGAGTCAAAATCCCCCAAAATCTTTACAACAACCGTTCGTGCACTACCTTCATCTAACAGTTTCCTGCAATCCCGACCAATAGGCTCTAACACGCGATAGATAAGTGACAAAACATCTGTCGCTTTCCAACAATCTTAGTGCGACAGTGACGGTTGCTTTTATATTTTTTTATTGCGTAATAATTGGGATAAACCCAAACGTCATAGTGCCGATCGTCTGTCCACTTATCGGGGTATTTCTAATGATACTATACCTTAGTTTTAAAGGTTTCTTTAACCCCTAGACACGCATCCGTGCGGGACATTTGAACCTTACGTTAAACTATCAGTTAATTTCAATTAATCAGCACATTTTTGACATCGCATACGAGAGGTTAAGACTCAAGTTTGACAATCGTTATTTGCTGTAAAATTCAGGATACTAGAATAAAAAAAACTTCCTCTCTTTCAGACAATCCGTGTCCCAACCTAGGCAACATAGTGACAATAAAACTATCGGAAAACATCGAGAACGTGCTACAATCGGACGACACGTACCTCACCATGCTGTCAGAGATGCACTTCCAGATGAACTACAACAACGGGCAGTGGACGCGGCTCAAGAAATACCGGCACATAGACGGCATGGTGCCGCAGAAGATACCTCCCGGCTCCACCGTCATATCCGCCAACAACCAGCAGCCAGTCGTCTCCATAGCCAACCAGAGCGTCAGTTAAGATTAGCTCGTTTATTGTTGATTTCGGATGCCGTGTGGTTTTGCGGTACACTGGATATAGTGTCCCGGAAAATAACTGTTTTATTGGTAAATTTGCGGGACGTATCGACAACCAATCGGCACGTCTCGGCTGCCAATCAGCTCGTGAAGTTAAATTTGTTGTTGATTTTGGATGCCGTGTGATTTTGCAGTAGAAACGCATGGATAGAGTGGCATCCCAGAAAATAACTATTTCATCGGTGAATAATTAGCGGGTCGAATCGACAACCAATCGGAACGTTAGTCTGTTGAGTTGAGGAATTTATACTCAAGTCATGGTGGACATAACTCTGCAGGCCAACAACTAGGAGCCCGCTACTCTCGATAGCGAACCAGAGCGTGAGTTAAGGTTTAGTATATTGTGTGTAAATTATTACATACAATGTACAAACTAGGGCGGTTAATTAGTAAATGTCCCAGATATTGGTCGATTAGAATCACCTGCGTGTTTGTGGCCCGAACTTAAGGGCCATAAATATGCGATTCGGGGCTTTACTAATTACCGCTCGTGGTTTGTTTAAAGTTCTACGTCTTGCCTTGGCCAGGAAGTGAGAAGTCAATGACACGTACGGCCTAGATGACGAAAAGGTTATTTATAGTTGCCGCGTGGTTTCGCAGCTGAGATATTGCCTCATAAATTATGAAAAACTATGTCTGCACAGAAATAAACAACACAAAATTACTATGCATTTTTTTGCGGTTGCGCAGACTTAATTTTGTTATATTCTGGACAGAACGCTGACTCAGGAAATACTGATAAAGTGATCATATCGGCCAATAACCAGAGTATTGAGTTTCTGCAGCCAATCAGAGTGCGCGTTAAGATTAGGTCATTTAACCTATTGATCGCCAAGCGGTCTAGCAATTTACCGTGCCACTGACGCCAGAGTAAAAAAAAAAGATGTGCCCCAAAATCAACAGGGATTGAAAAATACTTGTAGCGGTTAGAATTACAAAGTTTTTGATCATTGAAATTTGGACGGCTGTGGCCGACGTGGCGTCAGGGGCACGCAGTTTTTGTTGACGGCCACAGCCGACTGTGGCGGTCAAAAGGTTAAAGTTGTTGATTTTTGATGCCGTGTGATTTTGCGTCAGACAACAAAACAAAAGACCTAATCGACCAAGTCGATTGAATTTGTTGGCTCAAAGTAAGGCATTAAGGTGTTAAAGCCAGGCAGCTGATCAATAATAGCGTGGTTTAAAATTAGTAAGTGTAAATTATAGTTGTTGATTTTGATTGCCATGTGATTTTTCGGCATTAGCTCAAAATGTGGCCAAGTTAGTCAGGTTTTTTATTTTGGCAATAAGTGCTGATTTACGTTAATGTAATGATTGCTTAAGGTACAATCAATGTTACAACGAAACATCTAAGAAGTAATCTAAATAAAATTGTATGTCGGTATACAGCGATCTTTTCCAGTGCACACGTTAGTAGTTTTGCAAAGACGGTTTTCTTTTTATGATAAAATAAAAAAATTGGTTGTCTGTAAAGTGGGCTTACGGACAATCATCTTACTTGATAACGTCGTAAGGAAACATTGATAGATTGAATGCCGGCCGATAGAGTCACAAGCCGAAAGCTTAGGCCAATCGTGCCTCTCTATCGCTTGTTCCGCGCTCTCGCTTGCACGCTCGGCTCAGGCGGAACAATGAGTTTTTCGTGCGAGCAGCCGGCGTTCATCAATCTATAAGACGTTATCACGTCAAAAAAGTTAAAATAATGGCCCATATTTTAAATTTGTTAGCAAACACTTTCTCAAAGACACCTATACCATGGTAGTATCTTGATTATTTGTTTTGCCGTCAAAATCACACGGCATGCCTTTAAAATGTTTTATAGTACTGTAAGGAACTAGCAGATACATTGAGAATTGCATAGTTTAAAATGAAAACACAACAAAAAATATGATTTGAGAACACATTCAGAAACCAATGGATATTGGTTAAATTGAGAAAGTTCATTTTCGTTTTAATCGCATCGTTAGATCATTAATCAAGTTAGTCAAATTAAGTTACTAAAAATATTCCCAAATTCGTTCATTGGTTTTCGCAATATTTTTTTTATAATTAATCATAATTCTCTGGTTTCTGAACGTAATTACAAACACATGAACTCACAATTAAGTATCGTTTTTCTGTAAGATTTACGCTGTATGTTTTTATTGTATGAATTATGTGGAAGTGGAACAGTTAAAAAAGGATAGAAAGTGACTACACACTCATGTCGATTCATATTAGTTACGAAATGTTAATAGCAATTTTGATCTCAAGAAATCTGGCTGTACTTTTGACGAAGGATTGGAACCTGTTTTCAAACCTACCCTACGCTGTAGTTTGAATTTTAACCTTTTCAATGCAACGGCTAACATAAGTTAGAACGACCTATGTCTTCGAGGCTTATTTCATGTTCAAGTATAACTAATATTTTTCAGCTTCGTTATTTTTGTCCTTGGTGCCAAAATTTGTATTAGTTCAGCGAGGAACATTTTGAGTTCCGTCTAATTCAAAAAGTTTGATTCATTATAATTTTTGTTATAAGGCTAGGTTTGAGATAAGTGAGTCTATCCTGTTCCCGATAGGTTTAGTAAGGACTAAGGAAATTTCAATACACCATTCGAAGGGTGGGTTTCCTCTGATGCGGATTGGGCATTTTGGTTGAGATAATTAATTAATTACTATTTAATTATTTCTTATTTAAAATTGTTTTTATTCTAATTAAATGTGTTCCCTGTCAGTGGAAACGTATCCTTTCGTTACAAATATCTTAAGGAGGTCGCATACTGCGATTTTTTGTAGCGATCTATGGCACGTTGTCGCATTAGCCACACGCGACAAAAGCGATACAGTAGCGATACAAACGCGCGACTGTTGCGATGCACTAGCACTGTTTTTATTCAGCGTCGCTTCTGCATCGATGTAGACGCGCGACTGTATTGATTTAGCATCGCTACTAGCGCGGCTCTTTTGCGCGACATCGGGTATAACAGGAGTGAGTAAGAGTATGCGGTTCTTCAAGAGGGGAGTGAATAGGTTCTTAAAGGGTCGGCAACGCGCGTGTGATGCTCCCGGCGTTGCAAGCGTTCATAGCAGGCGGTAACTCCTTAACATCAGGCGGGCCGCATGCTTGTTAGCCACCGTCGCACACAGGTCGACGCGTCGATAAAAAAAAATAAGCTGTATAAAGGATGTATAAATGCTTCTGCGGCCTGTGTGCTAGTTGGGTGGTAGCGATGCAGAATCATGTTTATGTGTGCGAGCGTATATGACCGGGGAGCGGACTTTAACTTTCGGGAACAGAAGTTACGGAATAATACGTAACTTTTCAATAGACTAACTTCCTGACAAATCAAAAAATAAACTTTTTATAAAGTGTTCAAATGGGCTAAAATGCCTGTAACAGTAGATTCGCTTCAGGAAACTGCCCTATTCGAGTATGAAACAAGTTTGGCGTGACATTAAGTCGGTGTGAATAGGTTTATAAAATGGATGGATCATGGTTGACGTATATCAAAATGACCAAGTAATTGTATGGTTGCCATTACGGCTAGGTAAATGAAGTATGTTAGTGTTGGGGAGCAGAATAAAATTAAGAAAGGAACTAAATTACGATTATAATATAGTGAAGAGGTTTTATTCGCTGGGATCCTAGGAACCCAAATTAATATACATTGTAAGCCCTAACTAAACGCTGTTTGGTAAAAGTCCATTAGGACTTTTACCAAACAGCGTTCCATTCCAATAGTTGGCACCCTGTTTGCCATCTCTTCAATTAACGTTGAAGGTGCCACCTATTGGGACAGTGTAAAGCACTAGGGCATTTATCTTACTATTTCTGAAGAAGGATTGTCAATCAGGATCTCTAAAAGAATAAATGTATGAAACAGGTATAGTAAGAATTATTTTTGGAGGCCACAATGCGTAATGGAATAAAGGCTTTGTTGTCAGCCACAAAGTAGACTCTGCCTACAAAAATGATTACTATTATTAATATTATCTTATAAGTCAATGGGTAAAACTGGATCGATTTTCGTCTACAATAATAGTGCCTTTACCAAGCCTTGTAGTTTGAAATAGATACCAAAATATATAAGCAATACATTGTATGAAAATAAGACCTAATATCTGTATTATTATATTAATACATTGTCGTAGTGATTATTTTGCGTGTTGTGTAAGTTTATTACTGTAGGGTGACAATCCTCAAATTATTATAGTTGAAATTAGCAGGCTATTTATTAAAAGAAAGCTACTTCATCCTTTTTTTATACATATAATGAATAATGTCCATTGTTGTTTTTTGTAAATGGAATAACATATCTGATAATAAACAATAATGTATTCTATTCACGTTTAATGCTAGTCGATATACTAAAACCTAATATAGCGTGGAAACGTAGGCCTCTCGATCCAGTCTTATTCATATCAAAAGTTTATCAGTTTGTATAAGACATTTTATTAAACATATGTTATGTCCGGCGAGTGAGATCTCTCTCGTAAAAAAATGCCCTTCGGAGCAAAATGCACAAAACGCAAAATTTAACCAATAGCAAAATGTACAATTCGCACAATGTACCCCACGCATATTGTAAAACACGCGAAACGTACACAAAGCAAAAAGTACAAATCAGAAAAAAAAATGAACTTACTTTACTTTATTAATTTAACATTTTCCGATATGTACATTTTGCGACGAATGTACTTTTTGTTTCGCCTTGTGCATTTTGCCCCGAAGGGAAAAATATTGCATATTACCATCTATATTTCACGTAGTTTTGTGTGACAGGATGTTTTTCAGCCGACGCCATATTGCGGATTTTTAGCGGTACTAATTTATTTTACTAGCAACAACTCATTTTTGGTAACTGACGTTGAAAGTCAGTGAATGTCACTGACGTAAACAAAGATGAAACACGCCTAAATATTCCGCAAATTTTAAGTATTTTTTGCATAATAAAGCCCGGTAAACAATTTTTGTAATTTGGTTGATGAGATGACAAAATTGACAAATCTTGACAAATTGCGTAATACGAAAGCTGTTTGTAGTGCCACTATCCCTGGGCATCGATTAAAATGTACTGTGGTGACAAAAGTCATGCACAAAGCTATGTGAAATACAGTATACCGTACTAAAAGTGTAACGAACTTAACGAAGTGAAAATTTATCAACACGGAACTATGGTTCAAAATTACGCGTTTTTATGGAATTATTGATGTTGTATTAAGACGGTTAAAAGGTTAACGTTGAATGAGGAACTCAAAACGTATACAGATTGTCGATTTACCATTGCTGTGTGCAGAAATAATGTAAAACATGATTAAGTACCTACTGGTTTTATCCTAGGAAACATTTTTGTATGAGTTTGCTGTTGTAGACTAGAAAGAACCATTGGACAACTAATTTTTTGTTACATTACAGAGTGCTCGCGGTGACCCTAATGTCCTATTTTAAAGGATATTCGATTGATCTAGGAATATGATTTATTTCTGGCTTGAAGGTCGGAACCTAATGTACATGAGAAATGTAAATTTATATGAAAAGGCTGAATCGATGTATTCAAACTATACGGCTTCTGAGTAGGAAAGAGTTAAGTTTATTTGCGTTAAGATTATGTTGTGAGGGGCCGGGGCAGATTCATGTTTTATTTAATTATACATAAACTCAGAAAAATACTTGGATGTCATTCAGGATAGAATATGTCTATTTTGAGTCATTTGATTCTAGTATGTATAAGATAATTATTTTTGTTTTTTTTTTAAGTTCCCATAGAATTATCCCAACGGGTAGTGAGAATATTGTATTTTTTTCATGAGCATAGAATAGATGAAGTGAACAAAAGAACAATAAAATTATGATAAATTCGTAAAAACTCGAAACCCATGTATTCAACCGCTATTATCGTGTCTATTAGTTATTACGCCAATTTAATAAATACTTACCCACTATTTTATTTTTGCTCTAATTAATATTATTATGGTCAATATTTGAGTTACGACCACCAGTTTAGAGTTGGGGGGGTCGCGTCTCTCGCAGAAGTCTATTGAAAAGGCCTGTGTCCAGCAGTGGACGTCCTATGGTTCAAATGATGATGATTTGAATCGTGAATATAACTCGTAGACACGTCAATAACGTTCGGATGTTATTTTGTATTTCGTCGCTACATCTTTGCCCCTGCAGCGCCCCACGCGTGTTTTGTATTATGTAGTTAGATTTACGTTCGATGTTTTTTCTATAGATATTTAATATTCACCATGTATATAGTAGATAGTACAAAAAATATTAAATGAAAATATTTAAAATACACTTTGTTTCATTGTGGGTATGGGTAACCTGAGTCTGTAGGGTTGTCCCGGTTTGAAGAGTGGTGTCCCGGTGACCATTTCTGTACTTTATCCCGGTGGTCCTACGGATGCGTCGCACACCGGAATCGCGCCGACGATATATTTGTCCCGGTTGACTTCTCCATTTTTATGCATGGCAAAACCCTACTTTAATGTAAGTTGTCAGCGCATTAGGGCCGAATGAAACAGAAAGGCTACTGCGAAGACCGATACGACTGTCAATCATTTAAGAAAAGAGCGTACTTGGGCCATTTTTTCTAAAGTTGTACACTCCACTTTTTTTTTTATTTTCGATATTTTGGGTATTTTCTATTCAGAATCACGAGCTCTTTCGATCTAATTAGGAGAAAAAAACTGTCCCAATGTTTTTTCGTTCCATTCCGTTACCATGTCCATATAACCTACTACAGCGGTAACGGAATGGAAAAACAAAAAATGTATGAATATTGGGGCAGTTTTTTTCTCCTAATTAGATCGAAAGAGCTCGTGATTCTGAGTAAGTAGAAAATACCCAAAATATCGAAAATTAAAAAAAAAGTGGGGTGTACAACTTTAGAAAAAATGGCCCACTTCCATCTGAAAGGCCGGCACTTGTGACTTCTCTGGTGTTACAGGTGTGTATGGGCGACGGTAAACGCTTTCCATCAGGCGATCCGTTTGCTCGTTTGCCCCCTATGAAAAAAAAGATCGATATCCAAGTTTGTATCGTGCCATCCCTCTCGATCACGTGTCAAACAATATTTGAATGAGCGGGACGGCATGATACGAAGTTCGAATTTCGAACATCGGAGAAACCTTCCAGGCGGACAGCATTTGAACTGTACAGTCGAGTTCATTTACATCTACACACTTACGATAACAAAAATATCTGAACACGACCCTATTGTCAGGAGCATAAAATCGTGTTCAGATATTTATGTTCTCGTAAGTGTGTAGATGTAAATAAACTCGACTGTAACCCAGCTGTAAAATTGCATTTCTGATGCAGTTTGCGTAACGAAATGAAATTAAATAATGTATTCAGTTAGTAAAGAGGAGACCGCTCTTGAGAAGAAAACCGAAAGAAACCCAATAGTCCGTAAGCCCGCTCCAAGATTGCCTACGTAATATGACATCACGATAAAATGCATGGCACACGGTCGAAAAAGTTGTGCTGAGCGAGAATCAAACGATATCCGCACAGAAAATTGGCCGGAAGTTTGAGAAAATCCTTCACTTCCGGTCAAAATTTTAGGGGTGTACTTACGTCATGTGACATCATTTCGTGGCAGATGGCATCATGTAGCCCTTTAATCGTAGATAGTGTAAACATAAGTCTGCCAGTTCTAAAATGGCCGGAAGTGCTTGGCAGACGGGGTCAAAGATGGACATCGGATACGTTTTCCTTACGTTTTGTGGTATCTTGACGAAATGTTTTAAAGTAAGAGTGTCTAACAATAAATAAGTCTGCCAAGACATATCTGGCCGGAAGTCCTTCAAAAGTGTTTTTTTAGGGTTCCGTAGGAACCCTTATAGATTTGCCATGTCCTTTGGTTCGTCTCTTCGTCCACGGCTTATCTCCGTGACCATTAGTACTAGAAAGCTATAATTTGGTATGAGTATGTGTATGTATCACGACGACAAAACGGTAAAATAAAAACTATTTTTTTTTTTTTCGTATAAGTACCTCTCGTATGTATCTCGTACACTTACAGTGGGGGTGAATTTATTTTTCTTTCCAACACTAGTGTCTGGGGTGGCGTTGAATAGGTTGTCGGGCTACGCTCAGTGTAGGGTCCTTACTTGCCCATCCTTCACAATGTTGTTGCTGTCCTATGGTACCCCAGTGGTACAGAGGGCCTTCGTGAGACGTCGCCATCGTTCCTGTCCTGTGCCTCGCGCTCCGCGTCACTCCAACTCAGCCCGGCCGCCCGCAGCTCGGCGTCGACGGTGCGCTGCCACGTGTGCTCCGGTCGGCCTTGTCGTCTGCTCCCGCGCAGCCTCCACGTGAACGCAACCTTGCCGGTGTTGTCCTCTGGTCTTCGGAGGGTCGGCCCTATCCACTTCCACTTCCGTTGAGCGATTTCTCGCTTGATCGGGATTTGGTGGCATCGATTCCAAAGATCTTCTTTGCTGATAGTATTCGGCCAGAATATGCGCAGGATGGATCTAAGGCATTTATTGACGAACAATTGTAACTTGCTCGTCAGACCCTTTGTCTCTCCAAGTCTCGCAGCCGAAGAGCAAATCAGACTTCACTATGGAATCAAAGAGGGAAATCTTGATCTGCCGGGTGAGCACGTTCGAATCCCAGACCTGTTTCAGCTGGGCAAAGGCACCTTTAGCTTTCCTAATCCTCGCGTCGACGTCGTCATCGGAGCCACCGCTGTTGGTCACGGTGCTGTCGAGATGTGTGAACTCTGCGACAGATTCCAGCGGTGTCTCATTGAGCCTTATGGGTCGGTTTTCGCACGACTGAACTCGCATTTCGACGGTCTTCCTAGCGTTTATTCGTAATCCCTGAACTTGAGCTTCCTCTCGTTACGAGTCCAGCTTCATTTGAAAATCGGGCAGTGAAGACGAAACCAACACTATGTCGTCTGCATAGTCGAGGTCCTCCAGGAGTGAGCTTTTATTCCATGTCATGCCCCTGGGTGTTTCTGTTACTTTCCGCATGATGTCGTCGAGCACGACTATGAAGAGCAGCGGCAACAGGAGGCAACCCTATTTGACTCCTGCACTCATTGGAATTGGTTCCCCTAGAACTTGGTCGTGCAGTACATTGCAAATACTGCCATTACATAGGACCCATCCTTCACAATAGACGGGCTTAAATCCCGAGCTCCTAATACCAAGGTTTAAAACTACGAGAAAGATTTCAAGTGTTATAAAGAGGTCGTAAACGCTATTGTAACTGTAATAACTTATTACCTTCTGGAAGTTATCGAATATACGCGCCAGATTGAGCGGAATGTTTTAATACAGTATGGCATTTAACTAATATGTGTAATGTTTGAAGTATAAGGACACCGCGCGGCACTTACGTCATTTTAAAGAAAATTATGAAATTTTGTGATAACTCAAAAACGACTCAACCGATTTTATTATTATAGTTTTCATTGAAATTACTTATAGGTCATATTTTCATGAATTTTTCTATATTTTTTTTTTGACTCAGTGTTAAAAAGTTTGAGGGGGGTTGCTATTTTTTGGATTATCGGAGCGAACATTTACAAAACTGCTGACTTTATAAAAAAATAATGTTTGGAGACCCCTGTTATCTTCAAAATACCTATTCAACGCCACCCCACACACTAGTGTTGGAAAGAAAAATAAATTCACCCCTACTTTAGGTGTGCGTTACGAGAGGTACCCGAAAAAATTTTTTTTTCAGTTTTTATTTTATCTTTTTGTCGTCGTGATACATACACATACTCATACCAAATTTTAGCTTTCTAGTACTATTATTTGGTCACGGAGCTAAGCCGCGGACGGAGAGACGCACCGACGGACATGGCAAATCTATAAGGGTTCCTACGGAACCCTAAAAAAACACTTTTGAACGACTTCCGGCCAGATATGTCTTGGCAGACTTATTTATTTTTAGACACTATTACTTTAAAACATTTATAATCAATTTCGTCAAGATACCACAAAACGTAAGGAAAACGTATCCGATGTCCATCTTTGACCCCGTCTGCCAAGCACTTCCGGCCATTTTAGAACTGGCAGACTTATGTTTACACTATCTACGATTAAAGGGCTACATGATGCCATCTGTCACGAAATGATGTCACATGACGTAAGTACACCCCTAAAATTTTGACCGGAAGTGAAGGATTTTCTCAAACTTCCGGCCAATTTTCTGTGCGAATATCGTTTGATTCTCGCTCAGCACAACTTTTTCGACCGTGTGCCATACATTTTATCGTGATGTCATATTACGTAGGCAATCTTGGAGCGGGCTTACGGACTACAACAGTACTTAAGTATTTTTTTCGTAAATAATACTTAAAACTAACTCCATCCAAACTGAACAGAACTGCCCTCGAACTGTAGGTTCATCCCTTAACCTCATGACCGCCCAGCTCGTTGTGAAAAACATTGTCCCAGACGTGAAGCTGCCAGCATAGTAGATAGTATGGCATTTTATAGTCCTACTCCCATTTTTTAAGCGAATCCCATTAGCTTTGTACCCGATGAACAATACACATTATCTGTATTGTTAGCTGTGGCCACAACTGCCACTTCAAAATGTAAGGCGTTATAAGTGCAAATTACTTTTACACTAAATTAGTCTTTAAATCAAACAAAATAAGGTTTACTCTTAAACAAAGAGAACACAGATGTTGGTCACTTCGTAAGTGAAAGAGCAGTGAAGCTCGTTTCGATGCTTATAAAGACAATGAAGTGACCAACATCTCTGTTCTCTTTGTTTAAGAGTAAACCTTATTTCGTTTGACTTAAAGACTAATTTAGTGTAAAAGTAGTTTGCACTTATAACGCCTTACATTTTGAAGTGGCAGTTGTGGCCACAGCTAACAATACAGATAATGTGTATTGTTCATCGGGTACAAAGCTAAGTGGATTCGCTCAACCAAAATAATTATTTCTATATAGCGGCAAACGAGGTCGTGGCGCCTGGGGCAGCTTTCCGTCGACGTGATTTGACGTCTTAGGCGCTCAAAAGTCTAACTCGTCGACATTATCATTTCGACCACAGTGCCAACTCGTCCACATTGCCATCTTGACACAGATTTACTAACTAGAATCCGTAAGCTACGTGCGATAATGTGGACGAATTGGGACTGCGGAGCAAATAGGTCGATAGGAATGTTGGCGAATGTGTTTAAATCAATATGAATAGAAGCATTAAGTATTAATACATTTAATCCGAATATTTTACTTGTCCCAGTTCACTAACTTGCTTTCTGTAGGTGTCCACCAGAGGGAGACATTGAGAGAGAACTGAAACATAATTGATAATATTAAATGAAAATAATGATTTAAGGCTCTACTTCAAAAAACTGTTTTGAAATTGGGCACTTTCAGCTCAACAGATCTCTACTGATCACACATGTAAGAGCAGAAAGAGAGAGAAAAATACAGCGGGAGATCTTTCTCTATGCAAGTATTAAGCCTGGCAAGCGAATAGAGGAAAATATGATAATTTAGAATAGGTCGTAATCGGTTCAGTTCATGATAGAAGCGCCATCTCGTGACGCAGCTATTCTAGAGGCGGCTCAGGATGACCTCGTCCACAGTCCTATTTCGTGGCCGTCTTAACTTATCCTCATTAGCATATGGTCCACTGTTCTGATTCGTCTACATTCCTATAAGGTCACATTCCGAGCTTGTCCACATTCCTATGCGGTCCACAGTGCGAACTCGTAAACATTTCCATATTGGCCACAGTGTCAACTCGTCTGAAATTCCTATTTCGACGACAGTGCCAACTCGTTCACATTCTTTTTTTCAAAGCATAATTATTTGATAGAATCCGTAAGGCACGATTGATAAATGTGGACGAGAAAGTGTGGACCAAATACTTAGCACTGTGGTGAAATGTGGGCAAATTATGACTGTGGCCGTATAGGAATGTAGACAAAATGGGATATTGACGATATCAGAAAGTTGACGAGTTAGGAAGGTGACGATTTTGGAACTGTATAGGCTGACGACGTGGCACAGGGGACGATTTAAGAAGGTGCCGAAATGGGACTATAGACGTAGTCATCCTGAGCCCTAGAGGCACATATCTTTTTTAGATAGTCTTAATTCAAATTCTTATCAGAAGGTATGAAAATGGTAGTGTTTTCATACTTTCTGATAAGAATTTGAAGTGCCCACTAGACATGTGGTTAGTTTTACTACTACCCCACACTAGATGTCGCTAATAATTCATATTTCCGGACCGATACGACCTTCAAGCCTTCAAAGACGAGCGTACTTCCATCTAAAAGACCGGCAACGCACTTGTGACTCCTCTGGTGTTGCAGGTGTCGTTTGCACGTTTGCCCCCTTTGACATAAAAAACAAACTTACCAAAGAGGAAAATGACTTCGCTGAGGAAATTCGGCCAGCACCAGCGTTCTTCGTGCTTCAGTGCCAGTAGCATGTCTGCCAGCGCCAGAGGGAACCCCACCACGATGAAAGCGAGCGTGTACCACAGGTAGATCTGCAGCAGTGACGCATTCTCCTGCAAAATACGGCATTTTTTTTTAAAGAAGGTAACGATGCAGCCGACCAGCTGGCAAGGAAACGGTCTCATCATTCGGCAATAGGCTAGTTGTCCCATATTTGAAATGGTTAATAATGATCGTACTGCCTGTAAAAAAATGTATTGTATTTTTGTTAGATTCTATTACGCAGCACGGTGCCACAGGCGCTAGAAAAGCGTCGACTTGTGTCGCCATATCTAGTGCAACACGAATGTTACTACACTAACCACGAGCCCGCCGTACAACAGCAGCAGGTTAGCGACGCGGGAGAGCGCTCGCATGACCGAGCGCAGGGTGTCCACGTGTTCGCGTATTACGCAGCACGGCGTCACAGGCGCTAGAAAAGCGTCGACTTGTGTCGCCATCTAGTGCAACACGAATGTTACTACACTAACCACGAGCCCGCCGTACAAAAGCAGCAGGTTAGCGACGCGGGAGAGCGCTCGCATGACGGAGCGCAGGGTGTCCACGTGTTCGCGTATTACGCAGCTACAGGCGCTAGAAAAGCGTCGACTTGTGTTGCCATCTAGTGCAACACGAATGTTACTACACTAACCACGAGCCCGCCGTACAGAAGCAACAGGTTAGCGACGCGGGAGAGCGCTCGCATGACGGAGCGCAGGGTGTCCACGTGTTCACGTATTACGCAGCTACAGACGCTAGAAAAGCGTCGACTTGTGTCACCATCTAGTGCAACACGAATGTTACTACACTTACCACGAGCCCGCCGTACAACAGCAACAGGTTAGCGACGCGGAAGAGCGCTCGCATGACTGAGCGCAGGGTGTCCACGTGTTCGCGTATTACGCAGCTACAGACGCTAGAAAAGCGTCGACTTGTGTCGCCTTCTAGTGCAACACGGGTGATACTACACTAACCAAGGGCCCGCTGTATGACACAGCAGATTCGCGTATTACGCAGCTACAGGCGCTAGGACAGTGTCCACGTGTGTCGCCATCTAGTGCAACACGAATGTTACTACACTAACCACGAGCCCGCCGTACAGAAGCAACAGGTTAGCGACGCGGGAGAGCGCTCGCATGACGGAGCGCAGGGTGTCCACCTGTTCGCGTATTACGCAGCTACAGACGCTAGAAAAGCGTCGACTTGTGTTGCCATCTAGTGCAACACGAATGTTACTACACTAACCACGAGCCCGCCGTACAGAAGCAACAGGTTAGCGACGCGGGAGAGCGCTCACATGACGGAGCGCAGGGTGTCCACGTGTTCACGTATTACGCAGCTACAGACGCTAGAAAAGCGTCGACTTGTGTCACCATCTAGTGCAACACGAATGTTACTACACTTACCACGAGCCCGCCGTACAACAGCAACAGGTTAGCGACGCGGAAGAGCGCTCGCATGACTGAGCGCAGGGTGTCCACGTGTTCGCGTATTACGCAGCTACAGACGCTAGAAAAGCGTCGACTTGTGTCGCCTTCTAGTGCAACACGGGTGATACTACACTAACCAAGGGCCCGCTGTATGACACAGCAGATTCGCGTATTACGCAGCTACAGGCGCTAGGACAGTGTCCACGTGTGTCGCCATCTAGTGCAACACGAATGTTACTACACTAACCACGAGCCCGCCGTACAGAAGCAACAGGTTAGCGACGCGGGAGAGCGCTCGCATGACGGAGCGCAGGGTGTCCACCTGTTCGCGTATTACGCAGCTACAGACGCTAGAAAAGCGTCGACTTGTGTCACCATCTAGTGCAACACGAATGTTACTACACTTACCACGAGCCCGCCGTACAACAGCAACAGGTTAGCGACGCGGAAGAGCGCTCGCATGACTGAGCGCAGGGTGTCCACGTGTTCGCGTATTACGCAGCTACAGACGCTAGAAAAGCGTCGACTTGTGTCGCCTTCTAGTGCAACACGGGTGATACTACACTAACCAAGGGCCCGCTGTATGACACAGCAGATTCGCGTATTACGCAGCTACAGGCGCTAGGACAGTGTCCACGTGTGTCGCCATCTAGTGCAACACGAATGTTACTACACTAACCACGAGCCCGCCGTACAGAAGCAACAGGTTAGCGACGCGGGAGAGCGCTCGCATGACGGAGCGCAGGGTGTCCACCTGTTCGCGTATTACGCAGCTACAGACGCTAGAAAAGCGTCGACTTGTGTCGCCTTCTAGTGCAACACGAATGTTACTACACTTACCACGAGCCCGCCGTACAACAGCAGCAGGTTAGCGACGCGGGAGAGCGCTCGCATGACGGAGCGCAGGGTGTCCACGTGTTCGCGTATTACGCAGCTACAGGCGCTAGAAAAGCGTCGACTTGTGTCGCCATCTAGTGCAACACGAATGTTACTACACTAACCACGAGCCCGCCGTACAAAAGCAGCAGGTTAGCGACGCGGGAGAGCGCTCGCATGACGGAGCGCAGGGTGTCCACGTGTTCGCGTATTACGCAGCACGGCGTCACAGGCGCTAGAAAAGCTTCTGCTTGTGTCGCCATCTAGTGCAAAGAAACATTAAATACGAACAATTGGGATAAATACCATTTTTAGGGCTCCGTACCTAAAGGGTAAAAACGGGACCCTATTACTAAGCCTCCGCTGTCCGTCTGTCACCAGCCCGTATCTCATGAACCGTGATAGCTAGACAGTTCAAATTTTCAAAGATGAAGCATTTCTGTTGCTGCTACAACTAAAAATACTAAAAACAGAATAAAATAAATATTTAGGTGGGGCTCCCATATAACAATCGTGATTTTTTTGCCGTGTTTTGCTCGATATTGTCGCCAGGCTGTATGTCATGAACCGTGATAGTTAGACAGTTGAAATTTCTACAGATGATGTATATCTGTTGCCGCTATGGCAATAAATACAGAAAACAAGGAAGACTTAAAAATTATTTAGTTGTACGGAGCCCTCGGTGTGCGAGTCCTAAGTACTCGCATTAGGCCCGTTTTTTACGACCTATGTCAATTCAACAAAAACTATTTCTGAGAATAGGGCTCCTATTCCGCAAAAAACAATTTGACAGGCCGGTTTATTCGCACAGACGGTTATAATATAATAAAGGTCGCGCGAAATCGTGGCGTTCGGCCGGTCCGGCGTGGGCACCCCAAAACTCCCCTCTACCTCAAAGAACGTTTCTGTTACTTGCGTTCTGCTAGGTCTGCTCAAAATTATCTTCTCACTGTCCCCTCTTCTTCTTCCAAGTTTTACAATAATTCATTCACTTTTCAGGCTACTTTTCTGTGGAATTCTTTACCTTCTGATCTAAGGCCTGCACAATCTCTTGCTATATTTAAATCTCACCTTAAACGCATTGAAAATCGCTCCTCTTACTAGTAAGTACTCGTACTATGCGACTGACTCTGGTTTGCTATCTATTCTACTCCGCTATATGTTGTTATTATGTTTAAGTATTGTATGTGGGTATATCTGATTATTGTTATTTATGTATGTTTATTGTTTTTATTTTTTTGTAGTTAATTCTTGTAGATTATGGTTGTTTTGCATCACCTACTCAATTCTAACTCTTGTTGATCTACTCCGCTAGCTAAATGTTGTCTGGAAGAGATCGCTATTTAGCGATAAGACCGCCTGTTGTTAACCTCTGTTTAATTTTTACTGTATATCTCTCATCTTTTGTATCCCTGTGTACTTAAGGTGTGCAATAAAGTGGATTTGTATTGTATTGTAGGTACCAAAGAAAATGCATTTATGAGTAAATATATTCGCTTGTAATTTTGTACATGCTTACCAAACTTATGATTGCTATGAGCATCATGGAAGTCTCCATTGGTATCGTGTATCCGTTTCCCGAAGATACCAAGTGAGGAGGCACATTATTCCTAACAGCCATTAGTTTTTTGTTATGTTTCAAATATATTAAGTATAATCGATTTTTGTAGAATGAAAACTCATGAAAACATAATAAAAGTGTGATTCGACAGGATTCATATATGGCATATGAATCCTGTCAAATCACGACATGATATGACACAACGGTGACACTTTATCCCGCCGCTCGATACTTATCATAAAGATGTTTTTCTACTCCAGTACTTTTTCTGTCGTTTTTATAGTTACTACTTTTACAGACTTTCATAATTTATGTCTTTATATTAGAGGTAAAGACATAAATTATGAAAGTCTCTAAAAGTCTATACTCTACTGCCCAAAAAAACACTGCTAAACGATGCTATAATGTCGCCAAAAAAGCATCAGTACCACAGATTACAAGATAAACAGCTCATTCACACAATTTGCAATTTAAAAAAAACTTATTGTACTTAACGCATTGCTGCCAATTAAAAAAAAAAGTTTTATCTTCAGTGCATCGATGTTTAGTATAGTGAACGTATACCTACCTTTATGTATAAGTTCATAATTTTTTTGACAGATGGACGTCAATAAAAAAAAAGTTTATCAGAGACTATTTTTTTTTTAATTTTGTTGATTCCGAGCGGGAACATGTAATTATTTTCTTTGTTGTTTATTTGCATTTTATTTATGAAATGTCGAGTCGTAGAAAATGTATTGTATGCATAGTATGCAACGTGTATAAGTAGGTCAAAAAACGCTCGTGGCATCTTTCTTACGTAACCCATGCCACTCGCGTGTTTTACCCCCTCTTATACAACGGTTGCATAAAATACTGTTATCTAATACACCCATCTTGTTAAATTCCTATAACAAGTTCGGATATTATAGGTAAGAACATATACATTACTTGGCAGCGACCAAAATCAGAGATGTAATTTCATATTAGTACCATAGCCACCGCGAGGTCACTATAACAGTATCAATTTTGATACTGTTATGGTGACCTCGCCCCCGCTGCGGCGCGAGTGAGCTCATACGGTCCTTCGAGCTACGTGCCCCGCCCATTGCCACTTCAGCTTGCTTACCCGGTTTGCTATGTCGATGACCTTGGTTCGTCTACGAATCTCCTCATTTCTGATTCGATCTCGTAGAAAAATTCCGAGCATAGCTCTTTCCATAGCTCGCTGAGTGACTCTGAGCTTCCTTAAAAACACTCGTGTGATCCTATTGTGAAACTCGAGAACCTTTCTGCCCCAACGGCCATCGGTCCTTCGAGCTACGTGCCCCGCCCATTGCCACTTCAGCTTGCTTACCCGGTTTGCTATGTCGATGACCTTGGTTCGTCTACGAATCTCCTCATTTCTGATTCGATCTCGTAGACAAATCCCGAGCATAGCTCTTTCCATAGCTCGCTGAGTGACTCTGAGCTTCCTTTAAAACACTCGTATGATCCTATTGTGAAACTCGCCTACGGCTCGTACGTAAAACCACACTCGTATTTTAAGACCTCTCATCATGTAGCAGTTGCATAAAGTACTATATAAATACTGAGTCCGAATGTAAATGTTGAACATAGCACATCATTGCTACCTTGCTAGTTCCTTGGTGTTTAGCACTGATACCTAAAACCAAAAAACGTAGTGATTATATGCTCTTTGCTGATAACTACACGCGGGTTATGATGGATGTCTTCTTTTTTAGGGTTCCGTAAACGGTACCCAAAGGGTAAAAACGGGACCCTATTACTGAGACTTTCGCTGTCCGTGCGTCCGTCCGTCCGTCTGTCACCAGGATGTATCTCAAGAACGGTGATATCGTGTAATATATCAACGATATCGATATCGACATACTATCCTACATCCGACATACTATTGCATATTTTATTTGTAACAGACTTATTTAAAGCATATTAACCTGTTTGGTTAGTTAGTATCTAAATAAGCTATCAGTCAAGAACAAAATAACGATGACGTGTGTTTGTATGACAAATCTGAAATCACCAAATGTACCTACTTATCACTTTTCCCAATGTTAAATAAAATTTTATCTTGCGAGTAAGATGCAGAAGAGAATAATGGCTTACGTTTTTCCAATTTTCGTCGGTTTGTTAGCGACAGTGGTTTCTGGGTTAGCTGATCAGTATTTTGCAGAAGATCCTGATTCGGAATTCTCTGACGAAGATGCAGCCGAGACATATAGTAAGTAATTAAATAAGTTATTTTATGATTATGACTAGGAATATAAACAACGTGTTAACGTTCCTCTTAAAACTCACATTGTGGTCATAAATGGTATGGAGCTTTACGACCTTTTCAATAATTCTGTTCTGATTTATTACAAGAGTGGCTTTCCATCATAGCACGGACATTTCCCTATTCACATAGTAATACATAGAATGATACCTGTCATTGGTTTCTTGGAATGACTTGCCAAAACTATGCTACATTATGATCAATAAATGTAAAGGGTTCAATACTAACTTCTTCCACAGTTCCCAATGCTAACATTTCACCGATTACACCGAATGTGGAAGAAGTCATCTCCATACCAGAAGGCATGGCTCGTGCTATAAAAGAATTCCAAACCGCTGCGCAACAAGCGAAAAAAATAACCCAGGACGGCGTTCTTCCTCAAGAAGAAATTCGTAAGCATTACGCTAAGATGGCTGAGATGTTAGAAGAGATTTTAGACTACATGTATAGTGCTGATAACGCCTATAGTCTCCTTCAAGCGAAATGTTTCGATACAATAATTGCGCCGAATATGCATATCAATTATCCTCCACTAAGAAGCCCGCTACTCCAATTGACCAAAGCTCTTTTCGATATCGCTCCCACTACGACCTTAAGCGTGTTCCCTAATAAGATTCTAGATGAATTGGTTGACATATTTGAGCTAGATGATAATATAGTCATCAAAACGCACGCCATTGAGCTGTTGTCGGTTTTGCTGCCAGGCAATATACACGCGCAAACCCGCGTCATGAAGATGAGGGGTCTCGAGCCATTCTACAGGCAACTCTCCAGATTAGAACCTCCCTTGACCAAAATTACTTTAGAACTCTTCAACAAGATTATAAACGAGCATATGGCTGCGAGAAATAAGAAGATACAGAAGAATAAAGAAGACTACAGGACCTTTCAACTGTATCAGCGGATCGGTTTAATAGAGCGGCTGTCAACTCCTGCGATGTGCCAAGGTCTGCTGCATATTTTCCAGGAGATGTTTTCATCCGGCTCCCCTGATAAAGACTTACTACCGCCGGTCCTGAAACTCCTACAGACCATCAAGCCACATTGTTCCAAAGCCCTATACGGGAACTCCAAAGTTGAAACAGTGATCAATCAGTTGTCGGAATATCTGCAAGAACCGTATAAACGCCAGTATTTGGGTAAATTGGGAGTAAATGTTACTGAAGTGGTGGAGAGTTTGACCGACTTTGCGGACCAGGTGAAATTGAAGCATACCGAGCTTTGAATCCACGTGGTGTTAGTTGAATGATTTTGAGTACATTCATGTGAAACAACCAATTTAGTTTGATTCAATACCTACTTAAAATGTTCTTCACACAGCGTTCAGTTGGATCCCGAAAATATACAAATAAACCTCCGTTCAAACGCGGATAAGTCGCAGAAAAAGCAGTTCGCGGCTCGTGAGTGCCTCCGAATGAACAATAGGTAAGTTTAGGACAAAAACTAGGTTCACTGCTAACATTGAAATCCGTATCACATTTAGATAGATAATTATAACTATATTACGGATACGACTATCTTACGTAACGTTAAAAATGAGATACCTAATTGTATACTTACAATTTTTTTTCTATTACTATCCACACAATATCATCGTTGAATTAATAGTCACTCCACACATCGCGTACAAAAACTGCATACGTGTGGTCTATAAAACCGCAGCCATAGAGCTGCAAGCATAGACAGCCGCGCTGATAAAAGGTCGTATCTTCATATGGATTTCATAGTATGATACGGCATTTTACCGTAGGACGGCAGTAAAGCACAATGCTTATTGTGCGATCATTGTTGGCGATTGATTTATGTACGAAATGTTGACGACTACTGTGCCTAATTTATGTTGATTTGTCGCGTATATTGAACAATTTTGGATTTTATAGAACGAACGCGATTTCAATCCGTTTTGTCCGTGAGCCGATACTCCATCTTTGTGCGTTATTGACCGAGATGATGTTAAGCTGTTCTCGACGACAGGTCGCATTTTCTCAACCGATTCTACTGGTGAAATTTTGTGAGCAGGCTCGATAGTCATATTAGATATTTTTTTTTGTTGATTCAGTTATTCGAAAACTTTTGAAATATGGGTTGAAAACGTAAATTTTTTTAGGGTTTTAAGAAAAAAAATCGCAAGGTCTTCATCTTAGAGAGCCACCACATTAAAAGTTTTAAAATGTATCTAGGTATACATATATGTATTACAAACTGAATTCATTACTATATCGTTTTTATTATGATGTGGGTACAAATAATATAAACATACAAGTACGTATATATATAATCCGTAAAAATATACATAGGTATTTATGCTTTAAATTACGTAAATCCGTTGCACCATTGTCGAAATTTAAAATAAAAATATCGTAGAGTACAGGCATTCATAAAGAAAGAGTCATCTATTTCAGACAACTCTTGACTTTATTTTTAATCATACCATAGTGTAGGTTTTCCTTGCGGGATGCTCTTACATATCCCCAATCCCCTTCCATTTTCTATAAAGACGATCTCTTCCAGACAACCTTTATATTTATTATTGGTATCATAGTGTAGTGGTTTCCCATTGCTTCCTGCCCTTAAATATCCCCAAATTTTATTATTCCCATTATTAATAATAAAGATATCCTGAATACGCGGATTTCATTTGATCATTAACGGCGATGACAAATCGCGCTCTATGGGTGGTCGCCATTTTGTTTTGCGGTTTCCGTTGCGATCGGAAGTTGCATCATTAGTGGATAGTACACTATACTTAGTACATTGATTGATTCGGAGTACTGACGTCGTATTGGCGTCCTTTGGTGAATTTACCCAGTAATGTTGAGTTCAGAAAGGACTCAAAAGGTTCAACATTAAAATACGATTGGACATATTTCTTCTAGTGAACACAAACTTTTGTAGAATACCTACTAACTTTCATAGTTTTATCTATATCGCGGTATTTTTTTTTCGATCTACACAAGCAAAATCATTCATATAAATGTGACTATTGGAAGTAGAAAATTAGCTAAATTATTTGGTCTCAAAAGTCCTAAAACCTACTTACTTAGCAAATTAAACTGAGTAACAAAAGTTCATTTCTCTTTTCGGATTCGTTAAGATTTTCACTCTATAGTCTGACAAAAAAAGTAGAAGTTAAAAAGTGGCAACACTCTAGTGTCGGCCACGTTTTCTTAGATTGATTAGAAAGGAACGGTACCTACTAAATATTACTACTCTTTAACTTCTACTCTTTCTTGTCAGTCTGTACACGGTACACCTAAAGTGCTAGAGTATTTTCTGTTACCTAAGTATGATATTTGACTATACGTTTCTGTACAAATATACCTTAAGTATTTTAGCGTAAACCGTATTTCGATTTTAAGTACCTAAACCCATCACTTATAGTCTAAGATCCCTTTAAGAACGACCTTCACCGAGATGTTTATTTGATGAAATGTATTTTATATTTAATTTAATATGTCAATAAATATATTGTATATGGGTTGCCTAACAAATTTTAGTCCAGGGTATGTTTAATTAATGACTAAAAAAAATTTTTTTTTAACATTTGATTATTAGATAAATTCTATACCAATCGAAAGTATGAAGCCCATAGAATATGCAAACGTTAGGTTGCCTATTCTTTTCCCGTCACAACTATCGGGTAGCCAGGTTTAAACTGGTAAATCTATACTAGCATTTTGCAACGGTCTGATTATTGAATTGAAATTAAATAACATTAAAGATTATTTTATTATGAACACGGTGGTATAGGGTTGCCTGCGAAAAATCAGTCCAGAATTCCGGTTGTCGAATTTTGAAAAGTAAAATATTGCAGCGAGTGAATGTGTGCGACTGAGAGGTCCCAACCAAAACCATCCCATACGATAGAAGAGGACACAGCATAGCAGCTGTTTGAAGTCCGCCCATTTAAAAAAAGAGAGTGCGCATGCTATTTGTGCTTGAAAATGAAAAGCATAGCGATAGACTCGTATATGCTGTGCATTATTTTGGAGTATATACGAGTCTATCGCTATCCTTTTCATTTTCAAGCACAAATAGCATGCGCACTCTCTTTTTTTAAATGGGCGGACTTCAAACAGCTGCTATGCTGTGTCCTCTTCTATCGTATGGGATGGTTTTGGTTGGGACCTCTCAGTCGCACACATTCACTCGCTGCAATATTTTACTTTTCAAAATTCGACAACCGGAATTCTGGACTGATTTTTCGCAGGCAACCCTATACCACCGTGTTCATAATAAAATAATCTTTAATGTTATTTAATTTCAATTCAATAATCAGACCGTTGCAAAATGCTAGTATAGATTTACCAGTTTAAACCTGGCTACCCGATAGTTGTGACGGGAAAAGAATAGGCAACCTAACGTTTGCATATTCTATGGGCTTCATACTTTCGATTGGTATAGAATTTATCTAATAATCAAATGTTAAAAAAAAATTTTTTTTTAGTCATTAATTAAACATACCCTGGACTAAAATTTGTTAGGCAACCCATATACAATATATTTATTGACATATTAAATTAAATATAAAATACATTTAATCAAATAAACATCTCGGTGAAGGTCGTTCTTAAAGGGATCCTCTACTATTATACATTTCTGTATAACTAAGCCCTCAATGAAATAATTTAATAAATGCCACAAAAACAGAATGTAAAAACTACAAAAATCGTGGGAGTTATGGTAAGGTGTAAAGTCAACTGAACATCGTTTGCACAATCACAAAAATCGTATCAAATCGATCATGTTTAAAAAAAGAACGTCAAAAACTGCACTTGTCTGTGCCGGAACAAATCCAAATATGTCACAGATATCACAAAGTAAAGAGACCGTAAGTGCTGTGTGTTATTCTCGGGTAATGTCGTTTTGCTTCTGTATTGTCGTGTGGGAACGAAATTGTAAGTTTTTGGCGTCGGTATGAATGGGCATTGTGCGTAATGGCGGTAAATAATCCTATTTGCATTGTTGGTCATCTTACCGATTGCGCTGTAGGTGTAGTGTGACCAGACTTATTAATATTATTACGGACAAGATCTCATTCCTATAATTACTGTTACTCAACTCGGACCGTGGTAGGAATATAAGAGCCCTCGTCGGGAGAAATAATTCAACGATTGCATGTGAATAATTCTGATTAGTTATCCTATTATATTATAGTAGTTCACTCTTACGGCTGCCTCTCAATCCGCTTCAGTGGAGAGGCAGCCTAAATAATGCTGGGTAATAAAACACTTTTCTATAAGATCAAACATCACACTCGTGTCTTAATTAACATATTATGTACAGTTCTTATTTATCATCGCATACTTAGTAATGTTATGATGGTAATCTATATTTAGTAGGTACTAGCTTTTGCCCGCGACTACGTACGCGTGGAACTTGATAAAAGAGATTATTAAAAGCGCCTAAGCAAATGTAAGAGTAATTGTGCTTTTTGTCTAATTACATTTCCTACGGGGTCACCGCACCCCAACAGAAATGTTCACTCACTTTTCAATCTTTTTAGGTATAATTTCCAGGTTGAAAACTATCCTATGTCCTTCCTCGGATCTTCAACTATCTCTATGCCAAATTTCATCAAAATTGATTCAGCGGTTTAAGCGTGAAGAGGTAACAGACAGACAGACACACTTTCGCATTTATAATATTATCCTATTTACTGAATGTAAATTCTTGACTTTATCAATAAATTACCGAAAGCGCCGTACATGTCCCTATAACATTTGAAGAGTTCCCTCGATTTCTCCAAGATTCCATCATCAGATCCCGACTTAGTGCCAACGGGACCAACTCGGAGTTATAACCTTTCGATTAAAAAAAAATTGAAAATCGGTTCACGGTTCTCGGAGATATCGAGTAACATACATACAAAAAAAAAAAAAAAATAGTTCGAATAGAGAACCTCCTTTTTTTGAAGTCGGTTAAAAAGGGATTATTAAAAGCGCCTAAGCAAATGTAAGAGCAATTGTGCTTTTGGTCTAATCATTACATTTCCGTCAGGGTCATCAATGTCATCATGAATTACTTACTCACTTTTCAATCTATTTAGGGATAATTTCCAGGATGAAAACTATCCTATGTCCTTCCTCGGATCTTAATCTATATCTTTGCCAAATTTCATCAAAATCGATTCAGCGGGTTAAGCGTGAAGAGGTAACAGACAGACAGACACACTTTCGCATTTATAATAATCTCGTACCTATGGATAATCATTTTTTTTTATACGGAATACTAAAGTTACAGCTGCAAGGATTTTCAAACATTTATTATTTTACATTTCATATGATGTAGTCATAATAAATAATTGCTTAATAAATAACTTTAGTTTCGCTTAAAATAAATGAAAACAGTGCCTAGATATTCTAAATAAGTTAAATAACAATAAAAAGGCACAAACACAAACGTACTTACTATCCGATTAAAAAATACAGTACCTAGGTACCTACATAACAAGTATGTTTTTATAGACGTTTCAAAAATGGCACATTCGTTCTGTACACAACTACATACTTACTTACATACAAGAAAAGCTTCCCTTAAGTTTTCATGAAAAAAAATTGTTTTAACAGGTAAGTACTTTATCCTGTTTCTGTGCACTCATGGCCAAACTACAAAATTCTTGTCCGTTAAAGAAATAAATGATAGTTGTCTATGCGCAAAGTCAGGTAGCCAGTGCGTAGGCGTGAATACCTCACCGGGTTCCCATGGGACAATTACTGTCCTTCGTGTACAAAACGACATAACTGCCCTTTATATCGCACTGAGGTAATACCTTTTAGATTCGGCATAATTACTGTTATAATGGGATAATTTATGGCTATTTGTTAATGTGTTGTGCGTTTAGTTGAGATATTTGGCGCGGACTAATAGGCACCTGCACCTCGTCTGATAGCAGAACTATGCTCCATGCTTCGCGACTTTGCAACGCGACGTAACGTCACTTGTCCCGTTCTCAAGTACTCCAGCCTGTCTATGGTACAACTATGGTTCGCGTATGGTACAATTATGGTTCGCGACTCGTCGCGCGACATAGCGCTACCCGCCACCCTCACACCTTATTGGCTATTGCACAGAAAGAGTCAGGCAATTATCTCGCGCGAGACCTAGTCGCTTGTGACAGTTGTGCTAGAGGTGCAGTTGTTTGAAAAATAGTACAGTCCGAGAAAACAAGTTTTGCAATACGGTATTTGATGACAGCTCAAATCAGCTACTCTTGAAATGTAAAAAAATTAGGCAAGTGCGAGTCCGGCTCGCGCATGAAGGGTTCCGTACCATAATCTATAACAAGTTTGTTGTATAGGAGCCCCCTTAAATATTTATTTTATTTTTAGTATTTGTTGTTATAGCGGCAATAGAAATACATCATCTGTGAAAATTTCAACTGTCTAGCTATCACCGTTCTTGAGATACAGCCTGGTGACAGACGGACGGACGGACAGACAGCGAAGTCTCAGTAATAGGGTCCCGTTTTTACCCTTTGGGTACAGAACCCTAAAAACGGTCTTTTAGTATGAAGTTTCTATGAAAATACTGGCTTATGTGACGTCATCAAAAATAGTAGTAGTAATAATAATAAAAACACTTCTTTATTATTAGTTTTTGTCCAATTAAAAATAGTATTACATATGTCTAAAAATTTTTTGTAATTTATTTGGTTCCATGGCTTTTTGAATGTGTTTAGAGGTTTCAATGCTATAATTTATTTTCACTATAGTTAAATACCGTATTGTTGTATTGTAATGCCAATTGATATAATATCAAAGTTCAAATGTGTATGTCAGACCAAACAGGTTAGGGAACTAGGTAGGCAAAAATATTCTGCTCCAAACACATGTACCTAATTAACCGACTGTGAAAGGAAAAGAGAACAGAACTGTCAAAAGCTTTCTAAAGATATCTCGTCAACATTCTATCTTACCGCCATAAAAAACCGTTCACATCCCGAACAATGTCATGTTTACACGATGCCCGTCATTAATATCATTCGTTCATTTCATTCATTCGCGAGCCACCTGCTGAATGAGCCCAGAACAAAGTGCTATAAGTCAGATATGCACGATAAATTATCCTTTAGCAAATTTGTTCGGATTGTAGGCGGGAACGAGTAGAATAAATAAAATTCGAGGTTTTGTTTGTCTAGCGGATGCACTCTCGCGTTTTTGTAGATGAGTTTCAATGATAGAAACGTCAATAAACTTATATTATAGATGCGCTATACGCGTATATGATTTTTATGATAATACTACGCTAAAGAGTTTTTATAGTACCTTCTTATTGTTTAATAAAAAAAAACTCAAAAAAAACATACACATGGCACATGCTAGATCTTGATAATACTCTACTCCACAGTTTTCATTTTAATTAAATAAAATAAAATTATATTTCTCAAATTGTAAGCTCATACTGTAAGAAACTTAGTATTTAATTTAGTAATATTTCGTAATTTCTTGTTAAATTGTTGTATTAAGTGAGAAGCCCGACACGGCACACAACTCCTACTAAAAAACTTTGCTGTAAAGTCAAAAGCGAAAATCAAAATGCCTAAGTCCGTTGTAAACAACCAGATTATTCCTAAATTCGAAACTAGTTTGATCAAACGAACTTCAGAGTAGATCTTCTTTCATGCATTCTCCGCTGCGAACTCGTGAAGTAGTTGCTACGCCGTGTCTGCCATACCAACGTATCTACGCGATGCCGTTTTTTGTTAGATCGCTGTCACACCTCTTTGCGTTGACCGCTTTTTACAACCGTTCGACGTGGGAACGGCGGAATTCAGTAAAACTTGTATAAAACAATTTTTTGTAAAATGCGTTTTGTCTGCTAATCGGTACTATGTTTGATTTGTAGCCAAGTTAGTATTTATTGATAATATATACTACATCACCTTACTACCGAATGTTTTAGAATAGAAGTAGGTAGTATGTATTTAGTTACGTGTTTTAGTGTTCATGTCAACACTTCACATTAGTACTTAGTAGAATAAGAGACTGCTCCTCTGTGTGTTTATTTTAAAAATGTTGAATTTTAACAACAGTTTTGTATTCTTAAAAAATATTATTATATTCTATTTCTCGTCGCTTGTGCGCGCGTCGTCCACTTTAAAATTGCCGGTTTCGAGGAGACAGAGCAGAATTTATTGTCCAGGAAATAATCCTCTCTAAATGCATGGTATCTTTAAAGTAAAGTTAGTTTAAATTTGATGAATTGTACATTCTAATAAACAGTTCAATTATTATTTGAAGATAGACATTATTTATTAATTAAACGGCCCTGCCATTTTTGAAATTTTAATAGTAAATGCGCATAAGTAAAATTTACATTTTGAATTATCTTAATTACGTACATACCTCGCCTAAACGTTTATTTTTGAAAATTATGCAACGTGCTAATTTTTAATTAGGTACTTGTTGGATTTCGTAGTATGAAATTGATTTGTAAGTTCAGAAAACCTTTCGTCAATTCCTTGCTTAAGTAAAAGAATAACTTGCACTGCAGACCCCCTAAGGTTAGGCAATATCGCACATTAGCAGAAAAATAACTCGAATTTCTTGCAAAAAGGCCGCACGCTGTGAACGGAACTTCCGATATTCATTCACTGAACGAGTGAATGATTCCGTATTTGGGGCAAACGTGGGAAATTGTCTAATTTGTATGTAATGGCTTATTTTGTTGCTGTTGACGTGTCGAGCCCTTATTAATTTATTGATCTTTGAATAAAGACGTCTAAATTCTGAACGATTGTCCAATTTAGGGTAAGTATTTTAATAAAATGAACGACATTCATCTAACTATGTTATTTATTTCATTTGAACAACGTCAAACTTTCAGATTAATTTATTTAATGGTTTTGCCAATTACATATAACTGGTTTGTGAATGTTTGGGAAACTTAGCAGTATCCAAAATAGCATTTGAGGTTTTCTAAAGTCTTAGCTAATACTTACCTAATTCCTACACATGTTATAAACGCGAAAGGGTGTTTATAATTTTACCTTCTTTAACGCAACAACGGGGCAACGGATTCACTTGATTTATATTTTGTTGCATATAAACAAAATAATGCAGACACAGCGCGGTGTAAACGGTTGCATATTTGTTACTTAGACTAACCTTGTACTTAAATGTGAAAATTGCCAAATAGTCTTCTAATTGGTTCACAAATTGAATAGCCTCACCTTATGGTAAACGGGCTTAAATTGCACTTCCCAACTCCCAAGACGCGTAATTTTGTCTACTAAGTTAATCTTTGAAACTGTAAACTATTAGGACTTAAAAATAACCCGGACAACTTTTTAGTTTTGGAGAAAAGCAAGTGAGGAACACAGTTTTTACACCAAAATGAAGTATAGTGTAACGCGACTTTAAAAAATATTTATATAGGACGGACAATTTTTTTTTTCATAGAAATTTATATTTGGTTCCGTTAGGCCTTCGCGAAGTCGATATGATGACCTTTTTTGAGCAGGAGAAGTGAAAAAATATAAGTACACAAAAGCGTCTATTACAAGGATATCTCCCAAATTAATAACAACTTAAGCATTTCGCAAAATTCCTTTCAGCTCGCAAGTGTGCTTCTAACGACAATGGTGCAAGTCAAAATATTTCACGACAAATTGTCTTGTATTGAGCGATTGTATTTTTTTAACACTCCCGGAAGTCCGTACTCGATTGCACAATATGAGTGAATGAATGAATGGATTGATGAATCGGTTTTCGTTACATTGGGCTTTCAGAGGCTATCTGTTGTGTATTAAGTTTATAACTGTTGGAAGTCAAGATTTTATTTAGGTGCGTCTTCCGTTTATAATGGACAGTATTGTGCCTACTTATACATATACACATAACATTGATTTTGTGTAAGATAAAGCTGGCGGAATAGATGTGTATGGATTTTAGCTTTACGTAAATGCTCGCACGTGTTCTTGGGTAGTAGGTGAATAGACAGGCTTTTACCGACTTAAAAAACGAAGGCTCTCGAAGTTAACTGTATGTTTTTAGGGTGTCGTACCTAAAGGGTGTTAACGGGACTCTCTGTAAGCCTCGACTGTCTGTTCGTTCGTCCGTCCGGCCGTCTGTAGGTACTCGTATTTAATATGCTTGACATATATTTGCATAAAGTTTTTATTTGAAAGTTTGTTTGCCTCTTCTATTTTTTTTTTAATTTTCATTCGTCTCAAGAATAGAAATAGTGTGATAGGATAGATGAGATCCATAAAACATTTAAAATAGATAACGACTTAATTGTGTTTTTAACTGTTCAAAATGGCTGCCGTTCTACGCATGCGTGCACAGTGTATTTGCTGTTAGCTAACAAAACACCGGATTTTCTTTTTTTAAGTACACATAAATGGACATTTAGCACTTCTTCTTAAATATTTTACAATATTCAAAGATGGAAAGCCGAGTAATGTGGTCATCACTCCTGTGGCGAGATGAAATTCCCGTTCGTGGCTGTGTACTCTCACACGGTCCCATTCACTGATAGTGAGAGCTGATCTGCCCTGATGAAAAGAAAAAAAAAAGTAACGCGGAGCAAGCGAAGTCGCGTCTGTTAGACTGAATTCCTACTAGAGATGAGTTAAGCTGCGTAAATTAAGTAGGATAGAATATAATATTATTTATTGCGCACTCCAATAAGAAAGATATACAAACACAGATAAAACATAGCATTACAATAGAGGTAAACAATAGCCGATCTTATATCGAGGGATTATATATAGGGAGGGATAAGTATGATATTCACCTATAAGGATAATTTTATTTATTTCTAAAGTCCTGCTCGACTTAGCACTGGTGGAAAAGGTTCAGAGAAGCTTGTTTTAATATAAAAAAACGGTCAAGTGCGAGTCGGACTCGCGCACCGAGGGTTCCGTACAAACTGGTATTTGCACCTGGTATGTAGAGAGCCCCATACAAATGAGGTCCAAAATTAACGCAACCAATCCCGTTTGTTGTATGGGAGCCCCCCTTAAATACTTACTTACTACTCTGGCGCAGTGACCCAAAGAGGATCTTGGCCTCTGACACAAGAGAACGCCATTCTTCTCTGTTTTGCGCCTTTTCCCGCCAGTTAGGGATACTTAGGGCGCACAGATCCTTCTCCACTTCATCTTTCCAGCGGTATCTCGGGCGGCCGACCGGACGTTTTCCACTCGGTCGCCCCTGAAACGCTCTCTTCACGGCCCGATCGTCTCCCATCCTCTCCAGGTGACCCAGCCAGCGAAGTCGTGTGGCCTTGATTTCGCCAACTATGTTGGGTGTAGCCACCAGCTCTTCCAACTCCTTATTCTTTCTCCTTCTCCAGCTGCCATCCTCATTTCTTATTGGTCCCAGAATCTTTCGCCAGATTTTCCTTTCCGCCACTAAGAGCTTATTTTCTTCCTTTTGAGTCAGTGTCCAAGCTTCACACCCATACATCAGGATTGGTCTGATTACCGTTTTGTAGACACGAATCTTGGTTGGTCTACTGATCAACTTGGACGCTAAAACTCTATGGAGTGCTGCAGAGCATCTTAGGGCGTTCTGGATTCGAACATCAATCTCCTCCGCCCTGTGGTTGGTGTCGGTAACTATGCAACCAAGGTACTTAAATCTATCTACGCCTTTGTAGATGGTTGTTCCTGCTGCTAAATCCGCTCTTTTTGCTCTGACGTTTTTGTACCTTTTCATGAGGAGATATTCTGTTTTCTGGTGATTGATTCTGAGACCAATTTTCTCTCCCTCTTGTTCCACCAACTGTGCCATGGCCTTCAGGTCCCATTTGTTTTGCGCCAATAGCCCTAGGTCATCGGCATAGCCAATGATTTTGTGCTTGCCATTCAGCTCAACACCCCCATCATATTGTAACACCTTTCGTATGACGTATTCGAGTGCCAAGTTGAACAGCATTGGCGAAAGTGAGTCTCTCTGTTTTAGGCCAGTAATAACCTCGAACTCGTCTGACAGACCTCCGCCTGTCTTAACTCTCATCCTACTCACTTTAGTGGCAACAGCAACTAAAGTTACTAATTTGTTCGGTATGCCAAAAGATCTCATTATTTTATATAGTGTCTCCCTGTCAACACTGTCATACGCTTTGGCGAAATCGACGAAGAGAATGTGGATGGAGTGTGAGTATTCCCACCTCTTTTCCATCAGCTGTTTCAGAAGGAATATTTGATCTACCGTGCTGCGGTTCGGACGGAAGCCACACTGGTAATCGCCTATAATGTCCTCGGCATACGGCTGCAGTCGCCCCAACAGAATATATGAGAGCACTTTGTACGCCGTCGGAAGCAGTGCAATGCCCCTGTAGTTGCAGCACTTTTGTCTGGAGCCTTTTTTGTGAATAGGGCATATCACTCCTATATTCCACTCGTTAGGTTGTTTTTCCGAGTTCCAGATTTTAGTGATTATTTCATATAATCTGGATTGCACTGCTCCTCCGCCATACTTCCATATCTCAGCATATATTCCCCCTTAAATATTTATTTTATTTTATTTTTAGTATTTGTTGTTATAGCGGCAATAGAAATACATCATCTGTGAAAATTTCAACTGTCTAGCTATCACCGTTCTTGAGATACAGCCTGGTGACAGACGGACGGACGGACGGACGGACAGCAAAGTCTCAGTAATAGGGTCCCGTTTTTACCCTTTGGGTACGGAACCCTAAAAAGGAAGCGTGCAAGCCAATTTAGGAGCTTAAGATGGCGGCTATGTATGACGGCTCAGGGTTTGCAATGGTGTTAGGAGTGCGCAACGATTCCGTTGCGAACGTGCAGCGAGTTCGCCGCGTGGCGCCATATTAGCATTATACATACATTCAGCGAATTCGCGGCAAAATGGCACCACGTTTTTCGCGCATCTTCCTCGCACTACTATCTGGCAGCGTTTCGTAGAACAACTAGCCTACTGCCTGCAGCACTTACCAGAATATTTTTGTATCCTCTCCCATACTAAAATTTCCCGGTTATGCAAGCTCTACGCTTACCCGCTCCGCTACTTGGTTTAACTTTTGTGAAAATTGTCACATCGTGTCGTAGCAATCCCGCACATCTCGAGGAGCTAAGCAGCCTAACTAACTAGTTAAGGCGAGACCACCTCAACTCTTTTACTTATTAGAATAACTGAATGTATTTAATGGTTAATTCACTCTCTGAAACTCTAACTTTTGTTTTCCATCTGTAACATTTCGTCAAATTTTCATTTGTCCGAAAGCCATTTTTTCCAAAACTGTAAATTTTTCAGAATAGTTATATCAAAACAAAACTAACCTAACCTAATGGGCTTTTTAAAGTGATGTTTATGAAATCCTGAAAATATGACGGGTTTCAGGAAATAATGACTTTCGGACAAATTAAAATTAAAATTTGACGAAACTTTACTGATGAGAAACAACTTTCCGGAGTTGAGATAGGATACCGTATTTAATATTTAAAAGAGTTATCATTTTTAATTGAAAGTTACTATTTCTGAACAGGTATTTAATCCAGATTTCGCTATTCTTTTTATTGTATTTTCGCAAATATATACATTTAAAATTATATTTAATTAGTACTATTAATGGTCAATATTTGGGAGAAAGAGTGAAAGAACAAGCATAAATTTTCATATCAATATTTAATTTTTGGTTTTATAAAAATATATCAATTTCTTACATGCTAATGTTAGGTATGTTTACAATTGCTTAAAAATCTAGATTTTTATTTACAATATATATTTCCAAAAATATCAACGTAGATTTATCAAACTGTAAACTATTCAATTTATCAGGAAAATATTTGTCACTTTTCGATTTTGATGCCAAAAAACTTGAATCAGAATTTTAATAAACACAGATAGCGCTACTGTTGGTGCATTTGGGTACAAAATCACAAGAGGCCTACTTTTTAGGGTTCCGTACCCAAAGGGTAAAAACGGGACCCTATTACTGAGACTTCGCTGTCCGTCCGTCCGTCCGTCCGTCTGTCACCAGGCTGTATCTTAAGAACGGTGATAGCTAGACAGTTGAAATTTTCACAGATGATGTATTTCTATTGCCGCTATAACAACAAATACTAAAAATAAAATAAAATAAATATTTAAGGGGGGCTCCCATACAACAAACAGGTTGGTTGCGTTAACTTTGCACCTCATTTGTATGGGGCGCTAAACATACCAGGTGCAAACTTAACTTAACCACTTAAGGATGAAAGTGTTTGTACGGAACCCTCGGTGCGCGAGTCTGACTCGCACTTGACTGGTTTTTTCTTTCTTAAATTTTAATGAACAATTTTAAAGATATAGGTACGCGACTCGCGCCGTAACAAGGTAATAAGCGTAAGCTAATCTTTTATTTTAGCTTCATATCAGTAACCATACAAATACGGATAACCACCAACGTGAGGCACAGCAGAAAGCGGCACAAATACCGGCATCATCCTCTCTGCTTGAAGAAAATGCGTCCTGGTGTGCTTCTTGAGATGGTCCCGACGCCCGAACTTCTTGCCACAAGTCGGACAAGGGAACGGGCGAACTCCAGAATGTATCCTCTTATGCCTCGTCAGCTCTTCGTTCCTCGTGAAGGTCTTCCCACAGTTCTTCTCGTCACACTTGTAAGGTCTTTCTCCAGTGTGAATTCTAATATGCCCCTTTAGCTGACCGTTGTTCGAGAATCCTACTTGGCAATGCGGACACTTGTATTTCTTGGGGCGCTGCTTTCGGGCGTTCAGGAGTTTTGCCTCGTTTTCTTGCTGAAGGATTCTTGCGTACTCTAGTTCCATGGCGTATCCTTGAGCTAGAGATTCTAGAAGTAGCGGGTCGGTGGGAGGGACTCCAAATGCTTGTGCAATGTCGGCCGTCGGAAGATAGTCTGGCATGAAAGTATTGTACGGTAGCGGCGGTAAGTTTTGCGGCAAATTTGTAGGGAGTTGTGGTTTTGGAACTGGTGACTTGGGCTCAGCTGCGTTTCTTTCAGTTTTGATCGGAGTTTTATCTTCTTTAAGTAATCTGTCGCAACACATGCTCAGGCTTGCAACTGGAGATTCTACTGGTATTCCCGGCGTTACGGATAAGGCAGGTTTCTTGTCGTCGTCGACTTCAATAGTCGTCGTAGATACGGTGGCGTCCTGATGCAGGTTAGCATCGCTTTTCTTGAAAGTACCCCGAATTTTTCGCAGTCTGTTCTCCCTTTTGTCTTCTTGTAATTTCCTTTTACTCGTTTTCGGAGTAATGTCTATATTAGTCGTCTCATCACAGCTAGTTTCCTTTACTCCTATTTTACTATCACTCATATCCCAAGGCCTAAACAGCCTCGAGTAACTTTGCTGAACAAACATTTTGCAAAAATAAGATAGCACGAAATAAAAAAGAGGGTGTCTTCACTCGCGTCTAAAGTCACAGACTGAGACCCTACTTGATTTCAACAACTTTTATATACATTCGTTTAACAATAAATTTAATAAAAGCGCCGAAAAGCAGAGGGATAACCGATGCCATTCAATGGACGAAAGAGACGAAATATTTTTCAATTGTTGCTCACTTAACGCGCTTATCCGTTTTTGTCTATGGTCGATTTGCTTGGGCGCCATTTTGAGCCTTGCGTTCGGAAACCGTAAGCATTTATTTGTTTGTTCTTGTTTATGACTTATGTTTTTTTTATTGAGTAGGGTGTCATAGTGTTTGAGATAGGGGTGTGTATTGTTATTTATGTTGATTTTTGTGCGAGGTCCGGGGGCGGGCCAGGGGGCCGGCGCTGCGCTCGAGTGGCCCCGCAAGCCCGCAGCTGCGGTCTTGTTTGTTTTAATGGTCTTCACGATTGCTCCCCAATTTATGGCGTACATACGCCTATGTGTATGGATTCACTGTCAATGTTAGCGGTTTATGGGAGACTTAACAATTCTTTTCCTCTCGGGAGTGTCGGGAAATGTTCGGATTAATTTTCGGATGGCAGTTAGAAGAAGCTTTTAGGGGATTTTTTTGTATTTATAGTCGTTTTCTCTATAATCTAGTTAGATTTATCTGCTACGGACGCCAAATAATATTCATTCGCATTTCCTGTTGTAATTTTCTTACAAAAATGTTTACATTCCACAGTGAAGGCAGAAATTTATATTATTAATTATTTATTTTACTTCATTCTGAAATATAAGTTTTCACTCTAATTAAATATTTACTCGGAGAAACCTCGGAGTAAGATACTTGTATATAATATTATCCGTAGACTCGCGTCACGCTAAAATTTCATAATTTAAAGGCTCCTTTTTAATGGCGCAGCACGTTTGTGCTTTAGTACGTAGGTAACTACCGACCCACCCGGCTTCGCACGGGTGCCATGCTGATTATGCATTGCATTATACCGCATCAAAATCCGTTGCGTAGTTTTAAAGATGTAAGCATACATAGGGACAGACAGGCAGACAGACAGACAGACAGCAGGAAGCGAGTTTGATGTAGGTAAGGTGTACTCGGATACTTCATCAGACTACTAACTATACTATACACTTCTACAGTAAGAAGTGTTGCTAGCGCAAACAATGTTACCCCGTTTAATAGATATCAGTAATTTTCGGAATTACCCGCCATTCGGAATTAGCCGAGTAAACCCTACTTGTCAAAGATTGTTTACCTATTTTTCTTATTTTCTTATTTCTGTTACTAAATTCTTAGATATAAGTTATTATTATTAGAAGTAAAAATATTATTTATTATTTTATGTTATTCTACCCTTATAAGGAAGAGAGATGCCTCTCTTAGCACAGGTATATTAATACTTAAAAAGAGGCATCATACACTGTAATATGACTGAAATTATTATTTGAATACTTACATACATTTTTATTATTATTTGTTACTATACCAATCCTACCATGTAGGATTTATGGTAGGTACGTAAGCAAAAAATTAAGTTCTCTAACTTAAATTTGCTTGGAAGGGACAACCGAATAGGTCCGACCAACTCCTCAATTATTACTCTAAATATTACCTAAATAGGTAGACTTGATTTTTTTTCAGTATGCATGCATAGCCACTATAATTTAATAACTAATAAGAAATGCTAAAGATAAAGAAAACGATAAATTAATGAACGACGTTCTCTTATAAATAATTTTGCGTCATGTTTTTTACATTTTTTTACATGTAGGTACGAACGAATAAACGAACGATACGAACTTTAAAAATATGGTACGGAACCCTTCATGCGCGAGTTTGACTTGCAAATGGCTTTTTTTTGCTCTGTTCTTGTCTTAAGACTATGTTTGAACTGGAAGATCGATGAACCGTAAACTCACTAACGGGAATGCTACCCACGGCCACGGGAGTCATCGGAGTAGGTTGAAGTGGTTCAACCGGCACGCATGTCACTTACCTTAGAAATATTGCGATATATGCAATGGATACTGCGTTTATGGATTACATTTTTAGATAGAGTACTAACTAGAAATACCTAGGTAATGTTCTCTTATCTAGTTATCCATCAATACTTTTATTTCAGGAACGGGCATAATAAATGGACAAGTTTCTTTTTCTACCAATAAAAGTTTAAAATATGGCACTCGCACTCTCATTATGGATGCAAGTTGTCAAGAATTTCCATCACTATCTCTTTTTGCTATCCTGTAATTGGAAAATGTTATTTATAAAGTAAAGTTTTCCCATTGCTTCGATTTTATCTTTCGGAAACTGTGCACTTTTTCAGAATACGAAACAGTAGTTCATGTTTGTCTCTCCGCCAATGTTCAATCTCTAAGTGTAAAAAACATCTTCGATTCGTTATTATTTATATCCTTAGGTATAGCGAAATTCCAGGACAAAAAACCATTTTTTGACCATAACCAGACTTAAATTTGTAGAATACACGGATTTTTATCTAAACCCCAGAAATATCAAACACTTTATTTCAATAGTTCAGTAAAAAAGCGGCAAAACTGTCACTGACCGCAAAATGGATTGAAGGTATCAATCTAAACAAACCGAATCACAATATTCACACACAATAGTTCTGATTACTGCCCTTTTGATGGTTTCTGAACGAATTTCGGAATCGCGCGATCTGTCAAATTTTGGCGGCAATCGATCAGTTTTTTTAATACTACGCCGAAGATTGCATCAAAGGTATTTGATTTTTATTCATGTTTGTTTGCGCGCAAAACGATGTAATTTTTTTGTTTTGCCGTTTTGAACCCGTGTGAAATCATTTGTGGTTTAAATATATTCGGAAGTCTACATTCTCTGAATGATATTTCGGTCATAAAATGGGCCAAACCACAGAGGCATTATAAATAATGGGTAATATAGCCTAAATATGTATGAATAAGAATACGATAAGATACCTATGATGTACGCCGTTTTAAATCAAAACCTTTTAAGATGTAGATGGTCATACGTGAAACTATTCGTGAACTGCGTCTTTGTACCTATAGTTTAGAATTTCATCGCCATATAATTTTGCTTCTTAATTATTATTTTGTAATTTTTAAACATGTTCTTTCGAAATAAACTTCGTAGCAGTAGGTATGCAGTTAAATTTATCTATTTAATCGTGCTATTGAAATCATTTAATTGTCAGGACAGTTAAGTAGGTATTGATGCAAAAAACCAATCAAACATATTGAACGATCACTCAAGCAGCCTCAGAAAAAAAATCTTTCAAATTTGGAATACAAGCCCGAATTTAAACTCCTTGTGCCCCCGTTACGAGAGGCTTTGACGTCGACTGTTTGATCGATCTGCCGTTATTTTTGAATTCCGTCTAAAACGGGATAAAGATGGAAAATTGATGTTTCTGGAGCATTTATAGATGTCTGGCCCGATCATTGTATTTTTTTGCAATAGATTTTAATAAAGTACACATACCTACACATATATATATATATATATATTTTTCGTGACGTGTCCACAATATACTTTCCACTGAGTTAGCTAACAAGGAAAGGTACCCAACTGTCCGACTCCGATTTGATTCATTTTGATATATTTTCTTGAACAAATCTCCCTGAAAAAGTTAGAGGGTTTGGTCAATTTTCAGTACTTTTATGCAGCTAAAAAAAATACGTGTCTGCTATTTTAGACTATAACATATATCAAAATAAATCAAATCGGAGTCGGACAGTTGGGTACCCTTCCTTGTAAGTAGTTCATATCTCAAACTAGTTTTACTTTTAGTTACTTCATTTTTAATGATTTTAGTACCGACATACACTACGCTCCTTATACAATTATGACATTATTTTATCAATCATTCCATGCCTATTTTTATCATAACTGGCTAGAATAAAAAAATGGGCAATGCAAGTCCGACTCGCGCATGAAGGCTAGTTCCTTGGTGTTTAGCACTGATACCTAAAACCAAAAAACGTAGTGATTATAATATGCTCTTTGCTGATACCTACATACACTCGGGTTAAATTGATGTCTTCTTTTTCAGGGTTCCGTACCCAAAGGGTAAAAAACCGGCCAAGTGCGAGTCGGACTCGCGCACCGAGGGTTCCGTACAAACACTTTCCATCCCTAAGTGGTTAAGTTAAGTTTGCACCTGGTATGTATAGCGCCCCATATAAATTAGGTGCAAAGTTAGGTATTAATAGGTCGCACCCTTGGTAAAATAATGCAACATGTGACTTTCCGTCAAAAGTGGTTTTATTACGGAAATATCCTTAGAATTATGCGTTCTACACGGTAGATTTTTTTTATAATTTTAACTTTTGTCGTTTCTGAGATATTTTAAGCGGAAAACGACGCAAGTGAAGAGGCGACGTAAAATAATGCTACAAATGCGTATGCGTCCTTTTTTGACGTCGGTCCTGTGAGCGCATATCGGCGCGCGCGTTGTCGTAAAGTCAGATGCGTCGGTGTTACCGGACTGTGATCATGCGTTGCGTTTTGGATCTAAATCGGCGAGAATGGATGCGGAAAACGAAACCGGTAATGATAAGTACTTTTTACAGCTCAAGAAAATTATCTTGTAATAAACAATCATATGTGCACATACGACTGTTTGAGTTCTAATTATTGAGATTAAATAGCCAGTCGCATGATCACATTCGACGTTATTTATCGATTTTTTACTAATTAATGTTTTTTTTAACAAACATGTTAGGCAATATTGCCATAATGTTATAAGAAGAGTTTAAGGTAATTTAATTGTTTTTTTAAATTATGGTCGTATATTCATTTGCGTCGTTGTTGTACAAACTATTCATAGTCGCGTCGTAACATGTTGCGTTATTTTAGGACGTAGTTTAAGATGCGTCGTTATCAAAAAGTTTGAAGGTATAAAAAAGCATGTTATTGTAAAAAAAATCTAACGTTTTATTAATATGTAATAACTAAATGCCTTACCTGTAATTCCAACCATTTTAAACCATTAAATTTATCGTATTTTTATTTTTATTACCTATATGAACTGTACGAACTTTACCTACTAATAAAATCTACTTATTTGTAGATCTTAACATATTTATCATATTGTATTTATTTCTATGATGCCGTTTTTAGAGAAGTGATTACTTTTTTCGTTATTTGAAGTTTCTAAAGAAATCTCGAAATGTTGGGACACGAGGAAATCTTCGACATAGCGAACTTAGAAGAATCTGCTCTACCCGACCCTATCAGCGAAAAAATAACCTGTTACTACTTACTACTGCATTCATCATGCTAGCATATAATGTGCTTGTAACAGTAAAAGCAAAAAAAAGATAAGAAGGAAGGCCCTGCTCTCGACAGATGTCCACCAAAACTTTTAAACCTAGTTAAATCTTTCCACGCACGATGCTGTTGTTCATGACAGCCGGAGTTTCTGCTTTATTCGACATGCGGAGGGACTGCGGCCGAGTATTGCCACCGATACTTTTCGACATCTTTTTCCCTGCTTCTGAAGGTTGCATTTGGGAACTTTAGTTTAGCGGATACACTTTACACACAAGAGTAGAAGGGAAACTTTTTGATTTTTTCCTGTTGAGGTCTCGTCGTAAACGTATACATAGATTCACTGTTATTTTCCGATGATGCCGCATTCGTTGCCAAAAATTTCCCATCAAGAGTTACAGATTCTTTTCGATAAGTTCGCACACCCTTGTTCTCTCCTTTCCATGTCCATTAATGCTAAGAAGACAGTTGTTCTGGCGCAAGGTTTTCACCAGCCAACTATTTTGTTGGATAGTGTCGTGTCCCTTGATGTTGTTGATCAGTTCCCTTATCTAGCAATCCCACTTGTCAAGTAATCTGTCACTGAATGTGGATATCGGGAACCGGCTTGGTTAAGCGGTTACAATGTTTGGGAAGGTCAGTGCAGGAGTCTAGACTAGTCTACTATCTGACAATCAAGAACAAAGTGTTTGTGTATCAAACTTGTGTTCTGAGTATAGTTTTGTGTGGAACTGAAACCAGTACGTCGTCGTATGCCAAGCAAGAAATAAGGCTGAATATTTTCCACTTGCGGTGCTTTCGTAGCAGTCTAAACATCACTTGGCGAGACAGGGTCACGAATGAGTGTTGTAAGTCGCGCAGTTTTCCAGGATTTCTGCAATGCTTAAACAGCGTAGATTGTGATGGCTGGGGAAGCATGTGCACTGTATGGATGCCACTCGCTTACTGTGTACCCTGAAATATGGGGAGGCCCATGTTGCGTTTCAAGGACTGCACTAAGCGAGCAATGCCGGCATTTGGCATCAGTCCAGCAGACTAGGAAACTCTAGCCGACGAGCATAGCAAGTGGAGAACGTCTTTAGCCGAAGACTGTAAGACTGAGAAATCAAAGCTTGTTTCAGGTTTTAGCCGCAAAACGCGAGAGGAGACGCCATAATGAGAGGAGGGTTGTTTCACCAGCTCGATCATCTAACGACCCTTTATTGAGATGTCAATCTTCATCACTGTCACTCCCGCATCGGACTTTATAGTCATTCTTAATCTTAACACTGCCACAAAAACGCTGCATAGTAAAATAATAATCTGATACAAATTTTAAGGCCTGTGATGAAAACAGTTTATGACTTAAATTATTTATAGGTCTTAAAACACTCGTGTGTTTCCTAAAACCAAGCTCAGGTCAATGCTCATGTTTAAAGGCTTATCATTGAGTAACAGTTGTATATATTACCATCAAAAAGTTTAATATTCTTATCTATTCGTTTCATTTATATAGTGTTTAGTATGAACGAGTTGTTACTTACTAGTTTCAGTTTTTAACGCTTATTTTTTTTGTGGAGTACATATTTTAAATGGAAAATATGATGTAAGTATTGATACCTTATCATGCCGATAAAAAGTTAATATGTATTAAAATTAATAACATTGTTTTATCTTCTTGCACTTACTGTGTTATAGTAGCAAACCACAGTATTTTTACTCATTGCTGCCTAGTTATTTAAGTAAATAATTCGGTAAAATAAGTTCACTTGAAATAATATTCATTTACAGATACCTAAATCTTTCAGATTCTATAGAAATATAATATTTTACACATATACGACCTCATAATTTCAAGGGTTATTCATAAAACAAAGACGTATGTGCACATGCGTCACGTAGATTTTTGTAAAATAATGACGGATCTGCTGATACGTCGACTGATGCTTGGTAATAAATAGCCGTATGTGCACATCCGTTACATTATTTTGAAAAATAATGCGTTTAATGAAATGGGACATAACACATTTAATTGATTACATTAATATAAACCTATATGCAAAAGTACATGACAATTCGACGAAACGCAAAAATGTTATCAGCAAAAATCACTTGCAGAATTTTTAAACTGCTCTCCTGTAAAGTACACATTTTGCAGATGTGGCTTTGTTTTACCAAGGGTGCGAGGTATTAAAAAAAAACTACTTACTAGATCTCGTTCAAAACAATTTTCGTTGGTAGTTTTTATAGTAATGTACATCATATGTTTTTTTTAGATTTTTCATTTTCTTATTTTAGAAGTTAGGACCAACTTTTTTCCACTTTGGAAGCGTCTGTCACGCGAACTATTCGGTTAAGAAAAAAAATATTTTAGAAGCCTCGATATCATTTTTGAAGACCTATTCATAGATACCCCCCACACGTATGTGTTTGATGAAAAAAAAAATTGAGTTTCAGTTCTAAGTATGGGGAGCCCCCAATATTTATTATTATTTTTTTATTTTTGCATCAAAATCTTAATGCGGTTTACAGAATACATCTACCTACCAAGTTTCAACAGTATAGCTCTTATAGTTTCGGAAAAAAATGGCTGTGACATACGGACGGACAGACGGACAGACAGACAGACATGACGAATCTATAAGGGTTCCGTTTTTTGCCATTTGGCTACGGAACCCTAAACACGGGACCCTATTACTGAGGCTTCGCTGTCCGTCCGTGGTCCAGAACCATAATCTATAACAAGTTTGTTGTATGGGAGCCCCCCTAAAATATTTATTTTATTTTTAGTATTTGTTGTTATAGCGGCAATAGAAATACACCATCTGTGAAAATTTCAACTGTCTAGCTATCACCGTTCTTGAGATACAGCCTGGTGACAGACGGACGGACGGACGGACAGCGAAGTATCAGTAATAGGTCCCGTTTTTACCCTTTGGGTACGGAACCCTAACAAACGTATGGGTCTATTTTTATCGGCATTCTATATCAAAAATAACTTAATGCACTTCTTAAATTTAATACAAAACCTCTAGAAAGCCATTTGCCGAAAATTATCCTGAACCAAATCGATAAATCTCGAACACAATCCTTAATATACTCCTCATTCATTCCTAATGCCTTAATTTCTTTATAAAAATCATATAAATCTCGAGCATAAAGCGAAGGTAATTCGAAGGTACCTTTTGGTCCAATTTTCTTAACGCGTGACAACTTTATACGATTTTTTGGTCCTTTTTTGGAAGAACTTTGTGGTTGTCAATTACTACGCTTGTCGTGAATGACGCAACTTGTGAATGGACAAACCAAGTTGTAGGAGTATACAGGTGGTGTTAAAAGTTGGTATCCTATGAGATTAAAATGTCAATGTAATTTTGAAGAAGGAACTTGTAGAGCTTCTAGGTACTTGTGGAAGAAAACGTGAGATAAAATGTATTATTTTTTTGAAATTAAAGAAATAATACTTATATAGGTACTTCTTTCAACTTGTTGCGGATAATATCACTTGAACTAGATAGAGCGAGACTCAACGCCGTGTCGAGGCCTGAATCTGGAGCATGGCTTCATGCACTTCCTTCACCTCATCTGGGTACCTTGCTCGATAACGACTCGTTGCGGGTGGCCGTGGCTTTCCGCTTGGGCTGCGATGTTTGTGAACCTCATGTATGCATCTGCGGCACCATGGTGGAGAGCAACGGTCACCACGCCTTGAGTTGTTGTCGGGGTGCTGGGAGATTCTCTCGCCACTACGCCCTAAATGACATTGTCCGGAGAGCCCTAATTTCGGCAAATGTTCCATGCGTGCTGGAGCCCTCAGGCCTTAGCCGGACGGATGGGAAAAGGCCGGATGGTATGACCTTGGTGCCTTGGCAGAAAGGTAAGTGCCTACTGTGGGACGCCACATGCGTCAGCACTTTTGCAGCTTCACACCTTGGTCATACCACCAGGTCAGCTGGCGCAGCAGCGGAAGTGGCGGCAAATAGGAAGCGTGAGAAATACTCCGCTCTCACCAATTACCTGTTTGTCCCACTCGCGGTGGAAACTACCGGTGTTTGGAGCTCCGACGCACTAAAGTTCCTGAGGGAAGTGGGGCGTCGGTTACGAGAGAGAGGCCATGACACCCGTTCCGAGTCGTTCTTGGTGCAGAGGCTGTCCATCGCGGTCCAGCGCGGTAACGCGGCGAGCGTGTTGGGCACTTTTGCACCGGGAACGATTCGGGGCGGGCTTTTTGATTAGATAATATTTATGTTTAGTTATTAGTTTTATTGTTTAATTTAATTTATTGTTATATTTTATTCTGTTGTACCTATTAAATAAATATTTATTGAACTATTATATTCATTCATAATATCATATATCTTAATGATATAGGGAAACCTCGCGTATAGCTGATATTGATATTCGTCGATACAGTTTGAAAAAAAAAAAAACTTTATTAGGTACCTAATTACGGAATGTATGCCGATCGCGTATCGGTCATTTCAGCCACCAAAGACGGTGCTTCGCAGACTGAAGACCACAAATCGTCTGTAATAGACTGTAGGGCCTATGATGATATGATGAATTACGGAATGGAACAAAGAATTGCGAGTCACAGTTATGTCGTGATTGAAATGTAAGTACTTGTAGCTCTCATTCTTTCATTTCGTTTCAACCTTAGGCCCAGTCTTATAATACCCTTGAAAGACATTCGTAAGTGCTCTCAGATCTTCATTTCAAAACACACCCTGTACAGTGCACAGAATTCGCGATACCCTGTGTGGTCCACTCATTCACGCACTTATCGCCCAACTCATGAGCAAGAACAAACGAGGCCATAAATCCAAGATGGCTGACACGTATTGTTCTGCTCACTCATTCATTCGTTCATTCATTCAGGCAGACGAGTTGACGCCACGGTGACATGGACAATGCGAAGGTATTTGGGTCATGTTTGGGACTTGTAATTTATAGATTCTAGAAAAAGTAAAATTTCAAGTGTAGTACGCAGGTTTACATTCAATATTCTCTTTTCTGTTCGTGGTAGTAAACATGCACCATTGATACTTACAAGCATAGTATTCAGCCAAAAAATGACTTGCTCGTGATAGTGCGTAGATTTTTTTTTTTATTTTTCGTTAATTTTTTGTCGTTGTATAGAACCGTTGATGTTTTATTGTAAGTTTTGAAATGGTTAAGATTGAAAAGAGTTGGCGAAATGAAACTGGCAAAGTAAGATAGTTTGTTAAACGAGATTAGGCCTAGGATTTGTAGAGTGGTAGGTAATACGTAAAATTAAAAATAAAGACCTAGTCGTCTTCATCTAATAAAGTCCAAAACTCAAACTAGACAAACGAATACCCTACAAGGAAATAATGTACTTAGCCAGCCTAAAAATTGGTCTTACTTATGAAGAGTGACTGAGTATTAAGGTCTAAAAGTGAGACCACTCTAGGCCGTAAGTGGGATTTTCTGCCCGCTACGCGGGGAGAATATCTCTCCCTGGCCAAGGCAAGACGTAAAAGTTTAGACAAACCACGGGCGGTAATTCGTAATGCCCCAGATAGCATATTTCTGGCCCTCACCTTCGGGTCGGGCCAAACTGTGATCTGGGACATTCACGAATTCACCGCCCTAGGTATGTAATACTATTAAAAGTTTTTCAAAGACCGTTTTCATATTTCTCTCTTAACTTGTTCACTTTACAAACACAACATTCACTTTACTTGGCAGTGTAGGGTAACGTTTTGACACTTTAACGCCATTACAGCATAGTTAACGAGTTTTAAAGCTGACCCAGCGGCTATCTGTCACGCGCGACTGGCGGTAAATTTAGTTGGAGTAGAGATGGAATTACTGATTGGTGATGTTGAAAGAGCTGCTATGTATTATGTTATATAAAATAACCTATACATTATTTTTCTTTTATCCCTCATCTACCATAGACATGTAGCCTAACAAGGGTCAGTCCGGCCCTGGGGTAGTGGCGCTACAAACAGCTTTAATATGGCAATAATAAGCATACGTCATATGTTTGCATTATTAAACTTCAATATCAATTTGTCAAGTATATGTCATTAACCAAATTCAAAACATTGTTTACCGGAATGTCGCTCAATCCTTCGTTCTTGCGAAATAAATACTGAATCCTATTGAAAAAAAAATTGAGTTTCGTCACTGTGGATAGTAAAAATACTCAAATTTTGCTGAATAGTCCTGTTTCCACTTTCTTTGGCGTGGGTTGTAAAAATTTGTTTTTTGTCCTTTCATTACGCTTAAACGGCTGAAACGATTTCAACTGTTTTTGGAATATGGATAGCTGCGCATCCCCATGCAGATAGTTATAGGATACTTTTTACCCAACCACGGAGAAGCAAAAAAGAGGGTTTTCCCTTTTTCTTCCACGAGGACGAAGCACCTTGTAATCTAAAATATATTGACAATTAGCGAGGCTAGATTAATCATGTGTTCTTGAAACAATAAAGTACTTATAAAGTTTCTATTCTACTCTATTCTATTCTACCTTTGGTCATAACAGCAGAACATTCGGAAAACTGGACATCCGGACATACAACAGCAATTTCGGAAAGCCAAACTGGAAACGGAGACGCTTCGCTCGCTCGGACAATTTACTTGTTATAATTATTTTGCCCTCTTTACCGACAAACTTTTCATGGAATGTTTCAATTTATCGGCGTATCATTGAAATGAGTAAATGGTTTACATTACATGTTTAGGGCGATGAATTCGTGTTCCATATGTATTCCATGTTCCAGATCGCAGGTGATTATGGCCCAAATCGAAGATAAATATGCGGGCTTTACGAATTACCGCCCGTGGTTTGTCTAAAGTTTTACGTCTTCCCTTGGCCAGGATGTGAGATTTCCTCCCCGAATGTAACTTTGGCAGAGAAAAATTGTATTTTTCTCAGTCAGCCTTTGACAACGGTAACTGGAAACTTACCGAAACGTCAGGAAAGCTCAAATAATTAATATACGCGATATAAACCGTTTAAATCGTTTTATTGAAATATTCGCATTAAGTTAAAGTAATCGTTGTATTTTCAATTTCTCCAAATCACTTTATACACATTTAGAGCCGTAAAGTAATAATAATCGCACATCTCAACCCCCCTGCTGCCGCCCCATGGCTCCTCCCTCCGATCGATGCGGTTAGTTTGTGTGACGGTTACCCGGGATGAACTGTGGAGGGTTAAAGGTTCCGCCTGAATAATTACAGTCTATTTATCATTGATAACTTATCAATGACGTTATCTGAATATTCTGCAGTAATGTCTGCTAGCGTAAAAGAAATGTTTAGAATGAAGCAAAAAATTGAAAAAAAAGAAATAGGTACTTAATTTTTCGCTTCATTCCAAACACGTTATCTGAATATTTTGAAAGATTGCAGCGCTACGAGAGTCTGACACTAGTCGCTCCTAGATCAGCTGAAGGCCTCGCCACGCCTCGCGATCATTTTTAGGGTTCCGTACCCAAAGGGTAAAAAACGGGACCCTATTATTAAGACTCCGCTGCCTCTCCGCTGTCTGTCTGTCTGTCTGTCCGTTAGTATCTCATGAATCTCGAAATAGTTAGACAGTTGAAATTTTCACAGATGATGTACTATTTCTGTTGCCGCTATAACAAGAAATACTAATAAACAGGAAGGCTCCCATTCAACAAATGTGATGTGTTGCGTTAACTTTGCATCTGATTTGTATACGTCGCTATACATACCAGGTGCAAACGTGCCAGTTAAGATGGGATTAAGTATCTGAATGGAACTCGGGGACTCGCGAGTCAGAGTCGCACTTGGCCGGTTTTTTTTTCTATTTGGCTAAAGTCTAAAGTCAGTTTTGTAATAATATTTTTAATATAGTGGAGATATAGCGGTTAAAACGTTAAAAAGACAAAAATTTCAATCATTTCGAAACAAACTGGCGAGGTCTACAGCTTACAGAGCCACCAGTTATCTTGTAACACCTAAAACTAGTGGCATAGTTATGATTTAAAATAAAAAGAATATCAAACAAGATGATAAATTATAAGCAAGTTTTTTTTTAATATATAAAACTATATAATATTGGCGCAATATAGTGGCTCCACTTCACCTGTTGGTAATAAGCAAAAAGGGGAGCCCAAGCCGCAATGGCAACTGACAAGAAACCATCGGTGACTTGTTAGTTTGACACTGCCATGCTGAAGAAGGAAGAAGCATCTCTCAGGCGAGAGATGCTTCTTCACACTTCTTTTGAATGGAGGGACTTAAATATCACATTACAATGAATTTAATGTTACCAGCTAGAGATTCTTCAAATTTGCCTTATACGTTTGACTGCTCAGAATCTAATGAAACCCGCTTGACTCGCTTGAAAGCAACTGCCCTGACTTACCCTAACCACTGATACATTTGCCACGCTATACAAAGGACAAGGTCTCCTAATACATAGCTATGTATTGCATTGCAAGGGTTAATCTTTTGACTTGTCACGCAACACTCGACGCGCTGAGCCGCTGACGTGTATGGCCGTCCCTCTGTCAGCCTGTTATTGTTTGTTATCTTTATTGCGAAACCAATCTCCTTTGACAGTTTGCGACTACTGGGAAATCGGAGTCTTGATCGTTCTCGTGTTAGAAAATATATAAATATTTGAATTATCTTAACTTTATTTCATGATACAAACAAGTACACCTATTATTACTAGTTAGCGGCTTCGCACGAGTGCAATGCTGATAAATTATGCATATAAATTATACAGGGCCTGTAAAAGTGTAACTGTGTAAGATTTTATAATAAACTTCCTAGAAGCGTAACTGACTTGTCTGTTGGTAAATTCAAGAACTATGTAAAACGTAAACTTATTTCTAAAGCTTATTATAGCACTCAAGACTACATGAATGATAACGTGTCGTGGGATTAGTGAAAATTAAGCAATATTATGTGTAATTATTGTAACGAGTACCTATCCGGGTACTGATATTTTAATTTTAATTATTCTTATTATAATTTTTGACATTTAGAATTTTATTCTAGAAATATTCTAGCCTTTAGTTTTTGTATTTATATAATTTTTTTATGTGTTGACGATTCTTTTTAGGATTTTTCTTTTATTTCTATAATGTTGTTTTTTATGTTTTTTATTTTTTTATTTTTAGTATAAGTTTATCAATAAATTGCTCTGCTCTCTGTAACTAACGATTCGAAAGTGCTTGTAGCTAGGCCTACTTGAATAAAGAATATTTTGACTTTGACTTTGAAAGGAGCAATAAATTTAAACATAGATTCTTCCGTTGAAACTGAACAACATTTGTTAAGCAATAACGTGTATTAAATGATATTTTGTAGAATAATGTTTAGACAAGAAACAATGTATTGCGAAATGTCCGATATTAGTAGAGTGACAGCTATGTCAATGCTCAGGGAATGTCAATGTGAAACGCAGTAGGTATATTGAAAATACTATTTAATTTTTTTTAAATAATAAAATTCTGAAAACCGACTTTTTTTAAAGTTGCTGAACAAATGTTGTTTAGTTTGAAGAGTAGAATCAATGTGTTAATTTATTGCTCTTATTATTACAGGCCACACCCGGTATAAACGTTCCTCTTGAATTACTCTATCTGTTAAAAAAGAATCATCAAAATCCGTTTCGTAGTTTTAAAGATCTAAGCATACACAGGGACAGACAGACAGCAGGAAGCGACTTCGTTTTATACTATGTGATAAGTAACTTTATGTCATGATACAAACAAGTATACTATTATTTGCGTCTAACCACAGAACACTTAATAGTGGTCTAACTTAAAGCTCTAAAGCATTTCCGTAATCTTAAAGGTTCCTTAAACCATTAATTGTCCCTTAATCCTTTAAATATCAACAAGCCAATCTAACAAGCACAGGATCACTGGCGAATAGGCTAATTAACTCTTCTCTTAAACCGGTTAATTTCCCATCCCATCCTATCCCATCTGTTTCCTAAGTTATAGTTCACATTTTTCTTACAAGCCTCATAAATTCCAGCAGTTTGACATTTCTTAAAAAGTAGCTGAGATTCAAGATTCGATCTATAAGGAAACTATCTCAAACCATAGCAAGTGTCAAGATACCTTAATCACTAAACTAACCGCTGGCCACATGGGCGGGGCGGCGGCACTTTTGACGGCGGCTCTTTGCTCTGCCTTGTTAAAAAAATCTTATATGCACCTAATGCGCTATGGACATAGGCCCTTTTTAATGCATTAAAGCGTTCGCACCTACTTACAGATGTCATGATGCGGAATGACATGCGATTTGCACGGCTGACTATTGTCATTGTCACAAAAAGTTGGATGTATCTATGCACATTATGAACGAAGGTCCCCGCGTCGGACTGTCTGCCTGTTCGCAGTACACTCTAGAATCACTATTTCTGACTGCGTCAGGAGGTTCGTGTGTTTCTAGTTTATGTGTAATTGTATATGTGTATACGCTCTGCAGCCTAAATGGCACTAATTTGCGCCGCAAGCTGTGCTAATAGCCTACACTATAAAGCCAACGCACACCATCTCCGTCTTCCACTTTTGTTGGACAAAATTGGCGCGTGTTCCTAACCACTCGTAGCGGTGCCCACGCGTCGGTCGGTCGCGTCATCGCGTTCCACAACCAATGGCGCGCAGATCAAAGAAAGTATTCTCAATATTCTCATGTAATGTTTTACAATGAAGCCACGTTATTCGCTTTCATGTATCTGAATTAACTTTAAAATAAATACCACTGCTTTTTTATATGGAACCTCGATTTGAATAGAAAAATGAGCACTGGTAATAATTCCTCGTTGTGATATTGGTCCACTTAATTTCATCCACAACTTTCTGCCAAACAACCTTATTCGTTTTCCCTGCAACTCTGCTACAATGAAGGTACTTTGAACCGGATTTTATCGTGTGTGCATTAATCCATTTCATTTCCCAACTTTTCAGATGGTATACTTACTTTATTCGTGCTCAAGGAATGGACTAAAAAACAACGAAACATCACAATCTCCGCTGAGCTGTTGTTGTCACGTGCGTGACATAATCCTTTTAAAATATTGATTTTTAATATGATCGCAAGATTTTGCCAGAAGCTCTGCTAAGGCTATCTGTCCACAGATGGAATGGAGATGAACGGAGATGTGTAAAATGGAGGAATCACATTCCTCAGATTTATATGCACTTCTTTTGGGCTTCACAAAAACGCAAGCAGATTCGCTTTCTCCGCTCCGCTTCTATTTATTTATTTAAACTTCATTGCACAAAATACAGAAGTAAATACAAATGGCGGACTCAATTCCATGAGGCATTCTCTACCAGTCAACAAGAAATGTAAATCAGATAAAAATTTAAGTAGTTAGTATCATCTCGATTTGAACAATTTAATAACTAATTAAATATTAATATGAAACAATCCAAGAGTTATTTTTGCAATCGAATATCTGTAATTTATGAGGTCAGGAAATTTATTTGAGTCATTCACGTAAGTATTATGTGAGTGGTGACGGACGGGTCTTTTAAAACTTCGTAACAACGATCAACTGTCGAAACGTTCTCCTGAGTTTGAGCGGCAGCGTTCTTACCATGTCATTTCCAAATCAAAAAGTTACCAAACAACTACTCAATCTCGTTACACCGAAAAGCTTGCGAAATTGAACCATCACAATACTTCAAAACCACCCGACATTGATCGGCACCTTTACAAATAACCTCTGAGACATGCCGCGTGCCCCGCCCATACAGCTTCAAAGAGTCAAAAGGACATAATAAGTACAATACTTGACCAACTTATTTATAACGACACTCAAAACTAGAATTAACCTCACTAGATGGATTTTTTAACTGTATCCTTTGAAGTGACGCCATTGAGAGATGTTTCTGTAAGTTTGTGCCATTTTTAAGTTATGTTATTGTTAGACGACAGGTCAGTTTGTAAATTAGATCGTCGGAGCCTTGATGTGGCGAATTTCTGTTTGATCTGTCGGCTTGGATTGTTGTCGAGGCGTAGGTGTGATATTGCCGTAGAGAATTACCGTGAGAGCAAGTGATGGGCTTAGTTAACACGTAAACAACCCTTATACAAAATATTTTGAGAACGGATACCTATACATTACAATTTAGATAATATATGTATTTTCTTCTTAACTTATTTAAGCTCTGAGATTATACCTAACAAAATTAAAAAGGCAAAATGATTATATCCCTAAGTAAGAGGGGAGCAAGGACCTAACTTAAGCTAATGGTGGTGAGGGCACCAGAGATAGACGAACCTCCTGTTGATGCGCGCACTGACATGTAGGAGTATGCATTTAAAATTTGTTTTATATTTACCTACCTAATTGTAGTTCTTAATAGTACCTGATTACTATGGCCGGAGGGTCAGGTTTTTCTGCAGCTTACTGTACTATATTTTTATTCAGCTATATATTCCTATGGCTTTCACGGAGTACAGGTGTACAAGAGCCAAATTGGTTTTTAAAGCGGATTTCGCCTGACTCCCATTCCGCGTCATCAACCCGCCATCTGCATCAATTCGCGGCGGAGGCAAAGCGGCATTCAACCGCTAAATAATGTAGCCAAGCCGCCACAGTATATAGAATAGATAACAAATGACCACGCACGCAGCCGCGCGGAAATTGCTCTTTTGAACGAGGGGCGCACGTCACTGAGACGATAGGACTATAGTGACAAGAATGACAAGAATCTCAGCTTGTTCACGAACACCAGTTGCCAGGTCGCTATACCTAATAGCCGACAGACCAGCCAGATTGGCCGGACATTTGGGTAAAAAGGCCGGACAACCTACATTATTGCTGGGTTTTGTGTCTCTTTATTAATAAGTAAAACAAAAAAATGAATGTAAAATCACGCCACGCTCGGCGCTCGCTCGTTTGCGGAATGTAAAAAGCCTAACAAAAGCCGGACACCGTTTATTTTGGCCGGACACGCAATCAAAAAGCCTGACTACTCTTATGTCCGGCTGTATCCGAATGCCTGGCAACGCTAAGTGGGACAGTATTATATAGCTGTCCATCAGTGTTGTATGTGTAGTTGTAGGGTACGAAGGCCTGCGCGTCACGTCAGAAACAGTTGACCATGTCACCATGGACGGATAAGTCAAGGAGAACACCCCAAGCAGCACATTAGTGAATTTTGCAGCTTATCTTATAGCTTTAAGTTCTAAATGAGTGGTTTAACAGTGTTTGATACAACTTATAGCTTTAAACACAACTCAAAACTGTATATGAGTTCATCCTATCACTTGTAGTTGCATAGGAGCGTTTTTTGTTTCTACTTTATTACTTATGGTGGGATAAAGTCGATTTTGCTACTTAAAGTTGCATGCAGGTTCAAATTGTCACTCAATAAGAAGCAATAGTGCTATATAAGGCCTTAAAATCACTTATAAGCAACTTTTACATATAAGTGGGAAAATACCCTTATTTGGAACTAAAAGTTCCAAATGACTAGTACAATAGCGAATTATATCACCAATAGTGGCTAAAGGGATAATTTTACGGCTCTTTTGGAACCAAAAAATATTGCAACTTTAAGGCCTAAGAAGTACCTTATTGCCACTCCAAGGCATAAATAGGTCTCAGTAGGAGGTTATTGGAACCAAAAGCAGTTATTTTCACTTATTTCAAACCACTAACGAACTAAAAGTTCTATTATAGTTCCTATTTGCGCCTTGTCAAAATATATTTAATAGTCTTGCTTGTTTAATAGTCTACAAAAGAGCAAATAATTACTATTGGTAATATCATTCACTGCTTTGCCACTCGCAAGATACAAATAAGTGATTATTAGACTTGATAGTTCCAAATAAGGAACAAATAAGTGAAAATAAACACTGTAGGATCTTTTTTGTTTCGCCATGTTTACAAATGGAAGCCTATGAAAATTGATTATTTTAACCAGAATTTTATCACACTCACGCATAATCACAGACTTTTGATAGTTGTGACGATGTTACTTTAACATTGTACGTAACCTACAATCATTAGGTCAGGTTTTTAACAGTTTTATTTCTTATGAGTATCTATTCCTTATTTTATTTAGCACTCTCTTTTTTAATATTCCTGATCAAATGAAGGGCGCGTCGAAATTTACAAAGAAAACATACTACCCAACTAGCAAAGTAGTGATAAAATAAAATGTTTTAACACTAAATAATGATATAAAAGTCATAAAATAGCAACTCGGAGCTGCTATGTTGTATATTGGCGACTTGTATCATCATTTAGCTGTATAATCTTATACAGCTATATCGTGATAAGAATTGATGACATAAACGTTTACTGGACTTCTTAATACGGCACATATAACACAGCTGCACAACAGTATCCCTAACTGTGATTTAGAGCAATTTCGTTGCATATCAGATATATACAGTGCCTGTATACAGCTAAGTAACTCTATTGTGGCTTTTAATGCGCTGCAATATCGCTGGTGATATATCAGTGCACTAATGGAGCTAACTCGAGATATATAAGAACATAACGCAACGCAAGTATCATATAATGGTGTTTCCTTAACACCAGCAGCATAAAGTTGTTTAAAGATCTACATTAACACTAAACAGTTGCAAATACACTTTTTAAGACCTTTTATATCATCAGTGACATATAAACATTATTGTTACTAATATAACGCTAAATAAATGTATATCAGCTGTTGTAACCGCATGTATAGGATCTTTATGATAGTCAAACCAGCGTCGAGAATTCGGAAGTTGGTTCCGTAGACACAAAAAATGAAATCTTAACAGAACCTTGTTCAGGATACCAAGATGACTTGTTTGCGACTGTCAATTTTGATGACAATGGAGAAGATGAAAACATTTTCTTCCACAGCCATTCAAATCTGTTGAGTTTTATGAAATTACTTCTGCTTGAAAAACAGTAATTGACCCAAAAAAAAACAACTTTCATTTCACGCAAATGAGTTGAACAATATTGAAGATACTTTATTTATTACCTAAAGGTAGGTACAGTAGGGGGTTTTACTAGTTTTATTAAGGAACCCTAAAGTGTTTGGTAATGGCGGTGGGAAACTGTAAATTTGTGATATATCGGTAACCAGAACACAATTTAGATACATATTGGTGACTTTAAATAATTTGATATTTTAAATATTTTTTATTTAATTAAATATTCAATATTTAATAGGGGCATGAAAAAAACACAAATAATATGCTATTATTTCATCAATAAAATTTTGAGCGCATGATAAATTACCCGTTATGCACGTACCTAAAAGCAACTTGACACTACTTAGGTACTAACACAAAAATAGTTTGCTATTTTATTATACTTACAAAACTGTTAATTGTAAGGTCATTTTTTTTCATACAACTTTATTTACACATAACACTCACAATTTAGCACTAACGATATGCGACATAAAAGAATCCTTAATAACAAAATAACAACAAACAGCTCTATATCAGCATTGCTGTTACTTTCTTATCATAATTTAGTGATATAGTGATTCAGGCACCATTGGTGTAACGCTAAAGAGATTCATAAAACATTGTAGTATCATGGATATACATCAATGTAGTGACGTGCGGTGCCAAAATACACATGATATATCATCAAATAGCTGTAAAACTGGGGCCACTTCCCATTGATAGAGATGTTTCTATCACGGATATAAAACTGCGTCTGTCACTGATTTACAGCTAAATTTGGTTCAGTTTTGCTAGTTGGGTATAGTTTCACAGTAAAAAAAAATTCGCAAGAATTTCGTGCTTATTTCAATGCTTGTATAAGGGTCAATTTCCCAAGCAGTATTTTTTGATGGCAAGACTGAAAACGCAGGTGCAGAAAGGTTGAATAATAAAGTACCATTTTTTTTAGGATACAGCCCGCCATTGTCTACCTCGGGCAACAGCTAAAATTAAAATATCAATATATATAATAATTTAAAAATATATATTTAGACCAAATTTCTCATCAAGGTGGGTTGTCCCCAAGCCGGTTTTGTTTGTAAAATGCCGGGTAAGTCAAATACTATGCATGACAAAGAAAATCTGTTACCATTATTTTATTACCATATAAATAGGTAACGAAAAAAGCACATTACCCGTTATATATCTCCTTTGTATACCCTTGAATAAGTGCATATACGTTTGTCCCGAGAAAACTTCTCATTACCGCCGACAATGTTTCGAACCGATTTATTTCCCAAATTTGATCAAGTACGCCCCCCGTCTCCCGCGCACTTCAAAGAATTTAGTCAAGCTGCGGCGCTCGACGAGAGCGGTTGTGTATAGTGGCAATACGTTGGCTTGTATAAACGTGAATATTTCATCGCGGTGGACAGGGGACAAAAAAAATTTCATTCCGGAGTTTGTTATAGCTTCTTTCTTTTTTAACTGCGTGGTTTGAAATTTATATATATCAGGTAAAGTATACTCGCGATTTCAAGAGTTGAATTAGTTTTAGAATATAGGGCTTACTTTATTTTTAAGAAATAAAAATATGTCGTGTTTCTCATTCCACCATTCTCATTCCGGTGTTTCCGGTGTAGTAAAATGGCTTTAAACCCCACCATAATGAGGAAAACACCGGAATGACAACAAAAGTAGCTTCACTTTTCATAATATTCTTGAAATAATATTTTTTTTTTTATTTTGTTTTTAATACCGGACTAAGATATTTATTTATATTATTATGTAATGCCAATATAATATATATTACGAATATCAAAAGTAAAATTACGTTCATAATATGCCACTTTTCTTTCATTCCGGTGTATGAAATTTCATTGCGGTGCACTTATTTTATCATCCTGGTGTACATTTATCATTCCGTTGTGTGTTTCATATTCGATCTCGAATATCTCGAAAACTTTTTCAGATTTCAGGGTCCCTTTTACATATGTTTAATAATATAGTCTAAAGTATCTCTTCACATTTAAAAAACTCAAAAATAATCAAAAATAAAGAATCACACCGAAATGATACAAAAAATGCGTCTTGTTGAAATTGACCCATAACGTAAAGTTTTAATCACAATCAAACAGACATATAAATCCAAAATGAATATGGCCGATCACGTATTACTTTTAATAAAACACAATTTGACAGTTGCCACTCAAAGATAATTTTGGCGACTCATTTATCACTCATTGACCGAACTGAAATGTTTTCATTCGTTCACTGCGCATAACTTTCACCCATAGTTCTAATTACCACTTAAGGTAATTGTGAGATCTCTTATGGATTCTATTTAGCACCAAAAATAGGCTGCAATTTTTCTCCTTTTGGTTCTATACTGGTGGCATAAGGGTTCTTGCCACCTATATAGCACTTAGTCATGGTGGTAAATTTCACTTAAACATCTAATTAGATATGATATACGAGCTATTTAGACCCAGTTGTGCTACTTGGGACGAGAAGAACACCATCATCATCAGTTGTCACTGACTGACACTGAAAAAGACAAGTAACCTCTCGCACGCACATATGGCTTTAACCTTTCGATCGTTGATATAAATCACACCAATATATCACGTTGTAACAAAATATAACTGACGTCAACTAAACATTATGGTACGAATTAATAAAAAGAATACCGAAATCACGATAGGTTTGCGCATAATTAATATTAATGTTGTCGGAGTGCGAGTTTACTGAAACCTCCGCACTCGGGTTGTATTTGACAGAAGTATAACGATTCGACTAAGGCTGGCTTAACCATAGGTACTTTTATTCCAGGAGCAACGCCGCGGGTAAAAGTTAGTTCTTCAGCTCCATCAGAAGATGCGGTATTTATAATCTCCCACCTCATTATGCGCGTGCCTCCGCGCCGCCGCCATTAAATGAGCGGGTCGAATGTTCCAGATACTTACACCGACCTGGCTTTCCTAGGAGCTAGGAGATGGCTTTAAGTTATATATTTATACTAGGCTTTGCCTGCTGCTTCTGTGAACGCGTGTATGTGTGGTAACAAGGTAAGGTAAGGTTAGCAACCTTAGTCATAATGATACCCCGGGCGAGTCATCATTTCGTTAGTTCATTATTGATTAATTGATTATTTAATACTTAGGTGCCCTAGACCTGGTTAAAGAAACGCCCTTTAACAGCCAACGCTCCGGGCGGCTTCCCAGGTCATAGTCCAGAAACGCTAGAATCATTTTAAACGTCAGCAATTAGAATATCGAATCTTCTGATTCCTATGTCACGGACCGACAGAAAGATACACATTATACAGACACACAGATACACACGGTAAACTTTTCCCTCCTCGCAGCAAAGCCGCGGGCAAAGCTATATCTCCGTCAAAAGAAAATGTGGTTTTAATCTCCCACCTTATTATGCGCGTGCCTCCGCGCCGCTTTTTTTTTCAGTGTAGTGCTAGTCTTACCCATACAGACGCCCAGGGCGAAACATTCGATTTGTGGGTCATGTGGCGTTCTAGGAGCCCTAAATCTGGTTAAAGAAACGCCCTTTAGCAGCCAACGCCCTGGGCGGCCTCCCGGGTCATAGTCCAGAAACGATGGAATCATTTTAAATGTAAACAATTTGAATCCAATCATCTGATTCCGATGTCATGGACAGACTGAAAGATACGCATTATACAGACACAGATACACTCGGTAAACTTTTCCCTCCGCGCAGCAAAGCCACGGGCAAAGTTATATCTCCGTCAGAAGAAAATGCGGTATTTAATCTCCCACGTCATTATGCACGTGCCTCCGAGCGGTTTGAATGTTCCAGATACTTCCACCGATACTGGTCTTCCTGGCTTTCAGTTATATTATATCTTTATACTAGGCATTGCCTGCGGTTTCCCAAGGTGCGTATATCTGTGTGTCAGTCTGTGTCCCTATGTTAAACATAATTGACCGTACGAGTGCAGTACGGTGTGCGAGGAAAAAACAGCGAGCTACACCGAGTGACATTTAGTAATTTTAATCGTGATTTTTTATTATTTATTATTTCGCGATACATAGCTTAGCTCTAGTCAAAACGCAAACAAATCCTTTTATGATGTAGATTGTAGACTAAAAAAAACCGGCCAAGAGCATGTCGGGCCACGCTCAGTGTAGGGTTCCGTAGTTGCCCATCCTTCACAATAGACGAAAATTACGAGAAAGATTTCAAGCTCTATATAAAGGCCGTAAACGCCAAAGTAACAGTAATAACTAATTACCTTCTGGAAGTTTTCGATTATACGCGCCAGATTCAGCGAAATGTACTTATAAGGCCGCATTTTTATGAATTTTTCCATAATTTTTTGACATGTGGTTGAAAAGTTAGAGGGGTTCATACCAAATTTCAGCTTTCTAGTACTAATGATCACGGAGCTAAGCCGCGGACGGACAGACAGACAGACAGACAGACAGACAGACAGACGGACATGGCGAAACTATAAGGGTTCCTAGTTGACTACGGAACCCTAAAAAGGTTAGACTTTGTGAAATTCCTGCGGCACGCCGAAGGCATATAGCGGCAGCTTGTATATTTTGGCCCGTGTTGTTTTTTTCGGCGGCAGATGTGGTCGCGGCGTTGTATTGTTGTGGCCACATGTATGGTCGAGGACATTATGAAGTTTATCAAATTATGTTCGCACAATTAAACATGGCCGGTTTTGGCCTCTCGGATCGGCCGTAGCTATAGCTGTATTTCATTATAATTATCTAGAGACGTTTAATTATACTTACTGAGGACTGTGAACATAGCCGAATTTAAACAGAATATAACTGAAGGGCTATGGAGAATAACTGGTTAAGTCATATTTGCAAAAGTATATAATAATTATTGAAGTTGCGAAACCACCTTGCGGCTGTAAATATATCGTACAGTCTATTTCATTTACATCTACACACTTACGAGAACAAAAATATCGAACACGACCCTATTGTCATCAGGAGCATAAAGTCGCGTTCAGATATTTTGATGTGTTGTGTAGATGTAGAAAAAAAACCCAGCGACTTTTAACTGGACTACTCAGATAAAAATGGACCTATAGCCAGGTTTTCCTCTTACCCATTCAACTGAAAATTATATATTAATGAGTACCTAATGATGTTTGGACACAGATTAATATTATAATGTTTGGATTCCAATATTGTAAGAATAACTTGGTCAAATACTTATAACTAGCTGCCCCGCTCGGTGTTACCCGCTCATCCCACGGGAACACTACATTTTATCGGGATAAAAACCAGCCTACCTGTGCTTGTTGTATAGCTATCTCCATACCGAATCTTATACAAATTGATCTGGCCGTTTGAACGTAACGTAAGAAGTAACAAACACACTCGCAAAGTTTCGCCTTTATAATATTAGTGTGATGAAAATTAAATGCGGTGCGCAGACGGAACAACTTTTAGATTGAAATATTGCAAGTAAAACTTGTATTAAGCGTTAGGTTAGGTTTGAATATAGAATACGTAGTTTTCTTTTCATTTTTGAAGCTTTTTTTGTCCGGCCTTTTTTATTTAAATATTACTAGCTCGCGGAACCACTATTTTTTTCGGGGTATAAAGTAGCCGCTTAAAATGTGTTTATCCAGAGTGTCAGCTACCTTGGGGCCTATGATGGTTGCTTTTATCACGCGATAAATAAGTGACAAAGCATCCGCACTTTTTGACAAGATGTGAGTGTGAGTGTCAGATGCTTTGTCACTTATTTATCACGTGATAAACGCAACCATCATAGGCCCCCTTTATACCAAAACTTATCAAAATTGATCCAGCTGTTTGAGCGTGAAGAAGTACTTACCTAACAAACATACACGTAAACACGCTCACAAACTTTCACCTTTAGTGTGATTATCAGCCATAACTACCAATATAGGTAGATGTTTCCTATAAAATGCGACAATGACTTTCTCCGTAACCAGCTCAGCCAAGTGCCAATTGCATTATCCGCAGATTCGCCACACTACCTCGCCCCGTCACACATTAAATAAGTCAAAATTTCAATTACCAACCAACCAACCAACTCACCAACCACCCTACACCACCCTTCAATACCTGAAATAAAGCTCAGATTACACAGCACAAGCGAAAAACTAACTATGCGGTTACTTGTACTTAGTATAGATGACAATGTTGAAAAGATCATGAGTGTATTAGCTTTTGTATGTTTCAATACAAAGCAGCTTCAATGCTAAATGTCAAATGTGCTAAAAGGAATGACAACTTTAAGTTTCAAACCAAATCATACCAAAATAAACCCTGCCTAGTGAATTATACAGTGTATATTGTTGTTATGCTCAAATTGGTGTGACCACAATGAGTGTTTTTTGTTCGGTAAATTGGGTTAGGATTTTAAAGGCATTATGTCGGATTGTCGGCTTATAGATGAGTGTTTACGAGTTTGTTTGAGCTGTCGTGTTGTTATTGTTTTGTTGCCAATCAAGCCGAACAGGTGTGAGCAACGGGATATTTGTTTTTGTTGAAAGTGAGATTGGATTTCGTAGTTGTATTAGGAAAGTTGGTCCAGTCTCGAGGTATTGTTTGTTGTTTCAACAACTGCTCTGAATTAGTTTTTGAATTGTATGAGGTCTTAATTTTTACTCATTACTAGGTTTTTAGTTTTAGGTACCCATTGATCGATCGCGTAGTAAACGCATTTTTCGAAACAAATATTTTAGGAACTTTATAAAACTCCCATGAGTCTCCGTCAGATAAAAATACATAATTACTCACATCGTAGAAGTTGCATATCGCTCGATTAGTTATAGGAACTAATTATATCTTTCCTAATAAAAATCCTTTTCTAGGACATTTATTATGGTCGTGCGATGTAAGTAATGTACATTACTTATAAAATCATGAGAAAGAAAAATAAAACAAGAAACGTCTTTTTCAGTTATAATTGCTCTCTGTAGATTATTCAATACCTACTTGCGCGATAAAACCGGTCTTGTTTTTTCGTTCGTTCGGAATTTTGACTAGTCTCCTGAATGGTACCTATAATACCTAACGGTGCATTAATGTTACCGCTTCGGCATTTCACTATGGACAAATCTTAACTCTTAATTGCAGTGTATAGCCAGATTATATATTTTTTGAAACAGAATTTATAAGACTATATTAACCGCACCGAGGTTTGAACCTGGATTTCTTTTTTATTTTGCGACGTTTAGGGTTAACCCTCTTAATGAGGTTCACCATCCGTTAGCCGAAAGACGTCTACAAAGACGCTGGACAAAGATTTCCCCAAGGTTCTCCACAAAAACTGCTGGTGCGCTGCACTATTCAACCGCTTCCTCCGGTTTGGACCTGGTCATTGCTACAACAGTAGGGCTAGCATATCTTGCCGCGACTTCGCTTGTGGCTGTGGCTTGAGGAAAGTGACAGCTAGTATTTATCACGCGACAAAAAGTCGCGTGTCAAAGTTATGCTAGTCGTACAGATTGTTGGAAGACTTAAATTTAATAGGACAATAAAAGCCAGCTATACCTAGGTACACAAAGTTTCCTAATGTGATCGAATCAGATATTGGGAGATATTCTTAATAATCTTAATAAAACTTTCGTGTGACATATTTAATTATTGTATTAATATTGTATTTTAAACTTCGTGATTTCAACTCGACAATATCATTTAGACACAGTGTACCATTTGTACACTGAACCCAAACCCATGCAATTTACAACCCCAGCAGTTCCAAATTTGAAGCAAAATGTCATCAATATTTTCCCCACTTAATAGAACAAATAAATAAAAGAAAACAATTATTTATAGCCCCACATCTGTTCCGCCCCTCCCATGCACTCTCGCCCTTGCCTTATCTATTAAATTCCCGGCCTAGGGACTTTGTTTTCTATTCCCTCGACTCAAAGTCCTTCTTGTACATCATTTGGTGTCAAAGCTAACAATTGGTATCAACCGCAAAGAATGGTGAATAGACTTTTGTGGCTTTGTTGACTTCGATGACGTCGGCATAATGAATTAAATTATTAGTTTTTTGCGAATGAAAGTAATAAAAATAGACATGTTGAAGCTATCCTTGTAAAGGTACTGTCACGGGTAGCCCGGGGTTGGGTGTGTTGAAGGAAAATCAAACCAACTATTCATAAACTCGGTTCCGTGCTTTTGGTAAATCAATATTTTGAGCAACAGTAGGTATTAAGTCGCCTTAGAATATTATAAAACTTTACAAATTGTTTTTATCAAGTAATACGAGGCCAGGTGACCAACTGCTGGCTCTTATAGGACTCCGGGTCCCACGCCTCTCTGCTAAGCAACTGCGGCCGCGTCGCCGGCTCCTTTTCGCTGTCCCACCATCTAGGACCCGCGCACTAGCCTCATCCCCCCTGAATCAAGCTCTTAACACTGCTAAAATGATATACTGGACAGTGACAGTCAACTGGACATATTCTTTAGCCCAGAATCAAAGTTTTTGACCGCTTCGTATCGGTACGTGGAAAATATTGTTACCACTAGCTCCATAACAGTGACAGTAAGTGTTAGCTCCATAAGCATCTAAGTGATTGTTTTTTTCTTTTTATACCGACATCTCTATTATAATTATAGTTTTTCATAAATTTTGACTATGTTCTATGTTACCTGCAATAATTTTGTAATAGCTTGACATTCCAATAATAATTATTAGGTATTAATATTATCCAATGTATACATTCATTCATCGCACGTTAAAATTAATTTGCCAGTTAGCATGTAAGGTATAGCTGTTAGTGCTAACATTAATGGTATTAAATAAATAAATAAATAAACTATGGCATTATTATTAATGCCGAACAAGTTGCGGTTTTGCCCTAGGATAGCATTACAAAATATCAGTAGCGATATGTCATCAATCAAATTCAAAACGTGGTTTATCGGAATGCTGCTCAATCCTTCGTTCTTCTTCTGAAATAAAAACTGAATCGTATTGAAAAAAACTTGACTTTCGACACTGTGGATAGTTTTGGCTTTATTATGCGAAAATTACTTGAAATTCGTTTCTATTTTGTTTACATCAGTGACATTCACTAACTTTCAAAGTCAGTTACCAAATTTTTTCGTTGCCAGTAAAATTAATTAGTACTTAACTTTTCAAAAAACCAACTGGTTGGGCTCTATACATAACATTTTAAAATGAACACATGGTCATATAGGCTCTTACAAATAGGTACCTAAGTGTTAAATAGATTCCCAGGATATGTTCAGCCCATAAAGGCATGTGAAAATGTGATCGACTTTGGAAGCTTGGATGGAATGGAAGTATAGGTTTTATAGGTTTGCTATACAAGATAAAATCAGTTCGAAGTCGAATACAAAACCGACTAATCTAATATTGTGGTGCATTTTGTCGGTATATGCATTCGATCTTGGTGCTTCTCTTTCTATTAGTATGGATGTTTAAATTGTCGTGATACTTACGATCATAAGTTAAAAATAAGATCATAGAGCCTTTTTGAGCTTAATTTGGGACTAGATCGATTTGTGTGAGGTTGTCCGATACTTATTATTATTATAGATCAGATAAAAATAAGAAAAAGAAGAACTATTTTCAAAACAAAATCGAATAATCCTATTGTAACTCTGATGTAGTGTAGACACACCCTAAACTCTCACTTCGTTAACCAATGTACATTGTTGCAACTGCTAGCGCCATCTATCGCTCACTAGGGGAACATCAAACTACCGTTCTCCCCTCGTTAGATGGCGCTACCTTGCATTGCGAGGGGCGTCTTGTACGAGTTATAAGATCTGTGCAAATGTATTCAAGCTTGAGTTTCCAATAAGAGTACGTGTTAATAAGACGTGTCAATTTTCTGATAAGACCTTGAACTCCAGTCAGATAATGGTTTTTTTAATAATAGTAGATTTTGGTTAATAAGTAGTGATCTAGTTGGATTTTATCTCCTAAATGAGAAAGAGAAGGTTATCTGAAAGATACAGGGAATGAACGTATCTAGTCATCTCTATGCTGATACGATATACCGATATTCATACAAATCAAAATAAATAATTGTGTTAAGAATTCAAATTAATACTTATTAACAAAATAAGTATAAATACGATGGACAAACTGCGAGTCTCCCCTGAACATAGTTCGTGCCCAATTTGCGGGGATAGAAAGACGACATAACATTGGTTTTGAAGCACAAAATTAATAAAACATCGTTGCATACGCAATAAAAATATGGCTTTATTATCTATTAAGAACAGCACCCACTTTAAGTATTTCTGTTTTGGGTGGTAGAGAATGCCATTTAGCATGAAATTCGTCAATTGTACTTACTTTTGTTTTGTAAATAATGAACTAGGTGTAAAACAGAGGACTTTCTATAGAATTTTCTATTTTATTATGTGCTTCTTAGAGGTCCACCGGGCGTAGGTAGCAACGCAAATGTCCCGTCTGTGCGTTGTTCTACGTCAGGGCAATTCCAGCCATAGGGTTGGGGGAATCGAGTGTTTGTCGAGGCAATCTGTGCCGCCATTTTGAGCTCATCTCATCGTATACTTGAATCATGTACTGTATGGGATTGAATTGGGATCATTTACTGTAATATTGTGAGTTAGTTACAAAGGTCTTAGTCAAGTTTGGGTACGTCACAATCGACCACAACGCGACGTACAATTTTATGTTGTAAGACAAGTTAAATTTTTAGATATTAGAATTGCCACATTATCAAATATTTAAGTAATCTAAATAAACATTTCACATTACTTATTTTATATAGCTTTTATAGTGCATGGGATATCTGTTATCTCGGTATATTTTCATCGAATTTAGGTTGTGTACAGAGATGACACAAAGCTATAAGAAATAGACTTTCATAATTCTAAAAAGGCAGCAATATATTCATGATTTTTGTAACACTTTCTTGACCAAAGTATGCGCGAAGCCGATAACATGACAAAATGTGCCCGCTAGGCGGATTGAAGGGTTAAAATAAATTAAAAGAACGAATTGGTTACTAATGCAAAGATAAAAAAAAATCTTTTTACAGGAAAGTTATAACGAATTAGTCGTTTTAGTCATCATCTTTCCAAGGGCCAAGATAATTATGCAAAATCGTTGACATGAGGTTGTGTGACAACCCTGTATCCGTAGCGATTGAAACAAATTAAAGGGAGTATTAAAGAGGAACTGCTACGAGCGTAGCATTGTCGCTACGACTCGTAGCGCGTAGCAGCCATTACGCTAAACTGGGCGTTAGAGGGCTTTGGTTGAACGTGTTAATCCCATTACAGAATACATCCACAGTAGTTATCAATACGATTGTATTTTTTTTGGGTTTGTTGTTTTTATGAACCTGAAATAAATGGTTTAATTAGTTTTAATTCTTCTTCAGAAGAAGATAAATACTCAACCAAAAAGCGAGCGTAAAAGAGGAAATGCTATGATCGTACGAGCGTGTACCATTGTTATGCTAACCGGACAGCCATATGGGCTTTTGCTAAACATGTTTCCATTTCAAAATATATCATTGACCGAAGCGAGTGAAGCGTGACCATTCTAACTTGATTCAAAAGATGATTTCCAGCTATTCTCCCCAAGAGGTCGCATTTCTTAACCGATTCTCATGAAATTTCGTCAGTAGGTTCGATAAGTATATAGAAGCTTTGTGTCGGTTCAGATTTTCAAAATTTTTCAAAATGGTGGCGGTATTGGGCGTGGCAACGTAAAAAATTACAAATTTCTAAAACTCGCAAAGTCTGCCTCACAGAGCCACTGGATTTTATTGCTTAAATCTATGAAATTGTTACTTGAAAATTATCTTTAAAAAAAACCAGAAATACCGGAGCCTAGTGTCGCTAAATTTCGTTCATTCACGTGTGCGTGGCAACACTAGAGCCGCTGCGTTTGAAACAATTGAAAGGCAACATAAAAGGGGAATGCTACGAGGTCCCGCAATTGCTACGAGCGTAGCCTCGTCGCTACAACTCTTAGCGGCGTAGCGATCATCGCGCTAACTCTGTGGCAAGTGCTTTATGCCCGGGCGGTTATTGCATTGGAAAATAAAATACTTATGTTTGCGTCATACAGTCTCTATTTTAAGGTACTGTACGGTGAGGCTTTTGGATCTGAAGGAGTTATTAGTTACTAAACAAACTGGGGCTTTTTGCTTTTTGTTTATCACTATTTATGTAATTATGTTTTGTCCGTATAAATATTTTTCTTTCTTTCTTTATAAAGAAACAATCTTAAGCCCGATTTTTTTTACCATTGGAATATTAGCAACATACTTGTTTTCAATTGAAATTGCGATGGGAGGGTGGGACTAGGGCTGGAAACCTTCAATTTGAATATTTAAAGTAAGTACAAAACAGTCCCCTTGGGTCCCAAATAGTCTCATCTTATGGTAGCGTTGTCTTTTTTGTGATAATGGCAAAGTTAAAGTTAATTCTAATTTGCATGCTCTACTTATTCTTCAGTGGCATGTAAAATCTCACTTAAAAACCGACCAAGTGCGAGTCTTACTCGCACATCGAGGGTTCTGTGCTCTGTGAGCTGTAGGCGTCGCGAGTTTGTTTTTAATTTTGAAAAATTTCGTTTCGAAAAACAGAGTTGACAAAAAAACTTTTTTTTTTCCAGGTCTTTAAGCATACTGTTTTAACCGCAATATGCTTTGTTTTGTAACTGTTTGTTACCTAAATAAAAAATAAGATGTCACTTAAAACATCGAATCCAGCCTCAGAGAGTAGCGTATGATTCATCCTCTGAATTTTGTAACCCAATGCGTCATGTTCGGGCAAAAATAAACGCCCGTACTAAAAATAAAAGCTTATGAGTCATAATATTGCCAATCTCAACCGCTAATTCGCCAAATCTTTCCCAAATCCCCAAAAATTGTGCAACCTTTGACCTAAAACACGTAAAATCATTACTAACCGTAAAACCAGCACTACCGCTTCCTGTGACATCGCAGACAACGCTTGCTTCCGTCACTGTTCTATATCAACCACTTCATACTAAAACACCAAATCAGAAAACGCCCTGAAAATCACAAAATTACCCTACACCCCTTGAAATAGCGTTAAAATCAGCCGCAGCGCAGATTTGCTTAATATAATTCCACGCCGCCATGCAAAATGTGTTCTGGACAAGTTCGAAAAGGTTGAATGTCGTTCGGAAGGCTTTTAAAAGGTTGTATGTGTGGGCCGTCGCCGCGCAGACGCTCCACGCCAGTCGTCCCGGGACGCCGATAGCGTTAGCCGCGTCACTCTGAGTGAAATCCTAAAAAAAACCCACCCATTGTCAATTCCCGCCTTCCAATATAGACTTAAAACACCCTACGTGACCCAAAGCAATATCAAACGCTAAAAAAACTGTAGTTTAATAGATATCATAAGTTCAATAGGTATCGATAGATAATAGTCTATAAAAACATTTTAAAGTTAAAATGTGTGTACAGTGAAACGTCAGAAGCGGCGAACCTTTGGTGTCGCTCGTTACATAACTGTTCCGGGGGAGATCGATACCCTGGGCGTATTAATAGCGACCTACAGTTGAAAACAGCTGGCGGAGCGCCAGCATGCAGACCACGGTACGCTTGCTTTGTCTATTCCACGGGATGTTTGCTCTATGGTCTTAGAGGATACATCCATTATCGTATTAATATGAGTCACCCTTGTTACTCGAAATAAACGATTTCATACTTCATTCATTCATTATTCCAGACATTGAAATTGAAAAAAAAAAGACTGTAAGGTAAGGTGGGGGAAAACTGCCACAGTACATTAACCTTCTAACTGTAACTTACCCCATAGACAATAAACTATGTTACACTCACCCCACCTTACTTTAACATTGATTATGTCGAATTTGAACTTCTCTATTTTACAGGCTGTATGTTTTATGTTCTAAGACCGGACACGAAATTGAATAAAAAAAGATTGAACCATTGATTATATAACGAAAAACAAGTAAAAAATAACAGTAATCAACTTAACCTAAGTAAAAGTAACTAACTAAAATCAATGTCCCCCAGATCATGGCCCTGCGGCAAGGTACCCATAATGCCGGCTACATTCCTCCGCTGAATAGCCAAGATAATCCTTTGGCCGAGGAATGAGCCAGCCCTGTGGTCCGAAGAACATTCTGAACATGTATTATGTTGAATTTGAATTTGTCTGTTTTACAGGTTGTATGTCCTATGGCCGTAGTCCTATCCGGATATCGAAAAAAGATTAACCATTGATTTTTTTTTCCTAGAAATTATGTATACTATAATTAGTCTATTTTACAGAACGTTTAAATTTAGTAAAATAGACAAATTAGATAGACTAAGTATATGATCAAATATCCCAATCCTATGCGGAGTATATACATAGAGTAGGATGTATTATTTTGACAATAACTTAAATTTAAAATTAGCTGGTCATCCTGAGACCCTCATTTAATAAGTAAGTGGTATAAAAAATGCTAATACTATACCTTAAATATAACCATTGCTTCAATATTGGCTGAGAACCTGTCACTTGTTTCAATCAAAGCTAAATGTTGAGAACGGCTGCGGTTATTTTATTGTAAGAAAACGGTTTTTAAATCGGTTCCTCCGTGGGTGTCATTGTATTGGTCGAAGTTACGTAGGTATTTGAGGTAACTTCGATGCTTTCCATTCAGCTCAATCAGTCACCAGGAAGAGGTTCAAATCTTACTTCCAAGTGTAATCCAAAATTTGATTACGGACACCGGAATTCTTTGAACTTTGATCTTTGAATCAATGGTTAAATAAAAGCTGATAAAAATAAATATTCCTGCGTATTATGGAGGAAAAATGGGAAAAGGTTACTTTAAGAGCTATTTTTATTCGGCTTTAAGAGAGAGAGATAAATGGGCCATAAATAAAATGACTCGCTCTTCATGAATAAGAAACGAAATACTTACTTGGCACCTGAGTAAGTGTAAGAGTAAAAACTGCCATTATGACGGGGCTATACGGGATAAAAATAAACATTTTATTCATGTTTTCATGAAAATATACATTTCTTCTAAGTACCTTAGGTACTTATAAATTATTTATTCGTCCTTGAAATACAACGTCTTTTTTCACGTTATTTTTAAAATTTAGTATAAGTATACGTTTATCGTCGTCATTTCTAGTTTATATCAAGATATTAATGTTCACTATTATTAATCACTTTCAAAACAAATATCCAAACGATGTTATACTTACGCCACACCCCACGACGGTTGCACTTTACACAAACATCTAATAAAACTAGTTATCACGAGGTTGTAGAGAACCTCCTATAGTGATCTATTTTGTGCTTAAAGAGATTGGAATTAGGGCGCTTAATTCTACAGTCGATCTTTGAGATACGGCCAAATAAGCGATATCTCAAGTGTCACGGGTATGTCGGGTATATCGTCTTTTTCTCTCATCAAAACGCGATATTTCCGATCCTAGCTGCATACTGCAGGGTGCTACTGGGTTGACATAGGAGTAAACACCTTCATACAAAAATTTAACAGGTTGTTCGGAGAGAGCTTCAAGAAAAAGAAAGTTAAGTTACCTTCAAAGAACGGTAACAGAGTAAAATGGGTAACTAAAGGTATACGAGTTTCGAGTACCATGAAACGCGTTCTCACAACCCATAAAACTTCTATATCCAACTCAATAGTTAGCTACCGTAAGAAGTATGTAACGATTTTTAAGCGAGTGATTAGGCACGCTAAAAGACTTGCAGTACAAAGCCAAATTGAAAAAGCAAAGGATTCTTCGAAGGAGATATGGAAGATCGTCCACAAACATTACAATGTTAAGGGAATCCAACAAAAAAGGGACAATCTGCATCTAGAAATTGTCGATGAAAATGACTCAAACGTTGTAGTTAACTGCCCAGAAGAAGTGAGTTCTATCTTCTCAAAACAATTTTCTCAAAGGAATGGCACACAGGATACTTCAAAGGAAGCACTCTTTTTGTTACAAACTAATGTTGCTAGGATACAAAATGATATGTTTCTTGATCCAGTAAATTCGGTAGGTAGAGGTTAAATATATAGTCAAAAATTTTAAACCCAAAATGTCGAGTGGATATGATGAAATTCCTATATCTATCATCAAAGAAAACATTGACATACTTGCTGAACCATTAGTATATTTATTTAATGAATGCCTAAAATCCAGCACATTCCCTGATCAGTTTAAAGTTGCAAAAGTCCTACCTGTGCATAAAAAGGGATCTAAAAAAGACTCAAAAAATTACAGGCCAATTTCTCTCTTGCCAACACTATCGAAACTGCTGGAAAGAATCATTAAGGACAGACTGATAAAGCACCTTTATCTTTACAATATTATAAGTGAGAGACAATTTGGCTATCAAAAAAGCAAGGGCACGAATGAAGCCATTACCACACTGCTCGAGGATATAGTCTCTCTACTTAATAATAAAAAGAAAGTGGCAGGGCTATTCCTCGATCTGAGTTCCGCTTTCGACACAGTCGATCACAATATCTTGCTTAAAAAGATGGAACATTATGGCATTAGAGGGAGAGTATTATCACTCTTCCAGTCCTATCTTCGAAACAGACAGCAGTTCGTTGAAATAAAATGGGTTCAAGATGATAAAGAAACAGTTCACAGATCCAAGATTACCAAATCAGAAAGAGGAGTTCCACAAGGTTCCATACTAGGTCCAATATTTTTTATAATTTTTATCAATGACCTAATACCGTATATGCGTAACCTTACTCAGAACACTAAACTGGTGGTTTTTGCTGATGATACAAATGCCATCGTATCTGCAGAGAACATTGAACAGTTAAATGACAGTGTCAATCTCGCTTTAGAAGCTTTAAATACGTGGTTCAGCTCAAACAGCCTAAGACTGAACTGCACTAAAACAAATGCAATGCTATTTAAAACCACTGCAAGAAACAATGACTGTCTACAAATTTCATCAAATGATACAGCAATCGAACAAGTACATTCCGTAAAATTTCTAGGTGTCTGGATTGACTCAAGTTTAAATTGGAAAAAAGAGCTGTTTTCAATAGTGCATTCCATTAGTTCCGTTTGTTATGCACTCAGAAACCTACGGGATGAAGTGAAGTTGTCTCAATTAAAGATGGTTTACTATGCTTTGGTCGAGTCCAAGTTACGATATAGCATCAAGTTCTGGGGAAACAGCTATCTTTATAACATCAATTCCGCCTTTGTTGCTCAGAAAAGGGCAATTAGAACCATTGTTCGGATACCTCAGACAACATCGTGTAAGGCCTATTTTTCTGAGTTAGAGATCCTTACGGTACCGAGCTTATACATTCACGTGGTTCTTTGCGATTTGGTTAAATATCTTGGCTGCATTGAAACGCCAGAAGAAAGACAAGCGCGCCTAGCCACAAGGAGAAAAGACTTGCCTCGAACGATAGATGCCAGACTTAAGGTGGTGAAGCATTCTTCGGGTTTCCAGTCCATTGCTCTTTTTAATAGGTTACCGTTAGAATTAAAGACAGTGACAAGTGTCAACATATTTAAAAATAAACTGAGATCTTTCTTGCTGATGAAGTGTTTTTATTCGGTTGATGAGTTCTATCAGCATAAGAATCCCAACAACTGAAAAATATGTACTTATAGTAATAGTAGTTATGTTAATTATTTGATAAAGTGGACATCATCAGTACCTGTTAATTAATTAATTATTAATATTTGTTAAATTATTTAAATGTTGACATTTTAATTATTGTATATTTCATTGTATTATCTAATTTTATTGAGTATAGTTGTTTAATTTATTGTTATTGTAATTTTTTTTTTTTTTTTATTAATATGATTTCAAACGCAATGTAAATTGTTAAATGAATAAATACTTATGACTTATGACATAAAGTTACATTTCACGTCAAGTTAAGTTTACGGCTGATGTCTATGGCATCGCATATAAATGTGACGCAAACTTAACGCGACCGGGTTGGCGAAGTGGTAAAATACCAGAGCAACGCCACTTCAGTGTTCTCTCCGAGATAACATAAGAGATATATGGAAATAAGGCCCAGTTCTAATTTCATCAGACGTCGTAGGGGCCTCTGAAGCGGAGCGGAGCGGAGACGCGCGGAGTCGACCAATCACTAAAGTGAAGCATCCCGTATGAGCACATTCAAGAATATCAAGAGCACTTCATATTATTATTCAGGTCTCTATAATGGCCGCAGACTCATTCTGCCAGCATATCTGTGATAAATCGCTCCCTAAAAGTAATATCTGGCCTTATTGGGGCGGGCAATGAATTCCTAAGCGCTTAGATAAGGCTTTCTAGTCTTCTTATGTCCGCAGACAAAGATATTGGGATAACTTTGCTGATACTAAAGTTAGTACAGAGGGCGAACTTCTTGCTGAAGAAATAGTTATTTTCTCCAACTTGCTTGGAAATGTTTCCATTAATGTAGTAAAAATAGACCTAGCGGTCCTTCCTTCGTAATAGCCAGAATACCTTAATAAAATAAAAAGAAATATTATTGGCCGTGCCCGGGAAATAATACTACACGATTGAGTAAAGAATACACCTTCGGTATATGACAACTCATACAAATGAGGGTCTACATCAACTTAGCCGGCTGCAGGCCTGCAGCTGTTCATTATTTCACAGGCATTTTACTTTTAATTTTCTCAGACTGAAAATTCACCATACAGCCAATTGTCCAATAGCCAAGTATCAAAAACTGAATTTTAAAATAAGAATAAGTAAAAACTTTTTTTTATTGTTCTCTGCGTTTAGCTCTCGCACTGAACATTTCTCGGCTCTGCTACTCTCAATGTATTTTAAATGTCGACAAATTTCGAATAACGGACATACAATTTAAATAATAATTTTATATGCAGTTAAATAATTTTCATAATTCTTAATTATTTATTAGAGATTTCTCACGAAAGTTTTCATTTTAATAATATGATGGTATTTAAGAGGTATTATTCCTTTTAAAATGCCGATTGTTTTAGACGTTTTAAATCAAACATATTCTGATGCGGACCCGAAATGTTATTTTATTTCTAAAAAAATAACTACCAAATGAACTTCATGCCACTGATATATGATATTCAAAATGTAGATTGGTGATTATTTCCAAGCATATTTGGAGAAAAGCACTATTCAGGCCTCGGCGGAATGTCAGTTCCTGATTCGCATTATTCAAAATCATACTCAACCACGAACTCCGGGGGAAACCCGGACACTTTTTAGTGAAAGAAAAATGAAGCGTTTTTTTTTAAATAATATTATTTTTGGACATGTCCGGGGAAATGCGACTTACGCCAAATGTCCCGGGTTTGGTGAATTTAGAGATGGCAGTCCTAATCCAGGGTGTACCGAATTTTATCATAATTGAGCGTAAAGAAGTAGAAAACAAACGTAAGCTTTCGCCTTTATACTATTTGTGTGATTAAAGGCTAGTCGCTTTTACCCATATTAATTATGTGACTATTATTGGACTCAGTGAGTGGTCTGTTATTTCAATAATCGTACTATTTCCCTGTAATTACTAATAAAGACTTATGCATGCGATACGTGGAACATCATAATGAATAAAAAAAGTAATATTTTCAACCGTCTTCAAAAAGAAGGTTTTCAATTTCTTTTTTATTTCGTTTAATCTTTGTTACTTAGACGAAACGATTTTTTGAGATAAGGCTCCAATATAACCTTAATTATTATATATAGGGAACTCCTCAAATATTGTAGCGATTTCCGTGTTTTTTAGGGTTCCGTACCCAAAGGGTAAAAACGGGACCCTATTACTGAGACTTCGCTGTCCGTCCGTCCGTCCGTCCGTCTGTCACCAGGCTGTATCTCAAGAACGGTGATAGCTAGACAGTTGAAATTTTTACAGATGATGTATTTCTATTGCCGCTATAATAACAAATACTAAAAATAAAATCATCATCCTCCTAGCCTTTGTCCCATATTGTTGAGAATGAATTCTCAATCGGGGTCGGCTACCTAAATCCCAAGATGTGGCGTAGGCACTAGTTTTTACGCAAGCGACTGCCATCTGACCTTCCAACCCAGAGGGGAAACTAGGCCTTATTGGGCTTAGGTGGTTTCCTCACGATGTTTTCCTTCACCGAAAAGCGAGTGGTAAATATCAAATGACATTCCGTACATAAGTTCCGAAAAACTCATTGGTACGGGCCAGGTTCGAACCCGCGACCTCCGGATTGAAAGTCGCATGCCCTAACCACTAGGCTACCACCGCTTATACTAAAAATAAAATAAAATAAATATTTAAGGGGGGCTCCCATACAACATACTTGTTATAGATTATGGCACGGAAACCTTCATGCGCGAGTCGGACTCGCACTTGCTCAATTTTTTATAATAACTCGTCTGTTATTCTCGGAAATACATTATCTTCTCGTTGAAGACTTATTGAAGTTTTATTTTTGTAAATCACACTTCTATTATAAAGGCGAATGTTTGGGAGTATGTTTATGAAATAACTAATAAAAGAGTATTTATAATTATTTATTTATAAAAGACTGCACTCTGACATAACCATGTCATGTTTCAGTATTTCGCCGTCAGCTTAACTGGCTTCCTATTCGTAGTCGCAGATCCCTCAGGATCCTTTGCTGTCTGTTTTCTATCCTGTTCGAGCCTTCTACTCCAGGATATCTCAAAAGTAAATTCATTTTTCAAACTCCCCGTCCAGGCTGTGAACTTCGTTCCTCTCGAACTCTCAAACTTTCCATTCCTTCGCACCATACTGGTTTTATGTCTAATTCTTTCGCCGTTCAGGCATGCCGTCTCTGGAATTCACTCCCTCTCTCTATCAGACAAGCCCCAAGCAAGGTAGCTTTCAAGTGTTTGCTGCGTAAGCATCTGCTGGAACAAGAGCTCATATAGTTCATCTATCATCTCATGTTGTAGACTTTCGTATATATTTGTATATATTTATATACATATATATATTATATTATGTATATATCTGTATATATATAAAGTATTAAAGTGTGTAGGTATATGTATTTTTGTATAAACAGCAATATAATATTTTGTATTTACTTGTACTCTAGATCCTCTCTGTACCATCAGATTTCTAATTTGCACCCACTTCTAGTATCTCTGTTTGGCCCTATGGTTGACTGGTAGAGAATGCCATTTGGCATTAAGTCCGCCATTTGTACTGACTTGTTTTGTGCAATAAAGTTTAAATAAATAAATAAATAACCAATCCGCAAGAAAAGGCTAAAGGAGGTCGACGGGCGCCTCAACGCCCGGCCTTGTGACGTCACTGTGACGTAAGCAACCCTTGAGAATAGTACAGCTCCTATAACGTGCAACTATTAGGAGATATAGGACACACTACCCTTACCATGAGTTTGCAGTCATCGTACTCGCTCGGGACTGCGTACACTATTTGTATAGAGAATTGTAGTTCTACAAAGTAAACGCTAGGGGGCGCTATATTATTCTCCATACGAATCGTTTACGTAGTCGCTACCGAGTACGGTCACGTTAACTCATCGTAAGGGTACATATAGCTTGTGTGATCAATCCAAATGGGTCAGTAGGGAGCAAACGAAAACTATAAGAGATAGGGAAATCTGTTCTTAGGTACCATGGCGTCGATTTTAGATTTTTTTTACTGCATTTTTTCTATAAATCTTTTTTTTTTTTTTTTTATGTCATAGGGGCAAACGAGCAAACGTATCGCCTGATGGAAAGCGATTACCGTCGCCCATAAACACCTGCAACACCAGAGGAGTCACAAGTGCTTGCCCACCCGGAGGACGAAGATAGAATGCCTCTATGCTAGTAATTTCACCGGCTATCTTACCCCCACACCGGAACACAACAATGCGAACATTGCTGTTTGGCGGTAAATCCCATACATAACCGGAAATTGAACCTGATTGTCTAATAATGTATATTTATTTATTATTTTAATTATACCTACACTGTTCACTGCGATTGTAATCACGTTTGAATATCAAATCCGCTTCAAAGGGATTGGAAACGTTTTATCGAATCGCGTAAATGAAGTGAATGCTAATTCGCTCGCGGCGATGTCGCGGAACAATTCAATTAGCCGCGATCAAGTGTCGTTCGCGGGTGCTGCGTTATAAGATATATCCGTAGATAATAATAAATAAATAAATATCAGACAACGTCACACAAATCGATCTAGTCACAAATTAAGCTCAAGAAGGCTTGTGTCATGGGTACTATAGTCGATGATATGCATACTTATATAGATAAATATCTATCTATATATATATTACGCGAGGCCGATTTTTGTACATCCCATCAGATCTACAGTTATGGTCCGATTTTGATAAATGATATGTCATTAGATTCGTCCCATGCTGGAGATGTGCATAAAACTCTTGGATTTTTAATTTTTTCCCGAAAAAGTACTGAAAAATGGATTTGAAAAAACTACTGTGCGCTAACCACGTGACATTGACCACGTGACCTGTGATCCCTATTTTGACTTAAGATGACCAAATAATAATAAGCATGATTTGCTCACAAACCTGTAGTAAGTTGTTCAGTATGATGAAATATTATTTTTGAGTCGGCAACATAATATCCGCAACACTTAAAACATGTACGAATATGCAAAAATAATTTTACAGTTTGTTGACAATGAATGACAGTAATCATATTCTGACAACTTTTAATGTATTTTTTATTGGGGGCTATAATGTCAATGATCTAAATTGCCAGGTTGTTTTTCTTTTTAAAATGTTGATATGGAAACTTTTTTCGCATGTTAAAAATGTGGAGGAAAAAGCCGGTTAAGTGCGAGTTGGACTGGTGCTCGCAAGACCAGAAAAACTGACCGTCATTCAAGAATAGATTATTTTTATAAGCGAGTTTTACAATAAATCAAAGCAGAAAAAATGTAGTAAGTACAACTAAACGTCATTCAAATAAGTAAATTTATGATAGATTATTTTAAATATGATTATATAAGTCCATCAAAAAAGAAACCAAAGCAAATAGCATGAGTTATGGTAAATTAAATAGTATTTTACTAGAAAAAACTAAGTCCTTCCGCTTGAATGTCGACGGGATGGGAAATGTGGTCGAGTTGAGAATATGGACGAGTTGACAATGTAGCTAAGTTGGGAATTTATCTACATTGGTAATATGGATGAGTTGGTAAAATGGACGAGTTGGAAATGAGGTCGAGTTGAGAATATGGACGACTTGACAAAGTAGCTTAGTTGGGAATGTATCTACATTGGCAATATGGATGAGTTGGTAAAATGGACGAGTTGGAAATGTGGTCGAGTTGAGAATATGGACGAGTTGGCAATGAAGACGACTTGGTAATACGGACAAGTTGGTGATATGGAAGATTTGGCAATAAAGACGAGCTGATAATAAGGACAAGTTGGTATTGTAGACGAGTTGGGTGTATCGTCGAGTTGGGAATATGGACGAGTTGGAAATGTGGATGAGTTGGCAATGTGGATGAGTTGGTAAAATTGACAAGTTGGGAACATGGAAAAGTGGGCAGTTTTTTTTTATGTCATAGGGTGAAAACGAGCAAACGAATCGCCTGATGGAAACCGATTACCGTCGCCCATAGACACCTGCACACCTGTGGACGAGTTCGCATTATGGACGAGTTGGCAATGAAGACGAGTTGGTAATACGGACAAGTTGGTAATATGGACGAGTTGTCAATGTGAATGAGTTGGGAATATGGAAGAGTTGGGAATGTGGATGAGTTGGCAAAATGAACAAGTTGGGAACACGGACAAGTGGGCAATGAAGACGACTTGGTAATACGGACGAGTTGAGAATATGGACGAGTTGGGAATGTGGATGAGTTGGCAAAATGAACAAGTTGGGAATATGGACGAGTTGGCAATAAAGACGGGCTGATAATAAGGACGAGTTTCTATAGACGAGTTGGGTGTATCGTCGAGTTGGGAATATGGACGAGTTGGAAATGTGGACGACTTGGAATTGTGGACGAGTTGGGCCTATGGACAAGTTGGAAATGTGGACCAGTTGTATTTGTGGACGAGTTAGCAATATGGACGAGTTGGCATTGTTGATGAGTTGGAAATGAATGCGAGTTGGCAATGTAGATGAGTTGGGTGTATGGACGAGTTGGTAATGTGGACGACTTGGCATTGTGGACGAGGTGGGAATACGGATGAGTTGGAAATGTGGACGAGTTGGCATTGTGGACGAGCTATTATAAATGAATACATAAACAGTTACGCACTACATGATTTCCTTTTTAAAACCTGCGTAGTGAGTGCCCAAATCTGTCGTTTCGATTCATGTGCTTTTTCTGGAAATTGATAGAAATCGATCAAATCGATAAATTCTTCTTTCCTGAAGAAAGAACAACAAATTAAAATTCTACCAATCTTCGGTCCTATGAAAATATGTCAATATTTTTTTCAAGATATGGGATTATTTTTATGAATTAAATTTTCCATAAAAAATAATATACATTTTATTTGTGGAACAGATCAGCAGATCACATGTCATTAATGCACAAGTTATTTTTACAAAAGAGTTGAAAAAGTTGTCACGATGAAACTGGCAGTTGGCTATCAGGCCTAGCTCTAGCCTGGCATGTTTCAACGTTTTTAAAACATTATTTTAACGTGTTTTTTTACAGTATTTATTCTTCGTTCGCCAAAAACTTCTTTTCGATAAAGTAGTTATTTTCTGTAACACTACCGGATTTCCATATTCTAGCGGCGGTTCGACGCCGCAACGGGCCTCTAGTATACTTAAATACATAAAACAACCATGACCCAAGCATAAATATTCATCACACAAATATTTGCCCTGGCAGGGATTCGAACCCGGGACCGCCGGCTCAGTAGGCAAGTGCCTACAAATTGCGCCAAACGGTTCGTCCTATATCTCAATATCCGTTACCACAAGATCTGTTGTAGCTAAGTCATAAGTAATTTATTCATTGAACAATATACTCGTACATTGTGTTTGAATGATTCCCTCATCAATCATTCAAACACAATGTATATTGTTCAAAGACACAGTTACAATTTTACAATTATTCGATTCCATACATATACAATTTCATTCAAATTCGTTGTTTTCAAATTTCACTAATGAATATGATGGACATGTTTTTATAAATAATGACACAAAGGTAAATTAAGAAAGAAAAATTGAATGCGATCTACTACAATCGAAGCGGGGTGGACATGTTGCTGCACTTGACGATCTCGAATTTTCCTGTTCCATAACATAAATTTTCCAATTTCAGTACTAACAGACGCTAATGAATCGAAATCCAAATAAAATGGCTCAAACAAATCGATCGCTCGCAAACACAGTTAATCGGAAACTAATTGAATTGTTGCCGTCGAGTATTTGCCTCCAGCCAAATCGCTCTTCACCGAATACCCTTCAAATGTCCTTATTTCCATATTACAGTCCCTTTAAAATGAACTTTATTTTTAGCTGTGTAGAATTTGCAGTTCATGAATCATTAGCGGTCGTTTACGCAATTTGGTAAAAGGTCCCCGAGGCGAATGCTTTAGAACGGGACTGGAATAGCAATTTATTTGTAAAATGGCGTGTTTATCTCTCTGGGCTCCAGTCTAGCACAACTTGCAATTGCGATGCGATGCGATTACTATTTTGGTCTACAGGCTAGTAGTATTGTTTGAAGAGTGATTCAATATATTCTGGTGCTATAGTTCTCTATATCTCTCAAGAAGCTAAATAAAGTAAGAATAGGTATATAAAGTATAAATTATACATGTGCTGATAGACAACTCACTAAATATAGGAACACATAAAGTTTGGAACACAATAAATAAGAGACAGCACTAAGAAAATATTGTTGACATTCAACCATAGAAAAGGGGGTGCAAGTTCGTTTTAAAAAAAGGACGTAGTCACTGGGTAGTAGACAGGAAATAAAAACTATATAAACTGATAACGTTAGCGTAACACTTCTTTATAAACAACATTAGCGGTGTTCCCCATACAAACTTTGCACCCCTTTTTAACCCCCTTACAGGTGAAATTTTCCAAAACGCTGAAATTACATTTTTTGTATTTGATTAAGTAAGCTATCTACAAAGTTTCAAGTCTCTAGTTCAAAAAATAAAGTTTCTCCCATATAAACATTGCACCCCTCTTTAACCCCCTTAGGGGTGAAATTTTCTATAACGCTGAAAGTACTTTTTATGTTTTTGAATAAGTAATCATTCTACAAAGTTTCAAGTTTCTAACTCCAAAAAAAAAGTTTACCCCATACAAACTTTGCACCCCTATTTAACCCTCTTAGGGGAGGTATTTCCAAAAATCCCTTCTTATCTCTAGCCCACGTTATAAAAGTAAACTACTGTGCAAAAATCAACTCTCTAACATTAGTAGTTTCCGCTGTGCGTTGATGAGTCAGTCAGGACTTCTTCTTTTATATATATAGAAGATAGATTTCGCGGAGATCGGAAAGTACACTGTTTGCATCGCCCCCTAGAATCCCGTCGTCTAGGTACCAAACATTAAATTTTGAAGCCAAATTTTGAATAATAGGGTTGATGGCCAAACTAAAAATTGCTGGCCCCAAGGGATCACCCTGTTGACAGCCAACTTCAGATGACAACTCACTTGATCGGTACATCAACTTTGTTGGATCTGCATAACAGTGGAGGAGATAGTTGTATAATTCCGGAGTGTTGGATTTGATCTCAGACAGCAGGGTATCCCTGTTCACCGAATTGAAGGCATTTTTCACGTCAATTTTGAGCAACACTTCGCATTGGCCTTCGTTAAGGTAGGTGCGAAGGGCATGGACAGCGGCCTCACAGCCACCTTTAACGCCAAAGCCTAATTGGACCGGTTCAAAAAGAGGTTGTAATTTTGCTATAATGTGTCGAACTGCGATTTTAGAAGCGAGGCGGCGAAGTGTTGTTCCAACAGCAATAGGTCTCACCCCTCCGTCCTTCTTTGTGAGGGCGATAAGGTTTGCTCCATATAAAATAGGTAATATATCAGGATCGATATTACCGGAGTACATACGATTTAATAATAGGGTGATGCAACTTATCAGTTGCTCACCTGCATCACCCACGGAACGCGATGTAAGGTCCTTTAGATGTTGGGGTGAGAGTCCATCCAGGCCGGCGGCAGAACCAGGTTTGAAGGAATTTATACCATTAAAGACGTCGGCATTTTTAATTTCGAGGCAGGCCTGGTTTGCCGTTGGAGGGTCGAGAAAGAAAGGAGTTGCTGGAGCTGGGGGATGTTTCGTCTGTAAAGCCAGAAGAGTATCAGGATTATCTGGGGATAGCACGTCACTTGAGAAAAGTAATCGGGCGGCGCCTTTGAGATCTCCATCACTATTTTTTTTTTAGTTTTATTGTAAGTATTTTAAGTTGTATTCCTTAGACTCTATTTTGTACTCATAAATCATAAAGTACTTACAATAATAATATCATAGTAGTAATGCAACAGACAAATACTGGGCTAATCTTGCAGGGAGATGTACTATACAACACAATACAACAAATTCTTAATACACCAACAAGATTTTTTTTACAATTGATACCTTAATATATAAATGGTAGACAAGAGGCGGTCTTATCGCTAAAGAGCGATCTCTTCTAGACAACCTTTGGGTTGGATTACATTACAATAAACTTAAACTATACTTTCAGAGATATAAAGGGTCTCAGGCGTCAAGATTTAAATAAAGTAAAAATAAGCTTATTACTAAGTTTAATAGAAATGTAGATAGTCTCCGTGGTTAACGAATTAAATTCAGAGATGTAACAGGTCCAGACAGTAATTTTGGAGGTGTAAGGTGTTTAAATCTGGGGAACGTGATTGCTATTCGCGCATCTCATGAACGCGCGACTGCATCGAGATCGCGGCGTGTGGCCCCTTGTCGGGTTCGCAACGCGCGACAGAAGCGATGCCATAGCGATACAGACGCGCAACGGTAGCAATGCAGTCGCCGTTTTGATCCATCATCGCTTTTGCATCGATGCAAGCGCGCAATTACAGGTATGGCGTTATTGTTTGTTGACCACTGGATAATCAACTGGTACTGAACGGCGTTATAGGTCAGTCTATAACTAATATTCTGCCCGTTTCAAGTACGCGCCGCTTCATCGGAGATGTTTTGATGTCATCTAACACCATTCATGAACATCATTGCCATTGCAACTAACGCGCGGGTTTTGGCTGCCATTTTGAATGAGTTTTGCATCGTGACTGTTTCACCGGGGGCTACAGTGTAAGCGGTTCTTCAAGAGTAAATATAGGTTCTTAAAGGGTCGGCAACACGCGTGTGGTGCTCCTGCCCGTCTACCTATGCTTCGCGAGTCTAGTCGCGCGAGATAGCGCTACCCGTCACTCTCTCACAGTACTGCCCAGAAAGAGACGGGTAATTATCTCGCGCGAGAAACAGTCGCGTATGCTAGAGGTGCTGTGCACTGATAGCGAGGCGACAGTATCGCGACTATCGCGAGATTTTTGCGACTGCATCGCTTTAATGTTCATTTTATTTCAAGTTTTAATTCTTATATTATTTTCCCTGCTCAAGCAATTAAAACGGAACTAATTTGTACGAAATTTCTTTTCTTCAAAATAAAATTATGGCTTCCTGTATATTTTTACATCATTATTTTTCCGTCCCCGGGAAACGATAAAGTTTCTAATGAAAGTATATGGAATTTAAATTTGAAAGAGCCCGTTGCTCATTTAAAATTATAATAGGTACTTTTTACTTAATATTTAAATAAACTCTCAGTCTGAAGAGTTATCATATCTTAAGAGATTACATCACTACTCCATTTCCCAGATTATCGGTTTACGTTAAGTTTGCACCTGGTGACTATGGCGTCGGATACAAATGAGGTCCAAACTTAACGTAACCGGCTTATACAAATGGAGGTTTCGTTCTCGTCTGTTTTCTCCTCCAAGACTAAAGCAATATTTACGAAATTCTAGGAACTAAATAAGAAGGAAATGATCTATGCCAGATCGTTTCGATTTATTAGGAAATTATTTCAGAATTTGTGTACTAGGCGGCCGTTTTTGGCGGACTTTTGGCCAAAAGTAGACGCCTAGTTAGGGCTGCCATCCGTCCGGGATTCCCCGTCCCCGGGGCCGTCAGGGGGGGTTTTCAAAAAGTGTCCGGGGAAAACCCGGACGCTTTTTAATGAATGAAAAATAAAGCGATTGTTTTTTTAATAATATTATTTTCAGACACGTCCGGGGAAAATGTCCGGGTTTTTTAAGTCTTTGTCCGGGTTCGGAGAATTTAGAGATGGCAGCCCTACACCTAAGCCTACAGCCTAGCGAAGCGCAAAAATCAAAACGGTCCGACACAGAAGATTTCATTCCTATTCAGTTCCTAAAATTTCGTTAAGATTGGTTAAGTTTTGAAGGAGAAAAGAGACGAAAACCAAACCTCGATACCTATGTATGGAATAATGATTTCCTCTTAACACTATTATTTTTAAACAGAGTCCGCATCTGAGCTGCTTTTATCATATACACTGCATTATTTTGTTGTGGCTTGAAGAAAAACAGAACCAAAACATTTGCAAGCAAATGGAGCATTTTCCAACTAAATGTGCAGATGCAACCGTTAGTTGTAAGTATTTAGTACTTATGGCAAGAGTGGCTTAACAATAACAATAACCCATCGTTTCTCAGCGCACCATACTGCACTAATTGATCTCCTGCTTTTTTGAGCATTTAGGCGCACAATCGTAGCCAGTCTCACGCAAATAACAATAGAATACAGTGAAAAATAATTTGTCAGAAGGCTTTTCTAGGAAAGGAAAGAATGGAACACAGACGGACAGCGAATATGAATATGTTGTTCTGAATCTGAAATGGACGCTGCGCTACGGTTCTTCAGTACACTTTCTCAGTTCTTTCAGTTTCTCACAACGTCACTTTACAAATGGCTCCAGCAAAACCTCTTTCATATAAAACTCTTGCAATGTAAGTAAAGTTAATAGCTCAAACGCTCACGAGAGATTAATGACCCGCGACAGGCCAAGTCGAGCCAAGTCGAGCTAATTCAGGCCAATTCGGGCCAGTTCGGGCCGCGCCAAGGTGACTCGGTTACCTAATCTGACCTATAACGCCGTTCAGGCCAACTCAAGCAAAGTCGAGCAAAGTCGGGCCACGATTCAGACCACGCCGGCTCGAGAAGGTGACCGGCGACTTGAGAAAAGCGTAGGGATTACGTAATGTGATAGGTTTGTTTTTTGGAACTTTGCTCATTTGGGATTAAGATTCGGTGTAAAAATCGTGCCATGTCTGTGGCCACATCATTGGGTTTAATCTGAAGTGTTGTTTTAAAGGAATAGGTTTAGGAATTTTAGTTTTGCTTGCGTTTTTTCCTATCCATAGCATAAACATCCTTACATATTTTCTTTGGTCGTGGAGATAATTTTCAAAAGGTTTTTACTACAAAATGCAACTTTTCGACACGATTTCACTATAAATCGTCTTCGGCCGTTGCCTATCGTGACATATGTAGTTCCATGATGGTACACTGTTCCGTTTATTTAGTCAAGTGCCGGTAGTGCTTTCTAAATAGGAGAGAAAAAGAGCGGAACTCCGCTTCAGTCGACCCTTTTCCTGAAAATTGTAACTTGGATCTCTATAACTGAGAGTCAAGAGGCATTTTATCTACTCCAGTTGTTTTTTTTCTAACATTTATGTATAATACGAACTCTAATATCTATACTATTATAAAATTCTATATTTGTATTAAATATCAGCTTTAATGGAGAGGGGTCATGCTTTCAGGAAAACTCTTATTAGCGTGATGCAGTAGTCCTCATTTGTATATAGGCGCCATTCCAGCCTGGCGCCAGCTGTTTCCATAATTTCCTTTGTCCTCGCATCACGCCGAAACAGCTGGACAAATGTTAACCAATTTTGATACATAGATAGCTGGATATCGACAGATGGTTATACTTTTAACCCGACTACGGTATAAAAAAAAATCGCATACAAAGTTGTGGGCACCTTCTAGTAAATTATGAAGACATACATGCCGTAGCCCTTGTAAGGGTTAATAGTCTACTGCCCAAAAAAGCGGGAATGCCCGGGACTGGCGTGGCGTCGGAAAATTTCACGAGACTGAACACCCTAACAGACAATAGACAGTCGGCCAGACTGCTCGGCGCCGTCGCGTCACGACGCTGTTTATATTGTCCTAGACACGGGTAGCCGACGTCGTGACGCCCTGAGTTCACAACGTTCAGATCTGATCAATCCCTGTCACTTCAGTGCCCAATTCGGTGCGCTATTCTAATAGCTTCTTTCAGTCACACATTCAACAATTCAAGCTCAACTAATAGACAAAAAAGTAATTTTAAACCCCCGACGAAATAAGAGGGATGTTATAAGTTTAACGTGTGTATCTGTGTTTCTGTGTGTTTGTCTGTGGCCTTGTAGCTCCCAAACGGATGGATCAATTTGAGTTATGTCAGTATGTCGATATGATTCTTTCTTAGGTATATTTGGTTGGAATAGGACCAGTAGTTCCAAGATATTCGGGTTTAATTGGAACATGTGACAAGATCTCGGTCAATATTGACGAGGCTTACAATTCCAAATTTTGTAGGTTTGTTCAATTTATATGACTCATTGAATGAGAGCCTCTTGATGAAGATGGTTTACGTTTTTAATTCAGGTTATGTAGTAAAGGTATGGCGGAGATCCCAGGATAAGCAAGTACGAAAATAACCGTCAAGAATCCTTATTTGGAGGCATTGCCAGTTTAATTCAACGCTTAACTTAGTTACGATATTAATCAAGTCTTTCTTTTTAGGAGCTACGACCAGAAGGGAATAAGTTAATTGAAACGCTCAAGTAATCTTATCACTCAAAACCAGTTTGGTGGCAAAAGATAGGTTGTCCAGAAGAGCAGCCATTACTAATAAATACCTAGTATCAAAATATTCCACGAAAGTGAAAGATTGTGAGCCGTTATTAATAGAAATTGAGGCATACGAATGCTGTGTCGTAATGAAGAGACATTATTTACGGATACAGATAATAAAACGAAATTATTGGAGAGTCGATCCAACTAATCATCAAGCTTCTCGTTTCGTACAATCTGATTCATCGGAGCGTTATCTACGATATTGTCAATTTAGCTATATTTTGGCTTTATCGTGACATTACTATATCGAATAGGTGCTTGATAATTCACCCGCGTTTACTTAACCAGGATGTCCTGCTATCAATGTAACAAAATTGGCTGAAATCCGTCCAATCGTTTTGACGAGACGAGAGGACAAAGATATTTTTACGAATAGATGGCGTGGTACTGTTGCAGCTGACGCCGCGCGCTCATACACATTCTTCATCGCACTGAGGACATATCACATTTTCCAAACTATCAGTGTATGTTACGTTTGCACCTTGTGACTATGGCGTCGGATACGAATGAGGTCCAAACTTAACGTAACCGGTTTATACAAATTGAGGTTTCGTTCTCGAGTGTTTCCTCTAAAACTTAACCAATCGATAAGAATAGATATTCTGTGTCGGACCGTTTCGATTTTTCCGAAAATAATTATATAATTTGTGTAGGAGGCGCTAGGCGTCCGTTTGCGGCGGAAATTAGGCCAAAAATAGACGCAGCCTACTTAGGCTGCGTCTATTTTTGGCCTAATTTCCGGTACTTACCTACCTACACAAATATAATAATACGGACAAAAATGGAAACGGTTCAATACAGATCATTTTCTTACTATTCATTTTCTCAAATTTCGTAACGATTGGTTATGTTTGGAATTTTATTTCCTCTTAAGGTTTATCCTGAAATAATGACCCCTTGCCATAGAAAACTGATTTACAATACAATTTGTTAATAGTGTATTATTATAAGGTAAACGTCATAACCGGTGAATCGCTTATATCGCTAAAGTAGAATTATAGTTGCGAGATCTCGGATATTTGTAAATGTCAACTGTCAAATCGAGGCCCAGGGAACCTCACCGCAATTCCCCAAAAGTAGACACTGTTCTTAAAATACGTTTCACTAATTCACTGATAAAATCTACCAAAGGTTAAAAGCGAAGCCTGTGAATATCTGATTACAACTTGCTTCCCCTCCACCTTATGCCACGAGTATTAAGTCCAAATTGCCGTAACAAAATATCTAATACCAGTAACACTACTTGACACCGGGGCCAGGGTATCTTTACTATTTCCTCGCGTACAAAATATTATAACATTAGGTTAATTACAATTTGAGTCGTATGAGGATGCCTATAGATTTGATATTGCTTCTGACTCTACGTTGTAGTTTTGATGTTATTACAGGGATTGAATACGTGTGATCGATTAGGTCACCCATAAAATCGTATAATCACGTAAACGGTGAACATTAGTCCCTAATATTATGTTTGCTTACAATCGGTTAGCAAACAAGCATTATGATGGCAATCAAATGTCAATAGAAACGTTATAAACCGATTAGTGAGCGCTAAAGGTTATCGCACATCTAACCGGATCGGCACCGTCTCATCTCGAGTCGTTCAGTATTCGGTATTATTTGTATGATACTTCAAGCCGCAAAACCGAAAGAAACCGTTGATTTCAGTCAGTATTTTTTTCTTTAACTATTATAGTGAAAATGAACTTATCCTAAGAGATACTCGACGAGAGAGACTATCCTAAAAGATATCCACACTTAGTAACAGGATACTTTTACCCGGCAACAGTAAAGTAAAAAGTCGGTTCTGACTGTTCCTACCCACGCGAATGAAATTACCAGGATCTCCTAGCGATTTAATAAACGTACGGTAAAACAGGGTTACCTTCAAATGCAGGGGCTACTTTGGAAAAGTGTTTTTACGCCATATCCTTATTTTTTTTTTACTGTCTGTGGCAATGCTATACCCACCTTTAACAATGACCTAACCTTTTACTTCATATGCTCATTCGCACTACGAATATTTGCGTTTTTATAACCATTTTAAATCTATCAAAGTACCCCCAAATTTTCCTAAAGTAACCCCATTTTACGGTACACAGCTAAATACAAAAAAAGAACCACAAATTAATTTCAAAGGCTCATCCAAAACATTTCCAGTGAATCGAATCTGAATTCCAACTCAATTGTAGCAAAGCAGCGAAAATGCCAATACATTTTCTATATTCGTCAAGCCTACCTTGTCAGCTCTATGCTTTTATAACTAAAGTTCAAAATCGTTCGACAAAAACGGGCTTACCCTAAATACTTCAACAATGAAATATGAATTTTATGGCAAGCCGGTAGAGGCGGAACTGCAATGGAATGGAGTGAACTTAATTTGTTGGTTATTTTACTCGTGCTCGATGGGAATTTGTCGGTATGTTCGTTTCGAGAATCATCCGCTTCTTTTATGGATTGCGAATGAGTGTACAGTCAGGTTCAGGAGCGAAATTTTAAGATATATTTTTTTATCAGGCCTTTTTCACGGTCCAGAGATAGAGCCTGGTGACAGACAGACAGACAGACGGACATATACAGACAGATGGACAGTGGAGTCTTAATAATAGGGACCCTTTGGGTAGGAACCACTAAAAATTCGGGTGTAGTTTTTTTGTATATGTGAAATCAATCGGTCCTATTTCATTGAGATAGAAAGTCAGAAATTAAGTGCTTACTGTAAAAGTTCGACATTCCTAAAAATGGCTTGAATAGCGTGACGTCTTACTTTCATTCAGTTGAGAAATACGACCTGTACCGGACATACAAGACGCTTCGCTCAGTCGGTATAAAACTGGTACCGAAGGAATTTATCTATTCTATTTCACTCCTCATGTCTGAATAAAACAATTTCCTTCGCGAGACAAATTACCTATAAAATTCAATTGCAGTAGTAAAAGCTTTATGACTCATAATTATTTTTCACAGTCACCGCACCGCAGCCAGGTAACGACATCTTGTGAGATTGTAAAAGTACTTTATGATCCAACTCTATTTATCTAAATTTATATTGCCTAAGTTTAATATTTAAGTTCATATTGAGTTTCCCTCAGTTGAGGGAAATATAGCGAGTTTATGGTAGTCGTGTTTATCGCGCATAAGATAGACTTATAATAAAACTAGAAAGTTACAACTTCGCCCACATACCTACAATTATTTTCTTTGTCGTAGTTGGGTAAGAAGTATCCTGCAACTATCTTTGAATGTCCAGCAAACAAATTTATTAAAAAATCCGTCCAGCCGTTACAACACAGATAGCGCCAGATTGGCATGGCGCCGGGCTCCCATACAAAACAAAAGGCGATCCTAAACCGCGCTATTAAGATTTTATCCAGAAAGCATGACCCTTCTTCATTGGAAAATGATTCTCAATACTAATCTAGAACTTTATATTAAGACCTATATTGGTTTAGGGACAAAAATAGAGGAGACGTTGATCGAAAGTTCGCATTTCAACTAAGTTCTGATTTTGATACTCCTAGGTATACTTATTCTGACAACTAACTCGAGTCAGTTTAAGGGTCCTTTTTTGTGTATAAGTACAAATCAAAACCGCTCTCTTCCATTCATAATACGACTAAAGATTTTATGATACAATGGCCTTAAAACAAAAGAAAGACCTTAGCCCCCTCTCGCTCTCCAACAATCCGTACTTCAAAATAGCATCAGCACGTAGAGGTCAATGTTAATTGGTTGCCGAAACACGACCATTTTCCCTTGAACTCTTCCTCCCCTAACACAGGTAACAGGGTGGTTTACGGGGTGAAATTCTAGAGGTCTCGTTACGCTGGGCGGTTGTTGGATCAATACTGTGATAGCGATAGCTACTTATGTGTGGGTGCGTTTTCCCGTTTTGTTTTGCGTAGGCTTGATACGGGTTATTGTCATAGCGTTATCTTGTCGCTTTAATCCATTAGACTATAGCTTTGATTGACATTTGGTCGTTTTGATTGTGGTTGTAATTTATCCCATTATTTTTATGAATGTCTCAAAATTGCTGTACTCAAATGCTCATAGTACTTAACCACTTAAGTAGAGTTGCCCAACTCTATCGTACTTATTAAGAAGTTTCTATTTTTAAAGTCAGTTGAAAATATGTCATTCATGTATGAGTGATATTCTCAAATGTACATTGCTCTATTTATACATGTAGCTATTTTCTTAAAACATATTTCATTAAGTTATTAACTTAGAGCGCAAACTGCATTTTTCAAAGTCCGTATTCCTGCTACAATAACATGAAAAGCAATACTTCAGTTCGTGAATTTCTCAAAGAAAATCAAGATGATTCCCCGCGGCTTCCTTCAGTCGCCTTCATAGTTTTTTTTTTTAAACGAACATAGGTACATTGTAATGGAAACTTTGTAGAAGTTTGATGGCAATTTCACAATAAGGAGTACTTATAGTTATCATTATCAGAAACAGAAGATCGTGATACGTGTACCTACTGTATGTATTCTGTGTGTATGTGTTTTTCAAGCTTCGTAGGGCTTAAGGTTAAATAAAAAGTGGAACAAATTGATTGGCCGTGGAGGGAAACAGCCTTAAATCCTTAAGTAGCTAATTTAGAAGAAATATTTGATAGAATAAAAATTTGATAGATATTAAGAAATATTTTATATTTTTAAAAGAAACAAATCTGCATTCAAAGATCTTCTTTCATATTATATTTGACAAACCCGGGAATCGAACAAGCTAAAATATTAAAAATAAACACTATCTATTTTATTCTACGAACCGATAGGATTATAATTATTTATTATTCAGGATAAAAATTTTCTAATAAACTCGGTCTTATAAAAGAAAGAAATACACATACAGTGAAACATAGAACCTCCTTCTTTTTTGGAAGTCTGTTAAAAAGTACGTGAAATACACATGTTTTATTTCAATCATCAATTCTAATACCAGGATTACCAGGGACACGTGAACATTAAAGAAAAACATTACCTTTACTTATTTTTTTTTTATGGGCATAACGCCGAAACTGCTAGACGGATTTTAATCAATTTGGGTACAGAGACGCCTTGACACCCAAAGATGGTTATAGGATACTTTTACCGGACTACGCGCTACGTTATGAAAAAAGTTTTAGGCGGACGAAATTGCGGACACCTTCTAATACCGTTATAAATGTCTAATCGCATGTAATTCCCAAGACAATGACCTTCGAAAGCTCAGCCTAACATGTCTCCTTCCAAGACATAAAACATATAACAAAAGGGCCGAAGATAATCACGACATAATCAATCAATGACGTCAGTCATCTGTCTCTTTCCATCCTTCGTGGGTGAGCGGGATGAAACACGAAGCTGGAAGTAGGTAATTGAGTTTTTGTTCGGCGTTTTCGGCATTTGTGACAGATTGACGCGTTTATCGATTGGGACGTAAACGAACAAGGTCCTAGATTATAAAGGGAAGGTTCTGTATTGTAAATTCTGTTAACGTGCTACGGATTGTATTATGATTATATGACGTATGCAGATCATTACCATATGAAAGCTGGTTCTAGCGCCACTATCCCGGGGCCAGACCGACGCTTGTTCGGCTTATAGGCTGTTTCATTGTAGCACTTTTAAATTCTAATCTAAGACAGTCCACAATCCGTGACACAGAATTGATAATAGTATAGAAACATTCGTTACGGCTCTGTGAGTATTTTTTTACGTTTTCAACCCCTATATCTCCGCCATTTTCAAAAACATTCATATGAATCGGGTGAGAAATGCGACCTGTAGGCGAGAACACCCAGATATCCGGTCTAAACATCCAAACATTCGGACACTTAAAGCCTGACCAGAAATATATGAGGATCGTCAAGAGGGCGCTATTTATAAGATTTATATGCCAACAATTTGGCAACCAATCGCAACGCACTGTAATGACATTAGATTAAATACCTGTCATGTCCCTCGTAATATCATTGAATCGAATGCACTCTTTTCCTGACTGTTTTTCGTGTAGTAAAACACGTGTACACTTTATTTATAATATTACGTTCTCGACTGAATGGTTTTCGGCATTTTCTTTGAATATTTTTAAATATTTGTATTTTAAACAAACCACCACGAATGACATTGACATTGTTGACAAACCATCATGAAATCATTGCCAGTGTAAGAAATTAGTTCTAGTGAAATTCCGCATTATGGCGCATCCTCATATATTTCTGGTCAGGCTTTACTAAAGATTTTTTTGGCCAAGTTGTAGCAGAGGTTTCGCTCGCTCGATCTATTAATTATTACCTTTGAAACATCCCTCGTAGGAGTCCGACTTTGTGGCTCCAAATCTCGAGCCAATCAACTGAACGTTTATTACGGAACCTTTACAGCCCTCAAATCGTATAAGGACGTAAGTTAATGGAAAAACATGTCACTTACGTCATTTAATTCATATAAAACCCGGTTACATCTCGTAAAATCGGGGTTTATGGCGAAAATCCCTCGGATATATAATACGGAATAAAAGTTAGTATCGATAAAAAGGTTTCACTTTCAGCGACAGAAAATGACAAATCGATAATAAATGATAAACATATATTAATAGCCAGCAAAGGATGAGCGAGACTCGCGCAAGAGGAGTTCCGTGCCACTGCCACACGAAAAATACCGATGAAATAGAAAAAAACTATTTAATAATATCGATACCTTAGTTCACACTCGTACTAATAACATTTTACAGTTAAATTTAAACCAGAGAGTTGTGCAATTGCAACGACTTTCTCCGAAAACTTGGCACGGTTAATTGTGCTCTAAGGTATCGCTATATGCCCTACCAGTTTTAACTTTTTACAATTTGTTTTATTATGATTATTTATAACGGACTACACTTGTCGCCACAGCATGAGGGGTTACTGCGACAACAAACTAATTTAACATTGCCCGGGTTCATAGTATTTAACCTAACCTGTAACTCGCTTCGCTACTGAAATAATAGCCCTATTTGTTGAATAGGAATGCGTCAGATGTAATGCAATAGTTCATACCTGCTAATTTACAAGCTCGCTCCACTCTGCTGCTATCCTCACATCCGTGTAGTATCATTATTTGTGTTCCTTCATCTCACAGGAATCTCCTCTCACAGGATTGTCGTCTCCTTTCTGGAAAAGGTATATACATGACTTCCATTGTCATGTATTGTTTGCGCCTTGTATCTTAGCATAAAATTGACATTACCAGACTATTTATCTCTGTGTAACGTCTTGCAGTTAATATATTAAAACATATGATACAGTATGAAGTCAGTTCCCCACAGTCCTCAAGGAATACACCATTTACGAGGATTGGACCTGATCTCATCCATTACGAACTTCAATCACTCGACTGCGACTGCGACAGAGCGTTGAGGGGATACGAGGAGCATGTTAAGCCAGCATATAAGGACCATCAGATTCGTCAATCTTCCGGTCAAATAAATAGGTACAACTAGGTACAAATAGATAAGTAAGGAGAATATCTCTCCACATAAGTTACCCGTTCCCAATGCGTCCCCGGTCAAAACGGATGCTATCACATGCCCGGGAAAGCATCCGCCTGACTGGGCGATGCGTATAAAACTGCAAATAATGTGTAATTATATTGGCAATAAGAGACACAAAGCAACAAACTTAACTGATAGAGCAGGCGAGCTGAGCAATCACAGAATTAATACGTTTGCACTCCAAGGGTCCAAAAACAAACTAAATTGCCTTGTCAAAGAAAATAATTGAATAGTAAAAATAAGAAATTCAAATATCTCACCATAGACAATCTAAGAAGAGTCAGTAACGTGGAAAGCCAAGACGTTGTCAAAGAAGTATGAATATAATCGCGAGTCGTCGCGACACTCCCGCCGCGGCAAGTTAATGAAGAATAGTAAGTGTAGTCATTAAGTGTTGAGTCCATTCTTTGATTTTATCCATTGCCTGGACTGCGGCAGCTCTCTTAAGTTTCTCATTTCTAGGTAGTGTAGATGTAGATTCGACTTCATCAATTACGACATCTTCAGATGTTGTGTTTGCGTTGTCCTTTTCAGTATTTTCTGTCATCGAAATATCTATTGTGTGTGCGTCTCTCGAAAGGTCAATTGTGTCAGTAATATCAGCTGTCTCAACATCCATGTCCTTTGATGGCTGAGGTAAATCTTCAAGTAATGGTACTGATACATTATGCTCCACTTCGGAACTTGTATCTAAAGAGCCATGCGACGAGTTAACTTCATGCAAGGGCTTATCCAATTCGAGTGGGTATAAATGTCCAATAGATCTTGTAAATATTGTGTCTCCCACTTTCACTCTTGCGACTCTACACAATCCGTCTGTACTGCGCAGTAATTCACATATACGACCTACTTTCCAATTTCCCCGATTTTTACTATCACTTTTGATTTGAACTGTATCACCAATGCAAGGTTCATTGTGAGATTTTATTCTCGATTGATTGGGTGAATGACTGCTACGTTCTCTTAAGCTTAATAGGTATTGATTTATGAACATATCCTTGTACTCGTTCATTATTATTTCTCCCCGTTTCCATCCTTCTATGAGTCGCTGTTTGGTAGATGTTGTTCCTGTAGCTATGTTATCTTCCAAGTTCTGCAGGTTAATGCATTTTCCTGGTGTTAGGAAATCAACAGGTTTCAGTATGTGATCCAACTCAGATGACACATAGGTTAGCGGTCTAGTATTGACTATCGCTTCAACTTCTTTGATGATAGTTAGCAACTCGTTGTCGTTAAGAAGATGTTTCTGTAGGGAACGTTTGAGACAATGTTTCACTACTCCTACAAGTCGTTCATAGACACCTCCGTGCCAAGGCGCTAGTTGAGGTATAAATTTCCATCTAATCCCCTTTTCTGTGAGTTCTCTCACTGTTAGTATCTCTGATAGCAATCTAAATTGAAGTGCATTATCTGATAATATCAGTGTAGGAATACCCCTGGAAGCTATAAACCGACGAAATGCGAGAGAGCATTCCTCTGCTGTCATGTCTTTTACAACTTCGAGATGAATAGCTCGAACTACTAAGCACGTAAATAGACAAATCCAACGTTTTTCTTGATCCTTGTTTGATTTTACTAACACTGGACCGAAGTAATCCACTCCTACGTAAGTGAATGCTGAAGTATATTTCACCCTTTCTGGTGGTAAAGCAGGTGTATCTGGTAAAGCGTATGGACCGCCACCATGCTTCACACATTGTGGGCATTTGCTTAGAATTCTTTGTACTTGAGTTCGTCCCTGAGGAATCCAGAACTTATGTCTTATTATGCTTAAGGTATGTGATACACCAACATGATAGTTCTCGATATGTGTCTTCATGATGATTTCCTTGGTGAACTCACATTGCTTAGGTAAGAGAATAGGATGTTTAGCATCATAGGATAAATCTGAATGTGTTAAACGACCATCACACCGGATAACACCGTCCACATCTTTGAACAATCCTAGATTTCTAGTAAGATTAGTTATTTTATCTTTTGATTCATCTGGAAAAAACTGTTTCTGTAATTTTATTATTTCCTGTATCTCCGAATTCGTTCCTGTTTGAATAGTCGAAGGTGTTGTAAGATTATCTTGAGGTAAGAGTTCATTAGACTCTTCCATACATGCATCTTCTGTATTATTTTCCTTTGAAACTTGGTCTTCCTTTTCAGAATGTAGCTCAAATTCTGACGTATTCGGAAGAACCTCCCCCGCCAGAAGAATGGCGTCCGTAGTTAGTTCTGTAGGCCAGTTGATTGACTTCATGGATAGAAATGTCGGACCATATAACCATCGTTTCAGATCTTCACTGGTTTTCATTGGTCTTGTCGCTACATCTGCAGGATTAAATATCGAAGGTATGTATTTGATTACCAATGACTTAATTCTTTTTATTTCGTCTACCCTTCGTGATACAAAGGTATCCAGTAGTTTATCAGTTTGACACCAATTTATCGCAATTTGGCTATCTGACCACAAGGTTAGTTGTGTGACGTTTGCTTTGATGTATTTCGTGATGAATTGAATCAATCTGGTTCCAATGAGAACTCCTAGTAGTTCTAAACGAGGAATCTTCAAATTCTCCAGATCCTTCAAAGGTGTCAATCTGGATTTTCCCATGACAAATTGTATATTGTTGTCTTGCACTAGGTAAACTACAGCAGCGTAAGCCTTAGTGGAAGAATCTGTAAAACAATGTAGTTGAACTTCTTTGTTGTTCAATATGTTTCTTGGTAAACAGATCTCTTTGATTAAATCAAAGTCCTTTAAAATGTTCTTCCATTGAACTGACGTTTGTTCTGGTAACGCTGTGTCCCAATTTAGTTTCTTCTCTTTCCATAGAGATTGGAAAAGAATCTTGGCAGATAAAGTTATAGGTGCAGCAAATCCACATGGATCAAAAATTGATGCAACAGATTTCAATATTCCTCTTTTAGTGTATGGATTTTCTTTATTCTTCACCCTCAGTTGAAGTGAATCTTCTTTTAAGTTCCAGTTTAATCCTAAAGTTCTTACCATTTTATCATCACCAATGTCTGGAATTTGTTTCATAAATTTCTTTGAGTTAGAACTCCATTCACGTATGTTCATTGAAATTTGCTGAAACACTTGTTTCACATTCTTATACAAGTTCATTGCTTCTACGATGCTATCTGTACCAGTTAAAAGATTATCGACATATATGTCATTAGCTATATCTTTTGCATGTTTTGAATTTGAATTCAGCAATAGATGTCTGATGGTTGCATTCAATAGAAACGGCGAACTAATTACTCCAAAAGGAACTCTAGTGAATCTATAGTGCAAAAGATTGTCCACAGTAACTGGTTTATTAGTATCTTTTAGCCATAAAAATCTAGTGACATCTCTGTCCTTTTCTTTCAAACCCATTTGAAGAAAAGCTTTTTCTACATCAGCAGTTAATCCTATGGTATGACATCGGAACCTTATTAGCAGTCCTGTTAGGTCTTCCAACATTTTTGGTCCACAGTATAAACATTCGTTTAGACTTTTAGTATCTTTTGAATTTGATCATTCAACGTTTTGTTGTAAGCTGACAGAGTTTCTGTGTCAAGTCTCTTCATGAGACCAATTAGTCGACCATAAGCTAAGAGCTAAGTTGTAATTAGTTGGTAAATCAGGAGGATATTCTTTCCAAGGCCAAGTGACATAATAACGGTTGTCTCTGATCTCCGTAGTTTCATTGAAGTTTTTGATTGCTTCCTCCTCCCTGTTCATACTTGGAGAGTCCATAATACCGATTGATTCTAAATCCCATAAATGTTGTATGCTAATATTATCAAGAGTGATCCACCTCTTAGTCCATTTGTTTTCATAAGAAGATTGAAAGTATGTAAGTACGTTCAAGTCATCATTATGAGACGTGTTCTCGGTTTTCCCGGATAAAATCAATCCAAAAATTGAATCTAAGAGATATAGGTTTTCTTCAATGACCTTCGAATCTCCTTTTCATTGGCATTGGAGTTCTTGCAAATGTGGAGAAAAAGGATCCAACTTTGTTGAAACGATTTTCCGTTCTTTTAAACTTGGGCTTTGCTTTATTAAACCGTTTATTGGACTTCATCGATCTAATATGTAGAGCATCAGTTGTGTATCGGACTTCTTCGGATCCGTTTTTGTGATTAAACCCTCTTGCATCTTCCTTTGCCGTGATAATGATGTTTAGTTGTTTCCTCATTGCTTCAATAGATTCAGATTCCGATTTTAATCTCATTTCATACAGTATATCTTCCGGAAATTTCTCCATAATCAAGAATCGTAAGTGATTATGAGATGTATCTTCTCCCATAGATTGTAAGACACGCAGATGTTTCTCAATTTCATCTAGAGTCTTTCGACAATCCTCAAATCTAACCGCTGGCTTTATTTTGTAAAGAGTGGCATAGTGGGCATCTATGACATGTTCACGCTTCCCATATCTTCCCTTTAAAGTATCCACCGCTATTTGGTAGTTCTCGTTGGTAGTCTCCAAGCCTTCAATCATGTTTTTTGCCTCTCCATCCAAAGAAGCCTTCAAGTATAGAAGCTTGTCCACATCTCGTAGGTTTCTTTGACCTATATTCGAATAAAATTGATCCCAAAATGGAAACCAACCCATAATGTCTCCTTTGAACTTCTGCAAAGTCAATTCAGGCGGTTTACTGCGATTATCCGAGAAGGTAGATGGCTCCTTCACTTGTGAGTTCTTATCGGCTTGAATGGTTACGTTAAGTTCCGCTAACATTTCTTCACCTTGCAATTGAGAAGTAGTAAGGTTTGAAATCTCGTCCGCGTTCGGTGTACTACTGACATTAAAATATTGATAGAGATCAGCATTGAAGCGATTAAGCATTGATTGTAGCTTTGAGGCGTTGATCGCACTCTGTTCTCGCTTCTCATTATCCCAAGGACGATTCACACACAATGTTTCTGCCTCCTTTGACAGTACTAAAATGCTTGACGCAAAGGTATTCAGACGACTGAGTAAAATTCCCTCCATGTTTATTCAATTCTGAAAATATTTTAAGTATCTAGTTGACACATTCATTGATGCATGATATTTAAAGTCGCAATGTTCATTATTAAGTTATTGACATTATCAATAATCTAGCAGAAAGTATAAAATTATTTGTAAGTTATTTAATTAATTAATAAAATGTTTTCATATATTTAAAGAAAGAAAGGTTCTCTTTAAACTGTTAACAGATCCCTACATTATATTTGTAAGTTGAAAAAATTGTTTAAATGTCAAAACAAAAATAATAAAATATTTCATAAATTATAAGTCTCATATGCTGCTGACTGTACTTGCATTATAATTGTTATAGAATGGAATAATATTTGTAATATTTATATTGCAACATGAAAGTAAACAATTGGACAGAAAATTATATGAAAATTCTCTCTTTCATATAATTTGGAAACTAGAGATTATGGTTTGACATACCTGTATTAAATATTATTCATAAGTTTTATGGATGTCTCGAAGTTCATGAGAATCATAAATATTGTTGTTGGTTTATAACTTCATAGGAATTATCCGGTAGAAATCTCTCCTTATTGTAAACCTATGACAATAATACACATTTCCTAAATATATGCAGTTATAACGTTGTTGTGAAATATATTCAAATAAATCTGTTTTATTGACGCATCTCTATTCAACTTTATATAACCTATGGCTATTATTGTAGCGAGTTTGTTTCAAAATAAACTTGGATACTTAACAAGATAATTTATAACCTAGTTTAATGTGATCAGTATAGAGTCGAGTATAATATAGTTAGAGCACATATTTTATATAAAACGAGAAAGTAAATCAGAGAAATATCTCATAAATGTTGATAAACATGATTGTTTTGATATTTGGTTCGTACGACAAATACTCACCTTATGTTCACGATTTAATAAGTCAATGATATTAACACCCTTTTTACACATCACTTTATACATTTATTCATCGTAATCACAATGAATATACACCAAATAACACTATTTATCACCATATCTGAATAAAAGATTTCGAAAGGTACAATTTGGCGGCGTTAAACAACCATTTTTTCAACAACTGGCAAAAGTGACATTAGGACTGCGTACAACAGCGGCATATTCGATTATACGCTGCAATCGAATTGTCAGTCGATCAAATTTGTCGTCGAACAATAAATGTTATTTATTTGGTGGTAAATGGGTAATAAACACAACACTTTATTTATTTTCAAATAGCATAGACGAAGTGGTTGACTTCATCGCATAATAATCGTAAGACGTAAAATATAGTGAATAAAATAAAATCGCCGATGTTTCGATACTCGGTGCATAAATCGTTGTTCATAGCATATTTGACTCGTTTGAAATAATCCGAATAAACAATCGATGATGTAAATATGACGCATCGTATTCATACCTCGAATCGATCTATTAAAATCAAGTATCGATTTGAAGTATCACCGTACATTCTAGAATTCGTCACAACTATCGAATCGTCGTGATTTGTCCGCACGAACTATAATCGATTTTGATTATCTCATTTTGAGTATAATACGAATTGTAATACTTTAGTAAACGTCTGACTCACCACTTTACTTTCAAATACGCAATAATTTTGGTTAGGCAATCTAGCTACTAAAGATTTGTATGAAAACTATTACACCACAGTCTGACACATTTAGGCTGAAAATTATACCATAATTTATCAAGTAATCGCAATACCGAATTCTAAACTACGGCCAGTGATTCTAACAACACTTCCCTCAAAGTGCCACCAGAATCCCAGCACCTCCACCAGAATTTGTCGCCACAGCATGAGGGGTTACTGCGACAACAAACTAATTTAACATTGCCCGGGTTCATAGTATTTAACCTAACCTGTAACTCGCTTCGCTACTGAAATAATAGCCCTATTTGTTGAATAGGAATGCGTCAGATGTAATGCAATAGTTCATACCTGCTAATTTACAAGCTCGCTCCACTCTGCTGCTATCCTCACATCCGTGTAGTATCATTATTTGTGTTCCTTCATCTCACAGGAATCTCCTCTCACAGGATTGTCGTCTCCTTTCTGGAAAAGGTATATACATGACTTCCATTGTCATGTATTGTTTGCGCCTTGTATCTTAGCATAAAATTGACATTACCAGACTATTTATCTCTGTGTAACGTCTTGCAGTTAATATATTAAAACATATGATACAGTATGAAGTCAGTTCCCCACAGTCCTCAAGGAATACACCATTTACGAGGATTGGACCTGATCTCATCCATTACGAACTTCAATCACTCGACTGCGACTGCGACAGAGCGTTGAGGGGATACGAGGAGCATGTTAAGCCAGCATATAAGGACCATCAGATTCGTCAATCTTCCGGTCAAATAAATAGGTACAACTAGGTACAAATAGATAAGTAAGGAGAATATCTCTCCACATAAGTTACCCGTTCCCAATGCGTCCCCGGTCAAAACGGATGCTATCACATGCCCGGGAAAGCATCCGCCTGACTGGGCGATGCGTATAAAACTGCAAATAATGTGTAATTATATTGGCAATAAGAGACACAAAGCAACAAACTTAACTGATAGAGCAGGCGAGCTGAGCAATCACAGAATTAATACGTTTGCACTCCAAGGGTCCAAAAACAAACTAAATTGCCTTGTCAAAGAAAATAATTGAATAGTAAAAATAAGAAATTCAAATATCTCACCATAGACAATCTAAGAAGAGTCAGTAACGTGGAAAGCCAAGACGTTGTCAAAGAAGTATGAATATAATCGCGAGTCGTCGCGACAACACTTTCTATTCAACTGTACACAATCTATGAAAATTTAAAGTTTTTACATTGGGGTTGAAAAGTTAGTTATATCTCAGATAGACAAATAGTCAGTTATTCATTACAGGATTACTAAACGTTTAGCATAACTATGACACGCGACTCTTTGTCGCGCGACAAATACTATCTGTCACTTTCCTGTCAATACTGCGCGAGCAAGACAGGTGACGCCAAGTCACGCGACAAGCGAAGTTGCGTCAAGATACATATGCTAGCCCCGCAGGTTTCAAGTACCAGGGGCGTTAAACAAAATTCCAGAATTTCGTTGTCAAACGGTATACCCGTCTCAGTCTCTAGCTAATAGATTGAAAGAGATGGGAATAGCATTTTTAATGCTAGGTATATAGATTGAAAGAGATGGGAATAGCATTTTTAATAGTAACGCTCCAGCTCTCCAGCTAAGGTTATAAACGTCAATATGTCATTAGAAACCAGAAACCTTTTACAACCGATTGAAAGAAAAGTTCTCTCTCAACCTTGACGCTGGCAGAATTGTCCCAATGGACAGTAGCCATTTATTTATAAAAAAATTGATTGAAAGTTCTCTCTAATCCCTGACGGGACCAAGGAGCTTAGTATATGCTAGGTCCATGGACGGGACAGAGATAATCGAACGTACTTCGGCGCATAGAGAATTTTTAATACTTTTATACTTTAAAAACAATCAACATCAAATTGTCTTTAAGCTTATGTCAGAAATGTTTACCTGTGTTGTGATAATAAGCGCAATATTTTGTATTTATGAATAAATAAATATACACAAAGTAAAAATAAGTAATGGTTTTGAAAATGGCCACAGAAGTGAGTAAGTACATAATATATCGTTATTAGTAGCAGTACTGGCTCAACTTAAATCACCATGAATGAAACTTTAAATTAATAGATTAACTTGAAAACGTTTTTGTGGCACTAAGGCTACTTGTCGCAGCATCCTACCTAGGTGTTAAAATTAAAAGTGTGGTTCGCTTACGCCGCTGGGTACACTGCGCTATAAAATACGTATGATGTTGGAGCAAAATTCGCCAAGTTCAAGTGAGACTGGGCTGGTCTCGTTAAGCCGCATGCACGGGTGGGCTTTTATTATAGTCATGCTAAGTGGGTGTCGCTGAAGACGGCGAAGCCAAAGAAGACGGAGACAGAGATGGCGGGACCCGGTATTAATTAAAATCTAAATATCTTTCTAATAGTAAGCAAAATACCGAAATTGAATACCGGTATTATGTATGGAACTCAATACCGGTATACGATCCCTGGTTTAGAGACATTTCCTAGTCGACTGGTCGGCAGCAACGTAAAATAAGGAGTTGTGGAGATCTGAACCGAGAGGCTTTTGCCTAGCAGTGAGACACTTTAACGGGCTAGTAAAAAAAAACAAAGCTACATTTCGTATCGCAAGCACAGTACCTACATCGTTTTATCAAATCTATATACGCTCGTTGTGGCTAATTTATCCAAAATATATGACAGGAAACTGATAACAGTTGGAACGTTCGTATAACTAACCACATCAGGGGGCCTAACTATGATGGTTGCGTTTATCATGTGATAAAAGCCACCATTATAGGCCCGCTGGTTTATGTACAAATAGATGTTTATGTTTGTGTAGGTACAAAAGCACTAACTCCCAGAATGTACAAGCATGCCACAGTAAAGAATTTTGTGTTCTATTAAATATGGGCGGCGGGATTCGGACTGTTTTATAGTGAACTAGGAGGCGCCCGCCACTTCGTCCGCGTTTTTTTTCTTTGCTGTAGACGGCTAAAAACTTAAAAAGTAACATATAACCATCCTAGGACGGCCAGCTATCCCTGTACCAAAATTGGGTAAAATTTGTCCAGCCGTTTCGGCGTGATGAACAATGGAAATTACGAGTATGACCAACAGATGGCGCCAGACTGGCATGGCGCCGCGTGCACAAAACAAATGACGATCCTGCATCACGCTACTATTTTTTTTCCTGAAATCATACCCCCCTTCAATACAAATCTAGAATTTTATAATAGTATAGATATGGCTCGAATACGGCGCTGTTAGAGTATAGGTAAAAAAAAAATCTCTATCTATGTACGCTGTTTCCCCAGATAACTACGAGTATATACTATTACGCGTTAACATTACGCAATGTTGATATGATTGGTCGTAATTTTTGTCGCATTGCCTCTTACTAATAAATATTCGTTCGGCTGCTGCGGATCCCGCACTTTTATTATCTACGACTAAGTTGCTTATAGATTTTAAATCAACAATAATACCTACTTGTTTCATTAGACGCCACACCGCCTTACATTTATTATTAGTGGTTTTGATATATTTGTTATTTCCTGACCTTTGATGCACGTGTATATACACACCGTTTCAATGAGTGAGAACACACTGGAAGAATATAGAGTTCGAATACTAGTGTGTGTTCTGTGTGTTTTAAAATGTGGTATTTTCCGACTAAAGTAAAGTTGTCTTTTTCTATGACAACAATTCCAAATTCCACTGGTTAAGTTACGCCCTTTGTTTGATAGCTTATTCTTATTTTCGGAAAACACAAACTATAAAATAGTAAAAACAGATTATAGAACTTTTCATACCCATAGTCGCATCATTTTTATTAAGGATATCAGAAAAAGAAAGAGCTGACAAACAATACAAATATTTGCGTTCATTATCTTCGCAATAACTTTAATTTCATTGTCGTTCTTGTTTGGCGGCATTTGTTGCAGGTCCAAGGTTTTCGTGTCTTGTCCATTAAGTTTAGTTTACCTAAGTTTTTTTTTACACACAGCACACTTTCGTGTTGGTGCTAATGTTAACTGCAGTTTTTAGGTATTGGGAATTGTATAATGCTAATACGTTGTAGACTTACATTAAATATTCATTTGTTTGTCTAATTAAGTTGTGTTATGAATTATGATGTTAATTTGTCATATACAGCAATGTACCTCAAAGCAGCAATGTATAGCGTCCAACAGCAACCTGAATATCTGTAAACTAACGGAAATGCCACCGCTTCGACAGTTTTTTGAGCTACGCAAAAAATATTGATTTACACAAAATAAACAAAAATATATGCAGCTTCGAAAAAAAAGTTCGTCGATGAAATCGATTCTATCAACCATTCATAATCGTTAGATTTGGCAAGCAACATGTCTTTGCTACATCACTACAAACATTAACAGATAACTGTCAAATGTGTGTTTAAAAAATCACTGTAGCACAGTCTAAGAAACAATACAGTCGGTCGACGAAGGCGTCTAGACAGGGCAATCGTGCGGGGTGACAGAGGCGGCGGCGGGAGGGGCGTTCCCCATGTGTCATACGACGAAATTGTTAGTAATGAGGGAACTAACTTTGAGGGCTGACGCGTCTTGCAACTTACAATTTTATTGAAATGGTGCATACGACATGTGCTGTGCGACAATGCATGTCGACATCTTATAAAAATAAAGAACTACGATTCCATAGATTTCCTCGGTCAATAGAAAGGTAAATATTATATTTTTAATATTATTTTATAGTGCTTAAGTAATAAATTTTCTCATGTCATGCTAACGTAAACAAAATTGCGGATGTAAAAGCGTTAGGCCTGCCAGTAAAAATTGAAATACCGCAGTAATATCGCTAATTGTTTGTTTCTGTGTACCTAAACAAAAATATATAATGATATGATATGTCCACTGACCTCCATGATATGTCACATGAATTTTTAAATTCAAAATGTCGGACATGATTTATAGGTTATTTTAAGTAATTACGAGTTTGACCTTTACTCCCCCACTGCCGTCGTCATCCATTTTTGTATATTTTCAATATTTTATTTTACTTCAACAAATTTTTATTACATTAAAAAAAAGTAATTACGAGTTACGTAAGGTTTAAGACTTTATTTAAAAAGTAAGAAATTGTTTGTTTATGAATCATCTGATTTTTAAATAAATTTGAGGGTCCGCGGGGTACCCATTACGAAAATGAAGTCCATTTTGATATCCAAGATGGCGGACATTATTTTTTCTTAAAAATCGATATGGGTGTCATCTCCGAGGTTCCTGGGGGTTCCAATTACGAAAATGACGTCCATTTTGAAATCCAAGATGGCGGACGTCACTTTTTGAAATGGGTGTTGATGTCTGTAGCAGTGATATCAACCATCCCAAAATGGATTTCATTTTTGAAATCTACACCCCCAAAAACCTAGAAAACGACACCCATGTCGATTTTTTCAAAAAAGTGACGTCCGCCATCTTTATTTCCAAAATGGACGCCATATGTAAAATTAGTACACATACATGAAACCTAAAAACATTACCCTCCTTTTTTGGGCAGTTGTGTAAGTCTGTGACAACCCTAGGTAAGTACGGTAACCTTGAGCGGTGTCGGCATTTACGCAAACATCAAAGGCGTCGGCCCACTGTTACTGTAGTAGGAAGTTAGCGTTATGACCACCTGAAGAGATGCGGACGAAGGATATAGAGGTTACAGATGGCATGCTATTGAGCTGATTCAAGGTACAAAGGGCCTGTAATATTTATTACATTTGACGTTTAATAAGATATACAGATAGAATAAAAAAAAACTATAGAAAGCTATAAAAGCTCCAACTTCGCATAGGCCATCTGAGTATTATATTTTATTGGTCAGTAGTGTAATTTAGTCGTGGGGTGTGGTGACGACTGGCTACGAAAACTTGCTAGAGATTCGTGCAGGGGCAAGGACCGCAGTATCAGCCGTATCTATGATACGGCGCCCCAGGGGTCACTGGGGCTCCGACGTGTGCCGTTTAGGAGCTCGATACAGGGCCTTAGTTAGTCAGCATGCGTTTATCACTGAGTGTAGTCGTGTCTAACTCGCTCAGATGACTCGCGAAGCGCTAATTTGTAACACATTTCACTCGCTGCGTCCTAAGTCACGTAACTTTGGAGAAACTGTCACATTCAGTTTAGCTTTGAACTACCTCACCACTTAGCTCGCACATCTCTAATGGAAATGCAGGTACTTAGGAAATTTAAAGCCTGAAAAAATTACAGACTGGTGAGTTTCTTTCGGCGTTTCTTCTAAACAGTGGTCTCCTCTTGTGAAATGCAGGTAGACTCAGACATGAAAAGTACCCTTGTGGCCTACATGCAGAATAAAGTTCTTTATTTCATTATTATAACTACCAATTCACTGTGACGATTCCCATGTAAATCGGATAAAAATACGCGGCGCGGGTTAATCAGTGTTATCGCGAAACAAATTAATTACCAAAACATTTTGCGCCGTCGAGGCGCGAAAATTTTCCTTACACAACTTAAATAACTAGGCTAAATTACAATTGCACGTAAAAAAATTACTCCATATCTTTTTAACGTCTTGCCGTGCTTTGAGAAGTCTGCTTCTTATCAAAAAAAGAACGGCTCTTAAAAAAATAATCCTACTTCAAAGCGAATGCATGAGTTTTCAAATCCTTAAATAAATGACAGTTCTGAAGTAACTTATACAACAAAATTGAGAACCTACTCCTTTTTAGGGTTCCGTAGTCAGCTAGGAACCCTTATGTTTTCGTCTTGTCCGTCTTTCCGTCTATCTGTACGTCCGCAGCTTAGCTCCGTGATCATTAGCTAAATTTGGTATGAGTTGTATAAATAACCGACAAAACGGTAATATAAAAACAAAAAAAAACTTTTTTTTCGGGTCCAATAAATAGCGCCCCCCTCCTCAAAAAATAAGGAAAAATTCACGAAAACGAGACCTTATATACTTTCAATGAAAACTATATTGAATAAAATAGGTCGAGCCGTTTTTGAGTTATCGCAAAATTTCATAATTTTCTTTAAAATGACGTAAGTGCCGCACGGTGTCCTTATACTTCGAAGTTCGAAGTTACACATATGAGTTAAGTGCCATACTGCATTAAAACATTCCGCTCAATCTGGCGCGTATAATCGATAATTTCGATAAGCTAATATAATAAGTAATTACAGTTACTTTGGCATTTACGACCTTTTTATAGAGCTTAGTGTGCGTGTGTGCGTCATGTAAGCCAGTCGATGTTTATAAAGTTCCTGCGAATAATTACCGAAAACAAATGTTAAAGTCACTGAAGTCCGCAAACAACACAAGGGAAAGTGGCACAACGAAAAAATCATCACTATTGAACAATAGTCGACGTCTGGGTGAGCCGATTCTTTCACTTATTTACAGAAAATCGAAACTTATACTCGACCATTATATTTGGGATTCACTCACACATAGAAACATTTAAATTAACAGTCTATTGATTTAGGAAAAATCACGAAAAAAGCGGTAATTACCAGCTGATCGACAATGACAACTAGCGCAGCGCATGAGTTTGACAACTGACATTACGACATATAGTACCAACATAACAGTTAACATTCAGCTGCGTTCAGAAACTGTCGAAACGTTTACGGAGTTCGCTACATACAAATAATGTCTCAAAAACTTGTCACAAAAGTTAACACCGGTAGTGCAAAGATGGCGACACCTGTCATTTGTGTGAAATGCAAAAAACCAGTACCAGCTAGGGATACATTGCGATGTACATGCTGCAATAATAGATACGAGTTTGACTGTGCCGGTTTCTCGGAACATTTATATCGTATAATGACGCCTGATTCGAGAAACAAATGGAAATGCGGGAAATGTCTACGAAATGCACAAATCAAATCGACTAAAATAGACAAACACTTAGAGTCATCAAAATCTCCACCGGAATCCCCAGTATTGGTTCAAACAAAATATAACAAAGTACCTCAAAATTCGCCAGATACACCGTTGGCTTCCTCCTCGAATACAAATAAATCTACTGATGCAGCCGCTGCGCACACGAAACAGTATGCAGATCCCAGAATTACCCAGCTACCACAAAAAGTAGAATTAAATGAAATAGGACCTAAACATGCTGATTACGTTACAGTGAGAAAACATAAAAAAATTCGACACCTTTCTGAAGAAAACCTGTCGAATGAGGATACTTTAAGGTCATCAAACAGCTTACCAAACATTTCACTTATGAACAACTCGGAATCGCAACAACTAAGAGAGGTAATCGAACAACTAAAAATGGAATTGTTAAGTGCTCATGAAGAAATTTCAAAGCTTAATAGCGAGATTATTATTCTAAAAAGAGAATCGCAATCTTGTCAGAAACAAGTACTCTCTCTTAAAAAAGTACTATGTGATGGAACACCTAATATAAGTACGAGGCCAGGTTCAAGTAAGAAACAAAAAACAAAAAATAAAGAGAACAGTAGAATAAGGAACAGAAGTCTAGAATTGGACACGCCGGCTAGACATTTGAGACATTTGGCATCAGTGGAGAACCCACCATTTTCGACGCCACTCAGCAATAAGCAGAGAAGGAATCTAGATTATCAGGAGTATCAAGAGGGTGAATTTATTGAATTTAATAATGATTCCATAGACGAGGAGTACCCACTGCAAATACCCGATTTGCAAGGAAAAAATACCAGAAAAGATCCGAAACAATCCAAAAAACCGGCAAATCAGGCCAATAGCAATAAGATCGTCATAATAAGCACCAACAATAGGAATAGAGTCTTACACGTTGCCCGAAATACCTTCCCAAATTCAAAAATATGTCACCATATGTATCCTGGCTCCAACTTAAAAGATATGATTACACGTATTCAGTCAAATACAAAGGAGCTGACAGTGAAAGATTACTGCGTCGTTCTAATTGGAGAGGAAGACTTCGAAACAACTAAAAACTACTGCGATCTAGTTATTTACTTGAAAGAAACGCTACAAACCTTAAACCATACAAACTACATATTATGTGCACCTACTTATAAATGTCACGAAACCAAGAATTTCTACAATTGGCGTGTAGAGACTTTTAACAACCTCTTATACCTTGACATATTGACACATCGACATGCCTACTTTCTGGACTCAAACCAGGAGTTATCTTATAGCTTGGATATGTTCAAAAGAAAGTCAGGGGAAATTAACAATAACGGCCTGAAACATATTTTTGTGAAACTTAAAAAAAATATAGCGGAAATCGAAACCAGCTCGAATAAAGACTTAGAAGAAGAATATTATGATGTAGATAACGATGCACAACACACGCAACAACATAACACTACAGTAGCCACCAGTCAACAAGACACTACAGTAGCCACTAGTCAACACGACACTACAGTAGCCACCAGTCAACACGACGCCAACCTGAAAAAACAAACGCAAAGTATGAACATTGACAATAATCAGCAACAGATGAACAGCACGCAAATCAGTAATTTTCGTCCCTAAATGTCACATTTTTCGAGTGCTTCACCAAAATATAGCAGGCGTCTTATCAAAAATTGATGAAATAGAGATAGTTTTAGACAACTTAAGAAAAACGGGAACTGTTCCCAGCATGCTTTGTTTTTCAGAAACGTTCCTATGTTCGGGCACAGAAAACAATTTACATCTTAAAGACTATGAACTTGTATCTTATTTCTCTAGACCTAAGAGACGGGGCGGCGTTGCCATTATGGTAACTAGACATTTGGATGTCATCAACCTTCCCAACATACAAACATTGGCAATAGAAAAGGAGTTTGAATGTTGCGGTGTTGAAATAATTAATTGTAACTTAATCGTAGTCTGCTTATACAGAACACCCGACTCAAATATTAAAACATTCTTTGAACAACTAAACAAACTACTTCACTCTCTAAGATCTAAAAGTAACAAAAAAATCATTATATGTGGCGATCTTAATATAAACACATTAAATAACAATAAAATAACTCGGACTTATCTTAACATACTGAACAACTATTACATGCTGAGCCATATAAAAAAACCAACCCGGAAAAAAAATTGCATTGACCATATCATTAGCAACATAAAAAATGCGAAAGGGAGAATTATCCCATTAGGTCTCTCGGACCACACTGCCCAAGCCATGACGTTCAGAGCCGACGAAAGTAACTACTTACGGGTATGTACATACATTAAGAGAAGGGACTACTGCGCTGAAAATATTGAAAAGTTCAAAAACTGTATCAAGCAGCTCTCCTTTTCAGAAATATATGATGGAAAGTGTTCAGATGAAGCCTTCACTAAATTTCACGACTTACTGGTATTATTTCATAATTTGTGTTTTCCTGTAATTAAAATCAAAATAACTAGTAATAACAAAACTCCGAGGTGGCTCACTAAATCCATAAGACGTTGTTGTGCTAATAAAAGAAAACTCTATTTTAAATATCAAAGAAATGCAAAAAACAGGGCTGCCAATAAAATCCATTTACATAAATATTCGCGAATACTGAAAAAATGCATAACACACTCTCAAAAAACTTGCAACGCTAATTTCATCACAAATGCACCAAACAAATGTAAAGCCGCGTGGAAGGTCATTAAAGGAAACTTTAATCAACAATTGAGTAAAGGAATATCATATATAAGAGGACAGCAAAAAGAAAACAAGATTCTCAATCCCCGAGACATAGCTGAAGAATTTAACGATTACTTTATCAATATAAATAACGGAACAAAAAACAATACGCGATCCATTAATTTAAATTTAAGCGCACTGTACACGCCACAACATAGCATCTTCTTATCACCGACTGATCCGTACGAGATTGACAAAATAATCCGTTCACTAAAAAACACGTCTTCTACCGGATATGATAAAATACCAACCAAAATTATCAAAGAAATATCACCAATTATAGCTATTCACTTATCGTACTTAATTAATCTATCTTTTGAACAAGGCACATTCCCTACGATATTGAAAAAATCTATAATCAAACCAATACATAAGAAAGGCAACAAGTCGGAACTAGGCAACTATAGGCCCATCACATTAATTCCTATAATATCTAAAGTTTATGAACGAGCAATGTACAATAGATTGGAAAACTTTATAGAGAAGTATGGTATTTTAAAATCTGAACAAAATGGCTTTCGGAAAAGGAAATCTACGACATTAGCTTGTTTTAAATTAAATGACTTTATCACTGAATGTATTGACAAAGGCATCCCAATAGGAGTAATACTCTTGGATATGTCTAAAGCTTTTGATACTGTTTGTCACAACCGGCTTTTAGAAAAATTAGACAAATACGGAATTCGAGGACCAGCACATTCTTGGATCAAAAGTTATTTATTAAATAGAAGACAATGTACCCAAATTGATAAAGTAGAAAGAAACGAATCCAAATCATACCAGTCACAATATAGAACAAATGGTTACGGTGTACCGCAAGGGAGTATCCTGGGGCCTCTATTATTTCTTTTATACATCAATGACCTGCCGGAATCAACGAAGCACGATTGTATCCTATTCGCTGATGATACTACGGTTATAGTTAAAGGTACAAATATTAGCACATATGAATCTGATGTAAATAATGCTCTAAATGATGTAATAGCATGGCTTAACGATAATAACCTACAAATTAATTTAGCTAAAACTAAGTTCATGCAGTTCAGATCATACAAGGCCAAATCACATCAAATTAAAGTCACACACGACAATGTTGATATAGATCAGGTAAATAACTCTACATTCCTAGGAGTAACCTTAGACGAACACTGTAACTGGAAAGCGCATATTGAAAACCTGTGTAAGAAAGTAAACCAATTCGTTTTTGTACTGTGGCGACTCAAAGAAACAATATCACAAAAGACAGCACTTTTGGCCTATCATGGCTATGTAGAGTCTATTTTGAGGTATGGCATCCTCCTCTGGGGGAACTCGGTTGACGCCGATAGAGCATTTATAGCTCAGAAGAAATGCATTAGGGCAATCTGTGGAAGTGGACGTCGAGAATCATGTCAATTAGCATTTACTGAACTGCATCTATTAACATTACCTGGCCTATATATTTACGAAACAGCAGTATTTGTTAGACAAAACCCTGATCTTTTTCCACCTTTGACCAACGCATCAAATAGGCCCCTTAGACAGTATAAAATAGTCATACCACCACACAGGCTTAAATCGAGGAAGAAAAGCGCATATTTTATGTGTATGCAAATATTTAATAAAATCCCAGCTGAGCTAAAGATGCTACCAACTCCAGAATTCAAACATAAATTTAAAATAATGTTGCATGATAAATGTTTTTATAGTATCGCCGAATTTTTTAATCACAAATTTTAGAACTAAGGAATATGTGACAATAATTGTAATTATAATAATTAGAATAGGTAAATAATCAAATCAATGTTATAGACAATCCATAAAATTATATAAAATGTGAATTTTTATAAAATGTGAACTTCATAATAATAATAATCATAATAATATTATCATAATAGCATAATATTACTGAAACATGTGTGTAGCAATGGCTTGCTGACCAAAATGTTCACATGCCTAACGGTCGGACATATCTTGGGTAAAAATAGAAATGTGTAACATCTTATGTACCATATGTTTTTGTGAATAAAACGTTCTTTCTTTCTTTCTTTCTTTAAAATCTTTCTCGTAATTTAAACCTCAGGCTTAAAACCGCTGTTTTAATCATTTAAAAATACTTATTGTTGAGTTTCTTTCGGATTCCTTTTCAACAGCGGTCTCAAGGGCAATTACACATGTCTGAGTCTAGCGACATTTCACAAGATGAAACCACAGTTGAGAAGAAACGCCGAAGGAAACACAACAAGGCTTCAGGCTAAGACGTAAAAGTGCCTTTGTAGGATACTTACAGAGTAAACTATTTCTTTTCATTTCAATATAAATAAATATCTCCGCCTAACAAGACTCCGGAGAAGCCGAAACTGAGATTGTGTTTAGATCCATATTAAACAAGTTTTATCGCAAAAACAACGAGATAACATTTGGCTGAAAATACACACGCAAAAATTATGTGTAATTAGAGCAGAACAGAATTAACTATATACAAACTTAAATAAATATGTTACATTACATTATCACTTTATCAGTAACTTTTTTTTTAATCAATAAATTAAGATTGTAAGAGTTTCGAATTCCACATTCGTCTCAACGATCGACCCAATAGCCCATTGCCATTTCAATTTGACTCCTCTGCTAGCTTTGTCCGTTAATAAGTCGAATAGTATAGTAGGTACTCCAGGGTACTATTCGACTACGTTTCTTAAAGAGAATTGTAATGAAAATAGCGATACAATATAAGATTGTTGCCAAAACACCTTTTATTGTTCTACTCAGATTATCCGCCTCTCAGAGGGCTGCTCCCACATCTCAAATAAGCTGGCAAACCTCTTGCAAACCTTAGTCTGTACTTCTCAGAGGTAGAGACTCTATTCAGATATGCAGTTACGGGCCGCACACACGCATGCACACCTCCAAAGGATCATTACAGTTTTTTTTTGTACCTATTTGTAAAGACACTGGTTTTTTCTTCAGTTTTATAAGAAAGGGATTGAGAAAACAGACCATTCTGTTGTAAGTGATCATAAACCGTTTGAAATTGCCCTCGAACCTTTCTGACCTATTTATTCCGTTCCCCAAATAAAAAAGACATGACAATAAAGACCTTCATTTACACTTCTTACCTTTTACTTCTAGCAACAGTAGCCCTCTCGTGTTCTTTCATGTCATCTTCAGAAGGTGAGGACAATTAAAATTAGGGTGGCTAATGAAGGTCAGCTCGGGAAGGAGGTTGATTTGTCAGAATCATTTTAAAGCTGATTAAAGGCACAAAAGGCCTGTAATATTTATTGCATTTGACTTTTAATAAAAGAGTCATAGAATAATAAAAAAACCGGCCAAGTGCGAGTCTGACTCGCGCACCGAGGTTTCCGCTATCCCATCTTAATTTGCCTGGTTGAGTTAAATTTGCACCTGAAATGTATAGCGCCGCATACAAACGAGGTACAAACTTAATGCAACCGAGTTCTCCAAATATGTTTGAAAAGGACTATATATTTTTATGGTTTTATTACAAATGTATAGTTGTCAGATTTTTATAAGTATTTGTAGTATGTGACGATATTACTTGCCAAATTTCATAGTTCTAGGTCATCGTGAAGTACCCTATCATTTTGAATCCCTTGAGAGTGTCGAAATGTACCTTTTTTGCGACATAAACGGCCGTATCTTTTTTCACGTTAACACAGTATTTTGATTTTTTCACAGCTTTAAGGGGCCGTAGACCTGAGTATATGGTGTTAATTTCAACTCGATACCTTTATGCGTTCTCGAGATAAAGGGTCTTGACAGACAGTCAGACGGACGGACAACAAAGTGATCCTATAAGGGTTCCGTTTTTTCCGATTTAGGTACGGAACCCTAAAAACTATAGAAAGCTACAAGATCCCTTAATCTTCGCAAAGGCCATCTGAACATTGTATTTTATTAGCCAATAGCAATGTAATTTGGTCGTGAAGTGTGGTGACGACTGGCTACAAATAAGTGCATGAGCCCGTCTTGCTTTGGTTTGAATCAAAACTCAATTCCATCGTTCATTCGTTCCATACGTTCTGTTCACGACGAGGTGACGTTGTGGTGTCCAAGACAAGACTTAACCATAGCACGACTCAGAATGGTCCTTTACAGTCAAGAGGAGGCTAAATGTAATCCGTACGCCAAAATAGCTTTAACCTCGCTTTAAATATCCTACTTGATTGCGGGAGAACACAGATGAAAAACCTTTTCATTTACGAGCGGACGTTGAATGAATCGTCTTGTTGGCCTTTAGCCTCGCCTCGCACTGGCATATGGGTGCCGTTGCCAGAACATAGAATTTATATTTTTTTCTTTTATTTTCACTACTATAGTACTACACTATCTAGGTATTATTTTACGATAATGATCACATGTTTCATCATAATCATCCACGCTCTTAGCTATTCATCGTCAAACATGGATTTATTCATTGATCTGCTGGCCAGACCACATCATGATGTGGCCATCAGCTCTGTTGGCCACGTCATGAATTAATGGTTGCCTACATTTAGTCATTTTTAAGATCTGGCCGCGCCGTCTTTATTTTTCAGAAGTCACAAACATATGTCTATTTAACCATGTGTCCTTATTCCATTCGAAGTAATCGTTATAACATTTTTTGTGTATGTTCCCCGATTACTCGGAGATGTTTTTGGGTGGGTACACTTTCTATTTCATCCCATTGACATGAGTGTTAGGATCTAATGGAATCCGGGAGAAATTGAGGAAACTTCTAAAATGCTGCACTTATCGTGATTTGTTTTTTTTTACTCAAACAGTTGTCCTCGGAATGCATCATTTATCGTTAACGTCGTTTATTTCTTGTTAAAACGAATGATAAAATATTTAATGGAGTTTTTCCCTTGTTTGCAGAGGATGCGGCGGCCGCGGCGGCATCGCTGGCTGACGGTGTCCGTCTTCTTCATCGCGTATTCCGTGGGGCAAGCCGTGCTCAGTCCCTCGACTCCTGATGGAATGAAGGTAAGTACTTTACCTCGCACCTCCACCATGTATAGCAGGGGTGCAGCGCATTGGTTGTTAAATAATGAACGAGACTATATATATTTTATAGTGGACTTCAATACAACCTATTACTAGTTCATATAGCTCATTCCCGAATGCCCGGCTCTTTTGGTGAGTGACAGAGACGGCCATAATTCTAATATTCAAATATATTCTAGTATAAAATATTATCTGCCAGCTCCTCTGTCACCGACCAATAAGTTCCTTGCAGTACCTAGCCTATGCAAGTCACGCAACTTAAGTCCCGGTTACCATTTGACGAGTAGTATAGATAGAGAACCATTGGCGCCCAACGTGGGGCCCATGTCCCAGTAAATGACAACTCGACAACCTTAGTTACTCACGGTTGTTTTTGCACCGAAAAGTTTAGTAAAGTTAAAGCAAAGCGATGTTTGTATTTAATGGTAACGCGTAGAATTGGTTATGTGTGTAGTGCAGGGGAACAATCTAAAACAGGCATTGTGGTAAGAGAATGTAGGTAATTGAGTGTTACAGGGGTTACGCTGAGGTTCCAAAATCGGCGTTAAGGTCGCACCATCTCGTTCATTTAAATACAACAATATAAGGGCACGATTCGATTATCAAATTTGCTGAACTGTTATTGCATAAGTACCTAATCTTTTGTACTAGGGCCACCTTTTACATTCTGAGATATCGTCAATTAAGTAAGGACTGATATGAAATAGATCGTGATTCATGAGCGAGTCCGCAGTCCAATTCGCACTTGACCGATTTTCGAGCGGCTATAAGATTAATCTTTTTGACGACATTAAAAAAAACCTAAAAAACGTATAACAATATGTAGAATAAGTCCTTAATTATCCTGATTTTCCAGTCATAAAATAGAAACTCCTTTTTAATTTCAGTCAAAAGACGGGTCCACAGTGCCAGAGCCTTTGCCCACTAAAGCTTCGTCGAAGAAAGATGTGGAGATCACGGAAAAGATGACTACAAGAGGTAATACTTGGGAATTGGATTCCATTATGATTAACAATATGTTCTTGTCAATATGGGTTATATTTTAATATCTTAGGAGTTGAATGTCTCACTTGAGGCATTATGTTTTCTAAGTGGCTAGCTGCTTCTTCCCCAAAATGGCCAAAACCGCAGTCAGCCGTAACGTTTAACATTAAGGTCTGTCCAGAAGCGTAGTGGACAAAATTAACCAATAAGGCTTCGTTTTCGTCTAACACAAGCTTACTAGAACTCAATTTGGGAATAGGTCAATTTATGTGAGGCGTCCGATATTTATTTATTTATAATTTTGTAACTTCTCACTATAGTTTAAGATAGTCTTAGATATCCTTCCAATATTCCACAGACATTATAGAACCAACTCCTCCTGGCGAGAAAGAGGCAGTGCGAGAGGAGGAAGAAGAAGAAGACGTAGGAAGAAAAAAAATGATGAAAGGCACCGAGGAGCCCGACGATGAAGAAGGAGAGAAGAAGGAACAGAAGGACGCTGGCTACGTGCCTGTAAGTTCTCATTTTTATATTCGGAAGAATATATTTATCAAATCTTTAAGTCCATTAATTATTTTATTACAAATTTGGCATGTAACCCTACCTAATGTAGATGCTGACATCTACAAAACAACAGTGTCCAATGATATCAAAGTAACACCAATAAAAAAACGGTCCTACATGTTTTTAATAACATTATTTTTTAATGTACAAACACCACAATATTTAATTCAACCATTCTTATACAAAGATCAAAGCACACAGCAAAAATTACGTGCTTTTTTTTCAAAACTCCTACCTCTGTTTCAATGCCTTTAGTGTACCTACCTATGTGTCCGCGCTTATAATTCTTATTTAAAAGGTGATATAAAGTTTATAATTTGGTTATAGATAGCTTTATAAAAAGGTGATATAATGTTTATAATTTGGTTATAGATTATTAAACAAAAGCATGTAATTTCAGATTTAACTTTCCAGTCCACTTTTTAAATGTCCAGGTTAAATATGGAGAATTCCTATGACTTGACTGAAATATAAATGCACCAATAACTTCTCTATATTTGAGCAAATGTATACTTTCACCTCCATTGTGAATTGTGCAAATAAAATAGCCGTAAAGAATTCTGCATAAACGACATTGGAATACGAATACGAGCCACGATCTCGATGAGATTACGATTTACGGGCCAAGCTCACAAAGCCTTTCAGAGGTCGGCTAAAGCCTTCTTTTGATCTCGTAATTTCTTTCCCCCTACTCTCACCCATTCGTGTGATGAAGGCAACATATTAACATTGAGGGTACGAGGGTAAAAATAATACTGTATATAATAATAAAATATTACATATTCAACTGCGCCTAATAGAAATTGGTGCCTTTCTTTGATAGAAACCGACCAAAAAAAGGAACAAAGACTATATTCATTTTTAAATAGACTGACTTTCTGACACATCAAATCGGCAACTTTTTGCAAATTTATAATAAAACAATTTAAATGGATGTAGAATGTAGTTTTGGGATTGTATATATAGAGAAGATTTGAACATGTTGAAGGCATTTGAGCTGGAATTTAAGTGATTTTATGTAACTTCTACATCTTCAACCTACTTGTTTCAACCAAAGAAAATGTGTAGGAAAAGTGACAAAGCACTGAGATAATTTGAAATTTCTCGAGAATCCTGATGGGATCTGCAGAATGTCCATAAGAAAATCCCCGGGATTAGAAAGCCTAACCGGAGACAAATTACTGTCTTAAACTCAACCTTTATGTAAAGGTGCACTGCTTTTATTTTTTACTAGACGTGCCCGCGGCTTCGCTCGCGTAAATCAAATGTACTTCCTATTTGTAACACTTGAATATGTAATTTTGGGGTAGGGGTCGGGTTGCACCATACTCATCATTACGCATAACTGTAAATAGTCATACATTTATGCGCATAACGTTTTTAATCATAATGTTTAAGAACATACTGTGTAATGGGCATACAGTTGATGCGCATGAAATGATTTAAGCATACTTTGTCATGGTCATACATTGATTACTCATAAAACAATGCAACCATACTTTATAAACGCATACATTGCAAAACGCATAGTCAAGTCGGTTCTGACCAAGTCGGGTTTCAGGTCATAAAAAAAAACCTAAACCTAACCCAACCAAGTTGGATCTAGCCAAGTCGGATTTCAGGTCATAAAAAAAAATAGCCTAAACCTAACCCAACCAAGTTGGATCTAGCAAGTCGGGTTTCAGGTCATAAAAAAAAATAACCTAAACATAACCCAACAAAGTTTGATCTAGCCAAGTCGGGTTTCAGGTCATAAAAAAAAAACCTAAACCTAACCCAACCAAGTCGGATCTAGCCAAGTAAAGTTTCAGGTCATAAAAAAAAATAGCCTAAACCTAACCCAAGCAAGTCGGATCTAGCCAAGTCGGGTTTTGGGTCTTAAAAAAATAACTTAATCCTAACCTAACCAAGTCGGATGCGACCAAGTCCGATTTCAGGTCATAAAAAAAAAACTTAAAGCTAACCCAACCAAGTCGGATCTGACCAATATAATATTGATAATTGTAATTATCAATATTATGGCTTGAAAAGTGTATGACATTTACAATTATCTTCTTCTTCTTTATTTCCTATTACCCTCTGCTGGGGTGTAGGGCTCGAATCAAATTCCTCCATTTGCAGCGATCTTGGGCAGTCTGTTCTACTCTACCTCCTCCCACGTCATGTCCAAGACGCCCAGTTCCTGCTCTACTGAGCGACGCCAAGTTGTTCTGGGACTAAAAATAATACTAAAAATAATTGTAATTCTCAGACTAAATAAATGTATGACATACGACATTATGGCTAAACAATTATGACGTACAGAAATTATGACAGCGAACAATTATGACATCGTACAATTTATGCCAAAAAAAATGTATGCGTAGCAACTTTATGCGTAAACTGTTATGGTTATGACAATCGATATTATGAAAATTGTTATGCGACCAGAGGGTCCCCCGTAATTTAGTTTTCTCAATATATATAATGAAAAAAGGAAACTGCATTTAGTTACGTTGCAAGTTAAATAAAAGCTTTTTTAAAAAGGAAACTGCATTACTCAGTGCAAATAAAATTAATTATAATCAAAAGGGATTCAACAAAATCTATATTTGTATACATGGGCTAAAGAGTAATACGTAGGTACATGTACAAATGTTACTCAAAGCAAAGCAAAGCCTAGCAAACAAAAGTAAAAATATTAACCATTAATGGGCAGTGCCGTTTCAGTAACAGACAAATCCGTGATAAAAGAATCCGCAGAAAATAGGGTTAAAGGGTGTTTGTTTCGTCAAAATGGACTAAAAACTTAATGCTACGTTGTGTGTGTCTTGGAAAATAGTGGTGGACGTTAGCCTTTATCGGTAAAAGGGCCTCTTAATCTTTCAATAGAAAGTAGTATGTTAAAATACATACCGATTTAACTAACATAGTTTCTGTGTTTATTTTACGCTTGTTTTCTCTCACAAACACGTTCCTACCCGTTATAGGTAAATATATGCTAGGCGTATACGGAGTATAACGTTTTGGCAACAATATAGTTGATCTTTTTTCACTAATTCCATTCAAAACATTAATACACAACACAGAGTTGAGGTTCTGTCATGTCGGCGTTTGACATTTCAATTGACTGAGACTGACGTTACATGTCGTCTCACTCTATCGTATAAGCAAAGTGCGTAGTCATTACATTTCGAGCAAAAAACTTCGATATAACGGCGTACCAACATAACGCCAAAAATGTTTGGCTATACTTAAACTTGTCATATGGCGAAAAGAAACTTTAGGCTACTTGAACCTAACCCGTAATAGCGAGAATAACCGAGGGATCGCCGAAAATGGCCGACGGTCGCGAAATGAAGAATTTTATGAAATTTCTTTAGCCGATTGTGAAGGAAATACGTAGCGAAAACGGTATTTTTTACGCTCTTATTCTATTCTCATATTTAGACAATAGATTTGAATCGTTGTTTCTGCGAAAACGTGCATCGTATTGGAGAAACGTGATCTAAAAGGACGTCGAGTTTTGTAAGGCGCCATCTCGCTTCCTCCCTAGTGCGTTATCCCGTTCTGGCATTTTCAATTTTATTATATAGATTTTGGTTAAAGTTGAAAGTTGGCTCATTACCGCTATTTTGCGGCGGGAACTTTTTAATGCCCTCTCTGCTCCAGTTTCCCAAACTAGCGATGGAAATATCTATTTTGAGCACTGCGTTTGAATAAGATATGTTTCCGTAAAATAAAAACGACAAAATATCAGCGTTTTACCTACCAATAAAACGCTTATTAAGCAGTAACCTTATTTGAAGCCTAAATAAATAAATAATTTGAGAGTAGCGAACCTGATTTCCTGTAACAGATCGGTCAAAAGTACTAATACTCCCCTTACATCCCTTCCCTTTGACGTCATGTCCTGTGCTGTGCACCAGGTGGGGCCGAGCTAACGGATCGTGCTCGGAACCCTCCTCATTGGATCTTAAATTATTTTTAAAAATTTACCAGGCAGAATTTAAGTATTAGGCTTCAAATAAGGTTACTGCTTAATAAGCGTTTTATTGGTAGGTAAAACGCTGATATTAAGCTGTGAACCGTTATTTGAAGCCTAAATAAATAAATAATTTGAGACCTGTTTGTTATCGCCTGGTGAACAGCACGACGCCAATGTGACTATAGAGGGATATGGATAGATATAGATGATATACAACAAACAAACAACATAAACTCCGAAATCATATTATTTATTAATCAATAAAATTTCAAATGAAGTTGTACATTGTAAACAAAGGTATACTAGGCATGTAATCATGTATTTTACTTAACCTTCCTTATACAACTAGATTAGACAACTTAGCACTAAGATTAACCATTACTTATACACAATTATTTCTGTTTACAAATCATTTATAAATCTTTCGTTCCGTCAAATTAGTTTGTACCTACAGCATACTACCTATATACAAAAATTGAGCAATCACACAAAATGAAATTTTAATAGATACATTTTACTGACTTACTGGTACAAATAAATTAGCACAGGACTGTGTAGGTACATTCACGGGTTCAATTGGTCGACAATAATATTTTAGGAAAGTGTTCTCGGACCGCCAGTTCCCCCGGGCTAGTATTTCATCTAATGGGGTGTTCTCAACCCAGCTCTTAGATGCTACTGCAGGTCGGATGCTGCCAGCACTAGCCTTAACACCGGCCTGCATTAGGATCTTTTTCACCCAGCCCGAAATAACCGTCCGTGAAGCAGCTTTTGGCTGTCCACACGTTGTCAAAAACAAGTTATTAACAGCACAAGCTGTACGTCTATGTTGAGATAACGTAATTACCTGCTTAATCCAAAATAATGGATCCAAAACTTTACAGTCTTTATTACTAAAAATTTGCCAGCCGGATTGACGATTTAATACAGTATCTGTTTTGGATCCATATTTTGGCCAAAAGGTTATAGAATTATCTGTAATAATACAACTATCACCATCTATGCCCAAAAGTGTCAAATCATGCACTCGTCGGCCAGAGCATAACAACAATAAGATTGCAGCGCGTGCAGAGCATTCAAACAAACTGTTCTCGTTAGAGTTATTATTTTTTAACCAATTAACAAGTATATCCGTATCCCATATAGGGACTATTTTATGATTAACTTTAGAGAGACTTATAGACTTCAAAGCTTGGCGTACTAATATATGTGAACTGAGTCGATTACTCAGGCATGGATCACAAAGAGTTGAGATTGCTGATTTGTACACTAAAATCGTACTGTACGCTAGACCCTGCGTAAGGTGAAGGTCTATTAAAAACTTTGCTAAGTCAGCACCCTGTGGTTTTGAAATACTAACAGAATTATTATTAGCCCAAACTTGCCATTTCTGCCATGCATTCTTGTAAGTTTTCATAGAAGAGTCTCGCCAACTTTTCTGTAAAAACTCCATTTGATCACGCGACCATCCAATCAAACTTTCTGACCACCCCCACATCTCCAGACTTCCAGGGTCATGTCCTGCACCATTGGAGGGGGTTGACCGGTCGTTGCATCCACTAGGACCTTCTCCAGGTTGTGAATCGTGAACGGGGGTCCTAGAGCCCTGTTCTTGAGGTCTGGTCGCCAAAATACTTTCAACCAACGCGGAGCTACAACTAGGTAAATTCCTCTCGCGTTGTTGAGGTGTTGTAGCACGCGAGGGATCAGAAAAGGCGGTGGGAATACCCACGCTAGGGGATAGTTCCACACTTGGCTGAAGGCATCGTAAAGGGTGGCTCGTTTGTCCGTCAGATCTAGGGTCCCGTATGATGGGAGAACGTGCGCCACTGATGACGCAAAGAGGTCTATTATTGGACGGCCGAACTTGGCGAAAATCAGATTCATTAAGTCGGGTAGGAGATGCCACTCGGGGGGCCTTGAAAGACGAGACAAGTGATCGGCTTCGCCGTTGTAGCGGCCTGGCAAGTAATGTACTTCCATGTGGATTCGGAATTGATCTAAAATCGTGAAAATGTGATGAGCAATTTCCATCAGGGACGCAGATTTTGTGCCTCCCTCGTTCCTCATATACGCCACTACTGTTCTGTTGTCTGATTGGATCAACAGAGAGGAACCGGCCAGGCGCCGACCGTGACCTTCTAAGACGTATCGAATTGCCAACATCTCGCGATGGTTGGAGTGAAGCTTTGCTTCCTGTTGGGACCACAGACCCGACAGTCGGAGGTTGTCCAACTGTGCTCCCCATGCTTGTCCTGACGCATCGGTAACCAGGTAATTGGTGATTGGTGGATAATGTATCGGAGAACTTGCCTCGAGGTTGGTGCACCACCATCTTAGCTCTTCCATTACACTGGCTGGTATCTGATAGCGATAGCGTTGGTTCACTAGTAGTAGATTTTGACAATGGTTTAGTAAAGCTCTGTGATTGAGACGACCCCTGGGGACCATAAAACTGGCAAAATTTAGCATTCCCACCAAACTTCGGACTTCGCGTACATTGCCTTTCCCCTCTCTTAGCAGGTTTAGCACCTTTTCTCGTATGCTTTGTGCTTTTTGAAGAGGTAGACACTTTTCGTTTGTGTGAGGATCCCAATTTACTCCTAAATATTGAAGGCACATTTGTGGGATCAACACCGACTTGTCGTAATTTACTTTCCAGCCTAGATGCTCTAATACTTGAGTCACATGAACAGATTGACGACCCAGAGTCTGTGGGTCCTGATGGGCGAGCAAAAAGTCGTCCAGATAAACCACTATTCGAAGGCCTTTCTCTCTGAACACCTGAGCTACCCAATTCGTTAGGGATGCAAAAATCCTTGGTGCACAAGCGAGGCCAAAAGGTAGACAAGTCATTTGCAGTAATTGTTGGTCGTAAATTAGTCTGAGGTAACGTCGATGTCCCCGGGCGACCGGTACATGGAAATATGCATTCGACAAATCTATTTTGACAAGCCAGTCGCGAGGTTGAAGGAATGTTGATATTTTGTGTGTGTTTATCAACCGAAACGGTTTTACGAACACATAATCGTTTAGGTTCCTTAAATTGAAAATCGGTCGGGCAGAGCCGTCGCTTTTGGGTACCAGAAATATTTGAGACACGAAGCTGGGACTGGGATCCACAGGCTCCAACACTTTCATTTGCAACATTTGATTTATAACTTGATCCATTTCTAGACTCTTTGGGGTTTCCAAAGGATGCATCATTAAATTTGGATAAAACAAAGGGGGCTTGGCAATGAAGGGAATTCGAAAATTTTGAATGATTTGTATTAATATTGTCGGAGCCTGCAGATCCCTCCAACTTTGCACAAAGTCCGCCAACCGGCCGGCCTGAAATCTCGAGTCAGAACTTTCGTTTACCCTGCCCTCGTGACGTGGAGGGGCCTGGGAATCGAACCACTCTGTAGTTATTGGCAAAATTGTCATTGTTTTGAAAATTCTTATTAGGCCTCTGGCGCGACGGCCTAGTCTGTTGACCAGATTTTTGTAAATGGCGAGGGTAGTCGCGCGGTTGGGTTGGATAATTCATGAACATGTTAGGCATTTGCATTGGCAATGGCATCCGATTCATAAAATCGGGATTATATACATAATTGGAATGAAACAAAGTAGGGGCTTTGTTTGTGTAAGTATTCGCATAACTAGGCATGGCCTGAGTCTGCTGTTGTGGCTGAGCTTGCGCAGCAGCTTTGTTATTGGAGGGCGCCCGGGGCGGCCAAAATATTTTAGATGCCCCACCAGCTTTTTCGATTGCGCTGGCAAACAATTCTTTATTAAACAAGTTATCGCAGGTAGGCGGAATTTTTCGCAAGCTAGCTTTCAGAAAATTATCTTTTACCGATCGCAAGATACTGTCTCGCCTTTGTTGTATAAGCTCGGCCCTATGGCCGCAAGCAATTTGTAAAACATCATTACTAATTTTTTGAAAGCTACCCTGCACAAAAATTTCGTTCAATTTTTCCTCTAATAATTTTGGCGTAACTTGCCCAACAGAGTTCGACCATTCAACTAAAGTCTTGAAACCGCTTTGAGCTGCTTCATTTTGTTTAATGAGGGCTTGTGTAATAGCTGCGAAGCCCCGTTCGATCAATGCTAGAGAATTAAATTTATCATAAGGCTTAATCTCATCGTTAGTTTCTAAATACGTGAACCCTGGCGAGGAACAGTATTGTTTTTGTGCGTCTGCGTAGCGTACGCTATCCCAGTCTTCAGTGTTGAAGCGCTGAATGCTGTTTATCAATTGTACTAAATTTGGCAACGATTTAGGGATAGACGGTTCCTTTAGAACTGTATTCAAAGGCAATTGGAACGAGCACGTGGGCACGGGCTGTTCAGATTGCGGGGGCGCAGTGGCCGCTTCCTCGGCAAAAAGTTCGCCACTGACATCGGCACTAACATCTGAATAGTTATCGGCTGGCCCCGGGGTGGAATGGAAGGCAGGTTGAAAAGCCGCACTACCCGCAATAAAATTTGTAATACCACTTACTTGTTCACTCAAATATCTTATTGCACTAGCTGTCGAATCCATACGGCACCGCTTATGCTTACGTTTCTTTTCCTTAGCCTTCCGTTTCTCTCCAGCTCGAGGCGGCATGGGCACCTGCGCCTCCGTAGGCGGTGCCGGTGGGGGAGTATCCGCTGATGAACTACTACTCGTAGAAGAATCCGTGGTTTCACCCGAATCGTTCTCCATTGTAGTATTATATTCTGGAAATATAATCAAGTTAAAAAACGAACGGTAACACCGTTAATATTTTAAATTATCAAAGTACTTAGCTGCTAAAATTGGTACTACGTACCTAGCAGCACGACCGATTGCTACGGCAAACAAGACGCCAATGAGGAGGGTTCCGAGCACGATCCGTTAGCTCGGCCCCACCTGGTGCACAGCACAGGACATGACGTCAAAGGGAAGGGATGTAAGGGGAGTATTAGTACTTTTGACCGATCTGTTACAGGAAATCAGGTTCGCTACTCTCAAATTATTTATTTATTTAGGCTTCAAATAACGGTTCACAGCTTAATACCTACTTTATTTTTATAAATATTTACACAAAGGTAAATCATGAAGAAAAATGTAATGTGATCCACTGCAATGTAAGCAGGTTCGAACCTGTGACCCTACGTTTCCAGCGTAGTGCTCTCCCAACTGAGCTATCACAGCGTTACGTCAATCACATCAAATATATCTTTGATTCCATAATCCTACACTACTGGAGCGCCCTCTGCATCATTTGTGTTAAAATGCTTATGCGCATTAGCCATACCCTGGGATATATTCTAGTTAAAATACTTTTACTGGAAACCTGATCTAAATTTCACTACGCACTCCGGTCCGCTCGAATCGCACGAATCAAGTTTCCAATGACATTTATATATAAGTACCTAAAAAATCCAAGTTTCTCAAGACTTGTTGCTTTGCCTCGTATCTTTAAATGTTATCAAATACTAATCCTTCTTAAATATGTAGTATGGAAATTGATCAGAAGTTAATCGCTTGTTACAGGGCGCGGTGCCAACGGTGCATCCTCTGAGGAACTGCACTCCTCCGGCTATTGAACAGGTAATAAAACGAACAGGGAAAAATGTTTTTTTTTTTTTTTTTATGTCATAGGGGGCAAACGAGCAAACGTATCGCCTGATGGAAAGCGATTACCGTCGCCCATAAACACCTGCAACACCAGAGGAGTCACAAGTGCTTGCCTACCCGGAGGACGAAGATAGAATGCCTCTATGCTAGTAATTTCACCGGCTATCTTACCCCCACACCGGAACACAACAATGCGAACATGCGTCTATCTAAAAGTGCGTTTTTACCTTAATGTAGCCATTCAGATTATTTAAATCCGAGCTCGGTTCATTTGGGTTTTCGGTGCACGGATAGGCTGAAAGTAGGCGTCAAATCAGTTTAGTCAATTTTCATAATTGGCCTGCTTTGGACTTTTTTGGCTGACGATGATGAGAAACCTAGTTAAACAATAGTAAACCCACTTTCCTGATAGAAAACCGCAATTTTTACCCGCAGTTCCCCCGGCCACTAATGGGACAGTCAGCTCGGAAGCACGGCGGGTTGATCATACACGTCCTGGTGGCGGTGTTCACATTCATCGGCCTGGCCATCGTGTGCGATGAGTACTTCGTCTCCAGCCTTGACAGGATCTGTGAAGGTGTGTATTTTATGAATAGCTGTGACTATGTAAGAAACAAACTTGGGGAAAAGCATTATAGTTCGACCGAACTGGCTGTTGTTCGAATTCCAAAACAAAGTTCAGTGATTTTATCACGCCCGCTGCTCTTCTAGGCTTAAAACAACAATTTTTAATTATATTATGATTTGATGCTCCATAAACTTTATCTCCAGGGCTGGTAACTAGTACTAGGCCGTCTATTTTTCGATTCAATTTCATTAGTGAATAAAATTTGTAGCCCACTTTCTTGAGCGACTATATCCCGGATTGAACACTTCTCCTCTCCTCCCTAGAACATTTATCAAGGCCAGTTCTCCACACGAGTGCTCAATGGTTACAGAACTGAAGTTAGCACCTGACGTGGCGGGCGCAACCTTCATGGCGGCCGGCAGTTCTGCCCCTGAATTGGCTACCGTTGTCATCGGGGTGTTTTGCGCGCAGGACGACATTGGTAAGACTTTATAGCCATAAACTTTGGATACTATTCATAATTTTATAGTTGCTGCTGATTATACCTGATTGCAAATTAATAACCTCTAATCCATTGTTCCCTGTGCTTTTCTTCGTTTCTAGATGTACGCTTTGTACAATTGCAGTTTAGGCAAAACAACATACCTAAAAGAACTGCCAGTGTATCCAGAAATAGAGTGAAAATTTTATAGCCATTTCTTGTTCACGCTCTTTGACATCTTAACTTACTGACTTGTCTACTTAGACTTACCATCTTTAAAAAAAGTAGGAATTGGCATAGGTAGCTGTTTTATAAATTCAGAAATTACTTGAAAGAATAAAGCGGTTTTTTCTTAGTAGTATTACACAATATCATTTAATATTTGTTCGGCAGGTGTGTCAGGCGTGATCGGCTCCGCTGTGTTCAACATTATGTTCGTGATCTCCGTGTGCGCTCTGTGCGCCGGCACCGTGTCGCACCTCAACTGGTGGCCGCTGTGCAGGGACTGTTTCTTCTACGCTATCTCCATCCTCGTCATGCTGTGCACCATCGCCAATGGATACGTATCCTGGTAAGGAGGAATTTGTGTCACATCTGAACTGGTGGCCACTCCTACGGAACTGCTTCTTCTACGCTATTTACATTATCATCATGCTGTGTACCATCGCCAATGGATACGTATCCTGGTAAGGAGGAATTGGGCTGTGTCACATCTGAATTGGTGACCAATCCCACGGGACTGCTTTTTCTACGCTATCTCCATCCTCGTCATGCTGTGTACCATCGCCAATGGATACGTATACATATGGTTAGGGGGAATCGTAACATTGTGTTCGTATAATCTCTGTGTTCGCTCTGTGCGCCGGAACCGTCTCTCATCTTAACTGGTGGCCACTGTACCGAGACTGCTTTTTCTACGCCATCTCCATCCTCACCATGCAGGCACCATCGCTAACAGCTACGTGGCACGGATTGTAACGTACATTATGTTCGAGATCTCTGTATGTTTAGTGTTCACGTGAACTGTTGACCGCTCTGTTGGGCGTGCCTGCTTCTTTTATGCTATTTCTATCCTGCTTAAACTATAGTATCACCGTTGGCAACATTATCCTGGTAAAGGGTAGTATTGTAACGTTATATCCGTCATTTAGTGTAGTTTCGATGATACTGTGTACAGTAATCGGTCACAATATCGCCCAATGTCAAAAGCACCGCATTCCGTCTCTCTGGTGTAGGAAGGATTCTATTTATCAATCATCAAACCCATACAGTGAGAAATAATTAAGCAGAGAACTCAATCAACATCGGTTTTCGATCAGAGCTTCTTTTCAACCGCTCGGCGCACAACCCCTTAGGGTTGTTTACGTGTGTACTCACTCTAATTTTCCTTCACAGGCCCGAGGCTTTATTCATGTTGATAATGTATGGCGTGTACTGTGTGGCACTCCGCTTCAACACCACTCTGGAGGCCTGGGCGCTGACTCTGCCGCTGCCCTTTAAGCTGCCTACGCGAGAGGAGCAGGCTGCACTCGTCACATACAGGTAAAATCAAATAAATAAAGTTCGAACAATTCTAATAGGATCCTTATCCTTGGACTGAATCATAATGGGAACCTAAAAAATTCACATTCTAGGTCCAAGGGCTTGGACTGGGCGTTAAAAAAAACATTAAAATTTCCGTAATAAGTAGACTCGGATCGGTCCGCGGCTCTGCCAATACAATACAATCGTTTTGACGAAAACTCATATTCAAAAGATATGTCTGTCAGTGAATTATAATAGCCATATTAACCACCACTGGTCGTGACGGCGGGAATCCGTCTTTTTACCGAAAATCGTTTCCTTTCATAACACAGTTCGCAGAATTTTATTATAACTTAGTAATCATTCATCGAACTTCGTTAGATCGCTTATACATTTGCTCAAACTACTTATTCACAAGAATCAACTCATCGAATTTTACTTTATTATTTTATTTGTTCAACTACATAGTCGTTCCTCGAATCGTCTTTGCTATAATTTTGGTTAAACGTTAGTTTTTCAGTTACCAAAATTCGTATGACATAGAAAATCGTTTCACCAGTGTTACTATACTCGATAATACGTTACACCGACGGTACATTCGTCAGGCGTTCTATTTGGCATCAAGCATCATAGCAATTTTGTACGGGGTCATGTTTCTCGGCCCTGTAATGTTACGATACGATATTATTAGGCTGTGAAAGTCCGAATCTAGGGTTCTCGCTGGTTAGGACGCGTACCGTCACAGAGCACCCTAGAGTGTTTATGTAAAGCCGGGGACGCGAAGGGCGAGCAGCCCTCGTTCGCCTTGGCAAAGCTCGGGAGCCGAAGACCGAAGTTGCTGAAATAAAAAGCAATGAATTGATTCGTTGAATAGTTTTCGGTGACATGAACATCATGTAAGAAATTACTATAAAATGATAAACACCCGTGTATTTCAGGAATAAGTGTTCAATTGGTTATTTTTGTATCAAAAGGAGCGCGGGAGCGGCGGCGCCGGCCCAGCCAGGAGGCGACCAGTACACCCAGATGGAGGGGCAGACTAAAGAAACCGCACTGCAGAATCCTCCACGTAAGAACGTTACGCCTTTGGCCATTAGTAGTATTTAAAATGCCGTTTAAACAGTATCAACTCGATGCGTCAGTCTAGCTACCTCAGGATTCTCAGGTCAATCGTGAAACCCTCTCTTTTTTCTCTTCGCGTTGATCTCATGGTTAAACTTGTGTTTCTGTTTCTATGCACTAACGTCAATCAGGCCGATCGATTACTTTTTTCTTTCTTCCGCCAGGTAAATCAATTAATACGTATACGTCTGAGATTTTATTTTGTCTCCCAGCATACAACCCGGACGGCGCCTACGACAACACAGCATACAACGCTGACCCCGCAGCGCAGGCTTGGGACCCGAACAATACCTGGGACCCCAATGCTTCTTGGGGAGAACAACCGCAACAGCCAGCCCAGCCAGCGGTGCCGGCTAGCAGCTGGGGCGACTCGTATAACCAGCAACCACAGCAGCAGCAGAAGGAGCCTGGCTCTGCGGCTCAGACGCCGGGACAGCAACCTCAACAACCTCCGCAGGTAAATAAAGCGTTTTCTACTTCATTACTTCATATCAAACAAACTGCCCTCTGCACGAGAGCACCAGACGTGCGGCTATGAGAGAAGAATGGCGCCGTGTGGTTAGGCTTGCCACACAAGGAATGACAGCCACGACCACTCTACAAAGAGTGTAATGACAGAGAAGAAGACTTCATATCATCGCCACACTTTAACGGAGATGCAACGACTTTGCGCGACAGCGGCAGCGGCAGCGGCAGCGGTGTAAGTACGTGTGTCTCGCTCACTCATATGGCCGCTCGGATCTCTCGCTCAACCGTCGTGTCATCTCCGTAAACATAGTCGTCTTGACCGCGTTTTACCACCCTGCACCATTCCTCCCTCAGATGTGGTGCTCTTATGCAGGAAATGATTCTATATGGATGGCCTACATTCGGTTCACTTCTTGTGGCACATTGTCTGGCACTGTCATGAAATGAAATGAAATGAAATGAAATGAAATGAAATGAAATGAAATGAAATGAAATGAAATGAAATGAAATGAAATGAAATGAAATGAAATGAAATGAAATGAAATGAAATGAAATGAAATGAAATGAAATGAAATAATTTATTCAGTAAGTAGGCCACAGGGGCACTTTTACAAGTCAAATTGTGAATCTACCGGCATTTCGCAAGAGGAGACCGCTGTTGAGAAGAAAGCCGAAAGAAACTCAACAGTAAGTCATTTTTTCGTAAATAATACTTAAAACAATTACATGATACATTTGTAGTGTTATAACTAATTACACTGGTACACGTAAAGGAGATGTAAGATACTCCAAATCAATGTTAAGTTTAAAATATTAAATATACCCAGAGATGTATAAAGTCTCTGGGTGTCACAACATGCAATAAAATAAAATAACTTAATTAATTTAATTCCACAGAGATGTATAAGGTCTCTAGGCGTCAACGTGAATAATTTACAATAGAAAATAATTATTAAACCTAAATTTCTTAGAGATGTATATGGTCTCTAGGCGTCATAACATGCAATAAAAAAAAATTAAAATTATTAAATTTCCTCAGAGATGTATAAAGTCTCTGAGTGTCATACTACACTAAGCTGTTTCTTAGAGATGTATACAGTCTCTAAAAGTTCAAAAAGTAAAAATCAACATATAATAACTTCAATCGAGTACAGGATGAAGTTTCTCACGTTTACTTAATTTAACACTAGTATGCGGTTGCTACATATTTAATTTGGCCCTTGCTAGCATGAACAGACCGGACCCCACAAACGGCACCCGTTCACGAGTATGACGCATATCTCAGCCATCGCCTCCCTCAACCATATTATAGGGAAGGCTGCGACCCGATCAACGACGCCACCGTAAGCAAAGACCTTTAAGCGAGCATGACATGCTCAAGCTGCCGGGCATACTTGACTAATACTGTTTGCCCGGTGAGAAACAACAAATTGTGCTCTCATGTTACATTAAAAATTACCCACCAAAATAATGCTTATATTTAAAAATTTACTATTGACACACAATACTAAACTACTGGCTTAAAGGCATCACTGTCGTTTAAAAAGTCATTAACCGTATATTCAATAAGTGACGTTTTATTTGCGCTTTATATTTGCTACAGGGCAATTTTACTACATCAATAGGTATTTTATTGTAGAAGCGTACACAGTTCCCCACGAACGACGAGCTAACCTTACGGAGACGGTGGGCAGGTATTGCGAGCTTGTCCTTTACTTCTCGTATTGTAGTGGTGAATGTCACTGTTGAGCTTGAATTCATGGAGATTTTTCCGCACATACATGATATTCTCAAGAATGTATTGAGATGCTACGGTGAGAATGTTTGTTTCCTTGAATTTCTCTCTTAGTGACGAACTACCTCGTAGTGCATACATTGCGCGTACAGCTCGTTTTTGTAGCACAAAGATAGTTTGGATGTCCGCCGCTCTTCCCCATAATAAAATTCCATACGACATAACACTATGGAAATGACTGAAATATACAATCTTTGCCGTCTCGACGTTTGTCAGCTGCCTGATTCGCCTAACTGCATAGGCCGCAGAGCTAAGCTTACCTGCAAGAGTGGCTATATGCGCACTCCATTGCAGTTTAGAGTCTAAAGTAACACCCAGGAATACTGTTTTTTCTTCAAATTCCAGTACTTCACCTTTCAGTTTTACCTTGGCACAATTTACTTGTTTCACATTTGGTAATGTAAATTTAATGCACTTAGTTTTCTTGGCATTTAAAAGTAAATTATTTGCAGTAAACCAATCCACAATAGAGGACAGTGCATCATTAATCACATCAAAGTTGTTTTCTTGCCTTTTTACTTTAAAAAGAAGAGATGTGTCATCTGCAAATAGTACTATATCATGTTTATCTCGCACAAGGCTTGGTAAATCGTTAATATACACTAGAAAAAGAAAGGGACCCAGAATTGAACCCTGAGGTACCCCCATAGCAACAGCTGACCCAGTCGATTGAGTCCCATTGATATCTACCCGTTGCGTTCTGCCTGAAAGATATGACGAGACAAGGTCAAGGGCATTGTTTTTGACTCCGTAGTGTTCTAGCTTACGTATTAAATTCTCATGATCAACGCAATCAAATGCTTTGGATAGATCACAAAAAACTCCAATAGCATCTTAAGCTTTCTCCCAGGCGTCAAAGATATGTTTAACTAGTACCACGCCAGCGTCAGTGGTAGAGCGACCCTTGGTGAACCCGAATTGATTGCTGTGGAGTAGGTTATTCCGATTGAAATGAGATATAAGTTGATTTAGAATAATCTTCTCAAAAACTTTGCTTTGTCAAGTTTTAACCTTCAACAACCAGAACCTTATAGACAAAAGCTCAAGTATTAACGTGAGAATAGCACAAACTATTAATAGGGTCTATCTAAGAACTTAAAATGGGCTTCTGGGGAAGAAAGTAAATCATGCAAATAGACTCAAACGTGGTTTTCATTTTAGTAGATTAGGACTCACTAAAACTATATGACTATCATGATAGCAAGACATTTGGTTTTTCATAACGAAATATAATTTCAGCCGGCAACCGGAGCCCCGGGCGCGCCTGCGTACTACAAGGCTAAAGAATACAACCCTGAGACCGCAGTTAATCCTCTCGTCAAGCCCATTGGAGCGAGTAAGTTCACAATATTTCTTAAGATTGCAAATCCACCAGAGCTGTGAGGACTAAAGAAGCGACCATACCGCTACTCCAAATGACCGTAAACCGTTTCTGTCTTGCGCTGGTTGACATTGCTGGTTAGTGGACATCTCAGATTTATCCATGTCATCCTGGAGCACCATGAAAACTGCTACCAATTTGTGGTACTTATTACTTAGGCCTATTTTCTGTTGCCCTTAGAAATTTGTTCTCTAGCCTTATATTTTATAGGTACCTTGCAAAAATGAACAAGGATATATCTTATTATTAACGCTACCATTGCCTTACAGACCCCTTGCAGCTGGCCTGCTGGTACGTAGCTTTCCCGGTGCACTGGGCTTGCCGCCACACCATGCCCGACTGCCGCGGCCGCTGGTACCCCATCACCTTCATCATCTCCATGCTGTGGATCTCCTTCTACTCCTACTTCATGGTCTGGATGATCACCATTATCGGTAAGTTCTGCGACTCCGAAGGCATAGTTAATGCCCACATAAGCAAAATACAAGCTACATTTTTCGCCATGACAGAGAGAAGGAAGTTACCACAGATTGTATAAAATAGTGTTAAACATGAATAGTGATGTTACTTGAATGGAATAATACTTATCTTAACATTTTCAACAATGTCGTATCTGTCCAGGGTACACCTTGGGCATCCCTGACACGGTAATGGGACTGACGTTTGTCGCGGCTGGTGTATCCGTGCCCGACGCGCTCTCTTCTCTCGCAGTCATCAAGGAGGGGTGAGTCCATCATCATCATCATTAGCCTTTTACATCTATAACAGATGAGTTAAGCAGCGTCTAATAAACTGCGGCACTTTCGAAGATGGCTGGAAAGCCCGATACGAGAGCGACAACCGCGGCCGCATAATTGACAAATAAATGTTGCGCCTAACGATGAAGGGGGAAGAGCTGCACGCTGGTGTCTCATGTCGCGCTTGTGAGAAAGAGAAGCAAACCATACTTCATCATGCGCAACCACACCATCGCACAAAGTCTTCCTCTAAAGGTCACGATCTTCAGACATAACCTCCCAGTGTTGGGTGTCAATTTTGAAGGATACAATACAATACAAATTACAATACAATTGTTGTGTTCTGGTGTGGGGGTAAGATAGCCGGTGAAATTACTAGCATAGAGGCATTCCACCTTCGTCCTCCGGGTAGGCAAACACTTGTGACTCCTCTGGTGTTGCAGGTGTTTATGGGCGACGGTAATCGCTTTCCATCAGGCGATACGTTTGCTCGTTTGCCCCCTATATATGACATAAAAAAAAAACAAAAAACAAATACTCTTTATGGGACACCTTAAATACACAGGAACTATACTCTACAATAAAAACAAACAGAGGTAAACAACAGGCAGTCTCATCGCTAAATAGCGGTCTCTTCCGGACAACGTTTAGACTTTAGGTCGCGGAGAAGTTAGAAAAAATCGTTGAATGAATAACGCAACATAACACAACTATCATTAGCAAACAGGAATTAAATCTATATTTGGCGGATGCTTTGACTAATGAAATAACATCCATATTTTTAGTTATGGTGATATGGCTGTATCCAACGCGGTCGGCTCCAACGTGTTCGACATCCTGGTGTGCCTCGGGCTGCCCTGGTTCATCCAAACTGCCATCATCCAGCCCGGCTCTCACGTCAACGTCATCAGCAAAGGTAATTTATTCTCCCTCATTTTAGCCGAATGACGTCCACTGTAGGACAACAAATACGTTTCCCAAGAATCACCACGATAATCGGTCTTGCGCAATCCGCTTCAAAGTAACATACTTCGGTTCACCCCGTAGGAACATCAAACGCTACACGCTGTTCAAAACTCGCTGTAAAAAGCTAATACACTATTGGCAAGTCGCATACGGTTAGAATTACACAAGAAACGGTATGACTTATTTAATCATACAAAGGTAATTCGTGTGACTGGCATAATTACCTAATGCATGCTTTCTACATAAATATTTGTATGCCACCAAATGGCTAAACATAGTGAGACTATTACTTACTTACTTACTCCTTCATCGGGGTATGTTCCTACTGCTTCCGCATCATTAACATATTAATGAATTAAAAACAAGGTAATAAAGCATTAATTGACATCATTTTCGCTTTAATTTCCAGGTCTCACATACTCAACTTTCTCCCTCTTCTCGACCGTGATCTTCTTGGTCGTAGCTACCCACGCTAACGGCTGGAAACTCGACAGGAAATATGGAATCGTCCTCATGATATGGTACCTCCTTTTCATCACCTTCGCCAGCTTATACGAGCTCAATGTCTTTGGCAACTTCAACCCGCCTGATTGCGAATCAATCTACTAAAACGGCTGTATAATAAGTTACCATGGTCTCTTCTGTTGGCTACGCCGAAGTTCGAAATTAGAAGTTTGCATCCGTCCACTCATTAAACTACACCACCTGCACTTGGGTGAAAGGGATAGCATGACGCAAACCTCGGATTTCGAACTTCATATTAGTAATTCCTCTGTTGGCTTTGCCGATGCGGTGTTACCAGTTTTCAAAAAGCATAGTGTTTAGTTCGATGTTGAAATGTATTCTTAAATACTTTAAATAGATGTTCTCTTCTATTTTACGTATGTTGGCCGATGAAATCTTTGTAGATACTATTTTTGTGACTATCACGAACTTTATCCTAGTAAATGTAAAACATAATTATAGATAATATATATACTAAATTTTCTACTACATAATACCATTGTCTTATGAAAAATAAAACATCGATGTTGTTCTTGCTATCTGTAAAATATAATTATATTTTATGTATAAGTATTTAACTATTTATATAAATATCTTAGGTTATTTGTAGATACTATCGTCTATTTCACATAGCTTCGTGTGTGTGACATTTGTCATCTCAGTACATTTCCAAATTCCATTAAATCGGGCTAAGATGACAGTTGTCACAAGGGATCATCCACATATTACGTAACACCGTAAGGGGGAGGGGGGTCATACCAAACGTGACAGTACATGTTAAAGGTTTAGCAAAAAAGCGTGACATAGGGGGGGGAGGGGTTCAAAAAGTCGACATTTTGCATGACGTAATATGTGGACGACCCCCAAGCACAAAGATATGTGAAATGGATTATAAAATTCGATTGATGTATTTGTGTATTTTTGCAATGACTTGTATATTTTACATCAATACCTCGATCGGAATTCCCATTCATTATCACGGGCACAACTCACAAAAAACATTGGGATATTTGTAAGACCATGTACATGGCCGTGAAAAACTATGATCACACTCGGTATCTGGCCGTATTTCAAACCAACAAAACGTATGCAACCAATTCAATTTCAGTGACGACACGTAATGCGTCATAGGTCTAGTCGACGGAGTTTTCGCTACAGAGCTGGAAAACGCCACGGCTAGTGCCCATTTGTTCTATGGCACAACATGGCATCATCGAACACAATGTTACATTTCCTCCTGTTTTTCCCATCCTATACTCGTGGTCCTACTACGTTAGTTTTGCTGGGAGCGATACTGACAACGAATGGGAAAAAATAGGGAAAACGTGTCAATTGATGACGTCATGTTCCATAGAACCATCTAAGCATAGAACAAATGAGAACTCCCCAACGCCGCTACGGGCTACAGCGTAGCGTTGCTAGGCGCTTAGTGAGTTAAAGTCTAAATGACTTAGGCATTAAAGATGCAGAGTTGGAGACAAAATTTAGGATTAACCAAATTAAAATGATTCCATAAGGAAAAGCTGTAGTAGCGAGTGGAGGTTTTTTTACAAATATGAAGAAGTTCAGTTCAGCTGAGTTGTTTTAATCCTGGGCACCCAGGAACTAGTGAAAAGTTGTCCGGGACGTGTGATTGACGTGTTTGTGTGATTAGAGAGATCACAAAGTCTATAGTTTAGATATAGCATACTATCTATAAGCACATACTAGTATTTCTCTCAAATTGGATGGCAATAGTTTTGGCCTTGTGTTGTCAAGGCCAATTTATTCTTAGATGCGATGGATTAAGAGGCTGGCGACACACTTAAATTAATCCCGTACGGAAAAAAACCTTTTTACTTCACTGTAGTCATGAACGTTCCACCACGATTTTACGTGATCTCGATAAAAACATAGAAACAAAAAAAACGGTCACTTTCTTCAAAATATATTTGCTGTACAGACATAGCTGTAAGTTTGAAATACGTAGTTTATTTTCAGTATGTTGTTTTTTTTTTAATTCAAACATTCAAAATTAAGTAAAGCATGCCCAGAATATATGAGGCTGCGCCATATTGCGGAATTTCACTGGATAAAATTTCTTACACTGGCAATAATTTTATGATGGTTTGTCAACAATGTCAATGTCATTCGTGGTGGTTTCTTTAAAAGACAAATATTTAAAAATATCTATAGAAAATACCGGAAACGAGCCGTCATCGTAATATTATAAATAGTGTACACGTGTTTACTATACGAAAAACAGTCAGGAAAAGAGTGCATTCCATTAAATGATATTACGAGGTTAACATACTAACTGACAGGTATTTAAACTAGTCATTATAGTGCAGTTGCGATAGCTTGCAAAATTGTTGCCATATAAATCTTACAAATAAGTAGCGCCCTCTTGACAATCCTCATATATTTCTGGTCAGGCTTTAATTTTAGTCTTTATAGATATGTATAGAACGTTATTTTAATAATATGCCGTATCATTTTCGTGAATTGTGATGCTCAAAACAATTCCAATTATATTTGAACAATTTCGGTGTAAAAATAATGAATGTCCGGGAAAATTCCTATTGTTATAATGGCCTAAGATTTTTACAGTTTGTTATGAATAGACAAGCTAGAGTTTTTCCATAACGATACAAAAATATTTAATAATAATAGCTTGCACTGGATTTACTTAAAACACAAATTGTACAAACGTTTCATATTTGAATATAGCTCTGAAAATAAATACTTCAATGAAATTCAAATAATAGTTCTTTTAGACAAGTTCTGGCAAAAATAAAATTATTTTAATTCATTCAAATATATTTGACATCGATAGAAACCGCCATTTTTTTATAAGTAAACCTAGTTTTAGATTTGTTTTTGATTTCTTACAATACAATCTTTGTCAATATTATAATATCATCACGTCACTTCGTATTAAATTGAAGGGGTCTCACAAATCCTAAAACGTACCTTAATATAAAATCGAATTTATATCTCCGATGAAACAAGGGCATCGAACTACCAATGACGAATTAACATACACAACAATAATAACGAGCAAATTTAAAATGTATTTTAATGAAGTATTATTAGTAAAAATCTGTTTTGCCCCTTTCAACCGTTTATCACTAGACCACTTATTAATTCTAAACCTCGATATCTTCCATCTTATACTAAATAACAGGTATAAAATAGACTGAAAAATATCTATTTCCCAAAAAATACCTCAAACATGGCCATGATTCTTCCTCCTTTAAAGTTATTTGTAGGTCATTCTGTAGCGGACAATAAATAAGTTTATAAAATAGACACATTTCTAAATGGCGGGTAAATGACTATGTAAGTAACAATTAAATAATATACGACATACAATCCGAATCGTCGAATCTAATAAATTGCTAAAAAACGTATTTTATTTTTAAACACAGCACAATAAAATTAAGTTTGCGTAAATAATATAGTTTCACCTAGTTGCATTACTCACCCACACTTATGTCAGATTACCAGCAACCAACCATTGGCATTTTTATTGATCGCGTAGATATTGAATGTAACGAAAAAAGTCGAATCGAGCCCGGTTATTATACCTACTACTGGGCGGTTAGTTTTCAATTTTTCCCGCTGAACGAAGAGGACTTGGATTCGACTTGGTAAAAGTGCAATAGTTTAATATTTAGGACCTAAACCTAAATTTTAGGTGATAGAATAGATGTTCGCCGTTTTAGTATTCCACTTGCCAATTCTGGCATTAAAACTATCGTCTTCTGCTTTTAATTATAAAATTCTATAGGTAGGTACTAAAATGAGATATCAAACTGACGTACCAATTTTACGTGTACACATGACAAGCAATATATTAGATAGGTACTTATTGGTTAATAAAAAACTAAGATCCATGCAACTGGGTACGATATTATTAGAAAACGCGCGTCCGAAGATATATGTTTGAATTGAACCTCACATTTAATTAGATACGAGTACGATAATGTTACTAATAATTGAACTGAGTTTGTATATAATACGCACGACAAACCTCTGATCACAAACGTATTAAAAAATATTTATATAATTACTCTGGCAATATAATGCGATTAATGTGGATAGATTAACATTAATACTCATGCGTCATCAAAGTTCGGTTTTTAGTTTTTACGTTTGGTTTCTTTAAAATATTAATTTAACCTAAATCCCTAATACTCAGATAACGAATTTTGCTGCCGCAACATCGTTAAATCTTGTACCTAAACCGTATGCTTAATTGCCTATCTATACTAAAGGCATTTGCTATACTCATAGCTGTTATTTTAAATGGATAAAAATAATATTATTTCTGTAAAAAATAATTAAGCCACCGTATGGCAAGATTGTGCTATTTTGTTACTGCCATCGGATTTAATAAACGTTTGTGTCTTCGCCTTTTAACGCTTTTAATGTTAATTAATGTAATGTCTATAAAGCAAATTGTATTATTCTGTAATAGTTACGTAGGCATTACCTATCAATGCGACAATAATGTTTTCTATCATTTGTCTGTTCCTTCTTTAGAATAAAACATTATATTTATCCCTATTTTTTAATATGGCATACTTAATGGCGGTAAAAGATTTGATCTGAATCTGAATGTTGTTAAAGTAGTACACGTGTATGAATGTTTCTTATAATCTTTAAAGATCTGCTTTAAATTTATGAAATATGACCAGATTATATTTTAAGGAAATGGCAGAAGAAACGCCTAGGCAAACATAAAATCTGAGGATCTTAGGATGCTATCCTCGCCATTCGGTAACCCCTTTCATATTGTGCTAAATAATTGTCAATGTCCAGGAACCAAAATTACCAAATATTATTGTGATTATTTTGTCCAGTAGAGTTCCTACATATTTTTATATGCGTTATGTTATATATTAATATTAAAATGTGTACATAATAGCATTTATGCTGAAATGGCCCGCAGGTTTTCCAATCTGTGGGCAATAGTAAAAAAAATATAGGTACGTAATAGGTACCCACCACTATGTCGAATACTTATAGCGGGCTACGGTCTAGTAGTTGGGAGTTGAGTCGACAAACGGTAAACAAAACACCTTATATCTTAGGTATATATTACCTACATGAAAACTGCTTTATTTCAGGATTTTAATTTTATAAATTGACACTACGAACAATTATTTGCCTGGAAATTTATTACACGATCAATTTAAATGTCAAGTGAAAATGATCGTCTATTTGATGCATTCGTTACGGAACAGATTCTACTCAACTTTCATGCTTCCGGCCTTTTAACTGGATGAAATTACTAATGGTTGAAAAGTTGTAACTAGACTCCCGCGCCTTATCTTGACTATACGGCAGCATTGAAGATCGATGCTTCAATTAATAATGTCAATTTCAAGTGGAAATCAATTATTACCGCGTAAGAGACCACGTGATGACGTGAAATGTTATTGTTTCTATTTGTCAAGTATATTCAACGTACGCTAAAAATATAAATCTAGAACGTGAATATTGATATAACTACGCCTAATTAACATATTTATGAAAAGATACATCTGTTTATTTGAATGACCGTTAATTATTTGTAGCCAAACTTTGAAATGCGAACATTAAGTGCTCAAATTTGAATATTTTAACGTTCGAATTTCAAGTTTTGGATGATCCCATTTTAGAGATAATCGTTATCTTAGATGAACAGTACCTACCTTCAAATACAATGTCTCTTTTCGTAAATATAGCATATTTTAATGTAAAATGTATATTGAAACTTCTGCATGGTTTTCATGATGTATTTAGAAATACTTCGGCCGAGCCACCGGCCAATAATGTTAGGAACAATATACATAGTAGTGGACCATTATTGTAATATATAACGTAGCATCCCTTACTTATTTTACATGAAAGAGAAATAATAATGCCATAATTAAGGCGTTTTATTATTTGACGATGTAATTATAGAGAAGAATACTAATTTAATCGCAACAATGCTTCTGAAATATTATCAAATGAATGGCATTAGGCTAAAGTCAGTAGCAATTTAGTGTTCTAGATGTTTTCTACTAAGACAGAGCTTTATTTATTCATATCCTATAATGGTAAGTCGCGTTTATTTAGCCGCTTCGCAAAAATAAAATATGCGAATATCAAATTGTTCTGGACTACTTAAAAAAAAGTTTCTTAATCGGACTCTTTATACTGGATAAAATTAATAAAATATGAATAAAACTTATGTGGTTATTATGCATATACCGATGGTATTGACAAGGAGCCATTTTATAAATAAATATATTAGTAAATTGGGAATATACGATGATAAGGAATTAAAACCAGCGGTAGATTCATAATAATATACAGCCATTGTAGATAAAAAAAGATTAATGTGGCATTTCCAGGAAATATGCTACAGTAGATATAGTAAAAAGATAAAATTAGATAAATCTTAATAAACATAAAGCGGAACGTCGCGCTACCAGCTCATCGATGTGAGCGTAATGGAACTAGATTATTCAAGACACACATTATAACAGAGGTAATTAAGGTCTCCACCGCGGATTTTTTTGTATGGGAATCCCGAGCTCCCTTGTACAAAAAAATCCTGGATTTGGAAGCCCTAGATGGAATACAATTTATATAGAAGCGAAAAATTTAAAATTCAATGCTTTTTGCAAAAATTCGTCTCAATGCAATCAGAGCCAGACGAGTGAACTACTAATAGTTCAAAGCTTAGCTAGTAACTTTGAACTATTAGTAGCATCTGAAACAGTAGTATTTGAAGCATCAAAATTTTCAACCTTTACGCTTCAATAACATTTGGTTTACACCATTAGACGTTGCTGTTTAAAAAAAATAGGGATTCTCGTTATGAGGCTAATAAAATTTTCTCTTTATTATTGTATAGAAATATATTTTAAATAATATACTTACTGGTGGTGTACGTAGCTTCAACACAAACTTCAGCACTTAAATAAAATAAATAGCATAACACAGTTGTTTTTAAGGCCGTTTTTAACATAGTTTTGTAATATTGTGTACGGAAATTCCAGATGCATAGCATAATGGCTTTAGAGATATAGTAATCATCCTAGTCATTTGTACCTTGTCATTGTACTTATAGTACTTTAGCAACCTTTTTGTATATCTTAGGGCGCATTTACATATGTCAGTGTTCACGATAAAAATACCCACTTTTCAAAGCGATATAATTTACCGTACACACGAGGGTTAATGGACCGGACTAATGTAAATGTACCATAACAGCGTTATCGGTCACCTGTTGAACTCCTTTCAAATGTTTAATGTTCGTCTCACATCAAAATTATACCATTTACAGTTAATTTAAAATTTACCCTTACATTGACTCGTTGCATTTCAGTGAATGGAAAGGATTCTAAATATGTGAAGAAAATTAAGTCACTGAAATGGATAAGTCTAATACTCATTTGTTAATATTTACACTTGTTATTGTCTATATTGAGCTAAGCTAAAAGTGCAACGGTCCATGGCGTTATATTGAATCTTCATCCTAGGGCACTCCTAGGGCCTTGGATATCTTAGAACCAAAAATGGTTTATAAAGTAACTCTATTCCGGGCAGTCAAAATCATATTCTTCTTATCACGCAGGGTCAAAATGTTTATATAATAAAATACGGATTGAAATACATATGGAACGGTTTAAATCACGTCGTTAAAGTCTAATATCGCTCGACATGTTTAGAATTGCTTCGCGATTCGTCACGAGAAGCACCTCGATCTGTGTTAGATATTTGACTTTTCCGACGTGAATAAACGTGTGCTGCTCTGTGGCGGCGCCACCAAAATGAAAATCAATGAATTATATGGTGAAATGATGTACCTTGAACGTACACCATGTACATATCATTTTTTTGGCTGTACCTGTACCAGGGAACGAAATAATGGACATTGTTTGTGGCGCCGCTGGGAAGCATACTCTGCAGCGGCGCCACAGAGAACTCATAGATAGAAATGACATTAGCTATTATTTTCTGATGGAAATTTATGTACTAGTGCTATTTATTGTGTACGTATTGAAAATTGACATTATTAATTCGTGATTTAATTAAAATTAATTAATTTCACTTGGCTGTTCGTGTTAGTTTTCGTTGGTCCCTACTGTTTTATAAAAAAAAATAAACGTCAGAATGTTGAAAAGTTTATCGAAGCGGTAGGTAAAGAACGCGGAATCATTAAAAAGAAATAAAATCACTTGTTAATAATGATTTTTATCAATACGTTCGCAATAAATAGCACTAGTACATCAATTTCCATAAGAAAATAATAGCTAATGTCATTTCCATCTATGAGTTCTCTGTGGCGCCGCTACAGAGTATGCTCCCCTGCGGCGCCACAAACAATGTCCATTATTTCGTTCCCTGGTATCTACAGGTACAGCCAAAAACATGATATGTACATGGTGTACGTTCAAGATACATCATTTCACCCTATAATTCATTGATTTTCACTATGGTGGCGCCGCCACAGAGCAACACACTGAATAAGCCCGTTCCAATTTAATGTCTGAGACTGATAAAATACGTATTTATTTGATAGTTCGAAAGAAAGCACAATACCTACACTCAAATTACCCAAAACGCGTATTATGCCATTCGAACGCCAAGAATGCCTAAAGGTGTCGTGCTTATCACGCCACCGGCACATATAAAATAAAACATAACAATAACAAGCATAATATTAAAAACAAACTTTCTTATCAAAAAAGGTTTTATTTCACTCTCTTGTTTTGTTTTGTTGCGTTTGGCATGAGTGAAACCTCTGTATTTGATGTAAGGGTGCTTTGCACTAAAGCCGAGCGGAGCGGACGTGTGGAATTGACCAATTATAAAAGTGAAGCTGAGTTGCACCTCTAGGATAACTATCATACGCGCCTATTTCTCCCGTGAGATAATTACCAGTCTCTTTCTGTGCAGTAATGTGAGAGAGTGACGGGTAGCACTGCACTGTCTCGCGCGACACGAGTCACGAAGCATAATAGGCTAGTTGACTCATGTCAAATTGTAATAAACTAATGTTTATTCCGTATAGTATTTAGCAAAGGAAACCTAAATATATATTTTTCAACACATAAAAGTGAAATATGGCTGAAAAAATTGAATTTGAAAATATGGTTTTTAATCTGTATTTTGAAATGCTTAAAACGCTGTCCGGCTTACTCGCTTTTGATAGTGACGTCATCGGTCATGTAAACAAAACTGAAAGTCTACTTTGACGACTTCGAATAGTGCCGTCTCTCTGGATCTCCTGTCAAAGTATATTGGAGTGAGCGGAATGGCACTATACGACGGTCGAATTTCGAATATTTACAGGTTATTCTACGTCACGTCACAGATTAGCAAAAGGCAAAAATGGCGGACGGCGTTTTTGACTGTTCACGAAATTTCTAATTTTCAATTGATAAAATTTAGCTTTGTAGCTTTCACAAAAATACAAGACATTTTTTTAGAGCTAGTAAGATCGTTATTAGCCATTTGAAATATATTTCAAAACTGGGTCTACTAGCCTATTGTGCTAGACGGGCTAATACAGATTTCAACTCAGGTGATTGGTCGATCCGGTTCAGTGGAGACGCACCCTATAGCGTCCGTTGCACTTATTCGAGCACATATATTAACTTTCAGTATTATCCTGTATCCATTCGTTATGGCTGTTCTAAGTGGATGTTTTTGTATGTTGCCGGTAGACTAGGTGTTCATTCTGTGCCCGCCGGGCTTATGTGAAATTATTGTTATAAAGAAAGATGTTAAATAAAGTGTAAAATGTGAACTACTGTTTTTCTTATGGCCCACTTATTCCTTAAACATGCTTCGGAATTTTCGTAGCAAGGTAGGATGTTAGAGCTATAGTATCATGTGTAGCTTGCAATGCATGTAACTTACTTTTCTCTAACATGCAATGAAATGCTGACATAACGTGCGTTATAATAGGCTTCGTCACGTTTCGGGCGGAACAACTCGAGACAACTAAAGGAATTTCATACAAAATTGAAGGCCGGAGCCGGGAAGTAATTTTTTTAAACATGGCGTGTTCATGAACAGCTGAATTATAATTTTTTCAGTGGTGTATTTTTTTATTTCATAAGTGAGAAAAGCACTATACATGCCTTAGCCGTGAAAAGGGCCTGCCTGCATCTTATCACTATCCATCTATACCTACTCGCCCGGCAAGCCCTTCTTTCCTGGCGTCTGTGTACTATTACGAATATTAAGGATGCGGGGTAAGGAAAACAAAGTCAAGAAATACAAATTAAATTACTCGTTTATTTTTTTATTAATTAATTTATAGTTAAAAGTGCAGTACACTGAGTAAACTCAGTCGACTGGGGACGGGCAGCGCGAGGCCGTTACTATTTGACGATTACTCCAAGCGACGTAATCGCAAGTTAATATAAAAAAGGAATATTGAGATCCATTTTATCACAAGATAAGCGAAGTGTCCAACAAATTCCATAGTCAAAGGTTTGGCGCTGCCGTCCCCACCCGACCCTCCTACTCATAACCACTCAAGATCTCTTATATTACATACATCCTCTTACAGTAACCTACGTTATCCCGACGTGCCGTGACACTAACTAAGTATGTTACTATGGAAGCATGTCTGCGGATTGAGTTGCTATCGGGTTGGTTCATATAAAAATATCATCTCCGGCGGTTCGGTCGTGTCACGGACTGTCACTTCTAAATGAAAATATTAGCGTGTTCTTAAAAAAATAACAGTTAAAATGAACACTGTCTTATATTTACAATTTTTATCTTGCTTTAAAATATACGATACGCAATGTACCAATTCTGTGTCTTGATCGTCGCGCGCGGCGGTTTATATACAATTTGGAGTGACGCCGAACGGGTGCCGCGCGAGCGATCAAGATAACTCAATCAGTTACTTATCCTAAGTATATTTTTTTCGAATCTTTTACATTTTTTTTATTTCAATACAGAATCCTATTTATAATTAGTAATCATTAAATTTTTAATGAACATTTTTAGCCAATATCGTCGTCTCGCCGCCGCGCTATCTCAGCGGCCGTGTATTTACAGAGAACCGCTGAAATACCGCGCCAACCAATAATTATACAATAAATTCAATGTAAACACTAGCTATTTAGAAAAAGAAACTAACATCGAAACTAACTAAATATTGAGAGCGATATTAATGGTCTACCCGACGCCAGACTGACGTTCCGTTACTTTACACCTTACATATTTATTCTTTCGAAATGCATTCCAATTATTCATGGATCTTAAACACTTAATACGAACCGAACAAAACAATTCAGAACTATATTACAACATACCTGCTAGCGAGCACCTCCAATGCACATTAACATGTGACTTGATAGCCGTATTCTTTATATTCCGTTTAATAATTGGGTTTGCCCGCTAGTCTACACACGTCTAAAGTTAGTCACCGAAGTTCAAAGGTTTATAATGTAAAATAAAACAACTGTCGGCCGCTGGCGCGGACAGTTCGAAGGAAGGCCTCTAGTACAAAGCCATTCGCCGGCGACGGTGCCGTTTGATTAGACGCTCGACGTTAGACGCTTGACGTTCTTGACGCTTGTTGACTTTGACGTTGACGCTCGACACGCGACGCGCCTCCACGATCACGCACACACACAAACACACAGTCACACACGCACACGAATGCTATCGCGTTCTCTTTTTCGCCGGACCGCCCGTGGCTGTCGAACGTCGTAATCTCTTTCACTGTAAAAGAAAAGCAGACCGTGAATGAGACAATCCAATCTGGGGCTCTACTTCCAAGTTCAAAATTCGAAGTTCAAAGTAATGCCATCCCACTAAATTGTGTTATTACACGCTTCGCGACGAGCGAGATCGGGACAGCGATACAGTCGGATTTTTAATTTGCGAGACATAATGACAGTTACGATGGTAATGTGAATAAGATTGTTCCTTTTTATCAATAGCTCATGAAATCTAATATCCATAATCATTGTTTAAAAAAATGAGTAAATCGTAATATAAATTCAACTGTATATGAACTTCGAGTGAAGCACTTGGAAGTATAGACCCAGGACACGCAGAAATGAAATAAACAACTCGAACATGTATATACCCGTTAAAATGGATTCTAGTCGTGAATGCTAATAAAATCTGATACTGACTGATACAAGTGAAACCTAAAGAATAGTTTAATAATAACCACAAATGATGCGACACTAACATTTTAAACTACACTCTCATACTCGAAGAATGAAAATACTTAACTATTTCTTTCCTTTACTTAGTACATCTAATTTCTACTTAAAATTGAGGCTTCAGTGCAGAGATTACCTGCTTGCAAGCGCATTGCAATAATTATCGATTTCAAACCTACATAAATCCAACGAAAAAATTTGATTATTTGCAAGGTTTTAATTCATTTATACAAAATTCACATAGTGACGTATTATATAAGTGCACCTTAATTCACATAAACCATATTTTTAAGAGCAAAACAGCACTCTTTTTGTAATTTATTCAATTTTTTCTAAAGTTTCTTTACATTAGTAAATGTATGAGTCAGTCTATAAAAGAAATATGGGAGCCACTAATGTGGTTTGAGAAAAATAACAAGTTATATGTCATAACTAGTAAAATTAATTGACCAGACAATATTTCTCCATAACTTATTAGGTAAAAATTTACAACAAATATGCACACACGTACGAACACGCACATTTCCAATCACAGTATCGTACAAAGCTACGGTTAACAATTTCATTTGTTCATATTGCTCAACATCCTCACTGCAAAAGCATAAAACAAACTTGTAGTGATTAACTATCAGTATTGAATTTTGTTAGTAAAGATACTCGAAAATTATCCAAAATCGCATAACCAATTAATTAAATCCCCAGCAAATCTAAAATTAAAGCATTACATCATAACTTCACACATCGCTCAACTTGAAATTTGTTCGTGCTAAGTAGCGGTAACTCTCAAAAAACAAGATTTCTTCAAGGGTCTTGGGATAGGGGCTTAGGAGGCTGTGGTGAGCTTTTTCTTGACCTGACTGACCGACTGGCCCTTGATGGCTTGTTTGGAGGTATCGTTCGCGTTCGCGGACTTCACCTAGAACGGGAACAAAGGATGTAAGGACTGCTGTTGACACTCTTTGACGCACAGTTTAGAAACTTCTGATTTAAAATGTACGTACCTAAACATGCTAATCATTAGAGAGCCAATAATAAAACTCTTTATCCTAGTCATGTAGGTTTGGAACACTACAGGGAATATTTTAAGATATAGCTTAAAATTGTATAAGTATAAATTGTATAAGTAATCGGTATAAGCCTTGTGTGTCTAAAAATGTGTGTGGCTAAAAAAAAAAAAAAAAGGTACTCGAAAAGAACCACATCTTACCGATTTTTCACTATAGCATTGTGTGGGTATTGCATATGGTTATCAGACTATTTTCTTTATTGACACCACAGAGCACTTTTGACATTAGAATCAAGCCGAATTATCCTGTCTCTATAAATCTATGAAACATATTTTAATGTCTTATTTTTCATGTAGGTACACACCACAATAGACCGGGAATCGAATTCAGTTTGCTATGTTTCTTTGAGCTTTGATCTTTGTATGAATGGTTTATGGGTGAATCAACTTTTTTGTGTTGTTTACTCTGTCCCCGTTGTCCGAGTGACATCTTTATACTGTTTCATAGAGAAATGCTTAGGTTGTCCAAGGGACATATTTTGCGTAACCATAGCAACAAGGTGCATTTAAAAGTTGATTCACCCTTATTCTGTGTCTAGTCCACAGACAACCCCCACTAGACGGAGCATGTAAGGCGACCCGCGCGCACCAACGATATGGTACGGCAGAACATTAAAGTATCAACACAGCGGCCACCGTTTAGTTGCGTCCTTGTTTATGATCCATGCGTACGTCAACGAAAAAAGAAATTAAATAAATAACATGGTAAATTGTAGTGTTAAGTGGTGTAGAGAGACCTCATAAACATGGACGCAACTAAACGGTGGGTGCCGTGTTGATACGTTAATGTTCTGCCGTACCATATCGTTGGTGCGCGCGGGTCGCCTCACATGCTCCGTCTAGTGGGGGTGGTCTGTGCCTGTGTCTGGTCAGGTGTTCACCTCGTTGTTGGGCGGCGGCTGCGGCGGCTGCGCGGCGGCGCGGCGCTGCACGGACGGCGAGCGGCGGTCGCCTCACATGCTCCGTCTAGTGGGGGTGGTCTGTGCCTGTGTCTGGTCAGGTGTTCACCTCGTTGTTGGGCGGCGGCTGCGGCGGCTGCGCGGCGGCGCGGCGCTGCACGGACGGCGAGCGGCGGTCGCCTCACATGCTCCGTCTAGTGGGGGTGGTCTGTGCCTGTGTCTGGTCAGGTGTTCACCTCGTTGTTGGGCGGCGGCTGCGGCGGCTGCGCGGCGGCGCGGCGCTGCACGGACGGCGAGCGGCGGTCGCCTCACATGCTCCGTCTAGTGGGGGTGGTCTGTGCCTGTGTCTGGTCAGGTGTTCACCTCGTTGTTGGGCGGCGGCTGCGGCGGCTGCGCGGCGGCGCGGCGCTGCACGGACGGCGAGCGGCGGTCGCCTCACATGCTCCGTCTAGTGGGGGTGGTCTGTGCCTGTGTCTGGTCAGGTGTTCACCTCGTTGTTGGGCGGCGGCTGCGGCGGCTGCGCGGCGGCGCGGCGCTGCACGGACGGCGAGCGGCGGTCGCCTCACATGCTCCGTCTAGTGGGGGTGGTCTGTGCCTGTGTCTGGTCAGGTGTTCACCTCGTTGTTGGGCGGCGGCTGCGGCGGCTGCGCGGCGGCGCGGCGCTGCACGGACGGCGAGCGGCGGTCGCCTCACATGCTCCGTCTAGTGGGGGTGGTCTGTGCCTGTGTCTGGTCAGGTGTTCACCTCGTTGTTGGGCGGCGGCTGCGGCGGCTGCGCGGCGGCGCGGCGCTGCACGGACGGCGAGCGGCGGTCGCCTCACATGCTCCGTCTAGTGGGGGTGGTCTGTGCCTGTGTCTGGTCAGGTGTTCACCTCGTTGTTGGGCGGCGGCTGCGGCGGCTGCGCGGCGGCGCGGCGCTGCACGGACGGCGAGCGGCGGTCGCCTCACATGCTCCGTCTAGTGGGGGTGGTCTGTGCCTGTGTCTGGTCAGGTGTTCACCTCGTTGTTGGGCGGCGGCTGCGGCGGCTGCGCGGCGGCGCGGCGCTGCACGGACGGCGAGCGGCGGTCGCCTCACATGCTCCGTCTAGTGGGGGTGGTCTGTGCCTGTGTCTGGTCAGGTGTTCACCTCGTTGTTGGGCGGCGGCTGCGGCGGCTGCGCGGCGGCGCGGCGCTGCACGGACGGCGAGCGGCGGTCGCCTCACATGCTCCGTCTAGTGGGGGTGGTCTGTGCCTGTGTCTGGTCAGGTGTTCACCTCGTTGTTGGGCGGCGGCTGCGGCGGCTGCGCGGCGGCGCGGCGCTGCACGGACGGCGAGCGGCGGTCGCCTCACATGCTCCGTCTAGTGGGGGTGGTCTGTGCCTGTGTCTGGTCAGGTGTTCACCTCGTTGTTGGGCGGCGGCTGCGGCGGCTGCGCGGCGGCGCGGCGCTGCACGGACGGCGAGCGGCGGTCGGGCGGCGCCGCGCCGGCCTCCATGTGCTGCTTGCGTTGTCGCAGGATCGTCCAGTCGAACGTGTAGTCGTACTGGTAGTTCATCGTTCGGAACAGGATGCGGAACAGCTGGAATTAAATAAATAAATATTAAGGGACAATCATACACAAATCGAGCTAGTCCCAAACTAAGCAAAGCTTGTACTATGGGTACTAGACGACGATATACATAATATATAAATACAATATATAGATAACATCCATGACCCAAGAACAAATATTTGCCCCGGCCGGGATTCGAACCCGGGACCGCCGACTCAGTAGGCAGGTGTCTACAAACCAAGCCAAACGCGTCGTCACAACACGATACAGTTAAACCAGTCGGAATAACAACACGATACATTTAAACAAGTGCCTACGCCACATCTTGGGATTTAGGTAGCCGACCCCGATTGAGAATTCATTCTCAAAAAATGGGACAAAGGCTAGGAGGATGATGATGATGACATTTAAACAAGTGGTCTGCGGAGCAATGGTGGTCCCTGGACTATTGACCACTTTTTCAATGCCATTAGCAGAGAAATAAATATCGCCCCTGCTACTATCAGTCTCAGCATTTAACACAGGGATCTAATAAAGGTTTAACGTGAAAAGTCCCTTAAACGATTCGGTTATTTCTCCAGGATAATTATGACCATTTTTTTTAATGTGTTTTCATATAATTTTAATTCACATTAATATATTTTGTTTTACATCAAACATATGATTCGGACCCGAAATTTTATTCCTATTCCTAAAAAAAAATAGGTCCCGAATGAACTTTATGACACTGGTGGTCCGCGGAGCTATCCTAATAAAGAAAAACCCTTTTTGCGAATTTGAATTAGTGAATGTTAATCTTAAAAAATATATATATTATGCGTGGTTTAATTTATAGATACATCGAACACTTTATTTATTTACATTTAGGTACTATAAATTACCTACAAATTAACTAATTAACTGGGTGTTCCATGGCAAAACAGAAATTTGGTCAAATGGTCCCTCGTGACTAGGAAACCACTGGCTTACACCATCATAGAAGCAAAGAGGAAGAGATCTTATACCAAATCAAGGAGAAAGTAAACATTGTATCGTATCAGAATTTTAAAAAGAAGGCTAGAGAAACATGGAAAGTTTATGATTACGGTTACATTACTAAATTAGCAAACAACGTAGGTATGAAAGTTGTTTATCACGCGATAGATATGGTATCCATAACTTTCCGATAAGCATATAAGTGCGACATTGACGATTTATCGTTTATTCACAATACGAATGCAACCGTCCGACTCTTATGTTAACGCAAGGTTTCCTAAAGTGTGCACCACAGTGTCCAGTTGCGCTGTAGAGAATAAAAAAGGGGGCCTAAAAATCAGGAAGCTTCCCGAGTCAACGTCAAAATCGATGCTGATACTAGTTCATTTCATGAAATATTTTGAATACTCCGTTGGAGTAAGTAACGGTAACGGTTCTAGAAAATAGTAGTATATGTAGATAGATGACATAATACGTCATGGGATAAAGTGACTCATCAATAATAATATGACAATGACATAACAGAGTAGGCAACGAAATAATATCTACTTACGCATGGTTCTTGTTTAATAACCATCCCCATTTATAATAACCTTGATAAATTAGAGTCAACCTTTGACAACGGTATCTGTAAAGGTACTGAAACGTCAGGGAGGCTCAAATAATTATTATACGCGATATAATCCGTTTAAATTGTTTTATTTAAATGTGTGACAGTCGCGGAAACCGAAGAAAATATTAAATTAGAAAAGATCAGAATGACTGCACAGCTATAAACACCACTTATTCAGTGTAAAGCTGACAAAAATACCATGTCCATATAGGAGCGGTAAAGCTATCACCGAAACTATTAATAGCCGACCCGCCTCGTAAATGGGATGTGGGTGTTATTTTAGTCAATCGACTTTCCATTGAGGCAGGTAGGCTATTTTCGAGCGTAAATTGTAAACAGATTTCCAATTTTTTACCGTTACTTCGAGTGATGGGTCAAACATAACAATAGATTTTTTTCTATGAGTTCATAATGATCATATCGTGGTACTTTAAAAGGAAAATACACAGTATGCATGCATACACAGCCACGTAACATCGTAGTCTGTTTAAAGTCAGTAAAACCAAGTACATTGCAAGAAATTACAACAAAGCAATTTTGTACTGTCAACTCATTACAGAATATCGGCTACAGTTTCGGCGATCTGTTGACCGTTTCCTGTGAACACGTTCAGACTTGTTCCCGTTTACCGGTCGAGAATACCGGTTTCTAAAGACTCAACCGTCGCGTCTTTCCGTTTATATGCAAGATCAAACCTGTCGGAAGGCTCTATTGAATATTGATAAAATTTTAACCTGCGTCTTAACGAAAATGAAGTTTTGTAAACAGAAAACACTTCTGAAAGCTTTACTAGTGTTATTCTATATTTCCTGCTGCGTCTCAATTAAAAGAAAACGCGTTTTTTAGGCATTCAGTTAATATTTCCAAATATTAACTGAACAGCGAATGCTAACTACGCTAATAAAAAACATATTTCTTAATTCGTTACACACAAAACTAAAAGTTACCTGCTTGTAGGAGCTTATCATTGGAACCTATTAGATAAATTAAATATGATAATTTTTGTCCGCTACAGTATAAAAGAAGCCCAAAAATCTTATCTAACGATTTATTGGAAAGCGGTTAATATTCCGGATACATCCCCAGCCTAACGGTAAAACACCATCTAATTCCTTTTTTTTCATAAATCATGAATGAACCACGAACAGCTGTTGCACACGCACCTGTCTGAGATACATGTAGTCGGGCGACTCATCGAAGGTCAGGCCGCGGCAGTAATTTAAATACATCGCAAACTCCGCCGGGAATCCCTGTAACAAACGACACGTGTTAGATTTCAGGAAACAATAAGCCGGTATCCTGACAGATCAAATCAGCTTTTATGAATTGTAAAAACGCAACGACCCGTCCCTGCTTCGCACGGGTGCAATGCTGATAAATTAAATTAAGCATGTATTATACACATAAACCTTCCTATTGAGTCACTATCTATTAAAAACAACCGCATCAATATCCGTTGCGTAGTTTTAAAGATCTTAGCATACATAGGGACATTGGGGACAGAAAGACAGAAAGTGACTTTGTTTTATTACTAAGTCAGAGTGGAAAATATTTGCTGGCGTGGCATCAAGAAAATTTCTAAAGCTGTTAACATAGATGGCGGGACGATCTGAACGCGTTCTGCATATAAAGGCAGAACCGCACTGGTCACGTAAGCCCTTTGCCCAGCCGTGGGACATTTATATAGGCTATTAAAAAATGCCGTTAACAATAGAGATGAGTTCACATATAAAATATAAATGCTCATTAATTTGTGAACTCAACTGATACGCCTTAACAATTATTTATTTAATTTACACAATATCAAATTGAATATCCGTCTTATACAAATTTATTTTATTTATTTAATCTTTATTGCACAAAAGGAAACTTATCGAGCAAAACGCGGACTTAGACATTAAAAAAGCAATGACAGCGGTACTAAATAATTTTAGCCAAGGCCCAAGGCTGTCTACGCCTTTGCAAATACTTCACCACAACTTATTGATATTGAGAAACGCAGCCTTACACGCCTGTTACGGATCCCAAATAACACCTGTGATATTGGCGGAACCTTGGACATTGTAGGCGCCGAGACCTTGGCTCCGAAAACAAACAAAATTTTCTTATAAAATTATCGAATTTAATGTGACGACGTACGTGTGTGTGAATTGTTTTTACGAGAGGTTATCTTTTATTTGAGATAAGTGTTGAGCATTATGAGTAAGTAAGGTATTTTTAATCAACTTAATTCATTTTATTTCAGAGTAAGGCTTATTTGAATGTGAGCCTCGGTTAAAATGAATTAATGTTTTATTAATTAATTTGTATAAGGTGCGATAGACCGTCCGAGGAGGGAAAGTAATAAATAAACCTAATTTTTCAACGTATTTAGGAAAAAGTTACCTATAACGGTCTCAGTATCTTGTCAAAAAAGAACAGCTCACGTGAAATTGTCAGGAACGGCCCGACATGTTTCGAACTCGTATGGAGCTCCTCATCAGGGACTGCTACCAATACAGCGGCGCGGAAACATGTCATGTGAGTGTAAACCGGTTATAGGTCGATTCACTAAAGCTGGCACGAATGGAATGAATGAGTGAACGATAATATTTATGTGTGAGTCACAAAATGATTACATACAGGTTGATACAATAAGTGATTATGAATGTGAAAATTATCGAACCAAATTAAATTCAAAATGACGAATGGCTTGTTTTTTCAAAATTTCAAATTGGTGGTAGGAAGCTGAAACTCGGCATCGGGGGGCATTTGGGGCTCACAAATATGAATCTGAAATCGGCGTCCGAAAATTCGATCAAAGTCGGAAAATGTCGAAAAAAACAATTTTTGTATGGATTTTTTTTTTTTGGAGTCCCGTATCTCGTAAACGGCTGGAGATGGGTAGGGGATGCTCAAACAAATATCATAGGGGACCCCCACCCGAGTACAGTCGTGGAAAAAAAAACAAAATGGCGACTTTTTTTTTTTTCGAAAATTTCAAATTTGTCCGAGGGGGCTGAAACTCGGTATTGGGGGGCTTTTGGGTCCTCCGACTCAGAATATGAAATCGGATTTTGAATATTCGGTCAACTTCGGATAACATCGGACAAACAAAATTTAGTATTCTTAGCTTGACGGAGGGCCGAGCCATTTCTGAGCATAACTTATTGAATCGAATGGGTCTTAGCCTCGGATACTAGTACTTTCAATGAAAACTATATTGAATAAAATCGGTCGAGCCGTTTTTGAGTTATTACAAAATTTCATAATTTTCTTTAAAATGACTTAAGTGCCGCGCGGTGTCCCTACACTTCGAACGCTAAACATATTGGTTAAGTGCCAAACTATATTAAAACATTTTGCTCAATCTGTCACGTATTATAGATAACTTCCAAAAGATAATAAGTAATTACTGTTTCTTGGCGTGTACGACCTTTTTATCGGGCTTGAAATCTTTCTCGTAATTTTCGTCTATTGTGAAGGACGGGCAACTACGGGACCCTACACTGAGCAGTGAGCGTGGCCCGACATGCTCTTGGCCGGTTTTTAGGGTTCCGTACCCAAAGGGTAAAAACGGGACCCTATTACTGAGACTTCGCTGTCCGTCCGTCCGTCCGTCCGTCTGTCACCAGGCTGTATCTCAAGAACGGTGATAGCTAGACAGTTGAAATTTTCACAGATGATGTATTTCTATTGCCGCTATAACAACAAATACTAAAAATAAAATAAAATAAATATTTAAGGGGGGCTCCCATACAACAAACGGGTTGGTTGCGTTAACTTTGTACCTCATTTGTATGGGGCGCTATACATACCAGGTGCAAACTTAACTTAACCACTTAAGGATGAAAAGTGTTTGTACGGAACCCTCGGTGCGCGAGTCCGACTCGCACTTGCCCAATTTTTTATAATTCGAACTAGTCGTCCGTCACCTATTAATTCTTGACATTAACCCTTTACCAGGCCGCGAAGACAAGAAAATGTGGGTTACGTTAATACCATTGCATAGTCCCACATGGTTAAACTCATACGTGACAATGGAATAGTATAGGTATCATCCCACATCCTAATTCTGGTCATACACAGATTGCATGAATATTAAGCAATATGTACAATTTTATTACACTGCCTTACAACAGTCAAAATCAAAAGTATGTCAAAAAACTAGCGTCTTCATAAAACACCATGATAGTAAAATATTTTTGTATCAAACAGTTAAATATACCTTTCGGACATATATATTACTTGTTTAGTCTAAATATTGTGCGGATTATGCTTATATTATACCTAATATTTTTTATTTTTCTTGAATAACAAAAACCCATTTTGTTGTTGTTTACAAAATATTAGGAGGCCCCTGTATAAGAACGGCACTCACACTAACACTCAAAGTGACAAGTGACATAACTTTCATTCAATCCATTCGCGCCAGCTTTAGTGAATCGACCTATAATACAATAATTAAACAGCTATTTTTTTTTCGCACCGACGGTCTATCACGCGATAAACACGACTATCATTTGTTAAACTGTGCCTAGCTAGTTTCTAGTGTAATAACAAGGCAGGCCGATTATAATCTTCATACCAATTGTCAAGTCCTATGCTTAACTAGATTACGGATCCAGGTGCAGTCTTTTCTTATTCTACCATGCAATATGTTTAGAGCAAAAAAATGGCTGTAGTGTATATACTCTTAAGATAAATAAATATAATATATATTTTTAAGACATTACGTGCGGATGCTCGCGGTGAGGCGCCCGCCCTGATCACACCCATATCAGGGGTCATCCATAAATTACGTCACACGAATTTCATGATTTTTTGCCCCTCCCCCCGTCCTTGTCACAGCTGGTCACATTTGGGAGACTCCCCCCTTCCTAGTGTGACGTCACATATGTTGCAAATTTACATTTAGAAATTATTGAATGAAAACAGCGGTTCCGAAATCGGTTTTGTTTCCATTTAAATATTTTTTTTATATAAAATTAACATCGAATCAAACAATTAACAAAACAAATAACGATGATAGTAGAGCGAGTGGTCGACAAAATAATTTGTGTTTGAGGTTTTCGTAAAGTAATAGTTTAAAGTTCGTGTTTTAACACTTATAATAGATTTTGAAATGTGACGTCACGAAATATAGGACCCCTCCCACCCCCTTGTCACACAATGTCACACTTCGTCGACCCCCTCCCTCCCCCTTAACGTGTGACGTAATTTATGGATGGCCCCTCATATGAATTACATTTGTAATACTTGAATAATGTTATTTAGTCTGCACTTCTTACATGCGGAGAAGAAAGTCATAAAGCTCTTTTTTTGCTTTACCCGAAATTATCCTAATACAAAATAGTTCAAAACCGTTACGTCTTGATGACGCAGATTCATACATACAAACATACAGAAAAGACATGAAAATAGTTTTATTACTATTATACTTATATACGGATGGTCGGATGTCCAGTTGTCTAGAATGAGTAGGGAAATGCAATCTGTAGGCGAGAATAGCCGTCTCGCCTACAGGTCGCATTTCCCAACTCATTAAATGTACTATACTTGTTTGTCAATTCAGTTTACATATTTTTGTCAAAATAGCGGGGATATTGGGGTTGGAAAACGTAAATAATGACAAATTTCAGCCATTTTGAAACCAACTCGCGTGGTCTAGGTACAACTCACAGAGCGGCTAGTTTTCAGAGTAGGAAGACGGATATAATAAGAGTAATGATGCAACACTCACCTTGCAGAGCACCTCGACGGGCGTGGACATCTTTTTCTCGCTGATCCGCTCGTACTTCTGCTTCTTGGTTATGGCCTTCAGGCCCTGCCAGGGCAGAGATCCCCTGCCATACAAAAAAATAAGTTAGCACACTTTTTCAGATATGCAAACACAGTAAGTTGAAATGTGTACGCCGAAGTTTCCCCCCCGTAGCGAAAACGCAATATCATATATATTCGTCCACGATTTCGGGAACAAAATTATAAAACAAAAACAATAATTTTCAAATGAAAACATTACGGGTTTTTCACACATTCTTGTAAACGTAAGACTATTCTAAAAGTCTATTATTTGTTTTGGTCTTACAAATGTTTCGGTTCTCCTTAAAACTCTCTTGACACTTGATTTACTAATTTCTTAGAAACGAGAACAAGTGCTTTGTTTATACCGCTAAGATTTAATCTGAAAGCATATTTACATTAGAAACGTATTCATAGCTAGATAATATCGTCGATTCGAGGTACAATAAAAAATGCCGCCGCGCGTTATACGGCTATCGACTTTCAAGCGATCGTAGATACCGACACGATTATCGAAAACGTCGTATGAACGTTGGATTTTACCGCACCACGTTCCGTTTTTAACAATAAATAGACGTAACTCCCTCATGTAAGGAGATGCCGACATGTTAGCATGTGAATGAGGAATGTTTTTGTTTAATGACAAAATGTAGTTTTGAAAGGAAATCATGAAATCGCAAATTGTTAGTTTCTGTTCTAAGTCAGGCACTTTTCTTAGTGGCATCGCTACTGATGCCACTAAGAAAAGAACGACGTCCGTAGACGCCGATTCCCATCGGCTTGCCTATTTTAGAAAATCTTGCCTATCGTTTTAAGAAAAGAATAAGCTAAATCGATCCCTGCTGGAGATTGGCATACCTACCGTTATATTATGTGAAACTGCTAATCTGAATCACCATACACCATATTATATTGAAGAGAAAACATAATTTTAACCTACTCTGACAAGTTTATGACGCTATTTTGAGCCAGCAAGAACTCAATTTTCAACGAAATTACTGACCCGAATTCGGTTCATTTCGAGTTCAGTTCAGCAATTTTAGATTTAGTTTTATTTTGAGTTCGAAACGGGTTATATATTTAACGTTACATAAAAAACGTTACCTATATTAAGCGTCAGGCACCCATCTTATGTATAAAACAAAGCAGACAATTCCTATCCTAAATCCATATCTCAATTGTCATAAGTCTCTATTCGACAACAAAGCGCCGAAAATAAATGGAAAGCCACGCGGATACGGTCGTCGTTGGGCGACGACATCGCAATTATTCCGATCACTTATCGAGGCGAAACGATGTAACGCGCCACATCAAACCGCGTATCATTATATAAATACGTCAGAAGTGGGTCGTCGACGTCACACTATTACGTTCCAATAAGCGAGGTACATGTCTACAGTCTAATACACCCTTACCATGAGTTTACAGTGACTAGTCGCTAGCGACTGCATAGAGAATTGTAAAGCTTGACCAGAAATATATGAGGAGTGTCAAAAGGGCGCTATTTAAAGGAATTATATGGCAACAATTTTGCAACCAATCGCGACCCACTATAATGACATTAGTTTAAATACCTGTCAGTTCCACCATGTTAACCTCATAATATTATTTAGTGGAATGCACTCTTTTCCTGACTTTTTCGTGTAGTAAACACGTGTACACTTTATTTATGATCATACGTTCACGACTGTGAATGGTTTTCGGCATTTTCTTTGGATAATTTTAAATATTCGCCTTTTAAAGAAACCACCAAGAATGACATTGACATTGTTGACAAACCATCATAAAATCATTGCCAGTGTAAGAAATTAGTTCCAGTGAAATTCCGCAATATGGCGCATCCTCAAATGTTTCTGGCCAGGCTTTATACGCTAGCGAGGTCAGTCGCGTGAACTCATGGTAAGGGTAGTGTGCGTGCGGTACTGGGTATTATTTAGTCATGGTTTTCACCAATGGTTGGCTGAATTGTTATGTTATGAAGTTTCGAAAGCAGATTTAGATCGTTAAGTTGTAGTTTAATTCTTGTCTAGTATTGTCTTTTTCCGTTTAAGAGAAGCATTATACCTGAGAACCATAACACTAATGGTTATTATCGTAAGTCCGAATTTTTGTTTCCCATCTGTAACGTTTCGCCTATGTACGAAAGCTTCTTTTTTTAATCTGATCATGTTTCGGAATAATCATAAAACAAACCTAACCTAACCTAATGGATTTTTTTTAAAGATGTTAATGAAACCTTGAAACCATTATGGATTTCAATTTCACGAAAAAAACACTTTCGGACAAATCAAAAATTGGCGAAACGTTATAAATGGGAAACAACGTTGCGGAGCGGAACACCCCAAAAATCCTAAGTTTCATTTATCCGAATGCATCATAATTCCTAATTTTCTGAATACCGAAAACGCTATCACACCAAACGATATTTGCTGTGGATGGTATGTGCCACAATTTAATTAGGTTAGGTTAGGGTTATATGATATCTCAAAAAAAAAGTCCAAATATTTGACCAGAACATGCTTTTCGGAATTATGAAAATTCGGAAAAGTGATGCATTCGGACAAATAAAATGTCGGAGTTTTGTAGTGTACCCGTTGCGGAGTTGTGATAGGAGGCCCACTGTAAGTTAACGTATTTCATATAGCACTGACAGTGTTTTGCTTCTCAGGTACGGAAGGAAAGTGACAGGTAGTTGTCGCGCAATAAAGAGTCGCGTGTCAAAGTTATGCTAAACGTACAGGCACGGTTTTTAGCGTGACATAAGATGAGCGCCGCTGCTTATCCTATCCTGATATAAAGCAGTGTCTAATTAAAGTTGTTTTCATATTTATATTTAGTTATATTTTTTTTATGTAAATATCTGTGTTCTTTCTCGGTGTCAAAAATTCATCCTCATAGATAAAACACAGAATAGAACCCCAGAAACCTTCGTTATACTTATCAATCCAACTTATAACAAAACGTAAGACGTAAATAAAAATAGATTGTTTTTTGTCTTTAACAGGTTAAGGTCGAGTAGTAGGTATCGATATCCTAGTATCGAATGAGTCACGATGACTCACTAAGTATTCGTTAACGGCTATGAAAGGAAACATCCTATTTACGTAGTTTGAAGAATACTACATTTTATATTTTGCGTATTTTATAGGCAAATTGACCGAAATAATTAAATATTGAACTTTATTTATCTAGGTCCGTCGTCTAACTAAACCTAAAAGTTACAAACCAAACCTGTAGTTATCTACACAAATTGTTTATTTATGCAAGTGCTAACTCGAGTTTACTCAAATATTTAGAGATAACTTTAGCAAATGTTTAGATTATTTGGTCGTACATTTGTGTATACATAAAATCCACGTGAAAAGAGGACTGGTGATCTTCCTGCGCAGTAAAAATGCCTACTGCGTAATAACATAAAGCGCACTTTTTACGTGAATTTAAAATACCTAAACATCACATTTATATCACGTATTTTCGACGAACACATACATACATAGGTATTTAATGTTTTGAAGAGAGCAAAGTTGCATAAACAAGTCCTAATCACATGTGCAGCCAAAAAACATACATACGTCTTTACTACTCATTGGCTTAAGTTCAAGCATGAAGATGACTAAGTCGAGTGAGTTTTCCCGTTACGCTACTGTTAGACGTAGCGTTGCCAGGCGTCCGGATAAAGCCGAGTTAGGTTTTTGATTGCGTGTCCGGGCAAAATAAACGGCTTGTCCGACTTTTGTTAGGCTTTTTAGATTTCGCAAACAAGCGAGCGCGGAGCGTGGCCGAGCGCAAGCGAGTCGACACAAAATCCTCAATAATTTAAGGTGTCGGGCTTTTCTACCGAAATGTTTGGCCAAACTGGCTGGTCTGTCCGGCTATTAGGCTTGGCGAGCTGGCAACCCTAGTAAGAAGTAGAGATGTGGCTTTATTGAGAATGTTTCACGATTAGTATGGGGAGTGAACATTCTCCAGAACATTTACCATACAAAATGACGAATTTCTGGGAATTCTCGGAAACGGCGCATCACTATCACTGCGTCAATCTAACGGATATTTTTATATGCATTGCAAATTAATATTAAGTGCATGTTGCTTGACCCGTAGATAAATTAGGATATCTACATCTAGAATATTTATTTCGACTATATTTTCATGGATATTCTTCCATTATAACGATAAAGTCCATAGATAATTTCATGTGAATCGGTGTAATCTTATGATGATAGAAAACTGTTTGAACTGCGTAATTTTTCCATTGTTTTCTTATTGGATACTCAAACAAAAATGGATAAACGTGTCGTAGCGCTCATAGAACGAATTAACGAATAAACTTTTTACCCATACAAATAATGGTCATAACTTTGATTAAGTTGTAAATTTTCACTTTTAAATAATGGCTTCCCTTCCCTATGTTTAAATTTGTGGTTTATATAAAAACATTAAATGCCTCATCTATTTAACTTAATAAACAGAAAATATGCATATAAGAAGCCCAATTTCTTGGTAACTCGAGGGACATATTTAAGTAACGCCAGAGACAGTCAAAAAGTGTCAGGCATAACCTATTATTTTCATTGAAGGTGCGTTTTTGAAAATAATTTGACAGTCGAGGTCCGTAAGGTAAGCGATTCCTAGCACGAAACATTAACTTCATAAATTAAGATGATCGGTTGTGACCATTGGGCTATAATACGATTTCCAGGTATCTAATGTTCCTAATCTGCTATTCTTGAGGGAAAAAGAAGTAGGGATCATGGCAAGACCATAGGGGATTACTAATAATTGGATGTATTTATGCATAAGAGAACCAATCGACACTAAGTGTTTATTATATTGAACCCTCTAACAAAGTACAAGCATTAATACGTCCAATTTACAATAGACAATAGTACTCACCTATTGAAATACATAAGTACGTAGCCCAGGGACTCCATGTCGTCCCGCCGCGACTGCTCGATGCCGAGATGAGCGTTGATCGACGCGTACCGCGCCGTACCTGAAACCGACACCAGCGTCAACATTGTGCCTCTTGACAAAGTCAGATCTCTTGTCCTGGTATTTGTCCTAGCAGCATTTCCCTAGGGAGCAAAATTTTCTTGAGTGTAAGTCGTAAGAGTCGAAGAGTGGACTGTCCCCGCCACGGAACTGTACGGCTTGTCCGTAAGAAACGACTCCAAATGATTTTTTATTTATGAAGATTTTTTATTTGTTTACTCCGATGATCGCCATATGTTTTAAAGTGGATCTATCCACTATGTACTAATATTATAGATACGATACAGATCACGATAATTATGGGATACATATTACCAGTGTAAGAAATTAATTTGTCATTGTTTCATAAGAAATTCATTAGTTATATTGTTTCATACCAATATATGTTTCTTGTAAGGGGAATCCCCAACGACGCGGCATGTTGACACTTCGTGCGTTCGAATCAGACGCACGTGCGGAAATACACGTTCGAATACTTCAAATATAGTTCACTTTCATGAGCGCAATGATATTTATCATGATAATTATCCTTTCGAAACCTGACTCTAGGCATGGCAAGAGATAACGGTTCAAGTCCGGTAAGGTGGCAAATTTTTCATTGTGTTTGATCGTTGTATCCTAACCACATGAGAAACATAATTCCATACGAGTTTAAAACATGTAGAGCCGTTCATGAAACATTTTACGCAAGTGATTGCCGATTTTTTTTTATATAGACGCCTCACGAACATTACATTTGCCGACAAAAAAATCACAAAGCTTGTCGGCGAAGAGGGCACGCCACATCAACATCAAGATCCAGCTCCAGTTCGGGAAAGTTTCGGGCTTTCCTCTCTTGTGCAACAAAACGGGCGAAACAATTGCGAAGTTTGCGGGACGTTGTCACGTTTTTTATTTGTCGAGTACAGCTTCCTTAAACTTTTGAACGCCAAGCGATGAAGAAATCTCCGTGGCCCTGACGCCACGGCAAAAAAAAAAGAAATGCTCCAGAATCAATAGGGATTGAGAAAAACTTGTAGCGGTTTGAATTTTCCGTCTTTGGCACTGGAACGGTAAAGAAGACTTTCTTAATAAGGTAGACGTCCCTGTGCTCGACACGCTAATGCCTAATAGTTGACACCATGCTGTCACCTTTATTGCTAATGGCATAACATTCAGGATGGCAACTATTGGGACAGAGTCGTGCACAGGGCTGGGACGTTTACCTTATAATACCTTTATGAGCATATGTATAATGTAATAAGCGCTTGTTAACTCCTACCCATAACACATATCTGACATTTCCGTGTATCGAATAGCTTTATTGTTGTACTCATCATTTCAAAATCTTTGTAACTATTAATATGCTTACTATTACTACTAAATAAATTGCGACATAACGCGCCACGCCTGAAACCTACGAAGGAATTGGCTATTGTGAGGTAGTCACGTTTTTTAATTGAGTACAAGTCGGGTAAGGCAATTTTTAAAAAACGGGGTAAGTGTTGAAAATAAGCCTCGTGTAGAAATAACGTGATTAAATTGAAACATTTCGAGATGTGTTTTAAATTGTATGGGCTTCTTCGGCGGCTGTTCTTGACACATAACCATCATTTTTTATTACCAAATACAAAAACACGCTTTTGTTCTCTACTTCTCGTTATTTTTCGACTTGTCATAACTCATAACCGAGCTTCAAATGTTATAAACATTTTTATCTACGCACATATCATTAGTGCTCCAAAATGCGTTCAGAAACCGTAGGAAATGACCAGCATTACTACAACCAATTTTACTATGAGAACTTTCTTATCTGTGGCAGTAGGTAAAATTTGTACTGTAATGTTGTAACGCTATCAATTTTTGTAAGGTTATGAGTTTAAATTTGGAACAGCTGTCAAAACTGAAGTAGGTCTCTATACTAGTATCCATAGATATTAATATTGTTATCCATACGAAACGTCAATTCAGTATGTTTTTTTATAAAAACCGCACGACATTTGATCTCGAGTGACATGAGAATATGGATACATTCGTTTGTAGGTATATGATTTAGAAAAAAAAAACATTCGTCTTGACGGAGGTCCGAATTGCCGCCATTATTGTTGTCATTTGTTTGTTGGTTCTTTGCTGTTACGAAAGTAGAATTGAGAAAAGTTTATTGTAATTCACATTTTAGTTGAAAATATTGTTTCAATGTAAATGTAAATTACAACTATTACAATAAATAATCTGTTTATGTATTTGTTCAGATTTATTTCTTACTGCATTAGTATATGTCGTTTTTAGATATTTTACAGGTAGCACTAGTGGTGCCGGTCATTTCCTTATGGCTTCTGAACCCATCTTAGAGTACTTATGATATGTGTGTAGATAAAGTAGTGTATACAACTGTACATAATTAGGCCTTAAAACACTCGTGTGATCCTATTATGAAACTCGCTGACGCTCGTTTCATAAAACCACACTCGTATTTTAATGCCTCTCATTATGTATCAGTTGCATAAACTACTATTATTAAACTCTAGTTAATAATAATAAATAACACAATTCCCGCTAATTTCTCATCAAAATTAGACTTCGCGAAAAAATATGCCTTCTATTCTTCAACAAGTCTTATTCCATCCAATATGGTACTTTCAAATGGTAATAAGTATACTAGTTTCCAAGAGCTGAGTGATAACGTTTTCAGTAAAGCGTATTCATGTGGTCAAAATACTACCAGCCAGTAAAAAATGTACTAGAATATTTTAAGTATCGCGTGTAATTTTTATTCACTTCAGCATTTCAGGTAAATGATATAGTGTAGTTGTAAAAAGCTACCGCTGAAAGACACGCAGTTGTTCAATCGATCTATTTACTATTAAAGCCTTTGACGTTGCTATGGCCACGACACGCAACCAAACGATTTGTTGTCCTTATTGAGGCCATTGAGGGTGAGGGTGTAATATCCTGCGATATATTCGTAGGTAGGGCTGCCATCCGTCCGGGTTTGCCCGGATTTGTCCTAGTTAGACAGTCCGGTGGGGTTTTCAAAGTGTCCGGGAAAAACCTGGACAATTTTCATGTGAATGGAAAATAAAGCTATATTTTTTTAATAATATTATTTCGGACAAGGCCGGGAATAAAATGCTATTTACATTAATTGTCCGGGTTTTTTTAAGTCTTTGTCCGGGTTCGGCGAAATTAGAGATGGCAGCCCTAGTCGTAAGCAGAGTTGACTCATTCAGTAAGTTTGTTTGATGAAAAAAAAGTAGGGTTGGGATCGGCCGGTTGATTTATGATGGCAATATGATGGGAAAATTGAGGTTTCAAGCATTCGTTTGTGTTGAACGTGAACGAGGTACCCAAATTTTCCATGGTACCGTTCCAATTCTACTCCAAGCAAATCTTTTTGGAGACCATAAGTCCATATCATAATGCACTGTTCATTCCACACTAGACCCAATTAGGATAAACCTAAAAAAAAAAACCGGCCAAGTGCGAGTCGGACTCGCGCACCGAGGGTTCCGTACAAACACTTTCCATCCCTAAGTGGTTAAGTTAAGTTTGCACCTGGTATGTATAGCGCTCCATATAAATTAGGTGCAAAGTTAGGTATTAAAAAAACTACTTACTAGATCTCGTTCAAAACAATTTTCGTTGGTAGTTTTTATAGTAATGTACATCATATGTTTTTTTTAGATTTTTCATTTTCTTATTTTAGAAGTTAGAGGGGGGGGACCAACTTTTTTCCACTTTGGAAACGTCTGTCACGCAAACTATTCGGTTTAGAAAAAAAATATTTTAGAAACCTCGATATCATTTTTGAAGACCTATCCATAGATGGGTCGTTCTTCTTTTTTACCTACAATAGTCCGTCCTTCGTCTTATTATGGCATCTCAGAGTAATCATATTCGGTTTTATAATGTTCGAAAAATCATCCATATTTTTCTATCTATCAATATTATGTAATCTGTCAGTTTCTCTAACCAGCATTTTTTTTTCAAACATTTGTTTATTATTTCGTAAAATGGCGTGACAGAGTGGTAAGCTAAAACGCGGTCTCCCCTTAAAAGGACCACTCTGTCACGCTATAAAAAAAAAACACAATAAAAAAACTGAATGGGCTGTAAAATAAATTTTAATTAGGTAATAGTCCTAATAATAACACAAATGTATTTTTTTTTTAATTCTACTCTGAAACCTCAATTATTGATAGTTCAAAAGCCCAAAAAACGGAAAACCTTCGATTTAATGTAGGTAAAAAAGAAGAACGACCCAGATACCCCACACGTGTGTTTGATGAAAAAAAAATTTTCGAGTTTCAGTTCTAAGTATGGGGAGCCCCCAATATTTATTATTATTTTTTTATTTTTGCATCAAAATCTTAATGCGGTTCACAGAATACATCTACCTACCAAGTTTCATCAGTATAGCTCTTATAGTTTCGGAAAAAAATGGCTGTGACATACGGACGGACGGACAGACAGACATGACGAATCTATAAGGGTTCCGTTTTTTGCCATTTGGCTATGGAACCCTAAAAATGAAGATAAAGACCCTATTGTAAAAAATAGGCCATTTAAAGATAAAAATTTCGTCCGTGTGCCAATTCGATATATACCGTATGCCACGTATGCGTATGCGTATGTGTGTTGATTCTGAATTAACATGGGTTGTAAAAAAAATTATATATCCCAATTACCACAGCAATAAGGGTTTTGTCATGATATGACGGCGGCGGGTCTCCCAGAGACATTCCTACCAAAGTTCACTTGAGTATTCAACAGTAAGATCCCGGTTAATCAACTGATCTTCCATAGACATCATCCTCAGTTTACTAACCAATGTATACATCACATTATTTGTGATGATCTTGTCTTGTTCAGCTGAAGGATTTCTCAAAGATAGCTCCTACGCCGGTTGCTTGCGTGCAGCGTTATTTTACGACCTTGTGAACGCATAGATGAATCACTTTTGTCCCTGACTGACGAGTCTTCCAGATACACTCCTTGGACCCTTGGAGTACTACCACAGAATCTTAAGACTTACTTGTTGTACAAGCATAGATAACTCACCAGTAAGGTTCTTGTCCTCACGGTACGAGATGTGAGCGCGGGAGCGCAGATCCCTGAACTTCTTGGCGAGGCCGAAGTCGATCATGTACAGCTTGTTGCAGTGGCGGCCGATGCCCATCAAGAAGTTGTCTGGCTTGATGTCGCGGTGGATGAAGCACTTGCAGTGGATGAACTCCACGCGGCCCAGCATTTGATCTGTGGATTACAACCGATTATAGCTTGGGGAATAATTAATGAGTAGCCAATTACACTACGAATCTATACCTAGCCACAATCTCAGAATCGCTCAAGCCTGATATATACACGCCAAAGTCGCAAGTTAAAACGAGGCAACTATAATGTTTTTTTTTTGGCCAATGTCATATGCAGTTGAAAGTCTATTCTATAAAGAATAATTGGTGGTTACTTTTGAAAGACTATAACAAAATCCAAGTCCCAGCTGAAGACAGACTAGTCATACCTTTCGGTACTATGAGTATGAATAACATTTTATCTTTATACTGGAATGGAGCTATTGCCCAATATTTTCTAACGGTGAATCCTAATTTTATATCCTACTGACTCTTGAACTGCCGTAGAGCGACTTTAGGATGCTACAGCGGACCCTAAAAGGATCTCTGACTTGAGATTTGGTGTAGTTAATTTTAAAATGCCACTCGTAAAGTATCAACTTGTAATACTCAATCAATAGGCCGCGAATAGTCCAAAGTAATGAATTAAGTAAGCGTGGTAAGACCAATTACGTATTGAGAATTTAAATTAAGAATTTTTGATAAGATTTCTAGTGATTCAACAATGATACCAACCTGCCAGCATGAGCACAGTCTTGATGGTGAACTGGCGTGAGCAGAAGTTGAACAGATCCTCGAGGGACGGACCCAGGAGGTCCATCACGAGGATGTTGTGATCTTTTTCGTAGCCGTACCATCTGCGACAAAATACACGCTTTTTGAGCAAACTCTATACATTTTTTTTATACTACGACGGTGACAAACAAGCCTATAGAGGCTTGCGACGCCAGGAGCATCACACCGGTCACACGCACGTTGCCCTTTAAGAACCCTATTTACTGCTCTCGAACCAAATTTGGAACGCCTGATGGTAACAGGCAAAATCGAAGGTAAAAGACCTAGAGGCAGAAGTCCCAAAAGGTGGTCAGACCAGATATCTGAAAACCTGGACATATCAGTCAGTGCTGCACTCCACCAAGCAACGGAACGTAACCGATGGAGACAACTAGTTGACGGAATCAGAAGGAGTCCCAATCCTCATAAGTGAGGGAACGATCGAAGAGAGAAGAGATAACCATTATTTATCTATATATATAATCTATATATATAAAACTCAAAGGTGACTGACTGACTGACTGACTGACATAGTGATCTATCAACGCACAGCCCAAACCACTGGACGGATCGGGCTGAAATTTAGCATGCAGATAGATTTTATGACGTAAGCATCCGCTAAGAAAGGATTTTTCAAAACTCACCCCCTAAAGGGGTGAAATGGGGTTCTCAAAACTCACCCCCTAAAGGGGTGAAATGGGGTTCCAAAGTTTGTATGGGGAAACAAGATTAGTTAGACTATTTTATTCGAAACTTCACAGGAGTATTTCTAACGATAAATGAGTAAACGTGTTTCAGGTTTTTGAAAATTCAACCCCATAAAGGGAGAAATGTGGTGACAAAGTCTGAAAATCAGCATGGGTATTGTTTTTATGGTTTATCGGGTCGCTGATTACAAAAACCGCAACGATTTTAAAATCCAACGTGGCGGACGTGAGTTACCATCTCCCCTGTTGGGGTGAAATGGGGTTGAAATGTCTAAATACTAAACCGCTGGTTCTAGAGAGTTCAAATTTGGCACGTAGGTTCCTTATAAGGTGTAGGGGTGCACTAAGAAATGATTTTTCAAAATTTACCCCCTAAAGGGGTGAAATGGGGGTCCAAAGTTTGTATGGGGAAAGAAGATTAGTTAGACTATTTTATTCGAAACTTCACAGGAGTATTTCTAACAATAAATGAGTAAACACGTGTTTCAGGTTTTTTTAATTCAACCCCTAAAAGGGAGAAATGTGGTGACAAAGTCTGAAAATCCATTGGTAATGCTTTAATGGTTTATTGGGTCGGGTCACCTGTTGGGGTGCGATGGGGTTGAAATGACTAAATATGAGTACGGGTGTAATTTTTATGGTTTTTTGGGACGTTAATTACGAAAATGCCACCGATTTTGAAATTTTATTTGTGGTCATGAAAATTCTTGAAAGCATTTGCGCCAAATTGCAATTTAATAGGTCCAGTAGTTTTGCAGCAAATGGATTGTAACAGACGGACTGAAAGACAGCTACACGTGATCCTATAAGGGGGTTCTTTTTTTGCTTTTGAGGTATGGATAGAGACCCGCGTTATCCTAATAGATTAAAAAAATAGTATTTGGTGGCATCTCGATCGTCGTCAATCGGTACCTATAGGCGGGCGGCGCGTTGGGACGGGAGGAGTAATGATCGGGAAACTTCCTGCATCCGTAATAAATACATTCAAGCTTTTCAATAATAAGTCATTTCAGAATTCTGAATTACGTTTATCTGGCTCAGAATAATACATTTTTTATTCATCAACGAAGAGAACCTCAATATCTTACAATAGAACATGACGTATCTTATAACATGGCTTAGAATCATTAAACCAATCTCGAATATCCCAAATCGATAAGCGGAGGCTCGGGACATTATAAAAGCTTTATACAAATAAAATGCACACATATCCCGGTGTCTTAGCTTCACTTCGAGTTATGAATTTTGAAGTGAACTTTATTTGGTACAGTAAAAGCTGAGATCGCTTGATTTGAGTGCTTGAGTTTTCGGTTTGATTTGATAAAGTGGAGTTATGATAAAATAAAAAGTATTTCCCAGTAATATTAGAAAAGCGAAAGTCTGTGTATGTTTTGTTACTTCTTCACGCTAAAACGGCTGGACGGATATGCATGAGGGAAATGCAGATTGCAGATTATACCCTAACTTAACAAATAGCCTACTTTTAATCCTGAAAAAAGAGCATTGTTCCCGTAGGATGATGTATATTATATAGGCACGCGAACGATTTTTTTGTTCTTAATGTTGACAATAGATGGCGTTAGTAGTAGTTTAAAACGCGCTAATCGTTGTGTTTTCACTGAGTTACATATACCCGATGATGAGTGGCCGCCATATCTTATAGTACATACTACTATACATAAATATTTCTAGCGGATTATATTTTACAAATTAATTATTAATAATTTTTAGTTCTAAATGTTGACAATAGATGGCGTTAGTAGTAGTTTAAAACGCGCTATCGTTGTGTTTTCACTGAGTTACATAATATACCCGATGATGAGTGGCCGCCATATCTTATAGTACATAGTACTATACATAAATATATATATTTATTTATGTGCACAAAGAAGTTTTGTAGGCCCTATTTTTTTACACACGCTAAACAAAAGTAAAGCCGCAAAAACGATACATAATTAATAATAATACTTCTCAACGCGAGCGAAGCCGCGGGCAAAAGCTAGTAACTCTATAATATCTTAGTAATAACATATTTTAACAATTTTACAATCAACGATTTCATAGCGCAACTCGCGTCACCGACATCCGTAGCGCGTAGATGACATGGGGAAATACGTATGCAGCGAAAACCTGCTACGAACACAGCGCCCAGAGGGCGGGTTCCCGGTATTGGAAAGCGTTTGGAAGTCTCAAATAGGGTCACTGAATGTAAAAATTATATATATTTTAACGTTTGTGGCTACGCTTGGCGAATTCCGTCTTCCTTGCAGGCGAAATTCAGATTAGTAAAAACTAGATACAACTATTTTCACTTGCCGTAAAGTAAACAATCACTTAAAGGCTAGAGCTATGAATTTGATTGACTACCATAATTTCCCATGCAGATTTTGAAAGTGAAACCTCGTCACATTTTCATACATTTTCAAGGATTTATCATAATCTATAGTGCAAATTATCTTCATTCAGTAATACCTAAATTATCAATGGTTTTATTTTATTACTTTACATATTGCTGCGATACGTTTCGTATTGACGCAGACCTTTATAATAATACCAGTCTAATCTTTATCGATGTTTGATACTTAAAACAATCTCTACTTGATATTATAAAGACGAAAGTAACACCGTCCTTTACCTCTTCACACCGATGAACCGATTTAGAAGACAACTGGTATCCTTTAAAGGAGTCAAACGGTCGAATTTAGAATGGAAATGCTATAAACTTTTGGTTTTAATTATAATATGCGCAAGTATAAAAATTTTTCTAGCGTCTTATTTTATTTCTTCCTTTTCGTTATTAACCATTTCAACGCGGATGAAGTGTATTTTAAGTATAAAAATTCGTCTTAACAGACCTCGTTTTTAATGTTAGGTACTTAATATAGAAAACAATTCATTATTTAATGCTATGAGGGAAATGCTTTGTCTTGCACTTTACTAATGGTTCTCAATAACCAGGAATTGCTAATAGCACTATCTAATGACCTGTGCGATTGATAACCTACTTAATAAAATAATGTTTGTCGCATCAGAATATTGTGTAGAAAGTTCTATTATTGGTAGAATACAGTTCATTTTATGTCGACTATTGTTATTGTTTCTGTTGTTTTGTTTGTTATGATGACGTAGAGATAATGATGTTTGACTTGATCATGAGAATAGTAATCAACACAATTCAAAGTTATTTGAAAATCTCCTACTTAAGTGCAACAATTTAAACAGATTAGGGTAAATCGCCAATTACTAGCCACCGTTCAATAACTGGCCTCCTCATACTAAAAATGAACTCTGTTTACCTTCAAACTGAATTCATTTTAGTATAACGCGGCCAGTTATTGAAGGATGGCCATTAATTAAAACCTTATACTAAAATGAATTCTGTTTGCAGGTGAACAGAGTTCATTTTTATAGTATGAGGTCGCCAGTAATTGGCGATTTACCCTAAATAAAATAAGTTAAAACATCAAGAAGGCTTAAATAATGACGCGATGTCATTATTTAAGCCTTCTTGATGTTTTAACTTATTTTATTTTTAATTGTTTTATTATTAAAAATGAAAAATTTCCTAATTTAACTGGAAGGCAGTATTTCACCACCACCATGGAGGTCAGTCTGTAGTTTTCCGATATCACGTTCCATATTGAATCATCTCCTGTTTATTATTGTAGCCCATAGGCAAACAAACAAGCTATGAATGCCACCAACTGCATATTTTGATGTTCAAGATAATTTACAAACATTTTTAATCCTTCGTATGCTTAGATTCCTCGTATCAGTTTTTTTTTCTTTTTTTTTAAGACATGACTTGAACTGTATCTGGGCTGGTTAGCCCTCACTACCAGTAGACGGACTTTGTGTCCTCGTTTCCGTGCCGGACATTTGAACTTTACCTCAAAATATAAGTTATTTTCAATTTGTCTACCAAATTGTAGACAACAAATACAAGGGGTAACCATGATGATATCAATTCTTTGCTAGAAACTTCATTGGTGATACCTCACCTCCATATTGAAATACTGCCTACACTGCTAACCTCGGATGGTACAAGTTATGTTTTAACTCACCTTATGTGTGGTATCCCAATGCCCCCTTGGAGCATCTTATACACTCTACTTTCATAGAGAAGTTGGGGGTGCCGCGCCTTTATAGATTCTACCTTGACTGCTACCTCCTGTAACAAGGAAACATACATCAAAGTTGGAACTTACGTAAATATTATTGGGGATTGATATCAATTTGAATGAAGAAAGAAGATTAAAGATTATTTTGTTAATTATGGTATTCAAATATGATTTATTTTTGTTCATGGTGTCTATCAGTAGTTTCTCATTTAAAGCATTTAAATACTTTCAGTGTTTTTCAAACTTTTTGGTGTCACGGCCCTTAATGACCATCAGAATTCTTTCGCGACCCCCTAAAACCCAGTTTGTACGATTAAACTTGGAATACGACTCTCATTTGACAGATTTGGAACGTGACCTATCATTCAATCAGTCTGTTTTGAAAAAAATATAAAAAACCGGCCAAGAGCATGTCGGGCCATGCTCAGTGTAGGGTTCCGCAGTTGCTCATCCTTCACAATAGACGGACTTAAAACAGCGGTTTTAAGCCCGAGGTTTAAGTTACGACTAAGATTTCAAGCTCTATAAAAAGGTCGTAAACGCCAATGTAACTACTTACGTCCTTTTAAAAAAAAAATGAAATTTTGCGATAACTCAAAAACGGCTCGACCGATTTTGTTCAATATAGTTTTTATTGAAAGTTCTTATAAGGCCTTATTAACATGAATTTTCCCGATTTTTTTTGACCCGTGGTTGAAAAGTTAGAGAGGGGGGGACACAATTTTTGTTGTTTTTGGAGCGAATATTTACAAAACTGCTGACTTTATCAAAAAATAATGTTAGAAGACCCCTATTATTTTTACAAGACCTATTCAACGACATCCCACACACTAGTGTAGAAAAGAAAAAAAAATCACCCCCACTTTAGGTGTTCGAGAGGTACCCGAAAAAAAAAATATTTTTTAATTTTATTTTACCGTTCTGTCGGTGTTATACATACACATACTCATACCAAATTTCAGCTTTCTAGTACTGATCACGGAGCTAAGCCGCGGACGGACAAACGGACAGACGGACATGACGAAACTATAAGGGTTCCTAGTTGACTACGGAACCCTAAAAAGGTTCAAATATTAAAAATTACATATACCTAATCGTAAAATAAATAGATAAAGATGTCTAAGAAAGATTTCTGTTTTATTCAAGTAATGTACATGCTTCAAAATTTCTCGATGATGATCCTCGCGACCCCCCTGGACATAAGCTGCGACCCCCCTGGGGGTCGCGACCCACAGTTTGAAAAACACTGCTTTATACTACAGCTCTGAAAGAAAAATAAGACTAATAATAATTTTTCCAAGAGGCTTTTGCTGATTAAGTAAACATATAATACAATATCATGGCAGTTGTTCTTGTTGTTAGTTGTAGAACAATGGTGAGGGTATGAAAGGGGCTTAGAGATAGGACAGACTATAAATACTTTCTTTATTTTCATGTTTACAACAAGTTCTTTAACAAGCACTTGTGGTTGCGGTGTACATTATTTTACGACTTGAATTTCAGGAAAAATCTTAATAGCTTGATGCAGGATCGTCATATACCATATAATAATTAAAAACCAAATAAACTCACTGTACAACTCAAAATTTATGGACAGGTAGAGTTCAGAATTAGTACTGTAAAGTCAGCATCGCAAATACTTTACAATTTTTCTACTGACGGCTTCCTTGAAATTTCATTCTAAAATTGTCAGCAGCTTTTAATATATTAATTTTAACTTACACGATTTTCACACATTATTATTATAAAAGGACTTTTTGATGACCACGTCTTCAGTCCCTTCAATATCATGAACGTAACGCGTTCAAAACATCGAGGTAATTAAATAAACAATTTTTGAATGCGATTAAGTCTCGTTTTGTAATAATAATGAGTATGCATCAGACTTTCGTTGGCACGGTAGGACTTTAGAGAGCTATGGAGCCGATATTAATATTAAAATACAAAATTGTATCAATTTTGATACTCATACTCTAAGTGTATTTCAGACGCAATTTTAATTTTATAGTCAAGGACAAAGTCAGAAGAATATACAAAGACCTGATTTGTGTAGGCATTGTTTTTTTCTCCACCATAAAATACGTAAATATTTTCGTAATTTTCCAAGTTTTCTGAAGTAAATTGGGTTCTATATTGATCAAATATCCATTTTTTATTTTTTATTTATTTATTTATAACAACATTACATCTATCATTAGTATCATTACAGTTTCCCAATGCGATAGAGTAGCAACACAAATATATATGAAGCGAGAGACGATTCTCGCCTGACCCGCAACTGGTTATATCCTACGATTCCCAACACAAATAATGTCGGATACATAAGTGGGTAAAAAGGATACACACCATAGAGCTTGAGATACAAAAACAGCACAAATTTATTTTGAGTTCGTTCCAACATAAGCTCGTACTTCGCTTCGTGTGGGCTCCAGATTACCAAATTGGCCTCCAGGTGACTTTTAACAAGAGCCTCGTAGATAGGGTTACCAGATACAAATTTCAAAAGTCCTGACAAAATTCCTGATTTTCGGCCAAAATACCTGACACTGTTTTGAAATTGTTTAATTTGTCAATGCTTGATTTATGTTTATATCGTGAAAAGATAATTACGACTATTTATAACTTACAATTTATAAAACTCCAAAGAACTTGTGGCTTTATCTTTTTTGTTGTTGTGATTAAAAATAAAAGTTTACAGTGTATAAAATTTTATGATTTCATTTTTTTTGCCGAAAATTCCTGACATTTCTCTTTTCCGTCACCCTACTCGTAGAGCGCACGTATAGCACTTATTCCTGTATGCTCTTTTACACACAGCTACAAAGTGTTCCTTAAAAGTGAGATCGGTAGTAAATTGTACTCCTAAGTCTCGAACCTCAGTAAGACGTACCATCGGTTCCCCTTCCACCACATACTGGTGATGTATCGGGTTGCGAGCCCGACTGAAGGATATCGATGAGTATTTAGTCACATTAAAGTAAAGTTTATTCGAATGACTCCATTGTATAACTCGATCAATATCCTCCTGCAGTACACGACAATCCGATACATCCTTGATTTGCTTCACGAGTTTTAAATCGTCGGCAAAAAGTAAGCAATCTGAGCCTCGCACCACATTAGGAAGATCGTTAATCATAAGCACAAATTTCAATGGTCCCAAATTGCTACCTTGACTTACGCCAGATCTCGTATAGTACGGTTCTGACCTGTAACCCGCACAGTCCACGTACTGGCGCCTGTCACGCATGTAACTGGCAAAGAAAGCAAGCGTATGTGGTATACACCCCGTGTCCGCTAGTTTTTTCAGTAAGATATTGTTGTCTACTACATCAAAGGCTTTTTTAAATCGAAGTAAGCGACATTTACCTGAATGCCAGCTAGGGTGGGTCAGTTGTATGGGAAAAAAATTAATACTTTTATTTCTTTAGGCATAGCAAAAAAAATGTAACTCATAATAATATAAACTAAATACCAAAATTGCATTGTAATTGATGTTGATCCTTTTGCCTCCGGATCTATTTTTAAGTTAGTATAGAAATGCCCATATTAAATGAGCGTTATGAAGTCTGGTTTTATTATTTTAAATTTGGCCCAATATTTTAATGTATTTTTATTGTGAGTATAATAAAATAACTTAATAAGTAGGGCATCACAAAACGAAATACAACAAAAAAAATAATATACAAGGCCACTTTTTTTTTGTGCTCCATACATTAGCAACTTTTTTCTGGAGTAATCCAGAGGCAATAAAACAGAAATATAAAAATAAATAACAAAATGTACCATTAATGGCACTAAATGGCACCTTTTTTCAACTGTGCCCGTTAGAAATTAAAAAAGTAAAAGAATGACCCACCCTAATGCCAGCGTCCACTGCCCGTGGCCTTCGCGCCGTCAAGTGGTTAAGAAAGTTTCCTGCTGTAATGCGTCTCGCGCGAAATTCGTGATGAGCGTCCGACAACTGGGAGCTTACCTGGTCTTGCAAATAACGTTTAATGCATATGCGTAATAATGAGCTACTTTTGATGCTGACTGTCTGTACGGCTTTATGACAGGATGCAAATAAATGATCCATGGAAATGTAGGGACTATACCTAGTACCTACCTAATAACCAACCATAAAAATGAACATAAAACCCAGTCAGGGCAAACGTCACCAGAATACAGAAAATTATAGACAATAAGTGAGTATTAGTCATAGTATTCATTCATAAACAGGTATTGTGTTTGAAATACAATCTAGATAGTTAGTTAGTTGCGCTGGGCATTTTCCGCAAGTCGACATCCAAACGTGCCTATTTTGCGTGAAAAGGGGGTAGCGCTACTCCAACCACCCCAACTCCTCAACAAACCTTACAATCTAGATAATATTCAAAGAAAATAACTCTTAGTTTATGCACTGGAATTTAAAAAAAAGGAAAGGAGGGTTCTGTACCATTAAATAAAAACAACAAAAATTGACGTTTTCTGTATGGGAGCCCCACTTAAATATTTATTTTAATCTGTTTTAGTATTTGTTATTATAGCGGCTACAGAAATACATCATCTCTGAAAATTTCAACTGTATAGAGCCTGGTGACAGACAGTGGAATCTCAGTAATAGTCTGGTTTTACCCTTCGGGCATGGAACCTTAATAACAGGTTTACTATTTTTACTACTCTGTTTCTGGATGTGGATAGTGTTTATCTATTAAAATTGGTAGACCTTGAACATGAAACTACAGCAATGTTACTTCATATGTAGCTCATTTATGTATTATATACTGTATATTTACTCCCTTGCCGATTACAACTATGGTGACTACTAGGTACTAAGCTGGTGTTTAGGGGCTCTAGTGATTAGCCCTATTGTGTGCCCTCATGTGACTACAATAGCCAATCATGCCAATACTATTAACATGCTAACAAGTTAGGTATACTGAACATTTCCAAAGCTAAAAAAAATTTACATTTTTCATTATTAAATTGGGAAATACCACAGATGCTATGAGTCATGGTAATAATAAAGAACTTCACATGTACATAGTTGACCAAGTAGGTATGTAATATGGATACAAAAAATAGCTACACCAAATGAAAATGCCATACAAAACTCAGTTTCATAGTGATATTCATATTATGTTTTAATGTTGTTTTCGATAATTTGATACTGTCATCAAATACTGAAAACACCCTGCCAAATTTTTAAATCCTCTGAAAACAAACTCATTCTCATGCAGATTGTGACCCAATTTACTGGCCAACTCAGATTGCACAATACCAGTACAAAACCTCACACAAAAACTTTCAGATCTGATGTGTACACCACAAAACATGTCTCATGGGTGACTAACACTGAAAATATCGTAAGTTATAAGTGAAACCGAATGATTTTGGTGGTTATCGTGTTACTAATACAGTCATTACTGATGACAAAGGACTTTTCGTGCGGTTTCGATTGAATAGGCTGTGGGCATTATAAGGTAGCCCAAATAAGTTACGTAAATCAACCGCGGGCGACGCGGATGTACACCACAAATGACACCAGCGTGTCATCAAATTACTCAAAAACATCCAGTAAATACGCCAAGAATACGCCCAACCCGCCATCTTCAAGAACAAATCCCCGAAATACTAACAGCCGGACATAAAAGATAGCCAAGTACGAAGGACATTAAATAATTTAAAACTCGAAAAATTACCTCTCCATCGTTGATATTTATAGCTAAAAAGATGTCTCCGAAGCTCCCACCGCCGATTTTGCGAACGACGTTGTATTTATTAGCTATAATTACATGTTTCCTGGCTATCAACATGCGTTCGAAGGTAGCCATTTTCTTTTGCCTTCATCACTCGTAGTCACTAAATTTATAAATGGTCCATCGCACCGAGCAGATTTATCACAACACTATTTAATTTAGGGTTTACACCTATTTAAAAACACAATACGACGTAGAAATACTAGGAATAACTGCATGAAATCATTTTTAATCGAAGTCTAAAGACAATGTCGTCAGCCTATCTAACGTGACGTCACAATGGCAGTGAGTGATGCCAGCTACGAGAGAAGCATAAATCTACCAGCATTAACAATGTTGCCACATAAATGACATGAACAAACTACCATTTTTGGTAGATTTTCACTTTCAAGATCTTGCTATAATAAGGAGTAGTGCAGTTTTGAACAATTCATAAATGAACTAAAATTATACGATTTCTTTGTCCATATGACCATATAATATATTTTATTTATGACGTAGGTTTGCCTGTGATACAGAATACTGTATTTTTTTGTAAGAATGAGACGAAAAATGTATGAAACCTATTCATTCCTTTTCCAGTTCCACACTCGCCACATGAAATCGTCTTGTTATTTACCTTTCTAACCTTTGAAGTTAGACAAGAACGACATGTGTGTTCAACCGCGAAAGCAGTAGCGATAGTGATGATGACCAGATGAGTCACTCAATGGTGATGTTTTCCTCTAATTTTAGATTACACACAGATAAAAGGAAATGCTTATCAATTTATCATGTTATCATAATTTTAACTTGACAGATAAGATAGGAAATTAATAAAATAAACCACTACAAAACAAAGATGTTTTTAGTTAGTAATTACATATCACATAAGAAATAGAAATTGTAGATAGGTATATGATTGCAGCATAGGAACACACATCCCGAAAGTGGGTCACAGAACAACTGATGCATTGTAAGACCGTTTTTTATCCTCATAAATAGAGCAAAGAATTTATTTGGTGAAAAAACTTGATGCAATAATCTTCATGTGTAAAACAAGGCGCTCAAGCCATTGCACAAGTTTAGACAACATTAGCGCAGTATATATACATTAGTATTTGGTAAGAGATGTGTCTATATTAGGGACTTTTTTCTACTGGGGATAATTCCTGGGAACTCCCACACTAGTTCATATGAAATCCACAAATGGGATCAAACTAGGACTTGAAACAGTTCTGGACACAAATATTTAGGACTTCGTAATGTATTCTATGTATTTGTATTTTAACCAACAATTGGTTGATGCAATCAACTAGAAATTTGTAACAATGATCCTAATATTTAGAATGGCACTCAGGGGCAATGCGCTGCGTGTATATCACCTGTCTATCTAATAGGCAGAATTTATATGAAAATATCCTAAACCCGAGTGATTTTTCTATCAAAGGTATCCAGTTTCAAACCCTTATTCAAGAGGATACAGTGTGTCAGCAGTCAGAAAGCAATTCTCGTTTTATATATGTCTCGTTTGCTCTTAAACAATCCACAGCAGCAGTTACTGCATGGGATTTTTTCAGCACTTACAATTGCACAGCTTGGTTATCCAGTATCAAGTGTTTTTTATCAATTTCTGTTTCTCAAGTGCTTAGATCTTAAGTGGGCAATATGGAGCTCTATAGTAAGAGGTCACCTTTTACCTTAACACGGCAGTACAGCTATCCAAACAAATTAAATTTCACCATGATCCCGCAGTCATCTTTGACATGTGGGTCTAAATAAGTTAGGCGCTGAATGATGCAATATAAAATAAACAATCAGTAACACAGTTGAAATTTACAAACCTTTTCAGAAAACAGAGCCACTTAAATGGCAGGAATTGCTTATCATTACCACAATATGCATAGTTATGTGCCGTCGGAAATGTTCTTAAGAATTCTCTCTCTATTTTGTAAAATCTGGATTTTAAACTATTAACTGTTAGTAAACAGCTCAACAAGTAGTCACTAGTCCATAGTATTTATTCATTAACAATATATGATTGTGTGTAGTTAGCACTAACCTTGTCCAACGATTTAAGGTAGTAATTAAACAACCATGTCATAAGGTCATTGATCAATTGAATAGTTACATTAATAAAATTGTACTTGTAAAAGTTGCAAGTGTAAAACTAATACACACATACAGATCTTAGAACAATAAAGAGCTTGATAATGTAGTTTGAATGGCCAGTTTTTGTTCATTTTCCGACTTGAGAAAGTTGCCTTCAATTCAATAAATACCATACTGTAGGTAGATACAGAGAATTTATACAAATGCCAAGTGAAAAGTGCATTCTTCAACTAGTGACTAATAGAATGGTCACATGAGCATTTGATTTGACGAATTATCATGTTAATATGACACCTGCATACTTATCATTATTTTGTTTTCAAAGCATTTGCTAAGGTTTTCTACGACCCCCCCTCCCTCTATGCCAAGGTAAACGCGATCCGATCCATGACGCGTGGAAGCTCTTAACAATATTACAGAGGATTGTTTAAACATGAGGAATCAATTAGTTTACCTCGCCATTTGAGATGTTGATCGCCAAATAAATGTCACCAAATGATCCACCGCCGATTCTCCTCACGACCTTATATTTTCCAGTAATCAATATTTCCTTCCTCGAGACCATGAAAGACATCTTGAAGCTTTTTTAGTTTTCGACTGTTAAAGCACAATATTTATATTTCGATTCCACAAAATTACGCAATGTCGCAATAAAAACAATGATAGAATTCCGAGCTACATTTTACGATACTGTGACGGAATCCATGGATGAATGGACGTCGCGGTACGTTCTGAATCTTTGCCGTGCGCACGGTAAATTTATTGATTTCGTTCAGCACCTACTTTAAAAATAGAAAAGTGTTTTGCAATTGATATAAATTTAAAAACAAACTGAAAAAAAAAGAATTAATGAAATGCATGTGCCATATTTAAATTTTATCTTGACGAAAACCCATCAACATCATAAATAAAAAATGTTTAATCATTTGCACGAATGAAAATAAATATGGTATCTGAGCGTGCCAATTCAATAATGTTGCCTGCGTAATGTGACCTAGTTAAATATCTTTTTGGTAGAAATTATTTTAACTTTTTTTTATTTTCAGTACTTACTAAAATAAAAAACCGGCCAAGTGCGAGTCGGACTCGCGCACCGAGGGTTCCGTACAAACACTTTCCATCCCTGTGGTTAAGTTAAGTTTGCACCTGGTATGTATAGCGCCCCATATAAATTAGGTGCAAAGTTAGGTATTAATAGGTATTAAAAAAAACTACTTACCAGATCTCGTTCAAAACAATTTTCGTTGGTAGTTTTTATAGTAATGTACATCATATGTTTTTTTTAGATTTTTCATTTTCTTATTTTAGAAGTTAGAGGGGGGGGGACCAACTTTTTTCCACTTTGGAAGCGTCTGTCACGCAAACTATTCGGTTTAGAAAAAAAATATTTTAGAAACCTCGATATCATTTTTGAAGACCTATCCATAGATACCCCACACGTATGTGTTTGATGAAAAAAAAATTTTTGAGTTTCAGTTTTAAGTATGGGGAGCCCCCAATATTTATTATTATTTTTTTATTTTTGCATCAAAATCTTAATGCGGTTTACAGAATACATCTACCTACCAAGTTTCAGCAGTATAGCTCTTATAGTGTCGGAAAAAAATGGCTGTGACATACGGACGGACAGACGGACAGACAGACAGACAGACAGACATGACGAATCTATAAGGGTTCCGTTTTTTGCCATTTGGCTACGGAACCCTAAAAAAACACCTGGGACCTCTAATGTAAAAGTAGTTAAGAGAAGCCCAAGGGCTAAGGACAGTCGAGTCGACACGACACACGACAATAGCAGATGACAAGTTCGGCCTATGGGAGCTTAGATTTTGATATCATAAGGGACGGAACATTTTTTTTAACTACCCCTGCCCTTTTTTATAATTCTCCATCCAAAGTGAACAGGGCCAATGGGACGATAACTAAGCCTCTGTTGTCTATCCGTCTGTATCATTAACATGGTTGTAATCTCTAAACCGTAGTTGGTAAAGACTGTATTTTTTTCTTTTCGCATAATGTTCAGTACAATGTCAACAAATAAAGTCACTTAATTTTATATGAGAAAGAATCAAATTAGGCAATATAAAATTTGTTAGTTAATTTTATTTAGGTTAAGTTGTTTACTGTTAATTTTTACTTGTGTTTCGTTTAAAAATAAATGATTGAATAGTTATATATAAAATAAAAAAGATGAATATAAATTCAATAAGAATAAACTATGTTACTATTATAATATTCTACTTGTATAGAAAAACAGTTATTAATATTGACCCCTATAAAATGATATAATGGTCCATACTTTACTTTAGAAATTAAGTAATAAAATTAGTTTAAACTTAACACTGTTTGAAAATGTTCTTGATTGCTGATTACAAGCTGGCTTTTCCTTTTTTATCGAGTAGCAATATTGTTGTTTATTTACAGTGTACTTTTTGTAGTTTGTAAGTTAAATAAAATGCGATACTACTCAATAGTATTATGTACAATGGTGGAGGGCACTATGTTTTTCTGCCAACAAACTGCTGTGCAGTTTGGCAGATATTTAAAAAGTTTATTGTACTATTGTTTTACATAAATAAATAAAAAAAAAAAAAAAAAAAAAAAAAATATCATTTTATAGGGGTCAATATTTCAGGAAAAATCTTAATGGCGTGATGCAGGATTCATTATTCATACGTCATTTGTTAGTACGTGCGCGCGGCGCCATGCCTGTCTGGCGCCATCTTTGGTCATAATCTCCATTGTCCTCGCATCACGCCGAAACGGCTGGACGAATTTTAACCAATGTACAGGGAAAGCAGGACATTCAAAGAAGGTTATGTTATAGGATACTTTTAGCCGTCTACGGTAAAGTAAAAAAATACGCGGACGAAGGTGCGGTTGCCTCTTAGTAAAATAATAAAACTAGTCCGCTTCGAAATGCCTGTAATTATTTTTTACGTTTGCAAATTACAACCCAAAATAAAAAATAAAAAACTGCGCCATTTAAAAAAAAAAAAACCGGCCAAGTGCGAGTCGGACTCGCGCACCGAGGGTTCCGTACAAACACTTTCCATCCCTAAGTGGTTAAGTTAAGTTTGCACCTGGTATGTATAGCGCCCCATATAAATTAGGTGCAGTTAGGTATTAAAAAAAAAATTATGGTTTTCGTAATTATTCCTTTATCTATGCTATAAGACGGGGGGCGTTCAAGTATTACGTAACGCAATTTTTGAAGATTTTTGATCCTCCCTCCCCCCCTTGTAACGCGCCGTAACGTTTTTCTGTACCCCCCCTCCCGCTCTCTAAACGTTACGTAACACCATAAGTGACACAAAAAGTGACCATTTTTACCCAAAAGACACAAAAGATATGTTTAAATGATTAAAATGACGAGCAGACCGTGAAATAAACGACAAGAGTTGCCAACTTGGGTGTTTTAAATCCTATTTTTTTTTATAAAAAAGAGAAACAATGTTACGTAACGTGTTGTAAGAGAGACCCCCTCCCGCCCCTGTAACGCATCGTAACGTTTTACGAGACCCCCCTCCCCCCCTAAATTGCGTTACGTAATACTTGAACGCCCCCACGTTGCTTCGTACCAAATTTCAAGATTCTGAGTTCACGGGAAGCACCCTGTAGGTTTTGATTCCCTTGCAAGTGTCGAAAATTTGCGGCATAAACGGCTGTATCTTTTGATTGCGTTGGCTTAGAAGTTTGATTTTTTCACAGCTTCAAGGGACAGTAATGAAATGAAATGAAATGAAATGAAATAATTTATTCAGTAAGTAGGCCACAGGGGCACTTTTACAAGTCAGATTGTGAATCTACCGGCATTTCGCAAGAGGAGACCGCTGTTGAGAAGAAAGCCGAAAGAAACTCAACAGTAAGTAATTTTTTCGTAAATAATACTTAAAACAATTACATGATACAGTTGTGTTAAAACTAATTACACTGGGTACACGTAAAGGAGATGTATAGATACCTACTCCAAATAAAATAAAAATTTAATAAATTTAAAATATTAAATATACCCAGAGATGTATAAAGTCTCTGGGTGTCACAGCATGCAATAAAATATAATTACTTAATTAATTTAATTCCATAGAGATGTATAAGGTCTCTAGGCGTCAACGTGAATAATTTAGAAAATAGTTATTAAACCTAAAATTCTTAGAGATGTATATGGTCTCTAGGCGTCATAACATGCAATAAAATATTTTAAAATGATTTAATTTCCTCAGAGATGTATAAAGTCTCTGAGTGTCATACTACACTAAGCTGTTTCTTAGAGATGTATACAGTCTCTAAGAGTTCAAAAAGATAAAATCAACATTGAATAACTTCAATCGAGTACAGGTGAAGTTTCTCACGTTTGCTTAATTTAACACTAGTATGCGGTTGCTACATATTTAATTTGGCCCTTGCTAGCATGAACAGACCGGACCCCACAAACGGCACCCGTTCACGAGTATGACGCATATCTCAGCCATCGCCTCCCTCAACCATATTATAGGGAAGGCTGCGACCCGATCAACGACGCCACCGTAAGCAAAGACCTTTAAGCGAGCATGACATGCTCAAGCTGCCGGGCATACTTGACTAATACTATTTGCCCGGTGAGAAACAACAAATTGTGCTCTCATGTTACATTAAAAATTACCCACCAAAATAATGCTTATTTAAAAATTTACTATTGACACACAACACTAAACTACTGGCTTAAAGGCATCACTGTCGTTTAGAAAGTCATTAACAGTATAATAAGCTTTATTCAATAAGTGACGTTTTATTTGCGCTTTAAATTTGCTACAGGGCAATTTTACTACATCAATAGGTATTTTATTGTAGAAGCGTACACAGTTCCCCACGAACGACGAGCTAACCTTACGGAGACGGTGGGCAGGTATTGCGAGCTTGTCCTTACTTCTCGTATTGTAGTGGTGAATGTCACTGTTGAGCTTGAATTCATGGAGATTTTTCCGCACATACATGATATTCTCAAGAATGTATTGAGATGCTACGGTGAGAATGTTTGTTTCCTTGAATTTCTCTCTTAGTGACGTACGACCTCCTAGTGCATAAATTGCGCGTACAGCTCGTTTTTGTAGCACAAAGATGGTTTGGATGTCCGCCGCTCTTCCCCATAATAAAATTCCATATGACATAACACTATGGAAATAACTGAAATATACAATCTTTGCCGTCTCGACGTTTGTCAGCTGCCTGATTCGCCTAACTGCATAGGCCGCGGAGCTAAGCTTACCTGCAAGAGTGGCTATATGCGCACTCCATTGCAGTTTAGAGTCTAAAGTAACACCCAGGAATACTGTTTTTTCTTCAAATTCCAGTACTTCGCCTTTCAGTTTTACCTTGGCACAATTGACTTGTTTCACATTTGGTAATGTAAATTTAATGCACTTAGTTTTCTTGGCATTTAAAAGCAAATTATTTGCAGTAAACCAATCCACAATAGAGGACAGTGCATCATTAATCACATCGAAGTTGTTTTCTTGCCTTTTTACTTTAAAAAGAAGAGATGTGTCATCTGCAAATAGTACTATATCATGTTTATCTCGCACAAGGTTTGGTAAATCGTTAATATACACTAGAAAAAGAAAGGGACCCAGAATTGAACCCTGAGGTACCCCCATAGCAACAGCTGACCCAGTCGATTGAGTCCCATTGATATCTACCCGTTGCGTTCTGCCTGAAAGATATGACGAGACAAGGTCAAGGGCATTGTTTTTGACTCCGTAGTGTTCTAGCTTACGTATTAAATTCTCATGATCAACGCAATCAAATGCTTTGGATAGATCACAAAAAACTCCAATAGCATCTTGAGCCTTCTCCCAGGCATCAAAGATATGTTTAACTAGTACCACGCCAGCGTCAGTGGTAGAGCGACCTTTAGTGAACCCGAATTGATTGCTGTGGAGTAGATTATTCCGATTGAAATGAGATATAAGTTGATTAAGAATAATCTTCTCAAAAACTTTGCTTAATGCTGGTAGTATTGATATTGGTCTAAAATTTGTGGGGTCTGATTTTGTACCTGATTTGAATAAGGGAATAATTTTGCTATGCTTCATCAAATCAGGAAATACTCCAGTATCAATACATTTATTAAAGATATCAGCTAAATATGGTGCAATAGATTCAACAATTGAATGTAACACTTTCACAGATAGGCCCCACAGATCCTCAGTCTTCTTTAAATTTAGCGATTTAAACGCTTTAATAATAGTGGTAGGGGTTACATAAATGAATTTAAAGATAGTTGTACATTCTGTTACATTCGTTTTCAAAAGTAATTCAGCAACATCGGGCGATGAATTTAAAGACTTTGTTGTGTCTACAGGTATATTGCAGAAGAATTGCTCAAAGTGATGGGCAATTTCAACATCGGAACTTATTACAGTATCGTCGATTCGAAGACTGTAATGGCGATCTTTTGGTTTCGTTTTCCCAGTTTCATCATAGATTACCTTCCAAATAGTTTTCACCTTATCACAGGAATTTGTGATCTTTTTAGACAAGTAATCAGCTTTAGCGGCGGCACACATTTGCTAGAGTAGACCTGAGTAATTGATATAAATTTCAGCTTCATACCTCCACGCGTTCCTGAGAAAAAGGGTCTTGACAGACGGACGGACGGACAGACGGACAACAAAGTGATCCTATAAGGGTTCCGTTTTTTCCTTTTGAGGTACGGAACCCTAGAAAAGAACCAAAATTGGAATCGACAATAAGAACTAAATAATTATCGAATCTGCTCACAAACTTTCAAAGGAATCAGTTGAGAAATGGGATCTGTAGGCGAGAACAGCCGAGAATCCGGACAAACGGACATACGACAGCATTATTTGGCCAAGCTGAATCGGAGATGATGCGCTCGCTCCGTCAAAGACATAAAAAGAATGGTTCCCCTCCGTTAGCCCAAAAAAAAATTATCCTAATTCCTAATTTCATTGGCCCTAATTTTGGTAACCTTAAAATCACTAAAACCCGAATTTTCATTCATCCTAGTTAATGAATAGCCCTAATTTCAGGATTCCGAATTTTCATAATGCCTAATTACTTCATACCGAATTCTCACTAGCCCTAATTTGCACTTAGCCGATTTTTTTAGACTACTAATATTATAATACCTAATAATGCTAAAACCTAAATTTTATTAAACCTATTTATCCATAAACCTAAGGCGAGAGGGCTGCTCTTCCTCCGCGCCTCCGGTTTTGGAGTAACACTCTAGGGTAGGACAGGCAAGTCCACGTGGAATCGGAATTGCCATAGCATAGACTGGATGTACATGGGAATCTTTTGAAGCTCCGCTCGCTTCGCTCGCTCCGCTATACATTGTCACAATACAAACCTAACCTAACCTACAGTTTTCGGGGTTCAGCCAATTCGATATTTGTCCAAATTCGTTTTTTTTTTGTTTTAACGTAAAAAATAGGTTTAATAATCTTTAGTACTCTTGACATTTAGTGTCAGTAATGATTAGGTCTAATAATCATTAGGGGTCGTAATTATTAGGTTATTTCATATTAGTATTGTTGACAATTAGTACAAATCATTATTAGAGTACAGTCACAGGGGCGACAAGGGCCTATCGGTGTAACTCGTGCGTCAGTGACCTTGTAGTGCCGCGTCTACGCGTAGGGTTGGCGGTTTAGCTACCGCGGCACAATGAAATTAATGAAAGATGTTTATTTATTTAAGGTTTGAAATATATAAATATTTTGACGACGCGGTTGGCGCACTGGTTAAGCAACTGCCTACTGAGCCGACGGTCCCGGGTTCGAATCCCGGCAAGGGCAAATTTTTGTGTGATGAACACGAATATTTGTGCCTGGGTCATGGATGTTCTATGTATTTAAGTATTTATTTATCTATATAAGTATGTATATCGTCGCATAGTACCCATAACACAAGCCTTCTTGAGCTTAATTTAGGACTTGGTTGATTTGTGGATTTTGTGGGAGTTTGTCTGATATTTATTTAATAGTCTTGACATATGTTATAAATTGCTTACTTTTATATATTTTCTGTTTTTGCGACTTACTTTGAACATTTTATTATTCTCTTTAATTACGGCGAAGATTCGAAAACGTACGAACAGTTTTTCCAAAAAACCTAATGGGAAGCATTCACAAGGCAAGGTTTAACTGTACGCAGAAATCGCTCAGTGCCCTGAAAGTTCAGTACAATAACAGTTTTCGGATGTTGTTGGGGCTGCCCCGCTTTTGCAGCGCATCGCAGATGTTTGCAGAGGCCCGCACGGATGGCTTCCACGCTATATTGCGAAAAAGAGCAGCATCGCTGATGCTCAGAATGCAAACCAGCTCCAACAACATCCTTAAGATGTTTGCGGGCCAAGCCGGATTCACCCATGCACATACATTTCAATCGGCTAAGGATTGTGTGAAATGTATAGGTTAAGTTATGATTTTGTGTTAAATATATTATACTAACAATAGATGTGTAAGTTAATGTAATACCAAAAAAGAATACCCCCTTCCGAAGGCTGGCCTGCGGCAGGGTCCCCAAGGTCAAGTAATAAAGTAATAACTAGCGGCTCTGTGAGCTGTAGACCTGTTTTCAAATTTGCCGAACCCGGTCAAAGGCTTAAAAACCCCGGACATTTGGCGTAAATAGCATTTTTTCCCGGACGCGTCCTAAAATAATACTATTAAAAAAACAATCGCTTTATTTTTCATTTACATAAAAAGTGTTCCCCGGACACTGAAAACCCCCCGGATGGCCTCCAAACTAGGACAAATCCGGGGAAACCCGGACGGATGGCAGCTCTATGTGGACCTCACGAGTGTTTTGATATGGCTCAAATTCATTAAGTTTTCAACCCCCATAATTCATATCTCCATTCATTTAAAAAAAAGAAAGAAAAATTAATTGACAAAATGAAAACAAAACTATCTATACCACAGAATAGAACACCTAATACATCCATACTATCCATCCATACTATCCATACTAATATTATAAATGCGAAAGTGTGTCTGTCTGTCTGTCTGTCTGTCTGTCTGTTACCTCTTCACGCTTAAACCGCTGAACCGATTTAGATGAAATTTGGTATATAGATAGTTTCAGTCCTGGGGAAGGACATAGGATACTTTTCATCCCGAATAAATGTAGTGTTCCCGTGGGATGAGCGGGTAACACCGCGGGGCACAGCTAGTAATAATATAATTATCGCACCAGCGGGCTCGCGCCTCAGTGTCACCGGTCTTCTTCGCACGGTATTGAAACGAAAGTGACAGGTAGATTATGTCGCGCGTCAGTCTCAGCACATCTAGCATAACTGTGACATGCGACTCTTTGTCGCGCGACAAATACTACCTGTCACTTTCCTTTTAATGGCGTGCGAGCACCGCAGGTGACGCTGAGTCGCGCGACAAGAGAAGTCGCGGCAGGATATTCTAGCCCTGTTACTCACAAACTTTCACGAGAACCGGTTGAGAAATGCGACTTGTAGGCGAGAACAGTCGGACATCAGAAATATACGATATTATTTTTGGGCAAGTTGAAACGGAGACGTGTCGCTCGCTCAGTCAATAAATCGTAATAATCGGCTAAACCACGAATTGCTGGCACATCGTATTCTGTCCAGGGATATTTCTATCCCCTCATTTGAACGATTACACATAATTTTTCAAAATTCTTTAATGTAATAACACCAAAATTTCTCATTGAACCGTTTCGACTGAAGGATTTTGATTCCATGGCCATGAAACAACAAAAAACTATTGTTTGATACAAAGCACAGAGTAAAAAACAAGTTTTAGTGTATTAGATACTCGAAAATGCATTTTTGAAACAAACTCATCAAAAGAGTCAAGACAAATCAATAGAGCCCAAACCCTGTTTCAAGACAGAGTTTCTATAACCATCTTCCAGCTCCATCATAAGATCAGCTCTATAATATAATATTGCATTGTCATGTGATTTACATATACAAAACGACAGCTCAATCGGGATTCCTGCAAAGTATTGTCCCGACTAGATTATAAGCACTGAAACAAATGTTCAGTTAATTTTCAATAATTTAAGAGAGCATGATTTGCAATATATCACAACACGGCAATACCCTGCCCCTTTTCTTTAGCTCTTCTACCATGCTTTTCAATATGTTGACGGCAAATAAAGACAATACCTAACTTAGTTAAGCCGTGAGAAGGTGCCGCATTTTATATTTATTTTAAGCCAACTCCCGCAATTTAATAGCAAATCTACAGCAATTCTGTGCACTAAGGTTGGCACCCCTAATTGTAACCAAATATTATGAATTCCATGGTCATGAAATATTAATAAAAATAAAACTTATATTATGTTCTTCCTCCCCTTAGCAATTAAACTATGCAGCTCAGAGTATGAAAACCACAATCATTTCTCATGGTGTGTGATCATATTGAGATTCAGGTGCTGTCGCAGTTGCCCTAATCTTACCAGTTTGCAGCCAATATTGTCATGCACGGAATAAAGCCATAAGTTATAAACTCAAATAATTAGAACTTGCACAAGGTTCAATTATTATTTATACACATATTCTCAGAACCTGTAGTGTAGCTGCCACAGTTTTATGTGGTTCCATGCACTAGGGTGCCCAAACTCATAGGATCCTTTGGCTGCTACTCAGCAAGACTCATGGAACCTAAACCTTTTTACATTGCACTAAGGGTCCTTGACTAACTACTCATATGTAGTAAATGACTACTAGTAATGGGCCCAACCACGACTCCGCACAACCCGGGGAGCAACAATTGGCGGCCATAGTTATGAGTACACAACACTCAGGCTTTCCTTGGGCAGTCAAGATGGAGCTGTCAGTACTCCCATTATTATAATTAACAATTGTGTATTTCAGATATTACTATAGTACAGTTTAAAAAAATATTAATTCCATACTTCATTTTTCTTTATTTGAAGTGTGTGAAGCAAAGTGGTGTCCAAAGAACTTAATTATTACTAGCTTACCTATTCAAAGAATTTTAAGTACCTTTATATGAACAACCATCATCTTAGTTTTTAGTTCTAATTACTACCTAACTATTAAAATGTGCCTATTTACGAGAACAAACAAGTTTTAATGAGACAAACAAGGTATGATAGTCACTTTTATGATAACTATATTCATTCATCATAGGCCGTTTCGTCTGTAACAGACAAAACGGTCTATGATGAAGTACTTTGCCTTTTATTATACTTTCCTCCTAATACAGAATCTAGAAATAAGAATTATCATCTTTTTCCCTCTCATGTGTGTTGCTTTTTTTGAGACTGAGGTCAAAAGTGAAGCCATACGACTAAGTCAGACAAAAAAATGTTGTTTTCAAAAAAATACATTTTGGTCAACCAGTCTTTGGATATGCAACAATGCTTTTTTTTCCTCCCTAGGGATGACAGAAAACTTTGTTGTTATATGAAAACCTTCCCCAAAATATAGGTAATAATATAGTTTCATTTTGTAAGTTTAACATACTGTCAATCTAAGAGAAGTATAATTTTATGACATTTAAAACCCATGTACACATACTTAGCTAAGCTTTTACCATAGAATGGTAGTGACAACAATAATGAAGAATAAAATGTAATTTTGATAATATTATTCAAATCAGAATGGTACTATCACATAAATTCAGTCAATAAGTTATAAGAGAAGCTCTTTGATTCCTGACTAAAGTTGTCTATAGAAACTTCTAACTTGATAAGACCAAACAGGAATATATATGTATAATTCTATACACATCCTATAGGTTTATAACCCTTAATACTTTTGTGAGTTGCTAAGAAACAATCTTTATCACAGTAAACTTTTGCTAATGTATAAACAGATGTGGCCTTGTTATGACCCTTGAAGATAACATAATTAATTTGTATAGATATTACTCCATTCATCTCAATAAGGATATTGGAAATTGGAGTTTTTTTTCTTTGTCCTTCAAAATAGAATGCAGATTTGGATAATGCTTTGTTTGTAACACATGTATTATCTATGACCTCTATCTCGCCATTCAGTGCGACTGTACCACAAATTATACCTTGAATCCTTGACTAAACTAAAATCTAGGTTACATTTTGACAACTGTACGAATCGAAAATCGGTTTCACAATGGGGTGTATTTCGTTCATATTTTAACTGAAAAACGAACTGTACTTACCTGTCCATCTGTTTCTGCTATCGCCAAATAGATATCACCGAAAGATCCACCTCCTATGCGTCTTATAACTCGATACCGATCATCAATAAGAAGCTCTTTTTTGAAAGACAGCATCTGCTGAAACGTAGGCATTGTGCTGTCTTTATTGTCCGACTAAGACAAACTAATATTACTAAGATATACACAACTCAAATTGACACCAAGACAATTATTTTAAACACGCTAACATTTCCATTTATTTTGAAGATTATTTACTAATGAAAATGAACTGAAAATAATGACAGATGGACAGATGATACAACGGTAAACCGACTAAATCATTTATGTCTTTTTTTCAGTCCTGACTGGCGCTAGTATCTACGGGGTTGATTGTGGTGTGAGCGAGAAGTCCGAGTAGTGTCTATAGTAACTTATGTTAATTGGGTGCTTTTGCAGGTGAAAACATGTTTGAGTCAGTTTTATAACCGTATACACATAGATACACATTTTTTAACTGGCCTTATCTAATATTTGAATCCACAAAGATTGCAGATTGCAAATGCGATGAGAAAGCACGTTGGTATAACATTGGTATAACGTTAAATCCACATAAATTGAAGAAAATCTTCCTTATGCAATGAGTATTCCATTCCTGATTCCCTACAAAGACCTAAATAGCCTATCGTGGTAGGTATCCATCGTGGGTGGCCTGGGTGCGACACAGGCGACTTTCTTGCGGTGTTCAAGGCTTTGCAGAATGCCAACCTTCTTAGTACTATGACAAGTCACAGAATAGATAGATTCTAATAGCACTCCCATTCCCGCGTACGTAGAGACTGTAAGCTCGAAGAAACAAAGTTATTAGAAGACTATATTTATATATATATATATATACATATGATAAAGAGTACACTTGGCCACGTTTGAGAACATGCGTAATATCTTCTTCTTCTTCGACGGAACGGTTTCACTATTTACAGATTGGTCGTGGTCATCACTTTAGATGTTGGTCGTAAGCTTCACAACACCCCGCCATTCCTCTTTGATCCCTTTTCCTTGTGCATTTAGATAAAAAGTGCAGAAACGGCTCATCAAATTACCAATCACTACATGAATGCGTAGTAGCGCTGGTCCCAAATAAATACAAATAATTTTATGATGAAGGCCGGCCTTTGGGGTAGAAAGGGTTTTGATTGGCATAGGTATAGTATACCAGCTGTACTCAAAAGGAGAATATTTGTGCTTTACGCACTACGCTGATCTGTTGCGATATGGTGATCAGTCTATACCCTATTCTAAAGAATATAAACACTACGTTGGGATCGGGATATCGACGGTGCAACAATGTATTTTGTGAATGGCTGTAGATAGTAAAAATCAGTTTTATATGGAGGGGTAATTATTTCGGGAAAAATCATAACATCGCGATGCAGCAGCGTGGCGCCATCTGTTTGTAAAATTTTATTAGTCGTCGCATCACGCCGAAACAACTGGACGGATTTTAACAGTTTAACACAGGGATTGCTGGACATTAAAGGATACTTTTCAGCCGACTGCGATATAGCAAAAGTTTTTAGTTGCGGGCACCTTTTTAACCTTCCGAGGGCCAAGCGGCAAAACAATTCACCGTGCCACTGACGCCAAATCAAAAAAAAAAGAGTGCTCCAAAATCAACAGAGATTGAAAAACATAGATACCTAGTGGTTTCAATTAGCATGTTTTTGACCATTGAAATTTTTGACGTCAATAGGCATCGTTGGCGTCAGTGGCACGAATTCCCGATGACGTGATTTGCCGTCTTTGGCGGTCAAAGGGTTAAATTAATGCGGGTTAAGAAATAATGTTAAAGGTTATATCGCATTGGTCTGGAAGTAATCGTCAAGGGACAAAACCCTTCGTCGTGATGTGAATGACCCCGGTCGTTGTATATCTTGATGTGGAAATTGCGTCTTGGTCTTGTATAGTCAGAACATCGTACATCGTTGCAAGGTCTATATCCCAATCTCAACGAAGTGTTTATGTTCTTTGGCATATAGTATATCACCTTGTAACCTACAGCCTACCTGTACTTGTTTCTGTTCGATTTCCGTTAAATAAATAAATAGTACAGTGCACGGGCAAGGTTAAAAAAAAAACAGGTTTAATAAAACAACATTTTTCAACTAGAAGTAATTTAATACATAAAAAATACAACATAATTCATAAAAACAATAATAGTATATTAATTCGAAGCGTTTTAAATAGTAAGATAAACTAAAAAAATACTTTGATTGCAATTCAAATAGAGCCAATTTGGAAATAACTGATACAAAATATGTGATCTTAAAAAAAAATTACGCTTATACTACGGTTGACATGTCGAATTATATCTACGTATGTTAAATAATACATTTTATCTATTGACATTTATAAGGCAATTGGTAATATTAGGCTATATTGGAGACTATTGCGTAACTCTAGCGCACTAAAACCAATTAAAATGCATAACATGGAATCACTGTAAACAGCCAACAGTGTATACAACAATTGTAAATTATTACAATTCGTAAATATCTCCATGGCAGTGCGTTAAAAATAGTAACTAATGCAACTAGTTGATGCCAACACTAGGCAAAACTACCATAACGTAGTTATTTTTTTAATCTGGCAACCCATAGCGGGACGTTATTCTGAATACTTCAACAAAGTGGGGTTTTTTTTTTTCTTTTTTTTTTAAGGCGCAGGCATGCACTTTTTTTAATCTGGCAACCCATAGCGGGACGCTATTCTGAATACTTCAACTAAGTGGGGTTTTTTTTTTTTTTCTTTTTTTTTAAGGCGCAGGCATGCACTTCAGTCTTTCGAAAGCGGCCTTCTCGAGTGATTGGCGGTGATCGGGATGTGCGATTTTGATGAGCTCGTAGGCGCGCTGGCGAAGCGTCTTTCCGAACAAGTTGGCGATTCCTTGCTCGGTGACGACATATTGGACGTGGGCGCGCGTCGTCACTACACCTGCACCTGTAAATGAATAAGATGAACGGTTATACACGTATAATATGTAATCAGACATCAAATTGGGATTGGCGCCGCTCTGAAGTATATTAAAGTACATATGTTTCTGTACTATCTCATATTTCTGGGACCATTTCTTTACAATAGATTAAATGCGAAATTGGACCTATATCCACTTAGCTTCGCTCAATGTAAGAAAACGCTTCGTGAGTCACTACAAACTATGACGTACGGAGATACAGAGAACTTACTGGCTGTCATTAAATAAATATTTGTTTAATTTAGTACTTTAGTGTAAATTTTAGTATTTAAGCTACAATAAGATTATTGTAATATAGATGAATATAATACCGACAAGAGCGAAGCTCTTAAATTATGAATGAATGTAAATGAATATGCACTTAAATTAAATAATTTAAAGGCTTTCCTATTGCCTGAAACACAGGGGAACCCTAGTTCAGGTTATGCAAATTGTGAAATTATTCGTTTTTTAAGTATATTTAACCGTTGCCTCTCTGTACATTAGAAAGAAAGAAAGAAAGAAAAACATTTATTCGGGGGCAAACACAATTACAAAGATAAATAGTGACAAAAAAAGAAAAAAATAAAAATCTATAAACTAAGTAGGTACTTTAAATTATGCTTGCCTCGAAATGGTCCCACCTCAGCGTAATGCTAGCTCCCGAGAGAGCCAGCGCTGATCTTCCGGTGGGAGCATAGGTGGCATTATGTTTTATCAATGAATGTATTTATATTTGTATTTGTGTACTGTACTGACCAACTTTGAGAGTGGGCACGATCTTGCTCTCGCCGCGCTTGGTGTGCGACACGATGGCGATGATGGGCTTGCCGCGCCCGTCCAGCGACTCGGCGGCGCCGCGGATGAAGTCCACCTGCCCGCCGAACCCGGAGAACATGCGGGTGCCTGGAACGAAGAGCTACATTAGTTAGCACTTTTAGGAACATCGAAACTACCCTAGAAATCGACAGAGCCCGCTAGGTGGGTGCAACCCCACCCTAGAAACCGACTGAGTCCGCTACAAGGGTGCACTCCAGAAACCGACAGAGCTTGCTAGGTGGGTGCAACCTCACCCTAGAAACCGACAGAGCCCGCTACAAGGGTGCACTCCAGAAACCGACAGAGCCCGCTAGATGGGTGCAAACCCACCCCAGAAACCGACAGAGCCCGCTAGGTGGGCGCTTGTACCCTACCCGCCGCCCGCGAGCTGCGCCGGCAGCTGAACAAGTTACGAGCGCCCACCAGGCGGGTTGTTGGTTGTGAAAGTGCGTACTTGGTTTTATGATTTTTGATGTGTTTACAATGAAGCGAAAAATTGAAAAATTTAATGGTTCAGACAGGATTCGAACCTGCGTTTCCAACGGCTTTCCGGGCCAACACGGGCGTCCTACCAACTGGACCACCGAACCAGATGTCAGAGCCATTGAATCTTTCAAACAATTGCTGGTGGCATCGTAGCGCCATCTACCGTAAAGAAAGAAGCTTCATTGTAAACATTTGGTTTACGTTAGCAGCGTTACTGTAATAATAAAAATAATACATTTTTGATGTGATAGATTTTTCCAAAGCACATTTCGCTTTTGAAAATATTAGCAGTACTGACCGATGGAGTCGGCAGCGACCTGGCCCGTCAGGTCGACCTCGATGCAGGAGTTGATGGCCGTCATGCAGGGCTGCTGCGACACCACGTGCGTGTTGTTCACGTAGTCTATCTCCAACATCTCTGTAACATATTAGCAGTACTGACCGATGGAGTCGGCAGCGACCTGGCCCGTCAGGTCGACCTCGATGCAGGAGTTGATGGCCGTCATGCAGGGCTGCTGCGACACCACGTGCGTGTTGTTCACGTAGTCTATCTCCAACATCTCTGTAACATATTAGCAGTACTGACCGATGGAGTCGGCAGCGACCTGGCCCGTCAGGTCGACCTCGATGCAGGAGTTGATGGCCGTCATGCAGGGCTGCTGCGACACCACGTGCGTGTTGTTCACGTAGTCTATCTCCAACATCTCTGTAACATATTAGCAGTACTGACCGATGGAGTCGGCAGCGACCTGGCCCGTCAGGTCGACCTCGATGCAGGAGTTGATGGCCGTCATGCAGGGCTGCTGCGACACCACGTGCGTGTTGTTCACGTAGTCTATCTCCAACATCTCTGTAACATATTAGCAGTACTGACCGATGGAGTCGGCAGCGACCTGGCCCGTCAGGTCGACCTCGATGCAGGAGTTGATGGCCGTCATGCAGGGCTGCTGCGACACCACGTGCGTGTTGTTCACGTAGTCTATCTCCAACATCTCTGTAACATATTAGCAGTACTGACCGATGGAGTCGGCAGCGACCTGGCCCGTCAGGTCGACCTCGATGCAGGAGTTGATGGCCGTCATGCAGGGCTGCTGCGACACCACGTGCGTGTTGTTCACGTAGTCTATCTCCAACATCTCTGTAACATATTAGCAGTACTGACCGATGGAGTCGGCAGCGACCTGGCCCGTCAGGTCGACCTCGATGCAGGAGTTGATGGCCGTCATGCAGGGCTGCTGCGACACCACGTGCGTGTTGTTCACGTAGTCTATCTCCAACATCTCTGTAACATATTAGCAGTACTGACCGATGGAGTCGGCAGCGACCTGGCCCGTCAGGTCGACCTCGATGCAGGAGTTGATGGCCGTCATGCAGGGCTGCTGCGACACCACGTGCGTGTTGTTCACGTAGTCTATCTCCAACATCTCTGTAACATATTAGCAGTACTGACCGATGGAGTCGGCAGCGACCTGGCCCGTCAGGTCGACCTCGATGCAGGAGTTGATGGCCGTCATGCAGGGCTGCTGCGACACCACGTGCGTGTTGTTCACGTAGTCTATCTCCAACATCTCTGTAACATATTAGCAGTACTGACCGATGGAGTCGGCAGCGACCTGGCCCGTCAGGTCGACCTCGATGCAGGAGTTGATGGCCGTCATGCAGGGCTGCTGCGACACCACGTGCGTGTTGTTCACGTAGTCTATCTCCAACATCTCTGTAACATATTAGCAGTACTGACCGATGGAGTCGGCAGCGACCTGGCCCGTCAGGTCGACCTCGATGCAGGAGTTGATGGCCGTCATGCAGGGCTGCTGCGACACCACGTGCGTGTTGTTCACGTAGTCTATCTCCAACATCTCTGTAACATATTAGCAGTACTGACCGATGGAGTCGGCAGCGACCTGGCCCGTCAGGTCGACCTCGATGCAGGAGTTGATGGCCGTCATGCAGGGCTGCTGCGACACCACGTGCGTGTTGTTCACGTAGTCTATCTCCAACATCTCTGTAACATATTAGCAGTACTGACCGATGGAGTCGGCAGCGACCTGGCCCGTCAGGTCGACCTCGATGCAGGAGTTGATGGCCGTCATGCAGGGCTGCTGCGACACCACGTGCGTGTTGTTCACGTAGTCTATCTCCAACATCTCTGTAACATATTAGCAGTACTGACCGATGGAGTCGGCAGCGACCTGGCCCGTCAGGTCGACCTCGATGCAGGAGTTGATGGCCGTCATGCAGGGCTGCTGCGACACCACGTGCGTGTTGTTCACGTAGTCTATCTCCAACATCTCTGTAACATATTAGCAGTACTGACCGATGGAGTCGGCAGCGACCTGGCCCGTCAGGTCGACCTCGATGCAGGAGTTGATGGCCGTCATGCAGGGCTGCTGCGACACCACGTGCGTGTTGTTCACGTAGTCTATCTCCAACATCTCTGTAACATATTAGCAGTACTGACCGATGGAGTCGGCAGCGACCTGGCCCGTCAGGTCGACCTCGATGCAGGAGTTGATGGCCGTCATGCAGGGCTGCTGCGACACCACGTGCGTGTTGTTCACGTAGTCTATCTCCAACATCTCTGTAACATATTAGCAGTACTGACCGATGGAGTCGGCAGCGACCTGGCCCGTCAGGTCGACCTCGATGCAGGAGTTGATGGCCGTCATGCAGGGCTGCTGCGACACCACGTGCGTGTTGTTCACGTAGTCTATCTCCAACATCTCTGTAACATATTAGCAGTACTGACCGATGGAGTCGGCAGCGACCTGGCCCGTCAGGTCGACCTCGATGCAGGAGTTGATGGCCGTCATGCAGGGCTGCTGCGACACCACGTGCGTGTTGTTCACGTAGTCTATCTCCAACATCTCTGTAACATATTAGCAGTACTGACCGATGGAGTCGGCAGCGACCTGGCCCGTCAGGTCGACCTCGATGCAGGAGTTGATGGCCGTCATGCAGGGCTGCTGCGACACCACGTGCGTGTTGTTCACGTAGTCTATCTCCAACATCTCTGTAACATATTAGCAGTACTGACCGATGGAGTCGGCAGCGACCTGGCCCGTCAGGTCGACCTCGATGCAGGAGTTGATGGCCGTCATGCAGGGCTGCTGCGACACCACGTGCGTGTTGTTCACGTAGTCTATCTCCAACATCTCTGTAACATATTAGCAGTACTGACCGATGGAGTCGGCAGCGACCTGGCCCGTCAGGTCGACCTCGATGCAGGAGTTGATGGCCGTCATGCAGGGCTGCTGCGACACCACGTGCGTGTTGTTCACGTAGTCTATCTCCAACATCTCTGTAACATATTAGCAGTACTGACCGATGGAGTCGGCAGCGACCTGGCCCGTCAGGTCGACCTCGATGCAGGAGTTGATGGCCGTCATGCAGGGCTGCTGCGACACCACGTGCGTGTTGTTCACGTAGTCTATCTCCAACATCTCTGTAACATATTAGCAGTACTGACCGATGGAGTCGGCAGCGACCTGGCCCGTCAGGTCGACCTCGATGCAGGAGTTGATGGCCGTCATGCAGGGCTGCTGCGACACCACGTGCGTGTTGTTCACGTAGTCTATCTCCAACATCTCTGTAACATATTAGCAGTACTGACCGATGGAGTCGGCAGCGACCTGGCCCGTCAGGTCGACCTCGATGCAGGAGTTGATGGCCGTCATGCAGGGCTGCTGCGACACCACGTGCGTGTTGTTCACGTAGTCTATCTCCAACATCTCTGTAACATATTAGCAGTACTGACCGATGGAGTCGGCAGCGACCTGGCCCGTCAGGTCGACCTCGATGCAGGAGTTGATGGCCGTCATGCAGGGCTGCTGCGACACCACGTGCGTGTTGTTCACGTAGTCTATCTCCAACATCTCTGTAACATATTAGCAGTACTGACCGATGGAGTCGGCAGCGACCTGGCCCGTCAGGTCGACCTCGATGCAGGAGTTGATGGCCGTCATGCAGGGCTGCTGCGACACCACGTGCGTGTTGTTCACGTAGTCTATCTCCAACATCTCTGTAACATATTAGCAGTACTGACCGATGGAGTCGGCAGCGACCTGGCCCGTCAGGTCGACCTCGATGCAGGAGTTGATGGCCGTCATGCAGGGCTGCTGCGACACCACGTGCGTGTTGTTCACGTAGTCTATCTCCAACATCTCTGTAACAGCACACAATAAATTAGACATTACATGTTTCATAAATTTATAAAAAACTAACAGCGCCCTCTCTCGCTTGCTCGTTCACCGCTGTAAAGTGGTGCGGTAAGATGTGAATATTAACGTATTCACATAGAGGTCGCTAAGGTGTAAAAACCTTTCAAATAAACAATGCAAAGATCGACACACAAAGCATAAGGAAAAATTCGTCAGGTCTACGTGGAGCGAGGGTAGCAAAGTGGCTAACGCGCTGGACCGGTAATCCAGAGGTACCGGGTTCGATTCCCGGTCCCTTCCACCAGGTAGCTCCTTTTTCAATTTTTCTTTAAGCTTTGATCTTTGTATTCATAGCACACAATAAGTTTATTTACGTCCGCCTAGCCAAGAGGCCTTATTCCTTTTAAAATGCTGATTCTTTTAGATATTTATCTATATGATCAAACATGTTTCTTAACATATTATTGATGTTACTACCTAGAACAGGGCAATTGGGATTTATTGGTAATATTATAATATTTATCAATTTGAACACAGTTTGAATTTTTCATTGATAATTTTTGTTTCAAAAACTATTCGAAATTGACAAAATTCACGCGGAAAATTTGTTTTTACAACTTTCGACTGCACGCTATGAAAGCATGAAATAGCTATATGTTACTACCTAGAACTCGGGGAAAAGTATTATTCACTTCAAAAAGTTGGTTGAAATTATCAATATATTTGTCATAATATGAAAAAATAAATTTAAAAAGGAATAAGGCCTTTTAAGTGGGATTTTCCGCTATGCGGGGAGAAAATCTCACTCCCTGGCCAAGGCAATACGTAAAACTACAGAAAATCCATGGGCGGTAATTCGTAAAGCCCCCGATAGCATATTTATGGCCCTCACCTTCAGTTCGGGCCGCAAACACCTGCGATCTGGGACATTCACTAATTCACCGCCCTAGGTATGTAACGTACGAACTGGAAATAGTGCGGTAGTATCTTACTGCCATACAACATCCAGTTATCTTATCCCAAAACCGGTCAAACTATAGCAAAACGGGACTTAATTGCTTGCAAAAAGGTATAATACGACGACGACGACGATATTTAATTAATACCACGTTTCGTGATGTTACGTCAACGGTCTCGAAGTGTGTTTAGTTCGAAATATTCTTGGGACAAGAAGATGTGGATGACTTAAGACTGCACCGAGCAAAATGTGAAAAATAGGCAGTTGCCGTTAAGTGGATAACGGCAACACTATTTGTTAAATCCATTTCTAAACTATATATTTAGCATTTCGAAGAATGTGTTAACAACTTCTCCGTAGAAAAATTATAAGAAAAATGCCGACGATCTTAAATTGTCTATGACAATAAATTGTGTGGAAGACTGCTTGAAATTACAGGTAGATATAGACAGGGTAGTACTTTGGAGTAGGGAAAACCTGTTGCAGTTTAACACCACAAAATGTATGGTTATTTCATTTTCACGGTCACGCACTCCCATACAGTATAATTATGTGGTGGACGGAATGCCGATTGGGAGGGTCACGGAGGTGAGAGACCTAGGAGTCCATTTTACCACTGAGCTAACGTTTCGCAATCATGTCACTCACATATGTAAAAAAGCATTTCGGAATCTAGGCTTTGTACTTAGGATGGCTAACAGCTTCACAAATATGAAGGCTATTCAGGCATTGTATAATGCATTAGTGAGAATGTAACTCGGAAATCTGGGCACCGCACGAAGCAAAGTACAATGTCATGTTAGAACGAATTCAAAATAAGTTTATTAGATATATGTACAAGAGGCAATACGGAGTCTATCCTTTTTACCCGTTAATGTATCCGACATTGTTTATTTTAGGCATGGTCGGATATAATCAGCTAAAAGTCAGGAGGGATACACTTTGAACCTCATTGCCACCGATTTAGACATATTTTATTGTCATATAAATGAATTTACTAAGTTAGCCTTGTATAAAATATGTTACTTTAATTAAGTTATCTTTTGCTACATTGTCGCATTGGGTTTATCCTGTTATGACTATTGTAGATGTGGAAAAAAAAAAAAAAGAAAAAAAAAAAAGATTATTAATATTTTACCCTAGAAAACTAAGTAAAGTTGGACGAAAATTATAAAATCGAAAGCAGGCGTTGTGTTTTTTTATACTTTAACAATGGAAATCTATTCTAATTTTCAGTTTAAAAAGAAAAATGAATGTTTACATTACAATTTGCCCGCATCAAATATTTCAATTATTGTTTGGTATTAAAGGTCCAGATTTATCAAAAAGTGCTTTTAATTCTCCATAAATTTTTACTATGGCGGCCGCGCGCCAGTTTAAATACGCATTCCCCGCGCCCTATGGTTATAGCCGCGTTAGCGGCTAACACTCGGCGCAGTCTTAAATTCCATGGTCTCGAAGAGACTTTAGTAACATCAGGTCCGACATGTCGAGGTCATTAAATAAACACTTTTTTATGCGAATAAGTCCTGCTTTATCATAATAATGTGGCTGAAATCCATCAAGAGTTATCAATAGAAAGAGAACCAGGCATCCCAAGCTAAGCAGAAGTTAATCTTAAACTAATAAGAGTAGGCAAAGTACCTGAAGTTGATATGAGGAGTGTCTTTTCAAATGGGCTTATTTCTCTATGGAACTCATACAAAAATCAGCCCTCAAAAAAGACTGAAAAGACACTCCTCATATAAGATATAAATGAGGGGTGAGACAAGTAAAACGTTGCTTTTTGGACAATCGACTCAAGTGGAGGGCAGCCCTCTTCCTCCCAGGCGACGCCCTCGCCCCCGACATACAGTGCGACAACATGTTGGAGCAACGTAATGTGCGCCCAGTCAGGAGGGTTACTCCGATACACGCGATTCTATCATATCGTGCCGTCCCGCTCATTCATATATACTTAGTGACGAGATCGAGAGGGACGGCACCGGCGGGCACCTGAAAGGCCGGCAACGCACTTGTGACTCCTCTGGTGTTGCAGGTGTCTATGGGCGACGGTAATCGAGCACCATCAGGCGATTCGTTTGCTCGTTTGCCCCCTATGACATTAAAAAAAAAAAAAAAAAAAAAAACGCACCGATGGCGGGGTTGTTGTCCACGAAGTCGTACAGCTCGCGGTTGCCGACCAGGAAGCTGCCCACGATGCGGCCGCGGTGCACCTTCTTCCTGGAACACCCGACAGGGATATCAGGAATGTTTCTAACCGTCAACAAGCGCTCTTACATTACAATACAATGGTTGAGTTAGGGGATAATTATTTAATAGTAGATTGTTAACCAAGGGTAATTTCACCCGAGTTAAACACTCTACTTTTCATTTCGACTGCGAGGAAAATAAAATACTACACGCACATGTCATGAGTGTGTTAAATTAATTTCCATGACATTTTTAACCAATAATTAATAAAAGACACGTGTAAGGCGAACATCAAATATTCGCGCCATCCGCGCGCGTCCGTAGTTGTCCTCAGTGGCGTGCACCTTATAAAGACAAAAAGACACTGCCTACCCTAGTTGATTACAGAAACGAAATATATAATTGGAGCGGAGCGACCGAAGCGAGCGAAGCTCCCATGGAGCGACTCGAATGGACTTTGTAACAATGCGCAGATCTCAGCGAGTTCTCAACCGATTTTAGAAATTTTTGTTTTAAAATGCACAAATTAAATTTCGCTAGGTCGTGACGAAGAGAAAAAACCGCTCCAATCTATGGTGCAAGCTTAGCCGGTGGCTGACTCTGCATCGACCTAGTTTATTGTTACAAATATTACCTTTTTATAAAATTATATAAAACAAATGTACAAAAATAATCAATTTGCGATCCGCGCCATCTATCGAGTCGGTGCGCCAAAATTACGTACGCATTGGTCGATTCCGTGGAGATTGACTTGAAACATTCCGCGGCACTAGCGCCGCTATGCGCCGTAAGCGGTAAAGACAGGCGATTTTCTGTCTAAATTTATATTTGTGTGCCTCGTGGTAACACGGACCGCGTGTGTGTGCGTTCTTATAAAAATATTGCACACAATAACAAAACTCACGCACACATATACAGAAGTAAGACATTGTCTCATGTCTTTTACTTCCTTACGGAGGTAGGATGTTTCCGACCCGCGACTCGCGCGAATACCGCGACGCCCGATGTTAAGCGAACAATTCCGAACGGGTGTCTCGCTCTCTCCTTAGCTATTATTTGTAGATTCGAACTTCCGATGTTGACTATGTAACGAATTTAAAAAGGCGCTTTTCTGTAACTTTAATTAGCGCAAATACAATACTATTTAAGTTTGTCGTATTTTTGTGTTTTGCTTATTTGGACGCCATTATTGTTTGTTTTGATTATTACGTGTGATAGTGGTGACTAGTAAATAAGCGAATAAAAGTTTTTAGTGTATTCTTAAAAGTTATCTGAAAATGGATAATTTTAATGGTGATCAAATTGTGGTGGTGTTTATTGTTTTCGTTCGTCAGTTAATAGAGGAAATTATTTAGAGATGGTCGATTTGCTTGATATTTGAGAAGACGAAGAAAAAAAACTGTCCCGCAGTATTTCTGTAAGTTATTAGGTTCTCAAAATATTGTGTCTACCCTGTCGTAAATCTCTGTGCACGCCACTGGTTGTCCTATGCATACCTATAAACGTTATAAGTATAACGCTCGCCGCGGCCGGCACCACCGCGCCGCCCGCGCCTCGCTCAGACCGCCAGTCGCGTCTTATTACGTCTCGTGCACGCATCGTTCGCGCGTCTTGTAAACAATATTTCGTGCTCCATTACCTTTTCTACAAATCATACTGTGCTTCAGTGTCCATATTTGTTGTATATCGATAAATGTGTGTTTAACAATAATAAAAACTGTTACAACCATTACACACGGTATTTATATTTAATCCCGTGTTCCCGCTTTTTCTATTGCAAACTATCATTATTATTATTTTTAATAAAAAAAAAACTATTTGACGAGGTAACCTTTTAACACCTATATCGGACCATCCCCGACATATACGTACCTACCGCCAACATTAAAAAAAAAACAAATCCAATGGTTTCTATTTTGTTTTTTATCTAAATGTACGATTCTATCAATAAATCAGGGACATAATTATATATATGTATTATGAATATATATTTATATTTAATAATTAGATGTAAATAAATTTAGCTTGCATATATATAACTTTTGGAGACATTTTTTCAATGGCCACTTACCACGGCCGACTAGATTGTACCTAATTGAGTTGGTCACGACGTGCATCTAGATGGCACTTATCTTTGACTCCGTGGCAATTAAAAAAAAAATTACTTTCCACCCTAGGGATGGAAAAGCTATTTTCCACCCGGCTATCTACTTATGAAAATTACACTTTCTGAACAGGAGAGATGAAAATATTATTATAAGGTAGGTTAAGACTGTTGGTTGTTTTTTTTTAGGATGTCCCTGAGGTGGTCCCGTCATCGGCAAGGCTCTGATGATGGAATCCCAGGGAAATTGAGGAAACCCTCAAATTCTAAAGTTCAATCATCTCATGATGCTGAGCTGATGATGAAAGCTATAACACTTTATCGGTTAGGAGTTAGTGGATAATTCAAACCAGATGCATGCAAATAAAACCTCTTCAATCAGGGGGTGATCACCTCTCTGTAGTATGTATTTTCTATTTAAATCACTGAACTAAAAAGCTAAAAAAAATAGCGAAAAATAGTAATATGGCAGGCTTCATGCGTGGCATCAATTTTCATAGTAATAATTGACTGGTTTGGCACAGACTTCAAAAGGTGATCCAAATGTAATCTGTACATGAACGGGTTATTTTTGGTATTTCAAGTTATTTTGAAGTCAGTTCTTTTTTTTTAATTGCTATATCTGTAATATGTTTTACTTTCTAAAAATATTAAAACTTTCTATGAGATTATATACAACGAAGAAAAAAAACTTATCTACTCATAATTATTAGGAAACACACAAAGTATTGGAAAGCGTTATAGAATAAATACAAATGGAGAACATACTTGTGGTTGGTGATGCAGCCGCGACGGAACAGGTCGATGACGCCCACGCTGAACATCTCCGAGTGGATGCCGAGGTCCTTGTGGTCTTTCAGAGCCGACAGCACGGCGTCGGGGATGCTGCCGATACCTGACAACCAAATATACACATCTACATATTTGTCCTGACAACATTTCATATTTATAACAAATGGAAATTAATATAGAAATCGACAGGGCTTTATGTCGTGTACCTTGAAAAAAAATCTTTGAATTTATTATTCTGTATTTAAAGAAATATCAGAAAATACATCAAATAACTGTAATCTAAGACAATACGGGCTGAATAGGGTTGTTGTCTGAACCAAAGAGCGAAAAAACATTTTTTTTTTTTTTTTTATTTGACATTGACAGATTTTATTAAATTTTTGTTAAATAAATAATTAAATAAGAAAACCGACAAAAGTAACCGTTCCATTAAGTTCTGGTTTTGATGTTGCCACATTTTAAAATGAGTATGTTTTTATAAATTAATAATAAAATAATTAATCATCTCAGAAAATAAATAAAAACAGAGATTACTTCATCTTTTTAAGCAGAATTCAGAAAAGTAATAAAATGATAGTCTTAAAAATATGAAATGTTGTCAATTATGCGAAATTATGAAAACAGATGACGCCAGGCGGGCACGGCGCCGCGTGCCTATACAAAACAAATGACGATCCTGCATCACGCTATTAAGATTTTTCCTGAAATCATGATCCCTTTCCATAGAAAAATGATTTTCAATGAAAATCTAGAATTTTATAATCATCATCATCTCAGCCATAGGACGTCCACTGCTGAACATAGGCCTCCCCTTTGGACTTCCATATATACCGGTTGGATGCACCAGCGGCTTCCGGCGACCTTTATAAGGTCATCTGTCCATCTTGTAGGTGGACGTCCCACGCTGCGCTTGCTGGTCCGAGGTCTCCACTCGAGCACTTTTCGGCCCCATCGGCCATCTGCTCTGCGTGCTATGTGGCCTGCCCATTGCCACTTCAACTTGCTAATCCGGTGAGCTATATCGGTCACTTTAGTTCGTCTACGGATTTCCTCATTTCTGATTCGATCACGTAGAGACACCCCGAGCATAGCCCTCTCCATTGCTCGTTGAGTGACTTTGAGCTTTGAGATGAGGCCGATAGTGAAAGACCACGTTTCGGTGCCGTAAGTCATCACTGGTAACACACATTGGTTGAAGACTTTCGTCTTGAGGCACTGAGGTATGTCGGACGAAAAGACATTGCGTAGTTTCCCGAACGCTGCCCAGCCGAGTTGGATTCGGCGGTTGACCTCTTTCTCGAAGTTGGACCTACCTAATTGGACCACTTGTCCTAGGTAGATGTATGAGTCAACAACTTCGAGTACCGAGTTTTCAACAGAGACTGGGATGGGCACAACCTTGGCATTTGACATGAGTTTCGTCTTGTCCATGTTCATTTTTAAGCCCACCCGTTGAGAAACTCGATTGAGGTCATCGAGCATCACGCTGAGTTCCTCCATCGACTTTGCCATGACTACGATGTCGTCGGCAAACCGAAGGTGAGTGATGTATTCGCCATTGATGTTGATGCCAAGTCCTTGACATTCCAGGAGCTTGAAGGCGTCTTCCATAACGGCCGTAAACAGTTTCGGGGATATAACATCCCCCTGTGTTACGCCTCTTCTCAATGGAATGGCCTTTGTGCTCTGCTCCTGAACTCGGACCGACATGGTGGCGTTACTATACAAACACTTCAACACTTCAATGTACCGATAGTCAATATGGCATCGCTGAAGTGACTCGAGCACCGCCCATGTTTCCACCGAATCGAAGGCTTTCTCATAGTCCACAAACGCTAAGCATAATGGCAAGTTATACTCTTCAGTCTTCTGTATAACTTGCCGCAGCGTATGTATGTGGTCTATAGTACTATAGCTTCTTCGGAAACCGGCTTGTTCGGGGGGCTGGAAGTCATCAAGTCTATGTTCGAGACGGTTCGTGATGACCCTTGAAAACAGCTTATAAACATGGCTTAGAAGCGTGATGGGCCTGTAGTTCTTCAATAGGCTATTATCACCTTTCTTGAAGAACAGTACCACCTCGCCTCTATTCCATGCTTCAGGCGTTTTGCCCTCGGACAAGACGGAATTAAAGAGCTTCTGGAGGACCTTAAGTACCGGTGTTCCACCCGCTCTCAGAAGCTCTGAGGTGATTCCGTCTTCGCCCGGCGCCTTGTTGTTCTTAAGCTGCTTCAGGGCCATCCTAATCTCGTACAGACTGATGTCCGGGATGTCTTCGGTATAATGTCGGGACAGCTTGGCTCTTGGATCGCCTACCAAGCTGTCCACGGGCTTTGCGACTGAAGTGTATAACTGACCATAGAACCTCTCGATCTCGCCTAGAACCTCTGCTTTGGTCGACGCTATGCTGCCATCTTCCCGTTTCAGCTTGGTCAGCTGGCTTTGTCCAATAGACTTGTCCTTTGCGAACACTTTGGAGCCTTTGTTCTGCTCAATGGTCTCTTTAACACGGTTCGTATTAAAGAGCCGCAGATCATGTCGCAAGGACTTCGATATACGTCTATTAAGCTGCCTATATGACCTCGCGTCATCGGGAGACTGCAACTGTAGCGAGCGTCGTTCAGCCATGAGGTTTAAGGTTCGATCAGACAATTTCTGAGGTCTATCTTTACGGCGGGGTCTGAAAAACTTAGACCCTACCGTGTGGACAGTTTCCACTAGCCCGTCGTTGATCTCGTCCACTGAGACAAAGTTCTCCAGACAAGCGAAGCGGTTGGAGATCTCGAGTTGAAAGCTCTCGGGGTTTTGAATATGGGCCCGAGTAGGTCGGAGCGTAGACTTCATCAGACTGGACCTTTCCAATTTAACATTGATATTCAGTGTGCCTCTTACGATTCGATGATCACTGCCGGTCTTGACCCTATTGATCACAGACACATCACTGAAAATCCGTTTCTTGTCGGTCATGATGAAGTCAATCTCGTTTCTCGTGGAACCATCGGGACTTATCCAGGTCCATTTCCTGTGAGGCGGCTTCTGGAAGAAAGAGTTCATCATGAAGAGTTCCTCTTTCTCTAGAAAGTCGGCCAGCCTCTGTCCCCTAGGGTTCCGTTGCCCGTATCCAAATTGCCCCACTCTCAACTCATCACCGCTGTTCTTGCCCAACTTTGCATTGAAGTCCCCCATAACAACAGTGAAGTAGGTTTTGGAAGTATGTATGGCCCTACTTACGTCCTCATACATAGCCTCTACTTCCTCATCAGAATGTGACGAGGTCGGTGCGTATACCTGAATGACCTTCAACGAATATCTTTTGGATATTCTGAGTATTAGGTATACCACCCTGCTCGACACACTGTCGATGGTAGTGTTGTTAACGAGGGACTTGTGAACGAGAAACCCGACACCACCTTGGGACTGTTGGGCGCCCTCCCGGTAGTAGAGCAGGTTACCAGACTTCAGGGTTACGGTGTCCTCCCCCTCTCTACGGACTTCGCATAATCCTACAATGTCCCAGTGTAACCTGCTCAGTTCCTCTTCCAACTCGCAAATCTTTTCATCAGTCCTCATTGTGCGTATGTTGTGTGTTACCAGGGCCAGTCGTCGTGGGGATGGGTAGCCGGATTTCGTCCGGGGATTGTTAGCACCCCCTGCTCCGTTATTACCTTGGCCGCTACCCGCGCCAGGGATAGCGGAGCTGCCGGAGACTGGGGGCCTGGTATTTGTGTGACTCATCATAAAGGGGGGATTTGCCGTACGCGCCACGCTTGGCAGGCGGGTTGGCGCGCGCAGTTTTTAGGGTTCCGTAGCCAAATGGCAAAAAACGGAACCCTTATAGATTCGTCATGTCTGTCTGTCTGGCCGTCTGTCTGTCCGTCCGTATGTCACAGCCATTTTTTTCCGAAACTATAAGAGCTATACTGTTGAAACTTGGTAGGTAGATGTATTCTGTGAACCGCATTAAGATTTTGATGCAAAAATAAAAAAATAATAATAAATGTTGGGGGCTCCCCATACTTAGAACAGAAACTCAATTTTTTTTTTTTCATCAAACACATACGTGTGGGGTATCTATGGATAGGTCTTCAAAAATGATATCGAGGTTTCTAAAACATTTTTTTTCTAAACCGAATAGTTTGCGTGACAGACGCTTCCAAAGTTTTTTTCGCCTATTCGTGAGCGTTCTGAGCAGACGTGTTGTGGAATTTATATAAAATCAAATAAATGATAAAACAGCAAAAAAGTACCATATGTGAAACATAAAAGACATAATTTACGCAATTCGCAAAAGTGTCGTTACGTCGTTTCAACTGTGCGCGATTTCGCTAATCACCTGGAGGAAAGAGGACGACTGTTATTTTTTAACTCCCTCGCACACCGGCCACAGCGCGTAAGTGTATCCAAATTTAAACCACAAGTTAAACCAAGAAGAATGAGTTTTAAAAGGTCACCGATTAAAGGCACATACGGTTCACAACCGGACCTCTCAAAATTGCAGCAAACCGATACTGCGGATATGCAAGTCACCATGCGTAAACGTAAGCAACCGCCAGGTGCGGACTGTAGTTGTACTTGTACAAATGAAATATCTTTTTTCCGAGAAGAAATGACGTCACTTTTTAGAGACTTTGCTGAAAACCAAAAAGAATTCTTGAACACTTTGCGTGAGGATATGATACAAATAAAATCTAAAATGGACTCTTTACAACTGACCACAGAAAGTCTGGCTGCAGATAACAATGTGATTAAACAAGAAATTTCACAAATTAAACAGCACACTTCTATAACAGATGAAAAAGTTAAGAGCCTACAAAATGACATCAATGTCCTCAAAAGCGGAACTTCCGGTAACAACAATGGGCGTCCCTGCGATGATGAAACACTAATTAGGGAAATCAGTGAACGCGCCAATAGAGCAAAAAACGTAATAATATACGGGATATCAGAACTAGCAGATGGAACTACTGAGGAAAAACAGGAACACGATAAAAACGAAGTCCTTAGCGTAATTCGATCAATAGCTGTGAACACACCAGTTCCGCAGAGGATAATTCGCCTAGGGAAAATAAATCCAACGAAAACCCGCCCCCTTAAAGTTTTCTTTGATTGCGTGCAAGTACCAAAGCAGTTGATGCGTAACAGGAATAAGATCGAAAATACGGAAATTAAAATATATACAGATCTAACACCCACCCAGCAGAACCAACTGAAATTACTGCGTCAAGACCTCAGCAACAGACAAGAGAATGGTGAAAAGGACATTACTATTAAGTACGTAAATGGAGTCCCGAAAATAGTCTCAACTAACCAACCAAAAAACTCCGAATCACAAACAGTCACGATAACCAACCCCTAAATCAAGACAGTCAAGACCATATCGAAATAACGCATGAAATTCAACATTCATACGATCGCCTCAAAATGAATAAAACGTCCCTTAATATATTTTACACTAATATACGGAGTATAGTCAAGCCGGGAAAACTCGACGAACTCAAATGTGCTATCCATACCACACCAAGCAAGATACATTTGATTATATTAACAGAAACATGGATAAAGTCAGAGGAAGAAAAAGCAAATATACAAATCACAAATTACAGTCAATACTCAAATCTCAGAACGGATGCTATAGGTGGAGGAGTTTCTATTTTTGTTCATGATGATCTGAAACATAACCTCCTGGAAGAATCGTATGCAAATGGCAATAACTATCTATGGATACACATTGATAAACTTAATTTGGATATTGGTGTAATATATAAACCCGGAGATACGAACAACAATAGGTTTCTAGAAGATTTTGAATCAAGCTTGTTAAGAAGAAGACGAGCAATAGTACTTGGAGACTTCAATTTGAACTTATTATCACCAGACAGAAATACAGAAAGATATACAGATATGATACAGGAGTGCGGATTTGCTGTCCTAAACAAAATCGACGAGGACTATTCTACTCGAAAATCCTCAACAACAAACAGTATTCTTGACCATGTTATAACGAATCTAACAGATAATAATTTCAATATCACTCTTTTAGATTCTGCCCTTTCTGATCACGTACAAATATTTGTCAGCATTGAAAAAATTCAAGTGAATAAAAAACAACGTGTTAAATATGAAGCGATTGACTATAAAACATTATACAACTTAGCTGAAGCTCATAACTTCAACTTAAAAAATCTAAATTACAGTGTATTAGATACATCAATTAAAAATTGTATATTAAAAAGTACCATGTCAAAAACTAAAATACTAAACTTACCGCGCAGTGATTGGATCAACAAGGAGATAATTAACAATATAAACTATAGAAATCAACTTTGGCAATCATTAAAAAGGAATCCAAATGATACTATTATTAAAGAAAACTTTAAAAATCAAAGAAACAAAACTACACAATTAATAGCAAATTCAAAATACAAATACTACTCAGACAAATTTTCCAAATGTATAAGCGATTCGAAAAAAACGTGGGATTTAGTGAATGAACTAAGATGTAACAAAATTAGACAAGAACGCAATCCTCCTAAACTCACAAAAGACTCTATTACTATTACAGAAGGCACAAGAGTATGTGAAATTTTTAACGACTTTTTTGTAAACATAGGTCTTGATTTGGCGCGTGAAATACCACTGCAACACCGGAATAATCTAACATCTACTTTAAATTACCATCCGTCAACCAATGATAAGTTATCAAATTTCACTCCGTGTTCAGAAGAAGAAATCTCCACAATAATAGATGCTTTAGACAGTAACTCCAGTACAGGTCTCGATGGAATCAGTACAAAATGCGTAAAATGTATAAAATCACACATTATCCAACCACTAACCAAGTGCATTAATGATTGTCTAGACCAAGGTATCTTTCCCGATGAGCTAAAAGTTGCTAAAGTCAGTCCGATTTACAAATCAGGCCTAAAAACCGATCCTGGTAATTATCGACCTATCTCGGTTTTACCGGTGATTTCCAAAATTTTCGAAAGGGTGCTCTACATCCGTCTAAACATTTATCTGAATAAAATAGGGTACCTCTTTGAACGTCAATACGGTTTCCGCCCCAAGTCAAGCTCATTATCTGCAACCATAGATTTAATAACTAAAATCAGATCATCTATTGATAAAAAAAACTTAGTTCTTGGTGTGTTTATCGACCTAAAAAAGGCTTTTGATACTGTGAGTCACTCAATTCTTCTAAGTAAACTTAGCAGTATCGGAATCGTGGACAACGCACATAAAATACTCACTTCTTACCTTTCAAATCGATCCCAAGTTGTTAAAATTGGCAATCATCAAAGCACAATGCAACCCATAACCTGTGGGGTCCCACAGGGATCGATTTTAGGGCCGCTCCTGTTCACAATCTATATCAACGATATCAGCGCTCTTCAACTACACGGTGAAATATCACTATACGCGGACGACACATGTATCTTCTACTTCGGGAGCTCAATAACTGATATTGCAAAATTAGCCCAGGAAGACCTTGAAATCTTACATACATGGTTCCAGTACAATTTGCTTACATCAACACATCTAAAACGTCATACATGATTTTTAAAGCGAAAAATAAAAAACACACTACCTTTGATGCATTAACTATTAACAACATTCCAATAAATCAATCATCTCAAGAGAAGTACCTTGGTCTAATATTAGACGATGGACTAACGTGGAAAGCGCACATTAAACAAGTAAAGACAAAGCTCTCTTCAATTTTGGCTTCCATAAGAAACATTATTAAGTGCATTCCTCTCCATGTTCGTTACAACATTTATAATTCATTGGTAAAATCACACTTGAACTATCTAATAGAAATATGGGGCAGTGCCGCTAAAACTAATCTCAAAGATATCCAAATTGTCCAAAATAAAATAATAAAGAAACTTTTTCATATTGATTACCTAACACCCACAGTGACAGTATACTCTGAAACTAAACTAATGAGCATTAACCAACTTTATTTTTATAACACCATGATATTGATAAGAAACATTCTGCACAAAAAAATACACTGTCAAATCACGTTTAAAACTAATAAAGAAAGCGGCAAAAGGCCTCTTCGAAGTGCAAATAATCTATCCTTAACCTTCCCGCGAACTAAAAATTTTGGAAACAAAAATATAACATACCAGGGAGCGCGTATGTACAATGACCTTCCCAAAAATATTAAATCGGCTCCAAGTTTGTCAATTTTTAAAAATAAATTGAAAGCACATATAATCAACAAAATCCCCGTTACCTAAATACGGCCCTGCAAACTACAACGCCTTATCGAGAGGAGCAACTTGCCAACCGACCGACCGCTTTGTCCAATGCAAATATACTTCTACCGTCTACCATACATCATTAATATTACTTCTCCTGGGGCAATAAATTATATTATGTACAATGCGAGTATTATAAACTTACAGTAAAACTAAATCTAAAATAAAATAAAACTAAGTAGGTAGGTACTCCTTGTATTCCAACGTAAACTAGTGCCAAAACAACATGTCTTTATTGTCTGTTAGTGATTTATTCGTACATAGTTGTAATCTGTTTACTTATAGTTTGTCAAGCTTACTTATTTATTTATATTAGTAACAATTAGGTTTTTAGATGCTCACGAATAGCGACTATTTTGTTTTTATCATAGTGAAATACTCATTAAGCGAAATGTAATATTTCTTTTGAGTAAAATAAATGTCTTTAACCAGAAAAAAGTTGGTCCCCCCCCCCCCCCCCCTCTAACTTCTAAAATAAGAAAATGAAAAATCTAAAAAAAACATATGATGTACATTACTATAAAAACTACCAACGAAAATTGTTTTGAACGAGATCTAGTAAGTAGTTTTTTTTAATACCTATTAATACCTAACTTTGCACCTAATTTATATGGGGCGCTATACATACCAGGTGCAAACTTAACTTAACCACCTAGGGATGGAAAGTGTTTGTACGGAACCCTCGGTGCGCGAGTCCGACTCGCACTTGGCCGGTTTTTGTTTCTTTAAGGTCTCTGGAAGACGCTGCTGCCCATCTCCCGGTATATTATTATTATTATTCCCTTAGCAGGCTTCTACTGCAACCACGGGACGATATGGCGGGGGACAATTCTAAGGCCGGTCACCCCACGGCACCCGCGTGTAAATCGGGCAGCGGCGTGTTGTCCTCGATGTTGTTGTCTCACTCACCCATCTGCAGCGTGGCTCCGTCCTCCACCAGGTTGTCCCCAATAAGTTGTCCTATCTTGGTCTCCTCGGCGCTGGCCGCCTTGCCGACGCCGTGCTCGGGCAGCGGCGTGTTGTCCTCGATGTTGTTGTCTCACTCACCCATCTGCAGCGTGGCTCCGTCCTCCACCAGGTTGTCCCCAATAAGTTGTCCTATCTTGGTCTCCTCGGCGCTGGCCGCCTTGCCGACGCCGTGCTCGGGCAGCGGCGTGTTGTCCTCGATGTTGTTGTCTCACTCACCCATCTGCAGCGTGGCTCCGTCCTCCACCAGGTTGTCCCCAATAAGTTGTCCTATCTTGGTCTCCTCGGCGCTGGCCGCCTTGCCGACGCCGTGCTCGGGCAGCGGCGTGTTGTCCTCGATGTTGTTGTCTCACTCACCCATCTGCAGCGTGGCTCCGTCCTCCACCAGGTTGTCACCAATAAGTTGTCCTATCTTGGTCTCCTCGGCGCTGGCCGCCTTGCCGACGCCGTGCTCGGGCAGCGGCGTGTTGTCCTCGATGTTGTTGTCTCACTCACCCATCTGCAGCGTGGCTCCGTCCTCCACCAGGTTGTCCCCAATAAGTTGTCCTATCTTGGTCTCCTCGGCGCTGGCCGCCTTGCCGACGCCGTGCTCGGGCAGCGGCGTGTTGTCCTCGATGTTGTTGTCTCACTCACCCATCTGCAGCGTGGCTCCGTCCTCCACCAGGTTGTCCCCAATAAGTTGTCCTATCTTGGTCTCCTCGGCGCTGGCCGCCTTGCCGACGCCGTGCTCGGGCAGCGGCGTGTTGTCCTCGATGTTGTTGTCTCACTCACCCATCTGCAGCGTGGCTCCGTCCTCCACCAGGTTGTCACCAATAAGTTGTCCTATCTTGGTCTCCTCGGCGCTGGCCGCCTTGCCGACGCCGTGCTCGGGCAGCGGCGTGTTGTCCTCGATGTTGTTGTCTCACTCACCCATCTGCAGCGTGGCTCCGTCCTCCACCAGGTTGTCCCCAATAAGTTGTCCTATCTTGGTCTCCTCGGCGCTGGCCGCCTTGCCGACGCCGTGCTCGGGCAGCGGCGTGTTGTCCTCGATGTTGTTGTCTCACTCACCCATCTGCAGCGTGGCTCCGTCCTCCACCAGGTTGTCCCCAATAAGTTGTCCTATCTTGGTCTCCTCGGCGCTGGCCGCCTTGCCGACGCCGTGCTCGGGCAGCGGCGTGTTGTCCTCGATGTTGTTGTCTCACTCACCCATCTGCAGCGTGGCTCCGTCCTCCACCAGGTTGTCACCAATAAGTTGTCCTATCTTGGTCTCCTCGGCGCTGGCCGCCTTGCCGACGCCGTGCTCGGGCAGCGGCGTGTTGTCCTCGATGTTGTTGTCTCACTCACCCATCTGCAGCGTGGCTCCGTCCTCCACCAGGTTGTCACCAATAAGTTGTCCTATCTTGGTCTCCTCGGCGCTGGCCGCCTTGCCGACGCCGTGCTCGGGCAGCGGCGTGTTGTCCTCGACCGCGTAGTCGATGTGCGACACGTGTATAATGGCGTCGCCGAACGTGCGAGGCATATTCACGTTTACTTGAGCTGAAATAAAAAAAAATAAGATAAAAAAAAAGGTTTACACACCTACAATTGTTTGACCCCTGAGTAAAAAAGAGGAGTGTTATAAGTGTAACATATGTATCTGTGTATTTGTGTATCCGTGTGTCTGTCCATGGCATCGTAGCTCCCAAATGGATGGACCAATTTGAGTGCGGTCTTTTAAATCCAAAGACATGTCCGTTGAGATGGTTCTTAGCTATATTTGATGGAAATAGGACCAGTTGTTTCCAAGGGGTACCCCTTATCTTGCGCAATCTCTATTGTCCAAAATACATTTCGCATAACCGTTTTCGCACAATAATTTTTAGCCGAATGATACTATCGCATAATTATATACATACCACAATTGTTATGTCGCATAGTATTCATTAGGCACAATTTTGAATAGCAGAATACTAATATCGCCAACTTTTATTTCGCAGAATTTTATGTAGCACAATATAAGTTCCGCCGAATTTATTTCGGCATAATTGTACCATAGCACACCCACAGAACCGAATCGCTGCCAGAAAATTAGGTTAGGTTAGGTTGAAACTGCGTCCCTCACAGAAACGAAGGCAAGGCAGGTAAGTAAGGCAGGTCCGACTTGGCTTAGATTAGGTACGACGACGAGCGAAGCGAGGAGGAGTGTTAGGTTGAACTGCGACCCTAACGAGCGAGCGAAGCGAGCGAGCCTTGCAGGTCCGACTTGGCTTACGATTCCTTACATTACCAATTTCACCTTAAGGCAGATCCGACTTGGCTTAGGTTAGGTACGACGACGAGCGAAGCGAGGAGGAGTGTTAGGTTGAACTGCGACCCTAACGAGCGAGCGAAGCGAGCGAGCCGCGCAGGTCCGACTTGGCTTACGATTCCTAAAATTACCAATTTCACCTTAAGGCAGATCCGACTTGGCTTAGGTTAGGTACGACGACGAGCGAAGCGAGGAGGAGTGTTAGGTTGAACCGCGACCCTAACGAGCGAGCGAAGCGAGCGAGCCGCGCAGGTCCGACTTGGCTTACGATTCCTAACATTACCAATTTCACCTTAAGGCAGATCCGACTGGGCTTAGGTTAGGTACGACGACGAGCGAAGCGAGGAGGAGTGTTAGGTTGAACTGCGACCCTAACGAGCGAGCGAAGCGAGCGAGCCACGCAGGTCCGACTTGGCTTACGAACTTGACTGCGTGCCTCACAGAAACGAATCGCTGCCAGAAAACTAGGTTAGGTTAGGTTGAAACTGCGTCCCCCACAAAACCGAAAGTAGGACGTAGGAGGAAAGTAGGAGTAGGACGGTTAAAAAACACAGAACTTGTCATTTTTATTTTATATAAGTATAAGACATGCAAAATAGTAAAGAAAAAGTATTATTCCTTAAATAACTATGCTAATCTTAAATTAGCACCCTATATATAGCCTTCAAAAATCCATTGTATGTATAATCAGCTTGATTATTTAGGATGACATTAATGCTTTCTACATCATTACTATAACATAATTACACTCAAGGATGCAAACGGAATATTATGCCATATAAATTTCGGCGACACAATTATTGGGCCATAGGAGTATTGTTCTAATCGACATTATGCCAATGTACTATTCTGCCAAAGAAACGTGTGCGAAGTGATAGTATGCCAAGAAATTTAGGCAAAAAGCAATTGTGCGAAATGATGATTGTGCCAATGGTTGCTATGCGAAACGAAAATATGCCAATAAATTTTGTGCAACACATTAGTAACCCGTTTCCAAGATATTCAGCTTTAATTGGAATAAGTGACAAGATCTCAGCCAATATAAATAGCTTCAATATTGGTTATTATTCAGCCATTGATACAAATATCAAAGCACAAAACTGAAATGCGTAACCTGGCGGAAAAAACCGGGAATCGAAACCGGTACCCTGGATTACTGGACCAACGTGTTAGCCTCTCCACTACCCTAACGCCAAAATAGCTTTCGAATTTCGCTCGACAATATAGGTTGCAATTCCGAATAAAGAGGGCTGGTTATGATGGTTGTTTTTTTTTAAATTACTTACCAATAATAATTTTGGAGTTGATCAGAGCGGCCCGGACGCAGTCGACGGAGGTGCCCAGACTGCAGTAGCCGTGGCTGTCCGGTGGAGATACCTAGAATCAAACAATTGCGATTATATTAACCGACTTCAAAAAAGCATCATGCAGTTTGACCTGCAAGTATGTATGGGAAACGTGAGCTCGTCAGTTTATTGCTGTTCCACACGTAGGAGAGATGAGAATGTGAGCGTTAAGTACGCTATACTCCACAGACCACCTTTTTGTAGCAAGTAACTTTTTGCTGGCAAGTACCCTATAGGGACTGTATAGTACCTACAGGACATTTAAATGAAACACTGTCGACTCTGCCCAACACCGGACCCTAAAGAGACTATCGTACGGGGGGACTATGATGGTTGCGTATATCACGCGATAAATAAGTGACAAAGCATCTGTCACTCACCCTCGCATTTTGTTAAAACGTGACGGATGCTTTGTCACTTATTTATAACATCCCTCTCTACACATCACACGTCACGTTTTGACAAAATGCAAGTGTGAGTGACAGCTGCTTTGTCACTTATTTATCGCGTGATAAAAGCAACGATCGTAGGCCCGCAGGAGATATGAATGAAACACTATCCGCTCTATCGAGCACCGCGTCAGGGGTAACGGACCCTAAGCCTGCGTTTACACCAGAGATGTTTTTATTAACCAATGGAATAACTTCATTTACTTGTCCTCGCTCAGCGCAGCTGATTCTATTGGTTAACAAAAACACATACCTCGCTACACATATCTGGTGGAAACGCAGCCTAAAGGGACTATTGTACAGGAAAAATCAAAAGTCACACTGTTTCCACGGTGTCCACTTCATTTATAGAAAACACGTCTTCGAATGCTTCAGTTCATAGAATTTTAATTTCATAGACAAATTTTTCCTCGGAAGTCATACATTTTTCAGAAATCTTGAAAATGTCAACCTACAAATTAGGTTAGCGTTATAACATTCCAAAATATTGTATGGTTTCAGAAAAAATAACGCTTTCGATGAAATTAAATTCTATGAAATGAAAATTCGGTGAAATTAAAGCGTACCGACTGCGCTGGCTCACGTGACCCGGATGGGGGATGATCGTGGTGTCAGGAGAGCATATCTGGGTCAACCGATTGGACGACTCGTCGGCCGCCCCAGATATCGCTGGAGAGATGCAATGGAGGCGGATCTGGCGGAGTTGAACGCCGATAACTGGCTAGAGACGGCACTAAATCGTCAGTAGTAGCGAAATCTCTTATCGGACGCCAATACTCACTCTGGGCCACTGAGTCATCGGGGTAAGTAAGTATACCTGTTTCCACTGTTACCTGGATAAGGGCGATGTCGGGCTGGATGATCTTCCTGTGGAACAGCTTGGGGATGTCCTGCAGGAAGATCGGGATGGCGTCGGAGCGGCCTTCGGCGACGGACTTACGCACGTTCGCGGCCATGAACAGCGAACACGACCTGCGGCGAAATCATGCTTTATCCACCGACCTCAAAAAAGGGATTGATACCTTGTTCGTCGTATTCCTGATTGGACATATTCTTCTTTCGGCACATTTCTGTTTAGAAAACGGAATACGGCTAAACAGGAATGTGCCGAAACAAAAATATTTCCCAAAGGAATCAATCAAAAAAGGAGGTTCTCAGTTCGACTGTATGTTGGTTTTGTTTTTGTTTGTAAGTTACGCGATCATTCCGTCAATTACGAATACATTTTGATGATTCTTTTTTTGTTTAGTAGATCAGTCCTTCAGAGGAGGTCCTATGTCAATTTCATCGAAAATATTTTAGACTATTTAAAGCATTTTTAGAAAGTCAACAATAAATAAAACAAAGTATAGTTCGCTCATTACAGTCGGTTATTTTTTAGTTAAAGAGATTATTAGCATGATGAAAAGCATGGAACATCGATTTTGAACATTTTCACATTAAAACAACATTTTTGTAGTTTGCACTAGATCAATTTGTGTGAGGTTGTCCATTACTATTTATACATTTATTTATAGGTAATGTTACAGGTATAGGTAAGGTACCATGGGCTGCACAAATTCTGCAGCTCATTATAATAAAAAATAATGTATTTATTGTACAAGAAAACCTACATTACACATTTTTTACATTGTACCTATGAAGTAATTTTCTCACATTTCTTGTTAGAGAACAAAGTCCTTATATCCTAATTGATAAGATTTCTTATATGTACCTATTGTCATTGTGAACAGTCGGACTTTACCCTTTGCCCGGTCTATTATCAATTCACCATTTACATGTCATTGTTTCCATTTAATTATCTTACATTTATTAATAATGCACTTAAATTACCTTTAATACAACGGTTTTTATAGAGCTTAAGTGGATGTTATCTATACTACCATGATATTCCAACTTACACATTTAAAACTAGCTTGTATACCGTTGGGATACACTTTAAAATCAAAAGGAACAGAACTGGCTTTTCGCCATTGTCATACTAGTTGTCATAAAACGACATTATTATCAGAGGACATGAGATAGCAGGTATCTGGAAGTCGATCGCCATGTTACCTATCTAGTTGAAATATCCATTTATTAAAACAATGCAGTCTCAAAGATAAGGTCGCAAAAAAAACCCAGGTTCAAACGTAGATGGCCGCGGTGCCGTTAATAGTCTTATAAATTGTGTTTAAATAATAAATACAAAACGTTGTTAAAAAATATGTATATCTGGCTATACATCGGGAAATTAAGGGTTAATAAGTAAGCATCAGATTAGGGTTCCGTACCCAAAGGGTAAAAACGGGATCCTATTACTAACACTACACTTTCCGTCTGTTAGTAGGCTGTATCTCATGAACCGTGATGAACAGATCTTCCATGAACAGATGATGTATTTCGGTTGCCCCTAATATAACAAGAAATACTAAAAACAGAACAAAATGAATATTTAAGTGGGACTATTACAACAAACGTTTTTTTTGATAGTACGGAACCATTCGTGCGCGAGTCCCGCTCGCATTAGGCCGGTTTTTAGGGTTCCGTAGCCAAATGGCAAAAAACGGAACCCTTATAGATTCGTCATGTCTGTCTGTCTGTCTGTCCGTCCGTATGTCACAGCCATTTTTTTCCGAAACTATAAGAGCTATACTGTTGAAACTTGGTAAGTAGATGTATTCTGTGAACCGCATTAAGATTTTGATGCAAAAATAAAAAAATAATAATAAATATTGGGGGCTCCCCATACTTAGAACTGAAACTCAAATTTTTTTTTTCATCTGACACATACGTGTGGGGTATCTATGGATAGGTCTTCAAGAATGATATCGCGGTTTCTAAAATATTTTTTTTCTAAACCGAATAGTTTGCGTGACAGACGCTTCCAAAGTGGAAAAAAGTAAAAAGTTATATCCTGCATATCGTTGGAATTTAAATAAAATTTATTCAAAACAACATTCAAACAGTTCAGTAAAATACTTATAATAAAAATAAAACTAAACTATAACACAATAAAGTTAAACTTCTTTATTTCGTATGTCATTATTTCGCCTTCAATCTCACTAGATCCATTGACCAGATCCATTATGGATCTAGTGAGATACCTTTTTCTTGGTAGATCTATTTCTTATGAAACTGGATCTAATGAGATTTTATTATTGCCAATAGATCTATTTTAAAAAATATGTAACAGTAATTGGATCTAATGAGATTTTATTATTGCCAATAGATCTATTTAAAAAAATATGTTACAGTAATTGGATCTAATGATTATGTTGAAGGTTATTTGTGCGTATTCAGGTAGTCCGGTCCGGATGTTCTATATATTAGTATTAACAAACGATCGATCGGTCCGGTGGACCGAGAGGGACGCTGATATCTGTTAGAATGAGATAGTAATATACATCTCATCTGAGAGAACGGTCCGCCGGACCGTTCGATCGTCTGTTAATACTATATTGCTGCCTGCCTTCCCCACTGCCATGAATCCATGATATAGAACTATTAGGGTTATCACCAATATTGTTCACCTGAAGAATGCGCAACCCTGTTGTCTGTCATGCTGCCTGCCTTCCCGACTGCCATGATATGGAAGTATAGGGTTGTCACCACAATTGCTCACCTGAAGATACCCTCGCATTCCGGGGCAACGTAAGCCGCGTCTTTCTCAGTGTGCATGTGGACGACCCTGATGTCTTTCATGGAGCCTGCCTTCCCGACTGCCGTCATGGCGTCGAGAAGAGGCACGGGGGTCGCCGCGGCGCCTTGCGAAAACACCGTCTGCCCTAGAAAGATAAATGTACTGATAATGTTTTTTTTTTATATGTCATAGGGGGCAAACGAGCAAACGGATCGCGAGATAAAGTAATAAATCTTTTCAACCCATTTGGCCGTCCATTTGAACTTGAATTGAAATGGTAAATATCCTTCACATAATCGCCCATCGATCTTCGTCAATATCCGAATCCTATATTAGTTTAACAATTAAACATCCACAAGATAATTTATCAGATAATCAGCCATGTTAACAACCTATTCAATAGTTATTTTTACGACCCATAAACAGAAATAACCGTAACTCATAGTAAATACCCGTAAACTGCCATCAATATATAAAACGACATAAATTACCGTCTCATACATCTATGGCCATAAATATGTATACAATTTTGCACTGTATTCAATTATTATAAGCCAAAACATGACTGACAATACGAAGATATATGGCGTTATCTGGGTAAAGGGACCTTACTGTCGGTATTGAGTTATGTATATCCCCATAATCTACATACATTAAGCTATCGAACCATGTTAAAAACATGCATGTAGTTTCAATAGATATTTTTTAAAAATAATTGAAACTTATAAGTCAGAAAAGGTGATTATGAGAAAATTGAATTCAAACTTCTACACCCCATTAAAGTATGTTATTGTTGGAAGTTACATATAGTCCATTGAATGAGTCCCTCCAAGGGGGGTCTAGAGTGCGTGAGTTAGTAACGTAAGATGTTTCTTCGGAAACATGTCAAGAGTCCCTAGGTAATAAACATACTAAAACCCCGGGACACTAGGAGGAGCCCCGGAGTGGGGGGAGGGGGGGAAAGGGTCCATTTTTTCATTTTTCGCTTAAATCTCAAAAACGGTACATGTTAGAGAAAAACTTTCAAGGAAAAGTTGAAAGGCCATAAAATTATCTACAAGTTGTATCTAAATATTTTTTTTCTATTCGCAGCCGTTTTCGAGCTACATCCCATGAAAGGTGAAAAATTCGAAAACTACCCTTATATAATATTTTGACAATCGATTCCTCCTAAAGGCTTCCATGGAGGAATGTGTTTTTTTTACCAATTATAGACCTAATTAAGAGCAATCTATCAGTACCGGTCACAAGTTGCACTTTTGAGCTTTTTGGAAGAAAAAAAATAAAAAGGTCAAGTTGCGTAACTACCCTAATATAATATTTTGACAATCAATTCCTCCTAAAGGCTTCCATGGAGGAATGTGTTTTTTTTACCAATTATAGACCTAATTAAGAGCAATCTATCAGTACCGGTCACAAGTTGCACTTTTGAGCTTTTTGGAAGAAAAAAAATAAAAAGTTCAAGTATCGTAACTACCCTAATAAAATTCAATTCCCCGTAAACGCCTCCGTGGTGGAATCTGGTATTTTTATCAATGATAGACCTAATTATGAGCAATCTATCTGTACCGGTCACAAGTTGCACTTTTGAGTTTTTTTGGAAGAAGAAATAAAAAGATCAAGTTCAGTAACTCAAACTACCCTAATATAATATTTTGACAATCGATTCCTCCTAAAGGCTTCCATGGAGGAATGTGTTTACTTTACCAATTATAGACCTAATTAAGAGCAATCTATCAGTACCGGTCACAAGTTGCACATTTGAGTTTTTTGGAAGAAAGAAATATTTTTTGATCGATTGATGTGATAAACATGGGTATGTAGTATGGGGAAATTGTTTGAGCCAAAATCATTTTTTACTGCGTGTAACTCAGAAACGGTAGGATATAGGAAAAAATTATTTAGGTACAACTTGTAGATAATTTTATGGCCTTTCAACTTTTCCTTGAAAGTTTTTCTCTAACATGTACCGTTTTTGAGATTTAAGCGAAAAATGAAAAAATGGACCCTTTCCCCCCCTCCCCCCACTCCGGGGCTCCTCCTAGTGTCCCGGGGTTTTAGTATGTTTATTACCTAGGGACTCTTGACATGTTTCCGAAGAAACATCTTACGTTACTAACTCACGCACTCTAGAACTTTTTATTCAATGGACTAATAGATAACATACTATTTGAGGAGTAGATTGTATGGGCTTTCAGGTTTCAAGTACAATTTTGTAATTGTATATCTGTTTTCGTATAGTTTACCTTGCCAAAGTGCATAAAGTAAAAAAAAATATATTGATGGATTTTTTACTTAAATTCCTATTTATAGTGTATTTCCGTTAGATATTGTAGAAGGAATAAATATTATATGTAATTAGACACTCAATAAGAGCTACTTCGATTTGAATCAACGTTGTTTATTATAAAAAAATAATTATTTTAACAAAAATAGCTTTGTGTTTATAAATCTAATTAAACAGTCAAAATCAACAAACATATACATCTACTACGCTAAAACATAGCCAAATGTGATCAAATTAACAGAACAAATATAAAAAGGTAGTTTTTTAAGTCTCAAAATTCAAGATAAAGTTTAGTAAAAATTTGGTACAACCACTTTATATTTTCTAAAAGGGACCTTATCGTCGGTGGTAAAATATTTAGTGATATCATCTGATATCGACTATAAAATGTTTAATTTTGATAGTCTTAATTTTTAGAGCACTTTAGTATTAAACTCTTACCAAAAACCTATAATTTTGGTTCGGCAAACGCTAAATGATTAACGTATTTTAAAAGGGACCTTAGTGTCGGACGTAAAATGTTTAGTGACATATTTAAGAATAATTCTTGAAAAATACTTTTAATTTGTATTTTGCTGCGTCGCCAGCCAAATTGACGCCAGATTTATACATGAGGCATTGCCGGACCTACCATCCGATCACCGGACAGTCCTCATGTGTAACGAAATGGATCCATTAATGGGAATTAGGAGACCCAAACACCGAGTCAGCTGGGAGACATTCACACAACAACTAGAAGAGACCACCACGTGCCACACTACTCCGGTCTCCACAGCTGACGAAGTGGAAAAAGCGGCAGACCTGGTCACAGCTGGGCTACAGGCGGCGCTATCAACAGCCTCCCACACCATCCCCACCACAGAGAGGCACACGCCCCCCCCGGCGAGGATTAGGAGCATGATCGAGGAGCAGCGCCGCCTGCGCAGAAAATGGCAGGCTACAAGATGCCCAACGATCAAGGCAGAGCTCAACGCCATGATCATAAAAACCAAGAAGGCGCTCACAGAACACAGGGCCGAGAGTTGCGAGAGCCACCTAGCGTCTGAAGAGGGTGATGTCCCCTTCATTCACCGTATCTGCAGACAGCTAGCGACAAAACCTGAGGCAATAAGACCACTCTACGACCCTGTAGACAACACTCCACGCTACAAGGCTGAGGATCGCGCAGAGATCTTCGTCGATTACCTGGAGGGACAATTTAGACCCAACCCGATGCACAATGCAGAACATCAGCAGAGCATCACAGAACACCTGGAGAGGTACTTCGGAGGCACCAGCAAGAGCAGAGGAAGACGCGGTCTTCTTCTCCCCCAGCCAGATGCAGCGAGCCCTCCAACGTTGCGACCCCAAGAAAGCCACGGGCGCCGATTCGATCCCCATTTTGGCAGTGACGCGCCTGTTCAACGGGATCATGCGCTCGGGTCACTTGTCGGGTGGAACAGGCACTGTCCTCGGAGCGCCCAATCCTAGCAGGAGTCGCTCAGGGAAGCTGCCTTTCAGCAGCATGCTACGCAACCTTCACCGATGACATCCCAGTGGTAGGAGGCGACGTCAAGCTGGGGCTGTTCGCGGATGACGCGGGCTTTTACACCGCATCCGTCAGCCCCACCCATGCCGTCAGGAAGATGCAGACCCAGTTAGACGCCCTACTAAGATGGCTTGAGGACTGGAGGCTTACTGTCAACGTCACCAAGACTCAGGCCTTCATGACCGGAAGAAAACAGACTTCACCTCCACTCCGCATGTTTGGTCGAGACGTGGAATGGAAGCACACGGTGAGGTACCTGGGTGTCACCATAGACCGGGGCCTCACCATGAAGCAGCACGTGGCGGAAGTGGTTTCAAGAACCAGACCAGCGTGAACTACGCTGAGACCAGTCCTAAGGAGCAACCCGCCGATCCGCACGAAGCTGGGGATCTACAAAACGTATGTGAGGTCCAGGCTCACATACGCGGCGCCGGCGTGGTACGCCCTAGTGGCTACCACAAACCGGAACAAAATGAGAGCCCAAGAAAACCTGGCACTGAGACGCATTACAGATTGCCCACGCTTCGTGCGGAATGACCATATACAGAGGGCACTGAAATGGAAACCCTTAGACGCCTAGATCAGCAGACTGGCCAGCACAATGTTCCGGAAAGGTGATGAATGCCGCCACGAGCTGCTACGAGCTGCAATTGCAGCGACACCACCACCACCACCAACAGTGGGAAATAAGAAGAGGAGATAAAGCTCCACCCGGGCCTCGAGGAGTCATGGAACATCACGAAGGCCCAACCAACTAAGAAACCGCCGTCGCAACCACGCGTCACCAGAAAGACCGGCCCGTAGTAATGGGCCGCGACAGAAGTAGCCTTAGTGTACATAGTACAGATAAGGCCCTCCCCCCACACTCCCAAGAATTGGGAGTGTGAGAGATGAGCAAGGATACTCCTAATGATCAATAATTATCCTTTGACGCGCCGACAAGTACCGACACATCTCTCAAACCGATACCGAGCTCACAGAAAGCATACAAGAGGGGCACCGACAATAAGGTCCCTTTTTCACTAAACTTTAAGGGCTGTTCTAAGTCTTAAAAAATCGTTTTAAAAACTTGTGTCTTTGTCAGATTAAATTTTAGACCCTGCTTATTAATATAGAGTAAAAAAAGAAAAATTGTTTTTTTTCGACATTTTACTTTAAACGCGATTATCTCGGCAACTAGAACCGACAATAAGGTCCCTTTCCCCAGATAACGCCACATATAGCCTTTTGTCAGTAAGACCGCGCAGGCCACTTATCCGTTATCAGTGTTTGCAATAAAGTTTTCGCTTATAGTTACAAGATAATTCCATGGTCTGTAAACGTTCGTTAAATATGAGACATCGCGTATAGTCTGTGTAGAACTCAGATTAAATTATGTCAAAGAATATGTATACTTATGTCAAATTAAACACAAGTGAAAACACCTTCATAAGACCTTCATTTTACAAGTATGTGCGGTATTCTGTAACTTGTGCCAATTTGACATACTTAATTAAAGATCAAAATCCTCTCGTTGCCTAAGGTCCTATGACCGGAATGTCCTGTCGGTTTGTTAGGTCTGTTTCTTTGAAAGTCTTCTTCCCCAGATGTCCTCTTCTCAAAACGGCCACTTCTCTGAGCGTCAACTTCCAAATTCAAATTCAAATTCAAATCCTTTATTTGCTAAAATCCGACTAAAGTCAAACAAGTCCCTGAACGTCCACTTCATAATCATCAACCTATATACGTCCACTGTCGGGCACAGGCCTTCCCTCATGGATGAGGGAATGTGCTGTAGTCTCAACGCTGGCCTTGTGCGCATTGGAGACTCTACATACACCATTGAATTTCTTTGCAGACGTCTGCCGTGTTACGCAAAAAGGTCGTATCTTTATAAGGATATCATAGTAAGATTCGTCCTTTTACCGTAGCATGGCAGACGTATGCAGGTTTACTCGCGATGATTTCCTTCACCGAAAAACAAACTTGTCAATTTGGCACAAGTTACAAAGTTTCGGGTAATAGAGTAAACCGGAGAAATTCGTCGCGTATAAGAATATCTGTTACTGGTGTTCGTGCGCCGATTCACCTTTTTTTCTGGGGAAATCAGCGCGTTAATACGTATTCTTTCACATCCAAATACCAAAAAAATAACAAATAATTTATATAGCAAAAACTCATTACAATTGGACATTTTACAAATATTTTACTTATAATGGAATCCGAATGAAGAATTTTACTTATTTTATTTGAAATCATAACAGACGATTGTTTCCTATGCGGAGTGGTAAACGAAACTAATCTCCATCCTGGCCCTAGAGCTCTGTGCCTAGGGTGGCAAAATCTGGGTAGTTTTTTTTATTGGGATATACCTAAAAAGTAAAAACCCCATTGTCAAAAAAAATGTCCGCACGCCTATTGTTTATTGCTGTGTATGAACCCTATTGCTCGAAATAAAAATGGTATACCCCAAAATCCCCATTTCCTACGCCCCAATTTTCAAGGTGCCGGTGCCTCAAGACATTGGGTAGATCTTCTTCTCTTCTTCTCAGCATATATGCGTCCACTGCTGGACATATGCCTCTTGCATGGATTTCCAAGTTGATCTTGATGCGGCGATCCTACTCCAGGTCGGCCCTGCCGTCTTTTTAATGTCGTCCGACCATCTGGCTTGCGGTCTTCCGACGCTTCTGCCACCCGTTCGCGGCCTCCAGTGTAGCGCTCGCTGACTCCATCTGTCATCGTCTCTGCGACATATATGACCAGCCCATTGCCATTTCAATTGCGCAACTCTTTTGCCGATGTCGGTAACTTTCGTGCGTTGGCGAATGTCTTCGTTCCGTATTCTATCTCGCAGAGAGATTCCGAGCATTGAGCGCTCCATAGCTCGCTGTGCCACTTTTAGACGGTGGATTCTTCCAGCGGTTAGCGTCCACGTTTCGCATGCGTATGTCATTACTGGGAGTACACACTGGTTGTAGACTCTCGTTTTCAGTGTTTGTGGGATTTTTGAGCTGAAGACGTCTTTGAGCGAATGAACCCCATCCAAGCTGGATACGTCTGCTAATTTCAGAGTCTAATGGATCTCCCTTTAATGTTATTTTCTGACCCAGGTATATGTAGTCGTTCACTTCCTCAATCGTTTTGCCGTTCAATGAAATGTTTGCGCTGACGGAGGTGCTCATCCATTTCGTCTTCTCCATATTCATTTTCAGGCCAACCCGCATCGATGCCTGACTTAGATCGTTGAGCATTCTTCCAATATCTTCAGGTGTTTCTGCAAGTAGAACGATATCGTCTGCGAAGCGTAGGTGATGGAGATATTCTCCATCAATATTTATACCTGTGCCGTCCAAGTTGAGTGTCTTAAAGACGTCTTCGAGTGCGTTTGTAAATAGCTTCGGGGAAATGACATCCCCTTGGCGTACTCCTCTTTTAAGTGGTATATTTGCAGTGGAGCCTTGAATTTGCACTGTCATCGTCGCTGATCGGTAGAGATTTTTTAGCAGCTGGATGTATTTGTAGTCTATTCGGCACCTCTTTAGGGAATCGAAAACTGCCCAATGTTCCACCGAATCGAACGCCTTTTCATAATCCACAAAGGCAAGGTATAGCGGTTTGTTGTATTCGTGTGATTTCTGTATCACTTGCCTTAATGTGAAAATATGGTCTACTGTACTATAGCCACCTCTAAAGCCCGCTTGCTCTTTGGGCTGATATTCGTCCATTCGTCGCGTTATTCTCGTTGTGATGACGCGTGAGAAAACTTTGTATATTTGGCTTAAGAGTGCAATAGGGCGGTAGTTTTTGAGACTTGTCTTGGCGCCTTTCTTATGGAAAAGGATAACTACACTATCTTGCCATTGAGTTGGTACTTCTCCCGTGAACAAAGCTTCGTTAAAGATCCATCGGAGTTCTTTCAGTATTGGCCTTCCACCTGCCTAGCAGTTCCGTGGTTATGCCATCGTCTCCGGGGGCTTTATACTGCTTGAGTTGTCTTATAGCCTGCTTCACTTCGTAGGTACTGATTTCTGGGATATCCTCGGTGTAGTGTTTTGTCAGAGGTGCACGTTTGTCCGCAGTACCTACGGTAGCATGTTCACTGGTTTGTGACTCATATAGAGCGCCGTAAAATTTAGCTACCACCTTCGATAAACCCGCTGAATCTGTAACGATCTGGGTAGATCTGGTCCAGAATAAATCTCTGAAATATCACTATTAAATAGGTTTATACATAACAATGTTATAAGCAAAACAACATGTTTATTGCAGCATTATTTTTCATAATCTTTATTTATGGGAAGTATGACGTCTTTCCTTTAATATAAATTATAAATATTATAGACATTATAATTGTTATAAAAAGCAGTACAATAACTTCATTGTCCGATATCGTCAAATGTTTTAGTTGCGTGAGCGAGAGTTTAGCATCATTTAATGTATTTTTTTAAATTAAATAAATCTTTAATTTTTTGTATTTTTTTATTTAAATAAATCTTCGTATTTTCGTTTTCCTTTTTAACACGCTTTTATTAGCTTAGGTCTCGCTTAGGTACACTTGTACAAATACGTGAGATCTTATGAACATTCGGGTTCGGGTGAAAACTGAGAGGTTCCTATCTTGATCGCGTATGAGCGAGCGAGACAGGTATAAAATCCGAATGTTCTTCTAAGCTCTCACGTAGGTACTGTAACTAAGTTTGTCAGTTTGTAACAATTGAATGAAAAATCTTAAAATCGTGTCGATCTTAACCAAATATCTTATCGAAATGAAACTTTGCATGCAGGTGTATGTAGTTTACGCGATAATATAATCATTTAGTATCTTGGAGCTGATCTGACGATGGAGGCGAAAGGTGGCCCTAGGAACTCCTAAACCGCACAATATAAACCCATCGTGTTTGGGCTCATTTAATTGATCTAGATGAGCAATTAACGTTTTCGTAAGAAAGTACAATCGGCAGTAAAAGCGCTACTCAAAAAATGTTTTACTTTTTTTTTTACAAAATCTTATTCTTTTAATATCACCACAAAACTTCGATACCTACATGTAATTTTTTCGCCTTGACGATTCGACAGTTTTTTCAACTTTTTTCAAGGTTCGAGCAGGCTAGGATAGGAGAAGTATGGTTCTAGAAGAGACCATCTTTTTCTGTTCAATCTACGGCACTAAATGCGACATAAGTGCGTGGTAAATTACAGAGAACCGACCTAGGAAGCGGACGGAGATAAGTTATTGTACTGCTAAAAAAGAAACTGGAAACCGCGTCTCATTATAAGAAACGGTGACATTAACCCAAACGGACTTGATAATGATGTTTATCTATATTTAAACTTTATTACTTATCACACAAAGACACGCCCACAATTCAGAATAAAAGACGCGCCAACTAAAATACAATTTATACAAATATCCAGCTCAACCAGATAGTTTTACTATAGTCGGACACTTTAGAGGTTTAGGCTCTCTTATTCAGTAGATCTAAAGGACACCAATGCATTTGTTACACCAAAGAAAGCTATATTAGAAATAGCATTATTTGGGGCCATTGAGTTGAGTTTTTTCTTTTAATAGCTTAACCTTTTGAACCCCCAGTATCACATCGGAAAATGTTGCCACCGTCGCCAAAGTCGTACGTGGTCGTCGTAGCACTATTTTTTTTTATTTGTTTGTTGTGGCGTCTGGGGCACTGTTGGTTTCGCCCCTTAGCGTTCAAAAGGTTAACTGCGTAGCTTAGCTCTGCAGGCAAAAGTAGATATCTAACACTCTTATTACGTCCATCCTCTGCGGTTATCTTGTCGTTGGCCGCCACGATCACGATAGCAAGTAGGCGCGGCGCTCCAAATGTTTTTTTTTTTAGTTTTTCGCAGTTTTTAGGGTCAATTAGTGGGCGACTTGGCTAGTCGTTCGCTTGTCGCAGAGTACAACTCGCGGTGCAAAAACGTGTAGCAATCAACATGTTAAGGCAGGCAAACTTATACCCCTTTGACAGCTATTGAGTTGACCATATTTCATTAGCAATGTTATATGTACAACAAAAACCTGTTTCATTAAATCTATATTCAACTTCATTCAAATATCTTGCTAAGCAACTAATATACATATATGCCAAATCCCCCAAAACCAAAAAGTCATATAACACTATGTACTTTATATAAAACGGTTCATTTCTCTCCCAAGTATGCGGCAATAGTGTTTACAATTTACAGTTCCGTAGGCAGAATGCCAAGTTTCTGATAATGTTGAGTTTGTTGTACTTTCGCGTTTGATAATTTACAGGGAGATATTTATAAAACAACATGGTATCAAATGGCCACCTGCTCTGTTATTTTTTACCTCATTTTAGAAATAAACATTTTCTTCAAAATTTAATATAAAGAAAATCCTTTCTTTTTTGAAGTCTGTTAAAAATATGTTTCAGGTCAGTTAGGGCACGGGATAAGGGCACCTACCATAAAAATATCCAAATCAATTCCCCTAAGAACTGCATAAGTACTTTAATTTGCTTTTTTTCCCCAAAAACAGTAGAACAATGAAAAAAAAGCTGATAAATAAATATCCCGATTTTAGTATGTATCATATTTTTCTATATGCCTATTTTAGTATGCAATTTGACATAAGCCATTAGTAAAATTTACAGATATTTTTGATGCTAACCATACCCATATTAAGCTTTTCTCATCCATAAACAAACAGTAAACAACATTTTCCTTTTATCGAAGGCAGAGAGCTCAGTTAGAGACAATTTGCATTAAATATGCAAGATGCAGCCAACAGGCTAAAATGGACTCAAGGGCAAACTCCACTCAATTATCTCAGACCAGTCAGAATTATTATGCAGTTAACCAATAATCCAACCCATAGATAACAAATATATAGGGATTTAGCATTCCTACTTCATATACTTTTGGATTTGGTACAGGTCAGCCACAAGTTTTTTATACATTGTGTTCTTGTGTCATAATATTTGTATTTAACTAGGCTAGTTTTTTAAATTTGCATCTGAGGCATGCAATCAGTTTACTGCAATATGTTTTTTGATGTGTACTTGACTAAGAGTTGAAGAAGAGTATACAATGTATTAAAATAAAATTTGGTTGTTGGCTTCGACTTTGAGACAATAAATATGTAAAATAGAATAATCTTTTCCAACTCCTGGTTTTTTTATTTTAATAGTGTTTCATAGTTAAATCTTGAATAGTTATAATATTTAGCTTATTGGTGGACAGTCTAAAAATATACCATGTCTATATGTAAAGTTTTGCTGGATTTTAAGTTGGTATTGAATGATGTCACTGAAACTTACAGTACAAATCTAGAAAACTTTATGTGATTCAAGATAACTGATAAGCAACTAAGTTTTTGTACAGACACAGAATGAGAAAACTGTTATCTTATCTCTGGAGCACTGCCGAATAGGCATCATCAGCTTACATACTTATCTAAAACTGTTCGGACAACGGTGAAAGAACCACCATATGGTTTCCTGAGATCAAAATTAGATTGACATAACTATTCTTATTCTGTGACCAAAATATACAGACTGTGACAGTATATTTTAGAATCAAAAGCTCTCAAGTTTTATATGTTGCTTGTCAACAAATAACAAACAGAAAAGTCAAGTCTAGGATTTTAAACCTAAACTAAAGTAGGAATCTACTTGGAAATACTAATTTAATTACCATTAATAAATATGCATTTAAAATTTCGCATATACCTATCAACTTTTTACGACCTAATAAAATAATGTAAAGTAGGTACTGAAATATATCATAATGAATGAGGATTGAGGATACAAAATAATGTCGAAATAAATAAAAAAATAAAAATATTAATTATATTAATGTCTTGAAGTACACCTAAGTGATTCATTCTAAGATAGCAAACAATAATAACTCCTTAACAAAGACAGTTGTTGCTTTTACGGAACGAGCGTGAATTTATCATCAACATGAGACTTTGACCTTAAGGAATTAAAAAGTATAAAAAAAGCAATAAACCGCAAAAAACATCTATAAAAAAGTTGCGATATTAATCTGAGATGTATATAAACTGAGTCCATGACCCTGAATCTTCAAGGTGCATGTAAATGTTGTCTTAATTCTTGTTGAACTTTGTACTCTATTATTCCTTTGACGTCGCATCATTGCTAGTAGCATCCCACCCACATCCCACCCTACAGCAATCTAATCATCAATAATAGACCTCCAATAAACCTATTACGTACTAAACAAGAACAGCATACTACCATTTAAAAGCTAAGGAACTAGGGAATACTTACCAGATTTCAAACATTTTTCAAACGCCTCTTTAGCAGTCACACAGTCCGGCCTCCTGTCCAAAGGCTGCGATAATTCCTGTGTATATGTAAAATACGTTCGATTCGACAACGCGGCGCTAATACGCCCGAAATTCCGGCTTGAAACATTTGGTATTATTTTCCCCATAACAGACATGATCGCAGCTATAATTAAGTTACTATTTACACAGTACTATTTGGTATCACTGGGATATTTTTTAATATCCCTCTAGAATAATAAATGTTGTTATTTCGGACACACCTCCCGCTTAAAAATAAACAGACTACGTTCGCGTCGTCGGCTCCGCCGCGGCAGAATCAGGGGGGGCACACTCATTGGTGGCAACACTTTTTGTAGAACACAGTGACCTCCGACGCCTGGTGATGAACTAAAGAGGCGGCCATCTTGTGTGGACTTGTCAAAATTGTCATCAATCGCCGCCATTGTAAACTCTGACGCTTTGTTGTTTGGATGTTTGCGCTTTCTTTTCGAGGTTATCTCTTGTTATTGCAAAAGTTATTGTTAATTTGTTATTTATTTTTCGTTACCGCGTTTCTTGTTGTTTTGTTTTTCGTTATATAAATTCTTGTTGTGTTATTTCTTGTTAAGTTTCATTTTTGTTATTTGTTTGTTTTTGTTTTGTTATAACATGAGTCAAATTCCGAAAAGATATTGTGTTTTCGGCTGTGACTTTTTGGGTAAGTGTTTTCCTTTATTCAACTTTTGTGTAAAATGGTAGATTTCGCTCACTCACGCTCATAACAGCGATTACTGGCTGTTTGCTGTACCGTGGCTGTACCTATTGAATCTTCCTTAGGTTGCACCGCGTGGTATTTTTCTGGACTTGTTAACAAACTCTGAAAAGAAATAATACTTTTCAAAGTTTCTTATCCAGTTAAAATACTACGCGGGGCAAATACAGAAATTTCTATCATCAAGCAGCCAGTAACCGGGTTTATTTATTAGTAGAGTTAATTCACAATAAAGAAATATTGAATGATGATAGAAAAAATACTATGTTAAACTTGATACTTAACCAACCCAATAACTAAGTATATATTTCTTTCTTGGATTGTATTTCTTATGATCCATTATGTATGTATGTAAGTTTTTCTGTGTACTGTTCTCAAACCGAAAGACTGAACGAATAACACTTCTTAACAAGAAAAAGGAAACTTAGTATTTTTTTATTTATGCATTAGAAATACCAAATTTCTCAGTCAATCTCGAACATGATTAGCAAACCTACTTATTATTATTGTGAATGTTGAGTAAAAATAAAAAATTCTTCTTAATTTTCCGTATTTTTTTTGTATAATTATATTTTGTTACATACTTTTCATTCACATCAATCAGAACAATCTGTGTATTTATGTTATGTATGCAAAAATGTTGTCTAATGATTGATTTCAGTTATGATATAAAACATGATGCTAGAATCCTTACTATTGTTAGATGTATAATGATAATCTATTATCAGCAAATCAATAATTAACTATTTGAGGTGACATATGGTTGTGACCAAAATGAATGTACTATATAAAAGGTAAAAAATAACATGTATTTCATTATTTTTCAGTCACATTTAGTGTCCCAGTACATCGATTTCCGAACCCGGATAAAAAACCTGATCTTTTTAATGCTTGGGTGTCAGTGGTTGGAGACAAACTCAAGGAAACTGACCGTATGAAAATATACAAGTCTAAAAGACTGTGTGATCATCATTTTGATCCCAGTGATAAGATGTCATCAGATCGGATAAAGCCGTCAGCAATCCCATCAGTGAATTTACATTGTAAGTAGAACTAAATCTTGATTTTTTTTTATAGTGCAAAAAAACTACAATGGCTTTCTATTATTCTTCCAAATTATGGTTTCTCTGAATGTATGACTGCACTTCACTTGGCAGTATATATCTATGCATACTGGTATTAGTCGGTAAGGCGACTGTAGCCCCCAAAATTATTAAACATTAAGAAATAATTACTAAGCATTCATCCAAGAAGCTGTGAAAATATCACATGGGTTCAAAAATGATTATCTGGCATAAGTTAAGCTTATATTCACTTAAGGCTCGCTCAAAATGAGTATATATATTTTTTTAATGTAATGTATGGCATTTTAGCCAGTTACTGTGACATAATAGAATTCTAAGTTTATAATTTTCAGTGAGTACTATTGAGGATTAATCAAGGTTTTAAGTAGTTTCTATGTGCAGTATCTCTGTTTGTTCTCCAAATAATCTGCCGTGAAGCAGCAGTGTTCGCGCTGTTGTGGTGAAATGACTAGCATAGAGGCATTCCATCCTAGTCCTCAGGGTAGGCAACGCACTTGTGACTCTGGTGTTGCAGGTAGACACCTGTCACCGTTTACCATTAGGTGTTGCCGTGTGCTTGTTTGCCACTTATGTGGTATAAAAAAAAACTTTAAGCATAGAAAAGTACCCAATTAAATTTTTAGACTAAGGGAGTTATCATTGCTGAAATGTAAAAGGAATTTATTCTTACTCCTACTTTTGTAGTGATAGATCCTTGAAATGATTCTAACTAAGGGCCACGAAAGAACCACTTGTCTTGAAGAAACAAATTTAATAATGAATATAAGTATGTAGTTGTCTTTATTGGATTCCAATATAAACTATATACATATTACTAAAAATTTAATCCATACTAATCCATACTACTAATATTATAAATGCGAAAGTGTGTGTGTGTGTCTGTCTGTCTGTCTGTTACCTCTTCACGCTTAAACCGCTGAACCGACTTAGATGAAATTTGGTATGGAGATAGTTTGAGACCCGGGAAAGGACATAGGATACTTTTCATCCCGAAAATCTTTAGTGTTCCCGTGGGATGAGCGGGTAACACCGCGGGGCACAGCTAGTATTATAAATGCGAAAGTGTGTCTGTCTGTCTGTCTGTTACCTCTTCACGCTTAAACCGCTGAACCGATTTAGATGAAATTTGGTATATAGATAGTTTCAGTCCCGGGGAAGGACATAGGATACTTTTCATCCCGAATAAATTTAGTGTTCCCGTGGGATGAGCGGGGAACACCGCGGGGCACAGCTAGTATTGATTAGAAAGGGAGGACACTACAGTATTGCCACTTTTTAAGTTTTACTCTTTTTGGTCAGACTGTACCTGATGCAGTTTAATTTCACTGGGAAGTAATAAAAATCGGTATTTTGTAATATTTCGTAAAATATTGCAGTGTATTATGACATTTATACATGCTAGCTTGACATGGCAACTATTCACGCAACATCTTTAGAAGCACGCAATGTATACGTCCGTCTGACAATTTAGTGCGGGGAACAAGTCTATTTTAAATCCAGTGGTACTTTTAGCACCGAAAATCCATGTACAATATTGACGTTTATTTTTTAACATCAAGTATTAGTAACATTGTTCACGGACTTTTGTTGCTGATGGTGACGGTAGATATCGTTTCGTTTTACCTGGGAACGTAAAAAATACCTAAAAAATCGTCAACATTGATAGGCCAATTTGTTCTACCTTTTGCGTTTTATTTAACTCAATGTTTAAAAAAAATAACACATGCTGTAGTTAATGTTCACGTTTATTTTTACAAATCTTAACATAAACATTATATACTTGCAAGCACCTGCCTACTGAGCAGCGGTCCCGAGTTCGAATCCCGGCCAGGGCAAATATTTGTGTGATGAACTCGAATATTTGTGCTTGGGTCATGGTTGTTATATGTATTTACGTATATATTTATCTATATAAGTATATATATCGTCGTCTAGTACCCATAACACAAGCCTTCTTGAGCTTAATTTGGGACTAGATCGATTTGTGTGAGGTTGTCTTATTATTTATTTATATACTGTATAAGAGGAAATTTTTTGCCTATTTATTATTATATTATAAAAGTATCTTATAGTTTAGATAAATAGTTTACATATTACTATATAGGTACTCTTGTTGTAAGTGGTGTTAGTTTGTCTTTTTTACTTTTTTTTTAGGTCTTCTTACCCAAAATGTAAAAAACGGGACTCGCTGTCCGTCTGTCTGCATGTCTGTCTGCCTGTCTATCTGTCTGTCTGTCCGTCTGTCACCAGGCTGTATCTCATGAACGGTGATAGCTAGAGAGTTGAAATTCTCAGAGGGTTCTCAATTCGACTGTATTTTTTAGGGTTCCGTACCCAAAGGGTAAAAACGGGGCCCTATTACTGAGACTTCGCTGTCCGTCCGTCCGTCCGTCCGTCCGTAAAAACTCAGTACTAAAACTCAGAATTTGCAGATTAAATTACATTAATTATTACATAATTTTTATAAAAATTTTCACCTCTTTGTATGCGGCGCCAAACATTTCAGATGCAAACTTAACTCAACCAGGGCAATTAAGATGGGATAAGTGAACGTTTGTACGGAACCCTCGATTCTGTGTGATGAACTCGAATATTTTGTTCCTGGGTTATGGATGTTATCTATATGTATTTATTTATTATCATCGTCTAGTACCCATATTAAAAGCTTTGCTTAGTATAAGGTCAGGTCGAGTTGTGTACGATTGATGTCCCTTGATTATTTTGTTTACATTTTATATGATAAAATAAATAAATCTACTCCGTTTATAATTTACCTACACAGACAACCCCCACTAGACGGAGCATGTAAGGCGACCCGCGCTCACCAACGATATGGTACGGCAGAACATTAAAGTATGAACACGGCGACCACCGTTTAGTTGCGTCCTTGTTTATGATCCATGCGTACGTCAACGAAAAAAGAAATTAAATAAATAACATGGTAAATTGTAGTGTTAAGTGGTGTAGAGAGACCTCATAAACATGAACGCAACTAAACAGTGGCCGCCGTGTTGATACTTTAATGTTTTGCCGTACCATATCGTTGGTGCGCGCGGGTCGCCTACGGGTCGCCTTACATGCTCCGTCTAGTGGGGGTGGTCTGTGTTTACATACTACCTGTCCCAAATAAATAAATAAATATTAAGGGACAATCTTACACAAATCGACCTAGTCCCAAACTAAGCAAAGCCTGTGCTATGGGTACTAGACGACGATATACATAATATATAAATACATACATAGATAACATCCATGACCCAAGAACAAATATTTGCACAAATATTTGCCCCGGCCGGGATTCGAACCCGGGACCGCCGACTCAGTAGGCAGGTGTCTACCAACCGAGCCAAACGCGTGTTGTAAGGTGATGTTTTTATTATTCATATATCACTATATGTAAACATTCTGAACGATAGAAAGATTGAGATGGACGCTTCCATTTGATTTTGTCGCCAAAAATTAATAGGTCTGATAATTTAATTTAACATATTATTATTTTTCCGATATCGACTATTTTGATTTTATCACGCCCTTAACCTTTAGAATCAGTAGATGCATACCGCTGGCTAAAGGGTAATTTCTGAAACTAACTACTGTTCCGATTCCAATTTTTTTAAATATATGGCAATTCTTATATAAGAAACACGATTAAACATGCTTTTGTGTTCCAGGTATACATCAAGGATGTACTACTTTTGTACAAGCAGACCATTGCTATTCGCGGCCTCTACGAGAAAGTCTCCAAGCTGTACCATTGATGGACATAACGAATTTACCGGGGCCATCGAGACCAGCAGTTGACCCATCCGAAATTCTCCAAGCTGTACCATTGATGGACATAACGAATTTACCGGGGCCATCGAGACCAGCAGTTGACCCATCCGAAATTCTCCAAGCTGTACCATTGATGGATATAACGAATTTACCGGGGCCATCGAGACCAGCAGTTGACCCATCCGAAATTCCAATACCATCAGGATCTACGGAAACAACTTGTCCGGCTGCGACGGATAGGTCTCAATTTCGAACATCACGCACGAAGTTTGATGCAGGTGAATAAATATATTTCCTTTGGTTTCAGCGATTATCAGTAATTAGCTCGGACGGTTCAAAATTTTTACCAAGCGGATATCAAAGAAATGAGAATATTAATATCCTTATACTGGTGATTATACTATCCTATATAAATATACTGATCAAGTAGGCATGTAATAATGTTGTAATCAGGGCCCGTTCTAGGGAAGACTAGATGGAACGGTCGTTCTAGGCGCAAGGTGCCTTGGGGCACTTTAATGCCGAATTAAACTAAAAACAAGGGAACTTTTAAAATTTTGGAGGCACCTTTTGGGTGGCAAGGAATAAATCGCTCTACCCTGATCAGGAGATAGGGCCAGCGCTGGTTGCAGTTAAATATGTTTTCTCTAACATGCAATAAAATATTGATGTTATGTTCCTTATAATAGGCTACGAAGTATCACGTTTCGGGTGCAGCGAAACGAGAGGCATATAATGAAATTTCATACAAAATTGCAGGCCTAGGCCGGCAAAGCGACCTTTTGTTTCAATTTGTTCTGAGCAGCGGCGCGCCGCGGTGCGCTAGCGCCGCCCCCCGCCCGCCGTGGCGGCGGCGACAATTTAAGGCTGATTTAGACGATGCCAATTTTGAGACGCCTAAATTACGGCGCCTCGAAAAGGCACCGTATAAACACTTTCCGCGCCATTTTTTCGCCGCATGCCAGCGCTGGCGCGGAATAGAACACGAGCCTATTTTTCGGCGCCAGTGACCCCCCCTCCGCGTCTCTCGCCGCCACTAATGACTGGTACTGAAAACAAGCACCGTGTAAACACGACTGGCGGCGAGATTTAGGCGGCTGAACATAGTCATTGTCTAAACGGTCGGAGGTGTGCTGTGCGGTAATCACTGGCGCCGTAATTTAGGCGTCTCAAAATTGGCATCGTCTAAATCAGCCTGGCATGCGGCGAAAAAATGGCGCGGAAAGTGTTTATACGGTGCCTTTTCGAGGCGCCGTAATTTAGGCGTCTCAAAATTGGCATCGTCTAAATCAGCCTTAACGAATAAGTATCAGTAGCTACATATCAAAACGAAGGTAACCTATCTCAAACACTAAAAACCATTGACCGAATTTCATTTGCCCGAAAACTATTCGAATTATTATCGTTTGTTCGATGACAGGATTCGTATATTTTTCTTTTCACCATTTTACATTTAGTAGAAGTATCGTTTGTCCGAAAAACTTTTCCCGTCACATTCACTTGCCCTATGAGTTGTTACGTATTTTTTTTCGTAGCCCATTTTTCATTTACCAAATGATACTTTTGGCACTGCATACATTTGAACAAATTTTCAGTTCACCTTTTGACTTTTCCCGCCCCATTCACTTGCCATCTGAATTGAGACGTCTTTTGTTTAATACCCATTTTTTCATTTACTCAATGATATTTTTCGCATTACATAAGAACTGCGACCACAACAACAGCCCGCGAGCCGAACGAGCGAAGCTACCGTGCTGCGGCAACAGCCGACAAACCGCCAAAACCGACCTGGTTGGGTTAGGTTAGGTTAGAACTGTGACCACAACAGCCCGCGAGCCGAGCGAGATAGATAATAAACCGAAACGTTACATCGGAAAACTGATATTACGGATAAATGAGATTTAGGGAAACGTGTCATTAGTCAAGTGAATAAAAATCCTAAACAATTAATGCCCAATCGTAAATTATCGAATTGAATTTTCGGACAAATGAAAAAAAGTTAAAATGATATTTGTCGAATAGTTTTTGTCGAAATGAAATTCGGACTAACGTTTTTAGTGTTTCAGATAGGTAACCCAAAACGAATGTTTTGATGGGAAGATATTGATTGAATTTCATTAATTGTTATTGATTTCTTATTTTATTTCATTGCATGTTTGAGAAAAACACTATACATACCTCGGCGTGAAGAAGGGTTGCCAGCCTCGTAACTGTCTATCATAGTCTATATGTATTTGGCCGGCAACGCCTTACTTCCCAGCCTCTGTAGTAATGTACTATGTTAAGTTATTTGAGTTTCTAAATTGTACCACTTTATTCTTTGGAAATAAGCTCGAAAAGTGTATAATTAATGTTTATTGTTCTATGTGTTGTGCTAGGCATTCAGGGTTAGAAAAACTACTACTACTACTACTACAATAAAAAAAACCGGCCAAGTGCGAGTCAGACTCGCGCACCGAGGATTCCGTACAAAATATACGCTAAAAATGGCCGTATGTGTCAAAAGCAGTGTTAGCAGAGCCCAGTTTCTTAGCAAAATGTAACCAGCTGAAATTAATATCAAATACTTAAATCTGCAGTCCCGTGAAGCTGTGAAAAAATCAAACTTTGAAGTTCACGCAATCAAAATATATTACAGTAATTAAAAAAGGTGTTTCATACAAGTTGCCGCCCACCACGGTAAATATATAGGATACTTCCAGATATCCTAGAAACTTGAAATTTGATATGAAGGTAGCTCTTATAGCACAACCAACGAAATAAATATGAAAATCTTAAATTTTTATGTCTGTCTGTCTGTGTCAGTTACCACTTACCAATATAAAATGACCTCGCTCTGCTTACATTTTGCTCCAGAGCAGCTAACACTGGATTTTTACAGATACGGCCGTTTTTAACGCATATTTTGTACGGAACACTCGGTGCACGAGTCCCTCTGGCCGGTTTTTCCCTTTTGAGGTACGGAACCGTGAAAACAATTAAGTAGGCCCCTAAGTAGTATTAGCCCAGGGTCCCACAAATTACTTTAAATACCATAGATTTCTTATAGGTTTTCCTGTAATCTTTAGGTAAATATCTATATCTAGTGTTTTTTTTTTAATTTTATACCCAGCGCTTTCGGAGTTAAGGGGGGGGACCGTCAATTTTTGCATATTTTCCTAAATAACTTCAAAACTACTCATTACCCCCCCCAAAATTTAAAATTATGATACCTACACGTCCGTCTTTGGGTCAAAGACTTACGTAAGTGTACCAAATTTCAATTTAATTGGTCCAGTACTTTCCGAGAAAATTGACTGTGACAGTCGGACGGACGGACACACGAGTGATCTTATAAGGGTTCAGTTTTTTCCTTTTGAGGTACGGAACCCTAATAAAAGAATATTAGATTAGTTTTCTATTTTATTATATCTATTTTAGTTACATTTTAGTATAATAAATGATCTTACTACTTCTTTCAATTTAAAGTAAATATTTAGTTTGTTAAAGTATTTGTCTATTCTGATATTTATGTTTTTTGCTGTCATAATCTAATAGTCTTTGTTCTTTGTTTGCAGAGAAAACCTTCAAGTTCTTGCAAGAAAAACATGTTGGCGAGTGCGCAAGAAAAGTGCAGCAAAAAGAAAATGAAATAAGAAGATTACGGCAAAAAGTGAAAAGCTTTAAACTGCGTCTCCGACAGCTGAGGAAGGCTTCTCTAAAGACCGATTTTGAAAAGTTGACGAAAAATATGCCTAAGTCCGCAAAAATATTTACTAGAATGCAATTTATGGAAGGACACAAGAAAAAGAAGGGGCATAGGTTTACTTTGGACGAAAAGATTTTATCTTTGTCTTTATATAAAAAAAGTCCAAAAGCATACTCTTTGATGTGTAAACATTTTACTTTGCCATCAAGGAAGGTACTGAAATCATTATTGGCACAAGTAAAAATGGAACCAGGCATTAACCCAGTTATTTTTAATGAATTAAGATCAACAGTCACTAAAATGCAGCCACAAGATCGTCTGTGTACTTTAATATTTGATGAGATGTCAATTTCTCCTCAATTATTTTACAATCAGCACACAGACGATCTCGTAGGTTTTGAAAACCTTGGCAGGGAGAAAACTGAGCATTTTGCTAATCACGCCTTGGTTTTTATGGTGAAAGGAGTAAAAAGAAATTTTAAACAACCGGTTGCTTACTATTTTACACAACGTATGTCAACGCCGAGACTGAAGCAAATTTTAAAAGATGTAGTTTCAGAAGTTCAAGCTACCGGTCTCAAAATAGTGGCAACCGTTTGTGACCAGGGCTCGCCAAATTCGAGCTGTGTTAATAATTTAATTTCAGAAGCCAAGGCGAATTATTTTAATTTGGGGAAAGAGTGGAAAGGCGACGTGATTATTATAAATAATCAGGAAATAATCCCACTTTTTGACGTTCCACATTTGATAAAAGGTATAAGGAACAATTTATTAAATAAAGATATCATTTACAAAGTTAAAAATGAAGAGAAAAATGTAAAGTGGGAATATTTTCAAAAAATTTATGCCGCTGACAAGGCTCATGGTGAGTTACGGCTTTTGCCAAAATTGACAAGAGAACATGTGGATCCCACAAGAATAAAGAAGATGAGAGTGAAAAATGCCGTCCAAGTGCTCAGTCACAGTATGGCTGTAGCTACTGATAATTTGGTCGCGAGAGGCGATTTACTGCAAGAATGTTGTGATGTCATACCATTCTTAATGTTAATGGACAAATTATTTGACTCACTCAATGCCTCGAGCTTCTCAGTGCCCCACGGCAAAAAATACAGAGCGGCCATTAAAAGGAGCTCTCCGCACCATCAGCTTTGGCAAGAGGCTCTCCAATTATTAAAATCAATTAAATTTATATTAAGAAACGGTGACGGGTCAACAACAGTCAAATATGTACCAACTGTAAATAATTTTATTAAAACTATTGAGGGATTTAAATTGTTATGGCAATTGTTGTCAAAAAAATATAGTTTGGATTCAATGTTAACACGCAATTTCAACCAAGACCCCCTCGAGAACTTTTTCGGCAGCATTCGCAGTTTGGGTGCTCGTAATGTGGCACCCAATTGCATGGGGTTTGAGGGAGCTTTTAAAACTCTATTATTAAATAATATGAGCAGTGATCACTCAATAAATGCTAATTGTGAAAAAGACACAAATAAGTGTTTACAGTCATTAAACTTTTTTATAAATCACAAAAATAAAGGTAATGCTCCCTCACAACCCCAAGATATTGTAATTGATCAGCCTTTAGATGTCATGCAAAATAATGTAGCAGATTCTGGGGCTGATCAAAGAACTTATGTCTGTGGATGGGCGCTGACAAAATGTTTGCAAAAAGTTATAAAAGGGTGTAAACTATGTAAAAGCAAGCTATTAGGCGATTCAAAGAATGCTAAATACAGATTCATAAGAGCAAAAGAATATGAAAAAGATAAAGAATGGCTTATATATCCCTCTGATCGCCTAGTAGCTTGTTTTCAGGACATACAAAACACAACAATTGCCTTCCTCAATAGTGAATGTTACAAAAAAAATATTAAAGAGCGTATCATTGCTTTTATTGATTTATTTGTTGATTTTTCCTTTATTGACTGTGATATTCATAAAGATAAGTTCAAGGACTACTTTCTAAATACAACGATTAATATAATTATTTACAGTTGGTGTAGGACGGTAAATAGGATTTTAGATGGAAAGATTAATTATGAAGGAGATGATATTGTAAAAAAAGCAGCTCAAGTGTATTACAACAAACATAAATCAATAAAAAAATGAATAAAAACACGTATTTTAAACATTTCTTATGCTTTTTCCCGATATAAAAACAAGTTTCTCAATGTAAAAAATAACTGTTTTAAGACGTCGGCTACCGTGGTCATTTATGTACCGAATTTCATGTCATTAACATCATGAAAACTAGTACAATTTGATAAAAAAAATCTTTTTAATTGACAAATCGTTATGTCTGCTTAGTACAGTGCACAGTTAGTTTGGTTATAACTGCGTACTGAAAATATTGTACAAATTAGAACATCAATTAAGGTATACTTTTAATTTCCCCTTTTTGTTACCAATTTATTTAGCCATATCTAATGAAATGTTTTGAGATTCCTAAAAGTACAAACGTACGACCAAAGAATTACAAGAGCTAATAACATAATAGAGATGACTATTAAATTGGTAGCAAAACAGGTAAATTAAAAGTAGGCCTTAATTGTCGTACTAATTTTGTGCAAAGTTTTCTTTCTAGAATCTATAGATGCATACGTATAACGCTATAGCAGTATTATACACACATATAGCTATAGCTACACATCTATATGTCACCAATAGTTCTTCACCAGCCGCTAGTGGCAGCACCGTCTATGCATGCACTTTTGACCATAGAGTTGCCACTCTTCTTCCTCTATATTACAATACTCTTTGGGCAGAATGACGTTTGGGTTTGGAATGGTAATGTAATCGTAAATCTATATGGCTGTGGCGCCAAGTTCAGAAATAAAGAAGACACTAAATGCGCTGTAAACGACTTATAATTTGTTCAAGCACAGCACAACCTATTTTGAAAAATTATTGTATTTCGCTTACAAAATCCGGTCATTATAATTAGTTCCTACAACTTTATCATAAGACTACGAGTAATATGCATGCGTCCAGGTGGAGATGGGATTGGTTGGATCTGACATAATGACATTTGGAATAGTCCATGAGTCCAAAATCACATAAAATACGGTATACATAAGGTTTATAGATAAAATTAATTTTCTGATTGAGATCTTATTATACCCTCTGTTTTCCCAGTGTATTATGAAGTAACGTGTCTAGTCTAGGCATGGACCTAGTAAATACTATAGTATACCTGGACTGCTCATTGCTTCGTTCGAACGAGCCAAGTAAGAAAGCCGCCAAGGGGGCAGTTTGTCCCACTCTGCTGGGGTAACCAAATATTTAGCAATAAAGAGGGACTCATCCTTACTCCATTTTATTACAAGTTTGGCTCGGTTTGTAGACACCTGCCTACTGAGCCGGCGGTCCCGGGTTCGACTCCCGGCCGGGGCAAATATTTGTATGATGAACTCGAATATTTGTGCTTGGGTGATGGTTGTTCTATGTATTTAAGTATATATTTATCTATATAAGTACGTATATCGTCGTCTAGTATAACACAAGCCTTCTTGAGCTTAATTTGGGACTAGATTGATTTGTGTGAGGTTGTCCGATATTTATAAAAAAAAATGAAAAAAATTAAAGTCTAAAAATGTATATTGGCTGGCACTGTAGCTAGAATTTATTTTATATATACCTATGGAAACTCATAAATAAATATAGTTAATGTTAGCTACTATGCCAGCAATAACACACTTTTGGCTCCTGTTATTTTAACAGAACGCAGCAATCCCGTAACTATTAATTTGATTTGATAAATGACAAACTTCGTTAAGTCATACTTAAAAACAAAACAAACAAAAAACATATTCTGATGTACGTGGACATGAACTCATTTATGAGGATATAAAAAAAAGTGGTTATTTGTAGGGTACCATAAATTAATTAGGGAGGTAAAACTGTAAGTATACCGTTATTTTATAAACTACCTGTATAACTCTGTTTTACCAATGCAAGACTACGCAATAATTTTTATTACTGTACTAACGGTTACTAAGTATATGGCGAAATAAAAAGCAAAAAAAAAACTGACTTTAAAAAAAACTAAAAAGCTAAAAATAACCCATTTAAGTACAGATTACGTTTGAATCACGTTTTGAAGACGATGCCAAACCACTCATTTATTATATTTTTATATTATATAAATAATATATTTTTTTGTCTTTAGTGATTCATATAAAATACTTATGGCGGGGTGATCTGGGAGGTCTTAAAGGCATACATCTCGTTTGAGTTAATCTCCTAACTTCGGTTCTACGATTGCTACTACTACTACGATTACTTAGGCGGGTAGCAATGTTCTAGGTGGGCTCGCCCTGCGGGCCCTTGGGCTCGCGCGCTACGCCGTCTCTGGGACGCTCCGCACCTTTGGTGCTACACGGAGCTCAGCCTGCGGCCTCGTGGGGGGACGTTCGCCCTTAAGCCTGCGGCCCTCGGTCGAACTAAAATATTAAAGTTTGTTGTCCGATATTTTCTGAATTTGACCGATTTTTTTAAATTCGATTTCAGATTCCGACTCGGGGGCCCCAAAAACTGCCTGATACCGAATTTCAGCCCCCTCGGACCAATATGAAATTTTCTCTATACAAATCTTGTTTTTCCGATATTTTCCGAATTTGACCGAATTTTCGGACACCGACTCCAGATTCATATTTGTGAGCCCCAAATGCCCCCCGATATCGAGTTTCAGCCCCCTAGCACCAACTTGAAATTTAGAAAAAAAAGTCGCCATTTCGATTTTTTTTCACGACTGTACTCGGGTGGAGGCCCCCTATGACATTTGGTCGAGCACTTCCCACCTGAGCCAACCGTTTACGAGATACTGGCCTCTTAAAAAAATTCCCATACATTTTTTTTTTATGATAGAAAAAAAACTTTTTTGGAATCAGGGGGCCCAAAGCCCCCTACATACCAAATTTCAGCTCGCTACGACCATTTTGAAATTTCGACGCCTATTAACCACCCTTAGATAGCGAAGGATTATCGTAGTATAGTTAAAACGACATTACTGCAATAGTGCAATGCTCAGATTGTTTTTAGCACGAATAATATTTTCGAAGTAAAACATAGATCGATCGGAATTATCCGGTAATTTTGTAAATTCATTGTCACTCTTTTAGTACTTTATCAAAGTTTGACATGCTTTCATATTAATATATGATACCATATATTACCTGAAAAAATATACTATAGCCACCAAAAGATTTCCTTTTGCAACCTTTAATTCCAGTTACCATGATGCAATTATAAGTATGTAATTTTTTAAATAATCAGAAAAGATACCATTAAGCAGTGTCAAAAATGCTGACAGTTTTCAATTATATTAATAAGATTTCAAATTTAAAGGTTTTATCCTGCCCTAACATAACATTATTTTTTTATACTAACGGATTATATAACTTTAATATTTTTTTCCGTTAGTTTCTTTGGTGACGCGCATGTGACGCGTAAGAAAGTTTAGCGAATAAAATATTTAATTATTTGAAGTGAATAGTGTTAATTTAAAGAAAAGTATAAACTACTAATAACTACCATTTTATTTGAAAACTACTAATTATTACAATTTTTTGTGACTGGCAATATTAGAAAGGGACACACTACCCATCTGCGAGCTGTCTCTGTCTTCCCGTGACCCCTTCACCCGTAAAATATACTTTATGTATCTATACTAAGATTTAATTTTGTGTGAACACTTATTCTGAGTTCGCACTCCTGTTGTCTTACAATATAAGCTCCTTGAGTCTAGGTCTAGGATCTCTTTCTTCCATTCGGGAACTCGTATGTTTTGCCCAGCCACGTTTTATACAGCTACGTTTATCGAGTCCATGTTGACTTGGAAAACACTACTAGGCAAAACATTGCCAAGCAATGATTGTTCAGGGCAGTTTTTCGGAGCTAATTTTGTACAGTTTCGAAGCTTATATTTCCCTGTAATGTACGGCCGCGTTTTCCGAGTCCATTGGCTTCGAAAAGCTGCTCTGTACATTTTGTTGCTCAGCCTTGTTTTGCCCAGCCGTGTTTTGTACGGCCGAGTACACAGGAACACGTGGCTGTACAAACATGGGCGAGTAAAACTTGGCGACAGGTTTACTTGAAGCCATTTTTGCTCAGTTGTGTACGCTGTGTAGTAAGAATACATTTATGAATAGCAGTTCTACAAAAATAATGTGATTAGAAACCATGTGTAAACTCAACAATATTAAGTTCATTCTTTAGCCTAATATGAGTAAAGAATTATAAATAAAATAGGGAACTTCTTACTCTTTTTCCGCTCCAGACCTTCCGATCCGATCCGATTTATCGGAAGAAATCGGATAATGTGTAGTGTTTTAGGTCCTAACTATTGCACTACACCTTATCCGATTTTCTAACAATTACGCTACATAAGTAGGATCGGATCGGGTAGGATCGGAAGGTCTGGAACGGGTTAGAGAATAATTAAAATGAGCGCCAAAATATTTCTTGACTATAGAAAAATGATTCTATAATATAGATACGGACAATCCAGCTTTCAAGCGGATAATGTAATGATAGACATCATAGTGTTAGATAGTATTTTATTTTATTTTATAGTTGTTTCACTAAGTAAATGTTATATCTACAAGCCTTTTTTTTTAAATAATATCAATACAATAGCGATTTAATCAAATTTTAAATTGTCGTAGTTCTTTAATATCGAATCTAACGCTGTAGTTCATCGTTGTTTATGCAATCGTACCAACATTAGAAGAAAATATTATGCCAACATATAGAGTATTGTACGGCTACAAGCTGCGTTCACAATTATTTATTCTATTTATTGTTTTCTTAAATTATGTACAATTTATCTCACCATGGAAACTAATGTGAAGTCTTCGTTATTGATAAAATCCGACGATTTCATTATTATAATATTTTTTACTGTATTTTCATAAGCATAGAGTAACGTCATCTTGTGATGAGGTCACGTGACGGCACGTGAAGGAACATAGACAAGGCATCCATTCGTCAGTTTTCAGGCGGACAGGATAGCGCAGTTTAGTGTTTTATTGAGCGGTCTGCCTGTGCACTCAAAATGAGTAAATTGAACATAGCTCAGGCAACGAAGGAGCATGTTTTGGCAGTGTCCAGGGACTTCATATCCCAACCCCGTCTGAGTAAGTAAATTATTTATCCAGAAATCTGATTCGTCTTGGAACGTCATTGACTTGGTAACGTCAATTATTGATTTTACTACACCTTCCCTTAGTATTTTGGTATTTGCTATGTCAGAACAGCTATGAAAACATCCCAATTTATCCTATATATCATGTATTTAAGTCCAGAAGTGGTTTCTAATTAGAGATTTGACAACCTTGGAAGCCTTATCTATGTAATTCGGATAAATCTTGAATCTTGCTAATACTGCTTTATATTTACTTGTTAAACATAATTTTTAGCTTTTCAAGATCTTATTCAGATCAAATCATAATAATTCTAGTTGCTTTATTCCTTAATTAGTTGTAATAACTCAAATTGTTAAGAGTTCTTTATGTAGACGTTAGTAAGTGCTAATTTTGATTAGCATGCTCAATTTGACAGCGCTCCTTGATCATATGACTGGTCTACTTTTTGAATGGAACTTATCAAATAGTTGTATTGTATTCAATGTGAATATGTTACACTGAATATATTTTTCAACTAATGTTACATGATCTTTACTGTAAGCCATCTGCACAGTGTTTTTGGATAGGTTACCTATTATAATGATCCTGTAGGATTCTACACATAATGTTTTTGATGAGCATCAGCTGATGGGCATACACAAATGACCACACCCTTTATGTGTAATACTGTAGAATGTTACACCAAATTGCGCCAAATTATAATGTGATAGAGATTTTTATCTTAAAGTGTAGGTCTTTTGGTCATGTGATTACGATTTGGCATAATGTGAACTTCAAATTTTTAATTTAAATATTAAATTCCTAGCAGTAATAGTGATAAACAGCAAGTATTAAACAGTTAAAATGTAAAATTAATTTGGGTTCAGCTCCTTAATTTCATGCTATGCTTCTAAAAGTCAAAACTTTATTAGACAAATGTTGACTAATACATGCTAACTGGTATACTACATAAAAATCAAATCCATGACAATGGAAACTTTCTGATTGTGACAAAGACAATGATGTTTAGTTGATTTCTTGAATCTTGCATAGTTAATGCATTTAAGTGTTAAATACTGGCAAGAAAGAGTAATGAATCTGTTTTGTTATGATATCTTTGGTCCTCTTAATTGTGACATGACCATGATGAAGTTTTTCAATCTTAAAAAAATGCATACACAGCACTGGCAGATGCTAAGGATCAAATAATAAGGCTGTATGGGAGGCTGCCGGAACAGTAACCATTGGCACAAATTGGGAATTGGGCTAATTTAACGCAACCATGCGATCTACAGCCCTCCTGTCTCCAGCCGGGCGTCCCTACACCAAATTTAGGATAGCTCTACTATTTCAATACTATAACCACTTGCTTCATTCAGATTAACTCTATTTATATAATAAAATAAAACCATTGCTTGCCAGCGCTACCAAAAGCAATTGTGCAAAGCAGTAGTTATCAGTGCTTGCTCTGTGTTAAGATAGCATGTATCTGCTTTGATTCACAGTCCTAAGAAATAAGACATTTCAAAATGCTTACATAATTTGTATGATTATACAGCTTACAAGACGGTGTCGGGAGTCAACGGTCCCCTGGTTATCCTCGACGAGGTCAAGTTCCCCAAGTTCTCAGAGATTGTGCAGCTGAGACTTGCTGATGGCACCCTCCGTTCCGGTCAGGTAAATATCCTATGACTGTATTATAGCGTCATACACCAGTGTGTCACAGTGGTGTGGCATGAAACAAAATTCTCGGCAAGCCTGATTTGGCTTTCCTTTTTCAAAATACTATCTTAGTATCCTGTTTTGTCGAACAAATCAGGCTTGGAGTCACAACAGTTTGCCTTTTCGCAGAGGAAACAGATCAGCCTTTGTTTATATTTACCGTCCATATAGCAACATAAAAATTCGATTCAGAATAACTCCCCAAGCATAGAGTATTTTAGCACGATTCTGTATCTTAGAGAAAAATAAGCCAACTCTGTTCTGGGAATTCTTTGATGTCACACAAGTAATGGTGAAGTTATAATCGAGGTAATCGCTACATAGCACATTTAATGCGGGAGGAGACGAATTGGTTTACATTTAGTCCCCACAAATAACAAAGAAATTAAAGTGGTCCCTGATCAAAGATTGGTTGTGAACTGAGCTAGTCAAACCCGCTGTATAACCAAAAGGTCATATGTCCAGGTGCTGGAGGTCAGCGGCTCCAAGGCCGTTGTCCAGGTGTTCGAAGGCACATCGGGCATTGACGCTAAGAACACCCTTTGCGAGTTCACCGGTGACATTCTGCGTACGCCCGTGTCTGAGGACATGTTGGGTAAGTCTTTATTTAACCATTGATACAAAGATCAAAGCACAAACATTTTGGGAACTCAAGAAGGAAACAGATTTAAAAGGAGTACGCAAATTGATAAGCATTATATAGTTTAAAAGAATCCTTTGATTGTTAATGTTAAATAATATATTAGGTACTTCATAATTTATATTTTTTTTTAAATTAAATTATGATCAAGTATTCCGTGCCTGAAACAAGTAATAACCATTGGAACAAGTCATGTTTTTGTCTACCTAACTATGTAGGTACACAGTTTTGCAATAAATTATTCTTATAATGAAATAATTATTCTTATTCCAAGATTTAGGATGTACTTTCAGCTCTATAAGGAAATAATAGTCATCTAGAGAAACAATATTTAATAAATTTTTAATTCTCCAGGTCGTGTATTCAACGGCTCCGGAAAGCCCATCGACAAGGGACCCCCCATCCTGGCTGAGGACTTCTTAGACATCCAGGGTCAGCCCATCAACCCCTGGTCCCGTATCTACCCTGAGGAGATGATCCAGACTGGTAGGTTCACATCTTTGTCATAATTTTATGAAACATGTAATGTCTCATTTTTTTAATGTGGGTACACCATAATTTTATTTAAACCATGAATACAAAGATCAAAGCTTAGCCCGGTTTACCGGGTTCAATACCCGGTCCCTTCCACCAGGTAGCTCCTTTTTCGATTTTTCTTTAAGCTTTGATCTTTGTATTCATGGTTCACATCTTTGTCGTTTAAACTGTTGTGGATAGTTTTTAAGCATTTAAAATGACAACACTTGTTCAATATTCTTCTTTAGTCGGTCCCTAATTCCTGCGGATCACAAGGTATCGTATTCTTGATCAGGTGTCTCCATCGGTCTCGACTCGATCCATTGTTGCTCTCACAGCTTAGTGGAATATCTTTGAGGGAGTGGTTTCTCTAACCTGGTCAGTCCATCTAGTTGGCGAGCGGCCGCGGCCTCTCTTGCCTTCCACTCCGCCAATCTCGACCAGTTTCTCGAGGCTCTCAGCTCCTCTTCGCATCCCATGTCCAAAGTATGAAAGCAACCCGTTGTCAGCAGATAGTAGATAGACGAGGTTCAATATTACCGGGTACTAGGTTTTACTTTCAACAAATTGAAATTTAAACTTTGTCCCATATCACATTGTTGTAGAGAAGGAAAGTGACAACCTGAAGATATTATATAGTTTTCAAATGTATAACTAAAAGCAGTATTTTGTACTAGATTTAGGCCATCCATGTCATTTTCAACCATACTCGTTAAAACTGAATTTTTAAATCTTCTAAAGAGTGACACAGAAAAAACTTATAATATTCAGAAAGTTATATGTCACTTTAAGCAAAAATCAGGTAAACATATGTGATTTGTTAAAGCTATTAATATAGTACGACAAGTAAACATTAAAAAGTGGCAATACTCATTGGCGTATTTAGGGAGGTGGCTGGGTGGGCCGTGCTCACCTCAATATGGTCTAGTGCCCACCCCAGGATTTTGGGTAACCCATAGAAATTCACGAGTTCATCTCATAGGCCATGGCCAGGCCCCACCCAGGCCCCGCCTGAAAAATAATCTTAGATACGCCAATGGCAATACTGTAATTCTAATCAATCTAAGAAAACGAGACTACAGTATTGCCAATTATTAATTTCTGCATTTGCCGGACTATACAAATTAACAACTAGATTATTTATTTATTTAATCTTTATTGCACAAAAGAAAACTTATCGTACAAAAGGCGGACTTAATGCCATGAGGCATTCTCTACCAGTCAACCTTAGGGCAAAGCGGAAAAATTGTAGGCGGTGCAACTAACTTACACATAAGTAACACAACATAATTATAATACCTATACATGATTTTGCTATACATGTAAATATATACATACATCTAATATAATATAAACATATATAATATAAATAAATATATACAGCGATGAAACATACTAAGCAGATAGACTACGAGACTTCATTTCTGCCAGCAAAGAAGCTGCACACAGACTTTTTAAACGCTAGCTTACTCGGTGCCTGTTTAATTGAGAGAGGAAGACCGTTCCAGAGGCGAGCCACTTGAATAGCCGCGTCCACACTGGGTGAGCCGCCTCGCGCGGCAATTGCCGCGCGAGGCGGCGCGGTCTGTGTGTACGCGCCTCGCCCGCGGCGCCCGCACGCTTTGCCTCGGCCGAGCGCTGCCGCGGCCGAGCCGCGCGCTGTCGGTTTTTGTCCGTGCTCAAAGGTGCCTCGGTCGTTTGCCGCGCGCAGTGTGGACGTACACGTTTTTGCTTCGGTCAAATTATGACAGATGAAAACAAAATGGCGTGCGACACTTACGTATTACGCGAAACGGAATAACCGTAACTACATATTATGTGCTATTTGTTAGATTTAAACTTAAAAATATATGGAATTAGCTTTTTCAGGAAAATTCTTTGTATGAACGTAGCAACAAGTCAAAAGTCAAAAGCTGATTGCGTGCGGCGGCGCCATATTGTTTTATCTGTCAAATGGGCGAACAAGACGGCTCGGGCTTGCCGCGCGCGGCATTCGGTGAGCGTAATTTCATCCAATGCCCGAGGCATGCGCCGAATGCCGCGCGCGGCAATTGCCTCGCGAGGCCGCTCGCCCTGTGTGGACCCGGCTAATTGAGAATGAATTGGACATGAATTATCCACTAGGTTGATTAAAATAGTTCCAGAACATGTATTTCCATGAACCTTCCAGGTATCTCCGCCATCGACGTGATGAACTCCATCGCCCGTGGGCAGAAGATCCCCATATTCTCGGCCGCCGGTCTGCCCCACAACGAAATCGCCGCCCAGATCTGTCGGCAAGCCGGTCTCGTCAAGGTAGGCTCTCCTTGCTTATTCTCTGACCAGGGCAACGGGTAATGTAAAACTACGGTAGCCACTTCCGAATTTTTCTTAATAAAATTATAAAATAAAAATAAAAAAGCCTTTATTTCTTAGTAAGGTGAGAAACATTACTTCAAATATAGACAATAAATGCTAAAGTACAGAACTAAGTTTAGAAACTTTTTATGATTGACTAAATTGATATATTACTATTAAATTTTTAAAATCTAAATAATTAATTTTAACACCGCACTAGAACCCTCTATAAGGTAAAGGCCTCCTCTAGAGATCTCCATAAATTTCTGTCCTGTGCCCTCCATATCCAGTTAGGACCTGCTAACTGGACAATATCATCTGCCCAGCGTGTCATATGCCGAATTTTTCTTATATCTTCATAATTAAATACATTTTAAATAATTGCCGGAGTCTAAGAACGAGAAATATACCTTTCGGGTTTATGCCTCTTGTTGGTTTCTTGTCAGTTGCCATTGAGACTTGGGCTCTCTTGTTCGCTTACCATCATGCGAAGTGGAGCCACTATGTTGAGGCGTTATAAAAAAAAAATACCTCTCACTTGCTTTTATACAGTTGAGATTTGAGGCTGTCCGATTTCAATCAAACTGCTTATTGTGGTTAAAGATACTAAATCTTTCACATTACTTTATAGACGTTTTTCCCGATAGTATATTTGTATCGGGCGCTTGTGCTTCGGTTCTTTGTTACATATTTTGAACAATGAAATTAGGTTGACAATATTTATTTTATTATATGTTACTTGTACTGTTTACTTGTAAAAAGAGTAAATTAAACATGCCCAAATATGAGGTTTGTCATGCATTATCTGATTACTGTAAAAACGGTAAAAAAACACCGAGTACGCATTCTCGGGAAGGAGATAATAAATAGAAATATGTAGACTTTTGACTTGACCATACATGGCAAAGTTACACCGATTTCTCCATCCAATAGACAATAATAACACCATTTTATTAATCCAGCAAACCGGAAAGTCCGTCATCGACGAGCACGAGGACAACTTCGCCATCGTGTTCGCCGCTATGGGTGTCAACATGGAGACCGCCCGGTTCTTCAAGCAGGATTTCGAGGAGAACGGCTCCATGGAGAATGTGTGCCTGTTCTTGAACTTGGCCAACGACCCGACCATCGAGAGAATCATCACTCCCCGTCTCGCTTTGACCGCTGCTGAGTTCTTGGCCTACCAGTGCGAGGTGAGTCTTTAAGGCTTATGTAGAAAAATGTGTGCATTTCTTCTTCAACCCAATGACCTGAACCTGACCATTTGATCAGCATCACTCTTCGCCTTGCTGCATGCTGAGGTGAATTAGTTTTTAAGTAGGACTTTGAGTATGGCTCCATGGAGAATGTGTGTCTGTTCTTGAACCTGGCCAACGACCCGACCATCGAGAGAATCATCACTCCCCGTCTCGCTTTGACCGCTGCTGAGTTCTTGGCCTACCAGTGCGAGGTGAGTCTTCGAGAAGTATATAGAAAATGTGTTCTTCTACCTAAAGGGCCGTTCATTAACTACGTAACAGTTCATTAGGGTGGGTTCGTAATATTTCCACACTATCCGAGTGAAAATTATCTTCATCATCATATCAGCCGATAGACGTCCACTGCTGGACAAAAGTCTCCCCCAAACTTCTCCACACCGATCGGTCTTGCGCCGCCCTCATTTCCTACCCGCGATCCTTACCAGGTCGTCAGTCCACCTTGTTGGGGGCCTTCCCACGCTGCGCCACTTGTCCCGATAATATCTTGTTTCCCACAAATTGAATAGAATGGAGTAAAAAAAGCTTTATGCAACATAACACGTCATTACAATTTTTTCAATATTAGGTAAGGTAAAAGTCATAACAATTTTTTCAATATTAGGTAAGGTAAAGGCAATGTATAGGAGATGTGCATCTGAAATGGTCTCCACTCAACAATGCTGCACTCACAACTCAATATTGGCTTTGCTAGACATAGCAATGCCCACGGCGCTGGTTTTCTGTGGAGCCAGGACGGTTTAGAGTTTATGGTTTGAATATCACACATGTTGGACTCGAAGACGTTGCACCAATGTCACTTGCGACAGTCAAAATTCGAAGTTATAATAACTTCCTCACAAAAGGAATCATTAAATTGTTAAAATGTTCTCCGGATATATCCCCTCTCATATGAATCTGCTGGTTGTCCACAGAAACACGTGTTGGTTATCCTGACCGACATGTCTTCGTACGCTGAGGCGCTGCGTGAGGTGTCCGCCGCAAGAGAGGAGGTGCCCGGCCGACGTGGTTTCCCAGGTCAGGACTGTCCACGAAATAAAGTGGTCGACATTTATTAAAAAAAAAAAAAGCAACTGACATCTGTCACTTCGGTAGATGGCGGGAAAATTAAGGTTTGTTTTGGGGCTATTTTTATACATAGTTTTTATCTCTCTGGATATCCGTAAAAAAATTGTGTTTACCTACAGCCAGAATACTGGTCTAACGCAAGGAAAGTTAGCCAAATTATTAGATGTTCCAAAATCAACCGTGCAAGGTATTGGCTAATTATCAGTTGAGGTTGTCTGTTTCGAGAAAAAGTGGTTCGAATAGAAAATGCGGTCCTGTTAATAAATTCAAGACGATAAAAATCGAGCGTTTGATATGTCAGAAAATAACCCGATCATGTATAGATTACATTTGAATCACCTTTTGAAGTCGGTGCCAAACCGCTCAATTATTACTATGAAAACAGATGCCGCGCAAGTTTACGTGAGGTTTGCCACCGACTAAATGTAATATGTACATAATCGGGTTATTTTTGGCTTTTCAGTTTTTTTTAAACGGTTTTTTTTGTTAAAATTTTATATTTTATTTTTTTGCTTTTTAGTGATTCAAATATAATCACTTTTTCACAAAAAAATAACCGACTTCAATGAGCGAAATTGAACATACAATAACACATATATATTTTCTCGTGGGTGTCTTTGTCAGCACCAGCTTTCAAATAAAAAAAGAATCATCAAAATCGGTTCACCCAGTCGAAAGTTCTGAGGAAACAAACATAAACAAACATACAGTCGAATTGAGAATCCTCCTCCTTTTTAGGGTTCCGTACCCAAAGGGTAAAAACGGGACCCTATTACTGAGACTTCGCTGTCCGTCCGTCCGTCCGTCTGTCACCAGGCTGTATCTCAAGAACGGTGATAGCTAGACAGTTGAAATTTTCACAGATGATGTATTTCTGTTGCCGCTATAACAACAAATACTAAAAATAAAATAAAATAAATATTTAAGGGGGGCTCCCATACAACAAAGGGATTGGTTGCGTTAACTTTGCACCTCATTTGTATGGAGCGCTATACATACCAGGTACAAACTTAACTTAACCACTTAAGGATGGAAAGTGTTTGTACGGAACCCTTGGTGCGCGAGTCCGACTCGCACTTGACCGTTTTTTTTGAAATCGGTTAAAAACCGTATTAATCCCAGATAGCCCGACCAGGTGCCATAACACCGCTAATTTTTTTTCAATAAATCTCTAATGCTTGTTGCGATTTCAGATATCGCAAAATTTACCCAGGTTCCAAAAAGTTCGTTTAGGTGAATGTGGGTTGAAATGTGATATCTTCTGTCCCCAGGTTACATGTACACCGATTTGGCCACCATCTACGAGCGCGCCGGGCGTGTAGAAGGCCGCAACGGATCCATCACACAGATCCCCATCCTGACTATGCCTAACGACGACATCACCCATCCTATCCCCGATTTGACCGGTTACATCACTGAGGGACAGGTGAGTCGAGTTATAAACACTTTTTAACAAAAAATAACCGACATCGGTCGACGTCTACAAGCTTTTCATCAAAGTCATCGAAGGTCGCATTGCTGGGCAACTCGATCAACACCAACCTCCTGAACAAGCTGGCTTCCGTCCCGGGTTCTCTACAACTGACCACCTCCACACTATCAATCAAATTATCGAAAAGTGCAACGAATTCCAACCTCCACTATACATAGCGTTTGTAGATTATTCGAAGGCTTTCGACAGTATAACCCATCTTGCAATAGAGACTGCACTTAAGAACCAAAATGTCGAGCCTACTTACATCAGCCTGATCCGAAATATATATCAAAATAGTACAGCAGACATAAAACTCCAGCTTTCCGGCCAGTCGTTTGCAATACAAAAAGGCGTGAAACAGGGCGGTCCGCTGTCTCCGAAGTTATTTACCAACACTCTGGAAGAAATCTTCAGGTTCCTAGACGTTGTTTGGCGGGAGAAGGGTATAGTCGTGGGGGATAGGAGATTATCAAATCTTCGTTTCCCCGACGACATTCTTCTTTTTTCTTCAACATCAATAGAACTCCAGCAGATGCTCCAAGAATTAAGTATGGCGAGCCTTCAAGTTGGACTTCAAATGAACCGCCTGAAGACTCAAATTATGACCAACGGTACCCGACGAACTGCGAACCTACTCCGTTTTTAAACGTCAGTTGAAAATTGAAGTGATGATCATTTGATAAATCCCTTAGGTTTTATAATCTATAGTGTAGCGAACACGCTACAGTACTCTGCGTATATCCACTCGTAGTTTCAATATGGAATCATAATATGAGGTCTGGTTTAACCACTGAAATCCTACTTGACAATCAGTTAAACTAACAGTGTCATCAAATACGATAAATATCATAAAAATTGTTATTTCATTGTTGTGCTATATTGCAATTGGCAAGATTTTAACTTGAAATTTCGCCAAATAATGAAACTCGAGTCCTTTGAACATTGGCAAGAAGCCAGTTTAATAAAACTGCAAGCTTGTTCGGAACAGACTAACGTTTATTCGTTCAAAACTGACACTATACAACAAGTACATCACTCAAGAGATGGCGCCACTAGTAACATATAATAATCTGCTTAGTTTTCGGTTGGTACGAAACATTTGATAGCATGTTTACATTCGAAACCAAATGAGTACTCGCTCCTGAGTCAACGTAAAAATCGTTTTGACTAAATTCACTGGTCAGGAAAACTGCGCTAAATGCATTCACTTTCGCTTTGTTCTCTTCAGGACACTGGTTTTTAAAATGCCCATATTGTTTACATCTATAACAACGAACGGTTTTTGCTGACTTGACATTTCCACTGACAGATGGCTGCAACTGCGTTTCGTTACCTCCATTTTTGTCACGAGTCTTTGAATATGACTTCTGATTACCGCCATTTCTTTTTTGCGAATTTCTAGCGATAAATGCACTGTCAGGTTTAACCTCAAAATCTGTACTCATATCTAACAGCTTTGTTTTGATAGCGTCTGCACTCATACTCATTCCTGAGTGTTCAATGGCCATGATCATCGGACTAAACTTTTCTGGGAGACCCGCCAAAAGTAGAGAACCGACCCACTCATCATTAATCTCGAAACCTGTGCCCTTTAATTTCTGTGCCGTTTCCACTAACTGCGTCACGTATGCCGTCATAGACTCACTTGTCTCTAAGCGGATAGAAATTAAATTCCGTAATAAGCTAATTCTGCGCGTATAACCTGAGTCGTCGAACAAAGACTTTAGCTTATTCCACGTATTTCGCACTGTTGTTTCGCCTTTAATGTGAACATAAAGGGATGGGTCCACGGTCAGTATCATCTTTGCTCTGGCTTTTCTGTCGTTTGATTCATCTAGTACTGCCTGACTAGACAAGTCGACGCCTTCCAGGATGAGAAAATTTTCCACGGCGAACGCCCAATCGTCGTAATTCTCTCGCCCCTTCAGTTTAGGAACGTTCACTGCGTAATTTCCTGCCATTATAAACACTGTGCACTACTATTAAACTTTGAAAACTAATTAATTGCAAGGACTGGGTCCATAACCTAATAAAACTGCAAGCTTGTTCGGAACAGACTAACGTTTATTCGTTCAAAACTGACACTATACAACAAGTACATCACTCAAGAGATGGCGCCACTAGTAACATAGACAATAACTATTTTGTTATATTATCTTATTATAACACAGTTAACATAACGCATCCAGTTACTCAATAAATTTACGCCATTCTTCATGATTGCGAGGTTGCAAATCGTGGAGGAAATAAGTTGTTTACCTTCGCGAGTGGCATTGCCAATATTGCAATCTTATTCTATCATGAGTATGATATGTTTTGACGTGGTAACGTCTTTTAAATCAATGAACGCCGGCTGCACGCACGATAAAGCATGACTCCTTGTCACGTTCCGCCTGAGCCGAGCGTGAAAGCGAGAGCGCGGAACAAGCGATAGAGAGGCACGATCGGCCTAAGCGTTCAGTTTGTGACGCATCCATCTCTCTTCTACTCCATCGGCCGGCATTCAATTAAAAAAAATATGCAATTTATCATCATTGTTTTCTTATGTCGTTATCACGTAAAATTATCGTCCGTAAACCGACTTTACACACAACCAATAATTTTTCTAAATTGCGGAGTATTGAATATTAACAACGTATTCCAGATCTACGTAGACCGTCAGCTGCACAACAGGCAGATCTATCCTCCAGTCAACGTGCTGCCCTCTCTCTCCCGTCTGATGAAGTCCGCCATCGGCGAGGGCATGACCCGCCGCGACCACTCCGACGTCTCCAACCAGCTGGTAAGTTGTATAAACGTCTGTTACCGCTAACGCCAGGTTTTTACGGCACGTTTTTGAACGTTAAGAGGCCTTAAGCTGGACTTTCATGGCTAGCGGCCGATGCGACAGTCACGCGCGTCGGCCGCGCGCGTCAGCCGCGCGCGACTGACGCGCGCGGCCGACGCGTCCGGTTCAACTTTCGTGGGTCGCGGCCGATGCGACAGTCGCGCGCGGCCGCTGGCACTCCGCGCCATATTGATGTGTCCGTCCAGTGCAGTTGTGTGTGATCTGTATGGCTTCTAAAAAGATATCTTGCTAGCAATGCTAGAAGAAGAAGAAGAGGATGACGATTTGCTATTGCTATATTATTACAAGCAAAGAAGTTCAATATTTCTCCCCACGCTGTCCCTCTTATAAGAATTTCTATAGTCCGGTAAACTAAGATCATATAAAAAAAGGCGCTGCGCAACCAAATTAATAAGAATTTCTTCTTCTATGCTAGAAAATGTTACAATATTCGCCATTTTTACCGCGCGTCACGCGTCAGTAAAAGACCGACCGAACACGGCCGCGCGCGGCTCGCGACTGTCGCTACTGACGCGAGCCGCGCGCGGCTCGAGCCGCTAGCCTCGAAAGTGGCCCCATATAGTTTCATAGTAACTATTACTGACGCGAGGCCAGGCGACTGTCGCTGAGCGTCAGCCGCGCGCGACTGTCGCATCGGCCGCTACCCATGAAAGTCCAGCTTTAGGGATGGGGGTAAGGGGGTGGGGGGGGGGTCATACCAAACGTGACAGTACATGTTAAAGGTATAGCAAAAAAGCGTGATATAGGGGGGGGGAGGGGTTCAAAAAGTCGACATTTTGCGTGACGTAATATGTGGACGACCACTTATTCCTTTTAAAATGCTGATTGTTTTAGACATTTTTCTCTGTGATCAAACATGTTTCTTAACATATTATTGATCTAACTACCTAGAACAGGGCTATTGGGATTTATTGGTATATATTTAAAACATACATTATGAATTTTTCATTGATATTTTTTGTTTCAAAAACTACTCGAAATTGTCAAAGTTCACGCGAAAATTAATTTTTTCAACTTATTTTCGACTGCACGCAATGAAAGCATGAAATAGGTATGTAACTACCTAGAACTCAGGGAAAAGTATTATTCACTTCAAAAAGTTGGTTGAACTTACCAATATATATTTTTTGACTTTTTTTTTTGGAAATTCATCCATATCGTGTTAGTAACATACATAATAAACCTTATAACTAATGTTAGTAACATAAAAATATCAAAACAAACCTTAACTAACTTAACCTAGGTGACAAATGCAAGGCATTCCATCCTTGCAAGAAAGGGCCTTCTACTCTATCCGCTACTATTGCTAGGAGGCTGTTAGCGCTGCCGCGATGAGATGATATAAGAAAAAAAAAATTAAAAGGACTGTTATATGAAAGCGAAAAGTTGAAAATGTTATGGTTCGAGCGGGATTCTAAGCCGCGTCTCCACTATTTCTCTCCGGGCCAAGCAAGGCGGGCGAACTTCCAATATTGTTAAACATACAAAAAAATGTCTATGATACATCAAAACCCACGGCAACGTTAAACGTCAGTTTGACAGCTAAGAGTTTTTGAAGCTGATTAGTTGCCGTGCTCATTGACCATAAATTTCGTTCAGAAACTGTTGTCTATGTAACTCATTGACGCTCATTTTATTTGTTCCACAGTACGCGTGCTACGCCATCGGCAAGGACGTGCAGGCCATGAAGGCCGTCGTCGGCGAGGAGGCGCTCACGCCCGATGACTTGCTGTACCTGGAGTTCTTGACCAAGTTCGAGAAGAACTTCATCACGCAGGTACTAAAAACTGCTCATTTTACATAACATATTTTTTTATACTACGACGGTGGCAAACAAGCATGCGGCCCGCCTGATGTTAAGCATTTACCGCCGCCTATGGACGCTTGCGATGCCAGGAGCATCACACGCGCGTTGCCGACCCTCTAAGAATCTATTTACTCCCCACTTGAAGAACCGCATACTGTAGCCCCCGGCGAAAGCCATTATTCCACATGCGGAGTGTTCGCGGTAGGAAATATGACATATTTTTAATGAGACATCAGTCATAAGATAAATGCGGCGATTGTCTATGGTCAATCAAAGGGGGTTGAAAATCCGATTTATTCGCTTATCCTTATATATCATAACATTCATTACACAATCTTAACTTGTCTCATATTTGCCCTAGTTATTTTAGAAACTAAAGCCGTTGTGATTTCTTTCTTTATTTAAATCTGCGAAATATCTATTAAAAGCTTATAGCTCAAGTAGCTCTTTATTATATCGGTAGCTCTCTCAGACTTTCGTATAATAACCATACTGCTTTCTCCTAGAAAGAGAAGTTTATTTATCAGCGTTTTGTTATTTTAAATTTGCTATCAAGAAGTCTATTAATAACTTTTATAACTTTCACAGGGTAACTACGAGAACCGCACAGTATTCGAGTCCCTCGACATCGGCTGGCAGCTGCTGCGTATCTTCCCCAAGGAGATGCTCAAGCGTATCCCCGCCGCCACCCTCGCCGAGTTCTACCCCCGTGACTCGCGCCACTAAACACGCACCCCATCCCCGCGTGACCAGCCATTTTAAACTTGCTGTCAACTTGTCTATGGAACATCAAAAAGCGCGGGAGCGCTAAACGTCACTTTGACAGCTCTGAGGCGTTTTTTCAAACGGACAAATTGACGCTCTTGTTGATTATAAAGTGCGTTTAGTAATGCATACAATAATTACTATAAATAATTGTAACGAAGATAACGCTAGATGTCTGCAATTTTTTTTATTACAACCAAGTTAAAATGTCGCGTCACGTTATCTTGTAAGATAATATATTGTTTACTAGTAAGTTGTTAATAGTTTATGTAATGTGTATTACTTACCGTACGATCGAAACAAAATTATACATGTTGCTGTTTAAAGTTGTCTATGGTAAGGTTATAGCCATAACTTAATGTCGCTATATCTCCGTCTCGTGTACATATTCCAGAGTAGACGTAACTTGCAATATACTAAATATATTTTGAATAGACTTCTTTATTTATCCTTCGTTGGTGTTTCTGAACGACAAATAATTAAATATAAATTATGTGCACAAATAGCGGAAAAAATATTTAATGAAATATATTTAATCGAAATCAAATGTTACTATGCACTTTTGTGATATATTTCCGGCTTGATTATTATAGCATTTTGTGGAGTCACTGTTTGTATGTAAATAATACAACGATACCCTCTAACCGTGGTTACATTCCAATCGCTTGAGTAGCCATCGCCGGACCGGAGTTCAAATACTGCGAGTGAATTAGGATACTGTTGTTTTTGAATGGAAATAAAAGATTATAGAAGTTCATTGTTCTTTTATTTGGATCGTCAGAACTGAATTGTTTGTAAAACTGTACCTACTGATACAGAACACAATAGACAACGGTTTCATAGTGAAGAAGATGATGTTTCACTACCATGATCGTCATATATTGTAAATTGGATATACAAAGTAAATTGTATAAAAGATCAAACATAAAGCATAATTTGCCACTTGTACTGAAATAATGTTTTTTTTTCGTCCAACATTGCCTGTTTGAAGGCACGATTGCTTAGATAGTGCCTATTCGCTCTCGTGTTGAAACCGTCTTAATGAGTAGGAGAAATGTAGAGGGAAATCGCTGGTAACAGTGATAACATACGGGTGAAACTGAAATCCACGCTTAACCCCATAATGCCGAAATGGAAGAGACGGAATCAGTTTGCAGTATTGCTGGACACTCACGACCCAGCCACGACTTCGGTGGCAAGCGGCAGCGACGAGCAGCGGCCATAGGTGTGAGCGGAAGGTCCGAGCGCGGTGTCGCGCCCACTCGTATGGCTGACGCTACCGGTTGCCGTGTCGTGGCATCTCCGTAAGGCGGTTACAAATGAAAAAAAAACTACGGAGACGCTACGACTTTGCGCGACCAGCGACAGCGGTGAGCGTCGAGCGGCAAAAACAAAATCTTAATGATGTATGAAGCATGAATCACCGCGCGCGTTGCGGCTCTAGCGCCTTTGCCGAGCTTAGCTTACGGCGCGGGGCAAATGAAACAAATTCTCTTTTCTCAAACATGCAATGAAATTTCGTCATAACGTGCCTTATAACAGGTTTCGAAGTATCACGTTTCGGGCGGAACAACTCGAGAGAACTAGAGGAATTTCATACAAAATTGAAGGCCTAGGCCGGGAAGTAATTTTTTTTAAACATGGCGTCGGTGTACATAAGCCGGCTAAACAGCTGAATTATATTTTTTTGAGTGGCGTATTTTTTTATTTCATTGCGTCTGTTTGAGAAAAGCACTACACATGCCTTAGCCGTGAAAAGGGCTTGCCGGCTTCGTATCACTATCCGGCCTCCCTACAGTCAGCCGTCTTTACCTACTCACCCGGCAAGCTCTTCTTTCCTGGCGTCTGCAGTAATGTACTATTAGTATTTATGTCGTGGGCTCTCGATTAGATTAGAAGTCTCCTTGGCGGTTTTAGACAGGCCTCATAGGGGATGGTGGTATTCAAAAGATCACTAACGTAGAGTTATTCACTACATAATCAAACAAGTATCTTGGATAATGGCTTTTATTGATTATTTTTATACTAATTACAATTTCATATAAAGTGCAAAGTAAATGCTATGAAACATCCAAGTAAATGTCGGTCTCTACTCAGCCCTTCGATGTTAGTATCGTGTCGTTCCGTTCGCTCAAATATTGCACAACAAGAGAGCAAGAGAAATGGCATGATAATATGAATAATTTCCATATTAGGAGTAGATTCCTTTGTTAGGTACTTAATTTCGGTAAAAACGGTACTCCCCGCTCCAATATTAATCTCCTTAACATACTGGGAATTATAGAATAAATACTAATTACAAATAAGGTACTAATTAACCGGCAATCCCCACAATGGCTTCCGAAGCGAAGTATTTCACATCGACGTCTGGGTCTACGTTAAGTTTCTCCAATACCGGCTTCACCTGAGGCTGGATGACTGCGGGGTCCAGGAAAGGCGCCATCTTTTGCAATGTCTTGGCAACGTTGAACCTTACGTTGGCGACATTGTCGTCGGCCATCGACAGAACTGTAGGGAGGAGTACTCTGGTTGTGATATCCTTGCCGCAAACCTCAGAAAGTACGTTTATGCAGAATAGGTAAGTCATTCTGTGGAGGTAGTTCTGTTCGCGCGACATAGCGAGTACTTTTGGGATGACGTTAGTCTCAGCCCACGATGGACCGTATTGCTCAACGAGCTTCTTCAGATTCAAAGTGGCCGCCTCACGGATAGCATACACGTGGTCGATGAGCCAAGACATGCAGAGACCTGTCAGTTTCTCGTCGAAGAAGTCCTGTCCGAGTTGTCCGGCCAGAAGAGGCATGTGCTCGATGATCGCCAAGCGTACTCTCCATTTGGTATCTTCAGCCAAGTCCACGATAGCGGGAAGCAGAGATTGAACGAGCTGTTGGATTCCAATGACTTCGTTGACGCATTCGAGGTTAGAGATGATGTTGAGGCGGACTTCAGGGCACTCGTCTTTGAGTTGAGTTAGGAACAGCGGCAGGAGGTGTTCGATGGTGTTCTGGCGGCCGACGATGGGACTCAGGCCCATGATGACGGAGGCGAGCGCGGACTTGACGTGCTGGTTGGGGTCGCAGACCAGGTCCTTGATCTGGGGCAGGATCATCGTCATGATTATGTGCTCCTGGTGGGCCTTGTCCAGATTCATGCAGAAGTCCTTTACCTGTGAATGAAATTAATTATATTAATGCATAGGTTGTGAATGCAACTGGGGAACCATGTAATCCAAGTACTCTCTATGCAATGGTGGTAAAAATTGCTCTTTTACGGATCGCACGCGACTAATACCAAAGGATTGAGCCTATGTATTATCTATTATATAATTTCTATAGTAAATGGAGGGCGAGCCCCAAATAGATCAGTTTCATAAGGGTGGTGAATTAGTGAATGTCCCAGATCACAGGACAGGTGTTTGTGGCCCGATGCGATGGATGGGCCGAGTGCCATAAATATTAATTCAATAAAATTAGCTGAAAATTTGGCAAAATTAAAGGACAACTTTTATCTATCAGGATATGTAGGTTATAGAGCCAAGTTTAATTTTATCTACTCTCCCCCCCTCTCAGGGGTGAGCGTCACCCCCCCGCGCCCTCGAATGTGTCCCGGAGCGCGGTATTTTCCACTTTAAAAGAAAACCGTGTATGATACATACAAAGTGTATAAGAACGAAATAATCCTGAATAAATTTACTATAAACCTTTCATACATACAAAAGCGATATCACTTATAGAATCAGCGCAATCTGTTATCAAATACTAACGTTTTTAATTATTGATCTTTTTTTTCTGCTAAAAGGTTAGTTAATATTCGTACTAGTTAAACGGTGTTACTTTCAATACCATAGACTTCTTATATGTTTTTCTGTAATCCATATGTATTATGTATTGAACTATATTCTGTATTTTTTTTTACACTATTTTAGGAAATAAGGGGTGTGTCGGGAAATCGTCAAGTTTTGCTCATTTTCATAAATAACTTCAAAACCGTTTAATTTAGAATTATGAAATCCATACATTTGAGATGTTCATAATGTACCCTTTCATTTGATATGTCACACGATAAACTTTGCCAATTTTTTTCTAATTTAGCTGTCCTTTAATTTTGCCAAATTTTCCATACATTTCAATCTAATTTTCGTGAACTATATGCGATCTGAAGCTTTACTAATTATCGTCTGGTTTGTCTAAACTTTACACCTTGCCTCGGCCAGGAAGTGACGGCCTAGGGTGACGTAAGCACACTGACCTTCCCGGCGGCGGCCGCGCGCACCTCGGCCTCCGTGTCCTTGAGCAGCGCCTGGAAGATCTGCGCCAGGTCCGCGCGCGCCAGCTCCGGCCCCACCGCCTGCTGCAGCTCCACGAACCTGCAAATGTTACAATCATTCTAGGATTTTGGGGATAAGTAGTAGTTTAACTATTTCTGATACATATAATAATGGCGGTGACAACCAAAACTCACTTAAATTTCTATCACTGCTTTTCAAAATCTCGTATCTATCAAGTAAATTAATACTGAGATACGATTGTTTGAAGTAGGTATTTGTTACTTACTGAGTTTTGATTGTCAGCAGTTGATATATTCATATGGACCATCTAAATATAAGTTTCAATAATCTCTAATATTAAAGGCTGTCATCCAACAGTGTGTCAGCTAGTTGTGCATCATGGTTAAAAAAAAATCTTCGAAGGTGGTAGGATGAAACAACCAAAACAGACCGGGCTTTCACCGTTATGCTCCATCAAACTTTTCTAAATAAAACCTGTAAGACTTTTGGGAAAATAAGTGTCACCGAAAGAACTGTCAAAGCAAGGCTGCGTTTCCACCATTGCGAGGATGCGTAGCGAGAGCGAGGGATGTGTTTTTGTTAACCAATAGAATCAGTTATGCTGAGCGAGGATAAATAAATGAAGATATTCCATTGGTTGACAAAAACACATCCCTCGCTACGCATCCTGGCACATCTCTGGTGGAAACGCAGCCTAAATCGGGTTTTTTTGGTTTCATTCTGTGGATGAGAATGTATAAGAAAAAGCAAACAGGTACGGACTTGTCGGCGACCATGTAGCGCACGCGCCACGAGGTGTCGCCGGCGCGCGCGCGCACGGTGGGCATCACCAGCTGCTCCATGTCCTCGGGCGGCAGCAGCGCCGCCACGGCCGCGCACGCCTCCGCCGCCAGCAGCCGCACCGAGTCTTGCTCGTCCTGTCACATCACATTCAAGGCTGATTTAGACGAAGACAATTTTGAGACGCCTAAATTACGGCGCCTAGAAAACGCACCGTATAAACACTTTCCGCGCCATTTTTTCGCGGCATGCCAGCGCTGGCGCGGAATAGAACACGGGCCTATCTTTTGGCGCCAGTGACCCCCCCGCGTCTCTCGCTGCCACTAATGACTGGTACTGAAAAAAAGCACCGTGTAAACACGACTGGCGGCGAGATTTAGGCGGCTGAACATAGTCATTGTCTAAACGGTCGGAGGTGTGCTGTGCGGTAATCACTGGCGCCGTCATTTAAGGCTGATTTAGACGAAGACAATTTTGAGACGCCTAAATTACGGCGCCAGTGATTACCGCACAGCACACCTCCGACCGTTTGGACAATGACTATTTTCGGCCGCCTGAATCTCGGCGCCAGTGACCAGCAAGCCGTGTTTACACAGTGCTTTTTTTCAGTACCAGTCATTAGTGGCAGCGAGAGACGCGGAGGGGGGGTCACTGGCGCCAAGAAATAGGCCCGAGTTCTATTCCGCGCCAGCGCTGGCATGCCGCGAAAAAATGGCGCGGAAAGTGTTTATACGGTGCGTTTTCGAGGCGTCTCAAAATTGTCTTCGTCTAAATCAGCCTTTATATCATACTAGCTGACCCGGCGAACTTTGTACCGCCTGAAAGTCGATAAATGTAGAGAAAAAAATATTATAAAAAGTATCCTATGTCCTTCTCCTGGTTCTAAGCTACCTCCCCACCAATTTTCAGCCAAAGTTCAGCCGTTCTTGAGTTATAAATAGTGTGACTTTTTTTTATATATATAAGATTTGTAGTTATTATATGAAAAACAAGTAAAAAATAACAGAAATTAACTTAAACTAAATAGAAGTAACTAGCTAAAACCGATGTCCCCCAGATCATGGCCCTGCGGCAATGTACCCATGATGCCGGCTACATTCCCCCGCTGTATAGCAAAGCTAATCCTTTGGCCGAGGAATGAGCCGGCTCTGTAGTCCGAAGAAAGGTATTAAATGATATTAAATGGTTTTTGTTTATCGGGTCAATCAACTTTTTTCTGGTGCTTGTTGCCATGGTGATGTCCCCAGGGTTACTCTTTAAAACTACGATTTTCGGCGGCAATATTCAATCAAAATGTTGTAATTGCAGGGGTTAGGCCCATTCTTATTTAGAATATCTCTTGAAAATACCAATATTATAAACAATCAATTCTGCATTGTGACTGTATCAACGCTAAATAGCGACTGTATCGCGATAGCAGCGATGCAGAATCGCGTTTACGTGTGCGAGGTCATGTGACCAGCGACGAGCATTTTGCGACTGAATCGCTGCTACAAGTCGCCGTATGCTACCCTCCCTGTTTTTGAACTCACTCTTTTTGATATCGTTCAACCATCTGGGCTTGCGGTTTTCCAACTTGCTGCCGCCCGTCCGAGGTCTCCAGCGTAGCGCTCGCTGACTCCATCCGTCATCGTCACCGAAAACTTTTTTTTTTATACTACGACGGTGGCAAACAAGCATGCGGCCCGATGTTAAGCAGTTACCGCCGCCTATGAACGCTTGCAACGCCAGGAGCATCACGTGCGCGTTGCCGACCCTTTAACCCTTTGACCGCCAAAGACGGCAAATCACGTCATCGGGAATTCGTGCCACTGACGCCAACGACGCCTATTGACATCAAAAATTTCAATGGTCAAAAACATGCTAATTCAAACCACCATCTGTGTTTTTCAATCTCTGTTGATTTTGGAGCATTTTTTTTTTTTGGTTTGGCGTCAGTGGCACGGTGAATTGCTTTGCCGCTTGGCGCTCAAAGGGTTAAGAACCTATTTACTCCCCTCTTGAAGAACCGCATACTGTAGCCCGCGGGGAAAACCTCGGCAGGGAGCTCATTCCACATGCGAAGCGTTCGCGGTAGGAAGTTCGTCTGGAACCGGACAGTTCTCGACCATTTAGGCTCTAGCATGTGAGGATGAACACCCCATCTTCCCAAAGTACAGAAAAAAAAAAAAAAGGTTAACACCCTACGAAGTATATGGGCACAACTGACCTGTGCCAGGTTGACGAACATCGGGATGAGGTCGCTCTTGACGTACTCGACCTCGACGACGCGCGCGAACTCGCCCAGCTTGTAGGCGGCGGCGCGGCGCACCATCGGCGTGTCGTCCTGGCACAGCAGCCGGAAGTGCTGCCGGAGCTCCGCCTTCACCGGGGCGGACACGCGCCCGTAGCATACGCTGGAACATGATAAATCATTAACTTAAGGTTTATGAAAATATTCAATGACAAATACCCTACACAAAACAGAAAAAAATAGAAAAGACAACAATATTATTGAAAAATTGCCTGGTCCAACGATCATGAAACAGAGGCATTGAAGCCAGCTATCAAATAAACAAAAGCTTTAAACTGGTTTATATATATCGACTGCTACAACACAAATGTTGCGCAAATATACATCCCATCAAAAACATAAATGTAAAATGAGAGCCAAGTTCAATATCGCGTGCACTTCGCCGACAAAAGAATTGAGATCTGCAAGGGCGCCAAGTTCTTTGCCCTAAAATTTTTAGATACAAGGACATGCGACATACTCAATGCATTTATTTTACTTGGGGAGTAATTCAATATCAAGATTTGACTTGGCTAGTTTTCACAAACTAACTAAATTTTATAAAAGTAACATAGTCATAGTCATAGTTCATTATCAAGCTAACAGTATAAGTAACAAGACGTACACTAACTTGCGTACTTACCTTTACGAAAATAGGTTAATGATTTGATTGATTTTGATTTATAATATAAATTTATATTTTAAAACTAGCCAAGTCACGTCTTGATATTGAATTACACCCCAAGTAAAATAAATGCATTGAGTATGTCGCATGTCCTTGTATCTAAAAATTTTAGGGCAAAGAACTTGGCGCCCTTGCAGATCTCAATTCTTTTGTCGGCGAAGTGCACGCGATATTGAACTTGGCTCTCATTTTACATTTATGTTTTTGATGGGATATCATTACTTTTTGTACAGAAATTATTATGATGTGTAAATTACTTAATTATTATTTGTTAATTAGTTCTGTGTGCTATTCTAGTACATCTTTTGAAAGTTTTGAACAAACAAAGAATTTTCCAAAACGGTTAGTACGTATTGGATTTTTATGTGCATGTATGTGTAAGTGTGTGCGTGTGAGTGTATATGCTATTCTAGTATATCTTTCAAACAAAAAAAGAATTTTCCAAATCGGTTTATAAATGACAGAGTTCTGAGGCAACAACCATCAATAATAATAATAATAAAAAAACATAAAAAAATCACTGTTTTAGATTTTTATATGTATACACACACAATTACTAAGCTGGATGCCAAATTTCACCTTTCTAGGTCACCTGGAAGTGGGTTAGGTTTTTGATTACTAGTCAGTCAGTCAGTCAGTCAGTCAGTCAGTCAGTCAGTGATAAAAATACCGTTTTTTGGACTTTAATATCTCAATAACTATTTAACCTATATTAATGAAATTTGGGGTTCTACTTGTTCTAAAGGATCTTAATACATAAGCCAAATTTCATTTTTTTTATGTTAAATAGATTTGGAGTTATTGGGGGATCAAAAGTGGCTCCAAACGGTTCGTGTAATATAACACACGGCTGCTGCTCGCCAGTTCCTGCGGTGAACTTGGCTGGACACGCTGCCGCGTGTCTAGATCATAGGAATATGCATAAAAAAAAGTGGTACAGAGACAGGAGGCGGAATATAATGCTTAATTTAATTTCACGCGATGTGCGTAACGACGCAGTAGCGCGGGAATCTCGTAATATTTTGTATTTATATTTAACCTCTGTATGAATATTGATAAAAAGAAACAGACATTAGACAACAGAAAGACAGACTTAAATCTTACACCAAATTGTGCAATTCATTATTTTTTTCAGTTTCTGTTATTGTGTTATTTTTGGATATTAAACACTACATAATCACAAAATTCTTCCCGTTATATCATACCTGAACAATCCACAAGCCGAAGCTCTGGATGTGAACCAATCACCGCCAGCCAGGCGCTGCACTAGCGGCACAAAGTGCGCCTCCAGAGCCTGGGGAGTGTGGTGGGCGGCCACAGCTCGGAGGGAAGCCACAGCCTTGTCACGGACAACGGTCTCTTCTACGGTGGCCAGGGATTCCAGGGGAGGGAGCAGGCAGTGGGCAAACTCGCCGCCACCAACAAGGTTGATGAAGTTACCTGGAAAATATTTATAGCCATTATAATTTGAAGCAGTTTTCTTCTTAGTTATTACTAATACAATTAGGGTGCTCCCTCAAAGTATATGATATGAGTCTCATTTGTTTTTGTTACATTGCAGGTGAATCCTCACGGTCTCCTTATTTATTACTGGCACATTAACCCTTATTTTGGCATTGTCCACCACAAACAACAACATAACCTATGATCCTCTTTTTGTATTTTATTCTGAACTGCAGTCACTTAAACTATCAAACAGGGATGAGGGTTGAATTATCAAACCTTAGTGTTCTTTGTCAAATAAGGTAGTTTAGGGCTATGTAGAAACGAAATTTATTATTTTGATTGGTTATAACGCTAAGATGATTTTTTTTCTTTTGAGTTGATATAAAACTAAGATGACAAGGTAACCCAGACTAGTTTTTATTTCAATTGTAAATGAAGAATAATGATATTAATAATAAAGTATGTTGACCTACCTTTTATAATGCCAGTATTATCATAATCATAAATATCAGACAACCTCACACAAATCAACCTAGTCCCAAATTAAGGCTTGTGTTATGGACAGTTGAGGACAACATACATACCTATATAGAATAATATATACTTACTCGAGTTCATTAGACAAAGCTTTTCCCTGGCCGGGATTCGAACCCAGGTTATACTTAACCCTTAAATGCATGGTGTAAGATGCAGCTTACATAAACAAAAATGCATCACTGGTTGAAAACAAGAAACATTTATTTGAAATAAAATAATATTTTATAATATTGTGTTTTTTTAATTCATGCATTTAAGGGTTAATATACCTACAAACAAATTTAATAGAGAATTCAACTGTTAGGTTAGGAGAAATCAGGTGAAGGCAGAAGCTATCAGAGGATTTGGAACATAGATGATGATATGATCTGACATTGTAAGTTACTGATCCATGAATCTCAGTGCTGCTGTCTTGATTGTATCATCAAATGCCAATTCACCACATGGATTCACACTATGGAAACTTATTGATGGGTATATTAGCTTGTGCTTCAGCTTATAAAAAGTATTATAAATGATCGTAACAAAAACACGCAAAAGATACCGACAAATTTGCTTCCATAGAATGTCCTTCAAAACTTTTAAGTACATTACCATATTGTAAGTAAACACGGACATGCGCCAAGTTATTTAGCTTTAATTCACAATTCCAAGAAAGCCTATAATCAGAAATCTGAAGGTTTCGTCATCTCAAACTGCAAATCAAAATCGGTTAAAATAATTGTTTGTGCAATGTGAGTAATCGAATCTCGACGTACCAAGTTGCTCTGCAAGCGCCAGCAGCACCTCGTCTTCATCGTAGATAGTCTCTGTGAGGAACGGGATCAGCTCAGATCTCGTCCTTTCCACGCCCAAAGCTAAGGCAATGGTGGATAACTTCTTGATAGAATTCAATCGGAGTTGCACATCCTCGTTTTTCAGCTCGTCGATCAAAACTGCGATTGGATACAGAGACTCGTCGGTCCCGGAGTCGCTGGCTGCCATTTTGTTATGAAATTTTCTGTATTATCTTTGATCCAAATTTCTTGCTGTGCACTTAGATTTAGTTTAGTTTTGTAGAAAACCGTACGCAGTTGAATTACAATACAAGACAGGCAAAATGGCAGCTTCCAAAGCCATAGAGCAAGGAGTGAAAAGAGTGTTGCCATTTGTATTTGCATAAAATTCAGGGATTTGTTAAAATGCAGACATTGTTCAAAGTGTTCAAACCCAAAAACCACTTTACCTGTGAAAAAAAGCTGTTCAATTATACCTATTTAAGTTTACAGATAACAAGATCTTGCAGAAGGTAATTCTATTTAACACGGAATATGGACAATATGAAAAATGATTCTTTTACAAGCCGCTAATTTTCTTGTAATTTCAGAAATGTTTAAAGTAATGGCAATTTTAAAAACACAGACAATCACTTGAACTTTTATTTTTATTGCGACTACGACATTACTGAACAGCGCAATTTAAAATGAGTCTGAATACGAACTGAATACTAGTTATAGATATTTAATTTATACTATGGTAATCAGTTCATGACAGAACATACCATGAATGATTGCATTCTCAAAATTTCCAAAACAATCATATCCGATTAAATAATAGTAAATCCAATAACAGTTTCAAAATCAGCAATGAACCTTTTCTCAGTGATTACTCATAATAGAGCAATAGATAAGTAATTGAAGTATTTAAAACGTGTAACTTATGGCATGGGTTTTGGTTATGAACGCGACACAGCGAGCCGGCAGAAGAACCCAGACGAAACTGCGATCAATGCATCGATAGCCCATGTCATATTAAGTTGCGTCGCCGGCCAAGGCATTAATCATTGGAATGATTTGAACTTCTCATTACCTGGAATGCACGGAAACCTCTTTATGTTTGGAATTCTGGGATACCTTCATAATCAAAGTAACGTATCAATACTTTATTAAACGTTCCTTGGTATATCAATGTTTATTTCATACAAACCGGCCAAGTGCGAGTCGAACTCGCGCACCGAGGGTTCCACACAAACACTTCCCATCTTAACTGTTATAGCGGCAACGAAAATACATTACATCTGTGAAAATTTCAACTCTCTAGCTATCACGGTTCATGAGATACAGCCTGGTGACAGACGGACAGACAGACAGACAGAGAACGGAGTTTTAGTAATAGGGTCCCGTTTTTTATTTTACCCTTGGGTACGGAACCCTAATTAGATATTGAATATATCTGTAAAACCTTATTGCTTGGATATTGATCATTTTATCCATGGACAGTAGATGAGCGATATTCATTATTTATTTTACCCTTATTTTATTTAGATTTGAGGTACATAGACATAGCACTAATATTTTAGTAGGTATTCAGGCAATGTATGGTTATAAGTACAAAAGTGGCAGTAATAAATCGTATATATAACTGTATATTGTACATAAGGTAAAGTGAATAATTAATTAGTTGGCTGTATTTATTTTCAGTAACACGTTAATTTACTTAAGTTGCAATCTTATTGACTTTGCCTAGTATAAACATTTCCTCATTATTTACATGTATCAAATTGTTGCTATTTCTTTTGCCCAGGTACAAGATTTCAAGGATTGAGCGTTGGGACCGTGTATGGAATCAGCACAAAGGCCACACGTTACCTTCCTATACCATGTATGATGGCAGACCTCCACAAAGGAAATCATCTCTTAGGAGGCCTGCATCTCCTGTCTGGTCTAGTTCCCTTTTCAATGTCTATGATTGGGACGAGTTTTGACAGCGCTCAAGTGGGAAATTTAGTTGTAGCTGGCAACATTATTTCTTTAGGCCATTACTCCTTGGAGAGAAACTTAGAATGGGGTTGCTACACTGCCGGTGCCGCTATTTTCACGTATTATTTGTGCCCTCAGATGGGCCCTAAGATCATGTATCCGATCGGCTTGGCTCTTATGGAGTATTGTGCGTATAGAACTTTTAAAATTAAATTAGCGCGTAAGAAGATTATTATGAATTTTATCATAGCTGTGTTGCTCATAGTTGATCCATGTGGCTGTTGAACGGGAGAAAACTGACCCCCTTGAAACATATTTCAACTAATAAGTTAAATTGTGAATGTACACCCCAGGCCAAAATTATGGAAACAAAGTTTTTTTTGTAATATTTATCGTGTCCAATGATTATCATTGTGTAAATGGCAATGGCATTAAGTCCGCATTTTGTACGATCTGTTTTTCATTTGTGCAATAAAGATTAAATAAATAAATAAATACAACTAACACTAGGCGCTAGCTAATATAATTAGGCAGTCCCCAAAATAACAAAACATTAAAACACTGGATTATAAAATCATAATATTGTAAAAAGAATATATCAATATACTTACCTAACTCCGGAAAAAGTAGCATGCTGCCTTTTCGAATGCTTTTCTACAAAATGTTGAGCTGGTAATTTTCATAGGTTTAAAATATTTATTATCGTTTTGAGGCTTTGTCTTAGGCTGTCCAGTAGGAGGACCAATAAAAAATGGTAAATTAATTGACAAGGTTCTAAAATCAGTCATTATGATACGAAGCGATTATTTAGACGAGCAAACGAAGTGAGCGAGCGAAATACTTATATTTCAGCTTTTCACTTCGACTGCGAGAAAATAAAAAAATTAAAACGGAGGGTCGGGTGGCCCGTAAGGCCAGTAGGGAGGCTGATCTGGTATCTTTGGACTTTCTTTTTCTTCGTATCTTTGTCTAGTGGGCGTGTTCGCTCAAGTATTCACAAAATAAAAGTCGTATAGTGTAATCTGATCACTGTGCTATCTAATTTGATTCAAAAACACTAAAAATATTAACGGATTACAATAATAAATCACGATTAAAAACAAATTGTAGTTAGCTGTCAAAGACAAAGACGTCGCAGAGGCTTTTAAATGCCTTTAAGCCACCCATGGCACTTTCAACTCCATTCGGGGTCACGGTTTTACAAAATATTTTTTTTTTCTAGTAAGCCTCGATTCGCGAAGCTAAAATGATGTACTTTATGAGCCGGAGAAAGGAAAATTATATAATATGTATGTATATATTTATTTGTATAATCTCATTTTTATTGTTTAGTTTTGTAATTTCTTCCGTGAGGAGGTGAAGTTGTTTCCATACTTTTGGCCTGGGGTTATTTAATATGTTTTTTTTTCTAATAACTTATTTGATTTCATATTAAATAAATAAAGAGGATAAACACATTTGTTTCAATATATTGTCATATTTAATTCGGGTTTGTCAACGCGGCACTTAAATAAAACGCTTTCTTTCATATTTCTTCTGAGTACGTACCGTGAAATATGCCAACTTTGCCTCCACAGGGAACTTTGCCCAAAACGCTACTTAAAAAAACCGGCCAAGTGCGAGTCGGACTCGCGCACCGAGGGTTCCGTACAAACACTTTCCATCCCTAAGTGGTTAAGTTAAGTTTGCACCTGGTATGTATAGCGCCCCATATAAATTAGGTGCAAAGTTAGGTATTAATAGGTATTAAAAAAAAACTACTTACTCGATCTCGTTCAAAACAATTTTCATTGGTAGTTTTTATAGTAATGTACATCATATGTTTTTTTTAGATTTTTCATTCTCTTATTTTAGAAGTTAGAGGGGGGGGACCAACTTTTTTCCACTTTGGAAGCGTCTGTCACGCAAACTATTCGGTTAGAAAAAATATATTTTAGAAACCTCGATATCATTTTTGAAGACCTATCTACAGATACCCCACACGTATGTGTTTGATGAAAAAAAAAAAATTGAGTTTCAGTTCTATGTATGGGGAGCCCCTAATATTTATTATTATTTTTTTATTTTTGCATCAAAATCTTAATGCGGTTCACAGAATACATCTACATACCAAGTTTCAACAGTATAGCTCTTATAGTTTCGGAAAAAAATGGCTGTGACATACGGACGGACAGACGGACAGACAGACAAACAGACAGACATGACGAATCTATAAGGGTTCCGTTTTTTGCCATTTGGCTACGGAACCCTAAAAAGAAACGTTACTGTAGACAATTTCAAGATGATTATGGCAACACTACTATTTTTAGTGGAAAATAGATCATATCTGTGGTATCACTGGGAATCACATTTGCGCGCAACTTCATTCCGTAACGTGTTGGGACTAGTCGAATAAGGTGCGTGATTTGGCGGGCCAATTCTAGGTGAAGTTCTGGCGTATTTTTTACAGAATGGGGAAGCCTCAGGTGAATGTATCTTATTGCTTGTTATAAAATAAGAACTGTAGATCATTTTTATTGTAGTTTGAACTAAAATTACTTATTAAAACCGGAGTTATAATGGTGGGCAATGTTATCCAGTAACTTGCTAACCTATGAATGCCAACATTGCCCAGACTAAAAAAAGGGTTAGGGTTGTCACCTTGTCGTAATTTTACCTGACTGCGTAAATAAAGGAAGGTTATGTATTTAAGGTAGGGTAAATTATATTTCTACTAAGCCGTTGTACTTTTAGCATTAGCTGCATGTCATGTCATGTCATGTCCATAAAACAAAAAACATAGATTATTCAATTATGACAATTTTTATTTAGATTATTCTAACGTGAAGTAAAAAAATAACCGCCTAACTATTAGTATCGAATATTAAGCATACATTTTTCATTTTGATAATGGTATTGGTAAAGATGGTTTACTCAACCAAAAGTGACAACCCTAACAATTTCAAACTGCTTGATTCGGCTTGTATGGAGAAAAACAAAATACCTATGTAACATTGCCCACCCATATTGCACACGTGTTTGTACAGTTAAGACCAAGATATTAAGTAGAACGCCATTATTACCCCAGATTTTATACTGATCCTTATCTTAACGTTGTAGGGGCTATAGTTACGAAAATAATCGATTTGGACAATGTTTGCAAAAGTTTAGATAACTTTACCCGAGGTGAAAATTGATAAAAAAATTGGTTAAATGTAGATTTAAAAATTGTTTCTCGTAATACACGCATGCATATGAATACGATGGATGCGTTAGACAAAAAAAAACTTTATCCCGTCATAGAAAAAATGAGAGAAATTCGGGTTTTTACGAAAAAAGCGGGCAAAGTTGGCATGTTTCACGGTACTTACATAAAATCATGTATTAAATCTTTTACGTTACAACGGGTTCTTAATAATAAGGGATAAAGTCCGGTATCTACTACTACCATGGTACTAGCCGTGATCCATCCAGAGATGATTAAAGGGAACTTTTCACCCGACTACGGAAAAGCAAAAAAGTCATAACCCACTTTTTACAGCGCGGACGAAGTTCTCGGCTCATATGGTACTTTTACCCTATAATACTCATCAAAATGGTCAAAGCTCCTTAATTAAAAGATAAAAAATAAAAAACCCTATAATATCATATCTTAGGCACCCTTACGTGAATTCGCGTCAGTCGCGGCTAAAATGTCATCACATTAGGCCCATTATATCTCTCATACGTGTCCCTTTGTCACAAACAAAAAGCTTTGTCACCACAAAACAAAGGAATCGATACAATAACAGGGTAACCAACCGTCTCTCGTTCGCGACGTAATGCACACGCTAGGGTGCCCCATTCGAGCTCCCTGCTGGGACAATTTCATTAAGTCTTAGGCGAGTTGAAAGGAAAATTACGCATTTTAACGTAAGGAATGGATGGCGATATAGGAATGATGTGAAGGCGCACCTGTCTACTGGCGATTATTGTCATATCGCCCCAAATACGTTCTTCTATTACGAGTCTGGTCATGTCACGTTTGTCCAGTGATAGATAATTAAAAAGAAGAACCAACTTCAACGGGTTTGCAATGACAACTACGATTTACAATAAAAACTGAAACCACCATAGGGTGAAGCCAGAGGAGCGTAATTTCGGTCGCGCCATACTTAGTGTGACAATACAATACAATACAACAATACTTTATTGCACACCAAAAAAGTTTACAAAAGGAAACAAGATAAATACAATTTATAAATAACGGTAGACAACAGGCGGTCTTATCGCTAAAGAGCGATCTCTTCCAGACAACCTTTGGGCAGTGAAATTGATGAAAATTTTAACTTAATACAGAGTAGGTGCAGCGAAAGGCGAAGGGAGCACATAACTAGATACTAACAGAAACCAAGTACGCATATGGGTTAATATACACATACATAAATAGATAAACATAAACTTACACATACACACATATATATATATACAATAATGTAAATAGATACTAGACATATATTATAAGAATCTCATATAACACAAAGCAATACAATCAATTTGACGTGATCACGTGACATGATGTATGGCGCGACCGAAATTACGCGACTCAAATTACGTTCGTCTGGCTTCACCTATAATTGTGCCTATAATAATTGAGGAGTTCCTTCGATTCCTCATAATTTCACTAAAATTTAATAGTATCGACATGGATATCATAAATCATGGATATCAAGAAATAAAATCCAAATCGAACAAGAAAAAGTTAATAAAAAAAAACTGAACTGAGAATTACCTCTTTTTCGAAGTCGGTTGAAAATCACAATGCAATCGACTGAGGAGTGTGAGCGCCATTCTCTTATGTATGCTCAGTCATTTATCTATGTATCATGAGAAATATAATATTCTACCATCGCCTGCTGTACAAAGGTGTCCAAAGAATGCTAAGATAATCCAACAATTCGGATATATTTACAAAATAAAGACCCCATTTATTAAATAAAGTCATTAAATAAGACCAATTTAAGGTAATAATATTATAATTTCATCCGCTTGTCATTCAGATGCCGTACACGTTTAATTGTTTTTTTTAACCACTGATACAAATATCAAAGCGCAAAGATTGAAATGGTGGAGTGGTTGACACGTTGGACCGGTAATCCAGAGGTACCGAAATACATTCCCGGTTTCTTTCGACAGGATACTAATTAAAAAAAAATATTGGGCTTTGGTCCTTGTACCAATCGTTAGTTACTACAACATAATTATTATTATTGAAAAACTGGAATTATATAAATATTGACACAAAGGTAAATTATGAAAGAGAAATAGAATGTGACTGCAATGTAAGCAGGACTCGAACCTGCGGCACTACGTTGCCGGCGTAGTGTTCTCCCAACTGAGCTATCACATCGTTACGTCAATTATCTTTGATTCCATAAATCTGCGCAACTGGAGCGCCTTCTGTGCCATATCATATGTGCATGCATGCTGTCATTTTTTACTTGTTTTACGTAATTAAAGAACTAGAATTATAGTTTCTCTCACTACATTTGGCGGCGGCAAGTAATTAGATATTCCATAAACACTCGACAAAAAGAACTGCCTTTATTCGGGTATCGACAATATCGGTTACCGCAGCTGGCGCGGCCATTACTGAATCCGATACTGCACTATTTCGGCGTAAAAGGTTTTTTGTTTGGAATTGCTGTAGCATGGATACTGGGGGGGGGGGGGTATACATATATATATATACTACAAGTCTTTGATATACTACTACTACTACTACTACGCCGCGCGGTGTTACCCGCTCATCCCACGGGAACACTAAATTTTTTCGGGATAAAAAGCCTAGGTATGTGTCGTTTGTGTAACGATAGTTATCCATATCTTTTGTATGAGTAACTTTTGTAACACAAAAGACGAGATCGTAATTTTGTTTTAATTAAGCATTTAACTATGTACATTTTTGGAGATTACTCATAAACACACTCACAAACTTTCGCCTTTATAATATAAGTGTGATATATTTACTATAAGGATTACTGAGGAGAAAGAAACGCCGAAAGAAAACTCTCAGACGGCCTTATTACTAGAATTTGGGTGCGGAACCCTAGAAAGGTTTGGGAAATGGAACAGTATGGCAATAATTTGCCCATTGGTTAGTCTGTAGCAAAGAAACTCAAAACATCTTAGACCACTTTATTGCGGCGCAATGGTAACAGCTCTGCCGGATCCGTACAATCTGTAACCACAATAATCCATCAACGCCAACGACAACGGGTATACCACCTTCGGGCCGAAACCCCCAATATGAGGTGCTGCCATGTACGACAGACAAGCAGCCCCTGCCGTATACCAGCCCCAATCCTTGTTCTTATCATAGGAGTGGAATACCAGGGCTACGATGTTGCAAACGACCATCAGATCCCCGAAATGCTTGTCCTCTTTGCCAGTCACGGCAATGACGAAGGGTACAACTCCGGATAGAAGGTGGAGAAGGGATACCGCGTCGTTGCCTCGAGTTAGGTCTGCCATTAGACAGGGGATGGGGAGGTATCTGGACGCTGCTAGGCTGATCTTGTACGCGTTTGAAACGTCTCCGAATCCTTCTGTAAAAACAAGTCTGGGTTAGTCATTCGGACGTTGTCACGCAGACCACCTGACTAAATGGTTAATTTCACCTGGTGGGAGTTATAAGCTACGGGCAAAAGCATCCCGTCACGTTATGACAAAATGCGAGCGTGAGTGACAGATGCTTTATCAATTATTTATCACGTGGGTCGATTGCAAAAAAAATACATATTAGTTAAAAACCTAGTTAACATAAAATACGATCGTTTCCTTTGTGTGACGAAAGTTAATCATACAAAATGTATGGGTAACTTTCGTCACACAAAGGAATGAATTAATTTTGTTTTAATTAAAACCCTTAACTATGTAAAAAAAAATGCAATTGACCCACGTGATAAACGCAACCATCATAGGCCTGGCATTTTGGTGCCAATTTCGACACGAATCGAAAGGAAAGGAACTATCTACTTGTACCTACTCAAGCAGCAGTAACTATTCGACTTTAAAGATGTGTAAAAGTTATGTAAGCTGTGTTATATGGAGATTTAATAGTACCTAATCTTAAATATTATTTCCTTTAAAATAACTGTTATAATCAGTTCTACAAGGATTAGAAAAATGTGTGTCTAATTTTCTTATTTCTGACCCACTGTTTCTCTTCAGTCTCAGAGTTCATACGCAATATAAACTACTTGGATACAGTCCATGACCTATTAAAATAGCCTTCGAGTATATACACTATGTAACAGGAGGTTATTTCTAAAGGTGCCTTCTCACTTAGTGTTCTGAACATTTCAGCGTGTAATAATCTATATATATAAATGCAAGTGTCCTGACTGACTGACTGACTCATCAACGCAGAGCCGAAACTACAAATGCTAGAGAGTTGAAATTTGCACACTAGGTTGCATTTATAAAGTGTACAAGAGATAAGAAGCGATTTCGAAAAATTCAATCTCTAAGGGGGTTAAATAGGGGTGCAAAGTTTGTATGAGGGAAACTTTTTTTTTAGAGCTAGAGACTTGAAACTTTGTAGAAAGATTACTTATTCAAAAACACAAAAAGTACTTTCAGCGTTTTAAAAAATTTCACGCCTAAGGGGGTTAAAAAGGGGTGCAAGGTTTATATGGAAGAAACTTTTTTTTTTAACTAGAGACTTGAAACTTTATAGAAAGCTTACGTAATCAAATACAAAAAAAAGTAATTTCAGCGTTTTGGAAAATTTCACCCCTAAGGGGGTTAAAAAGGGGTGCAAGGTTTGTATGGGGAAATCCGCTAATCTATCTATATAAAAAGAAGAAGTCCTGACTGACTCATCAACGCACAGCCGAAACTACTAATGTTATAGAGTTGATTTTTGCACAGTAGGTTACTTTTATAACGTGGGCTAGGGATAAGAAGGGATTTTTGGAAATACCTGCCCTAAGAGGGTTAAAAAGGGGTGCAAAGTTTGTATGGGGGAAACTTTTTTTTAGAGCTAGAGACTTGAAACTTTGTAGAAAGATTACTTATTCAAAAACACAAAAAGTTCTTTCAGCGTTTTAGAAAATTTCACCTCTAAGGGGGTTAAAAAGGGGTGCAAAGTTTGTATGGGGAACACCGCTAATGTTGTTTATAAAGAAGTGTTACGCTAATCTATCTTCTTCTATTTACTTGAAACTTTGTAAAAAGGTATTAAAATGAAATGGAAGAAAATTAATTTCAGCGTTTTTGAAAATTCACCCCCTAAGGTGGTAAAAAAGGGGTTAAAAGTTTGTATGGAGATTAAGTATTTTTTTGAGCGCGGGACTTGAATTTTTGTGTAAAGGTACACTATTAGAATACAAGAAAAATAATTTCAGCGTTTTCAAAAAATTCGTCCCCTAAAAGGATTAAAAAAGGGTTGAAAGTTTGAATCCATTAGAAATTCCCTGAAACTTCTTATCTATCTTCTATCTATATATATAAAAGAAGAAGTCCTGACTGACTCATCAACGCACAGCCGAACAATGTTAGAGAGTTGATTTTTGCACAGTAGGTTACTTTTATAACGTGGGCTAGGGATAAGAAGGGATTTTTGGAAATACTTCTCCTAAGAGGGTTAAATAGGGGTGCAAAGTTTGTATGGGGTACAAGTTTTTTTTTAATCTAGGAACTTGAAACTTTGTAAAAAGGTATTAAAATAAAATGGAAGAAAATTTATTTCAGCGTTTTTGAAAATTCACCCCCTAAGGTGGTAAAAAAGGGGTTAAAAGTTTGTATGGAGATTAAGTATTTTTTTGAGCGCGGGACTTGAATTTTTGTGTAAAAGTACACTATTAGAATACAAGAAAAGTAATTTCAGCGTTTTCAAAAATTCTGCCCCTAAGGGGGTGAAATAACTAAGAATAAAATTCCTTACCTACCTATTTTAATATCTTTGTCATCATCAAAAATCTACGCGGACGAAGTCGCGGGCGGCCGCTAGTCTTTTTACAAACCACAACACAAATCCTTACTCCCAAACATTTATTTATTTATTTTATTTTATTTATTTATTTATTTATTAGGTTTGCCAACAGGTACAATACTATATAACATACATAAAAAACAAATGCAAGTACGAAACATATCAGAGTATTTACCCAATTACAGGCAAACACAACGCAACATTTGGCTTTATCTATCCCTTTCGTATCCTGTTCAACAGGTCCTATCATATCTGTGGCTGAAATTAGATTTATGTTTGTATTTATTGTTTATTATATGTATGTATTTATTTCTTTATCGTGTGTATTATCCTTTTTTCTGCTTTTCCACCGCCTAATAACACAATCAAATTTTCAAGTTAACCACTAAAGGTTGTCTGGAAGAGACCGCTCTTTGGAGACCGCCTTTGTTTATATGAATGAATGAATGAAAAATTATTCGTAAACATACACGAATTGGACAACATATTCGAAATAAAATACAATAAAATAAAATTCTAAATAGGTGTGTATGCCACGAAAAGGTCACACCTCAGCATAAATGCTGGCCCGATACATCTATTTGTAATTTCTTGCATTATATCTCTCCTGTTTGTTTGGTGAACTATACAATAAAACGTACTTGTAATGTGTTGTATTTGTTCAGAATACTAATTAAGACGCACCTTTAGAGCTTACATCAGACTGTATCTTTCTTTAAGAGAGATTTTTCCTTTTAATTTTTTTTTTCCATATTTTAACAAATATATTGATAATTTCAACCAACTTTTTGAATTAAATAATATGTACTAATTCCTGAGTTCTAGAAAGTAACATAGCTTTTTCATACTTTCATTGCGTGCAGTCGAAAATAAGTTAAAAATAAAAACAGTTTTCTGCGTGAATTTTGTCAACTGCGAGTATTACAAAAATTATCAATGAAAAAATCAAACTGTACATTAAAAATATATACTCGTACCAATAAATCGCAACCACCCTGTTCTAAGTAATATCATTTACGATAAGAAACATGTTCAATCATAGAGCAAAATGTCTAAAACCATCAGCATTTTCGAGCGAATACGAACTCTGGACAGTTTTTGAGATAAGGATATAAGAAAATACTAACTGTAGTAGTGAAGGAATCCGACGACGCCGTGCACCAGTAGGTTGGCGTGCATTCCAGGGTGGGTGAAGTTTTTGGTCTGTAGGTGCCCAAGAGTGGGCCCGGCGACGCAGCCGAGCACTATGTGTGCCAGCGCCGCGTTGAGATCCTCCTCCCCCATCGTATAGGGCTATTTAAATAACTATAACAAAATGAATATACAAATAAACGGTAAAAACGTCATGTAGACTGACAATTTATTTAAGTTGGTTGACAGGAATTGCCAAAATGACTTAACGTATTGTAAATACGTTTCAGATATATGTTTCATGCCGCCTCACAATTCCACATGCTTGGCAAACAACGACAAACCTACAGGACGCAGTTATATGTTAGAGTGAGCACGACATAGTTCCGTTTCACTCTAAAGTATGACTGCGTCCTGTATGTTTGCCGCTGTTTCCCAAACATGTGGAGCCGGCATCAGATAGGTATCACGTTTTGTTTGTCTATATGGCGATGTAATGAAATAATGAACTATATTCTGTACCTACTAGAAGTTGCTCGTTACTTCGTACGCGTAATTATTTTTATATCTACCCTAGTCGGGTAAAACCATCTTTGGATGTCCAGCTATCCCTGCACCGAAAATGGTTAAAATCTGTCCAGCCGTTTCGGTGTGATGAGAGAACAATGGAAATTATGACCAACAGATTGCGCCAGGCTGGCATGGCGCCGTGCGCTCATATAGAACAAAAGACGATCCTGCATCACGCTATTAAGATTTTTCCTGAAATCATGACCCCTCCATAGAATACTGATTTTCAATGTGTTTTCAATACGAATCTAGAACTTTATATTCTTAGTAGACCTACTAAGAATATAAAGTTCTAGATTGAGACAAGTTTACGTATTTTTGATCAAATTTTTGGTCATAAAGTGCCCTTATAACCTACTTCTATACAGGTATAGTACGTAAACTTGTCTCAATTGTTAACGGCATAGAGGCTCAGATATTTTTGATCACGCTTTTGAACTCGACTGTACATGTCTGAGTTCGGCATTTCCATGAGGAGACCACTGTTGAGAGGATATGCAGAAAGAAACATAAGTTGGAGTCTGAATATGGAGTAGGAGTTGGTTTCGGTGCAGCATGTCTTGGTGAACAGCTGGCGGCACGTAAGTGCCCCCTTTAAGATTCTTCTGAAAGATTTTCTGCCCACGAAGAAAAATCTTGCTTCCTGTTCAAAGCAAGACGTTAAACATTAGACAAACCACGGGTTAATTCGAAAAGCCCCAGTTCGCATGGCCATGACAAACACTAGCGATCTGGGACAGTCACGAATTCAGCGCCCGTGGTTTATAGGGTTCCGTACCCAAAGGGACGGAGAGGGAAGGGAAGGGAAGGGGGAAAAACGGGACCCTATTACTGAGACTTCGCTGTCCGTCCGTTTGTCACCAGGCTGTATCTCAAGAGATACAGCCTGGTGACAGACGGACGTTCTTGAACGGTGATAGCTAGACAGTTGAAATTTTCACAGATGATGTATTTCTATTGCGGCTATAACAACAAATACTAAAAATAAAATAAATATTTAAGGGAGCCCCCCTCCCATACAACAAACTTGTTATAGATTATGGTACGGAACCCTTCATGCGCGAGTCGGACTCGCACTTGCCCAATTTTTACTAATTACGTTATTATGATCATGACGTGCAACGTTAAAACTCGCGCCTCGGTGACGTCGCGTGGAAAATACCTTCCGTCAAGATATTAACTTGTTTTCGTCGCTTCATCTTGGAATAGAGCAATTATCCAGACTGATGTCGTGTAATTATTGAACTAGGTTACATATAAGTATGTTGTCCCAAATTTTCCCCAACACAAATCGCACATAAATGATTGTTTAACTTCTGTAATAAACTAACACGAGCCTAGGTATTCTTTCCGGTCAATGCTTGAATCCTACTATTTACTAAATAAAAAGGACTTAACAGCCTCAATGTTTCTATTGAAAACTGTCTTTTTAGGTTAGAATGTGGCGATTAAGGAGTTCGAAGTTAAAAGACCGTATGAGTCTAGAACAGACGATATTCATAGGCCGTTTTGATACATAATATAGTGTGTATTCAGTGCTTTATTGTGTCATACAGAAACTATCGCGAATATCGCGACTAGGTTAATATGGCTGTAACGGAAAAGCTTAACGCCGCGTGTTCATCACAGTCCTTGGAATTATTAAAATCTAGACACCCGAAGTGGACCGAAGAGTGAGATAGCATATACCTCGCCCTGTCTGCCATAGAGGTGGGTAGTGGGTACCGTACAAAACAGTGGCCAGAAAGACACAAGTACCTAAGCATGTTATAGCAGAGTGTTGCGTGTATGCGAGAGTACGTTATAGCATCTTCAGAAAAGATAAACTAGGAAGAGGAAGAGCTGAAGGACATTAACGGTTAATGATTAACCTTAAAGATGTCCTTTCCTTCTACGAGGATAAGAAGATTCGAGGAAGAAGGCTGTATGAGAGCGCCGCCGGGACAGTAACCGTTGGCTCCAATAGGCGTGCGGACAATTTTTTTGAGGATGTCAAACTATTCTATTTTTTATTGGGATCAAAAGTGAAGGTAGTCTTTATGGGACTACCTACACTTAGACTGCTCTAAAAGTCAGAAATGAAGTCAAAGTTCAACATTCCTACAGAGCACTAAAAACGCTCCATACATTCGGCCTGCCTACATATGACGTTATCGGTGCGTTGGGTACCAATATTTGTATGGAGAAGGAGAAAATAAGTAATTTGCCATTTTCACCCTGAAAATGTGCGTTTAATTTCATGGTTGTCATACAATTATTGTTTTGTTAAATTATAAGCTTACTATAAAAAGAAACATTTGGATAAAAAAAAATACGCAACCATAAAATTTTCGTACCTTTGTTGAGGTCATATTCCAAAAAAAAATTGTTTTTGTTTCATGACATTTTGAGCTAATTTAAATCATATATATGACTAACACTATGTTGTATAATTCAGCATCAGTCGCCCCGTCTGTCTCCGGCCGGGCGTCCCTACACCGAATCATCATCACCGTACAAAACAAACAGTTGCAAAATCAGATAAACACAGAAATCTTTGAAACGGCAGTTCTTCATCGCATTTGGATTGTGCAACGATAGTTAATATATTATTTCAGGTTCACGATAAAAACGTAATAGGACGTCTTAATTGCCGAAAGGAGATTTAGGTTTATTGTCATTGGAGACGTTTGCTTTAATTCTAATGTGCTTTTAACTTTGTGACGACAGCGGTGCTAACAGTGCGGCCACTTTATGTGAAAAGCGCTCGAGATATTCTCTATACAAGCTACGTTGCGGTAGTTGCGATTCTTACTCAAACAAAACTCTTACCTGGCTTTGGGTTTAGTTTTGGACATATTTTCATAGAGAAGTTTGATCTGGGAATCCCTAATAAGTCATTTAAATAGGCGGATGAAGTTGTCAGACCTGACATGTTTCGGACTCGTATGAAGTTCTTAATCAGGGGCAGATATCCATACGAGTTCGAAACATGTAGATCCTTTCCTGACAATTTCACGTGAGTGTAAACCTTATATTCAAATTAATTTGGGGAAAAACATGCAAAAAGGATGTGCAAGAAGAGAGGCATACTCGTATGTATTCAAGAAGTATTCAATCAATCAATGAATATTATTTATTTTAGGCAACTGTGGCCCATAGATTAACCTTAAACTAACATACATGTCAAACAAAACAATAATATAAAATTTACATACACGTTAGTTCAGCGACATGCTACGTTACTTCTGGATGTCGGGTAACCGTTCGAGATATCGTCGGAATACGACACCTTTCGGCCAGAATTCCTCCTGCAGGAAGGTCGATAGCTTGATAGTAGGCACCCTTACCACAAATGAATCGAACTTGTTTATGAGTTTATGATACCCCTGGCCTCTTGCCCAATTAGCGATACGTTTTATTTATCTAATAACCATTCTGTTATAAGTTGCGACGTCATAATTAAGATCTACTAATATTACGGCTTGTGGAAACAAGTGGCGACGGACGCCCGTCGTCGCTTCTTTTCAATAAATTGCACCAACCTGCCTTAACGTCCTCATAAAAGTCGGCTAAAACGAGCTTTGGATAATAGATTGCAACAGATTATAGATTTATCTATACGTACCTACTTAGTATACTTTTTACTGGAATGCCAGAAGGAATGTTATGGTTTTCGAGTGTATGTATGATCTTTGGTAAAGTCCTTTAGCTTAATAGTAGTTTATGCAACTGTTACATAATGAGAGGTCTTAAATCACGGTTGCAGTTTTATGAAACGAGCCGAAGGCGAGTTTCATTATACGATCACACGAGTGTTTTAAAGCCTAATTATGTACAGTTGGATACACTTAGTTTATCTATACACACATGCATTATCATTATCATATGTTTTTCTTTTATGTAAGTACTACCAGTAACTCCCGCGAAGCGGCGGAATGAATGAGGCGGCTTCGGTGGCGCGGGTCACCATAATATCATTAAATATTCCTGCTGCTCGTCGCTGCATAGATACCTGCAGTATCTGGGTTCGGGTCCCGGCAAGGGCAAATACTTGAGTGATAAACATGTTCGTTGAATCAAACAATTTGTTTCTGGGTCATGAATGTTTTCTATATGTTTAATGTAAATAATGTTTAAATAGGGCAAGGAACAAAAAGTGAGACGTAATTTAGGCGTAGTTTTAGAAAAAAAAAGCGATCGGAAAGGGTTCCCTTGTGCGACAAAAATTAACGGCACAATAATGAATCTCAAAACAGTACCTTAACGTACATTATTCGATGGTTAATTTGAATTGATAGGTAGGTACAAATTTTAATTAAATGAGTTTGGTAGCAAACTTTTTGGTCTTCATTATGTATGTATATCGTCGTAGTAGGTACCAGTCGTTCAAGTATTGCTTAGTTTGATATTAGGTCCTTATTGTCTACTCATAATTAAATATGGAAGCCTACATTTACATCAAAGTTCTGGAGAAGGTTAAGAAACCATATTGGGCCCAATTGAGCGCAGGCAGACTAAATTGCCTATCTTTTCATACTCGACGAGATTACATGCTTTAAGATAAACCTACGAAATACGAACTGAACCATGTGACGAAACATTTCGACGAAAATTGAGAAATGTTTTATTGAAAAATCCATTGTATTCTGTTAGTGAGTATATATAAAATGACTTATGTTTATTTAGTTATTTAATGTTTTTCTGACGATGCCGTGGGAGATATGTACATATATCTATTATAAGTTGTGCATGCTAGTTTTCCTATTCATAGTGACATATATTTCTGTTGTATATGACATTGCATTTTATGATTCTATGATTATTGCTGTGGTTATATTATGATGGTGTATTTGACAAAATTTAATGATTATTATCTAATTTTATGTTCCTATTGACGATCGTAATATCAAGATTCATGTAAATTAACTTAGGATAATTTATAATGTAATTTGTTATTATGAAATAAATAAATCTAAATCTAAATCTATTGTATTATGTATAAACTAGATAATATCCATACAAAATTGTTTTTAGCACAGCTCCTTCGATTCCTTTATAAAACTACATTTATGTTTTGGGATCTCTCATTATGTAACAGTCACATAAACTATACTATACAATATAAGCCGTATTATACATTACATGTATATATTAAGGACCTGCTGCGCCGCGCGGTGTTGGCCGCTCATCTCACGGGAACACTACATTTTTCGGGATAAAAAGTAGCCTATGTGTTAATCTAGGGTGTCAGCTACCTCCATACCAAAATGTATCAAAATTGGTGCAGCCGTTTGGGCGTGAAGAAGTAACAAACATACAAATAAACACACTCACAAACTTTCGCCTTTATAATATTAGTGTGATAAGAATTCTAGTTGTGATGAAAATCATTCTTATGACCAACTGAAAAAACAGGAGGTTCTCTAAAATCTAGCCATACCGCATTTTTCGTAATCTATTGTGTATGTTCTTCCGACACGGTTCGTAAAAAACGGTTCAGCGGCATATGAGCCGAACTTGGATAATAAATATTAATTTACGTAATACTTTGAGAGGGATTCCATGTTTATGGGAATTTTGCAAAAAGGTGTGTACATACGTGAACTTTAATTCTTAGTTCTAGTGAAATGAGTAGATTATTTATTTATTGACAACTTTACAGCATCGTATAAGAAATCAAGGTATGCCACTCCGGAATAACAGGCGAGACTTTTGACGCCATCACGTTATGACTGGTTGGCTGGTTCTGTCCGTGCATTTCTGTGTTGCCAGTGGTGTATAATACTCCCCGATTCCCTTGTTACCTGTATGAATCTCATCAAATGGTACCATGCTCTACAGTTTTAAATCTATCATTACGCGACAATTGTAATGCTAAATAATTATTTTTTGTAATCATGTTTTTCCTTTTAATTATTTTGTTTCCATAAAGCGAGCAACTACTTGAAAGTCCAACCAGTCATTTGAGAAGATTTTTCGACCAATATTAACGCTGCTATTTCGATACGCAACAAAAGATTTTGCTATGTTTTGTATGTGTTTTAGGTATGTTTAGATACAACAAAAGTGGATGATGATGATTCTTCATAGAGATTTTTTTTTTTTAAATATAAGTTTGGCGTGGTATGATTATGATGATGATGGTATCCTGTTATCCCTCATCAGGGACATAGGGCTCTCAGAAGGATTCTCCATTGACGCCGATCCTGCGATTCCTCGAATTTCTTCCAGTCGAGGCCGGTTGACGCCGCCTCTTTGTTGACTGTGCGTCTCCAAGTGGTGCGAGGACGACCGAGTCTTCTTCTACCGGACACTTGCCACGTCAGACCTTGTTTGGATAGATGGTTGCCAGGTCTTTGCAATACGTGACCTATCCAGCGCCACTTCCGAAGAAGTATCTCCGTACCGATAGGATTTTGGCCGCTCAGCTCCCATAGCCTTTTATGTTAGAGATGGTCCGTGGCCAGTAGATTCCCAGAATCCTTCGCAAGCATTTGTTAACAAACACCTGGAGTCTATTTGTGATAACGTTTTTTTACGGGCCACGTCTCACATCCATACAGGAGGACCGACTTGACGTTCGAGTTAATAATTCTCAATTTTGTATCGCGAGTGATAACTGGGGACGTCCATACAGGCTTCATCTGACATATTGGCGTGGTATATCTATACTAAAATAAAATTCTAGATTTGTACTGAAAATTAGTTTTCTATGGAAAGAGGTGATGATTTCAGGAAAGAATCTTAATAGCGTGTTACAGGATCGTCTTTTGTTTAGCATGGGCGCGGCGTCATGCCAGTCTCGCGCCATCTGTTGGTCATAATTTCCATTGTCCTCGGATCACGCCGAAACGGCTGGACAAATTTTAACTAATTTCGGTACAGGGATAGCTGAACCCAAAAATGGATTAGGATACGTAGGCCATTTTTTTTAAAGTTAGTTACGATATTTTGGGTATTTTCTATCCAGCCAATGTCTTTTCATTCCATTCCGTTACCATTTCCATATAACCTACTACAGCAGTTAACGGAATGGAAAAACAAAAAATTTATGAATATTTTGGGACAGTTTTTTTCTCCTAATTAGATCGAAAGAGCTCGTGATTCTGAGTAGAAAATACCCAAAATATCGAAAATTAAATAAAAAAGGGGGTACAACTTTAGAAAAAATGGCCCATGTAGGTACTTTAAGTTTTAACCCGACTAACGGTATAAAAAGAAAATACGCGTACCAAGTTGCGGGCACCTTTTAGTACTTGAGTAAAAACCAAATTAAATCACCAAAATACTCAAGTGTATTCACATCTTTGCAAATGGCGAAATAATATGATAATATGCATTTAGCAGTTTGATCATTTGTTACGCGGAGTGACAGCCTATTACCGCCGCGAATCATTTATCATCGCGACGTCGCCGAAATGATTGCACGAAATGATCCGAGTGAGTATGGATAATTCTATTCAGATGTCTGAAAGGTTAAATGGAATTTACTTGGCTTTTCATACATATTATACTATTACAAAGTTGTAAAAAGAACCGGCCAAGTGCGAGTCTGACTCGCGCACGGAGGGTTCCATACAAATACTTATCCCATCTTAACTGATGGCCGGGTTAAGTTAAGTTTACGCCGTATACAAATGAGGTTATTATTATTATTTATTATTTATTTACAATTACATATCCGTAACTTACAGCTAATTGCCAAAGCGTTACAGATCTTAACCTATCATACAACATACCAAATATAACAATCTTAAGTATAAACAATTAACAGAATTTGTACAAAAACAACATAATATTACACTCAACATCGAAGGAAATAAATTTATATATATATATAAGGTAAGGTGGGGGAAGATTGAATGGTTTTTTGTCGAGATAGACAATGTTGTTTTAAAACCCTTATAAAATAGAAATCTATTTATATCCCTTCAAGTGTATTAATTGGAAGGCATGGGCAAGGATTATATTTTTGTATTCTGTTGATAAAACTCGGCTATGCCTATTCTAATATATAAAAATAATAAGATAAAATACACTTTTGTCTAAAAAATTGACGGGGCAAGATGGAATGGTGGAGGGGTAAGATTGACATAGTTTCTAAATGCTTTTAAATGAATGCAAACGGTGGCGGTTGTTCGTTATTCAATAGAGTTTCTTACGCTAAACAGATACAGCTGATTGTTGCGTGAATATTCCTGATAGGTAACGAGAAAACTACAGTCGAAAAAAAAACTATTTCACTCTTACCCCGCTATACAGGAAAAAGGACAGTGATTCTCAAACTTTTAATTGGACACTTAAAAACTAAACACTTTTTTATATTATGAAGATCAGTTTGGAATCAAAATAACGGTTTAACGATGATAAATTCTTTATTTTATCAAAAATTTGATAAAAAAAGAACCGAACTCACCCTTTGAAGTCGGTCCCAAACCACTCATTTATTATATTTATATATTATAGTTTAAGGTTTGGCACCGACTTTGGCACGTCGCACAAATGCGTCGATCCTGGCCGAACTGAAGATCAAGTGCCGCTTATCGACCATTTGCCTCCAGCAGATCCTGCCGTATTTCGGTCACGTGGCTAGACGTGAGCCAGATAGTTTGGAAAAGCTCATTGTAGTTGGCCACATGGGAGGAAAAAGGGCCCGTGGGAGATCACCTACCCGATGAACCGATGCCGTGAAAGAAGCCTGTCAGGAAAATCTACAGGCGTCAATCCGGAAGGCGGAAAACCGTGTGGAGTGGAGAGCTTTGATGCAACACATAACGGCCTCAAATGGTCACGACCCTTAGACATGAGGAAGCGAGGAAGAAGAGAGAGAAGTTTTATTGAAGTCGGTTCTTTTTTTGTTTTTGCTTTTTATCACTAAAAAATACATATAAAATACTTATGGAGGGATAATCGAGGAGGTCTTGAAGGCATGAATCTCGTTTGAATTATCTCCTAACTCCTAACCGTTAAGGAGTTGTACCTTCCATCATCAGCTCAGCATTGGAAGATGATAACTACCATATGCAAATACTCAATTAGTTTTACTCTTTGATCTGACGATTTCACTCAAATCGACTTAATCACAAACTAAGAAAACATTGTTTTTATAAGTATAAGTTTAAGACTCACTATTTGTTTCATTTATACTTCATAATAACTACGTATTTACCTTATCATGAGGCCAATAAAAAAAAATTGGTACGTTAATAATTTTTTTAAGTCCAAAGTTTGAGAATCTGTCTGTTTTTCTATGATTTTCAAAAACGGGGGAAGATTGAAACATTACTATTTCAATGTTACCCCATTGAAATTGACTGGGGAAAGATTGAAGCTTCTCGTAAATCACAATATAAGAGTAATAGCTACACCTAGCACTGGTAAATAAATATAAAATCTAAAATAATACATAAATATTCAGTCAAAACTTTTATTCACACCCTATTAATCAAGTTATGAAACACGGGGTAAGATTGAAAATCGACGAATTGACCACGAAATGCTGACCTTCACAATTTAACACGTAACACGCGTCTACGCACTCCGAGCGGTCTCGGGCGACTGACTGGCGGATCCTAATAAAATGGCGGTTTAATTGATGATACCAGCATAAAAAAATATTAAAAAAATAGGGAGTAATGTGACACTTTTTATCTTCCCCCTTTTTTCATCTTCCCCCACCTTACCTATATTAAACTACTCTACACAAACACATTTTAATTTTAAGACCGCTCAAGAAATTTTTTACACTCTGCTATTATGTACGTATACTTGGTAGCGAAAACATCGCAGTGTGGCGCTACTTTGAGAACGGAGTTGAGGATGGAGAGCGCGCTCGGGATCGGCGCGTGCCGCAGGAGCGCGGTGCGCGCGCCAGGCACCGCTAACAAGGGAGCATGGCGTAATCGTGACCGTGCCTCAGGCGCATATAGTCGCACCACTTCCTCCACTAGTCCAGTACACTCTATTTTGCCGCGAATTATGCCCAGAACAAACTTAGCTAGTGCCAGGTATCGCCGCACTTCTAGCGAATTATACCCCAGTACTCCTAATAGGAATAGTGTGGGGTAGAGATACGGATAATAAGCATATAGCTTCTTGTATAAACTCCTTAAGAACTGCTTTTGGACCTTCTCCAGCATTAAGGTATATTTAGCCTCGTGAGGGTTCCAAACCGAAGCATTTCATTCTAGCACACTCCTCACAAGTGCCGCATAGAGAGCTCGAAGAGCGTTCGGTGTTAAAAGTTGTGCATTTCGCAGTACAAAGCCTAGTTTCTGCGCTGCGCGTTTCGCAACTCTATTCGCATGCTCCCGAAATGAGAGCTGTGGATCGAAAAAAATGCCAAGGTCACGAACCAAGGATACTCTCGCTATTGAATTACCATCTAGAGTATATTGATGATGGTACGGAAGAGATGATCGAGTGAAGCTCATTGTTTCGCATTTTTTAATATTAAAATATAATTTATTTAAAAGACTCCATCTATGTAAGGCGTCAACGTCGTCTTGTAGAGCTTTACAATCCTCCAATGTGCCTACTACTTTAATTAACTTAACATCGTCTGCAAACATCATTACTTTCGAGTTTTGGACTTGATTCGGCAGGTCATTAATTAAAATATTAAACAGCAATGGCCCCAAGTTCGAACCCTGACTTATACCTGAGAGTGTTTTATAGGACTCTGAGTGATACGGTCCATATTTGACAAACTGTCTTCTGTCGGCTAGATAGCTCGAGAAGACCTTAAGCAACCCAGGGACGAAACCCATACTACTCAGCTTTCCTAGCAGAACGTCGTTATCTACCCTGTCAAAAGCCCTTTGGAAATCTAAATAAATTACGTCCACTTGTTTCCTGCTATCTAATTCCTTTGTTATTAAGCTAACGAGTGTGACAAGGTTGGTGGTAACCGAACGTTTAGGTAAGAACGCGTGTTGTGCAGCTGTTATATGGGGCATGCACTGAGGCAAGATACGAGCGTGCAACGACATTTCGAACACCTTGGCTAAAGAACACAGTATTGCTACCTGTCTATAGTTCTCTACTTTAAGTTCCGAACCGACCTTAGGAATCGGTATAACCCGAGATTGTTTCCATCTAGTTGGATATACGCCAGTTGTTAGTATGACATTAAATATGTGCATAATAGGTTTAATTAAGTCATCTATACATCCCTTAATAATGTACGGCGGCACAGCGTCAGGACCCGCAGACGTATTTGCTCTCAGTTTTTTAACGGATTGTCTTATTTCATTGGAGCTAAAAGCTTGCACTTCTACGTGTCTCGAGTCGGCCTTATTTGACATGTCTGCCTGAGTTGGATCGAGAACCGGCGCCTGAGACAAAAAGACCGATTGAAAATGGTCTGCAAATGCGGTAGCCATGTCTACTCCCTCACATTCTTTATCGCTATAGTAGATTTTGGTTTCTATCCCTCCTCGACATCTTAAACTATTAATGTATTCCCAAAATTTGGCAGGATCTCTACATAATTGATGAGACACATTGTTTGCGTAGCGGTCATGAGCCGTTTTAATATCTTTTTTTAACCATTTTCGCAAGTCCTTAAATTGTTCCCGTAATTCATTATTCCTACTAGTTTTCCACATACGATGTAATTCAGATTTACGCTTTATGTCTAAGATTATTTGTTTTGTATAATAAACGGGATACACCCTAGCTGGTACATTCTTCCGGTTTTTTTTTGGGATACTAGCATTAAAAATATCGTACAAGTTTGTATAAAATACTTCCACGGCTTCATTTGCATCTATTGTGTAATATAATTGATCCCAAACTTTGTTTTTTAATAGATAATACAACGCCGCATAGTCTCCATTTTTAAAATCCCAGTCGCGATCCTGTATATTTGATGGTGGAATCATGGTCGATGTATTAGAAAGTTTGAACTCTACATTGACAAATAGCGGTGGATGATGCCCATCGATAACCGACAACTCCTCCCCCGGCTCCGCGCCACGAACTTGCATCGCATCGCTCAACTCCGGACTCGTGAGAACTGCATCTAGGATCCTATCGTTTTTGTTAGTAACTTTATTATATTGACTCAAGTCACACTTACATAAAAAACAATCATATAGCAACAGAGTACTACTACTAGCACTGTGGTAATTTAAATCGCCTACAATTAAAATCTTTGTACTACTCACTTTTGCAGTTACAGTTTCGACACTAGCAAACCAATCCGAATATACATGGTCCGGAACACTTGGAGGTAAATATACCACACAGACATAGATGTATTGTCCGTCCATTTTGAAACGTGCCCATAGATCTTCGCCGGAGGGTGTTTCATATTGCGTCATTCGCTCTAGAAGGACAGGCGGACGCGCCGCCAGCAGCACGCCACCGCCGGCCCGCCCGTCTGCTCGGTCACGCCTTAGCACCTTCCACTCTCCGATGCAAAGCTCAGCGTCTGCCACTGATTCATTGAGATTAGTCTCAGTTACAGCCACTAAGTGTAGTTCATCCATTGCTACTTCCAAGTTAGTTCTCCAGTCCGCCAGCTTGCTTCGCAGTCCTCTAACGTTCTGATAGTAGGCATATAATGTATAGTTTTTGTAGGTGCAAAGTTACCGTAAGCGATCTCGTTTGTAGTATTCCCATACCCCCTCAAATATTTATTTTATTCTGTTTTTTTTTGTTTTTGTATTTGTTGTTATAGCGGCATCAGAAATACACCGTCTGTGAAAACTTCAACTGTCTAGCTTACCACGGTTCATGAGATACAGCCTGGTGACAGACGGACAGCGGAGGCTTAGTAATGGGGTACCGTTTTTGCCATTTGGGTATCGGAACCGTAATAAAAGCATTGAATTATGTTCCGTTCGTGAAAAACACTAAATTCAGTCATTTTTTCATCGATTCGCCCTCCTTCGTAACTAAACCGTATAAAATGTATGAGAGTCAATGAGAGTACACCGACATTTACATTACAAACTAAACTTTACCGTTCACCAAAGCAGACACTAGCGATCGTCTATACTAATTTCCAGAGATGATGTGACAGTTTCAGTGCGTCGACTGCAAGTGTAAGGTGGTGGCAGTTAGTGCCGCGTATTAATCGGGCAAACAGTTTGTAAAAGTGCCGTCGGGCTCGGGGTATGAAGGGACCGGGTTATGCCGAGTTTATTGTGTTTTTTGTATTGTATGTTGACCTGGATATGGCGACGTAGGTTTAGCCATTTAGACAATGGATCAACTAATTTTTTTTTCACCTCGTCAGGTCAAACACAAAGCGTTTCTTGCGAGAAAAAAGTAACGTACTTATGCAATTTTTTTTCGGCCGTTATCATCCAAAAACAAAACGTGATCCGCCATATTTTTCTCTCCGCTATAAGCCAGCCGAAACTTCAGTTAAGCCGAAAATGAAGTCCCTGTCTTATGTGTGCTCTATGTTGCCGCTGCGACCACGAACGCGCTTTGATTTTATCCGAACAAAGTTGCATATTCGCTCATATTCCTCATTTACGTCTCTCACACGCGTTTCTGGCTTTTTTCTTTGATATCTATTTATCTATCAGCCAGAGACGTCCACTGCTGAACTACGTTTTCCCCCATGACTCGCCACAAATAGAGATGTGCCGTTTTCCGATTTGTATGAGAAATGTTCTCGAGAACGTACTTTCCCCATACAAATCGGGAAACGGCACATCTCTAGCCACAAAGTGCCATCGCGTGCAGACCGCCTCCATTGATTCCCCGCCACCCTCACGAGGTCCATCTAATCGCTTCTTTGATAACTATGTGAAAAAAACCCTTGTTACACTACGTCGACCACCGAAGCAGTGCTAAGTAAAGTGCTAAGTGTGTGTGTTTTCTCCTTGCAGATGTCATAGCTACCTTACATAATTAACACTGATGGATACGCAGCCTTATTGCTCATAAACTATAATAGTCAACAATAAATTGATTCAGTCAATTCGTGGCACAGATAAACTTAATAGGACGAGACACGCATCCCATTTATTATTGTGGCTGTTCGCACTTTACTCGTGATATGGCACCAATAAATATTCGCTGAGTCTATAAAATTTGTGTCGTATTTGGGCCGTATGTTGGCAACACTGCGGCTTGAAAAGCTGTTAGTCCGATTTTTTTACTTTTAAGCATGTTCTATAAAGATATAGGAGGCAAAATAGTAGACGGACCGCCTGATGGTATGGTGACAAGGGCGTTTCAGACCTTTCAGATGGGTGTACAGTGTACAGTCAACCAAAAATGTGGTCTACCACTTTTCGACTCTATTTTACATGTAATAGAGTCCAAAAGTGGTAGACCACTTTCTTTGCTGACTGTACACTCTTTTCTTGAAGGTTTGAGCTAAGCACTTGAGACTCAACGATCTAATAATGAATAAGACATTTTCCTTTAAGATTGTTCAAAGGCCAGTGAGGTAGGTAACTAATTTAAAAAAAACACGTAAAGTGTCTTTGGATTGAGGCTGCCTGTCCACTGAAGCGGGGCGGAGAAAATGCGGTCTTTTTGAAGACCAAAAGTGCATTTTCTCAAACATGGAATGAAATGTCGTCATAACATGCGCTATAACAGGCTTCGAAGTACTTGTCACGTTTCGGGCGGAACAACTCGAGAGAACTGTACAGTAATTGTCATACAAAATTGAAGGACTAAGCCGGGAAGTATTTTTTTAAACATGGCGTCTGTGTTCATGAAGAGGTTAAAGCTGACTTACGTGGTGTATTTTTTTATTTAATTGCATATGTTTGAGAAAAGTAGGTACTATACATTGCCTATATAGCCGTGAGAAGGGCTTGCCGGCTTCGTATCACTATCCGGCCTCCCTAGACTCGGCCGTCAATAACTCTATACCAACTCACCTGGCAAGCCCTTATTTCCCGGCGTCTGCAGTAATGTACTATTAAATCTGACGAATGTGATTGGTTCATTTTACACAGCTTCGCTCCAGTGGACAGACATCCTTAAGAGGCTATAACTAGTCATAAATACGGTGAAATAACTACTTAAAGCGGGTCAAGAAATGGGGATATTAAAAACGATTACCAGATGAGGCGACGCTGTATGTTTCACTAATGTTTATTTTACAACCCTTCTTACTTTTTCAGAAGTTCAAAGAACGTTTTAGTTCGATGATCGATGATTAGCATCAACGTTACATTCTGTTGACTGATTGATAACAACATTACATCTGATCTACCTATCTATATGCTGAAAATTTGTTGAAAATAACATCAGTCGTAAGAATGAAAACGAAAACTTTCGCAATGTGACCGTAACTGGGGTAAGAGACCTACTTTTAAGACCAAAATTTTAACTAAGTATTATAACGTCTCATGTACTGTCTTGAGTTTCTTGAGTATCGCTTCTGTGCCAAAAATATTCCATTAAACATCACCGAAATATCAAAATAGCACGGTATTTTCCATATTCACAATAGACGACATTATTTAAGTGCCTTCCGTAGCCGTATTTGTCTATTCTTGTTTCATTTTTGCATTTTAGTTGTACAAGTAGGTTAAATAAATACTAATACGAATGCTGTATGTATGTCAAACAAATGTTTATTCTGCAAGTTAAACAGCTGGTAAAAATAGCTCCGAAGTTATTCCGATGGTATTACCGGCTGCGATAAACTTGCCCCATTGCCCGCTTGCGTCAGTTGAAGGGGTGATGGCACTATACGAGCTACGAAAGGGTTACATTACAAGGCCTTATTCCTTTTAAAATGTATTTATTTCATAACTAGCTTTTGCCCGCGACTACGTCCGCGTTGAACTTGGAAGTATGGAAGCAACCTCGTACAATACGATAGATATCCACCTAATCACCTTAATTAATAAAAGGGATTATTAAAAGCGCCTAAGCAAATGTAAGAGCAATTGTGCTTTTGGTCTAATAATTACATTTACGCCTGCGCCTGCACTCGCCCGTTCCGCGCGCGACCGCGCTCATCAACTCCCTACTCTTAGCACAATCTGAATGTGATTTGTTTGCAGATGGGATAGCGAGATTGATCACCGAATGGAAGAGAGTGCTAGAGAAAGAGCAAGATAATTATCTTGTAGTTGTAAGTTAGTAAGGTTTTAGTTAAGTATTTAAGCTTAAGAATCCATGTAACGCTTTGGTGTAAACTGGCATGTTTTTTTTTTTTTTTTTTTTTTTTTTTTTAAAAATACTAATTACTTTTATTATAGGATAATTGCACGACATACATGTTTCTTATTCTAATGTACAAAATGGAAGCGATCAGCCAATGGCGTCGCCCCAGCTCTCCTGCTTTACCATCGGTAAGCAGTTCAGAGTATAACGACATCTAGCGGAACTCAGTCAGACCACTTTATCGACTTATCGTCCAACTCGGTCGGGTTTGGTTATGTTAGTTCAACCGAGCGCCGCAGGATGTCGCAGTGCGACATGCTCCACCAGGGAACTATTTGGATGGCAGCGCCACCCAATGGCCGTGACAGGAACCAACGCAATCATCGATTGGCAATTGGTTCGAGCCAATTCCACGGGGTGGCGCTATCACCATGTGGCGATGGCACTGTAAGCAACACTGGCGCTAGCAGTTATTCCGGACTGTTTCACTTCCATCTAATTATTATAATAATTCGAGATGGAAATGAAACACCCAGAACACTTGGCAGCGCAAGTGTCTAAGAAGTTCGTTCACCAATCTATTATATTAATTCGGTTATCTATATAGGTTGTCAATTAGATTGGTTAACGACCTTCTTCAATCTGTCATTGAGTTATCATTATAGTAATAACAGCTCAATGACATTTTGTTTAAAGTTTAGTATTACACATAACCTTTACTTTTATGAAACATTTAAAGTTAGGTAAGTTAGGTATTAAGACAAGATTAATAAGTAAAGTTGAAGACTAGATAACTTGGTTCTGTTTAATACCTTATAATGAAACTAGTAACAGTAGGGATTTTATTTTCGCATTTACAAGGATAATTAAGGAGTATGTAGGTAACCTTATCTTATACTAAAACTTAATTGAATTAAGAATAAATGAATTAACATAATTGATAACATTATTAATCGATGGGTAGAGGACACACGTTGTTGAATGAGCGTTTGATAACGCCTCGATTGGTCTTGAGTTCGACGACCCTGACGACTCCGTCTCGCCCTGGACTGCAGCCGACGACGCGCCCCAGACGCCATAGATAGGGCGGCAGCCGCTCCTCGCGCACCAGCACCACCATGCCGGTTTTTAGTGATGGACCCTTGCTGCTTCTCCATTTCATTCGCTCCTGAAGTAGGGAGATATAGTCTCTCGACCAGCGCCGCCAGAAGTCTTGTTGCAACTGCTGTAACTGCTGGTACAGAGTGAGTCTGTTGACCGGTATGGTGTCATAGCTGTAATCAGGCAATGAGGTTGGGGTCCTACCTAACAGGAAATGAGCTGGCGTTAAGCAAGTGATTTCATCGTTATCAGAACTCGGTATTGGGCATAGGGGTCTGGAATTTAAGATTCCTTCAATTTGGGTTAATACAGTGGAAAATTCTTCATACGTTAATAAAGCGTTACCCAGTACTTTCTTTAAGTGTAATTTACAACTTTTAATAGCAGCTTCATGTAGACCTGCCATATGAGGAGCGTATGGTGGGAAGAATTTCCATTGTATTCCTTCATTTGCACATAAGGTTGAAAGTTCGTTAACATTTTTACTATCTTTGAAAAACGTATACAGTTCTATTAATTCTTTATTTGCGCAGTGATATGTTGATGCATTATCGGAGAGTATTTCCTTTGGTATACCACGTCTTGCAACAAAACGTCTTAAGGTTGATAAAAATGCTGAGGTCTCCAGACTGGTGACCAGTTCAATGTGAACGGCCTTAGTCACACTACAGACAAACATAGCAATGTAACATTTTGAAGTTTTGTAACCTCGTCCCCTCCTGTCTCTGATGGTATATGGACCACCGTAGTCAATGCTTGTCGAGTTTGCAAAGGGCAGGGCTGGTGTTACTCTATTGGTAGGTAGATTTCCCATTATGGGAGTAGGTATTTTTGGCTTGGCCCGGAAACATGTCAGACATTTATGAACTATTTTGTTAGCTAAAGTTTTACCTTTGATCGGCCAATGTCTTTCACGTACAGATGAGAGAAGAAGCTGCGGCCCTGCATGCTTGAGTTTTACATGTTCATTGAGCATGATGAGTTTAGAGAGACTATGATTGTGGGGTAAGATTGTGGGGTGTTTTTTAGAGTGTGAGTACTGTGAAAGGGCTAAGCGACCTCCCACCTTCATGAGCTGATCTTCTATGAAGGGGTTCAAATTTATTAAGCTTGATGAATTAGGTATTTGTTTATTGTTAATTAACAAGTTGTATTCATCTGGGTAGGATTCAATCTGGGCGAATTTAATTAATTTATTTAGGGAAACAGTCATCTCGTTGACAGTTAACGGACCTGTTATTCGGTTATTATTATTTTTGCAATTGTGAATAAATCTTAGAATAAACGCAAAGCAATTTATTAGCCTTTTGACGTTTGACCATTTGTTAAATAGGTTAGTCATGAGTTCGTTTGAAACGTCATTTGTGTTTTTGTTAGTGCACACATTACACTGGGAAGGAGCAATGTCAGCAACTTGGTTAGAAGGCCATTCAGAAGCCGGCTTACTTAGCCAGGCCGGTCCTTCCCACCACTTGGTACAGTCAAACATTTTATGAGGAAGAAGTCCCTTGGTTAGGACGTCAGATGGGTTGTCCTTGGACGCGACCCAGTGCCAATCGGTTATCAGGGTTGATTCCCTTATTTTGGTTACTTGATTTTTAACAAAACAGTTAAGTTTGTGGAGTTGCTGAGATTTTATCCAGGCCAGAGTAACGTTTGAATCTGACCAAAAATACTTTGCTGTGAATGTACAGTTCAATGCATTTATTACCTTATTATGTAGGTTTGTTAGTAATAATGCAGCTCTTAACTCTAACCTAGGAATAGTCTCGTCACGAGCTACACGTGTTTTTGCGCAAAGCAAGCGAGTGGAAATCGTTCCTGCTTTATCTATGGAGCGTATGTAAATTGCTGCCCCGTAGGCTGTCAACGAGCTGTCTGCAAACCCGTGGATCTCTATGGTATGAGAAACACTTAACATTATGTGTCTAGGTAATCTAAGTGAATTTAATATTGGTATGGAATTATAAAATGAAATCCATTCATTTGACAAATCGTTTGGGAGTGCTTCATCCCAGGCTAATTTCATCTTCCAAATCCTTGAAATAAAACATTTTGCAATGACCAATACTGGTTGAAGGAGACCCAGAATATCGAATATCTCAGAGGCTAATGATAGAACCCTTCGTTTGGTTAATGGGTTCCGTATTGGTTTTTCCTTTATTTGGTACATCAAGCTGTCAGACTGACTACACCAAGCTAACCCAAGAACCCGTTGTGTGTCTTGACCGAAAGCTGTAGGTGGTGTGTTAATTGTGTTGGTTGTACTCACGGTTTGTAGTATGTAACCTGAGTTTGAATTCCATTTCCTGAGATTGAACTGCGCACTGGCCAGTATGCGTTGTACACGAACTGCTGTCTCTGCTACTTGCTTTTCGTTGTCTCCGCCAAATATGAAGTCATCCATGTAAAAACTGCTGGCTATTGCTGCGGCAGCCTCTGGGTACTGGTGGTTGTTTTCGTGTGCCAGTTGCAACAAGCATCGTGTCGCTATGTGAGGTGCGCATTTTAAACCAAAACTGAGTGTGGTTAGCATGTATGTTAGTAGTGGTTCTGTAGGGTTGTCACGCCATAACACACATTGCAAGTGGCATTGAGACGGCTTGACGTAAATCATACGATACATTTTTGAAATATCTGCATTTACGACAAATTTATATTTACGAAACCTGAGCATTATGTCCATCAAGTCGTCTTGCGTAACCGTGCCCTTGCACTGAATGTCATTTAGTGACTTACCACTGGTTGTTTGACAAGATGGGTCTATTACTACTCGAAGAGGGGTCGTAATTTTTTGAGGGTTAACGACAGCATGATGCGCCAAATAATTGCAGGTTCTATTAGGTGTACACTCAACCATATGTCCAGCTTCCTTGTAATCATTCATAAATTCTACGTATTTTTCTTTAAAATTTGGATTGCGCGCAAACCTTGATTCTAGGGTTTTAAATCGTTTGAAAGCTATGTGTCTCGATTCACCAAGTGACGTTGCGGGCTCCTTGAGAGGTAAGGTTACCATAAAGTTACCATCAGACGTGCGAGTGTGCTCATTGAAGACCTTCTCAGCATAAATAGAATCATCATCTGATAACTTCGGTAGATGATCCTTTGAATCCCAAAGAGTCGGCAAGTCACTGTTTATCACAAAATTACAATTAACCCTTTGAGGCGCGCAATTGGTTTGTACCGCTCCCGACACCACCCATCCTAGACGGGTTCTCTGAAGTGATGGGAGACCCTCTCCTAGGTGGTGTTGGCCTATACACAAAAGTTGATAAAAATGTTCTGCTCCTACAATTATATCAATAGCTCCTCCCACGCTAAAGTTTTCGTCGGCTAGGTTATAACGCTGTGGGATATTTAATGTTTTATTTTGAGTTGGGTAAGTCGGTATATTGCAAATATTTGGTACAATGAAGCAGGACAATTTGGTTGAATATGACTCATCCTTTGACATAAGAGTCAGAAAACATTGTTGGTTTATTGTAGTCATGCTTTCGTTAAAGCCCAGTACATCAAAATTAATTTTTTGAGTTGGTAGGTTTAATATTTGAGCAGCTCGTTGCGTAATAAAATTTGATTGAGAACCACTGTCTAATAAGATTCTCAAAATGTGGGGATTATTAGAGGTATCTAATACCTTCACTTGCGCAGTTGACAAAAAAATGTGTTTCGGTTGCACTACTGCGGAAGTAGCTGTTGACTGTTGTGTGGTTAGATTTAGAGTCGAGGTCGGTAAGGTTTGTTCTGTCTTACTATTTGTTGGTTGAAATTGTGTGGTCGTCTCGGACGCCATTGGTGTCACGTGTAAAAGTGTATGGTGTTTACCTTTACAGATGCGGCAGTTTGTAGCTCGACAGTTTGGGAAGGTATGGTTGGAACCTAGACAGTTCATACATAAACTGTGTCGCTTCACAACACGAATGCGTGACAATGGGTTCAAGGCCAAGAAATCTTTGCATTGGTTAATGTAGTGTCCCGCTTTGCAGTTTGGGCATTGAATACGTTGGTTATGAAAAGGTTTTACCTTATTTTGGTGAACTGGAGGGGACGTGATTACCATGGCCTTCCGAGGTAGCGGTGCTCCGGCTTCGGATAGCTGGGGAGCAGCACTGCCAAGCGCCTCCAAAATGTCAGCTTGCTTTCTCAGGAAAGTTTTGAAGTCCTGTAATGTCGGAATTTCACGCGAGATTATCCTTTCCTCCCATTTTCTTTTGATATTATTTTCTAGCTTAGCGGACAATAGGAAAATAAGTAGTACATCCCAGTCATCAGTGCTGATTTGTAAAGAGCGCAGAGATCTCAGATGTTTGGAGATATTGTCAGACATGCTTCTGAGGGCCGAGGGTGTACTACAAACAGTTTCAATATGCAAGAGTGCCCGCAGATGGTTATTTACTAGAAGCCTGGGGTTGTTAAACCGCTCACAAAGCAATTGCCATGCAATGGAATAACTCTCCTCGGAGTAATCCAGTGCATTAATTACTTCTAACGCACCATTCTGCAAGCAACCTCGCAGATACTTAAACTTTTGAATTGGTTTGAGAGCTGATTGGTTGATAAGAGCATCGAACGTATCTCTAAATTCAATCCAAGAGGTAATTTCACCATTGAAGGTAGGTAGAGAAATTTCCGGATACTTAATAGACTCACTTGTATCACTGGAAGACTGTGCATTGATCCTCTGAGGCGTTGCCGGCGGGGTTGCCTCTTGTACTGTTTTAACAAAACCTTTAGCCTTTGCCACAGCGGCAAAGTATGCATTTTCAAAAAATTCCCTTTCCTCTAGTTGCTCATCTAGATCTGTACTTAATGTCTCTATTTGGTGTTGGATTTTGTCATAATCCCTATAGGTATAAGTAATTTTTTCCAATCGTAATTCAATTTCCACAATTTGGTCAGCCGACAATGAGTCTGATTTTATTCCATTAATATATTTGGTAAACAAGGTAAGTTTCCCTTTAAATGTCCCTCGTCGTTTAATAAAATCGCGCAGCTTGGTGTGTTCGATTACAGTTGCGTCAGACTCGCTGTCAGATGCCATTCTGATTTAAGTTAATAAGTACTCGTAACAAAATGCCCAATACACGAATTAAGTTGAAGTTATTTGTCAAAAGGAAATATGCCAGCCCACTTGCCTGTAGGTATTATCCTCGCCTGTCCAGCTGCCGCCTGCTTTTATTGCCGATTCTTGGTATCGATGTAGGTTAGGTATACTCGTGGTCGCCGGATGCCCGACCACCTCTTGATCGCGTTTCTTGTTGCTCGAAAAAGTCAGGATTTTCTTGTTGATAGAACGCCCGCCTTGCTGCGAACTCTAGAAGTGCTTGGTGAAGTTAGTAAATAGTAATCGAGGTGAACTCGATAACCTCGATGACCTTGGTGTCCGCCTCGTGTTCTCGCCGGGTGTTGGTTGCCGTACGAACACGAAGTTGCCGTTTTCTTGTGGCCCCACGTTAATCCGAGTATCGTCGTGACGTGGAGCGCTTGTTGAAACTTGAAATTGGTAGTCGTCGCAATATCGATGTCGTGCTTCGGCTTCGCGACCGCCACACGGTCACACTCGTTGGTTGCCTTGCCGGACGAGTCTTCCGCCGGTTGCTTGTTGCTCCACGTTTATCGAGTATCGTCGAGACGTGGTTTTCTCGGGGTCACCAACATGTTACGGTGTGTAACAAGTAAAAAGATTGTATTTAAAAATACTAATTACTTTTATTATAGGATAATTGCACGACATACATGTTTCTTATTCTAATGTACAAAATGGAAGCGATCAGCCAATGGCGTCGCCCCAGCTCTCCTGCTTTACCATCGGTAAGCAGTTCAGAGTATAACGACATCTAGCGGAACTCAGTCAGACCACTTTATCGACTTATCGTCCAACTCGGTCGGGTTTGGTTATGTTAGTTCAACCGAGCGCCGCAGGATGTCGCAGTGCGACACATTTTTATGTGATTCAATAAATAGTAAATAGTAGTAGTAAATAGTATTTCCTACAGGGTCATCAATGTCATCATGAATTAATTACTCATTTTGCAATCTTTTTAGGGATAATTTCCAGGATGAAAACTATCCTATGTCCTTCCTCGGATCTTAAACTATCTCCATGCCAAATTTCATCAAAATCGATTCAGCGGTTTAAGTGTGAAGAGGTAACAGATAGACAGACACACTTTCACATTTATAATATTAGTATGGATAGTGACCCGCCCCGGCTTTGCACGGGTGCAATGCTGATAAATTATGCATGTATTATACATATAAACCTTCCTTTTGACTCATTCTATCTATTAAAAGAAACGCATCAAAATCCGTTGCGTACTTTTAGAGATATATAAGCATACATAGGGACGGCCAGACATAAGAGCAGCTCGGGGACAAGCACGTTACCTCATCTTACGTCGCGGTGCACACGGAGCATACGTCACAGCGCTATCGGCTGCACACACTCCACAGCTATAATGTACAGTCTCCACACTGCTGGCTAGATTGATGTATACCATGCTTACTCCAGAAAAGTGCAGCTCGTGGACAAGCACGTCACCTCATCTTATGTCGCGGTGCACACGGAGCATACGTCACAGCGCTATCGGCTGTACACACTCCACAGCTATAATGTACAGTCTCCATACTGCTGGCTAGATTGATGTATACCATGCTTACTCCAGAAAAGTGCAGCTCGTGGACAAGCACGTCACCTCATCTTATGTCGCGGTGCACACGGAGCATACGTCACAGCGCTATCGGCTGCACACACTCCACAGCCATAATGTACAGTCTCCACACTGCTGGCTAGATTGATGTATACCATGCTTACTCCAGAAAAGTGCAGCTCGTGGACAAGCACGTCACCTCATCTTATGTCGCGGTGCACACGGAGCATACGTCACAGCGCTATCGGCTGCACACACTCCTCAGACATAATTTACAGTCTCCATACCTATATAACTATATACCGGGTGGGTGGAACATTTCTAAAGACTGGGCTGACATGATAGTGTCATCTGAGTTATCTACAATCGACCTATTATAATTGTAAAGCTGGATTTAAAGGTAAAAAAAAAATCTATAATACTCGTATAATACTGATTCATAGGTTTTATTTACATTTTAAATATTTTTTTTATTTTTTTGTCTTTAACTTAAGCGATGTTCAAAAGATGATTGGGTTGATACGTACAGATTTTTACACTAATGTTAAACAAACCGTATCTCAAAAATGGATAGAAATGTTTACATAGTTCATTGGTGAAAAATGAAGTACTCAGTCTGAGCAATTCCCTGTTCTCTTAAAACTCCTTCGATCTGTTCCACCCTTTCCTAACACTTTATGGTTATAAAACGTCTGAAATAAAGATTGATTTAATTTTTAATTTTTAGTTTTTTATGAAAAATCTAATTTAGATTTTTTATAGCTGACTTTAGCGATAAGACCGCTTGTTGTATACCACTTTTTTGCATTTGAATTCTTGTGAATTCATTTTGGTCTGCAATACAGCTTATTTGTATTGTATTATGTAAACAAATAACAGTACGATTAAGGTATACCAAAACACAGATAAAATCATTGAATGTAGGCCAACTAATTTCGTTTGTTTCCCGATTAGATGAAGATTAGATGCGTTTTTTGTTTCGAAGTATTTGCTGCGACGTCGTCATTAGGTTTTCACGTCGTGTACTGCAAAACGGTAAAATGTAAAAATTAAATAGCAATAACTTTTAAAAAGTTTTATTTTAACAGGCTTAATTGTTTATGTCGGTAGGTATAAGAATCCTATTTGACTTGTAAAATATTGAATTTTTTATCAATAAATGAGTATGAGTATTCCCAGAAATGGTTTCTGAATTTACGTGGGTCGTAAAAAGTTGGCCGGTATAACCGGCGGACCGGCCCGTCGGTGTGTCAATTGGTGCCTAAGGGGATGAAACCCTCGAAATGTTTAGCTCAATTAATTTAAACTGTTTGTGTTCAAACCAAGCATAGAGCATACATCCTCTGGTCTAGACGTCGCTTAGTCAGTCCTCTGTGTCACATTAAGAGTCAAAGTCAAAGTTATTTTCTCTCTGTATTAAGATATAAGTACTTATTCGTAATTCCACACCTGCCTACTGAGCCAGCGTTCCGGGTTCGAATCCCAGCCAGGTCAAATATGTTTGTGATGAACTCGTTGTTTTATGTATTTAAGTATAATATTTTTATCTATATAAATATGTATATCGTCATCTAGTGCCCACAACACAAGCCTTCTTGAGCTTGATTTGGGACTAGACTAGATCGATTTGTGTGAGGTTGTCTGATATTTATTTATTTTCTTTTGTTTCCTATGAGCATTGATAGCAACGCTAACTATACACGATGATTCTTAATCGATGATCAGGAGTAGAAAGATATTAATATCCAGATAAAATTAAACTGAATAGGCGAGGTCTCGCGCAATCACCCCACGGTTTAATTAATTAAAACTTAATACATAATTAAAACTTATAACCACTAGATACACGGTCATCCTACATACATTATTGAAGTACGATACCTACGTCAAATGCCATCGCTTTTGCGGGAAATTTTACGCAATTTTCTACGACTTTGTTTATGTAATGACAATGACAATGACAAGTTATTCCTATAAATTGTCATTGCCATTTAATTATTAAAGAGGTTGTATGCTCACAGATTAGTAGGGTGACAAGGAATTTAAGACAAAACAGGTTTCAAAATAAAATGTATCATAAAAAAATGTTGTTTTCAAAGTTTTCATGTAATTACAACTTAATTCAATTCAATCTGACCGCTATCAATTACTGAGTTAGAAAAGTTGGTACCTGATCACCGATTAAAAATCATCGTGTATATATTTGGGGGCTCATTTCGCCAAAATTGACAGATTTGAACCAATTTTGGTAAAGGTATGGTCGGCTATTCAATGATGGTATTAGGTAAATCCTATACGATTATTTTTACCCAATTACGGTGAAGAAAAAAGTAGGTTTACGGGAATTTACGATTCTAAGCGCCCCTGCCGACTGCATGGAGTTGGTATACCTACGGTTAACTGTTATTGTTATGTGATGACATTTGAGATAGCAATAGACGTTTGATGCCGACTCGTTCCCGAAAGGTAAAGAGCAAAGGTTACTGGCCGTTTAGAATTGTTGCAGAAAAAAATAATGTGACTGTTATAGCTCGACCAGTTATTTTTTAGCCTACCTGCCATTTTCGGCTTAATAATAATACTTTTCAGCCCACGCCACGCCATACTGCGGATTTTAGTGGTACCGATTAATTTCACTTTTTTATAACAGACGTTGAAAGTCTGAGAAAATGAAAAATGAGAAACTAAGAGGAAACAGGGTGAAATAAGTATTCTTTGAATTTCAAGTAAATTTTCGCTTGATAAAAACCTAATCTTTATACGGTGTACATATATGTGTATGTTGATTTTCAATACAATCTATATTTCAGAAGAAAAACGAAGAAGTGAGCAACATTCCGGTAAACAATTGAAATTGATTGATGACAAACGACTACTGACATTTATAATGTACTAGCGACCCGGCCGCGTCTTTACAAAGCCTATACTGATAGGGTTCAGATGCGAACTGAACCAGATTAGCTTTTGTTTGGACAAAACTTAACAAAACCCTAATCTGGTATAGTACAGAAATTTACTGAAATCGTATAGACTTTATTAACTAAATTCATACGGATATTGCTGGTACAAATGCTAGTCTGTTGCGGTCTATAACTTGAACAATACTTTAGTAACGACTCCGATTATATTCAATAAATTACCGTTCATGCCAATGGCTAAGCATTTTTTTTTACCTTTAGAGTTATTTCAGTTGATAGGTACTCTTATTAGGCCATATTATTTAGTGTGAAATCGTGATAAAATAGTTGAATTTATATCAGGAGGCGTGCTGTTGTGGTCGCAGTTCTAACCTAACCTACTTTACTGGTTCGTTCGTTTCTGGCGCTTCGCCGACCGCTGCCGCGGTACACTCGCTTCGCTCGCTCGGCTCGCGCGTTGTTGTGGTCGGAGTTCTAACCTAACCTAACCCATTAATCTAGTTTACTGGTAGCAGTTTGGTTCATGCGCTTCCTCGTCCACTACCGCGGCACGCTTGCTCCATATCCATATAGACGTTACCAAACTCGACTAGGTTTTTGTCGTGAATAATACTTGAAAATATGTAAGCAAAAAGCTAATACATTTGAGTGACTACTTTTTACCGTAACGGTATAGATATTGTTAACTAATATGCGCAAACAAAAGCTCCCCGCTTTGAATCTGAATCGTGACTGAAGTAGTATAGGTTTTGTAAATTCGCGACCCGGCCCGGCTTCGTACGGGTGCAATGCTGATAAATTTTGCATGTATTATACATGTAAACCTTCCTCTTGAATGACTCTATCTATTAAAAAAACCGCATCAAAATCCGTTGCGTAGTTTTAAAGATCAAAGCATACAGACAGACAATAGGAAGCGACTTTGTTCTATACTAAATATATGTAGTGATACAATGTATATGATGTATGCACATTATTGCCATATGATAGCTGTTTGCAGCGCCACTATTCCAGGGCTAAACCGTAACTTGTCAGGCTATACATGGAAACAAAAAGATACTTACGCAACCATCAACGTCCCAATACCTAACCTATCTTTTTCGTTACCGTAATCGGGTAAACCGTGATAAAAAATATCCTATAACCATCTTTCGATGTCCAAAATGTCGATGTTAAAATCCATGCAGCCATTAAACCGTAAACGTATCACTGACTTTGCTCCTTCATACCTCACCGCCGCGCCGCTGCATAGTAGGTATCGTAGGTCTTCATCTATACTAACTTAACAATATGGGTGTAAATTAAACCTTGTGAAGATGATAAACGCTGTTCCTAATAGGATTAAATATCATTAGGGTTGGCGCTTTTTCGTTCTGCCTAAAATCCAAACGTTTTAGCTAAATCGTAACCGATATAGAGAAAATCAGACGTGGGCAACGCTCAAATCGAATCAGCAGGATAGGCCAGCAGCTGCCGCAAATAATGCCGCTTCATTAGAGCTCGTATCTCCCGGGATAATACTTTCGCAACTGTAGGGCTGCCCCTCAGGTTTTGGAGATTTTTTAGGGTTCGCATCGAAAAGACGAAATCTTATAAGATTTCTGCGGAAAAGCGTGTGATAAGCTATTTATATCTAACACTCAGGTAGAATCAAAACCTAGTAAGTGCATTTAGCGAAATTTTACAGGAGAGGCAAATAAAGACTTTGTTGAAAAAAAACACCCACAGAGACCTTTTGCACACAAGACTTGTTACCATTTAGAGAAGTATACCTTGCTTTACAAGACGCATTAGTCAAACTAAATTTATGTGTAATTTTACAAGTTTTATGTGCCTTACTAACGGCTGACTATAAAAACTAGACAAAAGTATTATGTCAATTCCCATATAAAAAGCTAGCAAGTGGTCCTACTGAGTTTTTGAATTGGTTCCTTTTGAGGACTAATTTCAGATCCGTAACATAAAACCTAGCTAATAAAAGTATAATTAGGAAATTGGATTAGGATTTTTATTTGTTTTAACGGAAAACTTGTATAAATTTATGAAACTTGTAATATCTAATTTTTTTTAATGTACACATCACAATTTTTATTTAAACCATTGATACGAAGATCAAAGCTTAAAGAAAAATAAAAAAATAAGTTAGTTGGTGGAGGTCGCTAAGGTGTAATAAACAATGCAATCATAGACACACAAAGCATAAGGAAAAAATCGATAGGTTGCTTGGGAGTTAGGGTAGCGAAGTGGTTAACGCAATCCAGAAGTACCGGGTTCAATTCCCGGTCTCTTTCAACAGGTAACTCATTTTTAAATTTTTCTTTAAGCTTTGATCTTTGTATCAACGGAAAACTTGTAGTATTGCAATCTATAGTAGGTATACTGTACCAAACCCAGCACCTCGTCAACATTCTCATCCTGAAGCTGCTTCATAAAAATCGTCATCGGAATACTCAAAGCTTGAGACAGACTCCATTTTGTATTAAACTCTAAAGTTTATGGTCAGAAATCCACTTCTTGTTCAAAGTAAGGTTATGTTTTGTAATAAATATCTCATTTTTCATTTAGCTGCAACTCTTGATCTTCCGAATTTAAACACACGTTATATAGGAAGCCTTCTTGGCTTTATTGGCCGGCAGCACAGGAATTGTGATTCTTATGAATGGATCTTGGATAATTTCCTTTGTCGGCGACTCATTTCATATAATGTTGTAAAAGCGTTCTTCATATTCATTGCTTAATACTGAAAAGTAAACAACATATGGATTAGAGCTTGTCTATTAAGGCATCATTAATTGTATCACAGGATCATATAAATACGTAACAAGATAGCATCTAGTTATTACTTGTAAAAGCAGAGATGTAAGAAATATAGGAGAACCAATGATTAGTTTTGTTTAGGTACGGTAGATAGGTTATCCAAGGTAACTATTGGAAAATGTTTAGGCTGAGCCGTAGAAAAGGGTTTTAGTATTTACTTACCGGGCAAATATTTTATTTGCAATTATCCAAACAAGGTTAGATATATTGAAATCCTATTAAAAATAACACAAGAGATTTCTTTACTTTTGTTTACATTAGTATCTTTTTAATATTCTATAATCTATGGGTCAATTCGGGGTAGCCAGGATTTAGCAATATATTGAGCATAATGATTGTCGTACTGACAGAATTAAGTAAAATTTAAATTAGATAAACAATTTTAATAGAGAGTACAATTAATGCTAGTAATTATTAAATGAATGTGGTTGTTGAGAATAAGAAATATTTTTAAAGTATGGAGGATTGACTGCAAATATTGAAGGAAAACATTGGGCAAAAATCATAAAGCAAAGCAGAGTTTAGCGCACATAAACAATATCTGAGATAGTCTATGGAATATAGAATTTCGGTGATATAAAAGGTATCTCAAACATTTTATTTCAATGGAAAATATTAAAGATTAGATTTAGAATGTAATATTAATCATAAAATATACCCTGATTTAAGCTTCATTTATGGGTATAAGATTTATAATTTAAAGTTCTAGTCAATCAAATTGGAATATATTAAGTCGGCGGTTTTAAATTGGTTTGAGACTGTTTTGCTTACGTGGAAGTGAATTCCCGCGAAAATCAGGAAATAGCCACGTAGATTCAATTTTTAAAAAGTTAGGAAATGGGTATAAAAAGCCATACATTGGGATGGGAGATTCATTCAGTCTTCAGCAGTGAACAGAACAGGAACCCTCTCCAGGAACCCCGGGTAAGTCTTCTAAGAGTTTAGGCCTGATCCAAAGCGGTGTTAACGAAAGCCTAAACTCTACCTTTCTCTTTTAAAGGGAATAAGCCTGATCCCCGCGGTGTTAACGAAAGCTTATTCTCCTCTTTTCTCTACCTTTCTCTTCTAATAAGAATAAGCCTGATCCCCGCGGTGTTAACGAAAGCTTATTCTCCTCTTTTCTCTACCTTTCTCTTCTAATAAGTTTAAGCTGATCCCCGCGGTGTTAACGAAAGCTTAAATTTATTTAAAATCCTTGCAGGAAGACAGATATATTTCTTGCATAAGGAAATATATTAGTCTGGACATAGTTTACAAATTAACTAGAAGCCGGGAGATTATAATTTCCATTGCCTTGTCGTGCTTTGCGAACTGTTTACTAATGCATTTTATTTCTTTTGTATTGTGTTGTGCCTTTTATAAATGTTCATTCTGTTTTATGTGTTCATATCAGACTGTGTTTAATTCAGAGTTCGTCACAAAGATTAGGTTTAAACAGACTGCTAATTGATAATATTTGTTTCGGAATTTATTGTTGAAATTTCTATGTTTAGTTGTGGGGACGGAATTGGATACAGACTGATATCTCTCATGAGCTTATTTCGGTTAATATTTTACTAACGTACCTTGTTCTCCTGTGTGTCCATTCCCGAGTTGCGTATGGGATTTATGTGATCATTTCATAGCTTAAGAAATACCAGCTGATGTGTCGTTTATGTATTTTAACTTAGTCATATGTCGGAGCAAAGTTATGTACATAGATTGTTTAAATGTAGACTACTAATATTTATGTCATCGAGTTTGAGTATTGGGATTTTAATATGTACATAACTTTCATCCAGTGGTCGAAGTAACCTTTTAGGACTATTTCAACCCTACCCAAGGGATAACTTTGATTATTTGGAATTCAACTTTCACCTGACCTTAGCAGTAGGACTACTGCAATAATGACACTCCAATAGCCACGCACGCTAACTAAGTAGACTTTTAATTGCTGATAGGTCAGAAACTCCATGCTTTATTTAATAGTAAAACAGCCAGAGATAGATTTCAGCTCGGGATTAATGCAATCAGGTTTCATAGTGCAATTCCACAACTACTTCGTCAAAAGGCGCTATTAACACAACCCCTGAATGCATTTAATTCCAAGTATCTACAACTGGATTAGACCTAAATATTTTAGGTCAGATGGACCATGTGGAGTTTCTGCTAATTATTAAACTAGTGGAACCTGGCGGGATCTTGGGAATTTGCAGCGACAAAATACTATTAAAATCAATTCATTAGGGAGACTCTACGCTACCTGTTTAATACATAAATAACCAAAAGAAGGCATCTGTTTGTGTAGATGTGGTCAGAATCCGCAGCGCAAATTACAACTACCCTACTTCGTCGAAAACGCTGTTAACACAAACCTCTGATCACATTTAACTTCAGGTCACTTCAACTGGTTTTGAATTAGATCAGTCTTATGGACTTAGTGGAGTCTCTCGGAGTCTGGCAGGATCTTAGGGAATTGCTGAGAAATAAAACTATTAAAATTAACTCTTTAGGGACTCTATGCTTTAATACATAAACATCCATATGAAAGTTTAGACTGTGGTCATTGGAATTGGGCTAGGCGTACACAATAAACGTCTTAACACAGTAATTGATCTGTTTAAGCAGTTCGATTTTAGGAGCTTAATTCCAAATACCACAGAACTTCAAATGGACTTTAACTTAAATACTAAAAGCCTTGTGTTGCTATGTGGAGTCTCTAAATTTATTACATTCTCGGAGTCTGGCAGGATCATAGGGAATTACTGTGAAATAAAACTATTAAAATTAACTCTTTAAGGGACTCTATGCTTTTAATACTTGTACATCCATATGAAAGTTAGACCTGTGGACGATGGAATTGGGCCAAGGCGCTTCCCCTAAATATAATATGTGAAGAGCGCTTTAACACAGCAATCGTTCCGTATAAGCGGTTCGGTTTTAGGGGCTTAATAGCATATTCCACAGGACTTCAATTGGACCTTAACTTAAAGGCTATTGTTGCTATATGGAGTCTCTTAAAAGTGAACTTTCCTCCTCTGCCTATATTAAGGCATTGGCGTGTCATTATGTATGGGGCTAGGAAGAAGTATTTTTATGATATTAATGAAAGACTACATGACAAAATACACTGAAAGGTTACTATAGTACTCTTCGTGAAATGCATTTCATGGTTAGAGATAAGTTAAGCTAGTTGTATAGGTATAGGCAGAGCCTATGATGGCTATTCATATTTGTAATAATTCACTTGCTTAATTGTTCAAAATATAATTTGTATTAAGGCAGTCTGATGGGTTTCTTGACGGTTCTTCCCATTACAGTAAGCCTTATAGTGAACCGTTGGTAAAGTTAAATAAAATAAACTAATAAAAGCCCTGCTGGCACAAAATAATTAAATTACAAATCAGGCCTGACGGGCAAAAATAAAACACTTTAAATCTTAATACAATCATACAAAGATTCAATATACATGCTTTATTAACCTATCATTTGTTTCACTGTAATCCTATTCCTTTAATTTTAGAAGCCCTACATCTTAAGCTAACTAAGTGTTCTTAATCCCACTATCAATCACTCTACTGCTTTAAGGACCTGTTTATGTAGTAGAATAAGTAAGGAGGTTGTAGGATTTAATAACTAATTACAGTCGATTGGTTGGTAGTTGACGGGAAGATATCACTCATCTCAGGCTAATTATTTAGTTCACAAAACCCTAATCTTTCTAACTCCATTACCCATTATATGTAAATGGACTTAAGCTATCTCTTAGTCAACTTAAAGAATCTGGGTTACTATGCATAACGTATATAAGGGGTCCTAACCACTAGAAGATCACGCCTTGGCCATTAAAGAAGGAGAAACCATATTATTATTAATTAAAAAGATATAAAAAAATCTTTTATAGGGGAGGGGTTTTGTACAGTTTAAGAGTACCGTGACCAGAATAAATTAGGGGTATTTATCAGGGGCAGGGGGAAACAATATGGTTTCTAAGTGACCTTTTTTTTAGGTCACAGTTTGCTGTTCGTGAAAATGGAGGTTTTCTGAGAGAATAGCTTAAGTCCATATAAGTAAAATTTTGTTATAATTTTTCCACTAATGCATGCATTGCTTAATCTAGGTTTAAAAGCTATTTAGTTGACTAGTGACTGGTTCTTCATAGCTTCGCAGGAATTGTTTAATTTTCAAACTTCCAGTGTAGTCCCGCTTGGCTCCGGATTTATCTTCCGCTGAAAAAATAAAATCAAGGTGTAAACTTTGTGATAATACTTTTATTATACGCTTTGAAGTACTGGTTCACTATAATAGATACCTTTTATAATTATGAAAACTATTTTTCAACATTGCTTTCAGATCAGCCTTTTGTACGCCAGGTAGTGGGGTTGTTCACTATCACACAAAATATCACAGGGAAAGTTAACGGGGAACTTTTGAAGTTCATGGTGGTTTTAGTTGTAATATATCAACATTGACACCTATCATCAGCTTGGCGGTCAAAGGGTTGATCACATGGGGGGCAGATCATGTATATAATTCCATATGTGGGAAAAAGATTAAGATTTGGGGGGCAGTCTTATATAATGCAAACAAGTTCATTAAATGTATTTCTAGGGATTAAAAATTTAGCTAATAATAATTATTGAAAAAAAAAAACAATTGATAAACAAAAACAACTTCATCAGATCAGTTGTTATATATTTTCAATGTATTAATGCAAAAATTTAAAACTACTGTTCAAAAGGAAAAATTATTTTTGAGTAAAATCTATCACAGACAGACAAGACAGACACAAAGATATTGGTGAAAATAGGTTAAATAAGTTAAAATATTTACCTGTTGGAAATCTCCTTTTCAAATTTTAAAGTTCTTATCTTCCATCTCGGTTCTCGCTGTAAACAGAAGGGAGAATATTAAATTTTGTTTAGCAATTATCATTTGTCATGAAGTTAGGGGGCAGACAGGAACTCTTTATTTATATATCAATATGTGTACATAAGCTTAACTATATATCAACATTGTTATTAGTAGTTCTAATTAAATTTGACTTACCATGAATAGTTCTTGAGAGAAAAATCTTGACATGTATTGAATGTGTAATTGTTGTTTGTTATATTTTCTCTCACCATTCGAATCTGAAAAATAAAAGGCAAATGTGAATAAATAATCATTTTATATGGGTTATGTCCAAAGCCAAGACAAATTAGTTGTTAACAAGTATATTGTTTACACTATTTTTGTCCATTTTCTTTCTATACATCAAGTATCAACAGACACTTTACAGTTAAATTATCACTTTTCAATATTTCATTTAACATTTTAGAACTAGTAGGCAGTGACAATAAAATTCTAATTTGCCTTCAATGTTATATAATGTATTGATATTACTTCTCCTGGGGCAATAAATAATATTATGTACAATGTGAGTATTATAAATTCACAGTAAAACTAAATCTAAAAATAAAACCAAGTGGGTACTCCTTGTATTCCAATGTAAAAACAACATGTCTTTATTGTCTGTTAGTGATTTATTCATACATAGTTGTAATCTGTTTACTTATAGGTTGTCAAGCTTATTATTTAGTTACATTAGTAACAACTAGGTTTTAGATGCTCACGAATAGCGACTATAATTGTTTTTATAGTGAAATATTCATAAAGCAAAATGTAATATTTCTTTTGCATAAAATAAATGTTTGTAACCAGAATGTTAGTCTATAACGAAATAAAAGGAGAAAAGTGCTTACCTTGTACATTATAGGCTCCGGGTTTAGTCAATATAAATATGAGGATTGTCACCAAGTCACAACAATTTGTAGGTTAGTTTGATGTCATAAACTTTGTTCTATCATCCATACACCTTACGATAGGAATAATAATTGAAACTCTTATTCTATTCACATATTGTTTAACGATTAACTATCCACTTATAGTCTTAACTTCAAAACATGTTATAAACACAACTCCACATGGTTATTTGTTATGTATAATGTTTTCACAGCACGATAGTACCGGCCGGCACAAACAAACACTCATGTAAATGAATAAAATGTCAACAGTAGATTAATAGGATTAATTAAATGTAGATATTTAAATTTCAAAGTATAGTACAGAATTAAAAGAGATAACATATCACCATTATTGAATTTGTCAAGGTTCTCAGGGTCAAAATAGTGTTGTACTGGTCGATACTATTTTGTGAGAAATATCGATATACGGCGGAATTTGTGAACAGATAATAAATTTTGTCATTGGGGTTTAGTTTGTTCATCGATATTTAACTTCAAATTATCAGATCAGATTTGCTAGAAATTACCAATTAACACTGTCATGCGGAGGTTCAAAATTTTGCACATACTATAGTATGAAGCAATTATTTAATTCATTTTTTAACGCGAGTGTTAGTGTCTAGAACGTATCGGGTGTATGTGTTTGTGATGTGACATTAGTGACAGCCACAGGGTTCATTTACATCCAATCTCAAGAGAGTTGTCTGCAACTACAATGTGTCTATAAATGTGTGTGTGTAATACGTGCTTTAACAAGAAATAAAAATTTACTCGGAAATAAATGTTAATTGTCAAGATCTTCAGAATCATCACCAGTTATTTGGACAAAAAGATCAATTGGGCGATCATCAACGTGATGGATTTCATCGAATCAAGAGGCAAGTTACAGCATAATTAACGCATAACGCTACATGGGAACATAAAATGACAGAAGCAGTAGAAAAGGCTACCCAGGACCAATGCCAAGAGGGCACGACCAAGAAGAATAAACGCCTAGTAACATTGGGTTCAATAACTATCGATACAATACCTTTTCAAACTTGCGCAGCCCTAACATACCTTATCAGTAGTTATCAAATATTCCTGCAGATGGCGCCACTTATGCAGGCGATTTTCTTGATAAGATTTTGATTAGAATAGAATTAGATACCTAATATAAAATAATGATGGGGTAATGAGATTAATATACGGGGGGCAGAGGGACTAGCAACTTAGAGAGGCTATTTTGGTATACCACTGGAATATACAAACTTTGGCTTCATCAAATTAATAGGATGAACGAGGAGGTCGTTGTCAACAGATGATGTATATCCAGCGCCGCGGACCTATACAGGGCCAACAATGTGCAGTTAAGCTTCATGCTGAAATGATGAGCTCTTGTGGAAGGCAGATTTTGGGTACAGTATATAGTAAAATGTCGGGACAACATTTCATATTGTACTATTAACACTGTCCTTTTTTATGTATACACATAGCTTTTAATAAAAATAAACACCATTTACAAATCCTTTAATTAACCTTTTACATTTTTCATAAGACAGCGGCCGAGGCCTACAACAACCAGGTAGTGGGAGCGCACCCATCATGGCAACAATATTGTGAGAAACGCAGATAACTTTTACTACAATAAAGGTAAGAGTTTGATGTTCATTTATTCAACTCATGGAGTTATTGGAGCCGAAGCAGCTCTTCGTGTGTGACTGCACCGAGCGAGCACTGCATGTACATGGATTGTCAGGGGAGCCACAGCACTGGATAACTTATTTTATGAAAATTGTAAGTGAAATTTGTATCTTTGGATCTTCTCTTGATTTTCATAGGCTTCTGCAGCGGTCACTGATCATTTTATTTTGAGACATCATGGCTATATACTGAAAAAGAAAAATGTATATAAGTATTGTTGAGATTTAAATACTTCATAGATAGAATATTCGACGCTTGTATAGTTATATAAACAAAATCATAGCTTAGAACAAGGTTATAGGAAGGAAGTTTCTTTGGATTACATTTAAATTCGAAATTTACCTTCGTCATGATTTCGATTTTTGTTATTTGTCTTTTCTATACAGTTAGAACTAGGGCGATTTTGGAAAAAAAGGGGGTCAGTTCGGTTACATAACATTAGCATTTTACAGGTTGTAAATAAGATAAAATAGAAAGTACTTACCAGTGTGATTCTTGCGTAGTTTAATCAGTGGCATGTTTTTCGGCAAGTTGCTTGGTTTATGGAGTGCTGAGTCGCGCATCCAATTACAATGTGCCGGACTGCCAGTTGTTCTTTTAGTTTAATCTGTTGTTCATGGTGGCATTATGTCGATTTTTAGCCATTTATAATAAACGTAATGGAACAGTTAAGAAGATTTTGTAGTTTGACATTGACAATATGACAATGACAATATTTGACTTCGTTTGTTTGACAGTCAAAGCAGAGTGACCATACGCGAAAATATGGGTTCACAGTCATAGCTGGCTAGATTAGATAGAATTTGACATATTGGATGATTCAAATAATCTTATCAGATCGGTTTTGCAATTTGGTCATTTTAGCTGAACGATTGAATCATTTTATCAGAACATTCAGGATATTCTTATAGTTTGGGCTTGAACAAACATTTGACAGTACCCTGTTGATGTTTGTTTGATTACTAATTGTAGCAAAGAGATATTGTTGGTCAAATCTTACGATTATATATTTCATGGTAATCAAATCGAATTTATCGACACTTTATTCCCTAATCTGCATATATATTTCTGGTTAGGTTGTTTAAATCAATGAACGATACGAACAATCTGACCAGATCAGGCTTGAAATTGATTAAACTCTGAATAACTATTTAGACTTGCAATAAGGGTCATGTACTATTATTGTTTAGTTATATTTGTTATAAATAACATTATCATTTAGCTTTGTTCAGATTTATAGAAATCTGCACTCATTTGTTTGTCTCCTTTTAACGTTGCGATTAAGTGGATTACTTGTTAGTAGATATAGTAAAACGGAATTTAATTGTAGTTTTGTTTACGAATAGGGTTTTTTTTTGGGTGGAGTTAAGGGTTCCTTTTATTAGTGGAGGTTCTTTTGTAAATTCTACTCTAATTGAATTTATTTTTGTTATAGGCAACATTTTAGTAAGTTCTGCATAGTTAATACTCAGCATCTATTCTAGATGGCGCTAGTGTTTGCTTTCATTGTTTATAATCATTTATTAGAATGCGTTAAAAATATAAGACAACGCGCTTTATAACGCTTGCATATACCTTGAGTAATATTGCTTGTAAAAAACTTAACGAAGTTAAGATATCAGAAAACTATATTGATTTTGTAGTTAATACGCTGAGTCCTAGATGGCACTAGTATCGAGCTTTACATGCTTATATCAAGCTTCTGATAAGAGAAAAAAAATAATTGCAATGTGTTTCACGATGTGTAATGGCCTAGTTATTGTTAGAGTTAAAAACAACCATATCTTGGTTGTATATAAAGTATTTACCCAGCTACGCGATAGATGACTCTGTACGCTGCTCATGCATTATTACATAATGTCGTTAAAAAAAAAAAAAATTATCTTGATTTATTGGGGTTCATTGATATATGTGTTCTCGATTTCGATCAGTTAGGGAATTTATGTGCATCGCTCTCGCCTTCACGTGTATGGAGAGGGACGGACTTCGGAACTCACAAATCAGTAGTAGGGATTACCCCGTTCTGGTGCATTTCTGAGGCACACTTTGTTTGTATCTTTTGAAGTGTACTTAGCTCACTAACGCTTCTGTTAATGAATATTAATCCTTTAATTAGATAACTCCTTCTATAGTGTAACACTATCTCAGCATACGTACTTTATACTGTTTATCGGGGTTCCCTCTTCGCGTCAACCGACCCGAATCCTTATCACTCTTGGAAACTTTTTTTTATTACTTGTATTGTTGAATGTTCATATTGGGTTTAGGAGTTTTTTCATTTGATGCAGCAGTTATAGCAGTTAAATAATTTGCAATTCTTGTAAAAGGTTTTAATATAATATCAACCTGGGGTAAGTCTTAATACTACGTACTTATAGGGGAATCTAGGCAAGTGAACGAGACAGGAGAGCATGGGAGGGAGAACAAGTGCACTAAGAGAGAATGTGAAAATTGAGAAAAAATAAAAAAGGGGGAATGAACTAAATGAAGATGGTGCTATTCGAGAGGAGTTTTACTGTAGCGTGGGGGGGGATCTAGGTATTTCAATCTAGAGTTTGCGTTTGTAATTTTGCATAGACCTATGCAAAATTTCAATACGCAGGGGGCAGAGCTGTACCAAACCCAGCACCTCGTCAACATTCTCATCCTGAAGCTGCTTCATAAAAATCGTCATCGGAATACTCAAAGCTTGAGACAGACTCCATTTTGTATTAAACTCTAAAGTTTATGGTCAGAAATCCACTTCTTGTTCAAAGTAAGGTTATGTTTTGTAATAAATATCTCATTTTTCATTTAGCTGCAACTCTTGATCTTCCGAATTTAAACACACGTTATATAGGAAGCCTTCTTGGCTTTATTGGCCGGCAGCACAGGAATTGTGATTCTTATGAATGGATCTTGGATAATTTCCTTTGTCGGCGACTCATTTCATATAATGTTGTAAAAGCGTTCTTCATATTCATTGCTTAATACTGAAAAGTAAACAACATATGGATTAGAGCTTGTCTATTAAGGCATCATTAATTGTATCACAGGATCATATAAATACGTAACAAGATAGCATCTAGTTATTACTTGTAAAAGCAGAGATGTAAGAAATATAGGAGAACCAATGATTAGTTTTGTTTAGGTACGGTAGATAGGTTATCCAAGGTAACTATTGGAAAATGTTTAGGCTGAGCCGTAGAAAAGGGTTTTAGTATTTACTTACCGGGCAAATATTTTATTTGCAATTATCCAAACAAGGTTAGATATATTGAAATCCTATTAAAAATAACACAAGAGATTTCTTTACTTTTGTTTACATTAGTATCTTTTTAATATTCTATAATCTATGGGTCAATTCGGGGTAGCCAGGATTTAGCAATATATTGAGCATAATGATTGTCGTACTGACAGAATTAAGTAAAATTTAAATTAGATAAACAATTTTAATAGAGAGTACAATTAATGCTAGTAATTATTAAATGAATGTGGTTGTTGAGAATAAGAAATATTTTTAAAGTATGGAGGATTGACTGCAAATATTGAAGGAAAACATTGGGCAAAAATCATAAAGCAAAGCAGAGTTTAGCGCACATAAACAATATCTGAGATAGTCTATGGAATATAGAATTTCGGTGATATAAAAGGTATCTCAAACATTTTATTTCAATGGAAAATATTAAAGATTAGATTTAGAATGTAATATTAATCATAAAATATACCCTGATTTAAGCTTCATTTATGGGTATAAGATTTATAATTTAAAGTTCTAGTCAATCAAATTGGAATATATTAAGTCGGCGGTTTTAAATTGGTTTGAGACTGTTTTGCTTACGTGGAAGTGAATTCCCGCGAAAATCAGGAAATAGCCACGTAGATTCAATTTTTAAAAAGTTAGGAAATGGGTATAAAAAGCCATACATTGGGATGGGAGATTCATTCAGTCTTCAGCAGTGAACAGAACAGGAACCCTCTCCAGGAACCCCGGGTAAGTCTTCTAAGAGTTTAGGCCTGATCCAAAGCGGTGTTAACGAAAGCCTAAACTCTACCTTTCTCTTTTAAAGGGAATAAGCCTGATCCCCGCGGTGTTAACGAAAGCTTATTCTCCTCTTTTCTCTACCTTTCTCTTCTAATAAGAATAAGCCTGATCCCCGCGGTGTTAACGAAAGCTTATTCTCCTCTTTTCTCTACCTTTCTCTTCTAATAAGTTTAAGCTGATCCCCGCGGTGTTAACGAAAGCTTAAATTTATTTAAAATCCTTGCAGGAAGACAGATATATTTCTTGCATAAGGAAATATATTAGTCTGGACATAGTTTACAAATTAACTAGAAGCCGGGAGATTATAATTTCCATTGCCTTGTCGTGCTTTGCGAACTGTTTACTAATGCATTTTATTTCTTTTGTATTGTGTTGTGCCTTTTATAAATGTTCATTCTGTTTTATGTGTTCATATCAGACTGTGTTTAATTCAGAGTTCGTCACAAAGATTAGGTTTAAACAGACTGCTAATTGATAATATTTGTTTCGGAATTTATTGTTGAAATTTCTATGTTTAGTTGTGGGGACGGAATTGGATACAGACTGATATCTCTCATGAGCTTATTTCGGTTAATATTTTACTAACGTACCTTGTTCTCCTGTGTGTCCATTCCCGAGTTGCGTATGGGATTTATGTGATCATTTCATAGCTTAAGAAATACCAGCTGATGTGTCGTTTATGTATTTTAACTTAGTCATATGTCGGAGCAAAGTTATGTACATAGATTGTTTAAATGTAGACTACTAATATTTATGTCATCGAGTTTGAGTATTGGGATTTTAATATGTACATAACTTTCATCCAGTGGTCGAAGTAACCTTTTAGGACTATTTCAACCCTACCCAAGGGATAACTTTGATTATTTGGAATTCAACTTTCACCTGACCTTAGCAGTAGGACTACTGCAATAATGACACTCCAATAGCCACGCACGCTAACTAAGTAGACTTTTAATTGCTGATAGGTCAGAAACTCCATGCTTTATTTAATAGTAAAACAGCCAGAGATAGATTTCAGCTCGGGATTAATGCAATCAGGTTTCATAGTGCAATTCCACAACTACTTCGTCAAAAGGCGCTATTAACACAACCCCTGAATGCATTTAATTCCAAGTATCTACAACTGGATTAGAGCTAAATATTTTAGGTCAGATGGACCATGTGGAGTTTCTGCTAATTATTAAACTAGTGGAACCTGGCGGGATCTTGGGAATTTGCAGCGACAAAATACTATTAAAATCAATTCATTAGGGAGACTCTACGCTACCTGTTTAATACATAAATAACCAAAAGAAGGCATCTGTTTGTGTAGATGTGGTCAGAATCCGCAGCGCAAATTACAACTACCCTACTTCGTCGAAAACGCTGTTAACACAAACCTCTGATCACATTTAACTTCAGGTCACTTCAACTGGTTTTGAATTAGATCAGTCTTATGGACTTAGTGGAGTCTCTCGGAGTCTGGCAGGATCTTAGGGAATTGCTGAGAAATAAAACTATTAAAATTAACTCTTTAGGGACTCTATGCTTTAATACATAAACATCCATATGAAAGTTTAGACTGTGGTCATTGGAATTGGGCTAGGCGTACACAATAAACGTCTTAACACAGTAATTGATCTGTTTAAGCAGTTCGATTTTAGGAGCTTAATTCCAAATACCACAGAACTTCAAATGGACTTTAACTTAAATACTAAAAGCCTTGTGTTGCTATGTGGAGTCTCTAAATTTATTACATTCTCGGAGTCTGGCAGGATCATAGGGAATTACTGTGAAATAAAACTATTAAAATTAACTCTTTAAGGGACTCTATGCTTTTAATACTTGTACATCCATATGAAAGTTAGACCTGTGGACGATGGAATTGGGCCAAGGCGCTTCCCCTAAATATAATATGTGAAGAGCGCTTTAACACAGCAATCGTTCCGTATAAGCGGTTCGGTTTTAGGGGCTTAATAGCATATTCCACAGGACTTCAATTGGACCTTAACTTAAAGGCTATTGTTGCTATATGGAGTCTCTTAAAAGTGAACTTTCCTCCTCTGCCTATATTAAGGCATTGGCGTGTCATTATGTATGGGGCTAGGAAGAAGTATTTTTATGATATTAATGAAAGACTACATGACAAAATACACTGAAAGGTTACTATAGTACTCTTCGTGAAATGCATTTCATGGTTAGAGATAAGTTAAGCTAGTTGTATAGGTATAGGCAGAGCCTATGATGGCTATTCATATTTGTAATAATTCACTTGCTTAATTGTTCAAAATATAATTTGTATTAAGGCAGTCTGATGGGTTTCTTGACGGTTCTTCCCATTACAGTAAGCCTTATAGTGAACCGTTGGTAAAGTTAAATAAAATAAACTAATAAAAGCCCTGCTGGCACAAAATAATTAAATTACAAATCAGGCCTGACGGGCAAAAATAAAACACTTTAAATCTTAATACAATCATACAAAGATTCAATATACATGCTTTATTAACCTATCATTTGTTTCACTGTAATCCTATTCCTTTAATTTTAGAAGCCCTACATCTTAAGCTAACTAAGTGTTCTTAATCCCACTATCAATCACTCTACTGCTTTAAGGACCTGTTTATGTAGTAGAATAAGTAAGGAGGTTGTAGGATTTAATAACTAATTACAGTCGATTGGTTGGTAGTTGACGGGAAGATATCACTCATCTCAGGCTAATTATTTAGTTCACAAAACCCTAATCTTTCTAACTCCATTACCCATTATATGTAAATGGACTTAAGCTATCTCTTAGTCAACTTAAAGAATCTGGGTTACTATGCATAACGTATATAAGGGGTCCTAACCACTAGAAGATCACGCCTTGGCCATTAAAGAAGGAGAAACCATATTATTATTAATTAAAAAGATATAAAAAAATCTTTTATAGGGGAGGGGTTTTGTACAATACATTAATCAGGAATTACTGAATACCAGCTTTTGCCCGTGACTTCGCCGCGTACACTTGCGTTGAAAGCAGCTGCCTACTGAGCCGACGGTCCTGAGTTCGAATCCCGGCAAGGGCAAATATTTGTGTGATGAACTCGAATATTTGTGCCTGGGTCATGGATTTTATTTGTATGAAAGTATGTATTTATCTATATAGGTATGTTTATCGTCGTCAAGTGCCTAAAACCTATACAAGCCTACCAGAGCTTTTTTAGTTCCACGAACTAGATCGATGTGTGTGAGGTTGTCTGATATTAATTTATTTAACTTTTACATTTTCTTTTACCCACTTAAGGGGTGATTTCCGGGATAAAAACTATTATTTGTGTTAATATAGATTATAAACTACCTGTGTGCTTATTTTACGCAGATTTATTTAGGCGTTTTAGCGGATTCAGTAACAAACATCCGAACTTTCTCATTAGTATTTGTAAAATTAGTAGGATCATAATAAAACAATAAAAATATATTGAAAAACTAATAAAAAGTAGCAAGAGGTTGTAAGTTTGTTCCATGAATTAAATTAGTAACTGCTTATAGTTATATCGTCGGGGATAGTGCAATACCGCGTAAATAACAGCTGTCGATAAAGTTCTCATTTCAATAAAGCATTTGTTTGAATATTGATTCGTATCTACATTTCGCGGTTGCACTATCCCCGACGATATACGTTTTTAATGTAGTACAGTCAGCATCGGAAGCCACTAAATGGAATTGTGTTTCTTAATTTTCAGATGCCTATAGCATGACATAATTATAAAAATGCTGTTGTATAAATGCACATCGACATGGTTTAATATAATATATCTAATGTTTACGGATATTTATACGACAGTTTCATACATAACTTATGATACCTACTTTATAGTAGACCTGTGTATTGGTATAGCTTTTCGTTACTGACTGTACTCATAACTACTATGCTTATAAACCCTACACCATACGTCAACAGCTCCAGCAAGCACAGGCAGCCAGCTATTAATTGGGGTAGAAATGCATCAATGATAGAACATTCTATTTCAAGTTTCTAATGACAGTAATGACATTTAGTTTGTAATGTACCTACTTCAGAAAAGGGGCGCCAAAAATATTAAATGGCGACCGTTAACGCCCACTTCACTCATTACTGACTAGCTAGGTTTTATTTATTGTAATATTTGAATTCCTTGTTCTACACTTCGGCAATTTTTAAAATCAAAAACCCAGTATGGGGCAATTTCGGATTTAAAAACCTAGCAAGTTCCGGTTACAAATTCAAAAACCTAGTATTTGCCGCATTGAATAGGTTTTTGGACTTGGAAATGTTACTTACTAGTATTTTGAATTTGATATTTGCAAGTAAGATATGCACTTGCTAGGTTTGATGGGTCTCATAACTTTGATTCTAATTGTGATAGCAATACAGGTGTTTTTGCATTCGACGCAGCTCAAAATTTGAGGCAGGTTTATTAGAAAAACGTATTTTACCAAAAAATGTCCCTTGCTAGGTTTCGATTTGGGACAGCCGAGCGTTTTATGTTCCGTTTATGCTGAACTAGCGTTTGCTCGCGTTGAAATCGAAGTACATTATCCTATGCTTTATTTCGGGATAAAAATGTGTTCTAAATTTCATGCCAACGGCGTGAAGAAGTAATAAACACACACACACACACACACAAACTTTCGTGTTTACTTTGTATAATATTAGTGGGATATTTTAACGTTAGCAAGAGAATCAAAACCTAATAACGTATTTGCCATTGACCAACAATCATGAAATTTAGCTAGAAGCAATATCATGGAGCGCAAGTAAAGGGAAAATACCGAAATCCGTAGTACCGAAATATACATACAAAATAATACTTTCGGTGACCATCTTTAGTTGGTAAATTAACAGCGACTTATGTCGATAGATTTATATGGGGGCAATGATTTACTCTCGGCAAAATGTCAGTCTGTGAACACGGCTTTTTAATTAACCTAATTGGTCGAGGGACGTGGCTAACTAAGTCGAGTAAGCGTAGAGTCACTATTTTTAACTCAAATGCACTATGAAGCCTCTTGTGTCAGCCCTATGAAGTGTGACCAGTGGCCCGATCGAAAGCAAACTGGCTGCTATTTTATTGAAACTGTTCCATTGAAGAAGAATAGGCTTAAATGTTTCTTATCCAATTCTTCACTGTGTGGACTGTAGATCATAACTTGATTGAAGTAAAGCGAAAATAGTACATTACTGCAGACGCCGGGAAATAAGGGCCTGTCAGGTGAGTAGGTATAGACACGGATAGTGATACGAAGCCGGCAAGCCCTTTTCGCGGCTAAGGCATGTATAGTGCTTTTCTCAAACATAAAAAAATAAAATAAAAATAAACACAAAAAAATATAATTCAGCTATTTCGCCTGTTCAAGTGTTCACGAGCACAGACGCCATGTTTAAAAAAAAATACTTCCCGGCCTAGGCCTTCAATTTTGTATGAAATACTTTTACAGTTCTCTCGAGTTGTTCCGCCCCAAACGTGATACTTCGAAGCCTGTTACTGCACGTTATGAAGACATTTTATTGCATGTTTGGGAAAAAAAAATTGTCGTGCCCCAATCACCTTATTTTTTATGTTTTATGCCCTCTTTGATATATATAATATTATCTTAGAATCTCTTGTGTCAGCCCTTCGAAGTGTAATCAGTGGCCCGATCCGAAGAGAAGGAACTTGCGGTTTGACGCGGGTACTGATGGCTGCGGTGTTATTGAAACTGTTCCATTTCAGAAGAATAGCCATAAATGTTCCTTATCCTATTCTTCACTCATATGTAGCGAGTATAACTTGAATGCGCTATAGAGCCTCTTGTGCCAGCCCTATGAAGTGTGACCAGTGGCCCGATCCGAAGTGAAGGAACATTGCGGTTTTGACGCGGGTACTGACGGCTGATATGTTATTGAAACTGTTCCATTTCAGAAGAATAAGCTTTATGTCTCTCTCTTAAATGGAGGAATGGAAAAATACCACATGGGCGATCACCTACCCGCTGATCAGGCCAAATTAGAAAAATAACGGGACTTACTATCAAAACTGCCCTGAGAAAAGCTGAAGATAGAGTGGCATGGAAATAGCTGGTCAACAATGCCGAAAAAATGTTTCAGGGCGGATACGACTCCCGGTAATGAAGAAAACGAAGAAGAGATCCCATTCTTTACTGAAATGTAAACTGTCGATTATAACTTGAATGCGCTATAGAGCCTCTTGTGCCAGCCCTATGAAGTGTGACCAGTGGCCCGATCCGAAGTGAAGGAACATTGCGGTTTTGACGCGGGTACTGACGGCTGATATGTTATTGAAACTGTTCCATTTCAGAAGAATAAGCTTTATATCTCTCTCTTAAATGGAGGAATGGAAAAATACCACATGGGTGATCACCTACCCGCTGATCAGGCCAAATTAGAAAAATAACGGGACTTACTATCAACACTGCCCTGAGAAAAGCTGAAGATAGAGTGGCATGGAAATAGCTGGTCAACAATGCCGAAAAAATGTTTCAGGACGGATACGACCCTCCGTCATGAAGAAAACGAAGAAGAGATCCCATTCTTTACTGAAATGTAAACTGTCGATTATAACTTGAATGCGCTATAGAGCCTCTTGTGCCAGCCCTATGAAGTGTGACCAGTGGCCCGATCCGAAGTGAAGGAACATTGCGGTTTGACGCGGGTACTGACGGCTGCGGTGTTATTGAAACTGTTCCATTTCAGAAGAATAGGCTTAAATGATCCTTATCCCATTCATATCCAATAGCCACTGCCTTTGTGTATGTAAACTCTCAATTTATGGCTTTGTAGACTAGCGTTGCTAGATTTCGATTTTATGAATCGACCGAGCGAAGCATCCCCGTTTCAGCTAGGCCCAAAATTAATAAAAATGGTTTATTAAACTCACATAAAACTTGTCAGGAACGGCTCTACATGTTTCAAACTCATATTGGAGCTCTTTATTAGGAACAGTGGCTGCTACGCAACTAGCGTTTATTATTAACTAGCGACCCGCCCCGGCTTCGCACGGGTGCAATGCTGATAAATTATGCATGTAATATACATATAAACCTTCCTCTTGAATCACTCTATCTATTAAAAAAAACCGCATCAAAATCCGTTGCGTAGTTTTAAAGACTATGCTTGTATGTTTGTTTTTATTTTTGTTCTTATTTATAATCTAGCTTCACTTAATTGAAACCAAAATTAACTAATTCACAAACTAAACTAAAGTAGTATTAGTTATACTTAAGTTTATTTCATGTAACCTAAGGAAGAGCGGTGCCTCCCAACACAGGCAATTATATGCTTACTGGGTGGCTCCATCCCATAGATCATAATGAACTGTATTTTATGAAATAAAATATTTTGTATTTGTATTTTTTGTATTTGTAAAGATTTAAGCATACAAAGGGACATAGGGACAGAGAAAGCGATTTGAAGTTTGGTGCAATATACCATTTTTCTTTAAATAATCATCAAAAGTTTTATTGACATATTCCTTCCCATTATCACTTCGAAATACTTTTATCTTTTTATCCAGTTCATTTTCTACTCGACTTTTAAATTCCATAAATTTATTAAATACCTCCGCTTTGCTTTTCATAAAATACACAAAGACTTTACGTGAATAGTCATCAATAAAAACTGTGAAATACCTTGAACCTCATGTGGTTTGTAGCGGACCACATACATCACTGTGTATGACCTCTAGCAATTCGTTTGCCCGGGAGCCATTACTGGGAAAAGGTTTCCTGGTTTTCCTTCTAAACATGTAACACGTACACAACTTTCAGATTGCGGTGACAATTTCACGCCAGTAGTACAGTTTGGCATTTTATCAACATCATTAAAATTTAAATGTGCCATTTTTTGATGCCACAAGTAGGTATCAGTCTCTGTAGAAGCTGCCATCGCTCGGTTCTCATTATTATAAGCTTTAAGTCTGTAGGTATCATTTATCAGTGTAGCACTTACTACCAAATGGGCAAATGCCCATTTTGATTTTTTATCTGACAGCCATCAACATTAAATTCTACTTTACAGCCTGCTTTAATTCTCTTACTCACAGACAGCAAATTTGTGGATAATTCTGGTATAAATAGAATATTTCTCACCTGGATTGCTTCACTGCCAGTCTTATTGGGTACTTGTATTATAACATCACCACAGCTTTCGCCATGTAGCACCTTGTTGTCAGCTATTCTTATGTGGTTAACAGGTGGAGCTGTCTCATTCACCAACCATTCCCGGTGCATCGTCATGTGGGTTGATGCGCCAGGATCCACGTACCAGTTCATTGTATCATTCACCTGCATGGCTGAAAAGGCTGCTATAAAACCATTATTATCTTTCTTATTTCTAACCTCAGACTTATTTTTCCTATGCCAACAATTCTTACTTAAGTGCCCATACTTATTACTCTGAAAGCATCGGGGGCCTTTTGATTTTGACTGGGATGAATAACCTGGCTTGACATTTTTGGAGTTTGTGTAAAAAGCGGTAGTGTTTGTTTTCGTTACCTCTTGCAAGAGCTTAGTTTTGATTAAATCGGCACTAATTTTTATACCCGAACTCTCTATGCCCATTATCATTGGATTGTAAACATCTGGCAAGCCTGCCAACATTAGTGTCCCGAGCCACTCATCATCCACTTGACATGATATATTTCGCAACTTATGAGCTGATGACATTAATTTATTTACGTAATCTCCCACGCTTGTACTTGTTTCTAATGTAGTATTTATTAAGTCTTTCAATAAACCGACTTTACGGAGTAAACCTGAGTCTTGAAATGCATGTAATAAATTGTTCCAAACCTCTTTCGCTGTTTTTGCCTCTTGTATGTGAACATATAGCATAGGGTCCACTAAGAGTATAAGCTTTGATTTCGTTTTAAGATCCTTCTTTGAGTCTGTTGTTTCATTTTCCACACATTCCCACAAGTCCTCATGTTGTAGGTAAGCTTTGACGGCAAAACTCCAGCTTGTCCAGTTGTCACGGCCAGTGAGCTTTTCAATTGTCATCATATGATTTCTTGATCCCATTATTTATACTTTATTATACGCAAGCTGAAAAAAATTCCGGCGACCGAACTAACTTTGAGGTTAAGTTAACAAATTATTTTCGTTACTATTTTAAAACTGCACAAATAGACTTAAAAACTTTTACAGGTAGGGCTGGGCCCATAACCTGATAAATTAAACAAAAGAAATTAACTTTCTTCAAATATAATTATTAAAACAAAAGAAACCTTAATGAGCACACAATAACATGGCAAGATTATATTACAGCGCAGAGACAGTCCTTATGGAATGTCATAACGTCAGGTGAGGGCGTGATCATTGTTGCTATTAAATAACAGCAGGGGCTATTCATACATTTCCATCATATAAGTACATCGCACGGGTGCAATGCTGATAAATTATGCATGTATTATACATATAAACCTTCCTCTTGAATCACTCTATCTATTAAAAAAAACAGCATCAAAATCCGTTGCGTAGTTTTAAAGATTTAAGCATACAAAGGGACATAGGGACAGAGAAAGCGACTTTGTTTTATACTATGTAGTGAAGATGTCTCACGATAGCTTAAATAATATTATGACCCAAAATTCTTTCGTATCTCCGGATGTTCGAATGTCTAGATGCTTTCCAGTTGTTTTCAACTACAGGCCGCATTTCTGAAATACCTCTCGTGAAATTTTGTTAGCAGGTTCAATAAATAATATAGACGTTTTTTGCCGAGTCAGTTCTTCGAAAATTTTCAAGATAACAGAAAATTTAAAAATATAAATATCAGTCTGTTCAGTCTACAGTAGCTAGCTACATATTATTCATCTGTGGTCTACAGCTTCACAGAGGCACTGTACTGTAGATAATATATTTATGCTAGATAAAGAAACCGGTCAAGTGCGAGTCGGACTCGCGCATCGAGGGTTCCGTACAAACACTTTCCATCGTTAAGTGGTTAAGTTACCTGGTATGTATAGCGCTCCATACAAATGAGGTGCAAAGTTAACGCAACCAATCCCGTTTGTTGTATGGGAGCCCCCCTTAAATATTGATTTTATTTTTAGTATTAAATACTAAATTTTGTTGTTATAGCGGCAATAGAAATACGTCATCTGTGAAAATTTAAACTGTCTAGCTATCACCGTTCTTGAGATACAGCCTGGTGACAGACGGACGGACGGGCGGACGGACGGACAGCGAAGTCTCAGTAATAGGGTCCCGTTTTTACCCTTTGGGTACGGAACCCTAAAAAGACGATTGAGTGGCCTCCAGAAAGTCTATTACACAAAATCCTAGTAAAATGATTTTGTGTATAGTAAAGAAACTAAAACAAGGGAAATCTTGAAAAGTTTAATGAGTAAAATGTTCAAAATACCAAAATTACTGCTCACGTTGGCACTGCCGCTCCTTCTCATAATTTAACACTGTCAGAATACGACAAAAGATAAACTATATTCGATGTTTCTAATGACAGATGTCTGAGATGTCGCCACTGGGAGCCCTTTCGCTCCTAGAAACTTATTTCGTTGAATGTTTCATTTCGCCGAAAAATCATTTCGCAGAATTTTTATTCGTCTGTAGTCGTAATTTTTCATAATACTTGCAAATATCAACCTATTGATTAGGTTAGGGAACCTTAGGTTTGTTTTATAATACTGCCATGCTACGATAAAAAGCCGTACCTATCTTACTATGAAATCCATACAAAGATACGACCTTTTAACGTAGAACGGCAGAATAATCTCAAACAGTTTACGGTTGCAAAGAAAAATGAAATTAAACATTAGACGAAAAGTAATTTTAGCCATATCTCCTTTTCTCTGTCTCTCTCTCTCTCTCTATCTCTCTCTCTCTCTCTCTCTCTCTCTGGAGTCGGTCCCTCATGTCTGAGGATCGTGGTCAGCTTCAGGGTTGCATCTGGCGCGGATGATCTGCCTCCACCGGTTTCTGTCCAGCGCGTCTCTTACAACCGAGTAGAATTTAGAGGTTGATGAGTCCTTTACTTGATCGGTCCATCTTGTTGGTGAACGACCGCGCGATCTTTTGCCTTCGGTGTTCTCAACCACGATCAGTTTTTCGAGACTTTCGTCGTATCTCCTTTTAACCGACTTCGATAAAAGGAGGAAGCACCGACTTCAAAATATGATTCAAATAAAATCTGTAGGTACAGTCGCCATCAGACATATCTTAGCATGTAAGGTATTCATAAATATCTGAACATGACTCTTATTGACTGGGCGTTACAGTACATGTTCACATATTTATGAACGCCTTATATGCTCCGATATATCTGATGGCAACTGTACATGAACATATTAGTTTATTTTTGAAGGCGGTTTTTTTATATTACTTTCTTTTAAGTGCCATCTTCTCTATGTTACTCAATGCAGCTCAAATAGACAAGATCGACTTATTTTCGTAATATATATGGGCGTGACAAAGCATATATATATTATATTGCCAGGTTGGAGATACCACTAAGCTTCATCGAATTAGGACGATGACTCGACCGTTTATCCATCACTTAACTTATATATCAAGAAACACATTTCAGTTCTCAAAACGAACATGATCTTTTAGGAAATACATTTAAGTGTCATTTTAGCGTGTATTTTGCTTTCTTAAGGTGCGACCACACCGCTGCTCAAACGGTGACGGTACATTCACACGGGTACACTACAAAACTCTGAAGTTTCATTTGTCCAAATGCATCAAATTTCATATTTCCGAAAAGCATATTCTGATAAAATATTATGTTTTTTTGGGATATCATATAACCCTAACCTAACCTAATTATAGTATGTAACATATGAACATATGATCCATGGCAAAAATGACCGTTTCGCGTTATTTTAATTTCGGAGTTTTAAAAATTCGGAATATTGATGGTTTTGGAAAAATTGAAGTCTTTATCGCAAGCTATCCACACCGCTGCTCAGAATACGCTGATGCACGTCAAATGTATGAAGAAGACGTGACGCGAACCGAGATCGCTTGTTTATTATACATGACGACGCGTTTGTGTGATGAACACGAATATTTGTACTTGGGTGATGGATGTATGTATTTAAGTATTTATTTATCTATACATATAAGTATGTATATCGACGTGTAGTAGGTAACCATAATACAAGCCTTCTTGAGCTTAATTTGGGACTAGGTTGATTTGTATGAGATTGCTGATATTTGTTTATTTTATTTATTTATACATTTGCCGCCGTATTTTGAGCCGCAGTGTGAGAGCTAGCGGTAATAACGGTACAGATATGACACGTCACGCCGTAAATGCATGTCACCGGTCACCGCTTTTAAGCAGCGGTGTGGTCGCACCTTTATGCGCGAACTCGGTAGTTTTGACCCATGTTTCGAAATGTTAGCAACGTGTTTAGTAACAGTTGTCGTTTAAGTTGTCAGCTAGATTTATTGTGGACACAAGACGTAAATAACCCTATCCACCTAATTGGTACACTTTAGATGTGTTTAGAAAACGTTGTAATTTAATTTGTGAAGGTTTGTTTATTAATTTGAAGGATTTAAAAGACAATTCCTAAATCATAGTCATAACTCATCTAAATAGAAACGAATGACATGTTTATGTCAGTAAACAACTGCTTTGCATCGGCCGGTTATGTCTAATGCGGCTACTATCTGGGGGCACGGCAGTGCCCCCGCCAAGTCGAGCAAACGCGCTTGCCAGCACGCCGTAACATCCTTTTCTCGAAGTACACTTTCCTAAATTAGTCACTGACGAGAGGGAATCAATCAGCAATATGAAGGAGTGAGATGGAGTTATCTCCATACGTGTCTTACAAATTGCTGCATCCATATGCAGTGCATAAGTAAGCTCCACCGAATGGAGCTCAATTGAAGTTCGTTTTATACAATACACCTCGCAATTTTTTTTTTTAAATGGCTGAAATATGAAATTTGTTACTTTACCAATAATAATAGTACTCTTTATTGTGCACCACAAAGTAAAAATAAAAATAACAAAAGAAATAAAAAAAGTATTACAAATGGTAACAACAGGCGGTCTTATCGCTAAAAAGCGATCTCTTCCAGACAAACTTAGGGTAGAGAGTAAATTAAAAACCAATCCAATCCTCAGCCATTTAGAAAAAAAAAACGTAAATCTGAATCCACATAAAATCTATATCATTATCGAACCTACTCAAAATTTCATGCGATTCGGTAGAGAAATGCGATCTGCTCGGCCAATAACACAAAATCATCCGATCGAAACTCGATTATAAAAGCAGACGTCGCCAGCGTCGACAAAATGATATAAAGCCGATACAAACGAGCCTGTTGCCGGCAAAAAGGCCGCCATAAAATCCCGATCGCGCCTGAAATAATTTGGGCTGTTTGTCGCTAGTATTGTGCGACGGCTGAATTATTCATTGACAGCGAATTATTACGAGTAACGATATACAGCGTGTATATTTGATATAACCGCAAATTGCCAAACCATGACCCAAGCACAAATATTCGAGTTCATCAGACAAATATTTGCCCTGGCCGGGATTCGCACCCGGAACCGCCGTTCAGTAGGCAGGTGTCTACAAACCGAGCCAAACGCGTCGCCAAATGTATGGCGAACACTTACTTAAGTTATTACTAGTGACAGTTGTGACATCAGGACATCACGATGTTAAGTGTCAACAAACAACAAACAAACAAATACATTGCGTGCTGAATTATTTTATGTGGAAATAAGAAGTTCCGTATTTTTTTATTATTTACGGATCAATATATTAATAAGTGCCTATACTAAGACCCCGTAAAGTTTGCGGTTATATTAAATATACACCCTGTATGGCTAGCAAAGAACAAAACTTTAATAACCTAAATTCAACAAAAACTCCCAATTCAACCAAATATAGCTAAGAACCATCTCAACTGGCAAGGCTTAAGGGGGACTCCCATCCAACAAACTTGTTAATAGACCGTCCGTCCGTCTGTCACCAGGCTGTTTCTCAAGAACGGTGATAGCTAGACAGTTGAAATTTTCACAGATGATGTATTTCTATTGCCGCTATAACAACAAATACTAAAAAAATAAAATATAAATATTTAAGGGGGGCTCCCATACAACAAAGTTGTTATAGATTATGGTACGGAACCCTTCATGCGCGAGTCGGACTCGCACTTGCCCAATTTTATATTAATTCATAGCTCGTTCCTCAAAGATGAGCGCGTCATAAAAATATCATGAAAGCCATTCGCGGATAATCAGCCGCTTAATCTTTCCAGAGGCCAGTGAAAACAGTGGCGACGCAATTCCCGGATTTGACATAAGATACGCATTTTTTAGGGTTCCGTATCTCAATCGGAAAAAACGGACCCTTATAGGATCACTTTGTTCTCCATCCGTCCGTCTGTCTGTCTGTCAAGACCCTTTATCTCGAGAACGCGTGGAGTGGAGGTATCGAGTTGAAATTAACAGCATATACTCAGGCCTGCGGTCCCTTTAAGCTGTGAAAATCAAACTTCTACGTTAACGTGAAAAAAAGATACGGCCGTTTATGTCGCAAAAAACGTACATTTCGACACTCTCAAGGGAATCAAAATGATAGGGTACTCCCGATGACCTAGAACTATGAAATTTGGCAAGTAATATTGTTTCATACTACAAATACTTATAAAAATCTGAAACTATACATTTGTAATAAAATCATAAAAACTATAGTCCTTTTCAAACATCATATTTGGAGAACTCGGTTCCGTTCAGTTTGGTTCACCTCGTTTATATACGGCGACATTTCAGGTGCAAATTTAACTCAACCAGGCCAGTTAAGATGGGATAAGTGAAAGTTTGTACGGAACCCTCGGTGCGCGAGTCAGACTTGGCCGGTTTAATATTTTTTTATAACGGCACAACATTTCGCCTGATGGTACGCAAAAGAGGAGCCCAGCCCAGGTCGCAATGGCAACTGACGAGAAACCAACGGCGCCATGTCGGGCGCTTATTCACGCTTCGTTTGAAGGGACCCATGTTATAATTATAAGTAAGAGGAAACACATGAGCCGGCAAAGAGTTCCATTCTATTTTACCTACCTACGCCTACTTTGAATTGTGCTCTAGAAGGTAATTAGCATTTACCAGCGGCTTTCCGCGCGTTATGGGGATTAGGGTTATCTTAGTCCAAAATATAATCATCAAAAAAGGACTAAAATGTATGCGTTTATACGAAAAATTACAAAGTATCGACAAGGTAGTTTATCGATACGGAAATCCCAATATGTCACTCTCAATATTCCGATGTCTGATTTTATCTATGCGATTTCTATTAATTAGGCAAGTGGACGTTATGTTATGTGTTACCTTTAATTTATTATTGACAAGTTAACAGGGTAGAATTTGTTTCTGGATCAAGTGCCCTCGGCATACAGCCTGTTACCGGCATGCGGGCATTTATTAAAACTGATAATAATATGATCCATTAGTAATTGTTTGCATGTATTTGCTAATCATAATTATGTAAATTAATTGCACAATTCAATTTCTTAAATCCGCACATTCAATGTAGTGGGTGTACAGCGTAATTGTCGTTACTCATATCACGCTGTCATGTAACACTCACTTGTCAATTTAATTTCCTGTACATTACTGGCAATTAAAACTTTGTTAGAAACTTAATAAAGCCTGAATTTAAGTTAATTAATTAAATTAAGGTCATGGATACGTTAAAGATCTATGTTACTTTACTCTACTTTAAGAAAAGCCTACTTGGCGGTAACACACTGTATAATCAGAAAATCCGACATAACATCACATTTAGTGAAAACCAAAAAGTATGGAACGAAAAGCAATAACCCAACTAACATTATTTACAGACAGTGCTGAGCAAGTACCGAAAAAACGTGTCCTAGAATTCCTTCGTCCTGTCCCTCTTACTCTGGTACAGTAGAGGAAAAGCGTAAAAGAGATCGTCGACGTCGTTTTGGGGATCAGTGGAGAATCCGGTTTTCAGTTTTTCCTCATTTGAGTGAATTTATCTGCGTTCGAGTGGAATTTTATCGGGTTTATCTTTAGATGAAAACAACTCGGAAAGATGCGTAACGGGTATAGAAGGCAATAAAATTATTGTGTCCGTCGGCGGCACGGAATAGAAACGTTCTGTGGTCGCCGGTGTGTCGCTATCGCTGCATCAATGCATAATATAATTAATGCATTTAAAGAATGGCTCGATGAACGCATTTATAATTGTGACGTCCGACAGACGGGTAAAGGTACCTTATGGCGGGTATGGAGTTATGCATACCCTAATAAACTACAGCTTGTAAGCTATCGATAGCAGAAAAAATCATCTTTCTAGATTGCGTACTTACTGAGATATAATTTTTTGAAATATTTATTGTTAATTCAGCGATTTTGAGAAATTGGCAATTGAAGTTTAACTGTTTCAAAAACTATGTTCCTGTTGTAAGTTACATAGTGGGCTACGGAAAATGATTCTTTGGGCTTCTGTTTATCAGAGAATATTGCAACAACTCATAATATTACACGTCCAAACATTTAAATTTATCAATTAATATGCCTACTACCCTATTTCTAAGAAATCGTGTTTAGCTTAACTTTTCCTTTTCTTGACAATAAGAATGTTAGATTTGTATGTCTAAGTGTGGCTTCCGGTTCGTGTCTCAAGATGGCCGCATGCGTTTAAGATGCGTTGTTCATTATTTATTCATTTTTGTTGTTCAATGTGTAGTATTGATAGCGTATTGTGCAGTGAACTAACGTATGAGTGAATGGTTAATGAAGAATTCAACTTGAAGCGTACATAGCCCTTCTTGGGTCAAGGCCCGGTAGACCGCGTGGTTTTTTGTAAATCGCTATCAATTTACAAAAAGCAAAACCTCACCGAACAACGGCATGCTCTACGAGCAAACTTGAAATTGGCGAAATCATCATTAACCTGATGGAAGCCATATTTTAAAATTAGAATTAGAATGTCTAAGTGTTCTATAACGACTCCAAAAGAAAATAAATAACAAATAAAATGAGAATTAAAGGAAAATAAACACTTTTAATGTTTTCATGCAAAATCACAGATAATGACAGTTTTTACTTTTAAAGTAACAAACAATATAATTTTTCTACATATTTCAACAATAGTCTTTAATTAACATCATATAAAACTTTTAACAACGTAACACTAATTTTAACTTTTTGAGTCACTTAAAGTTACATAACCATAACAGTCTTTGTTCCATACATTTATAAAAAGGTACCTTATGGAGGTCAACAACTAGTACATCAGTACAATCAATCAATTTCTATGATTTACATTTTGAAAAACGCTTTCATTAATCTCTATTATTATTTTAATACTTAATAATTACGAAAATAATCAGTTGTTTCTTATAATCTTATTTAAAAACAACAAATACAATATAAGCAAAGAAAAGGTACCTTATGGCTCAGTTACATGACTTTACTGATTTGTCTGTTCTGAACGCCTTTTCTTACAAAAAACCGGCCAAGAGCATGTCGGGCCATGCTCAGTGTAGGGTTCCGTAGTTGCCCATCCTTCACAATAAACGAAATTTACGAGAAAGATTTAAATTTCGAGAAAGATTTCAAGCTCTATAAAAAGGTCGTAAACGCCAAAGTATCATTTGCTACTTATTACCTTCTGGAAGTTATCGATTAAACGCACCAGATTGAGCGAAATGTTTTAATACAGTATGGCACTTAACTAATATGTGTAACGTTCGAAGTATAAGGACACCGCGCGGCATTTACGTCATTTTAAAGAAAATTATGTATTTTTGCGATAACTCAAAAACGGCTCGACCGATTTTATTTAATATAGTTTTCATTGAAAGTACTTATAAGGCCTCATTTTCATGAATTTTTCCATATTTTTTTGACCCGTGGTTGAAAAGTTAGAGGGGGGGGGGGGGACACACATTTTTTTTTATTTTCGGAGCGGATATTTACAAAACTGCTGACTGTATTAAAAAATAATGCTGCGAGACCCCTATTATTTTTAAAAGACCTATTCAACGATACCCCATACACTAGTATTGGAACAAAAAAAAATAATCACCCCCACTTTAGGTGTACGGGAGGTACCCGAAAAAAAGTTAGTATTTTAGTTTTTATTTTACCGTTATGTCGGCGTGATACATACACATACTCATACCCAATTTCAGCTTTCTAGTACTAATGATCACGGAGCTAAGCCGCGGACGGACAGACAAACAGACAGACGGACATGGCGAAACTATAAGGGTTCCTAGTTGACTACGGAACCCTAAAAAAAAGACACCGCCACGTACCTACTTGGTTTCTGTGACCTGCCTCACCACAGTATGAGCATGTAGGCTTTTTACGTCTCGGAACAGACTGCAGACCACTGGAACTGGGCTGAGACTGAGGAGGAAGCACTTCGGGAAAGGCTTGCAAAGGAAGCACTTCGGGAAGAGCTGATGAAGGACAAAAACTGAGCAAGTTACGACAAGTATTTCTAACATTTTTTAATTACACCGCCATAAAGTACCTTTTGTACTAAACTTTAGAAGCATATTATTCAGCCTTTAATTCGCCTATAACAATAATAAAGATAGGCAAAGACGTGTCGTAACGTATAATTTACTAAATAGGAATAATAAAAAAAACGCCATTTTTACCAATTTTTACACAACATTGAATATCTCCGTAACTAGAAACCTCCATAAGGTACCTTTTCCCGTGGAACGTCACAATTGTAGATAGAAGTGTGCGCTTCTTTTTATAGTCCCTGACGATGTCTATAATGAGTGTGTCATGATTTTACAAGATTTTATTTAACTTGCAATGTATGCATGTAACAGTTTGTTCGGGTGGAATCTTGCAACACAATTTTGAAGCAGATATCTTTAACCGATTGAGCTGAAACATATACCACTACCATCCACCAGTACCTGGGGCTGGTCTGATGATGGAGCAGGAAGGTGACTCTAGGAACTCTGTAATAGATAAAACAATCCTACCGAGTTGATGGATGTTCAAAGAACAACAGTCTGCTATAAAGGCTTGTCCAAAAATGAAATTTTCGCCAGAAATGTATGCCGACTACTTTTGTGTAAGTATTACATGGGACTGCATCAAAAAGATACAATATAAACTTTCGACATGCGATCGACATCCCATTTTATTTTCCGTCCGTCCGGCGTCTCCCATTACATGTCGTATGGACGAAAACCACTTTCCGTTACTTAGCTGTGCTTCCTTTGTGTGTCTTTGTAAAGACAAAGCCACGCATATAAAGATATGTACCTATAGCCTGGCAAGTTGCGGTTTTGCCCTGGGATAGTGGCGCTACAAACAGCTTCATTATTAGTAACGATATGTCTTCAACTAAATTCGAAGCACTATTTACCGGAATGCTGCTCAATCTTCAATAGACTTCAGTATTTATTTCGCAAGAAGAACGAAGGATTGAGCAGCATTCCGGTAAACAATATTTTGAATTAGGTTGATGATAAATCTTTGATAAATCGCTACTGACGTTTAATAAAGCAAATATTATAATGTATGCACATAATTGCCATATTATGAAAGCTATCCCTGGGCAGGATCAACATTTGTTTGGCTACATTTTGTTAATCCTTGGGAAACCATTTTCATCTTGCTCATCTACTCCGCTCTACAATCTATGGCCATCATAAACAACCGTGTGACAGGTTTACTGCGCGAGCGCTGCCAATAATTACTCTAATGTGCTTGTTTGCTTCTTAAACCTAGCCTAAACTAGACCTGGAAAAAATCGGTCGGTATCTATGGCTAACCTACCACCAATATCTCGGCGAGTAATGAAACTATATTCATTTATTATGTCACAGATTAGCACAGAACAGAAGAGTCTTTATTTCGAATGAAACGCATTCATAATCGGTTTTTCTAGAATTAACAACATTTTATTTTTTTGACCAAGACTTTTTAGGATAAAAACGTAACATTTTAATTTTCGTAAATATCCCAATCTATGATTAAAAAATCCATTTGAAACAGGAGCGTAGACAACAAGTACTTAATTGGTCACAGCGCAGTAAATCTTTACAGTCGGACTATAACTAAGACGTATTTAGTATGGAAATTGTATCACTGTTTTTTGTCACTGTTAATTTTCCACAAGGTGACGTCATTGAGTGCCGATTCTTAGACAACGCTGCTTATTTTTTTTTATATTTTCAAAACTAGTCCGTATAGTCAAATAAAAATAATATATTTGGATTCTGTGATAATAAAGCAATGAAATTGATAAAACTTAACACTAAGAGATAATTTTGAATGTTGTAAATTTTGATGATGTTGGTGACAGCGAATTCAACTGGTTAGAAGGACTGATTCGGAAAATAATCAGTCTGTGACGTAGGTAAGGTAAACGTCTCTGTGCTCGACACTGTCCCAATAGTTGCCATCCTGAATGTTATAAATGTCATTAGCAATAAAGGTGACAGCATGGTGTCAACTATTCGGCATTAGCGTGTCGAGCACAGGGACGTTTACCTTAACAAGTATTAGGTAATCTGTGTCGGCTATCGCATTACTGGAACTCCTCATAGCCACGTCAAACTGAACATCAACTCGCGTCCATTAATCATCGCCGCGGGGGCCAACATCAAAGATATCGGCCATCTTGCCCAGATAACATCGCGATGGCGGAAATTAGAGATCGTGTCGGTGTCGTTGTGAGAAAACACACATTAAACAGACATCCCGTGGTATTCGGTGCAATGATGAAACAATAGACCGACCGTAGGCGTCAAATCATTCGTGCACTGAAAACCACGGGGTATGGACATTAGTGAGTTGAGAGAGTACTGCAGTAATATTATTAAAACTATCGTGAGACATCTTTAATAATTATGAAAACGGTTTAAACTCACCTAAAATTGTTAACAACGGCCCGACATGTTTCGAACGCGAGTCGCGTAGCAGCACGGGTAGCTGCCCCTGATGAGAAGAGCTCCATACACAGACCACCCCCACTAGACGGAGCATGTAAGGCACATGTAAGGCGACCCGCGCGCACCAAGGATATGGTACGGCAGAACATTAAAGTATCAACATGGCGGCCACCGTTTAGTTGCGTCCATGTTTATGAGGTCTCTCTACACCACTTAACACTACAATTTACCATGTTATTTATTTAATTTCTTTTTTCGTTGACGTACGCATGGATCATAAACATGGACGCAACTAAACGGTGGCCGCCGTGTTGATACTTTAATGTTCCGCCGTACCATATCGTTGGTGCGCGCGGGTCGCCTTACATGCTCCGTCTAGTGGGGGTTGTCTGTGGCTCCATATGAGTTCGAAACATGTCAGGCCGTTCCTGACAATTTTTACGTGAGTTTAAACAGTTTTTATAATTATTACCTACTGCAGTGTTGTATAAAATCCGCACAAGTGAACTTACTCTGTCTGAACCGCATTCAAAAACCGGCATTTAGAATCAAAAGTGGGCCATAGTCAGTTCAAAAAACAAAAGTCGTCCCTCCGATGCACAGTGTGGTATTTTACTGATCTGGGCGGCCAATATTATTTTTGATGTTATATTGGTAGTTACAGTAATATTAAGCTAATATTGAATTTTTTATCTATACGGTAAGAAAATTATGGTGAAATTTAAAAAAAATAAGGATTTTGCAACATTAGCTCAAAGTAGGTATAATAATATATATGCAAAGTATATACAAAAGTAACAAAAATCTGTCAGAAATCGTGTCACTTTGATCAGACGAAGACGGCTCTGTCAATATTTCATCAGACACCATTTCATCTGTATGAGGCTCCATGCTGGGCATTTTTTTTTAAGAAATCATCTTCTTTATTGTGTGCTGCAGCCCATCTAGATCTCATTTCAGACTTGAACCGACTAAAAATATGCTTGATTTTCCTTATTTGTTCATCATTAAAGTTTTCCCTACCAAGCAAATCATTTTCGATAAAGTCCAGTTTACTTTTAAAATTTGGCATTTCGTTTGCTGCATCAACTCGAATAACTTATAAATAACTAGATCGAGTTATTAATTTAACATAAGATGGCCCTAGAAACAATAAAAAGTCAAAATTACCAAAAAATAACGTATTCATAAAATCATACATTTTGACCATATAACGTTTGGATGCCTAATTTTCCATTTTCCGGAGTGTTTCCGTGGAAAATTAAAGCTGAATCGTAAACTAGAATAAATGAGGTATGTGCTACATGTCCTATTTCTGCCGGGACACCTCGGGAACTACAACTAAATGTTTCCGATAAGTCAAAATACAAGCAAAACGAGAACGTCAAAAGGGTGAACTTTTGAATGACTACCATAACGTCATAACATAATCAATCCTATTAAAAACATATACAAACGAAACATTCTTACCTGCCATCATAACATTTAAGGTAACTTATTATATATTCTACGGCAAAAACATACAAATTCACTATTAAAAGTCACCCCGATTTGATGTGCCGTTTGAGAAAATAAGTGCACTTCAAATACTTAATATTGCAACCTGCTATACAAGCATAGTTTAGCGATAAGGTCAAATACATTGACAGATTATAGTGCGTGAATAAGTAGACTTTCTGAACCTACATCATTATTCTACCCACAGTCAGTTTTTAAAAATTGACTTTTGGCCGCCCAGATCAGTGATATACCATTCTGTGCGATGGTCAATAGTTAAGAGCTTGTATGAATCCAGTATAAATTGTTAATTACATCGGATTATAGAAGAGGGAACATTATTTATTCTCATACGAGTTTTATCCTCATTTTCTCATAAAACTGGAATCCTTAATTTCGCTTATCATTATCACAGTCTGTCTGCACAGGCTGTCCACAGGAAAGACTCGAACCTAAATATGACTATGACCCAAGTACGAGATGAAAGTATTTAAAAAAATATTTGTAAGTTACAACATTTGAAAATCAACTTAGAAAATAATCTAGGTAAGTGCATTTTTCATGAGCTTCCTTACAATATACATATTTTGGAGCATAACTGTGTCGAGTTTCTTTTTCGTTTTTTAGGGTTCCGTACCTCAAAAGGAAAAAACGGAACCCTTATAGGATCACTTTGTTGTCCGTCTGTCCGTCCGTCCGTCTGTCAAGACCCTTTTTCTCAGGAACGCGTGGAGGTATGAAGCTGAAATTTATATCAATTACTCAGGTCTACTGTCCCTTGAAGCTGTGAAAAAATCAAACTTCTAAGCCAACGCAATCAAAAGATACAGCCGTTTATGCCGCAAATTTTCGACACTTGCAAGGGAATCAAAACCTACAGGGTGCTTCCCGTGAACTCAGAATCTTGAAATTTGGTACGAAGCAACGTCTTATAGCATAGATAAAGGAATAATTACGAAAACCATATTTTTTTTTTTTAATACCTAACTTTGCACCTAATTTATATGGGGCGCTATACATACCAGGTGCAAACTTAACTTAACCACTTAGGGATGGAAAGTGTTTGTACGGAACCCTCGGTGCGCGAGTCCGACTCGCACTTGGCCGGTTTTTTTTTACTATTATCTAGTTGTCGTTTGGTTCTTCAGTCTTTTACAATTTAAACTTAATTCGTCACCTATTTGATGTTCGTATCTATATTGTATTTACATGCTATGACTTTACCTATCGATCGTTTGGCAAATCTTTGAGGGCTCCTCAATTTTTTCGTTAGTCAACATATTTCTACTGATATGATACTGATAATAGGGTTGCAAAATTACGATATTATAAGTAAGGCCCAAAAAAAGGAGGAATTTCGGCAGAAAAGGCTTTTGGAATGACCCCTGGCAACCTTATACTGATAATTATTGTATTAAGCGGTTTACACTGCTTATACTGATAGTTAAATTTCCAGCAAATACATATAGGTATTGCATTGCAGCATCAACAACATTCCATCCATAAATACCTACAACACGTTACGTTTGTGTCACAAATATTTAATTGGCATAATTTGTCATAAACAGATGACAACCGGCAACAGCACCGGACGAGAACAACTCTTGAAATTAACTGGACATGACAGTGGCGCCTGAATTCCTATTAATTATAGAAGAATCGCTGTAAAACAGTAATCTGTGAAACCATAACAATTCGTGACGCATCAATTCGATTGAACTTAACACTAATAGAATACAGAGATACAGGGTGCATATTGCAAGTGAGTCATAATGGGAAAGTCCGATATTGTAATTTTGAATAATAGTTATTTCTTTACAGATATCAAAGATCCATACATTTTTTAAATCCATACGTCAACTTTTTATTGCCATGCCTCGACGCGCCATAAGCACCCGTTGTAGATCTGTCAACGAATGATATATCGAGTGCTCCATCATCGGTGAATGCTGCGGTTTTATTCGCAGACAGCTTTGTTCGAGCTACATAATATACAGGGTGTGCAATGTAAATGGGACAGTACAGTAACATTTGACAATAAGAGGATAATTCAGCAGAGTTATCTAAAATAGCATTAGGGACGGTGGCTTTTGTATTTTGTATTTATGATTTTAATTGCTAAAGATTTTAGGAAATTAAAAAAGTGATTTAAGAATAATAAAAAAAGTGATGGCACATTGAACTTGTTTATTTCAGAAAGAGGATTTATGGAATAAAATAAAACATTATACAAGAACGTGACGATCTACAACGGACATTTTGGGACAATTCTTTTCTTGTATGAGGTTTGAATGATCAAACGATACTGATTGTGAGTAAGATGAGTCATAGTTTTTGTTTCTGAAAAAAGGTCATGTACCTCTTACACACTTACACTTTTTATGAAAATTGTATTTTTATAAAAGTATCATGAGCACGAGAGAAAAATGTTCATAAAGGTAATTAGGCGATAAACAGGAACAACGTTGGCTTACTTTACCTTTTAGACCAGTAGGTAACATAAAGTACCTACTTACTTTCAGGCTTGAAGGGAATCAAGTTCTTCGGACAACACGCTACTGTTATTTCGATGCTCATATTTTTGACAAACTTCTGGCAGTGAGTAGGTACATTGAATAGAATACCGTACACCGATGACTTGGTTATGATCGCGGGAAGCATTTGGATGAGGGCAGCGCACGACTCAAACGATGCGGAAAACTTTGGGAGAGGCCTTTGTCCAGCAGAAGACATCTTTTGGCAGATATGAGGATGATAATGAGTTTTGTCCAGTCTAAAAAGAAACACAGTCGCCAACTCCATACGAACGAATGAACGCAGTAAATTCAATCTGCAACGAATATGTCACCAGAGAAAATAAATCAAACGCAAAAATGCACACGAAATATGGCGAAAGGCATTGTTGCCGCTAAGCCCGACACTTTGATGCGGTGCCAAACTAGGTGCCAACATTCACGGCCTGAAGGGTACGTTAGCTTAGCGAGTGCACCACATTCACAAAATATAGGCACGCCACTTTGAGCGCAACGCCATTTTAATGTGACACTTAGACAAGTGTCAATTATTCTTGGTGTATGGATCGCTTATAATTGAGCAAAAAAAATACACGACTCGCAACAAATCGATATTCCGTTGCAGTATAAGCAGCGATAAAGTAAGTATAAAAATATGTAATAAAATGTACACATAAAATTAAAATATAAAAATAGTCATAATCGTCATTTGGCATAATTATTATCGTAACCATATTTTATTCTTCTCTGATGCAGATAGTATTTCAGGATTTTTATAAAACAAACCTAACCAAACCTATGCTAAACAAAACGTTATGCCAATAACTTGTACGCCAGCCGATATGATCCCCTGAGCAAACTCAAATCGGCTACTGTAAAGTTAAGAACACTTTCCAATCTAAAGTAAAAAAATACCTGTAACAAAATGTTCACACAAATTGAAATTTCTAACTTGAAAAAATATTATGCAGCAGCAGCACACTTTCCTAATTACTACTTTTCAACGAGTGGAATAGGCGAGAAGTTCCATTGTTGTCGTCCAACAATCATTCACACCCTCTTGTGTTGAGTGCGTTAGTCTAGCGGAATCAGTATTAACATAGGTGTACTTCCTTATCCCATAACCATTTTTTAAACTTCTTTATCTGATTTATTTCCCAACTTATGCCTTTCTATGAAAAATATGAAAAATATATTTACTGTTATTTTTGTAATCGTCGTAAAGAAGCCAGTAGGAACTAGAGTAAGTCTTTTTTTATAGTCTATTCGTTCTTACTCGTCATATTTAGCAAAGAAGTTCCTAACCTCAAATTAACATTTAATGTCAAATCTATCCCTTTTCTCACAAGTAGTTAATTTCATTTATTAAATTGGCAGCGTGATGTTTACAATGAAGTGATGTTGAAGCAACTGGTTGAAAGATTCAATGGCTCTGACATCTGGTTCGTGGTCCAGTTGGTTACGTTAGCAGACGTTACTGCTTTAATAAAATAAAAAAAAAAAAAAAATGGCAGCGTGATATTCAAAATAGTGATTTAGGTTACTTTATTCATATTAAAATATCAGCTTTCGACAAAAAAGGTCATATTTTTGGGTTAGAACCTTGTTTACTAAACAGAACAGTAAGAACGAATAGACTACAAAAGTTTTGACCATTTAAGGTTTCAAAGAACAATTTGGCTGACGAAATTAAATAGTTGGAAAATGTTGCAGTTTGGGAAGCACATTTAGCTCATTCGTCAACACAGTACACCATAAATATGCTGTACTTGCATGTGTTATTATCAAATGTACGACAACTTTAATTAAACTCGTTTAAACTACCATAATAATAGCACAAAATAATCAACATATTTTATTTGAAACATGCTAGCGTAACGCACACTGTCACGTTGTGGTAAAAAGATTTGCGAGTGTAAACTGAATCCTCCCAACAACCGAAATTCTAAACACTATACTCATCCCGTTCTTTCATCACAGTTTTCATGCCTGCGTGAGTGAAACAGCAATAACGATTTTCTTTTTCAGGTATTAAACTTTGCAGGCCCGTTGCTGATGGAATTTGAATTGGAAATAGGAGTACTAGGTAAGCCTAGTCAACTTTGGTGCTTTATTTAGGATGTCACGTGCAGGTAAAAGTGTCATCCGTTTTTCAGTTCAGAATTTTGTGAGTAAATCTAGACTTAGCGGTAGAACATTCATGAAGTTGGAAATAATAACTATTTTAGTTAAATCCATTCATGAACGCTAAATTAACACACAAAAATATACCTCTATTAGAACGCTTAAGACTTTTTCAAGAAACTACATATCGAAGTTACAAACATTATGGATAACCTAAATTAACACCCTCGAGACAAGTAGCTGGTCATCAAGTGACCCTCATTCAATGAGTTATATGGAAAATGCTACTAAAACTGAACATAAGTACCAAATTTGGAATTCTTCAATATTGGCTGAAATCTTGTCACTCGTTCCAATTAAAGCTGAATATCTTGGTAACTACTGGACCTATTCTCACCTAACAGTTAAGAATCATCTTGACGAATTGGTGTATCGATTTAAAAAAATCCGCACTCAAATTGGTCCATCTGTTTGGGCACACAGATACACATGTTTAACTTTTAACACCCCATTTTTTTCGTTTGCGGTTAAAAGTATATTTGACATTTTCAGTAAAACCTATACCCACTGTCAATGGGCATGATAAGTTATCATTGATAACAATATTTTATTGTGATCAAATGTCGTATGGGACTAACTACTCTTAGAGTGACCTAAAAGTTATTAATACTAATTTACCGTTTAACATTTCTACGGAGTGCCGAAAACGTTCCATTCAGATCCATACAGTCCCCGAAACTGTTACGTCATCTTCGAGTAAATATCTGTATGGAAAAACAACTAATTTGCCATTATGGCCGTAAATAAGTGCGTTTTAGTAGGTACATGGTTGTCATAAAATTATTGTTTTGATGAGTTATCAGGATTCTAAAGCATACCTTTGAAGTTTCATGTTTCAAATCCTTGTTTTTTTTTTAGATTTTTGTTCTTTATTTCATGATATGTATATTGAGTTATTTTTATTGAAATAACTACAGTATGTTGTAGAATACTACATCAGTCATCAGCTCTATTACCTACAAAACAAACAAAAAGAAATGATTGGCAAACACAAGTTGTCTGTTACTCTCCAATCATAATTATGTTAAAATCACACTGATCCGAACCTCAATTATTACGTGTTTGTGACCAAACATATTTTCGCACTTATAATATGGATATAGGTATAATTATAATGATCTGGTTGCTCAACCATAGACCTAATTCTATTTATACCACTCTGCAGAACACAACCCATTAAAACCAGATTTATGTCCTCTTCATAAACATTATTTAGTACCTGCATATCCATCTGGATTCGCATTAAGATTCGGCCATTTGTAATTATAAATCGGACGCCATTTTGTATTAAGGCCATTTAAATAAATTATCGCACAGTGGTCCTCATGTTAAGAATATGGACACAACTTGCACATAATATTTTTTCGGTGCATTAATTTTGAAGCAAATAATCACTTATAATACCACAAGAGCTTCAAAATTATCGGGTATTTCCCGATAGGTTCGTTGCAAACAAATGAAGGAGTCAAGTTTTTCAGGTTAAAAAATCACAAGCGCGAAGCGCGAGTGATTTTTCCTGAAAAACTTGACGACTTTATTTGTTTGCAGGGAACCTTGAGGGAAATGCCAGATAATTTTGAAGCTCGTGTGGTATTCGGGGGATTATTTTCATGCAAAATCTCCAATTTTCACAATTGAATTCAACCTGTCAGTTTGACGTGTGGCGTTAGCAACGACCAGAGAAAATTTTCAAAAAATTATCAGTATAATACCATGTAGGTTGTACCACGTGACGTCGAATGGTGCAATTCTATTGGTCGATATTTGGGTCGGAAAAATAATCAGCACAATTTTCAGAAAATGGCCTGACTTGACCAAGAGGGATAAAATACATTCATTCTTTCTAATGATACACAAATCATGTCATTATGGAAGATCGGAGTTTCCTAATATTAAAGTTCTTTAATTAAGGTAATAAGACTGCTTGTCTTGGTTGCCGCACATTGATTATTTTTAATCAAAAATGTGAAAATGACCGTAAAATAATTTTCCCCCGGATTTCACATAAATTGATAGGTATATCTAACATTTTAAATTTCTCTCCTCCTCTTCTTATTTTAGGCGATTTCAACTGTCACAATATTTCCTGGGGTTCATCATATACATAGTGACCTATTTTCCAGATTCCCGGTGGACTTGTTCGATGACATTAACACTGTCGTCATCAATGATGGCTCTCCCACACATCGGGTGTACCCCTGACAAGATCCCCGGTCAGTCTTGGACTTCCACTCTTCCATCTTGTGTTGTGGCAGTATTATGGCAGTGACCATTTCCCCATAGTCATCTCTAGTCCATCCTCGGTACTTCCCTGTCCCCGTTCCTATACTAAAACCACACTAAAACATAGAATTGACAAAGCAGATTGGCCTAACTTCCTGCTCTCTGTTGAAAATAAATTAAAAAATATGAATCGATAAAAAGATTCTATACAAATATCTAGTTGTATAGAATCTTTTTATTGATTCATATTTTTTATGTGGTAATACCACATTTTTATTGTTATAAATAATGACACAAAGGTAAATTAAGAAAGAAAAAAATTAATTATTAAATTAATTTACCTTTGAAATTAAGAAAAAAAAAAAAATAATTATTAAATTAATTTACCTTTGTGTCATTATTTATAAAAATAAAAATGTGGTATTACCACATAAAAAATATGAATCGATAAAAAGATTCTATACAAATATTTAGAACAGCGCCATCTCTCTCGCAGTCTTCACACTTGCTGTAAAGCAATGGGGATTGGGGATCGTGCGTGTAAAGCGCACATCCTAGGGTATGGGTAATGCGCATAAGCATTTCAAAAACATATATGACGCAGAGGGCGCTCCAGTAGCGTAAAGAATTAAGGGATGAAAGATTTGGTGTGATTGACGTAGCGATCGGATAGCTCAGTTGGAAGAGCAATGCGTCGGAAACGCAAAGGTCGCGGGTTCAAACCCCGCTTCAATTGTAGTAGATCACATTCAATTTTTAGGGTTCCGTACCCAAAGGGTAAAAACGGGACCCTATTACTGAGACTTTGCTGTCCGTCCGACCGTCCGTCCGTCCGCCCGTCCGTCCGTCCGTCCGTCCGTCTGTCACCAGGCTGTATCTCAAGAACGGTGATAGCTAGGCAGTTGAAATTTTCACAGATGATGTATATCTATTGCCGCTAAAACAACAAATACTAAAAATAAAATAAAATAAATATTTAAGGGGGGCTCCCATACAACAAACTTGTTTTATGGTACGGAACCCTTCATGCGCAAGTCGGACTCGCACTTGCCCAATTTTTTTCTTTCTTAATTTACCTTTGTGTCATTATTTATAAAAGCCCTAGATTTTAATACATTAAATATTCAGCAAAAATCCTCCCAATTTATACCTATCTACCCAGTGCAGATTTACGTTATATGAGTCCTGTCATGTGTCAATGTGTGTTACAAAACCTACTATAGGTATACTCAGCGGAACTCCGGATTGGATGATGGCCTATCTTCTGGTGCGGTTTCCGTCACCTATGGGACATTAACGACATCCGAATTAAAGCTAATGTGTTTCCCTTCTAGATAAAGTATTATAATAAAACTACAAACGATTTGTGGGATTTTCCTCCATCTCTAGAACAACTGTGACACTCTTTTATCTAATTAGTTTATAGGTCAGGTTAATATTATGTTTTCTGAAAAGTTTTATACCATGTGGGTCCTGTAACAGGAGCAAGAAATTCAAACATAGATTATACTCGTCAAACTGAACAACATCTGTTCAAGAAACTTTAAAAAAAATACTGTTTTCATATGTTCATTATTTCAAACAAAGTAAATAGCATTTTCAATGTACGCCGCCGTCCAACATTGACATCGCCTTAGCATCGACATAGCTGTCACTTTACCAAATATCAAATGTTTTGCAATACATTGCATCTTTGAATAAACTTTATTTTACAGGTTTACATTAAAAATGAGTTATTTTTAAAGTTGTTTAATAAATGTTGTTGGGTGATTATTTAAGCGTTTTAACCGCCTGATTAATATGTCCGCAATATCGACGACCTCCGTATGAACTGAAGCGCCATTTTCGCTTGTCTTGTAGAAGTCGCAGATTTTTACAAGAAGGCTTGTGTTATGGGTACTAGACGACGATATACATACTTATATAGATAAATATATACTTAAATACATAGAACAACCATGACCCAAGAACAAATATTTGAGTTCATCACAAAAATATTTGCCCTGGCCGGGATTCGAACCCAGGACCGTCGGCTCAGCAGGCAGTTGCTTAACCACTGCGCCAACCGCGTCGTCAAATAATAATGAGGTATTATATTAAAAATAAAATTTATGTACCGTTAGCGTCGAAAAGCACTAACATCAATTAAGAAATAAGTGAGGGATTCCAGATAAACGTCAGTGTCAAATGTCGAATTGAGGCGCAGCTAAGATATATGACTTGCTGAGAATGTTCTCGGTTCTTCGGAGTCCATTAGCTCCGGAGTAGAAAAAGTTGTGACTTGTGAGTGACGTGCCGGGAGTGAAGGTACGTTGGTGGCTTAATATGTGTTCAGAAGTTTTCAGGGCCCCATATTCATCAGGACACTCGATTCCAAAGTAACACACATGCTGTATAAGCACGTATACTTTATTAGAATTATATAATGGCTGTAGGTATAATAAAGTTTCACATGCCTAACGGTGGAATATCTAGACACGCGGCAGCGTGTCCAGCCAAGTTCACCGCAGGAACTGGCGAGCAGCAGCCGTGTGTTATATTACACGAACCGTTTGGAGCCACTTTTGACCCCTCAATAACTCCAAATCTATTCAACAGAAAAAAATGAAATTTGGCTTATGTATTTAGGTCCCTGAGAACAACTAGAACCACAAATTTCATAAATGTAGATGAAATAGTTATTGAGATATTGACGTCCAAAAAACGGCATTTTTATCACTGACTGACTGACTCACTAGTAATCAAAAACCTAACCCACTTCCAGGTGACCTAGAAAGATGAAATTTGGCATTCAGCTTGGTAATTGTGTGTGTACACATATAAAAATCAAAAACAGTGATATTTTTTAGTTTTATTATTATTATTATTTATGCTTGTTGCCTCAGAACTCCGTCATTTACTAACCGATTTGGAAAATTCTTTCTTTGTTTGTAAGATGGCACTCTCTCTCTCTCACACACACACCACACACACACACACACACACACACACACACACACAGACAGAGAAGGTTAATAAATTGCCGTGGCGAGGATAGCGAAGCGCGGGAGCGCGGCGTGGCGAGGAGCGGTCCGGCCCCTCCCTCTACCCCGCGTCACTCTAGTCAAGACAGGTGGGGCGTCAATTCAAATTTCTGTACAAAAAGTAATGATATCCCATCAAAAACATAAATGTTAAATTAGAGCCAAGTTCTCGCATGCAACGTTGTCGACTTCGCCGACAAAAGAATTGAGATCTATATGGGCGCCAAGTTCTTTGCCCTAAATTTTTTAGATACAAGGACATGCGACATACTCAATGCATTTATTTTACTTGGGGTGTAATTCAATATCAAGATTTGACTTGGCTAGTTTTCACAAACTGACTTAATTTTATCAAAGTAACATAGTATTATTATCAAGCTAACAGTATAAGTAACAGGACGTACACTAACTTGCGTACATACCTTTACGAAAATAGGTTAATGATTAGACAAATGTAATATACATTTATATGTAAAAACTAGCCAAGTCCAGTCTTGATATTGAATTACACCCCAAGTAAAATAAATGCATTGAGTATGTCGCATGTCCTTGTATCTAAAAAATTTAGGGCAAAGAACTTGGCGCCCATATAGATCTCAATTCTTTTGTCGGCGAAGTCGACAACGTTGCATGCGAGAACTTGGCTCTAATTTAACATTTATGTTTTTGATGGGATATTATTTAACCATGTTACTACTGTAAGGCTTTATATGTACCGTATCTGGTGAATACATATCATTTATTCAATCATTAATTCTATCATTCATTCATCATTCATTCATTCATATATTTATTCATTCATACATTCATTTATTCATTCATACATTCATTAATTCATTCATTAATTCATTCATAAGCTATTATACAACCTATTTGCTACCTGTACGACGCGGTTGGCTCAGATTGTAAGTACTTGCCTACTGAGCCGGCGGTCCTGGGTTCGAATCCCGGCCAGGGCAAATATTTGTGTGATGAACTCGAATATTTGTGCTTGGGTCATGGATGTTATCTATATATGTATGTATATATTATGTCCACAGACCATAAGAATACTAATTATGTCTATCGTCATCTAGTACCCATAGTACAAACTTTGCTTAGTTTGGGACTAGGGCGATTTGTGTAAGATTGTCCCTTAATATTTATTATTTATTAGTTATTATTATTTTTATAAATATTATTATTATTTGTACCTAGAAGTATGGTGAATGCGCATTACATAAAAAGGTGCCGGTGGAAGTGGTTTTGGCGGAATTTAATGCTTAATTTCACGCCATGTGAAACGTTGCGGCAGCTGAGGGGTCAGAGCACTACTCCGGATAAGAAGAGATCGTGGGATCCCACCTGCAAGTCGGGGATTGCGTAAAATTATATTTGTATTTATAAACTCTAAGGATACTAGATAAATGACTTGTATGATTTTTGACTTTAACATCAAGGCACCTTTCACTACGTTTCTCCCCCTGCGTAAGATCCAAACCATTCTCCACTCCATTTCCTAAAGCGATCTAAGGTAAAGTAAGTCTCATTTGGACTCCTTCTCTCCTAAATGGTCATGCGTAATAAACGAATAGCCCCTTTAAAAAAGTTACTGATTTGATTCGCCTATTATATCCAAACTAGCTGCGCCCCGCGGTGTTACCGCTCATCCGACGGGAACACTACCTTTTTTCGGGATAAAAAGTAGCCTATACGCTAATCCAAGGTGTCAGCTACCAACATACCAAATTATATTACAATTGGTCCAGTCGTTTGCGCGTGAAGAAGTAACAATACACATAAGCACACTTACAAACTTTCGCCTTTATATTACGAGTATTAGTGTGATTCGTGAAAGACACCCATAAACAGTGCGTTACGTTGACCGTATCGTTATGAAATGACAAGTTCTGTATCCCCCAGTAGAGGACGTGCGTCGATTCGCGATACACGATACACACAGAACTTAATTCTCACCGAAACGCCTTAAATATTTCTGCGTCGTCTGTAAAGGCTCAGGATCAAACTTTGCTACACATCGTCGAAAAATTCCCGCTTCACTCTTTCCCTGGCCTACAGGAACTCCATAAGCTATCGGCAGTAGCCGTGGACTGGCTGCATAACTTAAAAATAGACATCTGATACGGATTCAAGCAGCAGTAGAAGAAGCCATACGATATGAACCCTCTTTCTCTCTCTCTTACTACCTCTTACTCCATTGCACTTTTGAGCGCGGCACTATATCTTATCTGATAAAACACCAGCCAAGAGCATGTCGGGCCACGCTTAGTGTAGGGTTCCGTAGTTGCCCATCCTTCACAATAGAGGGGCTTAAGAGGGAAGTATAGTACGCACTCGTCCATACAAAAAGAGAAAACGTTTTTCCACTTTTAAATATTTTCCAATCTCCATCATTTTTTAGTATGTTATTGACACAGTGACAAACTAGGTTTATAGGTTTTCCTTTTTTCAAAATTTGCTATAGATTCTAATTTAAAGGTAGTTGAAAAACCTAATTTTTGTGATTAAAACGTTGTTGAATGAAACCGTTTGTATTATAACGAAACCTATAAACCTAGATTATATTATGCTGAAGCGATCGACATCAAAATCGAAGTGATTTGCTAAGATTTAGTTAGTGGAAAACGTTTTCTCCCGTAACGCAAATTTCATCAAAAAAGTACCTATTGTCAGTCGCAAGCTGCAACGCTCTCTATCGCACTATTGCGGGTCGGGGGAGGAAGTAAAGTATCACGTATTTACAAGGATGTTAATGAAAAAGTAAAAAGGATCCCCTAGCCCGCGTAATCGATATCTAAATCTGTTTCAAAAATGATGGGAGTAGAGTAGGAACTTCTACTAACACTAGTTGGGTTTCAAGAAAAAGATCGATCGGTTGATTATCATTATGTTACAATTTAATTAAAAAAATCGGCCAAGTGTGAGCCACCCACGCACCGAGGGTTCCGTACAAATTTTCACTTATGCCATCTTAACTGGCCTGGTTAAGTTTGCACCTGATGCGTATGGCGCCGTATACAAATGAGGTGCAAACTTAATATAACCAGGTTCACCAAACATGATATTTGAAAAGGACTACCTATATTTTTTATGATTATATTACAAATGTATATTTTCAGGGTGAATTGCAACAAGCTTAAAAATTACCTAATTTTGGTGGCTTTTTTTATTTTTAATTTAGAGTCAAAATTATATACATATCAATAATACGAATAAAATCATAACCAATATTGTGTAGTAATGGCCCTTTGTTATACATAATAGTTATAAAGTTATTATTATTTTAGTAATTTTCCTGCCACTTAGACTGCCATTTAGATTTTTTGGCCACCAAAATTGTACATCTACACCAAAATTAGTTACTTGTGCTAAAAAATAATATTTATAATAAATAATAATAATAAATATCGGACAACCTCACACAAATCGATCTACTCCCAAATTAAGCTCAAGAAGGCTTGTGTTATGGGTACTAGATGATGATATACGTACTTATATAGATCAATATATACTTAAATACATAGAACAACCATGACCCAAGCACAAATATTCGAGTTCATCACACAAATATTTGCCCTGGCCGGGATTCGAACCCGGGACCGCCCGCTCAGTAGGCAGGTGTCTACAAACCGAGCCAAACGCGTCGTCAAAAATTGTTGATGAAATTGCCTACTGGAAATTAAAAGAAAGTAAATGTTTTATTAATCATTTTAGTTATACCAAAATATCTGAAAATACAATCACTAACTCGTTTGTAACAACAATATATTTTTTTCTTTTCGAGGGCTTCTTCTCTTGATTGTTTTTTTATTGCGATTAGCCATCCTTAAAAATAAATAAATTATGAATAGCAAAAGTAATAATTTAGATTAATTGTTTGCATGTAATGTATCTAAACACTTTATTGTACACAATAGCAAGAAATACATTGCAAAAAATAAGCATGTACAAAAGCGAACCTATCCCTCTAAGGGATTTCTTCCAATTAACCTTCAAGTGAATGAGTATTAAACACAAGTAAATGGTAGACAAACCAAGCAACATGTACAATACGATAACTTTACAATAGTACACATGAAAATGCAAAAACCAAATGAGAGAGAGATATAGGCAAACAGTCAATGTAATACATATTACGTAATATCTATATAAATAAATATAACATAAATATAATCATAATTATAACAAAAACAGCAACCTAATCAAGTAATCATTCGTTCGACAGCCACAATTTCTGTAACTTCCCCTTGAGTGATGCTACGAACTGCGTGTACCTTAGGGCGGGAGACAATTTATTCCATAATTTCACGGCGCGCACAGCAAAAAACACATCAAAAACATGCGATCTATGCAGTGGGATAGATAGATCCAAATTCACACTTGACCGCAGGCGATGGCCACTACCATCCGCCATGTAAAAGAACTTCTCTGCAAGGTAAGGAGGAGAAGAAGGAATGACAAGGACATTATACAAAAGACAAAGAACATAGTATCTGCGCCTGACGGATCGGGAGCCATTTAAGTTGAGCGCGGTATTGAGACACATGATCAAACTTGTGGAGACCAAACCAAAAGTGAGTGGGCAAGCATGATCTTCGTATGAAGAGGAAGGAAATTCTGCAGATACCTCAATGAATGAAGGGACGCGAAAAGTTTCCTACTGATCTCAGATCCTACCCATGACAAAGTTTGATCCATGGTAATGCCAAATTTGTTTACAGTAGAAGAGCAAGGTATAGGCGTACCATCAAAGAAAATAACTGGCTTAGCTTGATCTGAAAGCTTGGAAATAAAATGTGGGCTTCCAACGACAATAGCCTGCGACTTCTTAGCATTCTTCACCAAACCAAAGGATCAAGCCCAAGCACGGATTGATTCTAGGTCTGAATTGATTTGCGAAACCAAGGAGCCAAAATCCTCAATGCTGGTCGCCGCATAAAGCTGCAAATCGTCTGCATAGAGATGGAACGAGGAGGAGAGTGACTTGGTGATTCCGATGTAGAGAGTATGCCCCCTTGGAAGAAAAAATGTGTCAGGGCGATTTGTAATGTGCGGGACGATAGCTGTGTGCCCTTATTTAAAACACTGCGCATACTCCCTCTACCTTGCCTTTATATAAGGGAAGTATGCGTTTTTGTTAGCACTCACCAATCATATTTTAGGAAGAGAGGTGAAATTATACACAGGGAAACCAGGAAAAAAGTTATGAGCTTTGTGATGGGTTTTATAAGTTACCAATCAAACCCTACCTACTAATTTGAATGATGAAGTTAAACCTGAAGTTTAATGACAAATAGTCGAAGCGAAAGCATACTCACATACTCGCTGCTTACCAGAATTTAATAATAAGAGGGAACCTAAATAATGCTATAAATAAAATTCAGAGAGGAGGTAAAATTATATTTATTGTACCATAACTCCAGTTGGTTTGTAATAATAGTATTTAATCGAAACTTTGACTAATTTCTCGAATAAGATAGATAACTTTATCTTATTCAAGGCCTGCATTTAGTTCCTAGAGCCAAACAAATCAGTAAATCAAGAGAAAACAAATCAGGCTAAAGAAAAACTCTTGATGCTCGTGTTCTATACTAAATTAATAAATTATTCCAATTCAATATTAACCAATAACCAAAATACAATCAAATCCTTACCAATAAAGGATGTTAGGGAATTATAATTACACGGTTTTATAATCTGTTGAACGAATGAGATTTCCAACACTTAAACACATAAATAAGCCATACTTAGCAATTAAGTATGATACCAATTTCACACACCATTGTAATTGTAGTGGCAATAATAGGGCAGGATATAAATTATTAAATAATTTAAGGGCTCCTGCGTTAACATTTAGTAAGGTCATCAATGCGCTTGCGCATATAAGATAATAGTGTATCGATTTATCTCTCAGATAAATTCCCAAAGAAAAATAACAACGGACCTCGAATTCCGATACAATTATCTACGAGTATTAAATTATAACATTAAGTAATTGAATTTATCTCCCAGATAAATTCTAAAATCAAAATGCCAACGGGCCTCGAACCCGGCTACTTTTTCTACAAACATTATGTCAGTATTTCATACACCTTCTCTCATATGAAATTTATCAATGCCCAACATTCTTCGTAATGCCATAATAATAAACACCATAACTGTAATACTTGTGACATAATTATACAAATCGACGAGAATCGAACTCGGCGTTTAGGTTTAATCAATAGCTCTCAATTTAAAGAAATAAAGAGAAAATTGTTTATATTTCGTCAAGGAGTCGAACCTCTCAGAATAACTGAATAACACCAAACATAATAACAACACAAGTTGAATGGGAGGTTAGGTCATGGTTATTTGGAGTGTTTCTATTAATTAAATAGGTACCAAAATTAATAACATCAATTAGCGCTTGATTGATGTAAGTAGCCAAGTACTAAAATGTACGTTAAATAGTGTTAATTAAACAAACTAGATTTCCAAATATTCATGACCAGAGATTAATAATGTACTTAGCTTTGTACTGAGCTCTCTGCAGTTCACTGATTTTACTATATTAATACTTTATTACTGCACTCAATTAACAAACAAAACAACAACAAAATAGACTGCTTGTTTCTGCTACTCGAAAACCCCATGTAGACCACCGCCGCCTCCAGTCCTTCCCCGAGAAGTGCCCCCCATTCTCCTAGCCAATATTCGAACTTAACCCCCGATCCCTAACAATTAATTCTAATTATATTTATATAAAATTAAGCCTTAAACATAACAAAATAAGACTCCGTGATGCGTATCTCCAAGCGCACGCGCATCTACCCCGGCGCTGCCAACTGCCCCCGCTTCTCCCTGGGCTTAGGTTCGCTCCGTCCTTTTCTTATGTGATGCGCCATCTCGTACCCTCGCACAGGATCATTTCATCTCGTTAGAAGGCTCGTGCTGTCCTTGTCAGAAGTACTGCCCCATCAAGATGTAGAAAAAATAATACCACGAACTATCTGAAAACATTTGTTTTTCGAAATGTAGATTGTGCTTTCATGAATGCGCCCTAGTCCTTTTGTCATAAAGTTGTTTGTTGCGTCCCAGAAGACAACACTTCAAACTCTTGTGCTTTTTAGACCTTCGGTTAATTGTTTTTAACATGTGCAAATCGTAAAATGTAACTGGGATGTTTTCTTAATATCTCCATGCAATATTAGACAAAGGACTTTAAGTATTTATTAGTTAACGCTAGCGTCGGTCAGCTTTCTAAATTTATTACTTAGAAAGAATTTAAATTTATGGTTGTTTTTATGTGAGAACCTAGCCAGTAATATTTCTACGAATCAATTTCTGGGCGAGGTTTTTAGATGCTTATAACTTTTTATAGTTCAATTAATGCATGCCATTACATTCCCCTCTCTGAAGACAGTTAAAACGTTGGTCTTACGTAAAACTTTTAGCTTTCTTCACATCAAACCTACTGACTCTCCATACCTAGGTCACACCCCTCTCACTTCCCTATATTCTAAATCTATAAGTAAAATCTCGTGTCTCTATTATAACTCCTCTAAATTAACCCTCGTATGTGATGATGGCGGACAATATATAGGTACATAATGTTGTAACTCTACAATTCAGACCATATCTGAAGATGCAAATCCCCCGCAATAAATTCCATGAAAACTTGTTAGTCTGTCTTTTGAGAAGTATATATATTTTTTTTTTAACTAATGATCCAGATGCCCCATAAAACTCTGTATCTTATTTACTTCAACCTTAGTCTGAAATCTATGACCCAAACCTATAAAAACCTATAACCTAATCATATAACTTAAACCTGATGACTCTATAATTAAAAGGTAAATAGAATTGAGACCTGTAATTTTTAATGCCTGTCTCTCCCATACACTGTGAAATCATTCATCACATGATTGTATTAACTTTCAGTAAATACGTCTCATTTCAAGTTTTGAGATTTCTGGTGTAATCTGAGATGAAAATTTCAGATAATTTGAATAATGTAATAATCTATTCCTGCGTTGGTTGTAGGTGGCAATTTACGGTAGTAATGGTAGTAGTAGTATATCGTTTGTAACGTCTATTATGTAATATTTAAAAAAAAATAGTATATCAGATAAGTAATGCAAAATATTATGAATGATAGTTTTGTTATAAAAAATTAAGTTAGGTACATTGCTTAATCGCTGAACTTTAACCTGATTTGAGCATCATAACGCAACTTATAAGAATATAATAACCCATTTATATTTCTTATGAGCCTCTATAAGATAATGAATTGGTCATATTTAAAATTACACATTTGGAATACTTGGATAAAAAAAAATAACGAAATTGAGCTGACAATCTTTTAGCCACACACTTAAAGAGATATGTGATCCCGAGAGTAAATAACTGCCTATAACCATCGTTCGCTCGTAAGCGAGAGTAATTAATTCCCAACTAATCTGCGTCCAGACTAGATTGAGGCGACAGCATTTCCTTCGGAAAGACATATTTAGCCGAAGACACACAATACAAAACGGTTCAAACTGCGTCCAGATCTCAGCGAAATGTATGTGTTCTCCGAGCTAATCTATAGCGTCTAAAAGTGCCAATCCTTGTAACATTGACTTGTCTGCTACCTGCGTACGAAAAGATGTGTCATGTCCAGTAGCTACTTCTTTTTGTTAGTTACGTAACTTCGTCGTCCTCAGTCTGACTGGGATTTCGATATATTATTGATATGGATTGACCTGTTACACTTATGTGTATATATATATGTATTTTTTTTTATTTTTTTTTTTTTTATAGAATGCATTCTGTTTGTATTAGTATTTGTTTGGTGTGTTAGGGTACCCTTTTAATTATTGTATAATGGCTATTTTTTTCCATTTTAAATAAATATTGTATAATGGCTATTTTTTTCCATTTTATTTAAATATTGTATAATGGCTATTTTTTTCCATTTTATTTGGCCATATCAGGTCAACCAGCGCTTATATGTGGGATCATAACGCTTTATGCAAGTCATATACAAGTAGAAGCTCAATTTGACAGTTCGTCGATCCCCTACTACCTTATAATAGTCAGCGATTCATAGACTCCTCAGGATTTTTTTATATGTAATAAGAAATTTTGTCTCTAATTTAAATAACAATATTATTAAACTCCATTCCATTTACTGTTCTGTACAAATAGAAGAGGTATGCATGAGATAAGCATGTAAAAAATTTGAGCCAGAACAGTTTAAGTACCGCTGCTATTATAGGTTTCACGTAGTTGCGCTACGTGTTTTAATTCGAAACAATTTGACATCAACAAAAATGTAATTGATCAATATCAGATAACTAAGCGAAAACAAGAAAATTGATCAATCAGATTAAATTTTTAACGTAACTATAACCCGGTCTCATGACCATTGGAGCTTCAAGTCAGACAGCCAATCACCTCCGCTGATCATGTCGAAACTGTCATAATAACTTCACAATTTCTACACCTAAGTCAGTAGCTAGTCGGATATTACAGTGGCTAGGTAATTTCAAATTACTAAGTCAAAACTTACGTATCATAATATAATTTTCTCAAAGTTAGATTTAACATCTACTAATTGCCAGGTCAAAGTCATAAATAAATTTTAATATTTTTTTTTTAATATTCAATATGATGTGTAATTTTATATTCTGTACAAGTTTATTTTCACAATTCCATTTGTTAACATAAGACTAAACAATTAAAATATTAATATTACTACTTGAGTAAGTAATGTTGAGAGTAATATTATTTGCCTTTAACCCAACCAATAATACCTTTTATCATAATGATCAGAAATCAGAATTAATCTGTAATTTTAAGTACAACCAATCCAAAATTAACTTATATTATATTGCCGCGTTCTGCAATACAGTATAAGTATCCCTCGTCAACAATGAATTTGTAAAACATTAAAAGGTATACGAACTGAAGTCACGTTCCTTGTCTGCCCAAATCTAGGTATTTCTAATTTTCAAAACTAATATTCTCAACGTGTTCAAAACAAAACTGTCATAATAAATAAGACGATAACCACAAAATTCTCGCCAGGTACACTACGCTAATCAGTTCCAAATAAAATTCAAAATAGACTAAATAAAGTCGCCTGATATGTTACCGAATTCAAATACATTATAAGTAATTACGATGTATTATAACTTATCTGGAACTGAGATATATTTGCAACATTCTTGATGGGTTTTATAAGTTCCACTACACTACCAATGCCAACTTCTAATAATAATAAAAGGAATTCTATTGTCTCCATTGAAATAACATTATCAGTAGCAACACCTGCAATTTTCGTCTTAATCCTTATCACCACCTACAATCAACCACCATGTCTATCATAGTTTAGTAACCTGGTATATTACTCGTTCACCAAATAACAACACACACTCTATTGATACCTGATATAAATACTAGTGCCAAACCGAAAGTGCAAATATTTATGACCGCTCTGATTGTTATAAAATGTTTCACTACACGTACTTACTATCAATAAAGCCCATATAAAATTAAGTTGATTCATAAAGTTACTTCCAATTTATTTGCCGAATTAATTCTTCATTTGCGAACTCAACTTTTATAGTCATTGTACAGTACTTACAAATCTCAGTCACTGTTAATCGGGAATTGAACCCGTAGATATAATCATTTCAAACGAAAACTTGGCCACTATCTACTTATCTCATACGTCGGCTAATTTATAATTATATATAAATCACCACATGTTCAAACCCGAACATAAATACTAAATCTTAACTTGAAAAATATTTGAATGTTGATCAATGATACTGAAAAAGGGCTCACTCAGCAGTGAATGTTTGCGATATATGGTCATGTTGAGAATGCCTAAAAGTATAATATATCATAAATAAAACAATTTCTATGTCATCGTGTTTCTTAAAGGCTCGCTACACTTTTGCTACTAAACACCCGTTTTGTCTGCATTTCCTACGACACCTCTTAATATAGTACTTCCAATAATGCCCCCTTGGTCTAAGACAACACTCCTTGTTAAAATGATAATTATATTTTAAACTTGTACCTTTTCAAATTTAAAAACCATAAACTACACATCTTTCAAAAACAAAACCTTATAACGACGCCAAGTATCTCATTTCATCAAACTTTATCGTTAGCTCCCAAACACTATTTACTGCTATGCAAAATGCTCGTAAGTCGTACATATTAAATTCATGGCTCATACGTGTTATTTATTTTATAAGTATTCACAGTATCCTGTCGCTCTGTAAAGTGACTAGTCAGCTACTGACTCATTAGACCTCTAAATTGTTTAAAGCACACTCAATTTATTTATTTGTATAAAAGCGCATCACATCACCGACTGTACTAGTTCAACAGTTTGCTTTGCCCTGCTCTACACATCTAAGTACTAGAACAGCGTGATCTCTATATTTATTTATATTTTCTGCTCTCTATTCCATTAATATTGGGCATAAATGTCAGTTTGTGAAATAATTTAAATGGTACTTATTGAAAAACCAGACAAATGTCGAACGGATTTAGATACAGCTAAAAGTATATTATAATATATCCCACAATTATTAATTAATGGGATACTCAATATCAGTAGTGTGGGAAGCCATGAATTACTTATGCAAAGTTTTTAAATAAACACTTAATATCAAGGACGGCATTGTTGGTAAAACTGAGTTTCTCAAGTGTAAATTATCACAATGTTAAATGTTATGAACGTAACGTATCGTTCATATCAAACCTGTGCGATAAAATCAATGCCCTATAAGTCACAAAAATAAATTTAAATAATTGAGTAACTCTTAGTACCTTCACAGAATAGATAATGTACCTTCTCAACAAACGCTCTAGGCAACCATTTCGTAAAATAGAAACACCACTGTTAATATTACTCATCTCATCAATAGGACTGTCTACTATATATAAACGTTCGTTTGTTATTAATTGTCCAACAATGCTAGTTCTAAGTTCCTTTACCTCTAAACCTGTATAGCCAATCTTTATTTCCTTCCATTTTACTTAAGGTACTCTGATTTAACAATATTAATATTACTATATTAACCGTCTATCCTGTTAACCTGTAACGCAATGACTAAATATGACATTAGCAAATATATTTTTAAAACCTGACCGACGACGTGATATATGATATTTAACCTGTTGTAAGAAAATTGGTCTAAAAGTCACAAGGAAAAATACAGTAAAATTAAAATAACAATGTGTGTGGTTTCTCACTCGTTCAACTTATAGCAGCAAATTCAATCACAATAAATACCCCTCTCCAAGTTTCAGTTTAAACTTAGGTACTGTAAAATGTAACTAAATAAAAATACCCCTCTCCTTTCTTACGAATAAACTTACAGACATTATGGATAGTATAAAAGTTTCAAAAATTAAAGTGATCGTCAAAAGTATATTGAAGATTATGTATTCCTACGTTGTGTTTTTTTTTTGTTTTTATTGTTATGTTTAAATAACCCGAAACTCTTTTCTAGTTGTGTTCAGATTTTTCTGAGCACAAAGTCTAGATCCTGAGTCACCGAGCACCACGTGTGATGGGTTTTATAAGTTACCAATCAAACCCTACCTACTAATTTGAATGATGAAGTTAAACCTGAAGTTTAATGACAAATAGTCGAAGCGAAAGCATACTCACATACTCGCTGCTTACCAGAATTTAATAATAAGAGGGAACCTAAATAATGCTATAAATAAAATTCAGAGAGGAGGTAAAATTATATTTATTGTACCATAACTCCAGTTGGTTTGTAATAATAGTATTTAATCGAAACTTTGACTAATTTCTCGAATAAGATAGATAACTTTATCTTATTCAAGGCCTGCATTTAGTTCCTAGAGCCAAACAAATCAGTAAATCAAGAGAAAACAAATCAGGCTAAAGAAAAACTCTTGATGCTCGTGTTCTATACTAAATTAATAAATTATTCCAATTCAATATTAACCAATAACCAAAATACAATCAAATCCTTACCAATAAAGGATGTTAGGGAATTATAATTACACGGTTTTATAATCTGTTGAACGAATGAGATTTCCAACACTTAAACACATAAATAAGCCATACTTAGCAATTAAGTATGATACCAATTTCACACACCATTGTAATTGTAGTGGCAATAATAGGGCAGGATATAAATTATTAAATAATTTAAGGGCTCCTGCGTTAACATTTAGTAAGGTCATCAATGCGCTTGCGCATATAAGATAATAGTGTATCGATTTATCTCTCAGATAAATTCCCAAAGAAAAATAACAACGGACCTCGAATTCCGATACAATTATCTACGAGTATTAAATTATAACATTAAGTAATTGAATTTATCTCCCAGATAAATTCTAAAATCAAAATGCCAACGGGCCTCGAACCCGGCTACTTTTTCTACAAACATTATGTCAGTATTTCATACACCTTCTCTCATATGAAATTTATCAATGCCCAACATTCTTCGTAATGCCATAATAATAAACACCATAACTGTAATACTTGTGACATAATTATACAAATCGACGAGAATCGAACTCGGCGTTTAGGTTTAATCAATAGCTCTCAATTTAAAGAAATAAAGAGAAAATTGTTTATATTTCGTCAAGGAGTCGAACCTCTCAGAATAACTGAATAACACCAAACATAATAACAACACAAGTTGAATGGGAGGTTAGGTCATGGTTATTTGGAGTGTTTCTATTAATTAAATAGGTACCAAAATTAATAACATCAATTAGCGCTTGATTGATGTAAGTAGCCAAGTACTAAAATGTACGTTAAATAGTGTTAATTAAACAAACTAGATTTCCAAATATTCATGACCAGAGATTAATAATGTACTTAGCTTTGTACTGAGCTCTCTGCAGTTCACTGATTTTACTATATTAATACTTTATTACTGCACTCAATTAACAAACAAAACAACAACAAAATAGACTGCTTGTTTCTGCTACTCGAAAACCCCATGTAGACCACCGCCGCCTCCAGTCCTTCCCCGAGAAGTGCCCCCCATTCTCCTAGCCAATATTCGAACTTAACCCCCGATCCCTAACAATTAATTCTAATTATATTTATATAAAATTAAGCCTTAAACATAACAAAATAAGACTCCGTGATGCGTATCTCCAAGCGCACGCGCATCTACCCCGGCGCTGCCAACTGCCCCCGCTTCTCCCTGGGCTTAGGTTCGCTCCGTCCTTTTCTTATGTGATGCGCCATCTCGTACCCTCGCACAGGATCATTTCATCTCGTTAGAAGGCTCGTGCTGTCCTTGTCAGAAGTACTGCCCCATCAAGATGTAGAAAAAATAATACCACGAACTATCTGAAAACATTTGTTTTTCGAAATGTAGATTGTGCTTTCATGAATGCGCCCTAGTCCTTTTGTCATAAAGTTGTTTGTTGCGTCCCAGAAGACAACACTTCAAACTCTTGTGCTTTTTAGACCTTCGGTTAATTGTTTTTAACATGTGCAAATCGTAAAATGTAACTGGGATGTTTTCTTAATATCTCCATGCAATATTAGACAAAGGACTTTAAGTATTTATTAGTTAACGCTAGCGTCGGTCAGCTTTCTAAATTTATTACTTAGAAAGAATTTAAATTTATGGTTGTTTTTATGTGAGAACCTAGCCAGTAATATTTCTACGAATCAATTTCTGGGCGAGGTTTTTAGATGCTTATAACTTTTTATAGTTCAATTAATGCATGCCATTACAGCTTGATATACAAACCACGAGCAACCAAAGCTGTGTACCGCAAGAATGCTTTTAACATGTGCATAACTTTATACAATAGCCTTCCTGAGGAGATCAAGCTACTTGAAGGAAATAGTTTTAAAAATAAACTCACCGCTTGGCTTCTAGAGCAATGCTTTTATAGTGTAAATATCTATTTAAACCGTACCTGACTTTTAAAATTTAATTCTATTGTTATTTTGGCTTATTTATTATTATTTCATTTATTAATTTGAATTATTATTATTATTATTTTCTGACATTGTATTTATTTTAATTTAATTTAATTATACTTTTTGTTATAATTATTATTTAATTTAATTTCAATTAATGGAGCGCGCTCAAATGTTTGCACGCCTGCTTGCAGGCAGAATACATGGCGGAGGAACGTTTATACGTACCTAATATTAAGATCTATTATGTGAAAACTGTATTCATGCAAATAAACAATTTTGAATTTGGGGGACACCAGCAGACGGTTCACACCAGCTAGAAAATCGGTCATCAACTCGAACCCACTGGGAACAGAGGTAATCACGAAACCAGGACAGTGAAGTTGAAGATATATTTAAAGTACTAAGTAAACTGAGAAGTATATCAACAGTGTTAAAAGGACTACTAAAATCAAGGAGCACCAGTATAGTCACTTTTCTATATTCTATATTAAGACGAATGTCGTCGGTGATCTTAACCAATGCGGTGGTTGTGCTAAAGAATTAAACAAGTTAAGTCTATTTAGATGTGATGAGAGACGTCGATTTACAAAGGATTCAATGATTTTAGATAAGACGGGATTTTACATAGGACGATACTGCGAAAAGTACGACGGATTAGGGGTTTTAGGGAGAGGAATCACATGGGCGCATTTCCAAATTGTAGGAAACGTGCCAGAGGAGAAACAAAAAATAGTAATATAGGAAAGGATAGGAGCTATAAAATCCGCTACCAGCATAATATCTAAGCTAAGATTACCCTCACCGACAGCTTGTTATATTAGATGTATTTTGTTTATTCTTGACTTCAAATAAATTCACCGAGTCAAAAGTTTTGGAAATGCGAAAAAGACGATAAAAAATGTGAAATGATATACAAAATTAACAATTCTGGTGGCATCAAGCAATTTTGGTGACTTTCAAATTAAGTACCAAAAAAAACACAAAAAAAAAAATATTTTAAAAATATCCGTATTATTTACTTCCAATTTAACTTTATATTTTAAAAAGGAAACCTTTAACACGTCTTGCACACAATTCCCACACAATCAATTATTGCTAAGGCACTAGAAACATACTTATACCACAAAAATTGTGTCAAAAAGTATTCCTAGTTGACTACGGAACCCTAGAAAGACGATAGTAACTCCGATATCATGTACACATTATAAGTAAGTATAATAATTATGTACTTTCGTACACAATAACAAAGTCAAATAAAAAATGTTTTGTTTCGTAAATATCAGTAACTCATTATATAAATACCTTTGAATTACCTAAATAATATTACAATAACAAATGTCAGTCATTTACATCCTACCGGTACATCGGGAACAAACTGATTTATCAAAAATTAATTTAGCTTGTAGGTACATACTCGTTACTAACAATTACATAAATAAATAAAATACTTCTTTATAATATCGGAATTTCAGTCACACCACAACAATTCACTATCCGTAGGTACGCAAGAACACAAAACAGTCCACCTTTATTTATCGCAATCGCTTGTCAATCCGATAGTCAAACTAGCCTAGCAGCAGGTAGCAGAGCGCTGTGTCATGCTTCGATGTGTGCGTGAGGCGATTTGTATGTGTTGTGCGCGATGCCGGGGGGTAAGCGCTCTCGAGCGACAGCATGCGTTTTCGTAAATACCTATTTCGTTAGGATCGCGAAGCTATACTGTAGTCTTAAAACAGCGGTTTTAAGCCCGAGGTTTAAGGTCGTAAACGCCAAAGTAACTGTAATTACTTATTACCTTCTGGAAGTTATCGATTATACGCCCCGATTGAGCGAAAGTATTTAATACAGTATGGCACTTAACTAATATGTGATAAGTTGATAACGTACGAAGTATAAGTACACCGCGCGGCACTTACGTCATTTTAAAGAAAAATATGAATTTTTGGGATAACTCAAAAACGGCTCGACCGATTTTATTCAATATATAGTTTTCATTGAAAGTGTTAAGTTATGATAAGCGTTTTTCCACTACCGCCATCTCGTGTATCTTGAATTCAGTACTAACTTGTTACGCGGTAGCAATTCCTGACAGGGCTGCCACGTGTGTCGGCCGTGTCTGGGGCTTAAAGCGCCTCTGGAGGCAAAAACTTTTAAATGGTTTGTCCCTGTGTCGCTCTGCTCTGTTTTACCAAATTCTTATCTTGCTTAAGGGCAGGCGACCAGGTTTTGGACTAGCATTTTTATTATTTATTTATGTAAGATACCTAGCATTTGCGTGACTTGTGAAGAGACAATGGACCGCTTGGATGCAGAAATCACACAAACTGTTTCTTTTTATTATGTTGTTACCTCATAACACCATCATGACTTTTTTGTAGATAGGCAAGCAATATTGACCTCGATCGCAACTGATGTTAAGTGTCAATAAGGCATAAGATGGAGCAAGCTTGGCTAGAAAATGCCTATTAACTCTCGGGTTGGAGAGTTCCAAGTTCTTTCAGGAAAAGATGCCAGGAAGAGAGTTCTACTCTTTTGCTGCCCTGTAGCACAACTTTGACACGCGACTATTTCTCGCGCGAACCTATCTCTTTCTGTACAGTGTTGTGAGAGAGTAACGGGTGACGCTATGTCGCGCAACAAGTCGCGAGGCATAGTTGTGCTAGACGAGCTGATAAGAAAAGTAGACGCAAAGCATTTGGTACTAATAACGTAGGAAGTTGCTGTTAGGATCCTTGCAGGATCGCCGGAACTCCTTTTTTTGAAATCGGTAGAAAACTTCTCTTCGAGTGACAACCCTATATTCTCCGATATAACATCATGTTACCTTGTTCGGGGCCCGCGGGGTTTTTTATTTGCTCCTCCCGAAATACGATCAGAAGGCATTTAATAACTCACTCAGCCAAACAGAACAAACAAAAATAATCGTGTAAAACTGTAAGAACTTTTCATTTGACTGATGTTTTAGTCAAAGAGGTCGAGGTGGCGATGGCGAGATGACCCTGTACGTACTGTTAAGAGACAAATCTGTCCCAGTATGTGTGCGTCGTTTTCCTTCATGCCATTGTTTGTATAGTCTGTAAAAGACTGAAAGGCCTTTGATTGATTGGTGCGTAAGCTAACAGAATGTAATTAGAGTTTATGCCTATCTCGCTCGCTCTTACGCCATCCAGATAAAAACCTCTCAGATTTCACCCAGGCAGATTTCAGGCCGAATTTCAGTCTGAAAGCTGTGACAAAGAGCCATCGGGAGATTGGTGTCCCAGGTTGTAACCTCTCCAATATCACATTTTTAGTTCTTTCCTCTTTATAAATAACAATTTATCGTTAATACATTTTATCGGTGAATAAACATTCTCGTCACGCTTACAAAGTCCTTAAAAAATTCGCGAAATGTTTTACGGTATCTACTCTTATTATCCTACCCTCCAATGGCTCCAATGATGTATAAAGCAAAAATAATTAGGTATCCGAACCATTAAATGTAAGGGAGGAATAACGCTCCGGCCTGACGAAAAGCTAATACACTCCAAAAGCAATATTAAAGCAAATACACGGAGTTATCTTCGAAATATCCCATCTGTTTACCTTGTAAATTGCCAGTGTAGACTCTATTTTCTTCGCAAGGGGCTGAGATTTCGAGCAATTGGAAATTGTGATATGTGAGCATGGTCTATAAACTTTATGTAACGGGGAAACCTACTCGTGTCGGCGTTATTTGCAAGCTCTCATTAATATTGGTATTTATACGTAAGCGCCAAAACATAATTTTACGGTACGTCTCGTGACGAGGAATGTTACGAGTAGTGGCTCTGTCAGCTGCCCATCTAGAGCTGCGAGTTTGTTTCAAAATGGCTGAAATATGTTATTTTTAAATGTTTTCTATCCCCATATCTTCACAATTTTTACGTGAATTTAAACCGTTTTATAATGATTAACAAACTGGTTTTTTTATGTAATATCCGCGCCTGCCGTCGTAGGAGTCCTACGAGCCCTACTAATTGAAGTAGCTGTCATTGGACCAGATGAAGAGAGAGAGAGAGAGAGAGAGGACATTTATTAGTTTAAACATAGGTGAGTAGGTGTTACATTTATCTTATGAAAGTCTATTTTGCCAAATCTGGCAAAATAAGGATTTGTAAGGCAATCGGCTTAGAAATCCTTATTTTGACATGAATACATAAGAGAGAAGAGGACATCATGTTAAGGAAAATAATAAATCAATGAACAAAGTGATTCGCGACGATTAAGGAAATATACCGACGGATGGCGCGCGTATTTATAGTAGCGTATTGCTGGAACCCGACCTAGTTATTTATAATTCGATTTTTTACGTCACACTTTGTTGAAGCGTCATTGTTTCATCATCATTATTTAATTCTTATCAGTACCAAGTTCCTCAAACCCCTTCAATTATGTAGGGACATTGGGTTCCTGAGTGTTTTCTATCGCCTATACCATGGTGAGTGCTCTGAAGAGCTATTTTCTCTTATCCCACCCTCCCCTTTCCGTCATAGAACCACACGTGCCGGTTCGCGAAGTAGACTGGTAGAAAAATCCAAATATCGGCTTCCTTTACCGTTCTAACGGCATTTTGTGAGCCATTTTGGCAACATGACTTTTCCGACGTAAAAAAGCCTGCTGAATTCGATTCTGGATGTTGCCAAGCCGAATTTTGCCCCCTCCCCCCCATTTCCCCCCTTTTTACCTCAAAATATGTCTCTGATCACGGTTTTTACGGTTTTATACAAAAAGTATTACAGCTAGAAAAAAAGTGTCAAAGACAAGACTGATCTCTATAAAATTTGCTATAACATGGTGTATAAACTTTTTTAGTAAGCCTTATGGTTTGTGAGCAATATCTTCCCGAACTTCATAGAATGGTAGAAAATTCTAAATATCGGCTTCCTTTACCGTCCTAACGGCATTTTGAGATCTATTTTGGCAACATGACTTTTCCGATGTAAAAAAGCCTGCTGAATTCGGTTCTGGATGTTGCCAAGCCGAATTTTGCCCCCCTCCCCACATATCCCCCCCTTTTGACCTCAAAATATGTCCCTAATCACGATTTTTACGGTTTTATACAAAAAGTATTAAAGCTAGAAAAAAAAGTCAAAGACAAAAATGATCACTATAAAATTTCCAATAACATGGTGTATAAATTTTTTTAGTAGGCTTTATGGTTTGTGAGCAATATCTTCCCGAACTTCAGATTTTTTTTTTAATTGATAAACATGGTCGAGGCAGTGAAATACACTTATTTTAGGATAATTGGCATCACACAGGCTCCAGCCGCTCTGCTGCTCTTGACGCTGATATCCAGTTGGCGTGCTGCTTATGAATGGCATGGTCCTTGAATCAATCTTCTTCCGGATCTGGCGAGCTGATAATTACCGTTTCTGTTTCGTTGCAGCCGTAATGTTAATGAGGTGAGCATCCACAAGTGTTTCAAGAACTTGCGGATATTCTACTGTTTCGGTGATTAGCCTTTTCCCGCCCCTCAGGGATCCATCCGGGATGTAAATAGCCATGGAGACAGCATGTAGCTCATGATTCAAGATCTCTCGCAGACTTAAAGTTCTCCCAGCCTTGTCAACAGCTGTCAAGCGTTGTTGGACGCTACGGTTTTTCTAATTTGTAGTTTTAGCAATGGCAGGTTTTGAACGACCTGCCAAGGCAGGGGTATTTGAAGGTTGGGCCTTTGTTAATTTTGACCTTAGCGCAGTTGCTTACCTGCTATTGGTGAGCCTTTTGGAAGCAAACTTCGTTACTTGGAGTGAGCCAAGCTGCTTGGCAGTGAGAAGTGACACTTTATTTTTTTCTGCTGCAAGATCCTGGGTAACTGCATTTCTGAGGCCCGTTTCTGGAGAATCTGGCGTGAGCATTTTGAATGACTTCATGGTCAGAAGTAAAGCATTTTTATTTTCTACGTCGGTTTTAGCCCGACTTGGATACAGTTCTGCGTGTAAATCTGACGACTGCCTATGACTGAAAGCCTCGTAAGTCTTGACATATAATAAGCAGCACGCCAACTGGATGTCAGCGTCAAGAGCAGCAGAGCGGCTGGATCCTGTGCGATGCCAATTATCCTAAAATAAGTGTATTTCACTGCCTCGACCATGTTTATCAATTAAAAAAAAAAATCTGAAGTTCGGGAAGATATTGCTCACAAACCATAAAGCCTACTAAAAAAGTTTATACACCATGTTATTGGAAATTTTATAGAGATCAGTTATGTCTTCGACACTTTTTTTCTAGCTTTAATACTTTTTGTATAAAACCGTAAAAATGGTGATTAGGGACATATTTTGAGGTCAAAAGGGGGGGATGTGGGGGGAGGGGGGCAAAATTCGGCTTGGCAACATCCAGAACCGAATTCAGCCGGCTTTTTTACATCGGAAAAGTCATGTTGCCAAAATGGATCTCAAAATGCCGTTAGGACGGTAAAGGAAGCCGATATTTAGAATTTTCTACCATTCTATGAAGTTCGGGAAGATATTGCTCACAAACCATAAGGCCTACTAAAAAAGTTTATACACCATGTTATAGCAAATTTTATAGAGATCAGTCTTGTCTTTGACACTTTTTTTCTAGCTGTAATACTTTTTATATAAAACCGTAAAAACCGTGATCAGGGACATATTTTGAGGTAAAAAGGGGGGAAATGGGGGGAGGGGGGCAACATTCGGCTTGGTAACATCCAGAATCGAATTCAGCAGGCTTTTTTACGTCGGAAAAGTCATGTTGCCAAAATGGCTCACAAAATGCTGTTAGACTTGAAATTTTTTATTTGAACTACCAGTCTAAAGTCATCGCTTCACCGTGGAGAATATTCCCACACGTAACAAGAAGTTTGGCGGTTGCTTGATCTGCCGTACTATTAAAATATGGAACTCTTTGCCAACTCATGTATTTCCTTTTTCTTATAACTCGGGACCCTTCAAACGAGACGTGAAGAAGCATCTCTCGGGCCAGCATGGCAGCATCGACTGACGTGGTACTGTTGGTTTCTTGTCAGTTGTTGCCATTGCGACTTGGGCTACCCTTTTTGCTTGCCATCAGGCGAAGTGGAGCCACTATGTATGGTATATGTTGTGCTTACATCTCTGAAAGTATAGGTTAAGTTTATTGTAATTTAATAGACCCGCAAAGTTGAAGTGGGACTTGGCTTTTTGCTTGGTTTGTCAATGTTGTTTTTTTTTCAGTGTCATGTTTTTACAAATCGTAATGAAAAATATGTATTCATAGTATTTACTGCGCTCTGTTGGTTTTAAGTTATAATACAGTTAAGGGAGTAAAGTAGAACTTAAGGTACATTTAAAGCCCCATAGGTATTTTCTTTATTCTGTGCTCATAGTCAGATGCAGGCTATATAGGTACTCGTAATATAATAGGATTGTCACATTGTACATTTACAATGCATGACGCATTATTTTTATTCACCCTTGAACCTTGTACATAACAGTTATCATCGTCAAAACAATTAGTCATAAAGATTCCGAGCGAAGCGGTATCCATTCAATAGCAATTAATTTATTAATTTTTCCCTCACAAATGTACCGTGGGAATTCGCTGTTTCCTGAAACTCAGATAAACTCTAGGTCATTCTGACGCAGTGACTAATAATTTGCTACAGCAATGAGTAATTATATTAGACTAGTTGTTTTGTCGACGCGGTTCACGCAGTTTGTAGTGCAACTGCCTACTGAGCTGCGGTCCTGGGCTCGAATCCCGGCCAGAGCAAATATTTGTGTGATGAACTCGAATATTTGGTCCTGGGTTATGGATGTTGTCTATATAATATGTATTTATATATTATTGTTTTTTTATATTATTCATGCAGAAATCAATAGGTTAACTTTGTTTTATACCAATCCCGAAAAAAACATCTTCTACAGAAAAATTGATTTACCTATGTCAAATTGATATTATGGCAAGTGATACATTATGGCATATGAAATTCGGGCTAACGATGGAGGACTGTCATTACAGAAATAATGCATGTAAAATTAACATTTTGTTCACAGAACTATTCTGTTGACCTTGCGTATTGACGCACTTTCCGCTCATCGCTCTAATTTTCAACTGTTTCTGTGAAATGATTTTTCCTGTGAGATTCTTCAGGGTTTTGATGTGAGAATATCCCACAGTATGATGCACACATAGTTCACGATAAAACGTGTTTTACTGAACAAGTTTTATTCCTCACTATTCAAGTCAGATTTTTCTATGAAATGCGGACGGTACAAAATGAAAATTGATTTACAATTTATCCTGTATTATAGAATTAAGCTGCGTTCTGCCTACTGCGGATTAAAAAACTGTTCCAGAAATTGCTGATGTTATGTTTTCTTTTGTGACGTCTAAACAGCGATATTGAGTCATTACTTTTTCAAATTAATGATGTGATTTCGTCATCCGTGACAGGTTGTGCAACTTTCGTCAAGGATTAGTACAGTCAACGTTAAAAATACACATTTTGGTCCTTTAAACCGGATTTAACTCGGTGTGATTGTGTTTTATACGTAGCGAATTGGTTAGCAGCACCTCTAGCACAATTGTGACCGCGGCTCTTTCTCGCACGAGATATTTACCTATCTCTATCCGTGCAGTACTGTGAGAGAGTGACAGGTGACGCTATGCCGCGCGACAAGTCTCGAAGCATAGTTGTGCTAGACGACGGACTGGTCTCCCACAAAGCCAGTCTAATTGAGACTTCAGACATAGCGCAACTATCGTGGGAAGTGTACGGTTTAGAGATGAATACATATCACGTTTGCCGTTTCGTAAATTAGGGGATAAATTGAAACTTTCATTAACAAAAAAAATACAATAATTTGAACTGTTATTGGTCTCAAACAATACGGCTTGAGTATAACTACCCAGTACTCAAGTCCTTTACAACATTAAATAGTTAGTCAGTTACGACAGATATCTAAAAAATCTGCGGCGACTGTACTTAGGCTTATCGGGGAAGCAATAAATTGAGAAACTTATGATACCGCGTGTACTGAAACGTCTGCGTTTGACGTTTCGACTTGTCTGTGAGACGTCCTAATCCATCGAGTTCGCTACCAACATTTAGAAAGTGATGTATGATATTACTGCTTTTGCTTTTGGCTTCGCTCGTGTTGAAATAGCATACCCTATCCTCAGGAAACCATGTCTTTTTTTGGGATACGAAGTCCTATATGTTCAGTTAGGGCTTGAACTGTCTGTGCTGCAAATTTCGCTCTCGCTTTTATAATATTTGTGGGATTATCATACTCATATGGTAAACACTTAGTCGTGTGCTTATTAAATCTATTTAGAATAACAATACGTAAGTACATATATCGTCGTCTAGTGCCCATAACACAAACCTAATAAATCTTACTGTGGGACTAGATCGATTGGTATGAGATTTTCGTTGTTCGCGGTTTTCGTCGCGTGGCTATTGTCTCTGAATCACGTGTCCATACCATCGTAGGCGGTTAGCTTGCAACTACGAGTAATCCTTGATACTTTCAGACTCACATGAGGTAGAAGGGATAAGACTAACATAGTTTATTGTCTAATGGGGTACACCACCTTACCTTACTCATTCTTTATTCCATCCATTCTCATCACCCTACACATACACATCCATCTTAACATTCTCATTTATCATATTATTTCTTGAGTTGTGTAATCCAGTACAGTAATTGAACTCTACAGTCTTAGCCCCATTAACCTTTGTAAATGATTTCATACATCATCTCGTCTATTAATAAGAATCCGTATTCATAGCTGAAACCGTTGAGCCACAGGTAATGGACAGGCTTCAGTAACAATGAAGACCAATGGAGTCGACATTCAAATTGTAAGTCTAAATATCGCTCGTTCCTGTAATTTATACTTAAGCGATATAAGTCGTGAAGAAATGTCAAACTAATACGTATAGATACATTTGAGTTACCATTTTTCACACCTACTTAAGTACTTTTACTACTCTCGAGAGTAGAAGAAACATATCTCTCGTAAAGTACTTCTTCCGTTTAATACGGGGACAAATCAGTAACCCATCGTTGCTCGCCCTCATTCCACTACGGGCACAGTCTCTCACGTCCGTCCAGCTCCGGCGCCGGCCTGCACTCTTCGTTGTCCCAGCGGCGCGCACCCAGGCGCTTACCCATACACCTCTATACAGAGCACTAACACTTCTCAACAAGATACTAGACAGTGACAGCGAACTTGATATTTTCTACAGTTCTGAACCTAGGTTTCTTTCAGTTGCCAGTCGGTACCTTGAGTCTATTTCCACACCGAGCTCCATCATGTAACATAGGGCTGCTGTACCAATCCATTGTTTTACAATGTAACGATATTAATCTTGTGTTTAATGTTACAAATTAATCGCTATTATGTCTCTCCTGTTAACACGTGTAGCTTGACTGTAATGTGTTAATTTTATGGAACAAATAAATAAAATAAAATAACTTTTTAATATTGAAAATGTTTGTTTTCCTGATCGAGTACAGGCCCCGATTTATGAGATTGTGACATTTGCCTGCAGTTTCACAGATATGGGCTTGTGCACAAATCACGTGAGGTTTTTTCGGCTACTTTTTGAGATTTTCTCTATAGCGAACATCTCATTAACTCAAGTGGCTCTGTGATCCGTACACCTCGCAAATCACGCAATCATTTTTCAAAATACCTGTTGATACATGACTTTTTTCAACAATCTGGGGTACCACGTTTTGAAAAAAATCGGAAAACTGCCTAAAAAAAATACTATATTAATTATCGAATCTGTTCTGAAAATTTTACGAGAATCGGTTGAGAGATGCGACCCCAATATCCGGGGCTAAAAAATAATCCAAGTTTTCCCACGACACTACTCGTAGTTTTCTAATACAAAGGGCTTACCATATTACATGTACCTGAATAACGATTGAGTATTCTTCTTTGATCATGTTACCAGCATTGGCGTATCTAAGATTATTTTTCAGGCGGGGCCTGGGTGGGGCCTGGCCTGGCCATGGCCTATGATATGAGATGAAGTCATGAATTTCTATGGGTTACCCAAAATCCTGGGTTGGGCACTAGACCATATTGGGGTGGGCACGGCCCACCCGGCCACCCATGCTTTTATCGGTATCTTTTTCCATCGCGTAACTTGTGTCATTTTAGGGTATAAACTATATCTGTTCCAAATTTCATGCAAATCCGTCAGCCGGTTCAGCGTGAAGAAGTATCAAACATACACAAACGCACACACTTTGGTTTTTATATTTGTGGGATGGTTGCGTCAGCTACAAGTATTTCAAAATAAATAGTAATATTTTAGCATACTGTGTACCGTACCCGGTACCTTAATACTGAAATAATTATTAACTTCTTAAAATCTGAAGGATTGCGAAGTGAAGTTATCTTGAAAACATAGTATCAATATATATCTTCAAAATAATTTACATTAAAGTACTTACTCCTCGTCCCTTAACAACATTGAAAAAACACGGTCCTCACTCTTTCGCACTCACCGATCGGAACGTCCAAAGAAAGAGAGGGATTATGACGAGCGAGGTGACCTTGTTAGGGGGTGTATTTTGAAATAATGAGCGGAGGTGAGACTTGATGAATTATGCAAGGAAATAGTGTATTTCCATACTTGTTCACTGACTGGAAGGTGTTGGAAACAGGAAAAAATAGAGCACTCTTTCCTCATGTTGAAACCTGTCATTTACAATGACCTGATTTATGCTTCACCTGTATTTCAGTAGTAACAATGATTATGTTGTGTAAGTTATTGCGTTTTCCTGTACATTTGTACACACATTCGTCTTACTTCAGTCTCTGTTCAACAGTGTACGTCTATGGCTGATAATTAGATAGATAGAAGTAAATTATGCAGTTTTAAACAACTTTCGCGATAGGCATTAGTCCAGTAAAAATAGAAAGTTAATCTTCGGCGATTCTACAATAATTATTCTTCGATGATTGACACTAGAAAGTTCTTTAAAAAAATCTGTGTTTATGCATTCGTTACAATTGAACATTTTCCTAAAATTTAGCGTCTTTTTAATAAAATAAAGAAAATACGTAATTTTATATGGTAATAATTTGGTACATAAACTATCTAAATATGATTAATAGCAATTTCAAAATAATCAAATGTGTCAAAATATAAAAAAGTAAAAAAAATATATATAATCCTACCGCAGTTAATGCAATGCATGTTGCTAATATACATATTTTTACAAAAGATACGTGGGTTTTACACAGGTGAACCTACGAAGTTATGAGACAGATTTAGACAGAAAACTGATGACTACCATCTCGCCAGCCGGTATGGAAAAAAAGTATAAAAGCATGAGAATACATCTTCTAACTTTTTAAATTTAGCTCTCACTAATATTAATAATGCACTCAAACAAAAATTAGACTTTAAAATTGCAAAGGTTAAAACTTTTTACTGGCCTACATAGCGTTTGAAAATTCTTCCTCACCTCCCGTTATGTTAACTTACAGGTAAAGCATTCGCGTATCTAAGATTACTTGGCCCCTGAGATGGAGGCATTAATTTTTATATTAAACCCAACAGTCTGGTGGTCGGGTGGGCACTAGACCATATGGGGGTGGGCACGGCCCACCCGGCCACCCCCAATATATACATAGGCCTATGAAGTTAAGCAGTAGTTTTCTAAAACAAGAAAACAAGGTAGTCTAAGGCTAACCTAACCTACTAAGGCAGGAAAACAACAAATCGCCGCTAAAACCGACAGTTACAACAACTTGTACTCTCTGTAAACAATAACATCACGCTATCGATAGGGTTACCAACTTTTAGCACGAGAAATAATAAAACAATAATAGGTAAATTAAGTTACGAGTAAAAATTAACAGTATTTTAGAAGATTTAAAAAAATATATGTCTATGATTTTTTGGCACTTCTTGTTGCTGCTTTTATTTAATTTGCAATGTTTATATGCATATTTAGGTCAAATTGGAAACCATTTTCCAACTACTTAACGGGTTATTCGATCATTATAATAAAATAACGCCTTCCTACCAGATTTGGGCTCATAAGAATAGTCTCGGTAAGTAGTACAAAGTAAAGTTCAGTCGGCAATGAAATATTGTTACAAAACTTTTTTTACAGAAACTTTACCTAATTAAAATGTGCTTTATGCTTCCATACCAGTGGTCGTATCGCGGTATTATCGCGACAAAAATTTATAATACCGTTTTTAATAGAATCATTTTATAGATTTTTTAATAGTTGGGAGAGCACTACGCCCGGAACGTAGGGTCGCAGGTTCGAGTCCTGCTTAGATTGCAGTGGATCATTAAATTTTTCTTTCATAATTTACCTTTTTGTCAATATTTATAAATATTATACTGTTTTAAACATGGTTGGGAACCCTACCGATAACCTTTCACCAACTTATTGAAAACAATCGCTCCGTTTCGTTCGCAGTTGCGAGACAGTTGTTTACGCGATCTGATGGATGCCCGGACAAACAGACAAACAGCGTGATCGATTGATATTAATTGAGGTTAGGGTGTTATTATCTTATGCGTCTGTAAATGGCTTAGTTTTTACATACCGTAAAAACAGCTCACTCTTATAAACATAATCAATAAAAAAAATTGCGTCAATGAAAACAAACCTGGTCAGGGGCCTATGATGGTTGCGTTTATCACGTGATAAATAAGTGACAAAGCATCTGTCACTCACACTCGCATTTTGTCAAAACGTGACGGATGCTTTGTCACTTATTCATTGCGTGATAAAAGCAACCATCATAGGCCCGCTAGAAGGAAATGCGTGAGTTTTTATGTAAAACGGCAAAAGTTATGTTTGCGTGTTACAAAAATTTAAGAGTTCCATATATTCCATATATTCTACACAATTTTGACAAGATAAACCGAAGCCCTCGAAAATATTATATCGAAAGACAATACGATATAAAAATAAATTATTGGCTATGTCAGAGGATACGTTATATCGAGAAAATATAATGCACATATCTAGGAAATTTATTGTTCCCAATTATATTTCTACAGTTCATGTTAGTGAAACATTAATAAATTCTCAAGATTAACATTAACCACACATAACATAAAAAGGAAGGTTTACATCGGAATAAAGAAAGTATAGTAGTTGGCCTTCAAGCCCAGCAGAGATATACAAGGACCCCTTATATCTTCTTTATTAAAACCATTGATACAGATCTTCTTTATTGTTTCACAAATTTATCTTCTGGAAAAGTCAACCGACTACGGACATTTTGTCAACGCAGTAAGAGCATAGACATAACAGAGATAAGTTTGTACTGCCGAGGAAACTTTAATATTCACGTCACTGGCAGGCATATAAATTGGCACAAAACAAAGAAAAATAAAGTAATCGACATGAATGCGTCATAGACAGCGCGATAATTCGAGTTCGCGGCTTTCCCGCCCTCGCGGTGCGTGTTCGAAATATGAAAATTCGAACCATTCGGTAAACATTTTTCAGGCCGTCAGTTCAGTTCAGTATTCGCGCGACACGCGCAGAGACCACTTGTGTCTATTGGTTCGGGCCGCTCGCTGAGAAACTTTCGCGCGTAAAAGTTACGAAGTATTTTATCAAAGTGAATTATTTTTAAATCGTGTAAATAAGTGTTTACTACTGTACTATATGTGTTAATGTGTTTTTTAAGCCGTTCCGACGAAGTGTGGCCGGATTTCTCTGCGTAAGTAGTGCTCGTAGATTTCTTTGAACTTTTTTATTTTCGGTACGTTTCGGATGGTTGACAATAATTGAAATTTCGGTCAGCGAACTGGGCTATTGGGATATATTTATCGATTCGTTAGATGCTAATTAAAGTTTGGCCGCTATTTGTCTCCTGCAATACGCGCATTTTAATTAATCTGTCGGTGGCTCGTTGGGTTTTTGGCAACGTCTTTAGTACTAGTTCCTAATTATTATAGAAGTGAGGACTAATTAATTATGAAAGACGCTTGAGTCGTTCTCAATGCCAGATTTTTTAGAAGTTTAAAGTTGATATCAAATAGGTACCTACCTTCGTAAGGTTATCACTTTCTTATACGTACCTACCTAATACCTATTACTTCTCAATTCATAATTATGAATATGAATTACCTATTTAAGTATATTATGCATAATATGTATCAGTATAACACATGTATGAATTAAAAAACGCAAACATGCATAATTATAATATGCACCACGCCGTATTATGTGTATTGAAATGTTATATGTTTTGTTACTTTTGAATTTCATCTAAAATCAATTTGTAATATCACCAGTACCTAATACGGAACTAATAATTGAAATGAAATAAATTATTTATAAAGATTCTAAGCTCATAACAATTGGGACCATACGTTATATAAATAATTATTCTTATTCAGTGTGTTCTAAGGAATATCTGATTGTATTACACATTTTATGAGAAGTAATCTCCTTAGGCGGTAAAAAAGCTTATAATATAATGAACAAATCTGTATTTATTTATTATTTTATAAGCGTTTTTGCCTTGTCCTGGGACAACCGTACAAATCGACCTATTACCAAAATAAGCTCTAGGTAGGCTTGTGACATGGGGGCTAGACGTGACTACTCGTAGGTGACGATACACATAGGTACTTATATACTCGTAGATAAATAAACTTAAATATATAGAACACATCCATGACCCAGGAGCAAATATTTGAGTTCGTCTATGGCGACCATCATCATTCATATAGAGAAAAGTATTTTAAAGGAAATTATAACTGTATATTCAGGTTAGGCAAACAGCGCTTAACCTCTAACAAACTAATATAGAGATCCTATAGGTCAGTCCAATAAAATCACTTTGGATCTGCGTTAAATATTATGTGAGGCTCGACTTGAATATTTTTCATTTTCAAACATGACAAGAGACATTACCTCTTTTACACAGAAAAATGTGTTTTTTAATATGTAATGTCTCATTATTTTTAATGTGAGAACAACATATTGTTTTTATATTGAACCATTGATACAAAGATCAAAGCACGAAGAAAAATTGAAATCCTAACCTCGCGGGGACCGGGAATCGAGTCCGGTACCTCTGGATTACCGGTCCAACATGTTACGCAACTCTAATTTTTCTGTGCATTGATCTTTGTATCAATGCTAAATTTTGCCTTGTAATTATTAGATTCTATACTTTTATCCTCCGTGTTATTCCCATGGGACTTGCTTTTTGCTAATTAAACGTTTCTTAGTGAGCTCCTGGGAAACTGGTCGTCGCTGAAATATACTTTTTTTAATTGTCCCTTATTTTGATTGCTAAAGACTAAGTCTTGTTACGTTTTCATTTAATTATTTTAACATTAAAATGCCCACCAGCATATACCGTTAAACTGTGTCATGAAATATTTCCAAATTCGATTCATTTAAAGACGTTAAAGAAGAAAAAATACTTCAACGTAAAATTTTACAATGACAACAGACGGCGATTTTGGGAAAATTATCTATTTAAAGTTTGTCTTTATTTGTAGTTAAAATTTTTACTATTAGGTTCATTTTAAGAATTCAATAACATTTAAGTACTGGTCATATTACGTCTTATATTATAAACTATTTTGGAATACGAGTGAAAATAAGATTACGCGTTTTATTTCGGAAACAATGATAATACTATACCCTCCCTACTCCTCCTATAGTAGCGACTATTTCCCTAAGCGGCATAAATTTATTGTTTCTTCACTAGTCACAAAATCGAAGCCAGAAGTAGCGAAAAGTTTTGAAATTTATCGTCAAACAAAATGACTATTTACGATACATTTTTAGCATGTCTGCGTGTAGTACTTACGGGTAGATTTATCGTTACTGCCGACATTAGGCATCGAAACAAACCTAACAGTATTAACGATGCTATTAAATTGCTTTCTTATTGTGTTCATTGTTTTAAAAGCTCGTTAAGAGTATTTTAAACTTGCGTAAGATCATAATTTATTTTTACGAGGTTTTATTGAGATTTGTTTAATGCAATTTAGTTATTATCCATAACAATCTGATTTTACTGACTTACGACCATCTGTGCCGTGAGTGCCGTATGTCATCACTGGCAACACACATTGGTTAAAAACCTTCGTCTGTTTAATACAGTCTTAACTTAGACGTTTCTAATATCAACTGTCCGAAATATTACCTCTATATGCCTGCTCTGGTGATATGTCAGGTAAGTGGTATATTAGAATAACTTTAACCCAATAACGTTATCATTTTGTATTTTGACCCACTAAATATTGTGCGCCAAAGCAGTTTAGAAAGCGCTCAAAGTTCCAACTAAGTATAACATAAAATTTGTAAATAAATGCACGGTTTCCAAGTGTCCGTTTTGTATTCAAATAACCATTTGTTAAGTAAAAAGGAATAATAACGCTACGTTGTTGAAAACTCTCATTATCTTATAAATTCTCATTATATTGTGACGGTTATGTTATGATACTTTGGTATCATCTTCCCGTCTACCGTTTCATTTAGGGATTAAACGATAACTTTGGTACCCTAAAAAAGAGTCAGTATCGCTTCCATGGCTATAAAATAATGACGATAGTCCGGTAAAAACAGAGTAAAATAGAAAGCCAATCTTGGTTATTCTAAAATCTTTCAATTTTGGCGTTTTGATAAATGATGACATTAGAAAGTTATTTTCAACATTTTAGGAAAACTGTCCTTATGCATTCGTTACAATTGAAAACTTTCCTAAAATTTTGCGTTTTTTTTTTCAATGAAAAAAAAAAGATAATACGTAATTTTAGGTACCTAATAATTTGGTACATAAAACTATCTAAATATGATTAAAGCAATTTCAATATTATCAGATGAAAAAAAATATCGAAGATATATATATAGTTACCGCAGTTGCTACTTATATATTTAAACGTAAGAAACACTACACACGTGAACCTACGTAGTTATTAGACAGATTTAAACGAAAAACTGCTGACTACCATCTCGCCAGGCGGTAGGAGAAAAAGTTAAAAAAGCATACATCTTCTAACTTTTTAAATTGAGCTCCCACTTAACGTTAATAATGCACTCAAACAAAAATCAAACACTTTAAAATTTGCAAAGGTTAAAACGCTATTTTTACTGGACTATTTGTATAGAGAATCTAAAAACTAAAGAGCAGCCTTAAAACGAAACATGAATAAGATTTTTTTTTAACACTTGTACTTCAACAAGATCACAGTTAAGATCCCTAAAGTCATAGAACTGAAGTACAATAACAGTTTGTTGTTAGTCGTCGTTTAGCTAAGTGGACTTAGATAATTCTCGTGGTCTTTGGGAGATTTAAAAGTTACTAGAGGCGTACTCAGCTAAGTGGTTTTTGTTGAGTGCTGAGGTCAAGCCTCTGATAAGGTTTTCGTATTTGTATGTATCGTGTATATAGAAATTAGAAACTTTAGAGCTTGAAACCTATGTTGCGGGTTGATGACGCGAGATCTTAATGTCTGTTTTCTAAAATATGTTTTTAACATTTTGCTATCATACTACAATGGAAACTGTTATTTACCGTATGGCATTTCAGTCACTGGATATTCGTAAATTTCGTAAAAATCAAATTTCTAAGTTAACGTAAAAAAAGATTTCAAGATAATCAATATTTAGGATAAGGTATTTTCCGTTGACCGATAACTATGAAATTTGGCAAGTAATACCGTCTTATACTACAAGTAAAGGAAAAATGTGAAAACTATACATTTGTAATTAAGTAAAAGAATATAGTTTTTTTTTTAGTGCGTAAAAAAGTTTTCCAATGGTAAAGTTAAGTTTGTCGCTCAGTACTGTTTACCTTTTCGTAAGAGCAACATGCAGAGCTTTCATAGATCGCACGGAACCCTCAGTGCGTGAGTCGGATTCGCACTTGACCGGCTTTTTATATAGAGGACGGTTTAGTCCTATAGATACACTCACAAACCGTTGGTAACGAAGACACACGAGGGGTCCGTAACGAGGCACATGGACCGAAATAATAGAAAATACGCGTCGGTAATCGTGATATATTAAGGGTATTTTTACTCCTATTTATTACCTGGTATTTTGGTGCCATGATTTGGGAACAGAGGAATCTACAGTAGGTTCAATACTGAAAAGTGGTTCAATCACAGACAACTTAACCCTATAGACCCCGCTTCATAAAACTTTCTCTAGTATCTCATTTTGCCAAATTGGCGGGGTGAGGAGGGCAACAAGTGCACTGTGATTGGCTAGTTCAAGGTCAGCGAGTAATGACGCATGCGGTGCAATATGCGCGCCATTTTTGATAGTGATGGGACACACTCGAAAAAGAAACTGCAGAATGTAAGTAGATATGTTTTTAATTGGAATCAATAATAATACGAGTATGGTTTAAAATGCGTTTCAATAAAAATATTAAATGTGAATCTACTCATATTATAAAAAAAAACAATAAATATGAAACCAGACATTATTGCTTTAACGGAGATGTGGCTTGAACCGCTTGAGTTTCAATCTATAAATCGAAATGGATACTGTATCGCAGCTGAAAGCTCCCGCCATATAACTAAGGGTGGTGGTACACCTTTCTTTATTAAAAGATTGAATTCTGATTCAACATTGCACACTCTCGATGCAGATGTATGTTGATAATATCGAAAAAGAATGAGAAATGTGTGGTTTAAGCGTAAATATAGGTCAATAAAAACTCCATGTAATTGTTCTTTACAGATGTCCTCAGTCAAGTGTAAAATCATTGCTCCATACTATCACAAAAAAATAATTTTAGATTTAAGCACCATTAAAAACACGAACGTCGTAATATTATGTGGCGACTTTAATATTGATGTTTCAGACCAAAAAGTGTCGATACTAAGGAATTGTTACAAATATATCGCGAAGCATACAATGAAGCCAACAACGGACTACAACAAAAAACAGCTTTAACAATAGATAACTTTGTTACTGATAGCCAGGTCATTTCAAAGGCTTTGGTAGACCTAACTCATTTTCTTACCATGATGCCCAGATAATATACTTAAATAACAAAACAGCTATAAATAACTTCAATGCCGTACAAAATGCTCACAAATGGAGAAGAGTCACAAAAAATTAAAATATATGCTTTACAAATGCACTCGAATTGCTATAGATTGCTGGGATATTCTTAATAGTTTGAACATCAAAGTACAGCTTTTGACTTTTTATGACATTTTAACTAAACTACCTAATGGGTATTCTATAAGAACTACGCGTATTGTAGCTAATAAAAAAATGGCTAGCTAGGGGTGTCAGAAAAAGTTACAGAACCTAAAAAATAAATATTAAATGAAGAAATAAATATGATGAAAAATTAAATAGGTAGGTACGTATTTTAAACTATACCAGGAGTTTTTAAGAAAGTGCTTGCAACTGCTAAAAGTCTTTACTTAAAAAAAAACTAAAGCGATAGCAAACTGTAAATTAAAGACTATCTGGCAAATGGTTAAAGACACTGGCAACACTTCTGTAAATTCGAAAATAAAACATGATGACGATATAATAAGTACATAATGCCAAAACATTTTTAATTATTACTTCCTTAAGTCTGGCAAAGCATGCAGGACTAGTGACAAACGGAACGATTTTACAAATTATCTTGAAAGGAGAAATTTGATAACACAAAATCAACGTTTATAAAAGCTATAACGGAGTGCGTAATTATAAAAATAATAAAAATAAAACAAATTCATACGGTCTTGATGGTATACCGGCTGCAATATTGACATTTTACGTATACCACTGTGCAACATTTTCAACGAGCATATTAAAGCTGCGGTGTACTCCTAATGTACTTAAGGATGCTAAAGTAATAATTCTCATATTTGAAAAAGGCAGTCCTTCGGTGAATACCTTAATGACAATTCATATCTTTCTAATAGACAATACGGTTTCTGTAGAAATAAAAACATCTGCTATAACTGGACTTGTATCAGAAACTCTTAACAACATAAATCAAGGTATGAAATGTTCAGGCATCTTCTGTGACTTAATCAAAGCGTTCGATCGCGATGATTTTGGTTGCTCAATTCCTATTACTTTGGTTCTTGAATGTCGATCTAGAATTTAATTTAAAGTGGCATAATCATAAACACAACATTTCAAAGAAATCAGCAAGTGCATGTTACTCCTTAAGGACATTATAATAGGTAAGTAATAACTCTACACTTAAGCCAGTGTATTTTGCATATGCCGAAAGTATAATTGGCTACGGGGTGGGATAGGAGGCCTGAGAAAGCAGTAATGAAGGTTGATAGAGGGATACTTTCCAGATACTCATAGGCTATTTCTAAGAAAATCTATTCTATTCATAATAAATCGCATTTACACTGTAATCTCGCTGTACATTTGCCATTGCAAATCCAACAAGCAAACAAAAAATGGGGATTTTTTCGGCAGATTAATGAAGTTTTCATCAAAATCCGTTCAGCCGTTTTCACGTGATGCACGGTCAAATAAACAGACAAACAAACAAACGGATAAAAAGATAAATAGATAAAAATTCTAAAAACTATTGGAACGTGTTCTGTTCGATAACATTCATTCTAAGTATCCCCCGCCAACTTTCTTTCGAATATCTTCCATGTACCTACAGACTTTCGAGCCACTTCAGGATATTCTCCAAGATTACAACTAGATCTGTTTTCTAAAATTCATCGAAATTCAGCAGTTTAGACATTTATGGTTTCATAATTGTACATTTATGTACTTAACATACATTTCGATTATTCAATAATAAAAAAAGTTTATCTTCTATAAAAAGTTCAATATTGTTTAACGGGTATCGGTTACGTACCTACGTAAAGTAATTAATCAGTCACATCACTACTAAAACACTGCAAAGGTTAGACAAAGACGGAATTACAAAATTAGGAAGCGAAAGTAAGAGACAGTTGACAGTTGACAGAAGACATCAACGCGTCGCTAGGTTACCAACGTACATTTAGAACTTATTACATTATTTGTAAAATTGTAAAATATAGCTTATTGGTAAAATGAAATTCCATAGTTTTGAAGTCTAGATGTTCTGCTGCATTTTCCATACAATAAGGCATATTTTGAACACTTTCCCCGCTTATAAGGGCGCCCGGGTAAGCCAAGTAAGCAGTGGAAATATTGCATGTTACTTCGTCAACAGTCGACCGCGAACTAAGAGAGCGTTTGGGGGCGTGGTGAGCGCTACATGTTTTTTGAGCATTAGCTTGGCTTACCCGGGCGCCCTTATAAGCGGGGTCTATAGGTTAAGTGGTCTGTGGGTTCAATTGACAATATTGATTGTATCCGATGTATAATTTATCAAACTATTTAATAAGAACTAAATTATTTTTTAATCTGTTTATGATTATTTATTTAAAAAATTGTTAATAATTAGTCATCTTTAAGCCTGAAACACAGGGAATCCTAGTTCTGGTGCGTGTATTTTGCCAAGTAGAATGTCTAAGTCTATAGTTATTATTACTGTAAAATAAGTAATTATTCAATAACTAACTTATCCTATCTTATCTTATTGATTTTTTTTTCAATATTATCAAATAAAGCATAACAAATTAAATACATTTTCGAAAATATTCCAATTTATAATTTAAAAAATCAAAAATCAAATTAAAAAATCTGTTTGTGTCATTCTAAGAGCGTAGGCGATAAGTAATTGATCACAGGTAAATCATACCTACAGTTGAACTATTACTAAGCCGGATTTAGTATAGATTTTTTTTGTAGGTTGCGACTGTAAATTTTCCACAAGCTGACGTAATTTGAGTGCTAATTCTTAGACGACGCTGCTTTTACTTTTTTTATTTTTTCAAAACGAGTGCTTATAGTCAAATAAAAATAATAGTTTTGGGTTTTGTGATAATAAAGTAATTAAATTAGTTTTATCAATGGACAGCTGTACTACAAACTAGGCCAACCATGTCGTCAAAAACCGACCGACACGTGTTAGCTATGATACGTATGCGTGCCTATTTTTGAACGAACAAAGGTGGAAGACGGAGCCGTTGCCCACGTTGACGGTGCTATAAATAAATATTGACACAAAGGTAAATTATAACAGAAAAATGTAACGTGATCTACTAAAATCTAAGCAGGACTCGAACCTGCGACCCTACTTTCCGGCGTAGTGCTCTCCCAACTGAGCTATTAGATCGTTACGTCAATCACACCAAATCTTTGATTACATAATTCAACGCTACTGGAGCGCCCTCTGCGATATGTTTATTTATTTATTTATTATTATTAACCAACTTACACTTACAGCAAATTGCCACACATGAAAGTTACGGGTCACATTACAAAATAATAAAATAATAAAGTAATAAAGATAATTAGAAATAACAAGAATATTTTTTTTGAAATTATAAATTTTTATACATTTTTGACACATCTATGTACCTACTGTCGTACTGTGGTGGGCCTGCTAATTGACTCCAGATAGCGAGTCGCTGTGGACAGAAATGTGTGAATATGTGTTTAAAATGCTTAAGCGCATTAGCCATACCCTAGGAGATGCGCTTTACACGCATGCTATAAAATGTAACATGCGATTAGAAATGTGCTACATTTCAGTACAAATCGAATGAAGAACAACCTCGCATTTTTATACAAATGGTTATGTGAACGTTTTGAAATATGCTGCTCGCGTCGCCACTCGTATGGAGATATCTTTATCGGGTGTATGACAAATGGCGTCGCTGGGGAGTTCTCAGTGTCTCGAAAAGACACGGATCGACTAATGTGCTTGATTTAAATAATTTTAGGGTTCCGTGGCTGAATCAGACAAGGTCACGGCAGAAATAAAACGAGTGTGGGTCTGTGGGCTGTAGACCTGGCGAGTCTGCTTAAATGGCTGAAATAAAGTATTACTTTTCGACTCCAATATAGTCTCCGCTATTTCGAAAAAAAAAACGACTAAGGAAATCTATATAGCCCGCCTGACTATGGGGCTTTAAATGGAAACGATTCTATTCACTTAACTGGCCTAATTTTGTCTTGCACAAAAGAAAACGTATCGTACAAAAGGCGGACTTAATGCCATGAGGCATTCTCTACCAGTCAACCTTCGGACAAAGCAGATAAAAATACATACAAATTAGACCTTAATTTTTAATCGATAACGACAAGTCAGTGTATCGCAAATTGCTATTATTCATTTGACGTCTCTTAGAGATCAACATTTAATATCAGTATGCTGTCAATTTAGTATTGGATTGTGTACATTGAAAAAAAAAAACAAAATCCAATTAAGATATTTTTATAAAGTTGCAGAACAAAAGATGAACAGTTTTGAGAGCACAATTAAACCTTGCATTTAAAGCCCCATGGTCAGAGACATCCTGTATGTTTATATTCCTCTCACAAAACTCACGAGAATCGGTTTAGAAATGTGGCCTGTAGGCGAAAACACCCGGAATTCGGACATGTGAAAGAAATTCGGGCCGAATTGAAACAGAGCTTCAGTCACTCGCAGTGTTGTCACATACAATTTTGGCAAAATGTTAGAACAGGATGCAGAAATGAAAAAATCGTTTTTAATAATTAACAATGCTTAAAAGTGTGTAAATGTTTAAGATCGCGGAATTTTAAACACTTAGCAAACATACTGTCAGCATTCACTGTCAGTGTCAACTGTCAAGTAGGTAAGTGTACGTTCCGCCTTATGTGACAAAATTACAAGATAGGCTTTAGCTCTCTGCACAACGGGCTACATTTAGTTGTATCATATAAACCTACTCAAGGTTTAAGACATTTATTTTCTCAACAGAAAGAATACAATTCACGTGACATTGAGAAAAACACATACACAAAACATTTCGTTCCACGAGTTGAATTGTTTATGATCGTATTATTTGGAAAAATAAGTAGATTTGATGCTGAGGGTGGTAGATAGGTAGAACTGAGGAAAAATAGGTAGATCTACTGAAAAGTTAGTAGATGTGACATGACAACACTGGTCACTCGGTCAGTTCAATAAATGTGGGAGACTTAACACGGTTGCTCAAGCCCGGTAGCGATGCACCGTAGCATCGTAGACCTCAGCAATTGGATAAAGATTGAGACACTTATCGCCGCGTCCGAGCCCCCACCTGACTTGAGCTGTTTGTGGGTCATACAGATTGTTCCTATGAGTTAGTGTAACGCGTCTTTCCTGTGGACATCACAATTGACAACATTTCATATTTCTAACAGGTGAAAAGTAAATATACTCAGAGATCGAGAGATTGCGTCGTATACGCCGTAAAAATCTGTGAATTTATTTTTCTGTAAGTATGTAAATAAATATAAGATAATACATAAAATAACCGAAATCTACGAAAACTATGCCTGCATAGAGTTGTAATCTTCGATATACCCTGAAAAAAAAAATACTGTTAATATTGTCAAGGCCAACGTCACTCGTTTTTTAGGGTTCCGTACCCAAAGGGTAAAAACGGGACCCTATTACTGAGATTTCGCTGTCCGTCCGTCCGTCCGTCTGTCCGTCTGTCACCAGGCTGTATCTCAAGAACGGTGATAGCTAGACAGTTGAAATTTTCACAGATGATGTATTTGGGGGGCTCCCATACAACAAACTTGTTATAACTGTATATATATATATATATATATATATATGTATATATATATAGGTACGGAACCCTTCATGCGCGAGTCGGACTCGCACATGCCCAATTTTTTTTATTAGACCCCACACTAAAGTAACCTTTCCATTGTGTTGTGTCATATAGCTTTGGAGGTACGACATTTTAGAATAAATATTTTTTTATCAATTAATATTGAAATAATTAGTAATCTTAGGAAAAACATAAAACAGTGATTACGTTCTCTTTCTAATGGCTCAGTTTCATTGGTCGATGGCTGCATGGCTCAGTTTCATTGGTCGATAGCTGCATGGCTCAGGCCCGCATGCAGGGTGCGGTAGATTTTCATAACGCATGCCATAGGGCTTAATCTTAATAAATCTTAAATTTCCATAATCTACCGCACCCCGCATACGGACCCTATCGACCAATGAAAACAATTTTATTCCCCGCATGCGGGCCTTATGGCATGCGTTGTAGAAATATACCGCACCCCGCATACGGACCCTATCGACCAATGAAAACAAATTTATTCCCCGCATGCGGGCCCTATGGCATGCGTTATAGAAATATACCGCACCCCGCATGCGGGCCCTAACGACTAATGAAACTGAGCCTTAACTATGGTTTTAAGTATCCAGAAACAACGCAATTTATTAAAGTACCTAAAGTAAGCGTATATTGTTATGCAAATATTTTAATACTAATGTATATTTTAAAGTCCTGGGACCTTATTAAATTATTATAATCAGACTTAAATATCCCCCAACAAGGAATGCGAAGATAAAGATATTTTGGAGTTTTTGGGTTAATTCCGTAATGGTGTATATATGCAAATGTTGTTATTGTGCCTCCTTTTACCTTAGCTGTTAGCTTTAGGTAAAAAAATGTTTACGCTGTTTAAGTATTTATCTTTACCTGCCCTTATCTCAGTAAAATATTTAATTCCAAAAGCGTCCGTATTACATGTTAAATTAAACATGAACTTCAATAATCGATTCCATCAGATGCGACGTTGTGTAAAATTAAGTTTTTATGTACTTATATAGCGTTTTCGTTTTAAGATGATAGAAATTGATGCGTAAAAATATTTCGTGAAATTTTGCGAAGTTTGTTTTCACTTCGGATACTTGGGTTATTTAAAATGAGTAATTTTAGCACGACCCTACCTTGTTTAGGACAATTTGAGCGTTTTAGGGTTCCCTACCCAAAGGGTAATAACAGGACCCTATTACTAAGCCTCCGCTGTCTGTCTGTATGTCTGTCTGTCCGTCTGTCACCAGGCTGTATCTCATGAACCGCGATAGCTGGACTCATCGAGGGTTCTGTGCAAACACTTCCCATCTTAACAGGCCGGGTTAAATTTGCACCTTAGTATGTATGGCGCCGCATACAAATGAGGCGGAAAGTTAACGCAACTAAACACGTTTGTTGTATGGGAGCCTCACTTAAATATTTATTTTATTCTGTTTTTAGTATTTGTTGTTATAGCGGCAACAGAAATACATCATCTGTGAAAATTTCAACTGTCTAGCTTTCACAGTTCATGAGATACAGCCTGGTGACAGACGGACAGTGGAGTCTTAGTAAGTAATTGGGTCCCGTTTTTTACCCTTTTGGTACGGAACCCTAGAAATGTTATATTAATATATGTATAAGCTTTATAAACTTGTGAATACCAACATCTCTCAAAGATTGAAAAAGCAAGAACTACTGAACGAACTAAACGCCGTGCTCTCTTTGAAACTAACGAACTATGTAACAAAGTACTTTGAGAAAAGTCGAGTGAATAGATTAGGTGCTGCTTCTTAAAGAATGCGGAACACCTCGCGACTGGAATTTCCATCGCATAATCCGATTGTTCGAGTTTGTTGGGTGCTCTCTACCAGTCAACCATAGGGCCAAACAGAGATGCTTTAAGTGCAAAATAAATAAAGAGTGCATGATATCTCTAACACGCGAGAAATAATATTCATTTCCCTAATACGCTTCCTCACAAGCCTCTCCTCACAAGCCTCTCTCAGTTATGAGAATAATCGATATGCCCCTCTCATCATCATATCATCATCATCATCATCATCATCACATCAGCCGATAGACGTCCACTGCTGGACAATCAAAAGTCTCCTCCAAAGTTCTCCTAAAGATCTGTCTTGCGCAACCCTCATCCAATTTTGCCTGCTATCCTAACCAGGTCGTCGGTCCGCCTTGTGGGGGGTCTTCCCACGCTGCGTCTTCCGGTCCGCGGTCGCTACTCAAGAACCTTTCTGTCCCAAAGGCCATCGGTGTAAAACCGCAATGTGTCCCGCCCACTGCCACTTAAGTATGGCGACTCTCATGCCCCCATACTTAAAAAAAATATCCATACTTCGAATGGCAAAATCAAGCTATCCAAAAGACAGGCGTATATTCTTATAAAGTCCGCAAACGGCGAAACTCCCCAAGTTGATGAGGATCGCTTGCCCGTAAAACACTGAGCTGGGAACAATTTCCATCGGATAATCCGATTGTGCCAGTTTGCTGGACGTGTGATTACGAGGTGCCGGCTCTGGGGTTCGTAATTTGCGCCTCTTTTCGGTTTATCCTTGTTTTTTAGACACACCGTTTAGAATGTTTCATTTCATAGACATATGATTTCATCGAAAGCATTTTTCTCTCAAACCATAAAATATTTTGGAATGTTATTTAAAACAAACCTATCCTAACTTAACCTCATTTATAGAATGATTTTCAAGATTTGATAACTTCAGACGGAAAAACGTTCTATGAAATGAAAATGCGATGAAATGAAGCATTGGACGGAACGTTTGTCTGTTTAACTTTGGTCGCTTGGGAAGATAAAGCTGTTTCAAAAATGATTATAAAATTACTGCATGTCTCTGATGATGATGATGATGTTGTTGACGATAATGCTGGTGGTGATGGCGTGGGGATGAAATTGATGATGATGGTGGTGATGATGATGATTGTGGATGTTGATGTTCACAATTTCCATCGGATAATCCGACTGTGCTAGTTTGCCGGACTTATTACGTGGTGCTAGGTCTGGGGTTCGTAATTTGAGCGTTTTTTCACTATATTCTCGCTATTTTACTTCGTTTACGTGGGTAAATTATACTTTTTTTTAAACATATAAAATTTAAATAAAACAATTTTAAACGGATTATATCGCGTGTATTAATTATTTGAGCCTCCCTGACGTTTCAGTGGTACCTTACAGATACCGTTGTCAAAGGTTGACTGATAAAAACACAATTTTTCTCTGTCAAAGTTACATTTGACAAACTACAAAACAAACTACCCATTTTTTAAATATACGCGATATAATCCGTTTAAATTGTTTTATTTAAATGTGTGACAGTCGCGGAAACCGAAGAAAATATTATATAAAATTTCGCAAAATTTCTCTGTTCGGACTTATTACTCGTAAGAGTGTTGATGGTGACATGTTAAACCAAAGTTAGTCACACAATATTACGTTCGTTTCATTTCGATTTGATAATAGGGCACATGCTAAAATATTTAAGGATCGTGAAATTTAAATATTCTTTATATCGAAAGTGGCTTACGAGTAGCTCGCATCTCCAATGATTTCCTGGGTCAGTACAGTTGCAACAGAAAACCACTAGGTAACATTGTAAGCCAAAACAGCCCTGACTTATTTCTTCTTCAAGACCAATTAAGAAGTATATTTTTAAGACGCGTTTGGCTCGGTTTGTAGACACCTGCCTACTGAGCCGGCGGTCCCGGGTTCGAATCCCGGCCGGGGCAAATATTTGTGTGATGAACTGGAATATTTGTGCTTGGGTCATGGTGGTTCTATGTATGTAAGTACATATATATTTATCTATTTATGTACGTATATCGTCGCCTAGGGTTACTAATGTGTTGCACAAAATTTATTGGCATATTTTCGTTTCGCATAGCAACCATTGGCACAATCATCATTTCGCACAATTAAATTTCTTGGCATACTATTATTTCGCACACGTTTCTTTGGCAGAATAGTACATTGGCATAATGTTGATTAGAACAATACTCCTATGGTCGAATAATTGTGTCGCCGAAATTTATATGGCATAATATTCCGTTTGCATGATTATTTTAATACACCGAAAAATGAAAAGTCCGACTCAATATTAATACAAAACATCAAAATACCTACCTAATCTAAGCAAAGTCGGACCTGCGAGGCTCGCTCGCTTCGCTCGCTCGTTAGGGTCGTAGTTTAACCTAACACTCCTCCTCGCTTCGCTCGTCGTCATACCTAACCTAAGCCAAGTCGGATCTGCCTTAAGCTGAAATAGGTAATGTTAGGAATCGTAAGCCAAGTCGGACCTGCGCGGCTCGCTCGCTTCGCTCGCTCGTTAGGGCCATAGTTCAAACTAACACTCCTCCTCGCTTCGCTCGTCGTCGTTCCTAACCTAAGCCAAGTCGGATCTGCCTTAAGCTGAAATAGGTAATGTTAGGAATCGTAAGCCAAGTTGGACCTGCGCGGCTCGCTCGCTTTGCTTGCTCGTTAGGGTCACAGTTCAACCTAACACTCCTCCTCGCTTCGCTCGTCGTCGTACCTAACCTAAGCCAAGTCGGACCTGCCTTACTTACCTGCCTTGCCTTTGTTTCTGTGAGGGACGCCGTTTCAACCTAACCTAACCTAGTTTTCTGGCAGCGATTCGGTTCTGTGGGTATGCTATGGTACAATTATGCCGCAATAAATTCGGCGGAACTTATACTGTGCAACATAAAATTCTGCGAAATAAAAGTTGGCGATATTATTATTCTGCTATTCAAATTTGTGCCAAATAAATATTGTGCGACGTAACAATTGTGGTATAGTACATTACTGCAGACGCCGGGAAATAAGGGCTTGCCGGCTGAGTAGATATAGACGGCCGACCGTAAGGGAGGCCGTCTAGTGATACGAAGCCGGCAAGCCCTTTTCACGGCTAAGGCATGTATAGTGCTTTTCTCAAACATATGCAATGAAATAAAAAAATGCACCACTCAAAAAAACATAATTCAGCTGTTCAGCCAGTTCATGAACACAGAAGCCATGTTTAAAAAAAAGTATTTTTAATTCTCCCTCTATTTTTTTTTCTTTAATAAGTCGTCCACGTGTGTAGTGTTCGAATATTAGGGCCATTATACACAACCTGATACTAAGAATCTTAATTTCTATAATAAATAAAATAAAGGCAGAAGATTTTAAATATTGTCTATGGTCTCTGGTGACTTACGTACAGACAGTATTTTAAATTCATTCATCAACACATTGAATCATACAGATTTGTATTCTTAATATCAGTTCGTGTGTACTAGGCATTAACGCGGATATTGTTGGTCCGATGGCTAAATGGGTAGCCGCTAGAAAAAAAAAATATATCAGCTGTTCATAAACACAGACGCCATGTTTACATTAAAATTAAAAACAAATTACTTCCCGGCCTAGGCCTTCAATTTTGTATGAAATTCCTTTACAGTTCTCTCGAATTGTTCCGCCCGAAACTTGACACTTCGAAGCCTGTTTTAACGCACGTTATGACGATATTTCATTGCATGTTTGAGAAAAGTATATAATTATGCGATAGTATCATTCTGCTGAAAATGATTGTGCGAAAACGATTATGCGAAGTGTATTTCGGACAATAGAGATTGTGCAAGATAAGGGGTACCCCGTCGCCTAGTACCCATAACACAAGCCTTCTTGAGCTTAATTTGGGACTAGATCGATTTGAGTGAGGTTGTCCGATATTTATTTATTATATTTATTTATAAACCTCTTGAAATACCGGTGGAAATTGGGACCGCTAGTGCTAGTCACCTGAAGCTCGAACCATTGAATTCTTAAATCAGGCGCTTTTTTATATGCCCTAGGGACTAAAGTGAATTTTTTGACCTAATGATCAAAGTTAATAAGGTCAGCGAAGAACTGGAAATCCACAAGGGAAATTTATACAAGTTGCTCTACATTTTTTAACAAAATTCGACAGCATTTTTTAATAAATCTCAGTCTGGACATCGCAATTACAACGCCATCTTGCGTCACCGAGACGATATTAAAAAGTTTCCTAGAGCGTGCGAGACCGGCTTGTGTGCTGTAATGTCTTAGAATATTAAATCTGTTTCTTGTGGGTAAATACATTTCATATTACATTCTCAGCCATACGTATGTATATTTATATACGAAAGCCCGTTTGCTAATCGGTTTAAATGAAAAATTACTGTAGGCTTAAAAAGCAATTCTTATTGAACTCAATTAATTTCGTCATTATTATCATTTGACTTTTCTTCTGTATGGATACAAGGAACAACACGCAAAAACAAAATCGCGGTCACACGTGGTCTACACCAGGAATCGAGTCCAGTATTTTCGGATTACCGGTCCAACGTCTTAACATTTCGACCAGACAAGCACTGAACGTACGCTTTAAATTTGTCCATCCTTTTTGTCCCTGTGTACCTATTTTTATTTGAAAAGATATTTTAACCTTAGCGTCATCTATGGGAATATGCTTTGACTTCATGGCAGATGACCGGAGGCCCAACGTCTCAACTTAGCATGCATCAGAGGGTGAATAGTTTTAGTTTTTGCTGCATTATTGCTACAATAGATGATGGTTAAAGTAGTTTTTTTTATGGATCCGATGGGCACTCCTGAGTCTGATCCTACTTTGATCACAATTATATCAACTTACTCTTTTGTTATAGCAAAAATTGGCAGAAAAGATGACGCTAAAACCTCGCGATTACCACCATCACTAGGATATACACCCCATAGCGTCATTGTTAAGTAACGAGAAGAAGTATAAGTCATAATGTCAGATGATACCTACCAGAAAGTAGGTATCATGTTCCAATAGTATCTGTTAAGTTATTGCTATTTTCTACTATTACTACGCTACGCTTCTATTTTCACGCTGTTATTTAAAATTCAAAATGGCACTTTCCGAAGGATAATTATAGTTAATAATCGACTTCCTTTTCTTATCGGTGCATTGGTATTCCATGCATTTCCTGAACGAATTCTATAAGCCTCGCACTGCAAGCAAAATTCCATTTTATCCTTAACTTTATAAGATTGCATCTGTTTGTAAGCAACAGTTTCTTTCAAATGTTTTCTAAAGAAACTCTCCTTATTGAATTTGCGGTCTTATTTTATTCGATTGAGGGTTCGTTCTTTAAGTTTTGGGTGTGAAGATATGGGAAAAACACGTTTTTCTTGTTGCCTCAAGATAATCGGTAGTGTGTGCTGAAAATATCGGATAAGAAACTGCAATTGTGTTCAGAGTGTCGGGTTTATTGCTACTGATAGCTTCGCAACGTGCAAATTGGTGTAGGATTTACTTGTACAAAGAGGGTCTAGGTTTCTTACTTGGGGTGACTATTGACTCTCTACAGAAGCGAAGCGGAGTGTAGGTGTGAAAAATCGTGCAATCACGTTTGTCTGTATTTTTTTTTTGTTTTTTCATTAACGAGCGTTTGGGTAGTAGGATCGCCTGATGGAAAGCGATTTAACCTTTCGATCGCTCAGCTCTTAGACGAAAAACTGTGTCCCTGACGCCAAGTTGATAGTAGATAGTTTGACATTGTATAGCGGCAAATGACGTTGTGGCGCCTGGGGCACGGCTTTCAGTCGACGTGATTAGCGCTCAATTCTTTTAAATGCTCTTTTTGCATTTTCTTCTCTTCGCCTCTGTGGACATGGAAAGGGAACTTTATCCCAGGAGTCCTTACGGATTCACTTCAACCCAGTGGGATCTTTAGTAAAGTTACCCCTTGTCGCGACTACTCTAAGGCTTGTTCCACCAACTCCACATGGAGATAATGGAAACCAACAGTAGTGCAGTGTCGGAATTCCTTCGGTTCTGAGTAGCCAATGCCGAATCCGTTATTCTAAATCTAGCAATCGTTGTCATTCGCAGTGTGTGCTTCATAGTGTCTGCCTCCTAGCGACAACTTCTACAATTTGTCCTGAAAGTCCCAGCTTGGCCTATAGTCCTTTCCTTTGACCCCCAGAGTGACCAATAAATATCCCCGTTATGATTGTGAGTTGTATTTCGCTGTATTGCTTGCTTGCTTACTCTTGCATTAGTTGACGGACCTTTCGTATGTCTAGAAGTTTGGATATTAGGGTGTTTCGATGTCCAGATGCTTTTCTCATTAAATTTTGTGTCAGAGGTTTCGATATTTTATTAAAAGCCGCTTGTAAGAAAAAAGGATGGGAAAAAAAGGACAGATAATATTCTATTTTATTGTATTCCATTTATGACTGAGCGAGCGAAGCATGCAAACCGCCTCCATTTCAGTTTCACCTAAAGCTTTTTCGTACGAGTATGTCCGGATATTTACATGTCCCTTTGTCCGAATTTCCGGCTGTTCTAACCTTGGGGTCGCATTTCTCAATTGATTAATAATACTAATAAATATCGGACAACCTCACACAAATCGACCTAGTCCCAAATTAAGCTCAAGAAGGCTTGTGTTATGGGTACTAGACGACGATAATATACATACTTATATAGATAAATATATACTTAAATACATAGAACAACCATGACCCAAGCACAAATATTCGAGTTCATCACACAAATATTTGACCTGGCCGGGATTCGAACCCGGGACCGCCGGCTCAGTAGGCAGGTGTCTACAAACCGAGCCAAACGTGTGATTCTCATTAAACTTTATAAATATAGGTCCGATAAGTATATAGATTATTTTTTTTTTAAATTACAAATCTAAGCAATTCCGATATAAAATCGCAAGGTTTACGGCTCACAAAGCCAGTGTAAGTGTAAGTGGCGACAATATAGTAGAGGTAGGTTAGATCGGCGATAGATCATGCCGCGTCGATCGCGACGGATGGGCAAACTTAAATCGACTCATTTATACTGTCTTCGGAAACGAATAGGGTTGCCTTTACGTTTCTGTTTAAGCGACGACGAAAAAAATAAAGGGATAAAGTTTGACACTTTATACTTTCGCGGTTTGTACACATAATTATGAACACAAATTATAATAGGTCTATCGCGATATTCCTTAATATTTACCTTCAAATAAGGTAACTTGAAATAAAGTTTAACGTGTGTATAGGTAATACTCGCTTTTCCCCACGGCTTCGCTCGTACAGAAGGACTAAATTATGCCCAAAAAGGTTCCAACTAATATTTAGCCATTAAGAATGAATATCCTTACAAATTGTAGCCTATGTCCTATTCTGATATTTAAGCTATAAACTGAAACATTTTGGAAACGGTTACGTAGTTTTCGCGTTTCATTAGAGCGTACCTACGGAAATTCATGCATTCTCATAAATTTTTACGTTTATAATATACCAGCTAGCCTACGGCTTCGCATGCGTTGAATTCGTGACCAATTTAGAATGCCTTCTTGAAAAAAAATTTTTGCGAACAGTTCTGAAGTAACAACTATAAATAAAAAACAACCGAATTGAGAACCACCTCGCATTGGAAGTCGATTTAAAAATATGAAACCACGAGATTCCGCAGAATCGAAGTGAATACAGAAGGACCCTAAAATTGCAAGAGTATTAATAAAACACACCACTCAATCGATCCGGCGTTCGATCAATTATCACTGAATTGATCGGTTGGAGTGTCAACCCTGAAGTAATTGCGATAATGCTTTATCAACACAAGTTTTTTCACTGTGTCTCATGTCGTGAATCACATTGAGCATTATCTTTTTTTGAATCAAAACGTAATGCTTGTTACTTACGTTAAACAAACTATCTTGTAACTGAGTTCAGTTCTAGTTAAATAAAAAAAACTGTTTCATAAATAAATATTGAGTCGTGAAACCTCGTATCTAGTTTGTGGATTGATACTGAGATACGAGCTTTTTTTAAGTAGGTATTTGTTATCATGATACAGAAAACTTGCTACAAAACTAGGTACTATTGTGCATTTATAATCAGAAAACAATGTCTAGTATTGTATAACTCATACAAAAACGCACACATATTTAGTTATGAAATGGTAATAAATTTTTGGTTATAACTTGTTAGAGGATTTTTTTTAAGTTAATTCAAGTCTGTTGGATCTTATTCACTGTTGATATTCAATTTAAATTGTACTTATTTGAATATAATTTTTAAGATGTAACCAATAATTTAACGCCGAAGGAAGAGCAGTGCCCCTTAGCTAGGGCTGCCATCTCTAAACTCGCTGATCCCTGACAAGGACTTAAAAAAACCCGGACATTTGGCGTAAATCGCATTTCTTCCCCGGACGTGTTAGAAAATAATATAAGTAAACAACAATCGCTTTATTTTTCATTCACATAAAAAGCGTCCGGGTTTTCTCCTGACACTTATTGGAAACCCCCCGGACGCTCCCGGACGTCCTCCAAACTAGGACAAATCCGGAGAAACCTGGACGGATGGCAGCCCTACCCTTAGCACAGGAGGACATTCAATACTTAAAAAGGGGCATCCAACAATGTTGTAATCGTGTTAATAATTAAATACATTTTTATTTTATTATTTTTATTACCTATTATTTGTTACTTTGGTAGTTTTGTGTGTCGGTAACCCTGCCGCCGCTCGACACGTTGCAATGTCTCGCTGTAAACATGTCGCTACTTCTTATTCCGGTCGAGTGCAGCCGAAGGGTTCCGTTCTTATTTGTATGATATTTCAGTGCTGTCAATGAAAGTCGTTTCGGGTGTCTCATATAAAAACCGGCCAAGTGCGTGTCGGACTCGCGCACCGAGGGTTCCGTACAAACACTTTCCATCCCTAAGTGGTTAAGTTAAGTTTGCACCTGGTATGTATAGCGCCCCATATAAATTAGGTGCAAAGTTAGGTATTAATAGGTATTAAAAAAAAACTACTTACTAGATCTCGTTCAAAACAATTTTCGTTGGTAGTTTTTATAGTAATGTACATCATATGTTTTTTTTAGATTTTTCATTTTCTTATTTTAGAAGTTAGAGGGGGGGGACCAACTTTTTTCCACTTTGGAAGCGTCTGTCACGCAAACTATTCGGTTTAGAAAAAAAATGTTTTAGAAACCTCGATATCATTTTTGAAGACCTATCCATAGATACCTCACACGTATGTGTTTGATGAAAAAAAAATTTTTGCGTTTCAGTTCTAAGTATGGGGAGCCCCCAATATTTATTATTATTTTTTTATTTTTGCATCAAAATCTTAATGCGGTTCACAGAATACATCTACCTACCAAGTTTCAACAGTATAGCTCTTATAGTTTCGGAAAAAAATGGCTGTGACATACGGACGGACAGACAGACAGACAGACATGACGAATCTATAAGGGTTCCGTTTTTTGCCATTTGGCTACGGAACCCTAAAAAAAGGTCCCTTATTATGGCAGCACATAAGTCTGTAACAGACGAAACACTACAATACAATACAGTCGAGTTCATTTACATCTACACACTTACGAGAACAAAAATATCTGAACACGATTTTATGCTCCTGACAATATGGTCGTGTTCAGATATTTTTGTTCTCGTAAGTGTGTAGATGTAAATGAACTCGACTGTACAAGTACTCTTGATTGCTTACCTCATAAAACATATAGGAAATACAACGCAAGAACTTACAATTACAGGTAAACAACAAATCGATCGACCGAGCGATCTCTTTCAGATAACTTTTGGATAGTGTAGAGAACTTGAAAAAATATTTTGTTGCTAGGAATAATATGTACCTACCTACACGAAAAACAAATAAATACATAACTATGCTAACATTCAATCAAAAACTAATATTAAGATATAAACTACCTATTTTAATTTAAACTATGAATACAAAGATCAAAGCTTAAAGAAAAATTTAAAAAGGAGCTACCTGGTGGAAGGGACCGGGAATCGAACCCGGTACCTCTGGATTACCGGTCCAGCGGTATAAATTTATAAAACTAACAGCGCCCTCTCTCGCTTGCTCCGCTCACCGCTGTAAAGTGGTGCGGTAAGATGTGAATATTAACGTATTCACATAGAGGTCGCTAAGGTGTAAAAACCTTTCAAATAAACAATGCAAAAGATCGACACACAAAGCATAAGGAAAAATTCGTCAGGTCTACGTGGAGCGAGGGTAGCGAAGTGGCTAACGCGGTTCGATTCCCGGTCCCTTCCACCAGGTAGCTCCTTTTTCAATTTTTCTTTAAGCTTTGATCTTTGTATTCATAGTTTAAATAAAAATTGTGGTGTACCCACATTAAAAAATGAGACATTACATGTTTCATAAATTTATACCTATTTTAATATTGATAAATGAGTCAAGTAAGCTCTAGTAGACTGGTGTGTATGATAATGATTTTGAGAATAATAAAATTAAAAATAAGATTTTTGTTAAGTCAGATAAAAATAGACTAATGGCTTCGCCAGCTGTAGACTTCACAAATTTTTTTCTAAATTGCTGAAATTCTTTTTTTTTACGTTTTCAATCCCCATATTGCGTAAAACTGAATGGACAGAAAATTCTACCCCATTCCATTAAAAAACTAACTTGAAGGTGCAATTTCGTATTCTAAAAACTATTTTACAACCATCTTTGGATGTCCGGCTCCGGCTATTCTTATACCAAAAGTTTCATGAGAATCGGTAAAAAATGCGACCTCTAGGCGAGAACAGCCGGAAATTCGAACAAACTGACAAGCAAACATCCGGACATACGAAATAAATAAATAAACATTAGGGGCAAATTTACACAAATCGACCCAGTGCCAAAGTAAGCCATGCTTGTAGGTACTATGGACACTAGACGACGATATACATAACGTATAAAAATAAATATTATAAAGGTAACATCCATGACCCGGGAACAAATACGAGTTCATCCCATAAATATAGGCCCCAGCCGGGATTCGAACCAAGGACCGCCAGGTCAATAGAACTGCCTATGACACTATAAACTGCGCCAATCGCGTCGTCAAACTTTAAACGAAAGAACTTAGGCGAACCTGAAATGGAGACGGTATGCTCGCTTCGCTCGATCAGTCAAAAATCAAAAAGAATATTATCTGCCCCTTTCTTCCCATCCCTTTTTCTGATAAACGGCTGTAGGTATACTTTAGTATTCAGAGAAACACTTTCTCGAAATGAACTTACTTTCTACCGATAAACAAACTCTATAAAAAGCAATCTCCTGACAATTCTGATACATTCTCCATAAATCTTGTGGATTTTATGTTTCTTTGCAACCCTTCGCGATGAAAAACAATTTGGAATGTGTTTTGAATAAATCCCTGTACCCTTACCATGAGTTTACAGTGGCTGTTCTCGCTAGCGACTGACTGTAAACAGTTTGTATGGAGAATTTCTTTTTTTTTTTTTTTTTTTATTCTTTACATTAGCACTAACAGATGAACCTTACATGCTAATTCTTAATTAATTCAATACATATTACATTTGTTATAATTATTGTTATTACAGTAGACATTATTATTTACAAAATAAAGAATAAAATAAAGATTAAAATAAAGATTAGATCCATAATGATTAATTGATTAATAAAATTGTATGAATGAAATAAATTTATTAAATGGTGCTAGTCGTCACTATTGTTTCCAAGTAGCGGATTGATGCTGTCAAAAACTCAGACTCCGAGCTAAAAAATATGTCAAGTTCGCTGTCGCTGTTCAGTATGTCATTCAGAAGCCGTAACGCTTGGTGCAGAGGAGAAGATGCGAGTGCTTATTGTTCTACAAAGTACTGTACTGTTCTACATAGAAATCCTTTACGCTATCGCTAGCAAGTGCGATCACAAAAAGATAGTTACAGAAATCAATCTACATACAAGCGCGCTCGAGCAAACGCACACATAGACATTGCTCACGGACACGATATCTCGGACCAGTTCAGACCAGTGCGAGCGCGAGTGCCATCCGCTTGACGTGTCCGTGAGCAATGTCTATGTGTGCGTTTGCTCGAGCGCGCTTGTATGTAGATTGATTTCTGTACCTATCTGTTTTGTGGTGCGATTACGTTATCTCCATGGTAAGGGTACTGTGGTTGCTATGAAACGGCAACTCTGGCTGACGTCACATCCGAGCTGGTGGTGGTAGGGACCCTGCAGCGAAGGCATGGAGGGAGGAATACGCCGGCAGACATTACTTTTGTACTGGACTTCGAGTGCGAATGTAGCCATTGCGAACTGATTAATAGATTAACTAATATTTGTACAATATAATACCTTGTGTTCTTTATACTGTCGTTTTTCCATATCGGCCTTTCATTTATATCATGGTATAAAAAACGCGACGACGCGGTTGGCTTGGTTTGTAGAGACCTGCCTACTGAGCCGGCTGTCCCGGGTTCGAATCCCGGCCAAGGCAAATATTTGTGTGATGAACTCGAATATTTGTGCTTGGGTCATGGTTGTTCTATGTATTTAAGTATATTTTTATCTATACAAGTATGTACATATATCGTCGTCTAGTACCCATAACACAAGCCTTCTTGAGCTTAATTTGGGACTAGATCCATTTGTGTGAGGTTGTCTAATAAAAAAAAAAACATGGCACTCCAGCTAGTGAGATTTTATACGTCACTGATTAGTCGCCGCTTTATGGTAATAAAATAATACGGAATAAAAAAATTGCCGCCAGCCGTACTAAAAATAATAATTAGGTATGCATTTATTTATTTATTTATTTATTTATTTATTTATTTATTTATTTATTTATTTATTTATTTATTTATTTATTTATTTATTTATTTATTTATTTATTTATTTATTTATTTATTTATTTATTTATTATGTATTACGATGTAACGTTCTTAGATTAAGTTTTATTTTTCCATAATAATTGATTTAAAACACTCACGATTTTATGAGATTGATACAGGTAACAAGGGAGTCGGGGAGTATTATGATATGATGAATGATACAAAACTGGCAACACAGAAATGGATTGACAGAACCAACAAACCATCATAGCGTGATGATGTCAAAAGTCTCGCCTGTCAGTTCATAGTGCCATACTTTATTTTCTTATACTTACCATGATTTATATAACGGCTTCCGGTCCGTGACTCAAGATGGCCGTTTCGTTGTTCGTTATTTAATGGTTATTTATTCATTTTTGTTGTTCAATGTGTAGTACTGATAGCGTATTGTGCAGTGATCTAACGAAAGAGTGAATAGCTAATGAAGAATTCAACTTGAAGCGTTCTTCCTGGGTCAAGGCCCGATAGTCCGTGTGGTTTTTTGTAAATCTTTATCACTTTACAAAAAGCTCGATTTTCTCAACTTACCGTACAACGTGGTATCAATCTTCTATCTTGTCGCCGTGTGCAATTGGCAACGAGACATTGGCAGTAATGGTCGCTTAACTGTGACCGGTTGCCATTTTTTTTTAATAGAATTGAATGGAATACATTTATATAACATGTTACATTCTCTACCTTCAGATGTTCCCGGTCCGATATCCCATGCACATGACCTGAGTATGTACTACCCAAGTAGCAAAAATATGTTATATAAAGGTTTATAAAGATAAAATAATTATTCTTATACAAGCCATATAAACGTTAATAAGGGTGGCATTGGGCCCAAATTATAAGATATTGAACCTTATAATTACCATATTCCAGTTTTATTATTTGCTACTTATTTGATACCAGATGTGTTACGGTTAGCAATAAGTGTAATTCCCTTGTAATTGCCAATTGTAATCCGTTTATATGTGCATAGTCCTTATAATCGAAATTTATAAAGCTTGCATAAAAAGGATTAACTTATAATTGCTATGTAAACTCCAGTCGTAAGAAGCGTGTTCTTGTAACCGCTATGTAAAGATCGTTTAAAAGGTATAATCCAACTCATAAACGTCGCAGCAATCATACAACAAGAATTATCGTGCGTGTGACATCGATGAATAAAATAAAAGATCTTTTATTCGTCAACCATTTTGAAAAAGGTAATATAGTCTGTGTCCATTTTTCTGATGTTACTTCTGTGTCTTTAATAATCGAAACTAAGTGGAAACTCATTTTTATGAGGATATGGGGTATGGTTTTCAATTCATTTTCAACGCCCCCATGAATTTACAATGATTTGTGAAGAAAATACTTTGGATTTTTTTTAATTCCTTCGTTATTGTTGCTATAAGTCTTTAAGAAAATTACATAAACTCTACAAGGTGTTTACAAGAAAAAAACATTTATAGAGGTTATGTTTTGTCCTAAGTATTCTCCATCTTGATACATTTTAGGGTTCCGTAATGACGTAATTAAGTAAAGACACTTCTTTCCTAGATTTGCCGAACTGAAAACTATAGTAATTTTTATTGATGTGGAGCGGTTTCTTAGAAGAGAAGATTTATATCTTGTTCATAGTTCAATATGGCCTTGGCAAATGACACATTTTGTAAAGAGAGACAATTGTTATACCTAATTGCAAACGTACTACTTCGACCCACATGACATCACATTTCTTTATTAATCGTGACCAAATTCAATTATTATGTTCTTACGTAAGTTGTCTTTTTTTAACTCAACAATTATACTTCCGTCCACATCGTAATCACTACTCTGTTCCCCACTGTCATATTCCAAATTTTCACTGCAATAAGTCTGCTCTAAGTTATTATTTTGTACGGAACCACTTGCACTTTCGGATGTGTTGTCCTTGACAAAAGAAGTGTTGTTGACATCGGTAGAGGTTGTAGGTTTATTAACGTCATTTTTCATTTTTTCGTACATGCTTTTCACTTTCCTCTTGTAACCACCACTTCTCTTGAACTTTTTCCACTCTTCCAAATCCATCATTTGTAATTTCACTTACGCATACAAACTTTTATTCGTATAATGGCTGACTTTGTTATATAAACAAAAGTACATGACAATCATAAGAATTACACACTTATAATTACTATAAGTATAGCAAACTAACCAAGACTTCAACCCTTTTAAAATTCACATAAAATGACATGTATACCATTGCTATATAAACGTAAAAATTCTGACTTCTATAAGATAAAATGCTTTATAACAATCCTGTGTATTTTCTTTACAAGATCAAATAGCCTTCATGCTAGCCTTTATATGGCTTCTACTATTATTTGGCTAAAAGCCCGTATAATTAGCCATTATAAGATAATTCATAATTTTAGGCTTATAGTAGCCATATTATTTCGTTTTGTTGTCGTTTACCTAACCGAATTATAAAGGTTGTAACCTTATTAACTAAAGGTTTTATAGTAGCCATATTATTTAGGTTTGTTGACGTTTACCTAACCAAATTATAAAGTCAGTAGCCATATTAGCTGAACCCTCTTGTAAAGTGCATTTATACGATATTTTGACATAAACAATGCCTTTAAATGACGACTATAAGAGTTATGGCCATATAGGCCTTTCGTTATAAGGTAACTTTGCTAGTTGGGTAGGATCGCATAAATTGAGCGGAATTAGTAATTCATATGTCCGATTGTCAGCCGTCAAACAATGACGCCTGGTATGTATTATTGAACGCATGAGACCATTAACTACGCATGTAGATGTATCTTCTCACATGTACATACGATTGTAGGCAAATATTAATAGAAATTAAAAGAAGCGGACACAAAAGTTTGGCACTAGGGCCTTAAAAACTCCCTTTCACTATAATCGTAAAAAAAGGTGAAAACACAGATTATAACTCGTGGCTCTGACGAGTTTGTTTTGAAAAAAAGGGGTGAAATTTATTTATTTTTAAGTTTCGAACCACAATTATCACCGAAATTTAAAAAAAAATCGAAAAGCTAGATCGATAAAAAAAACCTGTTGAACCTACTTACAAATTTTCATTAGAAACGGCTGAAAAATGCGACCTCTAAGCGAGAACAGCCGGAAAGCGTGTGGACATCCAAACATCGGGACATACGAAAGAATTTTGGGCCAAACTGACGCGGAGACGCTTCGCTCGTTCGGTTGAAAACACTCACCATACTTGTTACACATACACATACACCTACAGTGAGAGCGTGACTAGTATAGTCCAGTCAAAATAGCCTTTTAACCTTTGCAAATTTTAAAGTCAGATTTTTGTTTGATTGCATTATTAATGTTAAGAAGAAGCTAAAATTGAAAAGGTAGAAGATGCACTCTTATGTTTTTTCCCCTACCGCCTGACAAGTTGGTAGTCAGCAGCTTTTAGTTTAAATCTGTTTTATAACGCCGTAGATTCACCCTTGCAGTGTATTTTTTGTAAAAATATACTAGCAACATGCATTGTATTAACTGCGGTAGGGTTATAATGTTTTTTTCTACTCCAGTACTTTTTTCTGTCATTTATATAGTTACTAACTCTAATATAAAGACATAAATTATGAAAGTCTCTAAAAGTGTATACTCTACTGTCCAAAAAACACTGCTAAACGATGTTATAATGTCGCCAAAAAAGCATCACTTATTACCACAGATTACAAGATAAACAGCTGCATTCACACAATTTGCAATTTAAAAAAAAACTTATTGTCCTAAGGCATTGCTGCCAACTTAAAAAAAAGTTTTATCTTCAGTGCATGGATGTTTAGTATAGTGAACGGATACCTTTATGTATAAGTTCATATTTTTTGACAGATGTTAAGTATAGTGAACTTATACCTTTATGTATAAGTTCATATTTTTTTGACAGATGGACGTCAATAGAAAAAAAGTTTATTAGAGACTATTTTTTAAATTTTGTTGATTCCGAGCGGGAACATGTAATTATTTTCTTTGTTGTTTATTTGCATTTTATTTATGAAATGTCGAGTCGTAGAAAAAATATTGTATGCAACGTTGTATAAGTAGGTCAAAAAACGCTCGTGGCATCTTTCTTACGATGTTCGCTACGCTCACATCGTAACCCATGGCACTCGCGTTTTTTGCCCCCTCTTATACAACGGTTGCATAAAATACTATTACTTTTTTCATATTTCCACCCATTTTAAAGTTTCGATTCGAAATCGCTTTTAATCATATTTGGAGAGTTTTATGTACCAAATTATAACCATGTATTATTTTCTCTTTTTCTTTAAACAGAAGCAAAATTTTCAATTGTATATATTTTCTAAATTTTTTAAAATAATTTTCTAATGTCATCATTTATCAATATGCCAAATTGAAAAATTTTTGAATTGCCAAAGGTTGACTTTATTTCATTTTATTTTATTTTTTACTGGACTATAGTGGAGAGTAGACAGCGTTTTCGCACGTCACTTATCGCCAAACATTAGCGACTCTTTGAAGTCTAAGATCGGAGCCAATAAATAAGGGAACAGTTCAACTGCGCAGATTTTTACATGTTTACACGCATATTGCGGTCAAGGAGAAAGGGTAGCGCAAAATGGTAGGCCGGAAAATTTATTCCTTTTATTGTAGACGGAAAGAAATGAAAGATAAATTACTCGTCTATGTAAGACTACGGTTGTAGGTGGAGGGACGACTTATTGGATGTCTTCTAGAAGGATTGGCCAGAACTAGCCTTAAGCCGAGATCACTGGAAGAAAAGGGGGGAGGCCTTCGCCCAGCAGTGGCTCGCGGCTTACGGGTTCAATATAATGTAAGACTAGAATACAGCGTGTATTGTTGATAGTCGCAAACTGTGACCAGACGTAGATTTAGTGCTATGAACCAATATTTAATTTAGTCTTATCTACCAGAGCGTATTTTTTTATTTATTGACAGTTAGATGACTAAATGAGAATAAAAACGAGTTACATTACGTGCTGAATTATTTTACAAGAAATACATTAAAAATTAAAAAATACACTCCGTACCTGTAAACATTATAAAGTGATAACATTTCGATTTTGCAAAGATCAAAAGATAGAGCCATCTTTAATATTTAATTCTGTGGTAGAGGTAACTTGTAGATGTATTAGAAGCCCTCTATAGTGTAGTCTTACCAGTTTATCACGCTTAGGCGGAGTTTTGGACTGTTCTGAAAGTCCCGTTGGTAGGTCAACATGCTATCTAATCATGGATTCAAGTCCGCAAATAGGGCATTCTTATTTAAGGGTGGTTCCATAAAAGTTGGGTAACTTTGTGTTCCAGTGATATTTATATTTATATATATTATGTTTCCAATATTTTAAATGACTGGCACATGTAATAGCTAATTTTTAATCACGTCACTCAGTTTTGCCTAAATCATGTTTTATTTAAATAAAAAAAAAACTTATTACATATCCCTAATATCAGTCCCTAGCCTTGTCACATTTCCAAAATACTATTTTTGTTTGTCCGGTTTTATCATGATATGATGTTATTTGAATTTTAGGTAACTTAAACACACTACAAATTACATTCCTTACTTCACCAAAACAATTCAATGAACAAAAATATTCATTTTTCATACCTTTTTGTAAAAAAAAGTAGCGTCATCGATAATTACAATCAGGCCCTAGCCACTTAGAAAATTTAAAAATACGCGGCATCCGTGCTGAATGACTCTTTTGAAACTCATTCATTCAAAAGTAATCACATGAAGTTAGCCATATGCGTGGGCCGATCCGCGTCGGCCATTTTGACGTCAGTGCGGTCGGCGTCCATGCTGAGGAAACACGTGCTGTACCAGTCAATCTCTCAGGCCCTAGGTGAGTTATTTTGCAGAAAGTTAATTAGTTATTGTTTCCTTTTGTTTGTGTATAAATGTGATCTGTGTGTTTTGATATTATAGTTTCTTACAAGTTTCGGTATGTCTTTTTAAAAGTAAATTACGAATGATTTTGTTCAAATTCGTCAGGCCCTAGACCATCAGGCCCTAGTTTTAAATGCGGCTAGGGACTGACGCAAAGGCTAGGGGCTGACGTTCATACTCTTTGAGGCAAGTTCATTGATTAAGAAACTTGTATTTGTTGTAGAATATGCCGCCTCGAAAGAAAATACCGCTTTCTAAAGAAGAAAAAGCAAGAAAAAAGTCAGAACAGGCAAAAAAACGTTTAGAAAAAATTAAAAATGATCCAGTTTTATTAGCAGAGTACAAAGAAAAAGAAAGATTGAAATACCTCAAAAAAAAGGAAAAAGGACAGCGAAAATGCGTGAAAGATATGACTCCACGTGAACATAGGAAAATGAAAAAAAACTGGAGCACTTACTCGGCAGCTTACAGACAAAATAAAAAAATTGTTAAACATACTGATAAATACATGGACGAAAATACGCCACCATCATCTGATGGAGAAAATGGTCCTCAGGTCCCAGAAGAAATAAATCCCGAGCGAAAATCAGATGGTGTTGCTGATCGAAGACAAGCTGAAGCTAAAAGGAGAAGTATTTTACAACGAAAGATAAGAAATAGACAACTACAAAAGAAGAATCATGTTATTACTAAACTAAAGAAAAAACTTGCCAACCAAAGACAGAAGTACAAAAGACTAAAACGCACTATAAAGAAATCAAAAAAGGCACTCACACCCAGAAGCAAAATTGAAGAAATGGCGAATGATCCTAATAAGAAGGCAGAATTAGTAAAAAAAGCACTGTTTGGTGAAATTATACAGACGGAAATCTTAGAAAAAAGTGCGGAGACAAGGACATATCAAGAGAAAAATAATTTGAAAACGGCTTTGTCTGGTCGTGTAACAAAAAAATATAAAATATGGAGGTTAGGAGGCAGAGCTGTGACATACAAAAAGATGGGATTAAATCGTACAAAGTCAACAAAAAAAGACAACAAAAAGGGAGTGATAGCGATTATTCACAAGTTCTATGAAGACGATAGCAATAGCCGGTGTGCAGCAGGGAAGAAAGAATGTATAACTCGCAACAACATAAAAAAACAAAAACGATACATGCTGGATTCCTTGAAAAATCTACACCAAAAATTCCTGTCTACTAATTCAATGACTATTGGGTATTCTTCATTCTGCCGATTACGTCCATTTTGGGTCGTCGAGCCTAAACTTACCGATCGTGACACTTGTGCTTGTGTCACCCATGAAAACTTTAACCTGAAACTTGTTGCATTGAAGAACGCAAACATTTTAAATTTCGCAACCCATCAAACTGCTCTTCAAACACTCTGCTGTGATCGCTACTCTGAAAAATGCTTATCGAGAACTTGCGATGGTTGTTCATTGAAAAGTTTACCATATAACGAATTTGACAACAGTGATGAAATTGTAGTCCAGCAATGGAGAAACAGTAAAGAATTGATCATGGATATTAAAACAAAAAAGGAGCGATATATAACAAAGTATAAAAAGGAGACACAAAAAATGAAACCTTACGATTTGATTAGACAGCTAGAAGAGAGTGATCTATTAAAATTATTTCAACATGAAGTGAACATTGTGCATCAATACAACACAATTAAATCTCTCAAAGAGTCACTTACAGAAAAAGATGCCATAATCCACATGGATTTCTCTGAAAATTACGCCACTAAATGCAACCAGGAGATTCAATCATACCATTTTGGCGGGTCTCGCACGCAAATTTCGCTACATACTGTGGTAGTCTACACGAAAGACAAGGCAACTTCGCACTGTACTGTGTCGTTAAACTTATCTCACGGTGCTGGAGCTATTTGGGCACATTTAGGCCCAGTGCTCATAACGTTACCATCGACTGTAGAAAATCTCCATTTCTTGAGCGACGGGCCCGTAACCCAATATAGAAACAAAACAATGTTTTACATTCTGGGGTGTAGGATTCAAGATTTCTATCCACTCGCTCTGAAATATTCTTGGAATTTTCACGAGGCAGGGCATGGCAAGGGAGCTCCAGATGGAGTTGGAGCGACATGTAAACGGAGTGCAGACCAAGTAATAGCTCAAAAGGGTGACATAACAAACTTATATGACTTTGTTGGTGTACTTCGTGAAAAATGTCCAGGAATAAAGATTTCTGTTATTGAAGATGTCGACATAGACAGAGTTAATAAAATGATCAAGGAGAATGAAAATAAGCAAAAACCTTTCAAAGGAACACTTTTGGTACACCAAGTCAGGGGAAATATTTTTATTCCGAATAAACTTGAAATGAAAGCACTAAGTTGTTTCTGTGATGATGACGGCTGTGACCACTTTAAATTAGGAACTTTAACGTACCAGAGCAACACAAATCGCCTTCAAGTATCTGAAGTTTTCTCAGATTCTGAAGATGATATGCCATTAGCAAGCGTAAGTCGAGATTGGCAAGAAATAGCTAAAACAACCTATGACAGCGGAGATTATGTTTTAGTTAAGTTCATTGTGAGAAAAAAAGAATACCGATATGCTGCGATTTGCTCTAAATATGATGATGAAGATGGAGAGCTGACAGTTGCATTTCTTCAAGTTTGCGACCAAAACGGTACAGAATTCAAACTCAATGACCGTGATATCGCTGACGTGCCTTACGAAGATGTGATAGAAAAACTGCCAGTGCCCAAGTTAGTAATTAGGAAAAATACAACATTCTACAAATTTAACAAGTCAATTAATGTATATGAGAAGTAAGACGAGTAACTACGTAATTTAGGTTTTGGGTATTGTTATCTAATGATAAAAATAATGAGACTGCAAATTTGTGTTCCTAAGGTACAATTATTTAGAAGATAGAAATATTTTTTGTTTATTGTTAAATAATGTTTTATTTTATAACATATAACTGAACAAGATATGTTTGGTTACGTGATCTCAATATTAAGTATTATTGGTACTAAGTAGTGTTGTTGTCAGTAAGAGATACATTCCTATAGACTGCGTTGTCTATAAAGTTGATTGGATTTTGCAATAAGTATGTCAATTATTAAGATAAAAGATTAATAATTACTCAATAAATGATTATTGGAAGTTAAACATGTGATTTTATTCCATTAACAATGTTATGCGTCAGTCCCTATCTTATCCCGTCAGTCCCTAGAAAACATATTTCAGAAAAACACCAATTTCTCTTTTAATATCAAGTAAAGTGACCGGCCACTTTGGATACTAAAAGAAAATTGTTATAAGTATTTTATATAATAAAAAGTTTTGTGATTAGTATCTAAAAACACCTATTTCAAAATTTGTGCGAAAATTACCCAACTTTTATGGAACCACCCTTAAAGAACATTATTTTTTACGGAAAATACATTATTTTTAGTAACCGAGTTACACATACCGATTTATGATGCGAGACAAATTACATTCAGAGATAAAGTACTTTGTTTAAGCTTAGAAAGAAATAAAATATTTACTTCTTTCACAGCATAAACAATGTACGAGTACTTACTTCTTTTTACTGTATGGGCTTTGAAGTACCTAATCTCAGTTCACGCCATCTATACCGGGTGTTGTAATAATAGGAGCATTAAATTAAAACATATCTTCTTCTCTTGAAACTGAACAACATGTGTTAATGATATTTTGTAGAATAATGTTTAGACAAAGAAGCAATGTACCTATTGCCAAATGTGACATTAGTAGAGTGACAGCTATGTCAATGCTCAGGGAATGTCAATGTTGGACGACGTACATTGAAAATACTATTTAATTTGTTTGAAATACTGAAAATTTGAAAATTTACTTTTTTAGAAAATTGCTGAATAAATGTTGTTCAGTTTCAAGAGTTTGATCTATGTTTTAATTTATTGCTCCTATTACAGGCAACACCCGGTATACATGTTTTCTAGTGGCCAAACTAATCGCGCTTAGGCAAAGTTGGGAACAGTTCCGAGCAGTTCCGAGTACGAGGACAGAGCAGCGGCGAGAGCTCGACGTAGACAAGTGTTGGGGAACATCAAAGTGCTGGATCTCCGCCAATGTCGCAGCTTGTGTGGCTCAAGTTTGTAGCGGGAGCGGGTGGAAGGTTTAAGAATGTTTTTGCTATTTACGAGCAAAACGGGTCATGATCGCTAAAGAAGTGTTTATGTAATACAAGAGAGCAATTTCCTAAATTTGTTTTAATTTATTTTTATTTTAGCCTTTTTGTGCATACTTGTTAGTAGTGCCTATTATTTAAGTTTTTATTTACTGTTTTTTGTTATTCCTTTTTTGTCGTTAAGTACATAAAAAAAAAGTTTAGAAGTCTGTGAATGTGTTTGTGTGCTTCTTACTTATTCATGATCATTTTGATAAAATTTGATATGGTGGTAGCCCACACCCTGGATTGACACATAGGGTAATTTTATATCCCCAAACAATGTAGTGTTCCCGTGGAATGAGCGGGTAACACCGCGGACGTAGCTAGTTATTTCGTATATACCTATTTAATTTTACGAGAACCTTTTGAGGGCTTTGGTTTCAGCCAACGTTCCCTGCGTGTTGGAGCCCCCAGGGTTATGCCGTACTGATGGTAAAAGGCCGGATGGCCTAACATTGGTTCCATGGCAGAAGGGACGGTGTCTCTTATGGGACGCTACGTGTGTTAGCACGTTTGCACCGTCACACTTGAGCCACACTACTAGATCTGCCGGGGCCGCCGCAGAATGTGCGGCAAAACTCAAACACACCAAGTACTCTGCCCTGGAACCAATGATTTTGTGCCTGTGGCAGTGGAGACTGCGGGACCGTGGGGTACTGAGGCCAGGGACTTTATAAGGGAGGTGGGTCGCAGGCTCAGAGACAGAGGGTGTGATCCTCGCTTAGGGTCGTATCTGGTTCAACAGATTTCATTGGCCATACAACGTGGGAACGCTGCCAGTGTAATGGGAACGTTTGGGCCAGGTGCGACTCGGGGCGAGCCTTTTTAAGTCCTTCTTCACCTTCCAAGATATTTGTTATCGATCCACAACGTTGACGAAGCCTGTTGCAGATGTCACGTTATTGGTGTGTTGTTTGACGAAGCCTGTCGCTGATTAGATTTTTGTATTCTCTTTGACGATGCCTGCGTTGCGGATTTGACTTTTACACTTTATTTTACGAGATGTACTATATATGTATTACATTAATTTTATAATAGTACCTACTAGGTGCGCTCTGCGTTGTTACCCGCGTTCGGAATAAATAGTAGTCTAGTGTTAATCCCGGATGTCAGCTACCTCCATACCGAAATTTATCAAAATTGGTCCAGCCGTTTGACCGTGAACAAGTAACAAACTCTCGCCTTCATAATATCAGTGTGATAGCTATAGAATACAATAGAACTGAATACAAAATGTTTTATTTGCTGGAATACTACAAAACATGTGGTACAAGGTCTAAATGTACAACAGTAAAGTGGTGAACGACATGCAAAAATGTGTTTGTATTAACATACAATCATGTGAATCCCAAGTATCACATAAGCTGCAAAAGTGCTTTTACAGCCCGTATACCTCTAATAATTTAAGCTGAACAAAGGCTGTATTAGCGCTTATGAAACCTGTGTACTCCTTGGGATGTGTGTGCGTGTGTGAAGATGAAGTAGTACCCGCTATCGCTTATAACTCCCACCAGCACAATAAACTATCGGCCACACGCGATCTAATCCCTGTTCAACGAACCATACAACTTCTCAATGAAAATATATTTAGCTAATAAGACTCAGATTCCGATTCACCCACACACCGATAACTGTCTGTCTGAAGTGTTTCTTATTAATTTGGCATCGTTTCACAAATGAATGGGAATGTAAATCAAATCTTGGTTTTGATGTTCAAATACACCTAACATACAGTGTGGAAAAAAAATATGGGCCCTGGAGAAAATTATTATTATGAGCTTGTTATGTCTGACTGCTGGGCAAAAGCATCACTCCTCATTTTCCATATATCGCGGTTTGGGTCTGTATCTGACCATTATTCAAGATGCGTCATCCCGCCATCGGAGAAAAATTGACTTAAATTCTTAAGTTAGCTCATTTTACTTAAACGAAACATTCTTTTATTTAAAAAAAAAACATAATATAGCTGCGTTAAAAGATTTTCTAGAATTCGCCTGTCCACCCGAAAATTAAACCGGATAAAGATTACATTGGGTGGCGATACCTTACATCGCCACTTCGGAAAGCACTCCGAGATATCAAAGAAAGAAAGAAAGAATGACAGAATTACATTTATTCGTGACGTGACTATAAAACGGTACATAATTACATAGGTTAGGGATGAGACAAAAATAAACACAGACAGAGAAGAATAGGGACGGATCAACTTTTTTCTGTTATTCTGTCCCGTGACCCAGGGGACAGTAGATTTTTTCTATAGAAAAGTGTTGATAATTTATGATATTCAGGTCAGGAGATAGTCTACATAAGAATCCATACTAATCCATACTAATATTATAATCCATACTTAATATTATAAATGCGAAAATGTGTCTGTCTGTCTGTTACCTCTTCACGCTTAAACCGCTGAATCGATTTTGATGAAATTTGGCTTAGAGATAGTTTAAGAAACGACGAAGGACATAGGATAGTTTTCATCCTGGAAATTATACCTAAAAAGATTGAAAAGTGAGTGAACATTTCTGTTGGGGTGCGGTGACCCTGTAGGAAATGTAATTATTAGACCAGAAGCACACTTGCTCTTATATTTGCTTAGGCGCTTTTAATAATCCCTTTTATCAAATTCCACGCGCGTACGTAGTCGCGGGCAACAGCTAGTCAGCTTATAATTGAGGCGATTACAATGTTTTTGGTCAATTTAACCATCGATCGATTAAATTGTAGTTTTAAAATGTGACCCAGGGGACATAATCATGGCAATGAGCAACAGAAAAAGTTGACTGACCCATAGAATTAGAGTGCCGTTTGTGTCAGCAGAACATGAATTTGATAATTATAATCGTCCGGTACAAAATGTTCATTTGATGTCTTTTGATCTGAAAGGTTTATTTTTAAACCGATGCCGAGATTTGTAAAGCCCTTTTCCTAATTACTTTCAAGTTTCGAGCTTGAATTTGCTCAAAGTTAAAGGTGAAAAGGACAGTGTAAAGAAATTAGGTCGAATTTACACCTGCCTGCGGGCATAATTTGAATCTTAAACTGGGACTTACAAAGGAGGATGGATTAAGTAAAATGTCTACTAAGTACTGTAGATAAATTTCCTATCATAAGGGTATTTTTTTTGGGGCCGGCGTTTGACCGCTTCTCTAAATTTTGTATACGAGGGTGACACTGAAAGTTTTTAGAACAGGCCACTTGTAATCGATATAATAAAAAAATAAGTTTAGATTTTGAAAATTCATCTCTCTGCGAATATTATTGTGTACATATTTAATTCGTTTGTCATTTGTTTTACGATTTGGCGGTGAATTAAAAATTGTTTCTGTTGCGTCGGCATGAATTTTAGGCGAGATAATTTTCGTGCAATGATTTTTTATGACTTTCCATGTCATTAAAGTCAACAAGAAAGTCATGATAGACTTCGATTGGCCTTTCATGATAAAGCCCCATTTTGTGCCACTGTTTACAACTGGTTTAATAAGTTTAACCGTGGTCGCACGAATTTCAACGATGATCTGCGTGAGGTCCGGCCTTCGACGGCGAGGACTGAAGACAATATCAGCGTTGTGCGGCGTGCGATAGCGACTGACAAAAGAATGACCTATCAGCGGATTCAGACGAGCTTAGGCATTAGTATGAGTCAAGTGCACAAAATCCTCCATGAACATTTAGCAGATAGGAATCTCTGTGCCCGGTTGATACCTCATAATTTGACAGAGTCCCAAAAACTCTCTTGTGTTGATTGGTGCCGTGAAATGGTTCAAAGATTTAACGGAGATGACTCAAATGCTGTTTTCAACATGCTTACGGGTGACGAAAGCTGGATTTACTGTTATGAACCTGAAACTAAAAGGCAGTCTGCTCAGTGGGTGTTTCCTTCAGAGGAGTTGCCAGCTAAAGGGAAGAGAGGTCGAAGCATGGGAAAAATAAAATATTGGGCAAGTGCGAGTCCGACTCGCGCATGAAGGGTTCCGTACCTATATATATGTATATATAGGTATAACAAGTTTGTTGTATGGGAGCCCCCCTTAAATATTTATTTTATTTCATTTTTAGTATTTGTTGTTATAGCGGCAATAGAAATACATCATCTGTGAAAATTTCAAGTGTCTAGCTATCACCGTTCTTGAGATACAGCCTGGTGACAGACGGACGGACGGACGGACGGACGGACGGACGGACGGACGGACAGCGAAGTCTCAGTAATAGGGTCCCGTTTTTACCCTTTGGGTACGGAACCCTAAAAATGGTGGCGTCATTCTTCGGAATGACAGGTCATATCGCAACAATTGTTATAGAGGATCAAAACACAGTTATCGCAGACTGGAACACTCATAATTGTCTACCACTTGTCTTGGAAAAAGTTCGGGAGAAGCGACCTCGCAGTAGGAGGACCCTTTACCACGACAACGCCTCGTCGCACACCACCAAGCAAACGATCGACTATTTGGCGATGACATACGTGGAATTACTGGGTCACCCACCATATAGCCCCGACCTCGCACCTTGCGATTTTTATTTATTTCCGAAAATAAAAGAAAAACTTCTAGGAAAAAGTTTTATGGACGCGGAGGAAGCAGTGGCTGCGTGTCAAAGGGTAGTCGAAGAGAGCCCTAGCGACGAATGGGTAAAGCGCTTTTCTCAGTGGTTCCATCGGATACAGCGATGTATTGATGTAAAGGGAAACTATTTCCAAAAGATATAATAAAACTATCAACTTGCTGGTTTGTTCAGTTTTTGATTTTCTAAAAACTTTTAGTTTGACCCTCGTAGTCGTCATAGTTACATAATATCAACATCTATGCAGCAGTGCCAACGGCATCCTAAAGGTTGTGGCTGGACTGTCCCATACAGGCACATTGGATGCAACTCCATGTGCAGGGGACGACTGACTTGTGAGCCACGCTCCCACTCTGTCTTTTGTCTTTTGTTTGTTTTACTTTATTTTTAGTTTCTGTATTTTTATATTGCTTTGTCTAACACTAGGGGTAAGTTCTATGTTACTAACACATTATATAGAGCCAAGCTCTGAAATAAATGATTTTTATTTTATTTATACTATTATCAAATTCTAGATTTGTATTGACAATCAGTTTTCCGTGGAGAGGGGTCATGATTTCAGGAAAAATCTTGATAGCGTGATGCAGGATCGTCATTTGTTTTGTATGGGTGCGCGGCGCCGTGCCAGCCTGGTGCCATCTGTTTTCAAAATTTCCTTTTTCCAATTGTTTATGTTTTGAATATGTTTTTAACCAATTTTGATACAGGGATAGCTGGACATCTAAAGATGGTTATAGGATAGTTTTTACCAGACTACGGTTTAAAAAAAATACGCCTACGAAGTTGGACACCTTCTAATAAATTCATATAAATATAGATTTTAATTTTTTAATTTATCGAGGATCTATCCTGGCAGTGGCAGACAGGTCAATTGAGATTATGATGTCAAACATCGGATGGGACGTTTCCATCCATCCAGCATTTACCCAAACCTTTTAGGTTATCTTATCACAGATACTACTGTTTGCTTTCACTCCGCGATATCGATGCCAATTGAATCGTCGTAATACTAAGCCAATTGAATCGTCATAACAAAGATGATGGATCAGGGTATAGCTGTCGTTGTTCTGTGGGAAGACGCCAATTGTGATATTGCGAATGTCTAGACGGTGTTTACACATAGGAGATATAGCCAGATTGGTATATATATATAGGAGATATATAGCCACGATTGGCTAACGGCCGTAATTTGCGGCTGCGGTCGACCCCTGTTCGACACCTTTAATTAATTCAAGCCAGTGCTAGATTACTTAGTTTAGTAGACACATAGCATATTATGGAGTCAATAGAGCAATAAAGTATTAAGAGGCCTTATTCCTTTTAATATGCTGATTGTTTTAGACATTTTTCTCTATGATCAAAGATGTTTCTTAACATATTATTGATGTTACTACCAAGAACAGGGCTATTGGGATTCATTGGTATTTATTTGAAAACTACAGTTTGAATTTTTCATTGATACTTTTTTTCAAAAACTACTTGAAATTGACAAAATTCACGCGGAAAATTAGTTTTTTCAACTTATTTTCGACTGCACTCAATGAAAGCATGAAATAGCTATGCTACCTAGAACTCGGGCACTTTGTACCAACCAATAACACAATCCAATTCTCACAAACAATAAAAGACTTTGACTTGGACTTTGACACGGGTAGCTGGGTATCGGCAAAGAATACTAGGCTATTTTTATCCGACTATTGTAAAGTAAAAAAAAATGAGCAAGTGCGAGTCCGACTCGCGCATGAAGGGTTCCGTACCATAAAACAAGTTTGTTGTATGGGAGCCCCCCTTAAATATTTATTTTATTTTATTTTTAGTATTTGTTGTTATAGCGGCAATAGAAATACATCATGTGTGAGATCTATTTATTTATTTAATCTTTATTGCACAAAAGAAAACTTATCGTACAAAAGGCGGACTTAATGCCATGAGGCATTCTCTACCAGTCAACCTTAGGGCAAAGCGGAAAAATTGTAGGCGGTGCAACTAACTTACACATAAGTAACAAAACATAATTATAATACTTATACATAATTTTGCTATACATATAAATATATACATACATATAATATAATATAAACATATATAATATAAATAAATATATACATAAATATATACAGCGATGAAACATACTAAGCAGATAGACTACGAGACTTCATTTCTGCCAGCAAAGAAGTTGCACACGAGCTATCACCGTTCTTAAGATACAGCCTGGTGACAGACGGACGGATGGACGGATGGACGGACGGACGGACGGACGGACGGACGGACAGCGAAGTCTCAGTAATAGGGTCCCGTTTTACCCTTTGGGTACGGAACCCTAAAAAGAGTTATGTCCCAAATGACGTTGCGGGCGTTTCCTAGTATTTACTATAAATACGCATATCAGAGAGGTAAGACCCCACGAGCTATATTTTCGACATTTGCCGAGCAATTTCGTGAAAACGTCGAGCAAGTTAGTAACAAGGGTCGGGCGCGAACCGCAAATTACTTTTGCGCAATAAGCCCATCCACTTATACTCTGCTATTTCTAGGAACTAAACGTTACTATTCAACTTATGGTGGGTCCTATAACATAATATTGTTTATTTACCTTTATTATCCTACGTTTCGATGTAGTTGACGAGTGTTTTAAGGCTTATTATGTAGGTACACACTCACATACGCTACGTTATCTACACATATTCAGCATCATATCATAAATTTTCTTTTATCTTGACATGAAGTGCTCAGTACCATCAGCAAGTCTCGCGGAGCAGAGGAATGAGGCGACCGCGCCGGCCGAGATATCGTATGTCTTTGATTTTGGTCATCCATGCCCTACCGCCATGTAATGTAGGTCTTTACCTATAAATAGTTTACATTTTCACGTGAGTGTAAACCGTTTAGTCAAGCAAATGAAATATCAAACATATAAAAACTAAGCAAGGCAATATTAACCAAAGAGTAACCAACAACCTCAGTAGGTACCTACTTCAATATTTTTATTAAAAATTAACTCATACTCATACAGTAGCCGGCAAACAACTTGAACCAAAATGGCGGATCTGCGCATGTAAATTTGTACGTAAATCGGCTACTGCGCAGTCAAGGTCACGCTCAAGTTCTTTGCCGGCTACTGTACAAACTTTTATCGTGTTTTAATCCCTTTAGAGCCCTTAGAGGTAGAATGTCAATAAACGCTGAAGTGACTGTTTTGAATAACAGTATGTAAACTCACTAAATACACGGTATCCTCCCTTTTGTTCATATTTTTATAAAATACCGATCAAATCCTATTAAATTGGCTAAAATCTAATACTAGTTTAAAAATTTAAGAATAATACACGAGTATCAAGACTAATTATTATGAGTGCCCTATCTTTTCAGTATACCGACTTTTTACAGATAAAAAACTAAAATTGCTGGGGAAAAGATATTTTAGCCAGACTATGATACAATTTTCTCAAACATGCAATGAAATGACGTCATAACGTGCGTTATAACAGGCTTCGAAGTGTCACGTAAAGTAATTTCATACAAAATGCAAGGCCTAGGCCGGGAAGTAATTTTTTTTAAACATTGTGTCTGTGTTCATGAACGGGCTAAATAGCTGAATTATGTTTTTTTGAGTGGTGTACCTACTTTTTTATTTCATTGCATGTGTTTGAGAAAAGCACTATGCATGCCTTAGCCGTGAATAGGGCTTGCCGGCTTAGTATCACTATCCCTTAGCCCTTCCTTCGGGCGTTTGCAGTAATGTACTATTATTAAAGTTGCGGTTGTGGCATAAATGACCCGTTACATTCAGGGTTGAGCTTTTGATATCCTAAGTAACCTCCGAAGGATTAAAAGTAACAGAAACTATCGATCTGTTATAAAGCAGTGTTCACATAGATTACATTAATAGCTCCGCTAAGTGGAAACCCGTGTCGCTGCTGTAACCAGCGCTGGGAACAAAAAACTAACCAACTGTATGAGTTTTGTGGATGTCGTGTTTATTTATTTGGTAGAATAAACTGGAGGTTATGGTCCTACGAGAATACTACTAAAGAGCAAGTTTACAATACAATACATATAATACACATAATACAACAATACTTTATAGCACACCAACAAGAAAAATATTACATGAGAAATCATAAATTTAATTATGTTTTGCAATATATATTTAATATATATTAAATTATGATGGTATTTTACTATTGTTAAATTCTAAGAATTGAAAATTGGTTTTCTATGGAATTTTCGATGGGTCAGGAAAAATCTTAATAAGCGATGCGTATTTTTAGAGTACCTATCAAAACTTGTCGATGTACCTAATACAGGCTCCGCGTACTGGTCTATGCCTACATATATGATACTGACTGTCCAGTTAGTCCAGTAAAAAGTAACGTTTTAACATTTGCAAATTTTAGTCTCATTAAAGATTTTGCTGAAGTGTATTATTGTTAACTCTCCTACTTTTTTTTACTTTTAACTGTTCTGCTTTTTTCCTTTTTTCACCAACCGCCTCGCGAGATGGTAGTCAGCAGTTTTCAGTTTACGTACGTAAATGTATTTTTATTTTCTTTAAGGAAACGCCACATTTAAGGTTTTTTAAATTTTGCCGAAAGCAGAAGCAGAGATTTTCTAAAATAAAAAAAAAAGTTTCTACATTTAAGTATGTAAGTTAATTAATGTAATAATAATTAATTGACATTTCGTTTTTCTCTGCTCGTGTGTCAATTTACATGATAATAATTTACGCCTAAAAATAACTAAAATATACAAGAAAACCCGGGTTTAAACTATTCCATTCCAATAAGTGAAGTGCTAGCACAAAACAGTTGTGGCGTACGTCGGTGGCAGCGGCGCGTCGTAAAGCGAATAAGGACGAAGGTGAGTGCACCAGTGACTATCGAAGAATCCCCAACATTTTGGTGCGAGCGAAGCGAGCGAAGCTCCCATGGATCGACTCGAATGGACTTTGTAACAATGCGCAGATCTCAGCGAGTTCTCAACCGATTTTGGAAATTTTTGTTTTAAAATGCACAAATTAAGTTTCCCTAGGTCGTGACGAAGAGAAAATTTCGAAAAAAAAAAAAAAAACTCCGCTCCAATCTATGGTGCAAGCTTAGCCGGTGGCTGACTCTGCATCGACCTAGAGAAAAAAAAAAAATTCAAAAAGTAGTCCCTGATATTTATCACTATCTTTGGCAATGTTATGGTACTGCATCAAATCTTGTTTTTGAAAATAACACTTTGCTCTCATCTGTCGGATGTCAGCAAGGTGACCCTCTCGGTCCGGCCATTTTTAGCCTGGCAATACATCCAATCATTTCAGATTTAACCTCTAAATTTAATGTTTGGTATCTCGATGATGGTACTCTCGGAGGAGATGCGGATTCTGTCCTAAACGACCTTAGCTTAATCAAAAAGAAATTCGATTCGATCGGTCTACAGTTGAATTTTGACAAATGCGAAGTATTTTTAGATGGCAACTTCGACACTTTATCGGTCAAACAAGCTTTTGAGTCCGCTAGTCCAGGAATCAAGATTTTATCCAAAGAAACGCTTCACCTTCTTGGTGTTCCCATCTTTGACGAAGGGATTCCTAGTTTTGTAGAGAATAAGATAAGCAAGTTTGAAGAATCCGCAGATCGTCTATTAGAAATTCATGCCCACATGGCCGTTTTTATACTACGTTCATGCCTTTTTGTGCCTAAGTTCACGTATGCCCTGCGATGCTGCCCCTTTTGGAAATTTAAATTACTGTGTGAAAACATTGACAACATTATTCACGCTCACTTAGAAAAAATCATTAATGCGAAATTTGACGCTCGTCAATTTTTACAGGCTACGCTACCTGTACGGTTCGGTGGCCTCGGCGTAAGGCAAATCTCAGGTGTCGCCCTTCCAGCGTTCTTGTCCTCGACACATAGCTCGCTACCTCTTATCGGTAAAATATTATACCCTTTACTTTCCGATTCTGAGGTGGCCTGTTTGTCAGAGGCCAAGGACGCTTGGAAAGAGGCCTGCCCTGGTACAGACTTTCCGACGAGTACAGAGATCCAGAAATTGTGGGACATGCCGATAAATCTAAGAGTACACAACCACCTTACTGACACAAGTCCCACCCCGAGAGACAAGGCCAGGCTCCTTGCAGTTTCTGCTCGCGAGTCCGGATACTGGCTTCACGCACTTCCCTCAGTTAATTTCGGTACTTTATTAGATGACAATTCTTTCAGGGTGGCTGTTGGCCTTCGTCTAGGCCTAGACATCGTCGTTCCACACCAATGTCGTTGCGGATACCAGGTAGATCGTTTAGGTCACCACGGCCTTAGCTGCCCCAAAAGCGCCGGCAGACTCTCCCGCCACGCTTGTCTAAACGATATCATGCGTCGGGCTCTTGTCAGCGTCAACGTGCCTGCGGTACTCGAACCAAATGGCCTCGCACGAGATGATGGCAAGAGACCCGACGGCATGACGTTAGTACCGTGGCGGTTGGGGCGGCCCTTAGTGTGGGACTCCACCTGTGTGGACACTTTGGCACCGTCACACATTGCAACAACGTGCCAAAATCCAGGTGGGGCGGCCACAAACGCGGAGGCGGCTAAACGCCGAAAATATACGTGTTTGGGTGACAACTATATTTTCGTGCCGTTTGCGGTAGAGACTCTAGGCCCATGGGGCCCAGCCGCTCATAATTTGTTTGATTCCCTTAAAAAAAAACTAATACGAACTACCTGTGATCCCAGAGCTGGCGCGTTTCTCGGACAAAGGCTCAGTATTGCTGTGCAGCGGGGAAACGCCGCCAGCATCTTGGGATCATTTCCGCCAATGACCGACCTTGGCTAGAGTTAGGTTAGTGTAGATTTTAGGTTTTTAAATAGTTTTACCACTTAATTCGAATGTTTTTTTTTTTTAATAAAGTTTTTGACCAGTTAATTATGTTACATGTAATGTCTCATTTTTTTAAAGTGGGTACATACCACAATATTTATATTCAACTGTCATATATTTTAAACTATTATATTAAACTAATAACTTTCTATTGTCATCATTTATCAACACACTAAAATTGTCCGATTTTAGAATTTCCCAAGCTTGATTTTCTACTTTACTCTATTTTTTACTGAACTAAGTGTACAGAGAATTATTAGTGTACTAAAAACTAAACTAAACGTATTGCGCTTAAGTAGCTAATACGTCAGAGTGCTGAGTGATGAGTCGTGGATACCTACTCCAGTTTAACGGAGTTTAAAATGCCACTCAGTAGTCTGAGGTTGAATGCTCCAGTAATTTCTGTAGTTTCAGTATTTTATAAAGTTTCTCGTATTAAAGTGTTTTAACAAACTTTAAACTGACGTTTTTAAAATCCAGGAGTAGCGTAGAGGCAGTAATTTCTAAACTAACTTTGGTAAATGTTATACACCGTATTTTTTACTTATCCCATCACTTAAGTATTTTTTTTTTCTGTCCTAACATTAGGCTGGTCATTAAGCATGATATTTTTTAAATAATCCCCATTTAATTCTCATTTAAAATGATATTTTTTAAATAATCTACTACTTAACATCTTATGGACCTACGAATATAATAATAGACCGATGGCCTTTGGGGCAGAAAGGCTCTTGAGTGGTGACCGCGTACCGGATGCCGCAGCGTGGAACCCAACAAGGTGGACCGATGACCTGGTTAGGATCACGGGTAGCAATGGGCGTGCGGATAATGTTTTTTGAGGATGTCAATCGGTTCTATTTTTCATTGGTATCAAATGTATATGAGTCTGGTATCAAATGTATAAATCTATGTCTACTCTTAGACTGCTCTAAAAGTCAGAAGTGACTGTCAAAGTTCAACATTCCTACTGAGCACTACAAACACTCCATACAAAAGGCCTACCTACATATGACGTCATCTGTGGATTGGGTAACAGTATTTGTATGGAGGAAATAAGTAATTTGCCATTTTCACCGTGAAAAAGTGCGTTTAAGTCCATTGTTGTTGTAGATTATTGTTTTGTTAAATTATGAGGATTCTAAAAACAATTGGATTCTAACAAAATTTCTTTTGGGTTAAAAAAAGAAATCGTAAAATTTTCGTAAGTACACGGTATTGCTTGAAGTCATATATTTCAATAAATATTTTTTGGTTTTATTTTTTTCTTTGTATCATGACATATTGAGCTAATTTTATTCATATAACTACATTATCGACGCACGGCGCACGGCCGATCGCTGTGGAAAACTTTGGGAAGGCCTTTGTCCAGCAGTCGACGTCTATAGGCTGATGTGATGAATAAAAAAATAAGTTAGCCGAGGCTAGTAAAACTCATCACTTTCAATTGCTTACTAGGATTCTAGGCGTATTTATTAAAAAAAAAAACCTATTTTTTTAAGATAATCTGCACATTATTTTGAAGACAGTCAGTTTTACCATCACGAATATTGAATAATCTTAATGAATATTTTATGTAGCAATGTTAATTTTTTTTTTATTAATATATGTACCTACGTCCGATATTGGCAAACTGTTGACACTGAACCATATATGTAAGACCTTTTGTACACAGTTTTGACAATAAACGCTTATCTTATCTTATCTTTATATTATAGGGTGCGTTGTTGTATATGAAGATTGCTCGGTCAGAACTTTCCAGAACACTAGTGAAAACACATCTTGATCGTGTCAGGATTTCTTTCAGTGCTAAACAAACTTTCCTTTTCTAAATCGATCTCCATTAAAGGATTCTCGATCACTCTAATGCGGCCAGACGCCATGTTATTGCAGCGAATAGGAAAACATTTCCAGAAGCAATGATGCCCGCATTACGATAAGCCATATTTATTGCATCACTCCACCATTCCGCCGTATTGCTTTTTTTTCATGAAAAGTCGTATCTTACTATGCAATCCATATAGAGATACGACATTTTACTGTGGCAGCATTGCTGTCCACCGCGCTGATAAGTGACGTCATAATGTTATTCAATTTGGAGCATTGGAGTAGGTTGTATATCTCTGATAGTGTGAAAATATACTTTCGACATTATTGGTATTGGTAGCCTATGTTTTTCAGATTTACACATTAAAATTGGTATTGAGCTTTTCTCAAAAAAAAAATAGCTGTTTAGCCTGTTCATGAACACAGATGCCACCTTTAAAAAAAATACTTCCCGGCCTAGGCCTTCAATTTTGTACTTATGCAATTTCTTTACAGTTATTTCGAGTTGTTCCGCCCGAAACGTGATAGGTACTTCGAAGTCTGTTATAAAGACATTTCATTGCATGTTTGAGAAAAAGCGGTAAACTGTAGCATGTTAAAAATAAAAATGAGGGAAGAAAGAACTCAGTTATATAATCTTTTTTGGTACTGTCAGGTTGTCTGTGAGAAGAACCGCCCATTAATTACGTGTTGGAATTAGAATGTTGAATAAACATTGAGGAAAAATTCTATAAAATAATATGTGCCAACCCATACGAGTACGTGCGGGTTCGGAAAATGCGGTCATTATGTCCATGTGATAAGAAGTAAGTTTTTTTTTGTGTCAGTACCTATTTCAGGTATAAATAGGTTAATAAAATAAGGATTTTTTATTTCATGAGATATTGAAGTATATTACCTACAAATAAAAGGATACAAACAGTAAAAAAATAAGACCAAGACCAGTTAAAAAAAAAGACGTTGTTTCTGTCTTTGTATTCTTAAATAAATCGTAATATACAAGAAATAGTCATAATTGAACTTAAAAAAATTATGAAAACCATGATTTTCGTAAAAAAATAAATAATATTGAAGTAAGTAGGTATTTTTATTCGTACAATTTTGATGTATTCATACAAATTTGCAGCATCAGTTATCATCCCTGTTCGTTGTACAATTCCGAACATTCCTGCCAACACGCTAAATTAGTAACTATCCGTTGAAAACCATTGACATCCACTGATCGGTATTTTGGCAACACCAGACTCCACCAAACCACGCTAAAAAATGAAAAACAACTTTAAGACAATTGTTTAAATTACACATTTGAATAGTCTACAATTTCTGTACAAATTGTTCACAAAACAAGTTAAAAACAATCCTATTGCCAAGAATTACAACGTTAATTTGCTTATTTATGCCATTTCTGAATAATTTGCGCTGTCAACAGATCGACTGTGCTCTTCAAAAGAGAAAGATCTTATCAACGTATGTAATCTAAATAATAGTATGACCTTTTAGAATTCATTGATCGCCAGAAAGTCGGAAGTCGGGGCAAAGCTAATTAGTTACATTTCTTATCGACTTACATACGTTTTTCATTTGTTTTTGCACCGGATTTCTTGACTTGTTGACACTCTTCGTGCGTCATGTGTAGTATAGTCGAAGACGAAAGTACTTGATCATTTTAGTACCTTGTCATTTTAACTAATTTGGTAGTTCCAAAACTGTCTCAGAACAAATCGGTACCTAACTACTGAGAAGGTGGACTAAAATAATCACCTGCCTTTTTACATAGGTATTTATTTATTTAATCGTAAGGTGAAAAGTTTTTTGTAGGAAATTATAAATTTATAAATATCCAGCTCGTCTAGATATGCTTCGCGACTTGTAGCGCGACATAGCGCTACCCGTCACTCTCTCACATTACTGCACAAAAAGAGACGGGTAATTATCTGGCGCGAGAAACAGTCACGTATGACAGTTATGCTAGAGGTGCAGCACGTCTAGCATAACTTTGACACGCGAATCTTTGTCGCGCGACATATACTACCTGTCACTTTCCTGTCAATACTGTGTAAAAAAGACAGGCGACGCTAAGTCGCGCGACAAGACAAGCGAAGTCGCGCCAAGTTGTACTAGCCCCGCAGGTTACGCGATCAGTCCGTAGCTGCAGCTTTCAAAAAAAAAACCATTCAAGCTTTCAATAAAAAACAAATTCCGTTCATAAATGAAGGTGGTAAAATAAAATAATCGATTCGACATAAGCCCCTTCTTCCCTTTTCTCTTCAGAAGTCGATTGAAAATTAATTCGTGACTTCAGTTTCGCCAACGTTTTTAGACATTAATGCACGTACTCTCAAAAAGGTACAATACTTACCTTGTGCAGAAAATTCACATTACGTAACTGAGATGTGTGCTTTGAAGCAAACTATCTTATGAGGGTATTAAGAGTTTCCGGGACTGCATCCTTTGCAGGCTTAGAGACAGTTTCATATTTAATGAGGTATTCACAGTTCTTTAAAGATGGTGATTAATATGAGTATGTATTCTAAATTATGTTGGATATTGTGACAGTAGTGGCTGAATTTGAATAGATAGGGAAAAGAGGTTTATTTTGTAGTCATCATTATTAAAAGTTTTTCAAGCTAGCCTATGGGAGTGTCCCACTGCTGGGCAAAGGCCTCTCCCTTTGATTTCTACAGGTCCCCGTCTGACGCTGCGTCCGACCAGTTGCTGAGGAATGCGCCTATGTCCTCCCGTCATCTCGGTCTGGGCTGGCCCCGTCTACGTCGCCTGTTTTCGGACATCCACTTGGTGGCTAAAAAAGTTAATTAAAGTTATAATTAAAAAAATCATAATGCCGGATTTCACAAAAGCAGCTTGTGAACAGTATTGTATTGGGTGTTTGTGTAGCGTTCAGTGCGCACCGCTACGCTACCTATGCGCTCGCGCCCTCTCCGACTCCCAAGTAGCACACACGGGCTGCATAACCGCTTTTATAGCCCTTATACAACTAAAATTCGCTGTAGAAGGACTGTAGTAGCTCTTGTACAGCTTGAGTGCTGCTTGGGCTGGACCCGAACAAAACGGTGATTATTCGAGCGTTTTAACCGCCTCATTATCATGACCACTATATTTTGACGAACCCCGTATGATCAAAGGTGCCATTTTATGTTGTCTTCTATTAGAAGACGCAGATTTTTTAAATTCCTTCATGTTGATTTCTTCTATAAGTTGGCCAATATTGTGGTGTTAGTAATGAGGCGGTTAAGAGGCCTTATTCCTTTTATTTTTTTTTCATAATATGACAAATATATTAATAATTTCAACCAACTTTTTGAAGTGAACATACTATTTTACGCTTTCATTGCATGCAGCGAAAATAGCTAAAAAAAAATCAGTTTTCTGTGTGAATTTTGTCAAATTCGAGTGGTTTTTGAAACAAAAATTATCAATGAAAAATTGAATCTGTGGGTTTCAGATATATACTAATAAATCCCAATGGCCCTGTACTAACAATGATAATATGTTAAAAACATGTTTGATCATAGAGAAAAATGTCTAAAATAATCAGCATTTTTGAACGGATAAGAAGCCTTAAAACGCGGAAGGTAGTGCCGAGTATCGTGGTTTAGCGGATGCAGTTCGTGGCGAGTGAGTCTTGGTTATGCAAAAGCAAATAACCATTTTTAAAAGCTCTTGTTTCGATAAAACAAAATGGCCGCCCCCTATGCACTTAAACGCACGTCTGACCAGATAACTCGGTAACGTTGATCGCTATCATCTGCCCAGGCCATTGTTTTCGCTTAATATGTCACGAATACGATAAACATGCTCGAGGACAAACCGACAAACCCACCTTCGTGTATAACCACATTATGTACTTACATAATGAAATGGGTGGATTGACCGTGTTGACAACCAGCAAAGGGCCTGCTTCAAAGAGTAAAAGAGTAACGAAATTCATGTTTCTATATACTAAAATACTAAGTATATAAAATATAAAATATTCTACTATTAAAACGAGAATTAACCTGTACTTTTATAAAACTCTAAATTGTATTGAAAATCAGCTTTCTATGGAGAGAGGTCATGTTTTCAGGAAAAATCTTAACAGCGCGATGCAGTTGTCATTTGTTTTATATGGGCGCGCGGCGCCATGCCAGTCTGACGACATCTGGTGGGCATAATCTCCTTTGTCCTCTCATCACGCCGAAACGGCGGGACAGAGAGGACAAAGGCCAACTTAAGGCCAAATTATGGCCAAGAGATGGCGCTAGACTGGCATGGGGAGGTCAAAAATCGTCAAAAATTGCTGTCGCCCAAGACCATGTCGGGTCAACCAACGGGTCATGCTCAGTGTATGATTCCATAGCCGTTGCGACGGAAATTCAACAACAAAAAGTCAACAAAATCAACCGCGAAACCATCCATTCCCTTGAGCATTGAATTTTAATCCAACAGCCCATTAGGATGAGGTTTTCGCTTCCAATCAAATTGATGATAAGCCGTTAAAATTACGATCTTTTTTCTATATTTAAAGCAGGTACGTTTTTTTTCAGTTTTCCAATTGTAAGCAGTTTAGGTACATAAGAGACTTCCTGAAGTTATAAACCCCCTCTATACAAAATGAGTTTGTTTCAAAATTTATAAAATGCTTCCGAACTTTACTTACTAAATACTTACTTAGTAAATAGGCACAAGCTTTGCCCTTTTTTATTGAGACGCTGCATTATTTGGTAGTCGTCATCATCATCATCATCCTGTTTTAGTCCATTACTGGACATCGGTCTCTCCAAGGCTATGCCACTGCGTACGATCCTCAGCCACTATCTTCCAGCCCCCACCTATGCTGCAAATATTGTCGCTCCACCTTGCCTGAGGATATCCTACGTTTCTTTGGCCAAGTCTGGTGTACTGTCTGATCTGGTATTCCGCTTTCTCACACCAATCCCATATCTTCCATAGAGAGGCACAATTTCCAACGCCGGCCCTAATTCTGTTTTTCCTCAAAACCCACTGGTCGGGACCCGGTATCGAGCTCGAACTAATCCTTAGGTTACCTCTCTTCCTATTCTTCTGTCCATGATGTCTGCTGTTATTGGTGTGCAATAAAGTATTATTGTATTGTCCTACCAGTCATGATCGTGACGTATGGTGCCGAGTCGTGGTCACTTACGCTACGTACCCGTACTGACATAACCCAAAGAATTAGTAATGTCTGCTCATAATTCTCATAGCATTGTCGCCGGCGCTGATTCAATTTAGTTTTAATTCACAGACTCGTTAAGGCCGCCGTAAACATGCCCAGTGGGCGACACTAAGTGTATAAGTCTTACACTTTAATGAAAACTAACTGAACGTTTGTGTTGGGGTTTCGTTGTCTAGTATCTGAACAAAAATATAAATACGGAAACCATAAAAATACTATACGATGCCAAACTAAATGAATAAATCCTGTATCTATCTTTGTAGTTCTATTCCAAAGATTATTGAAATTGGTTTAGTTGTCCTAAATGCCATGCCATATAATATTATACAATTGTAAAAACAAATATACACAGACACACAAGTACAATAGGGATGCTCATTTTTATTGATTTATATTAACATTTCATGTCTACTTTCAACTTCATAAATTATAGATTATAGAAATAGTAACCATAAATTTATAATATCCAAACAAGCCTTTAATGGCCCTACCACAAATTAGGGTAATTTTATTCTGATTAAAAGCATTTCCATTATAATGCTCAGTTTAAAAGTCGCCATTACCGCTTAATGCCGTGCCGTGGCCACGTAAATAACCCAGATTCTAAACTGTGAATGAATTATATTCACAAATTTTCGCGTTACATGGCGTTTAAGTTTTATGGTACGAAAATAGATGGTATAAGTATAGTATTTTACTTGGTAATTTATACCTTAGATATTAGATTCTGCCCTAGCTATTTTATTCATACTAAACGTTAATCTTCGGTTATGAGACATTTTATTTTCGAAAAATATAGTTAGTCTCCTTCTCGCTTCGCTCGTCGTCATACCTACACTCCGTAAACGTAATCTTCGATTTATTCCTTCGAAGTGTTGATGTCGGGAAGTTTTCCTTTTTTCTTTCGGGCCTATGATGGTTGCGTTTATCAATCGATAGATAAACACGTTCAAGGCAGACCGAGACGGAGATGGAGGGATGATCTAGAATCTAGATCATCTAGATTCTAGATACATTCCTAGTCGACTGACTGGAAGTAACGGCTAACAGGGAGTTGTGGAGATCTAATCGAGAGGTTGTTACAGCAGTGCGTGGGACACTAACGGGCCAATAAAAGAAGGTAAATAAAAGAGGTTTTATCCTACATGTTTGTCACGTTGAGCTCAAGAGCGACGGATGTTTTAGGCTGCTTGTCCACTAAACCGGACAGGGCCTAGGGGCCCAGCCACCCCAGAAGCAGGACATGCACCATACTTATGTTCTCTTAGCCCTTAATTTGACAAAAAAATACGAAGGTCACTAGTTCAAGCCTCGTCAAGGTAAACTAGAGCAAAAAAATATGGTTCGTAAAAAAATGCAAAAAGATGGTCAAAGAATTTGTTCAACCTGCCATACACTGCCAAATGAAGGGTAGGAAGGGGCCCCAAATGCCCTGGCCCTCTAACCGGCCCTGGAAGCGGAGCGCAGAAAATCAACCAATCAGACTGCGTCTTTGCGAACACCAAAAGAAGTGCATTTATAGTACATTACTGCAGACGCCGGGAAATAAGGGCTTGCCGGCTGAGCAGGTATAGACGGCCGACCGTAAGGGAGGCCGTCTAGTGATACGAAGCCGGCAACCCCTTTTCACGGCTAAGGCATGTATAGTACTTTTCTCAAAAATATGCAATGAAATAAAAAAATACACCACTCAAAAAAACATAATTCAGCTGTTCAGCCAGTTCATGAACACAGACGCCATGTTTAAAAAAAGTATTTTTAATTTTCCCTCCAATCCCTCTATATTTTTTTTCTTTAATAAGTCCACGTGTGTAGTGTGCGAATATTAGGGCCATTAATTATACACAACCTGATAATAAGAATCTTAGTTTCTATAGTTAATAAGTAAAATAAAGGGCAGGCAGAGGATTTTTAATATTGTCTATGGTCTCTGGTGACTTACGTATAGACGGTATTTTCAGTTCGTGTGTACTAGGCATTAACACGGATATTTTTGGTCCGATGGCTGAATGGGTAGCTACTAGAAAAAAATATATATCAGTTCATACACATAGACGCCATGTTTACATTAAAATTAAAAACAAATTACTTCCCGGCTTAGGCCTTCAATTTTGTATGAAATTCCTTTACAGTTCTGTCGAATTGTTCCGCCCGAAACTTGACACTTCGAAGCCTGTTCTAGTTCTAACGCACGTTACGACGATATTTCATTGCATGTTTGAGAAAAAATATTTAAGGACCATTGCAAGAAAACTTACCTGGGTTTACGGTGATCGACGAACGCATAACGTTTACGTTTACGTTACTTATTTTTAACTAGCGACCCGCCCCGGCTTAGCACGGGTGCAATGCTGATAAATTATGCATTTATTATACATATAAAACTTCCTCTCGAATCACTCTCAATTAAAAAAAACACATCAAAATCCGTTGCGTACTTATAGAGTTCTAAGCATACATTACTGACATCTTTTCCGGTAGTACTTGCAATAAAGTATTACAAAATGGATCTTCCAAAATCATTTTAGAAATTTTTTGCATGTCAGTTTGCAATTTTATTGGCTGAAGGGCTCGCTGCCTTAAACGCCGATTTTAAAAGAAATTGTCGATGTTTGGCAGTTGTCAATGTCTGTTTGACATTGACATATGTCAAAATATCCACAGTTTGACACTGACAAGTGCCGCCTAAAACTATTTTTTTTGGCAGTGACCCGCTTAGACAGTAAAATTACAAAAATGTCCTCGACATAAATGAAATTGAAAGACGATATAATAGGGATTGATACAGAAACCACACGGTTCTTTATTATTTAAAACCGCTTAAGTACGAGTAAAGCATTCACAGATTTCATCTAATATTTAAATAACATGGTTAATCGGAGTATATTGTGCATCGGGCATATTTAAATTTAGTTTCGGTTTCGAGATAACCGAAAATTTGCATTTAAATTAGGTCTTAACAATGTCTGCGTTCTCGGTATTTTAGTAAAAGCTAAGGCTGTTAAACACTTTCGAACCCGTTTAATGTGTGGCCGGGACACTATTGACTTAAAAAAGGTTTCTTTAATTAATTTCGGCCAATTAAAGTTGCATTGCAGACGGTACGGTATTTCGATTGCGTTCAAAAGAGTGTTTAAAATATAATAAGGCTTCGGACGTGATGTTATGTCTATTCTCTCGACCCTTCTTCTTCTTTGAGTCCCTTCCAGAAATTCTAGTGTGAAAATCGAGTGTACCGTTTCACTGCAGGGGTTACTTTGGAAAAGTGTTTTTACGCCATATCCGTATTTTTTTTTACTATCTGTGGCAATGCAATACCTATCTTTAACAATGACCTAACCTTTTACTTAATTTGCTCAATCGCACTATGAATATTTGGGTTTTTATAGCCCCCAGCCCCAAAATTTCCGAAAGTAACCCCGTTTTACGGTAACTTTAAATCAATATACGCCATTTTGCTTCTAGAACTGGCCGCATTATGTCCGCTAGGGCCCACGGGCTCTTGTTTGGCGACCAAGAACCGGAAGACGGAGCGTGAATAGGTGTCCCTTACTAGCTGGTAGTGGCAGGACGTCTATAGAAGCCGATTCCCACCGGCTTGCCCAGTCTAGAGCATTTTAACACTTTTCACTATAGCTCTTAGAGGATAGTAATTCAATTCTGTCCCGCGTTGCCGTTCATCTGCACATTCGTCGGTTATATAATCTTAATAAATAATAATAATAATAATAAAGCCTTTTTTATTTCCAATAGATTCTTAAATTTAGTTTTTTAACATTCAACATGCATTTTGAAAAATAGTAGTAATTTAATTTAATATATTTGACAATGAAGCAGCATTTTCCTGCAGAAAATGGTGCCATTTCTTATATCTAACATCTAACTTAGTAGAAGAAATATATTACCTACTATTTCCTAACTTCATTTAATTAATCGATATTTATTAATCTTACATAATATTTAACATTAACAATTCATAAGTGATTAAAATTTAAATTAAATATTGCACAATTATAATAATATTGAAATAAATTAATTATTATGGAGTTCTGTATATAAAGCATTTAGTTTTTATTGAATATTTTTGTTCATTAATAAATTATACGTTCTATTGGGCTGTCCATTTCTGGACATAGGCCTCCTCCATCCTGTGCCACTCGTCTCGGTCGGCGGCGACTCGCGTCCAGGCGATGCCGGCGGTGGCGACGATGTCGTCTCGCCAGCGGCGGCGCGGGCGGCCCCGAGGTCGCGCCGCTCCGCGCGGATACCAGTGCAGTATCTTTTCACTCCATCGTTCGTCAGTAGTGCGTGCCGTGTGGCCATTTTAGGCGACATGCCATTTCCGCGGCGTCTATTACGTTTGTCTTCTGGCGAATAATTTTATTACGCACTTTGTTCTGTAGCTTTAGGCCTAGAATACTTCTTTCAGCTGCTCTTTGGAAGACTTGGATTTTGTTGATAAGTTCTTTTGTCAGTGGCCATGTTTGGCATCCATACAGTAGAGTTGGTGTAACGACGGAATCCATAAGTTTTTTCTTCAGTTTTATGCTAATTTTTGACTTGAAGATATGTTTGTAGGACCAGTATGCACTCCATGCTTTTTTTATTCGTCTCTCTACCTGCTTTATAGGGTAGGGTTCTGTAAAGGAGATGTTCTGACCCAGGTATGTATAATCGTTCACATATTCTATATTTTTAGAGTGAACTTGTAGGGGTACAGGGTCGCCATTAGTCATGATACTGGTTTTTTCGTGGTTCATCTCTAATCCGCATTCCTTACTTTCGTGGTGTAGTGTATTCAACATATATTCGAGCTCGTCGTGGTTGTTCGATATCAGCACAATGTCGTCTGCAAAGCGCAGATGATGAAGGCGGTAACCGTTTATGTTGATTCCGCAGTTTTGCCAGTTCAGTCTACGAAATATGTATTCGAGTAAGGCCGTGAAAAGGTTCGGTGAAACTGGGTCTCCTTGTCTAACTCCACATTTAATGTTGAAGTAATCGCCCTTCTGGTCTAATCTAATGATGATCTTCCTTTGCTGTATATTTCTCGAAGTATGTTTATGTACTTAGTTTCGACGCCTTGCTCTTCTAGTGCCAGCCATAATTTTGAATGTGATATAGTGTCGAAAGCTTTTTTTTAATCTACAAAAGCGATGTAGAGTTGAATGCCATATTCTTTGTATTTTTCTATAATCTGTTGCAGCGTGAAAATGTGGTCGATTGTAGAGTAATTGCGTCTGAAGCCTGCTTGCTCTACTGGTTGTTGGCATTCGAGAGCGCATCTGATCCTATTTAGAAGTAGGATTGTAAATAGTTTATAGGTGGATTGTAACAGGCTTATTGGGCGGTAGTTATTGACATTAAACGGGTCTCCTTTTTTGTATATAAGAGTTATGACCGATGATTCCCAATCTACTGGTATTTTTTCTTCTTTTAAAATGTCGTTAAAAAGTTGCGTGAGAAGAGGTGTGAGTGGCTCGCGAATCGCTTTAATAATATCGTTTGTTATCCCGTCTTCTCCCGGACTTTTTGATGTTTTTAATTGGTTGATGGCGTGGTGAACTTCGCTTTGCAATATTGGCGCTACATCATTTGACTCTTGTTTATTTGTTTGGTGTACGTCTTTGGTTTCCGAGTTGTAGAGATTCTCATAGAATGATGTGGCTATTTTAAGTATATTATTCCTGTTTGTGTATGGCTGTCCTGCAATGTCTTTAAGACATGGTATCCAGATTTTGTGATCTAAGATTCGTTTATTTCCTCGTTTAGCAGATCCTTTTCTTTCGAGTTCCTCTTCAATAATTTTTAATTTGTAGTTTAATTTGTTCCTTTTTATTTTTTGACGAATCTTTGAGTATGTTTGTTTTAGTCTCTTTTTTTCGTCAGCAGTCTTAAAGACCTTACTTTTTAATGCAGTTCGTTCTTGTATAAGTTTTGTTATATTTTCCGTAATTATAATTGATTTTTTCTTTGCTTTTTGGTTTGTTGGTAGTTTAGAGGTGCATTCTTTTATTCTATGTGTAATATTTTGCAGTGATTCAATGGATTCTGCGAAGATATTTTTTAATGACTCTTTTTCAATAGCGCTGAATTCTTTAACTTTTCCTTTAAATAGAGCCCTGGATTGTTTATCTTTGTGCAGTAAAGAGAAGGTAGCCCGTACCATTCTATGGTCGGTAGGGTGTGATGTATTTATAATCTCTATATTTTGAATATTTTTTATTTTTTGTTTTTTGGCTATAATGAAGTCGATTTCGTTGAATGTTCTTTCGTCTGGTGACATCCAAGTCCATTTTTGTTTTGATTTTTTCTTGAAATAAGTATTCATCAGATATAGTTCATTTTCCAAACAGAAGTCGATAAGAGTATTGCCTCGGTTATTCCGATCCCCGTAGCCCCACGGGCCCATGGCCTCTCTATCCTCAGGAGTACGTGATCCGATCTTGGCGTTAAAATCTCCTATAGCAAACAGATTGGGATGAGTGTTGCTAAGAGCGGAGCGCAGCTCGTTATAGAAAGTTTCTATGTCTACTTCCGAGGCGTTTTCTGTGGGCGCATATACCTGGATAATTGTTATAGGTGTTTTTTCTATAGTAAGGTCTAGTCTAGCCACTCTGTCCGAAATCGGTTTAAAATCTTCTATATACCTTTTAAGCTCCTCTTTAATCATAAATCCGACTCCATTTCTATAATATAATCTTACCCGCTTGTAATAACTTCATCGAGTTACTGTTATACAGCTATTAGCTTTCGTCCCTGGAGCACGCGGTGTTATACAGTAATTTTGAAGTTCCCGCCCATGGGAAATAATCGATGTTAACCGGATTTCGGTAGGAGACTTAAAACACGTGTACACTTAATTGGACCTACCACAGATTATAATATATGTATAGGTATACAAGATGTTCCCACGAACTGCGAGTGCATGAAAAAAAAGTTGACTTATTTGCTTCTTTGTAGTTGCGTAAAAAGTATCCTATAACCATATGTCGATGCTGAGCTACCGATGTCTCAATATTTTTTGATATCGGTCCACCCGTTTAGGCGTGATATGCACAAAGACACAGATTAAGACCAAAAAATGCCATTTTAACTCTTTTACCTCCAAATATTCTGTTGCATTTATTTTTTGGAAAATATACTCAATGTTATACGCACATTGAGTGTTTTAGTCATAATGATAACAAATGACTTCAAATCCTAGTCAAATTAGCTGATTGAGTATACATACAGTATCTATTGTATTAGTTAGCGAGCCAACACTGGAACTCGTCAATGTGGTAAACAAGCAAGCAACAAGACGGTTAATCAAAAGTTCCTTAACGGCTCCAAGTTGTTTGGCTTTCGTAATTTATGGTGTCGTGTCAACAACATAGAGTAGATATCAGAAGAGGCACTGGTTTCAAGTCTATAAATATAATGTTACAGTGTAGCTAACAGAGGGTGCACTGGTATCAAGAGTGGCTCACCACGGACGGCATCTCGCAATAGCAATACTTTTACAATCATCGTCAATTCGGCGTATGACAACGAATACTAAAAACATAATAAAATAAATATTTAAGTGGGGCTCCCATACAAGAAACGTGATAGGTTGCGTTAACTTTGCATCTCTTTTGTAACCGAGGCTATGCGTAATACGAGGTGCTTATTAAGCACCTCGTATTACGCAATAAAATAACTGGCCGGGTTAAGTTAATAACTTAACCCGGCCAGTTATTTTATTTGATGGTACCTACGGAACCCTTCGCGCGAAAGTCCGACTCGCACTTGGCTGGTTTTTTTAAAGTAATAGTTGCATTTTTGGAGCGGAGCGAGCGAAGCGAGCGAAGCTCCCATGGATCGACTCGAATGGACTTTGTATCAATGCGCAGATCTCAGCGAGTTCTCAACCGATTTTAGAAATTTTTGTTTTATAATGCACAAATTAAATTTCGCTAGGTTGTGACGAAGAGAAAATTTCGAAAAAAAAAAAAAAACTCCGCTCCAATCTATGGTGCAAGCTTAGCCGGTGGCTGACTCTGCATCGACCTAGTTATTTCTTAATTTTTATGTACCTATTTACTTTAACATCTAAATAGTTGAAAATACAGTCATACATCTTGCTGGACATATTCTAAGTTTTCAAATACAATTTCACATTCAATAAACGCCAATAAAAATAATATATCGCTCCACCGCGACATATTTCTATTTCCGCTTCCGAAAAGTAATTTATTTTTATTCGGAAACTACATTGTTATAACGTCCCCGCGGTATCGTACGAAAACCATAAATATTATTTAAAATGAGAATAATGTCCAAACTTGTATTATGGAGGACAAAACTGAATTCTAGTTCTCTCCCATATCTAGACTATTTTAAAAATATGTTAAAAAAATCAGTCAAGTGCGCGTCTTGACTCGCGCACCGAGGGTTCCGTTCAAATACTTATCCCATCTTAACTGGCCGGGTTAAGTTAAGTTAGCACCTGCTGTGCATGCACCCGATACAAATGAGGTGCAAAGTTAATGCAGCCGATCACGTTTGTTGTATGGGGGCCCCACTTAAATATTTATTTTATTCTGTTTTTAGTATTTGTTGTTATAGCGGCAACAGAAATACATCATCTGTGAAAATTTCAACTGTCTAGCTATCACGGTTCATGAGACACAGCCTGATGACAGACGGACAAACAGACAGGCAGCGGAGGCTTAGTAGGTATTAGGGTTTCGTTTTTACCCTTTAGGTACCTAACCCTAAATATGAAGAGTAATTGAAAATATTTTACAACAGTAAGAAAGAATATTAAATATAGGAATCGACCTATGGCCTTAACATAAGGATTAGTTTTAAGTGGTAAGTAATTAGTAAATGCTTATCTACTAAACTTGGTTGTGTTTGTGGTTCTCTTGCGTGTCTCATCATTTCAGACTCGATCCCGCAAGGAAACTCCGAGCATAGTTCTTGTCTCTGAACTCTTCTTTTAGAAAAAAACATTTCACTAGCAAACGTTTCTGTTGAAATACAATTTCATATTTGATGCGGAGTATACCAAATTGTTGAAGACTTTTGTATACGAGAAGTATGTGTTTAGAACAAGGAAAGAGATATTGTGGGACATGTTATTTGATTTTGTGGATCTTTATTGCTGCAACCTGCAATGTATTCCCATTGCTACATTAGAAAACGATCGTATAGTTCATTGTTTCGGTTTAATGTTCTTCGTAATTGGATTGAAGTTGAAAAAGGTAAATTTTAGTTTAGTTGCTCTGAACTTTTATCGAATTACGGGTGATTTATCATTTATCTATGGCGTGATAAATGCAACTTCGAACATGCAGTACCCTTACCATGAGTTAACGTGACCGTAATCGCTAGCGACAGCGTAAACGATTTGTATGGAGAATAGTAGGGTAACGTGGGGTACAGTGGAGCACCTTTTTTTGGAAGTGATATAGCGGCCACATTTTATTTTCTAAATGGCTAGTTTTTTGATTAAACTCTATGACAATTATCTAATTATGATAACCAATGATAATACAGTGAAACCTGGATAACTGGGACTTGAAGGGACCAGCAAATTTGTCTCACTTAAAGAGGTATCCCACTTACCCAGTGTCTCAGATATAGAGGTATAGATTAATGTCTGTCCCATCTACATAGGGTTCCGTTAATAGAGGTAAAAAAGAGGATATTCCAGTTATAGAGGTGCGATTATTAAATAAAATAGGTAGGTAGGTGATGTATTTCATAATTATAATTATACATTAATTATAATCGTTGGCAGTAATAAAAAGGTACCTCATAAACAAAAATTATTAACACTTTTTTTATAAACAGTACAAAAATACAACAGAATGCTTCAATTAAATAAATCTGACATTTTATATTGTCCTTTTTTTAGGGGCAGCTATTAAGATACTATTTTTAATTAATGTAAATTTAATCTTAGGTATAACCTTGACATTTCAAAATTGGTGTGTAAAAGGATAGTGCTTTTACTGTCTCGCGTTTTGAAATAAAATGAAGTCCCAGTTAGAGAGGTAATGGATTGACGTTATCGCAGTTATAGAGGTCGAAATCTTTAAATTCAAAGATAACCATTTATTAAGAGTATAACTAAAAATTTAGTCTCAATAATAGAGGTAAAATACGACCGATGTCTCAGTTATGGAGGTAATTATGAAGACAAAATCGAAAAAAACTAATCCCAGTTATAGAGGTCTGTTTTGTCCCACTAACAGAGGTAATTCAGTGGTAAAGTGTCGGGACAACAGCACGAGTTTCAGCTATGGAGGTTTCTCACTTATCCAGGTCCCACTTATCCAAGTTTCACTGTATTTGTTATTGGGTCATGGATGTTATCTATATATAGAAGCTTGTACTGACCTATGTTTATAATGATTAACCTGATGTTTTCATTCCAAGTGTCATTGCTCTCAACATCTACATGTGATAAATGCTAACCTGACGCTGACGATATACATAATATATAAATACATATATATATATATTTATATATTATGTATATCGTCATATACATAATATATAAATACATATATATATATGTATTTATATATTATGTATGTCGTCGTCTAGTACCCATAGTACAAGCTTTGCTTAGTTTGGGACTAGGCCGATTTGTGTATGATTGTCCCTTACCTAATATTTATTTATTTATTATTTATTTATTTATTTAATGACACAAATGGCTCCAAGTCCATAAAAACAAATAAAAACAGCCTTATTAAAAAAAAAGGAAAACTGACCCACTGTGACCCATCTATGGGTTACAATGAATCAGAGTATTGGGGTACTATGAACCATATGGTGCTCACTAAATTATGAGTATATATTTCATTGTTTTGGTATTAAAACAATAAAAAAAACACTCAATATCTTTATTTTTAACCTTAACTCAGTCTCACAGTCGTGAAAGGGATTTTGGTTGATTTTGATACCGCTCTAATTATATGACTCCCAAATATCATTTGTAAGGTAGCTAGTATATCGGCCATCTGTGGAGGCCTATATTGGTCTTTCTCACAATGTTCCGAAGCATTTCCTCTAAAAAACAAAAAAAAAAAATTTTGGTCAATAAAGTTCTTAAAATTGTTGTGGCTCACTCTCCCCTACAGCGCCTCTGGTGGTTACTTTGTAGAACTACAAATATACAAATCGTTTGCGCAGTCGCTGGTGAGTACTGACAGTGTAAACTCATCGTAAGGGTACATTAAGGCATTTCAGGGTTGTCGACGACAACGCCGCCACATCAACGCGATAATCTCCGGGCAGCAACAAGGCGGGCTTCAAGGCCAACCGGCCCGGTGCGGTACCGGGACGGAGCGCCCGCGCGGACAGCCCGCGACTCCACCGACGGACGCGCTTCGCTATACACGACACATTGTTCGCGCCGCGACTTAGCTATTTGTAGTTTTTTTATTTATATTAGAGTTTGTACAGTCCGCTCTTAGTTTCATTCTATAGTCTAGTTCTCCTTCCCGTAAAAATAAGGCACTAGACGTAACATAATGATCCGGCTCGAAGGACCATTATGTTACGTCTAGTGCCTTAACAATGAACAATGTGTCGTGTATAGCGAAGCGCGTCCGTCGGTGGAGTCGCGGGATGTCCGCGCGGGCGCTCCGTCCCGGTACCGCACCGGGCCGGTTGGCCTTGAAGCCCGCCTTGTTGCTGCCCGGAGATTATCGCGTTGATGTGGCGGCGTTGTCGTCGACAAGGGTTGATTGAGCATCTTATTACTTGATCACAATTGATGAACTCCGTAATTGCAGCGCTATTTTCGTTTTACTTGTAGAAGTCGCGGCGTTTTACAATTATAATTAAAGTGATGTTGATTGATTTTTAGAATTGGAAAATATTACGAGATACAGTAAAAAGACGGTCGGTGGGGGCCATAAATATGCGATCTGGGGCTTAAAGAATTACCTTCCGTAGTTTGTCTAAAGCTAATAACTACCTAGGGCGGTGAATTCGTGAACGCCTCAGATCGCAGGTATTTGAGGCCCGAAGCGAAGGTGAGGGCTATAAATATGCGATCTGGGCTTTACGAATTACCACCCGTGGTTTGTCTAAAGTTTTATATCATGGGTACGACGATATGCATACTTAAATAGATAAATATACATATACTTAAATACATAGAACAACCATGACCCAAGCACAAATATTCGAGTTCATCACACAAATGTTTGCCCTGGCCGAGATTCGAACCCGTGACCGCCGGCTCAGTAAGCAGGTTTCTACACACTGTGCCAAACGCGTCGTCAAACTTAAATAATCACTCTTCAGCCCTATGATTTCATGGTTAGTAAAAGTTGCTCAGTGCGACCCTCCCTATTACCCTCTGGCGCTCCCATTCACGACTAAAAAGTCACCCTGTATATAGGTTTAGTAACCGTATTCTTTGTCCGGAACAAGTTTATTCGTATCTTATTTTCAGACATTTTTCTTAGCTTGCCGGAATTAAATTCCGATAGCAAGAGTCTCGACATCTAGTGCGCGGTCAGCTCAATAGAGCCCTTGGGAATGCTAATTAAAATTCCACTAGATCGTGATCTGAGATCACTTCGGGCATTTGCACTTTTTAGTCGGCATAAAAATGGGGAGTTTCTCTATTCCATGGGAGGGAGGGAGCGATGGGAGGGATTTTTGGCCAGATTAGATTAATAATAGTAAATCTAACCAAGATGGGATCACTACGCGCCGTTAACCGCGCTAGAACGGAACCATAAGTGTGATGAAAAACATTGTGTCTTACACTGCTGGTAAAAGTATTACAAACTCGTATGCCTTCGACTTTCAAATTTCCAATCGATTCTTGTTCGTAACTCCGTGTTTATCACCCTTGTTACACTATGTACTATTTTGAGACAATCGGATTAGAATTCTAAGGTAACAGGGTGGTCTGGTTTATTTGCTGTCCAGTGTAAAACACAGGGTGGTGATGTAACAAAATTGGGGCAGCACGTGGCGACGACGACCCGGTGAACCGACGACGCCTCTCGGGACTCGCAGGGTTTAATCGAAACTTGGCCTGTAAATGACTTGTAACGTGCAATCCCGTCCGGGACGGGTTATCCGGGATAAATCAATTACCGATAAACATATACGTATATACGCAGATGGATAAATAGGCAAACTGATAGATAAGTGGACGAATGGGCTGACGGATGGAAAACAAGTGTGAGTCTGACTCGCGCACAAAGGGTTCCGTACCAATATCGATCAAACAACGCGTTCTTTGTATGGGCCTTTAATTTTTATTTATTTATTATTTGTTGTTATAGCGGTAACAAAAATAAATATTTTGTGAAAAATTCAATGTCTACCTATCGGTCCATGAAATTTTTTGTATGGGAACCCGCGTTACTTAATATCATGTATGTATGTAAACACTTTATTGTACACAAAAACAGAAATACATTAAAACAAAAGAAATACATGTACAAAGGCGAACTTATCCCTTTAAGGGATCTCTTCCAGTTAACCTTTGAGTAAATGAGTGCTAAAGACAAATGTAAACGGTAGACAGCCAAAGCAACATGTACAATACGAAGGAGGATAATTTAACAATAATACTTACACATGAAAATGCAAAAAAAAAACAAAATAGAGAGAGATAGGCAAACAGTCAATATAATACATAATACGTAATAAATACATCATTTTATGATGAATAGAATTTTTTGCTATATAGGTAGCGGCAGCAGAATTACATCATCTGTGAAAATTTGAACTCTCTAGCTATCGCAGTTCTGAGATACAGCCTGGTGACAGACGGGCAAACAGATATTATACGGATAGCGGAGTCTTAATAATAGGGTCCCGTTTTTTACTCCTTGGGTACGGAACCCTAAAAACAGTTTAAACTCACGCAAAGATTGTCAGGAGCGGCCCGACATGTTTCGAACTCATATGGAGTTCATCAGGGGCAGCTATCCGTGCTGCTACGCGACTCGCGGCCCACTGCACTGACTATCGCTCTCCTCGCCGCGCTCAGCAACAGCGCAGATGGCGCGGCGTGAGGAGGGAAGGGGTCTTGCACTGTCACTACTGGACTGTCTGTCACTGTATTTCTACTACTACCCACTGATACTAAGGATACTTGACTTATTGTATCTAGACTCTCATATATCTTTCAACCGACATAGCTCACTGGATTAAACGATTGGCAATGGACCAGGCCATATCGTCCGGAGAATTAATAGGTACTATTAGGCAGGGAAGTCCTGGAGAGCTGCTCACTCAGCATAGCACGGTCCCCAATTAGGTCAACAAATGATCTCAAGAAGGTCGCAGGGAGTCGGCAGATGTCATCTGCGTACCAGGCTATATGTTACTGTTCAGCAGTGGACGTCCTTGGCTGACAGATAGACAAAACAGAGGCTGGTGATGTAACAAAATTGGGGCAGCACGCGGCGGCCCGGTCGCCGATATCGTCCCTCGGGAGAAGTCGCTAGTTTACTTGAAACTGTATTGGCTTGCAAAATGCAGTTTCCCGCCCACGACCGTTGGGACAGCGGGCTATTATCCGGGCAAAATCAAATCACGGTGACATATAGACGGATAGGCAAATTGATAGATACACACATTGATAGAGACACAGACAGGTGGACCAATGGACCGACGGATGGGAAAACTACAGACAGACAGATCGACGAATAAATGTTCGGATACAGACAAACGGGGAAATACTATTGTAGCTTGTAAAATTCAACGCCCGTCCGGAACTGACCTGAAAAAAAAAAGATTTGCTAACAGTAATAGCCCAAATGTTAGCTGCTAGTCATATGTGACCCTTACCCTAATCCTGCCGATAATTGACTATGGTGATGTGTGTTATCCGGACTTAAATGAAGATCTTCTTGATAAGTTGGATCGACTTCTGAATAATTGTATTCGTTTCATTTTCTGTCTCCGTAAATATGATCACGTGTCCTCATTTCGCTCTCAACTTGGCTGGTTTCCCATCCGTCAACGACGCAACATTCGTATGCTTTGCATTCTCTATTTGATTCTTAACGATCCACAATCTCCTGAATACCTCAAGACTTTCTTCTGTTATATCGAATGCACTCGTAACCGTCATTTTCGCTCTTCCGGCAATCTCGCCCTTTCTATCCCTCTTCACCGCACTGGTTTCATGTCCAATTCATTCTCAATTCAAGTGGCTCGCCTCTGGAACGGTCTTCCTCTCTCAATTAAACAGGCACCAAGTAAGCTAGCGTTTAAAAAGTCCGTGTGCAGCTTCTTTGCTGGCAGAAATGAAGTCTCGTAGTCTTTCTGCTTAGTATGTTTCATCGCTGTATGTATTTATGTATATATTTATTTATATTATATATGTTTATATTATATTAGATGTATGTATATATTTACATGTATAGCAAAATTATGTATAAGTATTATAATTATGTTTTGTTACTTATGTGTAAGTTGGTTGCACCGCCTACAATTTTTCCGCTTTGCCCTAAGGTTGACTGGTAGAGAATGCCTCATGGCATTAAGTCCGCCTTTTGTACGATAAGTTTTCTTTTTTGCAATAAAGATTAAATAAATAAATAAATATGTGTAAAGCCTTTCAAATAAACAAAGCAAAGATCGAACGCAAAGCTCAAGGAAAAAATCGAAAGGTTATCTAGCGTTAGGGTAGTGGAGAAGCTAACACGCTGAACCGGTAATGGTTGCGTTGCGTTCTCGGTCTCGTCCACCAGGTTGCGTTGATCTTTGTACCAAAGTAAGTTTTATAAAATTAGCATAATTTTGGTTACTAAATACTACGCCCAATTTGGCTATTTCTCAAGTTGTTAAACTAGTTGAGCATTTTTTTCTTTCAGTGTAGTTACACTAATAGCCTACTAATACATACCACAGTGCATCAGCTCAGCTTTCCACTTTCATTCAGTGCGCGTTCCTGGCCATTCGTAGCTCGATCGCATCTCTAAGACTGCCTACGACCAACAGGTTCGCGTTTTAGACAATCAATAAAATACAGTCCTCAGGCAGATTTTGCGAAAATCAAAAACAGAAAACCCATTGAAGAATTTTCATATCTTGTAGCGATATGTACTATAAAAACATAGGCTGGTGATAGTGGTGATGTAACAAAATTAGAGCCGCACGTGGCGATGGGAACGCGCATCGGTCGCCGATATCGTCCCTAGGGATAAAAGTCGCTGGTTTAATTGAAACTGTATTGGCTTGCAAAATGCAATCCCCACGGATCGCAGGGGACCGTGGCTTATTTATCTGGGTGAAATCTTTTATTAGTAAGGAAAAATAATAAATAAAATGTCTCAAATAGGAAGAATAATAGTTTTCTATGGATATATTTAGGTCATGGGTGCGTGGCGCGGCGGTCTAGCGTCATCAGTTGTTCAAATATTCTTTGTCGTCTCATAACGCCTAAACTGCTGGACGAATTATAACAAATTTTTGTTACTTTGATGTGCATTTGATTATTAAACTTTGAACTACTACGTTAATAAATAATTTATTTCGGTACAGGGGATAATAAATAAACATAAAATTAAAATCCTCTATTTGAGACCTGAAACGATCCATAGTCAGTTAGTAAAACATACCAAGACTTTTAATTACAATGTTGGAACACGTCACGTTTTATTTTTAATAATTGGACTGGATAGCTGGCCATCCAAAGATTGTAATTGGATACCTTTTATAAATATTGACACAAAGGTATATTATGAAAGAAAAACGTAATGTGATCCACTGCTATATGTAAGCAGGACTGTAACCTGCGACCTTACGTTTCCGGCGTAGTACTCTCCCAACACCGTTACGTCAATCACACCAAATATTTTATTGCATAATTCTACGCTACTGAAGGTGCGTCATACGCGTTTAAAATGCTTATGCGCATTAGCCATACCCTAGGATGTGGGCTTACACACACGATCCCCAGTCCCCATTGCTTTACAGCAAGAGCAATGACCGCGAGATACCTTTTACTCGACTACGCGGACTAAATTGTGCGCACCATCTAATAATAAAATAAAAACGTTGACAGTTAATCGTACCGTACTTAACAAATGCAATTGAATAAAAATAAGGTGTAAAATGATTTAATATGTGTATTTTACGTTATTTTTAAAGGTCCGCGGGTAAAAAGGTCCATTTGTACATATTTAAAAAACAAGTAAGGTATAGTAATTTTTAATGGTACTGGTGTAAGAAGCGGACGCTGCTGGGTGTGGAAGTCGACAGTCGGAGACGTCACACCTTTTTGAAAAAAAAAATGTACCTTATAACCCGCGGACCTTTAAGCCCCGGCCTACCCTAGTCATACTATAAACATTGCTTAGTTTGGGACTAGATATAGTTTTAAAACAATTATCTCTAAATATTTATTTATTCTTGTTCCAGGTACGGACATGCCATTATAACCTAAAAGCGCCAAAAAATGTGAACAGACTACATGGTGTCTCTCCAGCCACAACATGACGCAAACAATGAAAGCTATGACGTCATCAATACGACCCTCGCCTTTGTCTCGGCACTTGAGAATGCCACACTCAAAAACACCACTACCGGGCAGAACGATACTTATACGGAGTACGCAGAGATACCTTATTACATAAAGGCGACGTCGATGAGTTTTTGCATAGTTATAATGTGTTTGGGTGTGATTGGAAACGTGATGGTGCCAATAGTGATACTGAAGACGAAGGATATGAGGAACTCGACGAACATCTTTCTGGTGAATCTGAGTATCGCTGACTTGATGGTGTTGCTGGTGTGCACGCCTACGGTTCTGGTGGAGGTCAACTCTAAGCCTGAGACATGGGTACTTGGAAAGGAGCTGTGTAAGTAACTTCTATTAATTGGAACTTGGAATTCATAGTTATTTTACTTATACGAGTAAGTGCCATTTCTAGGTATAGATTTTGTTTAATAACTTTCATGCATGTATCCAAATATTATATCCACAGCGCAGGAGTCGTCATACATACATTTTTTTTTACAAAAAACGATCCGCTTTCAATAAAAACTGAGAAGCCAAAAATAGCCCGATCATGTACCAGATTACATTTGAATCACCTTTTGAAGTCGATGCCAAACTACTCAATTATTACTATGAAAACAGATGCCGCGCAAGTTTACGTGAGGTTTGCCACCGACTTCAAAAGGTTATTCAAATGTAATCTCTACATGATTGGGTTATTTTTGCTTTTTCAGTTTTTTTAGGCGAAATCGAACATACAATAACACATTTATGATTTTCTCATGGACGTCTCTGTCAGAACTGGGCCAAACTTAAATGGGACCACATGGGAAGAACCATCTTTAAAGTATAAAAGAATCGTCAAAATCGGTTCTCCCAGTTGAAAGTTCTGAGCTAACAAACAGCCTCCTCCTTTTTTTGAAGTCGGTTAAAAAGTGTTGATAATTTATATATCTGGTATTGACAAGAGATAGTTCACAAAGAATTACCTTATAACTTATCATTATCATCAGCTTATCTGTGGCTTATCTGCAAATAGACGTTCACTGCTGGACAAAGGCCCCCTCAAAATTCTCCACAACGATCTGTCTTGCGCCGCCCTCATCCAACCTCTGCCGCGACAGCAGGTAGTCGGTCCACCTTGTTGGAGGCCTTCCCACGCTGCGTCTTCCGGTCCGCGGTCGCCACTCAACAACTTTTCTGCCCAACCTTATAACTGATGCAATTACAAAATATAACCGCCGAAAATCGCAATTTTAAAGAGTTACCCAGAGGACATTACTTTGCCAAGGAACAACATAAAAAGTTGATTTAGCCATAAAATAGTAAAAACGTATTGCTCTCTCCTGTCATTTGTAAATTCATGTATTCATCTCAATGAGAAAGAAAATGCCATTTTGATAAAGGTCAAAGAGCGCATATTTATATCGGAGAGTCTTGGAGTGATCACGATATTCACGATCAGTGTTATAGAATTGAAATGCCCTTTTCCGGCAATGAAGTGCAGGGTTCCGTACCCAAAGGTTAAGAAACGGGACCCTATTACTAAGGCTCCGCTGTCCGTCTGTCTGTCTGTCTGTCCGTGATAGCTAGACAGTTGAATTTTTCACAGATGATATGTTTCTGTTACCGCTATAACAACAAATACTGAAAACAGAATAAAATAAACATTTAAGTGGGGCTCCCATACAACAAACGGTGATCAGTTGCGTTAACTTTGCACCTCATTTGTACGCGGCGCCATACATACCAGGTGCAAACTTAACTTAACCCGGCCAGTTAAGATGAGAAGTGTTTGTACGGAACCCTCGGTGCGCGAGTCCGACTCGCACTTGGCCGGTTTTTTGTGCCCATTATATTTGGCGTAGTTTTGTACCGTCCTCCTGACCCGATCTTTATTCCCAAGTCGAAATACTTATCTCCAACGTATCAGTAGGATTCTTACTTGACCTCCACGCTTCAGAGGTCAGCGTGGGCCGATAACTTCCACCATTTAAGTAGCGATGCTCCCAAAATTGACAAAAACCACTTTTCACTCCACATTATCAATTTAAGGCGAGCATTATCGACGTTTTAACAAAAACACTAGCGACTCTTGAAAAATAAATTAAAATTACCTTTCTTTTGTAGTTAGAATTTGAACCTTTTCACGACTACAATAGCGCTAATTCCGTCTGAAACTTGATTGTAGTTGGGTTCTTTTTGCTCCGAGGTGACGAGAAGCACGCTTTAAAATTTCACACGTAATCAAATACTCGTTTTAATATAAAGGTTTTAATCCATAGTAAAGTAAAAAAGATCATAATTGAAAGACATTTGCAGACTAATACTTCGTTTTGCTTTTGACCGCTCTCTGTGAGCTATGAAGATGAATTAAAATAATGGATACGGGCAGAATGTACTATGCTAAATGGAATTTACAGCCTCAAAAATATAAACTTTATGAAACATGTTGTGTATTTTTAATGTGGGTATACCACAATTATTTCTATATTGTACCAGTGATACAAAGTTAGAATAATTGGGCAAGTGCGAGTCCGACTCGCGCATGAAGGGTTCCGTACATAATCTATAACAAGTTTGTTGTATGGATGGGAGCCCCCCTTAAATATTTATTTTATTTTATTTTTAGTATTTGTTGTTATAGCGGCAATAGAAATACATAATCTGTGAAAATTTCCACTGTCTTACTATCACCGTTCTTGAGACACAGCCTGATGACAGACGGATGGATGGACGGACGGACGGACGGACGGACAGCGAAGTCTCAGTAATAGGGTCCCGCTTTTACTCTTTGGGTACGGAACCCTAAAAATTTAATGCGTAACCGGTCTCTTGCGCCAGAGTTACGCATTTTCCTTTGTGATTTGATCTTTGTATCAATGGTACAAAAATATTAACGCATCTCCCATGCCAGAAGGGTTACAGCTAATGCTCAAAGATCTGAGCACCGCAAGCCTTCAAATTGGACTTAGAATGAATCGTGTAAAGACTCAAGTAATGAGCAACAGCACGAAACGTAGTGTCGAGGTAGACGGGCAGATAATACACTATGTCGATGAGTACATTTGCTGGGGCCAGCTAGTCTCTTTCAGCAACAGACAGGACAAAGAAGTCGAACGCCGCGTCGAAAATGCCTGGAAGAGCTACTGGTCCATGAAAGAGTTCATGAAGGGGAACCTTCCACTGTCACTGAAGCGGAAACTTATCGACATGTGTATTAGAGTGGATCAAAATATATTCTTTTGGAATTAAATATTCTTATATGAATAAAAACTTGCTCTCGTTGATTACGATTAAGATTTAGTTCTACACGATAGCAATCGGAATAGGTTTTTTGCCTCCGCAAGGTCGTTGAAGTTTCCTAAAAACCTATACTAGACCCAAATTTTTCAAAACTCTAAGTTTATAATTATATATATGACGTTTACTATAGTTATTTTCATTAAATACATAGTTATTCATAAAGGAAGGCCTGTTTCTTTCAAATTTAACCTCAAGACAAATCATGCCAAAAGAGGCAAAATAGTAATATGAATGGGTTTTATAATAATAGTTTCTGAATAACTATTATTGTTAATTTATTAAATTTATACCCTCTTAATACTGTTTTTTAATCTTGTGATCGTTAAAGCTAATAATTCCGCATCAGTGTTTTTTGAAAATTGGACTTATTTCCACATTTTTTTAATTCTTTACAGCGATGCGGAGGCAAAAAACGTTATTTAAAAAATATAAAAAAAATCGCCTCGCATCTTTATACTATGCTACAACTTTTAAGAACTATTAGAAGTTAAATATGTAAGGTTTTTTTTTCTCATACAAGAGCGATCCACCCTAATGTGTATTTTGCCTGTCCTAACCTACGGTGCCCAAACATGGTCGCTAACTGAGAGCCAAAAGTCCAAGTTGAAGGTTTGCCAACGGGCCATGGAGCGCAGCATTTTAGGGGTGAAAAGGACGGACCGCATCCGAAACACCACGCTGCGCTCCAAAACACGCATAGCTGACGTAGGTAGCAAAACAGCCAGGCTCAAGTGGGATTGGGCAGGCCACGTTTGCCGTATGCATCCAGAAAGATGGGCCAGCATAGCCACTAAGTGGGTGCCCAAAGATGGACGACGCAGACGGGGCAGGCCCGACGGAGATGGCGGGATGACCTGGACGCATTTCTCAGCAACTGGCCGGAACAGGCACTAAACAGGGACCTGTGGAAGTCTGAGGGAGAGGCCTTTGCCCAGCAGTGGGACATAAACACAGGCTAGCAAGAAAAAAAAAAAACTCCCATGCCAGACGACTTGTGGGCTAAAGTTACTACCAAGTGGGTCCCACAAAATAACATCCGCCGCCGTGGTAGACCTCAAAGGAGGTGGGGAGACGAACACGATGCCTAACTGAGACTACTAGGGATTAAAATACATAAACAGGTTAACTCTCCTGATGATGAATCACGTACCGATTCGAAACATGTCGAGCGATATTTGACTCGTACGACGTGAGTAAACACGTTTATGTATTTTAATACGGTCTGAGTTTTCTATGTGAAATAGTGGGAAATTGCTCAAGATCGGGGCACTTGGAAGAATGAGAGGGAGGCTTTAGTCCAGCAGTGGGATACTATAGGCTAAATAAAACAAAAATATTGTTTGAGCGGTGGTAACCATTTATTCGTTAAAGGCAAAACTAGATCTTGACGAAGAGTCATTCCCATTCACAAGCGCAGCGAATACAGTAGTATAATCAAAAGTAGCTGCTAATTTTACTACCAACTTATGTTATACTGCATACTAAAATTTACAGCTACTTTGGATGCCTACTGTACACTGTACCTATACGTAATTATCAAAAATCTTATAAAGGCTAAAAGTTTGTGTGTGTTTATGTATACATTTGTTATTTCTTCACGCTCAAACGGCCGGCTCGACCAATTTTAATACATTTTGGTGTAAAGGTACATAGCTCCCACCCTGGACTAACATATAGGCTACTTTTTATCCCGAAAACATGTAGTGTTCAGGTGGGATGAGCGGGTAACACCGCGCGGCGTAGCTAGTGGGAAATAAAATGGAAATAATAAATTTCATTATTTTATACCACATCTATCACTTGTGGCTCTTTATTAACGGTCCGCAAAAAATCCCAAATGACAAAACCTCGTTCCGCCATATCATTAAAAAGTAATCTTCATTTGGAATTAAAAGTACGATAACTCCCAATTCAATGGTGATGCTTATTTTGAAATCTGCTCAAACCGTAAGAAACTTCAACTTATGCTAATATGATATCTTATTTCTATGGAAAACAGTGTCGAAAACGGCCTAATCGGCAGAGAAACTTAGGTTGGTTTTGGGTTGAAAAGCGGAGTGATTTAAACTTATTTATGGTTTCAATGTGACCACCCTTACCATGAGTTTACAGTGACGGTTCTCGCTAGCAACTGCGTAAACTATTTGTATGGAGAATTGTAGTTCTACAAAGTAACCGATTCTCATACAAATCGTTTACGCTGTCGCTAGCGAATACGGTCACGTTAACTCGTGGTAAGGGTACGAATAAATGTTTTGTGGTATACAATTATGACGTATTAAATAAATCGAGTATAGTTTACTTGCACGTTTGGATATTTTGGCACGTTATCTAAATTATACAATCATCGTAAGCCAGCGAGGCTTTACTACGCACCTCGAGCCGTCTTAATAGGTTGATGCGCGAGCGCACGCCATGTTGCGTGGCTCCACCTTCCTTTTTAGGGTTCCGTAGCCAAATGGCAAAAAACGGAACCCTTATAGATTCGTCATGTCTGTCTGTCTGTCTGTCTGTCTGTCTGTCCGTCTGTCCGTCCGTATGTCACAGCCATTTTTTTCCGAAACTATAAGAGCTATACTGTTGAAACTTGGTAGGTAGATGTATTCTGTGAACCGCATTAAGATTTTGATTCAAAAATAAAAAAATAATAATAAATATTGGGGGCTCCCCATACTTAGAACTGAAACTCAAAAAATTTTTTTTCATCAAACACATACGTGTGGGGTATCTATGGATAGGTCTTCAAAAATGATATCGAGGTTTCTAAAACATTTTTTTTCTAAACCGAATAGTTTGCGTGACAGACGCTTCCAAAGTGGAAAAAAGTTGGTCCCCCCCCCTCTAACTTCTAAAATAAGAAAATGAAAAATCTAAAAAAAACATATGATGTACATTACTATAAAAACTACCAACGAAAATTGTTTTGAACGAGATCTAGTAGGTAGTTTTTTTTTTAATACCAAATACCTGACTTTGCACCTAATTTATATGGGGCGCTATACATACCAGGTGCAAACTTAACTTAAACACTTAGGGATGGAAAGTGTTTGTACGGAACCCTCGGTGCGCGAGTCCGACTCGCACTTGGCCGGTTTTTGCTTAGGTAGTGATCAACGCTCGCGTCAGTTTGTAGGCACTAGTAGGAATATGTACTAGTAGGTAGGTTCATATGTTCATCCATACTAATATTATAAATGCGAAAGTGTGTCTGTCTGTCTGTCTGTTACCTCTTCACGCTTAAACCGCTGAACCGAATTAGATGAAATTTGGTATGGAGATACTTTGAGACCCGGGAAAGGACATAGGATACTTTTCATCCCGAATAAATGTAGTGTTCCCGTGGGATGAGCGGGTACCGCCGGGCACAGCTAGTCCTTCAATAATTGTGTGCTTCGAAATTTTAGAATAGGTACTTCTAAACATTCTAGATTAGTATTGACAATCAGTTTTCTATGAAGAGGGGTCATAATTTCAGGAAAAATCTTAATAGCGTGATGCATAATTGTATGGCCCTATCCGTACAGAGCCCCCAGTCTGGCGCCATCTGTCGGGCATGATTTCCTTTGTCCTCGCATCACGCCTAAACGGCTGGACAAATTTTAACCAATTTCGGTACAGGGATAGCTGGACATCCAAAGATGGTTATAGGATACTTTGTACCCGACTACGATTAAAAAAAAAATACGCATACGAAGTTACGGGCACCTTGTAGTAGGTAGTATAAAATAAATTTAATCATGAATGCTCTCTCAAAATCTTGTAAAAACAAGCCAAGCGGTATTTTATGCTTTTTATTATAATACTGCTGAAATTAAGTTTTAAAATAAGTTTGGGGATAAAAGCTTAATGCGGTTCACATTAATGTTTAATTAGCATGAAATAATTAATTTGATAAGAAATTGGCATAACTTTCGGATTACTTTAGTAATATATTGAGTATAACTGTATTTTATTATTTATTAAGTAAGATAACATTTTAATGAAATGTAATTTGGGTATAATTAATATTATAATAAAATTAAGCACTAGTAACACGAGAATCTTAATTTTATATTAGGATCAATCTTTGAGCATTTCAATAGTGTGATTTTTTGATTTATTTTGAGTTGGCCGTATTCACGAATTTCCTACAGAGAAGTTACTTGGCCCGTTTTTGCTTAATCTAGATATATGGGCCAGACGGTCCGTTGGACTTATTTACGGTACACTATGAAAAGGCCAAGCTATACTTTTAAAATCAAGGTGTAGGGTTAGTCAACTCCGGGCTTAGGGGCTTGAAGCCAGTTGATGCCATACTTTTTAAACCAAGGTGGTGGGGTTAGTAAAGTCAGGGCTTAGGGGCTTGGCTTTTCCTGGGATCTGATAACTTTTTTACAGCGAAAGCGTTATGAGAATGTGAGTCTTGGCTGCCAATTTTACATGAAATGTTTTTGGTGGGATTCACTAGTCCACACTGTCCACATAAAATACTGTCAACAGAAAGGGTTCTTTTTAATGTGAAAACATATTTCTTGTGAATTTTTTTTTGTATCAATGGGCGTCGTATACACGGTGTCATGTTTTAATGGACAAATGGTTGATGGCCATACCCCGGGGTATTAGGTGCGCGAATGATTTGTCGCCTGTAGGCCGACAGTGTTAAACCATTCGTGCATCTTAAATCCCGGGGTATGCTGATGGCAGTATATTTGTCCTAGTTCTCAACTATAAACGATCGGTGCTCATTGGACCGTCTAAACACTAATAGCTTAGCTATTGTTCTGTACCCAACAACAGTACAAATTGCTTTCGAACAAGCCTATATTTTATTTGTCAGTTACCGCGGCTGGCAAAAGGTGGGGTCACAGTGAAAGCGACATTAATTTTTGTAGGACTCTACCACACCTCGGACAGTGGCGATTAAATGTATGAAAGAAACGCGTTGCTTCGCACACAGTCTAAGCTCGTGTAGGTGAACGCGTACCATGCTTGTGTGAGTGAGATAAGACATGCTAGGGTTGCCGCCATTTTGAACGCACGAGTCGGGAACACAATGTGCAGCAATATGAGATGACCTTGTAATAGCGGCGTCGAATTAATTTTGTGTGCTTATAATTAAACTAATGTTAAACTACGATTTCTAATTCCGCCCGCGTTCAAATTCGATAACCTCAATGACTAAAAACTCATTGCGCGAATTAGGAAGAAATAAGAATCATATTATGCTGTAAGGTGGGTAGGTATCTAAGCTCGATTTATACAAATAGTTTCCTATTTTGAATCAGTATAAACGAAGTAACTAAATTTTTGTAAGGAGATTCAGGCCAGCAAAATATTACGTAAGTTGAAAACATGATTTTTTGTTCATATATATATTGTGTTGTTTTCAGTGTGATCTGATAGTTTTAGGTCGAAAACGGATAGGGCAAAAAAAAAATACTAAACATAAGTACCTATTGTAAGTTGGTTTTCTACTAAAACATAAAACACTTTGAAAATAACTGGGTAGGTATGTACTAGCCTTGATTCATCCAATGGGAATCTGTAGAACTTTCTTTTATTTTTGTTGTTTATAGAGCTTAAACAACTGTACACAGCACAACACACGCCCATTACAAAAGTATTTGTTTAATATTTGAATATTATACGTGGCCTTCGCTCTGCGCACCGCGTCGTCGCGACCTTGCCAGCCGGTAACTGCGAGGTAACCGAGCGCGGGTGGGCGGCACTTTCGGTGGGAGGCAGGGAGTGTCCATACTGTACGTTAGTACTCTTTATTATACTGTGACTCTACACGGACTGTAAGGCACATTAAGTCACTTTTCGCCGTAGATTCATAAAGAACAGAAAGATATTACTTTATGTAATCTTCCCAAAAGTGACTTGAAAACTGCATTTTAATAAAAACAATTGGTTGTTTATGCAAAATATATATATATATATATATTATATATAGTGACCACTTCCTTTGCGACATAGCGCGTAGTATGAGTAAGACCTCTTAAGTTCGATTGAAAATTACACACATATTAACTTGAATTTGGATATTTTTGGATACATAAACATCAATGTTTATGTAAAAGGGACATAAAAACACAGAAAAAATAAAGAAATCAAGTAATAGCGTTTGCTACACGTTCCCGCTCCGCTTATGCGCCCGCTGTCACTCGCCCCGTCCAAATTACAAAGCTTAATAGGTGACCATTCGCGCCATATGTCGACTCCCACGAAAATAAATTCGTGCCACCAATAAACAGCCTTATTACCGCTCGTTAAAGCTCAAATAACTTCAACAACATTGTTGTCGAAGAAAACCACAATCCAGCCTAATTATACTTCGTAAAATACAGGCTGATTCATGAAGATCTCTCAATGTAAGACTTATACAGGGTGGTAGGTAAGTGGTGAATGAAAATATTTTATTCAGGTTAGCCAAATCATCTTATCTTATTACACACTACAATAAAGTACCTGATCATATAAAAGAAATTGAGAACGACGTAACATTCCTAAATAAGATAAAAACATGGCTTATATCTAGAGCTTTTTATAGCCTTGAGGAATTTTATAATATATACTAATTCTGACTATAAATTATTGTTGATTATTTTACTCAAATTATATTATATTATAATATTAACGTTATTTAAATTTTGTATTGTATTTTATTGATTGATTGTTTGAAATAAGTAATTAAATGGAATAATTTAAACTTATATAATTTGATAATTAAATATATAAAATGTGACATGTAAAATTGAAAAACATTTATTTAAATAAAAGAGTATGAGTATTATCATGGGTGCGTCTCATTTCATAGAAAAACAATTAACATATTTTCATATGACCGAACATACGTTTGGTAGAATTTTCAGTTTGTATAACAACGTTTCATAGAATGTTTATTTCATATATCGTTATTTCGTAGAAGCACAATTGATAGAAAGTCATTTCTTATAACAATAATTTGATAGAATGCACGTTTAATATAATGCACTTTTCTTATAACAATAATTTCATAGAATGTACGTTTAATAGAATGTACTTTTCATAGAATGTACGTTTAATAGAATGTATTTTTCGTATAATGTACTTTCGATTTCATAAATTACAAAATTTGAACAAGCGAGCGAGCGAAGCGAGCGAGCAAAACCTTTTAGAGCAGATCCGACGTGGCCGGGTTAGGTTAGAAGGTCAGGCGGGAGCGAAGCGTAGCGAGCTCCCGCCTGGCCTTCGAGGTTATTTTTTTTTGCGTACCGAAAAAAGTTTTGCTTGTATTCATACCTACTGTTTACATACAAGAACAAATCCACCCAACCACTTCCAGGAAAGTAGTTCGGAGCTAAGGCGGAGTACTGGCAAAAAAAAACATACGAGCGAGCAAAACCTTCCAGAGCAGATCCGACGTGGCCGGGTTAGGTTAGAAGGTCAGGCGGGAGCGAAGCGTAGGTTTTTTTTTTGCGTACCGAAAAAAGTTTTGCTTGTATTCATACATACTGTTTACATACAAGAAGAAATCCACCCAACCACTTTTAGGAAAGTATTAAGTTCGGAGCTAAGGCGGAGTACTTACTGGCAAAAAAAAACATACGAGCGAGCGAGCGAAGCGAGCGAGCAAAACCTTCCAGAGCAGATCCGACGTGGCCGGGTTAGGTTAGAAGGTCAGGCGGGAGCGAAGCGTAGCGAGCTCCCGCCTGGCCTTCGAGGTTATTTTTTTTTTGCGTACCGAAAAAAAGTTTTGCTTGTATTCATACCTACTGTTTACATTCAAGAACAAATCCACCCAACCACTTCCAGGAAAGTATTAAGTTCGGAGCTAAGGCGGAGTACTGGCAAAAAGTTGCGAATATTATAATTATTATTTACGTACCTTTCTATTAAGTGTGTATTATGTTATTTGTTTATTCTATTAAATGTTTATTGTATGAAATGTTCATTATATTAAGTATGTATTATGTTATTTGTTTATTCTATTAAATGTTTATTATATTAAATGTTCATTATATTAAGTGTTCATTATATTTAGTGTTTATATACGAAACAAAAAATATATCAAGTGTTGTTACAAGAAATAAAAATATATGAACTGATTTTCTACGAAATGATAATTCTAACAATTGATCGATTCTATGTGTTGAAATTATATTATATGTTATTCGATGTGATGAACGTTATACCATTTGTTGTTCTATGAATTATTACACACCCGTATTATCATATCAGTCAGAAGAAAATCACAGCGAAAATCCTGCGATCCTTCATAATATGGTAGAAGTTTTTGGCATTTAATATAATATGTTTTCTGACTAGAAGGTGTCTGCAACTTTGTCGTAAAACTTTATTTCTCTAGATGTTATAGATCGAAGTATTCAAGTGGTTACCTATCGCAAATCCAGAACATTGTTACTCCTTCTGTGACGGAGTGATGAGTTGACAGTTAATCTTAATCTAGTAGGTCCATGAACACAATTTGACAGTAACATAACGGAAATATTCACGACAAAACGGGCCTTATTGCGTATAAACATTTATTCAATTTACTTGAGTTGGTAATCTTTCGACGTTTCGGCCATCCGTCCCGAACTATGGACTCCTTTTTTTGCTATGATAAAGTGTGAAAAATGTGCAAGTTTTAATAGGCTAGTAGACCCAGTTTTGAAATACATTTCAAATGGTTAATAATGATCTTACTAGCTCTAAAAAAAATGTCTTGTATTTTTGTGAAAGCTAGAAAGCTAAATTTTATCAATTGAAAATTTGAAATTTCATGAACGCCGTCCGCCATTTTTGCCTTTTGCTAATCTGTGGCGTGACGTAGAATTACCTGTAAATATTCGAAATTCGACCATCGTATAGTGCCACTCCACTCCCTGCAATATACTTTGACAGAAGATCGAGAGGGACGGCACTATTCGAAGTCGTCAAAGTAGACTTTCAGTTTTGTTTACATGACCGATAACGTCACTATCATAAGCGAAAATGGCGGACAGCGTTTTAAGCATTTCAAAATACTGATTTCAAAACCATATTTTCTAATTCAATTATTTGAGCCATCTTTTACTTTTATGAATTGAAAAATATATATTTAGGTTTCCTTTGCTAAATACTATACGGAATAAACATAAGTTTGACATGAGTCAACTAGCCTATTAGTGACCTCGCGATAACGACTGGCCAATTATTGTTAATCATCCTACGAAAAGATGCGTAAGTACTTGATTTTTAAATTTTACACTGCTTACTATTCACCCTGTATTAACGTGGTAATAACGTCACTTTTAACACAACATGAGACGTTAAAGTCAAAGCAAGTAATAGCTGTAATGCACTGAATTGAAATAAATATTCCGAGAACAAGTTTACGATCTTATTTATAATGTTTGAAGGAATGAGAGTTTTCTGTGGACGCATTACGGTTTAGTATGTGTTGGGATTGTGGGAAGAATAATTGTCGCTAGGTCTTAGTGTTAAAGCGAAAGATAAATCAGGATGAGAACTTGCAGCTGTCTGAGACGCAATGGCCAGCGAGGCAAAGTATGAGATAATCACACTTTTTACAAAAAAAAAAACAAATCAACGAGCTAAATTGGATTTCCGAGAAGTACTGAAACTATAAAAACACCGAATTCGTCATAAATATGCCTGATATTTGAAGAGTTCCATCGATTCCTAATGGATCTCAATATCAGATCCTTGCCAAAATTTTACGGCACCAAAATGGAGATGCCTACCCTTGAACAAAAAAGAAAACTATTGCGAAGAATAAGAAAACTAATAAATTATACAATACAATACAACAATACTTTATTGCACACCAACAAGAAAAATATTACATGAGAAATCATAAATTAAATAATGGTAGACAATAGGCGGTCTTATCGCTAAAGAGCGATCTCTTCCAGACAAAATTATATATATATATATATTTTTTTATTGTAATCGGACCATAAACAGCTCCCGGTCAGGACGTTTCTTCAGATGATTAGCTGGGGTCTATATTGACTCCTTAGAGTTGTTCCGTCGAATTTTTAATTTCGCCGAAAAATTATTACGTTGAAAGCATTTTTCTTTGCAACTGTACACTATTTTGAGATTATTATAAAACAAACCTAACTAACTTAAGTAATCGATAGGATGAAATTTGCAAGAATCTTGAAAAATGTATGACTACAGAGGAATAAAAATTATACGAAATTATTTTTCAGCGAAACGAACATCCGACGAAATACATTTCTAGAAAACAAAGGGCTCCCGATTTGCTGACAACGGTGATGTTACGGTTAGCTGTCCCTGATGAAGAACTCTATACGAGTTCGAAACATGTCGAAAATTGTCAACGAATTTTTACGTGGGTTTTAAATAATTTATAATAAATCATTGATACAAAGAGCAAATCTCAAAGAAAAATTGAAATGCGTAACCCGGTGGAAGAGATCGGGAATCGAACCCGGTACCTCTGGATACCCGGGGCCAATATTAATATTTATACCATGTGGACCCTGTAACAGGAGCAAAAAATTAAAGCATAGATTTTCCTCGTTAAACTAAACAGCATCTGTTCAGAAACTTTTTTTTAAATACTGTTTTCATATGTTCATTTTTTTCAAACAAAGTAATTAGCATTTTCAATGTACGCCGTCCAATGACATCGCCTTAGTACTTTGACATAGCTGTCACTTTACTAAATATCAAATGGTTCGCAATACATTACTTCTTTGAAAAAACTTTATTTTACAGTTTTACATTATAAATGAGTTATTTTAAAAAAGTTGTTTAATAAATGTTGTTCAGTTTGAGGGGTAGAATCTATGTTTTCATTTATTGCTCCTGTTACAGGGCCCACCCGGTATAATAAGGGATGTCTCACAAAAGTTGTAATAAGGTTGAACTCTATTAGGTTAAAATATTTTTCTAAAGACATTAAATTAGTGGTAACTTATGTGAGCGAAAAAGGCAGGAGAACTTTGAATCCGGCTAGTTCAGAACTCGTTAAACTAATGCTTCATATTAAACTTTTAAAGTAGTAGGATCTCTTACACTGCATCATACTGGTAACTAGAAATACCTATGTTTTAACAGACTTTTGAGTAGAATTCACATCATGACATGACATAATATGTATACAGGGTGGATAAGGTTAATAAGTCAGGGAGGGAAACTGCCTTAAGTTAAATCCTTATATAAGTTAGCTTATTTTCTTGACGAAAAAATTATAAGTAAAAAAAAAAACTGCATTAAAAAAATTGAAAACATTTGAATTCACTTGTTAGTTAAACTATTGATACAAAACACGTTGGACTGGTAATCCAGAGGTACCGGGTTCAATTCCCGGTCTCTTCCGCCAGGTTACCCACATTAAATAGTACATCAGAGGCCGGGAAAATGAGGATTTCCGGCCAAGTAGGTATATAAGGCCGAGCGAGCGTGCGAGCGAGGCCGGATAGTGATACGAGGCCGGGAATCCGTTTTCACGACGAGGCATGTATAGTGCTTTTCTCAAACATACAATGAAATAAAAAAATATACTTCAAAGAACAACATTTTATTAATTGACAAATAGGACATTTTAGTCTAACAACCAACCTTTAAAAACAAAACCTGCTTTTTGTCAAACCAGCCAGCTGTATGAATGACCTTGTTGTTGAAACCAAAAAAAAGTTACTTTGCAGGCCTAGGCCTGAAAAGCAGTATGAAATCCCTTTAGTCCTCTCGAGTTGTTGCGCCCAAAAAGCGATACTTCCGAGCCTATTATAAGGAACGTAAAGACAATATTTCATTGCATGTTTGAGAAAAATAATATTACATGTTCCAAAAAAATATTTGTGGTTGTTAAACTAACCCTGACCTACATCGATGTACGGGAACAATAGTTTACTCACGGCAAAGTTGAGTTTGTCCCTCAATCCAGTTTATATGTTCTACGGAAGTTACGGATTCCTCGGAGCGCGACCCAGACTCGCATATTTCTTTTCGCGTTGTTGTCTCCATAATTGTTTCCAATCAAACCGTTGAAACGAAAGCACAGAACCAAAATATGAGCTGCAATTTAATTGCAAATTTCAGTGCGCCCATTAATTTTGAAATGTTTCCGAGTGTACCGACTGCTTTACGCAATGGATTGGAAGCGCAGTGTTTGTGACGGCGACTGTACAGGGCTGACACCGACACTACTAAACGGGGTTAATTTTGTTTAATTATAACTCCTTTACACTGGTTGTTGTTACATTCATTTTTTAAAGATGTCCGCGATCTTCATTCTCCTAAGATTTCGTAAGATTGCTTAGGTTTTGAAGCAGGAAACAGACGAGAACGAAAACTCGACTTGTATGACCCGGTCACGTTAAGTTTGGACCTCATTTTTATGGGACGCCATGGCTACCAGGTGCAAATGTAACGTAAACTAGTGAACTAAATAGTATGGGAAAAGGAGCAATTCGGGTTCATCACACAAATATTTGCCCTTGCCGGGATTCGAACCCAAGACCGTCGGCTCAATAGGCAGGTACACTACAAATTGCGCCAACTGCGTTGCCAAATGATGAAAGCTCAAAGACACATACATACAAGCATAATTTCACATATGATGACACGGTCGGCGCAGCGGTAAAGCAGCTGCCTACTGAGCCGGCGGTCCTGGGTTCGAATCCCGGCAAGGACAAATATTTGTGTGATGAACTCGAATATTTGTGCCTGGAACATGGATGATATTTGTATTTACATATGTATTTATCTATATATAAGTATGTTTATCGTCGTCTATTTAGTGTCCAGTCCATAACACAAGCCTACTAGAGCTTAGTGAGGGACTAGATCGATTTGTGTGAAGTTGTCCGATATTTATTTTATTTCATGTATGTATGTTACATACATACATGAAATAAAATAAATAATAACGCTTTATTGTACACAACAACTGGTTATAAATACATTGATTACAATTAAAACGTGTACAGTCGAGTTCATTTACATCTACACACTTACGAGAACATAAATATCTGAACACGATTTTATGCTCCTGACAATAGGGTCGTGTTCAGATATTTTTGTTCTCGTAAGTGTGTAGATGTAAATGAACTCGACTGTACATACAAAGGCGAACTTATCCCTATTAGCTATTATTGCTATATGCTCTCCCAATTGAGCTAAAGACGGATGTTAAGAGGTTGACGAATTTTAGAACTGTTTTTTGTCGTGTTGTCTATAATTTTGTAGATGTTTTGCTATGTTAACTAAGCTTACACGAATGACGCAAGAGCGGCATGCGGGCAGAATTTACGACACAAATATCTGAACCTCTACTGAAATTACTGTTTTTTCGTCAGACATTCTTAGAATTACCTCAATTTATGGAAATGGGTTCATCTACACGCCGGCATTATTTATGTAGTATCAGTTATTTTCATCTACACTCGAGGACAAAAATAACTTGTCAGTTTCTTCGTTTTAAAGATACCTAGGTAATTAAGCGTGTCTACATTATAACGGCCCTTGGACTACGAAATCCTATACAGTCAACAACACTGTTTACACGAATTTGAAACTACATATACACTATTATACAACTTCCAGATTTGTAGTCATAATCAGTTTTCTATGGATGATGTCATGATTTCCAGAAAAAATAATAGCACCATACAGAATCGTGTTTTGTATGTGGTGCCATCTGTTGGTCTTAATTTCTTTGTCCTCTCGTCATGATTGGACAAATTTTAAACAATTTTGGTACTGGGATAGCTGGACATCCAGAGATAGTTATAAGTAGGACGTTATTGGACTCCATTATGGGATAAACAAACAATGGATATTTTCATGGTTCTTAATGAAACGGTTACGCAAAGCATTCTTTTAACGAGATTTCGGATAAATAATTAAAACGAACTTTTAAGAAAAAGTGTCAATTAAAAGTTTCTGCCATTTGAGGAAAATCCTTCCTTTATTCTTAAACAAATAGTCGTTAGGCAACTGATCCGAAAAGCTCAAGTTTTAAAATATAATTGAGAATATAATTGGAATACTTCTTAATTGTTCTTTTGTAAGTAATAATAATTAACTTTATACTGACACGTGTTTTGAAGATTTGAACTGTATGTTTCAGACTCCGATGAGGAAGAGATAAACATAATGTTAGGTATATTAGTTTAACGTATATGCATCTGTAAGTCTGTCTGGGACATCGTAGCTTCTCAACGAATAAATCAATTTTCATTTACTTTTTTCGACTATATCCTATTATAAATTTATGAAACATGTCTCATTATTTTTTATGTGGGTACACACAGGTTCGATTTCCGGTCTATTCCGCAAGGTTACGCATTTCAGTTTTTCTTTGTGCTTTCTGCTGATCTTTGTATCCTAATATATTCAGCTAATTAAAATTTGAATCGATTTTTTTCCAACGGTCAATACTCGTCAAGTTGTACCCGTATAGTGTCTAAAATATAAAGACATATCATTAATGGGGGTACCAAGTGACGCATCTTGTAAAAGTCTTTTTAAAGCCCTTGGGATCCTAACTCTACCCGGCGAACTAATATATCAGGCAGCATTGTTCACTCACACTAACATACACGTATTTAAACACCAGGGTACAAACACAAACACGTCTCATGCGCTCCGGAAAAACAAGTACCACTACCGCCATGTCCCGCCTACACACAAACTGTCAAAATCTGCGAGATCAGTGTACATTATGGGCTCGTCTATTTACAACAGACTACCCGCAACTATCAGAGATGCAACTTCCATCACAGTTTTAAAAAATAAACTACGCAAGTGGCTAATAGGACTGACTTTATACAGTGTCGAAGACTTTTTCAAAATGCCACTCACTTAGCATCGTATAACTAATAACACATACTCGTAATATTGTAACCTAAAGTGTTTGTATTACTAATATACTCGTAATTGACATGTAACTATGGTGTTATCAATAAATGAGTTGAGTTGAGTTGAATTATTAAAATTTTATAATACTAAAGATTACAAAATCATACAAAAATAGAGTAGTTAATTAATACAATTTCACGCTCCAGCAAACATTTGATAGCGACTTCAAAGCAATACGCGTCACACGGAACGACCGATTGTCAGCCCGACGGATTTATGGGGACCACACTCCAGCCATTATAGCATTCCGTATCAAACTTTGATCATGTTTGATATGTTCAGCTAATTATGATACAGCTATACATATATAAAATATATGCATTTTTTTTTTATAAATAAAAAATAAATATTAAGGGACAATCATACACAAATCGAGCTAGTCCCAAACTAAGCAAAGCTTGTACTATGGGTACTAGACGACGATATACATAATATATAAATACATATATAGATAACATCCATGACCCAAGAACAAATATTTTGCACAAATATTTGCCCCGGCCGGGATTCGAACCCGGGACCGCCGACTCAGTATAGGCAGGTGTCTACAAACCGAGCCAAACGCGTCGTCAAACTCCAACTTCGCTGTGTATCAAACTTTAAACATGTTTCATATGTTCAACAAATCATGACAAAGGTAGCTGACGTTAAGAATAAGAGGTTATAAATATAACATTTTTCTATGAAATTTAGTTAATAATGTCGAAAGGAGTTAAAAATGCATAATTTATTAAGATTGTGGGAATATGCTCGGCTGCCCCTCTCATAATGAAATTTCATACAAATTGCTAGCCAAAGGAAGGCCGGCAAAAAGCAATAAGTGAAGAACTTTTTGCAAGATCAGCGATATTCATTGAATTTAAAATTAAAGACTCCAATAAAATAGTTTACAATTCGTCATCATCAGCATCAGCCCGTATTAGTCCACTGCTGGACATAACCTCTCTCATGGTACGCCACTGAGCTCAATTCTCAGCTCACCTTCTCCAGTTACCACTCGCTGTCCTACGAATGTCGTCGCTCCACCTTGTTACAGGACACCCAACCCTACGTTTACCGATTCGTGGCCTCCACTCCAGAACTCGTTTGCCCCAGTGATCATCAGCTCTACGACAGATATGACCAGCCCACACCACAGCCACTTCAGCTTACTTATTCGCTGTGCTACTCGTATGTCGGTAATGTTTTTACAGTTAGCATTGCTTAAAAGCAATACGCGTCACATGGAACGACCAATTGTCGGCTGGACGGATTTATGGGGGCCAAACTCTGGCCATTAGCATTCCGACTCACTGCAGTCGCTTTCAGCGCAGCGAAATCAAACTTTGAGCAAGTTTGATTTCGCTGGATGGATTCCGGACTACAAAGTTCTTTATCTATAGGTATATCTAGACAACGCGATTGATGTAGTGGTAGTGCAACTGCCTACTGAGCGTGCGGTCCTGGGTTTAAATCCGCTAAGGGTAAATATTTGTGTGATGAACTAGAATGTTTGTTTCTTGGTTATGTTTCTGTTTTTACCGGTATACCGAATTCCTCGGCTTCCCGGCTTGTCTCGTCTACAGGCCGCATTTCTCAACCGATTCTCGTGAAATTTAGTGAGCAAATTTAATCATTTTATATATCGAGTAATTTTTCGATTTTTGATGAGATACGGAGAATGAAAAGGTAGAATATCGCGAGGTCTGCAGCCCACAGAGTCACTGGTAATATTAGTAGACTACATATTATCAGCATAGCATAACTGTGACACGTTACTCTTTCTCGCGCGACAAATACTACCCGTCACTCTCCTTTCAATACCGAGTGAGCAAGACAGGTGACGCTGAGTCGCGCGACAAGCGAAGTCGCAAGATATGCTAGCCCTGCTGCTATCTGTACCCTTATTTGTTGAACATCGCAAACATGCTCAAAGTTACACACAGCAAGTGGACATGTTAATGGGCGAAGTTCCGGCCCAATAACTCGGGCCAATCGGTTTGTTTGACAGTCAGAATATTGGTTTGAAATTGTTTGACACAGAATATCGCTTTGAAGCTAAGGCTATTCAATGTTTACTGAAACATGTAGTAACTACGCTGTAGTTTCTGTTTCCGTAAAACTATAGTCCAGTCCTCACAAGTATGGTCCAAATTAATTCGAAAATTACTCGTTTATATTTGGCAAATATTACGGATGAAATCTAAGATGAACAAGTTAAAATGACTAAAAATTTATAATATCATATCAAATGGGCTTTGCTTTTGTACAATAGTCGTTCACGATTGGAATATAGTTGGGTAGTTCGGTTATTTAATACTTGAAACCGTAAATTTGTGTTACTTTATTTTATTTTTTATCCTTATATAGTAATTATTAAAAGACTAGTGCTGCAAAACGGCAAGGACAAGTGAAAGTCGAAAATGGAATATAACGACTTTTCACAGGTGTCATATTGTCACAATCTAATTGTTTATTGCGGTATAAGAGTCCTATTCCCAGAAATTGTTTCTGAAAAAACATAGGTCGTAAAAAATGAATATCCAACTACTGTTATTAGAAAATAGCTAGTTAGTTATCTAGATAGCTATCGCGATCGTGTTTACCATAGAGATTTCAATTATCGGCTCGTCTCGTCTTGTCTCGCCGATAAAAAGCACCAGAAGTTTTTGTTTTCCTTTTCAGACTTTAAAACTGGCTATTGAAAATAGGGCCGTGATACAACTGACGCCTCGACTTGGCTCAGGTTCAAAACCAGCAACTATTGCGTTGCGAATATTGCTTCTAACTTTTAAGAAAATTCGGTACAAGTTGGAAACGGCTCTTAGATGAACATTAACGTAGGTTTACTTAGTTTAAATTGTATGAGAATTGATATGGGCAATGTGATGTGCATGGCAGAGGTAAGAGCCGTGCTAAAAAAGGCTTAGAAGCTTGAGCTGCTTTTACTGTTTATATATTTTCTCTCAATTATACTGGGCACCTAAATAGATAAGTACGATAGTATCCGGAGTATCCCTGCCGTAGTCAAAAAAATATCCATTTTAATGTTTATTTTGTAACGCTACAAAAAAAAAACTGTACCTAATTTATTTCTAAGAATGAAGGGGGTTGGACATTATCAAGAAAAATACTTCTTTTCACAGTTTATTAACCCCTGATTTAATAAAACCGAACAACCGAATAAAGAGGAAGCAAGATAAATTCTAGGTCGCCCGTCTTTCGAGGTGTAGCAATTTATTCGGTTTCCTCAAAGTTTCCATTTTTTGCCTTTCCGGGGGAAATGATGGATCCGGTAGTGATGGGTCGCGGGAATATTCCCGTTCCCAGGAATATTCCCCTGGGGAATATTCCCGGGAATTTCCTTTGTTCCCGGGAATATTCCCCAAAGTGGGGAACATTGAACATTTCTTAGTACCAGAGAAACTTTTAGTACCAGAAAGTTATAATTTGGCATGGTGATACATATTAGTCATTTTGACAAATTAGTAGAACAAATTCTTGGAAAAATACTTTTTACTGCACCTCCCCCCATTCTAAAGTGGGGATGTCTTTTTTTTCTAGTCTATCCCATGGTGTGATATGTCGTTGGATAGGCCTTTCAAAATGTTGTAGGTTTGTTGCAACAATATTCCGATTTAAAGATCCGTTTGTGAAATATCAAACTTTAAATTGCAAATTTTGGGAGTATTGGCTATATAAAAGAATTCACTGTAGTGTTAGGTATAGCTACCAAAATTAAAAGGAAATTATATAAATAATCACTGCTAAGGTAGGCTTAACAAGTTTACGAGTAATAATAGTCAATCAACTCATAAAGAGTACTTAGAGAAGTAAAACTTCAATTGAATATTGCTTGTATGACTTTCTTAGCAGAAAAAGTTCATTAACACTGACGCGCTGCCACAAAACAATTCATCTGGCCCAGCATTACAGTATATTATATGCATCTCAACTCTTGGTTACTTGTGCGTGTCCATTTTGCGGTAGTATGATCTAGTGTTTTGGTTGGTAGGTTAATTCAGAAGCTTCTAGCCTAGCTACCTCCTACTCCAACAACACCATGCTGCAGAAATAATTCTAAGAGCTGAAAATCTCTTGAACACAGCTTATCTTCCCGCAAACTCATTTGAGAAATGACACTGTTGTAGCATATGTGTGTGCTATCATAGACGGCGCAAAATCTAAATCTTAAGCAGACACATATTGACGTTGAGGAAGCAGTTTTCCAAATCGAAGACGTGTACCACACAGCGCAACAACTTCGACCAAGATGATATCTGTTCAGCTATTACAAGGAAGTGCGGTAATTCAATTAATGGATTTGAAATCAATGCATGTTTTTTCTCTTGGGCTGGTTTTGAAACTACTGACGGATCAAACGAGGTTACCGACCAGTCGGTAGGATCTCGCTGCATTTAAGAAGATCTCTGAAACCAGAAGTTGGCTTGGAATCTTTAAAGACGTCAAGCCTCTTGAGCTGGTTTTGAAACTACTGACGGATCAAACGAGGTTACCGACCAGTCGGTAGGATCTCGCTGCATTTAAGAAGGTCTTTGAAACCAGAAGTTGGCCTGGAATCTTTAAAGACGTCAAGCCTCTTGGGCTGGTTTTGAAACTACTGACGGATCAAACGAGGTTACCAGTCGGTAGGATCTCGCTGCATTTAAGAAGATCTTTGAAACCAGAAGTTGGCCTGGAATTTTTAAAGACGTCAAGCCGCGCGATAGACAGTCAGCATGATTTTCCGCTACAGACATGGCAGAAATAATCCACTGAAAGTGCGCCAAATATGCGCCTCATTGATGGGGCGAATAACATTTCCAGCAAAAAGTTACGGTTGAATCCGAAAATGACAAGATAGTATTAGTCTTCTGATTCTGTAAAATCTACTGAGGAGTCGAAGACTATAAAATACGGGAGGCCTAGGGGAGAAACCGAACAAAAGGGAAACAAGGTAGTTATTCTTTTGATTATTTTAAGTCAACTTTGGAAACGATGACTATAAGATATAACTTTGAAGTCACAAAGTGGAGCTATGACAAGCGGCGGCGGCACTTAGATCAAAGCAACTAACAAGAACAAAAACATGATAGCTAAAATCCAAAGTGATGAGACGATGACTACAAGAGACACTCTCGGAGGCAGAGCCCCCGTATTTAGATAATTAACACAACTTTGAACTTTCAAGTCACGAGTAGATTTACGAAGCGGAGGGCTCGGGGGGGATGAGCCCCCCGCACCAAAACAAGACTTCTATTCTTGATCTTGTAATATATTTGTGATAACGGCTATGGAACCCTGCCTGGAGCATCAAATTGGCTAGGATCCAACTGACTAAAGAAAATAATTTTATCAAATATTGCAAAAGATTAAATGCTGATTTTTATTTTTTATTTTATGTTTCAGGCGGGGTAATTAATTAATGAATTATGATGGCATGCCTGTCTTTGGTACTACTATAGTAGTAGGCACTACCTATTTAAAATACTATAGAAATAATGAAATAAATAGATACATAAAAACGATAAAAACTAAACAAAATACAATTATTTTGCTAATTGCGTTGCAACATGGGCTTTATGTTATGATTATTTTTTTCACAACACACGTGTGTTGTCTCTATTCCTTCTCTATCAGAAATTAACTTGCTCGTCTCACTGGTATTTTACCATTTTATTCCCGAGAGCAATTTAAAAACTTGCGGAATATTCCTCGGGAACAATGAGAATATTCCCGGGAACATTGGGGATATTCCCGGGGAACAATGGGAATATTCCCGGGAGCAAAGGAAATTTACATTTACAGCTGACTATTTATATTTTTTTCTATTGAAATGTTAACCTGTTAAATAGATAAACATTTACTTATATAGAGAATGTCATAAAAATATGTAATTTATATAACAGACCTAAATTCCCCTATATTCCCCTCATGGGGAATGTTCCCGGGAACATTCCCGGGAATATTCCCGCCTGGGGAATATTCCCGGGAACGGCCCATCACTAATCCGGTCCCTTTGGGGTTCGTGTCAATACTGTTCACGGGTACCTATATTAACTATGTTGTATGAAGATATCAGAAAGGCAAGGAAATTAAGCTGTGTGTTCAAATAACACTAAGTTTAATTATATCCGTCGTGAATTAAATTTTACCTAATAACGTTTGGTAAATTAAGTGCGTTGTAGCATTTTATTGTAACTAGAAACCTCTAATAATGTAATACGATGTGGTTTTACTCACGTTACTAATGTTTCAATATGATTTAAGTATATCTGATCCCGATTGAGAGGTTTGTTCGTTAGTAACAGTCATTCATAGATTTTCATATATTAGGCATAATGTAAAATTTTAACACAGTCAAGCAATTGCTATATAGCAGTCGTTGATAAGGTCCACTTGCAAGGATGATTGTCAACCTCCGGTAGAAGATGGTACAATTATGCATTTTCTCCATAAGGACATGTTGATGTTTACTTATTGAGAAGACGTTACTGAACGCCATTTTTAAGGTTAAGACAACATGACAATAAAATCATTTTATTTTAATGTTGCCTTTATTCCGCAGGTCTGGCGGTCCCGTTTGTCGAGCTGACCGTGGCCCACGCCTCGGTCCTCACCATCCTGGCCATCAGCTTCGAGCGCTACTACGCCATCTGCGAGCCTCTCCGCGCCGGTTACGTGTGCACCAAGACCAGGGCCACTCTCATTTGCGCGTTGGCGTGGTTTTTTGCCGCCTTGTTCACTAGGTAACTCATCTGTTAAATTTAATTTACCTTTAAGAATAAGAATTTGATCACTAAGTGCAAACAGCGCTTCTTTCTACCTAGAGATGTGCCGTTCTCGAAAACATTTCCCGATTTGTATGGGGAAGAACGTTCTCGAGAACATTTTTCATACAAATCGAGAAACGTTTTCGAGAACAAGCACATCTCTATTTCTACCTAATCCAAGTGGGATGGGACACTATATGTGAAAAGTTGCTGGCGCAGCAGTAAATCCGAACGACATGGTGTATAATTTGTATATCCCTTGTGATCTTGAAATTAGGGTTACAATGGTTGTATCAGCACTTATTCTACTATTTATGAAATACCTAAGGATACCTAAGGATAAGGACACGGCGTCCTGGAGTATAATTGACCGCGCTAAGTCGACCAAATTGGATCAAATTAGAAACTTACTGACGCCGGGATGAAAGTTGACTGCCCTCCTTAATCTTGCTAGTTTACTAGATTTACAGTTGTCCCAAAGTTTTTTTTACAGGTACACCACTAAATTATTTCACAATAATTGGATTTGTTTGTATTAAACAGGTTGCATTTGCAGATGGTTTTATGATCTCCTTTTTTAGAAAACTCGGCTTTATCCGTCAATGTTTTGACCAGGACATGGCTTCTACTGATGGCCTAGACCGCAAAGGTCTAAATACTACTTTTGCTTCCGTTTGCTTTAAACAAACTGCTACGATAGTTGCAGTGCTACTAGTGAGCATATTTGCAGAAATATACATGTACTGATCAAACATGTCTATAGGACTACTTACAGATGGACTGAATTCTAATTTAAATTTGTATGGAAACTGCAAACCACATGTACACCGACTGCGCAGTAGGTTGTACCCATACAAGTTGCAGTTAGCAGTTCGTATGTTCAAACCTCAGGATGAAATAAAAAGAAGATATCAGGGAGCTGCTAACTGGCTTTGACTAGTGGTGCTCGGCAATTATTCGTGGTTGTCGCCTTCACCTATCTATTGTATTGTACCTTTTATAACCATTCTTATACATTATGACTAAGATAATATATAAGGGACAACATTAAAGGAATATTTAGAAATCATTGTTCTTTATTAGGTTACTTTAAGGTTGTCCCTTTTTGCTAGTTGGTAACAACTGTCAATTCTATTATTTTGCAAGCGTAATGACGCTTTAATAACTAAAAGAGCCTGGCTAAACTGTACCGTAGCCTATTAAATTTGACCTCATAAATATTCTAGAGAGCTGCCATAAGATGTTGGCACACAATTCGTGTGATTTTTTGAATCAAATGACAGCACAATTTGGCCCAAGATTTCTCGGCCCCTATTTGCTTCGTCTTACGTAAGCAGAAAGAAAAGTTATCGCACCAAAATCAAAGCAACCTTTACAATGGATATTACAATTGACATGGTTTATTTAAACTTGTTTGCGTTTAAGATCGAAATTGAATTGGAAGTCGGGCCTTGAACTGATGAAATAGATCTAAAATAACTATATTTGTTTTAAAATTCCGGAATGCAGAGTCGCAGTTATGATAGCAAGTTCAATGACTCAGGCGATACGCCCGAAACAATATTGGACGCACGTGTAAACGTTTTCCAAACAATAATAGTCGGTTTTGATGTAATGGATCGAATTTTAGTTATAATTTACACCACACTCGGTTATGCTGAAGTCGAACCGTGGAACATAAAAAGCTTGTCTTCTAATAACTTACTATGCGATAGTATCGATTACGTCCCGTATTTCACGCTTCCGACAATCGTTTCGTAGAAAAGTAGAAAGCTTTCATAAAATGTAAATTTCGTAAATGGCTTTTTCCCTGTAGCCCTGACTTATGATTTTTCTATAACTCATCACACGTTTATTGCATTTTTGCTCACGACGACAAGTCAAGATACTGATTGATTACTTCGGTATAATAAAATGATTGACAGCGATACCATCCTCCTAGCCTTTGTCCCATTTTTGAGAATGAATTCTCAATCGGGGTCGGCTACCTAAATCCCAAGATGTGGCGTAGGCACTAGTTTTTACGCAAGCGACTGCCATCTGACCTTCCAACCCAGAGGGGAAAACTAGGCCTTACTGGGCTTAAGGTGGTTTCCTCACGATGTTTTTCTTCACCGAAAAGCGAGTGGTAAATATCAAATGACATTCCGTACATAAGTTCCGAAAAACTCATTGGTACGGGCCGGGTTCGAACCCGCGACCTCCGGATTGAAAGTCGCATGCCCTAACCACTAGGCTACCACCGCTTCCATTGACAGCGATAATAAAATAAGCTAAATATTTTAAAATGTTGTAATAAGATTGAATAATAGAAACCGGCGTTAATTAATTTCAGATGTTTTATAAGAGGTTGGTCCGAGACGACGAAAAGAAAGTTAAGATACTGTCTGATGATTATATTATGATAGGGTTATTGACAGCGGGAATAAGCTAATATTTTTAGATGTTTTATTACCCGGACTATTTACCCACGGTTTACGATATCGGCCATAAAGCCGGGTAAATATTTGGTCGGCGATGTTTGCCGTAAATCCCGCAAATTATAAGCTGACCAGTATCACGCGGCTGCGTAAATGACCGCTTTTTATTTGGGCCGATAAATAGCTTACTTACTGTCTTATTTTTTTTTCGATAGTCCTTGCCTAGATCTATAAACCATAGCTCCTTTTACAAACCATTTTTAGGGTTCCGTAGCCAAATGGCAAAAAACGGAACCCTTATAGATTCGTCATGTCTGTCTGTCTGTCTGTCTGTCCGTCTGTCCGTCTGTCCGTCTGTCCGTCCGTATGTCACAGCCATTTTTTTCCGAAACTATAAGAGCTATACTGTTGAAACTTGGTAGGTAGATGTATTATGTGAACCGCATTAAGATTTTGATGCATAAATAAAAAAATAATAATAAATATTGGGGGCTCCCCATACTTAAAACTGAAACTCAAATTTTTTTTTTTCATCAAACACATACGTGTGAGGTATCTATGGATAGGTCTTCAAAAATGATATCGAGGTTTCTAAAATATTTTTTTTCTAAACCGAATAGTTTGCGTGACAGACGCTTCCAAAGTGGAAAAAAGTTGGTCCCCCCCCCTCCAACTTCTAAAATAAGAAAATGAAAAATCTAAAAAAAACATATGATGTACAATTCTATAAAAACTACCAACGAAAATTGTTTTGAACGAGATCTAGTAAGTAGTTTTTTTTAATACCTATTAATACCTAACTTTGCACCTAATTTATATGGGGCGCTATACATACCAGGTGCAAACTTAACTTAACCACTTAGGGATGGAAAGTGTTTGTACGGAACCCTCGGTGCGCGAGTCCGACTCGCACTTGGCCGGTTTTTAGGGTTCCGTAGCCAAATGGCAAAAAACGGAACCCTTATAGATTCGTCATGTCTGTCTGTCTGTCCGTCTGTCCGTCTGTCCGTCCGTATGTCACAGCCATTTTTTTCCGAAACTATAAGAGCTATACTCTTGAAACTTGGTAGGTAGATGTATTCTGTGAACCGCATTAAGATTTTGATTCAAAAATAAAAAAATAATAATAAATATTGGGGGCTCCCCATACTTAGAACTGAAACTCAAAAAATTTTTTTTCATCAAATACATACGTGTGGGGTATCTATGGATAGGTCTTCAAAAATGATATCGAGGTTTCTAAAACATTTTTTTTCTAAACCGAATAGTTTGCGTGACAGACGCTTCCAAAGTGGAAAAAAGTTGGTCCCCCCCTCTAACTTCTAAAATAAGAAAATGAAAAATCTAAAAAAAACATATGATGTACATTACTATAAAAACTTCCAACGAAAATTGTTTTGAACGAGATCTAGCAGGTAGTTTTTTTGTTAATACCAAATACCTAACTTTGCACCTAATTTATATGGGGCGCTATACATACCAGGTGCAAACTTAACTTAAACACTTAGGGATGGAAAGTGTTTGTACGGAACCCTCGGTGCGCGAGTCCGACTCGCACTTGGCCGGTTTTATTCATCACTATGTTCTTTCCAAATTTTTTATCGATATGACAGTTTGCTATTTTTTTGGCTAAAGGGTTCTCTAACTCCAATACTCAATTTAAAAATAACCGGTTCGATGTTTAATATTTGTCAATGACCTTTGATAGTTTGACACATGTCAGTGGCAATCCTTCAAATTTTATCTTAGATCGGTTTTTGCGTAAAAAAAGGTAAGCTAAATATACCTACATTGGAAAAGATGTAAAGATACATAAAAAGTAAGAATTGAATAGGTATATAAACTTTGGCTTAGACAATAAAACTTTATTGCCAACGCTTTACGACGCATGAACGGAAAATAAATAATAACTTGCTAAGCTAAGTATGAATGGGCATAGACCAATAAATTCAAGGAGACTGCTAATACTTTTTAGGAAGTTGCTTTCCACCCAACTGTTGCAGATGGCGCCACTTTAGCGAGGTGTCTGTGCCATATGTCCTTACCCTTTTTATATGGTGGTTAGACCGTTCTTGTAGTTTAAATACGATATAAGACATATCTACCCTCAAGTCGTCTGTTATTTGAGTGAAACCTTTTTTATTGCCTATATTTAAATATTACCTTATAAAGGTTGCCTTATCAAAATGTTTCAAATCCAAAGTTGTCTAGACATTTTATTACAAAGGCCCATTTCACAATGTACAGCTTGGCACCCCTATTGCAAATTATAAATGAGTATATTATTATCTAACGTGTAAGGTTTGTTTGAATCCAATAACAGACCACAGACACTAGCACCCTCTAGGGAGAACTTCTAAATTAATCCATAGCCTAGCGATAGTATATTTTCAAAAAAGCATGAAACGGAAATTTCTAAAATTATGACTGGTTAAATCACAGTCCACTCTGCCCAGTCGAAACGCACCCTAATCATGCAGAATGAAAAAGAGCACTGAAAAGTGACGAGTAGCGTACACCGAACATGAATAATACATAACAAGTTCATTTAAAACCTTTCCATCTTCGCAAGAGTGATGAAAAACAGTGTGCACCTGGGTGCTGCAGGAATTGACAACATTTCATATTTTTAAGACTATCATTTTATTACTTTTCTGAATTCTGCTTAAAAAGATGAAGTAATCTCTGTTTTTATTTATTTTCTGAGATGATTATTTATTTTATTATTAATTTATAAAAACATACTCATTTTAAAATGTGGCAACACCAAAACCAGAACTTAATGGAACGGTTACTTTAGTCGGTTTTCTTGTTTAAAAAAAACTTAATAAAACTCGGTATGCATCTGTCATCTGTCAACGTAAAATAAAAAAAATAAAAAAAAATTCGCTCTTTGGTTTAGACAACAACCCTATTCAGCCCGTATTGTCTTAGATTGCAGTTATTTGATGTATTTTCTTATATTTCTTTAAATACAGAAGAATAAATTCAAAGATTTTTTTTAAGGTACACGACATAAAGCCCTGTCGATCTCTATATTAATTTCCACCTGTTATAAATATGAAATGTTGTCAATTATAAACGCGAACCGCACCCGACTTACGCACGACACGACACGCAAGCAAACACACGGTAGAGCGCGACGTTGCAAAAGCATTGGCAGTCTTCGTGAATTATTAATCCATCATATGAAAAACAATTCGCTGAGTCAATAAAATAATAACGTTTAACGTTAAGCAAATTAAAGTTTCCCCATATATCAAGTTTACGCGACATTTTAGAGAGCCTAAAACGCACCCTTTCGTATAATAATTTATTATTCAAATGTGGGGTATCAATAAAATCGGCAGTTTTCGACAAAGATACATTTGCGTTTGTAAAAATAGGAATTGCAAAATGTGGCTTTAATTTCAGTGCAGCAGGGTGTGAGGAATGGTTTATTCATTGTAAAGTTATGTTTGCCGAAGCGTGTGATCTAGAGTCATGCAAGTAACAAGAGTTGTGGGGTGTAGGGTTGCCTCTCTTGCTAAAATTGAATTTAAATTGACAATTTTTAATCTTTACTCCAATAAAACTCTAAAATTTTTTTGAATTGATAACCAATTTTCTGTGGAGAAAAGTCATTATATAAAGAAAAATCTTCACGTAATGCATGTTCATTTGTTTAATTGATTACATTTCTACTATAACTGATTGAAATAATGAAATAATAATGAAATAATGAACTTTATTCTGCAAGTAGGCCACAAGGGCACTTTTACATGTCTGAGTCTACCGGCATTTCACAAGAGGAGACCACTGTTGAGAAGAAACGCCGAAAGAAACTCAACAGTCAGTCATTTTTCAGAAAGCATAAGTACTTAACTATTACAATGATATGAACTTAACTATACGTAGTTCTACAAGAAAACATATTAAAAGTGTATTTTAAGACATAAGTGAGGAAAAGTGTAAGAATAAAATAGAAACTACAAGAAAGCCTGACGGTTTATCACAATTTATGTACGTTTGATATGCTTTCTTATTAGAACTGTGTCCCTTAAACTAGTTAGGTACAATCTAAGAAGGAGTCAGCTACGCGGTTTCTGGTTCAGGCCATGCATTTTTGTCTGTCAGATAGTCCTCTACTGTATAATATGCTTTTGACATTAGAGATTTTTTTAAATAATTTTTGAGAGATGGAAAGGCTAATTTTAAAACATGATAAGGTAACTTGTTATAAAAATGAATACAGATGGACGGCACCAGACCACGGGGTAGAAGCCCAATACGATGGTGTGATCAGATATCCAACCAACTGGATACGACGTTAAGCAGCGCGCTCCAGAAAGCAACCGATAGGGAGAAGTGGAGAGCTGCTATCAAAAATATTAATCGGCGGAGTCACGATCCTCAGCAGTGAGGGACCGACTTAGAAGAAGAAGAATAGAACGAATGGCTCTTTTTTGTAGCACAAATATAGTCTGAACGTCAGCTGCTTTGCCCCAAACCAGAATACCATATGACATGACACTATGAAAATAACTATGATAAACTAAGCGAGCTGTATCAACATTACTCAATTGTCTGATTTTCCTAACGGCGTACGCCGCTGAACTTAATTTACCTGCAAGCACTGCTATATGTGGACCCCATTGCAAATTACTGTCCAATGTTATACCTAAGAATAATGCCTTATTCACTATTTCTAAACATTCACCATTTAATAATATAGTAGAATCTACCGCCGTAACATTCGGTAAAGCAAATCTAACACATTTAGTCTTCTTGGCATTAATAGAAGATTATTAGTAGTAAACCAGTTAAGTACTTTCTCTAGTGTGCCATTAATTTCCGCATAGTCGGTTGATTTCCGGTGAACCTTGAAAATTAATGATGTATCGTCAGCAAATAGTACTATATTACAAAGATTATCTACTATAGATGGTAAGTCATTTATATAAACCAAAAATAGAAATGGACCTAAAATAGAGCCCTGTGGCACTCCTAGCTTAACTATAGCTCCATTGGACTGGGTTCCATTTACATCCACTGTTTGCATTCTATCACTGAGATATGAAGACATAAGGCTAGCATTATATTGCTACGCTAATAGAATGTCAAAAGGATGGCCGAAGCGGTAGAGAGACAAAATCATACAAACGAACTGGCTTCCTTATAAACAGTGACAAATCTGACAACAGAATGACGGCAGCCTATTAGTGGCTTGAAAATGAAGAAAACATCTGAATAAACGATATTATGAGCGAACGAATTAATGAGCTTTAATAATAATCTCTATTCAGATAGAGTACTAGTAGAATTGTGAAAGATTCGAAAGATGTTTTGCTACTTTAGACGTTTGTTACCGAAGCTAGTTTGTTAGGATTTAAACAAAAAGTAGGTGGGCGAATACATTTTTGAAAGGTATAATTTTAATTTTACTTATTGGCTTCTCTTTGTTTAAATGTATGGTTTACGTTAAAACGTTTAAAATCCCAACTATTGAACCTAACAAACAGAAAATAACTTCAGAAACATTTTGAGTAACGCCGGAGACAGTTAAAGGTTTCGGTCTTAACATTGACTCACCCAGGATTCCTTGTTTGATTCGCCAATTAATTTTGCATAGGCATAAAAATAGATGTCATTTGATATTTACCACTCGCTTTTCGGTGAAGGAAAACATCGTGAGGAAACCACCTAAGCCCAATAAGGCTTAGTTTCCCCTCTGGGTTGGAAGGTCAGATGGCAGTCGCTTGCGTAAAAACTAGTGCCTACGCCACAACTTGGGATTTTAGGTAGCCGACCCCGATTGAGAATTCATTCTCTACAAAGATACGGGACAAAGGCTAGGAGGATGATGATGAGGCATAAAAATAGAGCATAGGCTGAACCAGACTACGTTGCTTTAATTGGCTACGGTGAGAAAATAAGGGGTTATAACTGTGTGAGGTCTAACCCAGCCTTTTTGTAAAGTTTGTTCCGCTTAGAAAGAGGACACATCACTGTTTTTATATTTTTCCTGAGATAATTAATAATTTTATTTATTAAAATGTAGTAACTCCAAAACTATGACACAATGGAAAGGTTGCTTTAGTCTGGTCCCTAATCAAAAAAATTGGGCAAGTGCGAGCCCGACTCGCGCATGAAGGGTTCCGTACCTATACATATATATAATCTATAACAAGTTGGTTGTATGGGAGCCCCCTTAAATATTTATTTTATTTTATGTTTAGTATTTGTTGTTATAGCGGCTGAAGAACGGTGATAGCTAGACAGTTGAAAATTTCAACTGTCTAGCTATCACCGTTCTTGAGATACAGCCTGGTGACAGACGGATGGACGGACGAACGGACGGACAGCGAAGTCTCAGTAATAGGGTCCCGTTTTTACCCTTTGGGTACGGAACCCTAAAAATGAATGGCGTTGAGTTTGACATTGTTGCCAGCTTTTTTTTCGCGGATAGGTAGGTCTATACTATACAGGCATAGTTGTAGAGATTTCGGTTACTTTAATGTACTTTCTTATATTTCGTTACATACAGAAAAATTTATTCAAATATTATTTTAGGGTGTACACGATGCAAAGCTCTCGATTTCTGTATTAATTTCCACCTGTTAGAAATTTGGAATGTTGTCAATTCAAGTTACATCCAAAAGATATATTAAGGTGAATCACGTGGCAGCCCTGGGTGTTATAAAGCCTGAATTGGAAATGAACCGGAGGAGCTGACTGTGAAATTCGCTGAGAATGACGCTTTGAAAGTTTTAAGAGGAATCCCTCACGCGGCGCCGTATCTAGATGAAGTTGATAAAATTACATGAATTGAACATATACCATGTTACTGAATACTGCCAAGGATACTGGATACTGAAAAACTATATGTAAACGGTTTTTTTCCCCGATATTGCAACGATATTCCAACCAAGGGTTATAAATTTAGCAGTCTATATTACGAGTAGGTATGTACACTGAGCTACAGAATTGCATGGCCTATTTATGAAATGAAATGAAATGAAATGAAATATTATTTATTTGCAATAGATATAGTTTTCATAGTGGTCTTGAGATTTATATCGTTTCATATATCTAGACTTAAATAAGTCATGCAAATGTTTTTACAAAGGACATACACAATAAGTACTAATTTGACCTCGCAAGTCAGTATATAAACGCAAAATTTGTGAGCTGCTGTTGACCGTTTTATGAACTACTTAACTAAATTATACTTATTCTACCTATGTGATACATCAAAATACTCTTTCATATTGTAAAAACACTTTCCAACAAGCCACGAGAACAGTTGGTACTTAAATGTATTAGATGGTAGTTGCTTGAACCGATTTGGTAGGTGGTTATAAATTTTTATACACATCGCATAGCAATTTCTACCCTTCATTGTCGTGTGCATTTTCGGAGCAACCAGTCTGTCTGGGTACCTGGTGTTAAAGTTAACAGTATCACTTTTTTTCTTAAACAGTTCGGTATGGAGTTTTACAAACATGCTGACCTCGAGAATATACATTGAATACACCGTCAACAATTCTAGTTCGATAAATGAGCTTTTACAGGATGTGCGAGAAGAAAGATTTGCAATTGCCCTAATGCATTGTTTTTGGGCTATAAAAGTACGGTCTATATGAACTGAATTCCCCCAAATTAAAATTCCGTAACGTAGATTAGACGCCACAAAACCATGGTAAGCTTTTAATGTGGTTTTCCTATCCGTTATTCGTGACAGTCTCCACAAAACATATGCAAATCTATTTATTTTTGAGCACACTTTATGAACATGCAGTTTCCAGTCACAGTGATCATCAAGCACAAAACCAAGGAAAGTAGTGTTATCACTGTTGACGATAACCGCGTCCGTCGGCTATCGGTCACATGGACGCTCCGTAACTCAGGGATGAGTATGGAGCTAAGCGGACTGTAGGTTGAAATATAGGGAAACTAACGGACGAAACGTAAAACGCAAAGGTAAATCAACGAAAATATATTACACGATTAACAAAACAACAAGGATCAGAATAACACTTAAATTTAACACTTAATTACTTTAGTCTCTGTCTAGATGATTTTAACACTAATCGCGGACCGATGGTACTACGCTGACACTAATAAACTAATTCGCGGACCGATGGTACTACGCTAACAAAAAAAAAGATGGTTACTACGGTGAACGAGAGTGAACAGGAACTGAGAGTGTTGACAAGTGATTCTATACAAGAAAATGGTCGTCCTTTTATATAATTGGCTTAGGGTTTGTTTACATTGTCAGAGGGACGCCCGCTCTGTGACATTATACTGATTTCTAGGTAAATTACAATTTTCATCTTAAATCTAACTTATAGTTAATATAAAGGTTTGTTCGTAGAACACAATCACATATGTTATTTTCATGTGAGAGCTCCCATTTAATTACAATTACATAAAATTGATGCAACTTCTTTGTCCCGACTCAGAGGACGTCTCGCTCGCACGGGTCGAGATATGCACCTTCCCGGTCTCTCATTAGCCGGAGCGCGCGATGCGCCGTGTTATTTTCGTGTTTGCCGTGCTCGCAGCAAGTTGCGGCCGGTATAATATTAAGAGAATTTACTTATATGTTCATGAGGAACATTATTACAAAGTTTCAGGATATTCTAAATTTTATCCTTAAGTTTTACATCCAATGTAAACAACATGACTCCTTTGTCTTAGACTGTGAGTGGAAAGTTACCAGGATGAGTCATACTTGTTTACTTTTAAGACTCCGTGGTCTTTTAACTATTTTACTTAGTTATATTTCGGGAGCTCTCTACAATAATGTCTTCAGGAAAAATAAGTGTTATACACATATAATATGGCCGCTTTTTAGGGCATTAGGTAAATAGGAATATATTATTTATTTCGCCTTAATTCTAATACGCCTAACCGTTTACAAAATATATATTATTTATTTATTTATTCTAAATACGCCTAGCTGTCCGTAACAATCACATTCTACCAAAGTGTGGTCGTTGTATGTTACTGATAATTTTCCCTTAATACCGCGATGATTTATGAATTGAATGTACTTTGTTTTACTTAAATTAACATGTAGATTATTGTTTTGTAACCATTTTATAATCTTACTGACGGTATTATTAATTTCATTATTGTAGTTAAGCATTTCTGTCTCGGTGATTACTATCGATATGTCGTCCGCAAATAGTAGGTATACAATCGTGCACAGTAACTGATGGCAAGTCATTGATATAAAGCAAGAACAGCAGGGGACCAAGAATAGTCCCTTGCGGTACACCTACTTTATTCAGCTGAGCGTCCGACCTGTAGATATCTTCTATTTTGTCAGTGCTGGTCCCTGTGATTTCGACTATTTGGGATCGGTCACTGAGATAGCTTGCAAGCCATTCATGTACCATACCTCTCAAACCGTAAGCTTCACATTTTCTTAATAATAATTTATGTGAGACATGGTCAAATGCTTTGCTCATATCGAAGAAAAGAGCCATTGTTTTAATTTTCATGTCTACGTTGTTAATAATTTTATTAATAAGGTTAAAGGCAGCTGACGTAGTGGATTTTCGTTTCTGAAAACCATGTTGCTGAATGCATAGTATTCCGCATTTATTAATAAAATTCATTAAGCGACTATGCATGGCCTTCTCTACGACTTTAGCTAGGATTGGTACTAGCGCAATTGGTCTATAATTATTAGGTTGCATTCGATCTCCCGTGTTATAAATGGGCTTTATAATAGATATTTTTAATTTATCGGGAAATGTGCCTTGTAGATAAGTCAGGTTTATCAAATGAGATAAGACGGGAGCTATGATGTCGCCAGTTATTTTAATAATATTTGTTGTAATACTGTCGTAACCTACAGAGCTTGTGTTGTTTAGTGTCTTAATTATACGTATTATTTCATTAGGATTTGAAGGTGAAAGAAACATGTTAATATTGTTAGATTTTACTGAGTAATTGTAGTTGCTGTTTAAGTTATTCCCAGTATTTGTGAGTTTGATGAAGTGTTCATTGAAGGCATTAGCTATGTCTTTAGGGTCATTAATGATATTTTCGTCATATATTAGTTTATCAATGTTATTCCTTTTTATGTTTGTTTTACCCATATCTTGTTTTATTATGTCCCAGCTAGCTTTTGAGACATTTTTGGCTCTTAGTATTGATCTTTTATTTTCTTTTTTCCTGGATGTAATTATACATTTTTTAAGTAATTTATTGTAATTATTGTATTTAAGTTTATTTTCTTGTGTTCTATTCTGATAATATATGTATCTTAGACGACGTTTAGTGTTAAAAGCAATCCTAATTCCCCTCGTTATCCATTTTGTACCATTCTGTGAATTTTTAATTTTAATTTGAAATATTGGAAAGCATAAGTCGAAGAGTAGGGTATACATTTCGTGAAATTTGTTAAACGCAACATTGGCATCCATTTCGGAGTACACTTCATACCATGATACACTCATTAAGCTGGATCGAAATTTTCTAATATTATCCTGGCTAAAGTCTCGTCTCTTAATGAATTTAAATCTTGGAGGAATGTATTTTCCTTGTATTGGTACATGAAGCAATTGGGCAGTATGATCAGAGAGGCCTAATGGAAGGGCTTGGCCTTTCGCGTCAGAAACATTTGATATCATTTGGTCAATACAAGCATTTAACCTTGTAGGAGTTTTTATATGAATTTGAAAATTGTTATTTTGTATTATTCTGTAAAATTCATTGAGTATCGATGATGGCTTCTTTAAATCGATATTAAAGTCGCCTACTATCATTATCTTATTAGTTTTAGCTCTATTGCTAATAGTTTTTAATAGGTTCTCCAGCTTTGATAAAAACACTTTAGTATTTGAATTAGGAGTCCTGTAGACACAAATAAGGATACATTTTAAATCAGGAATGAGTACACCACAAATTTCAAAATTAAATTCATTTTTTAACTCATTTATGAAAACTAAAGGCTTGGTTTCTAAATAGTCTCTACATAATATACAGGTTCCTCCTCTTTTTTTCTCTCTTGAGAACCAAGCTGCTAGCTTGAAGCCATTAATATTAATATTTGCTTCGTCACCTATTTTTACAAAGGTTTCTGATATACAAATCAGGTCTATGTACTTTCCTTCTTTCACATCTAGATCATGTAGGGAGACTTGGAGTAGATCTTTTTTCATTAATAACCCTGCTATGTTTTGGTGGAGGACCAACAAAGTTTCATTACTCTCGAAAAAAACAATCATCTGTTTGAGTACTCGTGGAAATATTCTTATGATTTACCGTATCTTCTTTAAGTGGCAAGTTACAATTACAATTATGATTGCTTTCATCGACAGCATCGACATTTTTATTGAAGAAGTCGATTTCACTGATACAGACCTTCAAGTCCATAAAAATTTGTCGCATGGCTGTGTTATTTATGAAACCTGAAACTTTATTAAACATTTTGCTTGAATATTCCACATTTTTGTTGGTATCAAGCACGTAAGCATATTGGTATTTACAAACTTCAGAATACAGCAGATTATTAAAATATTCCACGCGTTTATTGAAAAGAAGCCCATTTTTGTGGACTTTAAAATTTGGTAAGCAAATAATGACGTTAGTGTGCTTGATTTGTTCCAATTTATATCTTATTAAACTAACAATGTCATGATAATTTACAGTGTATTTGAAGTCGGCCGCACCAACTAAAATGATACAATAATCATTGAATGTAAATTTTTCAAGTTTTGAGTTTATACCATCCAGCAAGTGAGAGATTCCGGCGTCAGTCTTGATGTAGTGACTTATTTCATGGGAACTGAAGGTATTTCTTGCCGTTTGCAAAATCTTATTTCTATTGTTGTTGCTTATTAGGCAAATTTTCTTTAATACCGGGAGACAAGAATCCATTTCCCCTTTCTCCTCATTTCTTTGTGTAGTAATCGTTGATTTATTTAAAACGGAGAAAGGCTGTTGTAAAGGCGTGAGTACTGGCTCTTCGCGGGGGGTAGTTACTGGCGATGGCGGAGTTGGAGTACTTGAAGCCTCAGGTGGTAGTTGTTTCAACGGCAGTGCAGGTTCATCTTGTACAGAACATGCTGGAGAAAGTAGCTGCGGCGTGTCGTCATCGCTATCCAGCACCTCCGTTCTTTTGTTTTTAAGAACTAGTAGGTCTTTTTTTATCGGGGTTAGTTTCCTTAAGGGCCCCACATCTGTCAGCAATTTTTTGTATATCTCTGCCTTTTTCTGTTGATCTTCAACAGTTTTCCGCAGTTTACCTATCTCGGTGTTAAGGCAGTCAATTTCCTCATTGGCGCTAGCTAGCTGTATAGATAGAGAACTAACTTGTGATTTTAGCTCGTGAACTTGCAAGGTTTCAGAGGACGTTATATTTGGAAGGCTATGTGAACTGATATCTAATTCAGTGTTTCCCTTGCAATCAAAATCTGACTCTGGATCTGAAAGTATTTCCTGTGTAATATGCTGTACTAATTGCTTCGGTTTTCTTAGAGTTATATTGTCCTGATTCCAAGTCTCTAGTTTCGGTGTATCGGCAGTGGATCTGCTACAGGGGGGTGCTAAAATTATAGGTGTTAACTGGTTTCTGGAGACATCAGGTTTACTTTCATTTTTTTTTCTATTATTTGTGAGTCACTTTGTACCTTAGGCAGCTTCGTTAATGAACTGGAAGGGACAGCATTTGCAGGAAGGTTTGTCTGCTTATTAGTTTTTTGCAGACACTTTGAGCATTTCCATAACTTGCGATCTTCAGGTGTCATTAAATCGTAGCGCTTATCCGTCACAATTTTTGTGCATAAAATGTGGAATGCAGACGTACATGGCGTACAATAAAGAAAATGCTTGTCTTTTATTTCTTTGGAGCAGGTTTTACAAGTTGTTTTACTAATTGGTGCCATTTTATTTAAACTGCAGGTTTCTGAACGCAGCGCTTTTTCCAGTGATAAGAATGTGCGTAAATCGGAACGTGCAGTGCTTGATATTTTGCTATGGCAACACTGTGTAGTTTTGTTGTTGGCGCTGTGTAGCTGTCAAGCGACAGTTGTCAAATGCATCCAATCAGCTGGTGCCGGAACAGTGATGTTTACTTGAAAATGTAGTTAGTATCCCGTTATTTAGTAATTTTCAAACAGTGTGTAGTGTTTAACGGCTAACTTGCGTATCTTACCGAGATGTTAGATTGTTTTCCTGCACGTAACTTCGGGTTTCTTGTGAAGGATAATGTCACACAGGTTTGTAACCTTAAAATCGGTTCACTTTCGCTAACTTTTAACTAGTTTATGTGACTATAGAAATTAAAAAGTATAGAGCTTCTTAGTTAGATGTTTACTTGGCTAGAGTTGCCAGTGTAATGAGTAATGAGTTCATTCATAAAAGGACCATGCATTTGTGCAGCCCATAGTATATATACATAGGTACCGGGTGTTGCGCCTGTAATAGGGGCAATAAAAATTAAAACATAGTTTCTTCCCTTGAAACTGAACAACATTTGTTTAGCAACTTCTGAAAATAAAGTGTGTTAAATGATAATTTGTAGAATAATGCTTAGACAATGAAGTAATGTATTGCGAAATATGCGATATTAGTAGAGTGACAGCTATGTCAATGCTCAGGGAATGTCAATGTTGAACGACGTACTCGTACATTGAAATTACTATTAAATTTTTTTGAAATAATGAAATTTTGAAAACTGACTTTTTTTAAAGTTGCTCAACAAATGTTGTTCAGTTTGAAGAGTATGTACAATTTATTGAAGTGTCAATCGATTCTTCATCCGCCCGGGTGACATAGGCCACATTTTTACTGACTTCAAAAAAGGAGAGATAAAGCGATAATCCCTCATCGAAAAAAAATATTTCAGTAATATTTTTTTGTTGGAAAGAATATTTAGGTATTTCAATGTTATCAACTTAAAATTTGGTGAAAATGTGATAGTGAAATTTTTGATATCTGGGGTTCTATGTTGGTTGCGTTTATCACGTGATAAATAAGGTGACAAAGCATCTGTCACTCACACTCGCATTTTGTCAGAACGTGACGGCTGCTTCGTCACTTACCGCGCGATAATAGCAACCATCATAGGCCCGCTGAATAGGAATTGTATTTCAATCAACAATATTCATTGAGATCGAGCTGTAGGAGTGAATGCACCAGCAATTTGCACAAAATCCCGACTGTGGGTTTTGCGGCCGGATTCGACACGGATTAATGGACGTGAATTATCGCTGTTTAACTAGTGAGACGCGTTGCGTCTACATTGTCCCCTACTCACGTACTCACCACTAGGATTATACCTATTCGCTGGTCAGCGTATGCATAAAATAACCTAGTTCATAGTTCTTTCATACCCGTCTTCACTTGAGACTACCTACCTCATTAGGTAGGTACCTCATTAGTAGACTCGGTTCTTTTTTTATGTCATAGGGGGCAACGAACAAACGCATCGTCTGATGGCAAGCGATTACCGTCACCCAAAAATACCTGCAACACCAGAGGAGTCACAAATCCATGCGCCCAGTGCGCCCGCGTCACCCTCCCCCAAAATGACTCCTGTGGTGCGGAGATAATCCCATTAGCGGGTTATACTCCCACACCAAGTCCGACTACTGGTAGTGAGGGCTAACTAACCCTGATACAGTTCAAGTCATGTAAAAAAAAGGAGTCACAAGTGCGTTGCCGACTTTTCAGGTGGGAGGACGCTCTTTGGCTCTTAGTATGTTATGAACTAAACAATCCAAATTAAAAATGCGTCTACGCAAGTGGCGTCCGACACCAGCACCCGGATCAACGTACGCGGAATCAGTGATATCCCGTCCGGCCCCTTAATGGCTATTTTTCAATAATATTATGAAAATTATATGAAAGCATTACTTAGTCAATTAAATTATTGAACTAGTCGCCCATTTATAAGGCTAATTATTTATAAGGCTTCTTCCATTCCGGTCTCTTGCCATTACTTACTTAGTTAGTTAATTATGCGTACCAACCGCGGCAATACCGTGAGAGTACGTATAAAGTAGAGAATGCACCGAATATTCGGTTGTCTATTTTCTTCAAATGCTCAAAGGTTAACTGGAACTACTGGAAGAGATCTCGAATAGGGATAAGTTCGCCTTTGTACATGTTTCATTTGTAATGAATGTATTTATAACCAGTTGTTGTGTACAATTTGCATACATACTTACATACATACCATCCGGTAGCCGGCCTATCCGGCCCTTATTTTAATATTCGGCCGGATACCGGATAGTAAACTTGCTTGATTTTGGCGTCAAACATGGATTTATTGCACTACAACTACTATCTGCACGTGTACTATTGAACGAAGTCACTTCGTAATGACATGATAAAACTCGTTTCGAACCTAGAAATATGTCCGCGCGAACTTTCACTATGAAACAGGTCAAAACCTGGACTACGCGCATCTGCAAAACTTAAAATGTAGTTATAGCCTCCTGACGACCAGCATTCATAATTTGTCAGTTTAATTTAAGCGTTATGACAAATAGATTGACAGTTAACTATTAATTCAAGTTTATGTACTATGTGTAGGACACTAGGACACTGGAACTCAGGAGGATAGTTCCGCCGGCCGAATATTCGGCCGATGGTCAGGCCAAATATCCGATACCTATCCGGCCGAACAATTATCGGTTGCATCTCTAGTATAAAGTGTTAGTTTGGAGCAAAACTAAAACCAGCAAATCCCGTAATGTAGCAAGAAAAGTTTGACACGTAAAGTGCTTGTAGATATCTCAGAAAGATCCCTTAAACGTGTGATTTTCTTGAGATTTTATGAAAGGACACGTTTCGTTTCACCTCGACAATGGCCCTCCATATCAATGTGTATGCTGCTTTCAGAAGATTATTGTATTCGAAGACACGTCGTGGTATTCTCACCCTTTGAATCACGGCCTACTACGACGAAAGACAACAAAAACCGGCCAAGAGCATGTCGGGCCACGCTCAGTGTAGGGTTCCGTAGTTGGTCATCCTTCACAATAGACGGGCTTAAAACAACGGTTCCGGTTTTACAAAAATGCTGACTTTATCAAAAAGTAATGTTCAGAGACCCCTACTATTTTTCACAGACCTATTCAACCACACACTAGTGTTGGAACGAAAAAAAAAATTCACCCCCGAGGTGTACGAGGAACCCGAAAGAAAATTTTTTTTTGGGTTTTATTGTACCGTTTTGTCGGCGTGATACATACACATACTTTATAACTTTATTTAAATAAAAACCATGTCAAATAAAAATACAATATAAAATATCTAACTTAAGACTAGCTTTTACACACATACTCATACCAAATTTACGAAACCGAGGGACGGACAGACGGACAGACGGACAGACGGACATGGCAAAACTTTGGGTTCCTATTTAAACTATGAAGAACTATTTGGGTTCCTAGTTGGCTACGGAATCCTAACAAAAAAGACTGAAGTACGAGGCTACATAGTTTCGCAAATTCAGTGAATTTTTCAACCTAAAGCAAATTTTTAACACAATGTTATAATCTCATTAATCATTTATGATAACATGAACTACCATGCGCAAATGCATGGCCACTAAATGAATGAATTCATTCATAAATTAGCCATGCAATTCTGCAGCTCATAGTACTTGAGCTTAGTTAGCAGGATAAATATTTATTTTGTACGTTTGTTCGTACGTAGCTGACTTATTGTGATTTTAACTATTCATCATCATCATCCTCCTAGCCTTTGTCCCATTTTTTGAGAATGAATTCTCAATCGGGGTCGGCTACCTAAATCCCAAGATGTGGCGTAGGCACTAGTTTTTACGCAAGCGACTGCCATCTGACCTTCCAACCCAGAGGGGAAACTAGGCCTTATTGGGCTTAGGTGGTTTCCTCACGATGTTTTCCTTCACCGAAAAGCGAGTGGTAAATATCAAATGACATTCCGTACATAAGTTCCGAAAAACTCATTGGTACGGGCCGGGTTCGAACCGAATGTGATTTAACTATTAACTAAGTAAATAAATACTTTATTGTACACAAAAAACAGTTAAAATACATCTATTACAAGAACATAGGTACAAAGGCGAATTTATCCCTGTAAGGGATCTAATCCAGTTAACATTTGAGCAATTGAGTGAATACCAGAAGAAGATAGACAAACTAACACCGTATTTACACGTAACGCTATTTTGGTTAGATGCGTAACCAATAGTGTTGTTTAAACTAATTTCATTACTTTATTATTATCACAGAACCCAATCCTGTTATCTATTTATAGGTACTAGTTTTAAAAAATTAAAAAGAAGTCTCTCTCGTCTAAAAATCAGCACTCAAATGACGTCACCTTGTCGAAAATTTGATATTCGCAACCTACAAAAATAACACTGGTAAATTTCCATACTAAATTCGTCTTAGTAAAATAGTCCGACTGTATGATTTACTGCGCTGTGACCAATTATTAGTCGCCTACGCTCTTTTAGAATGAGGATTTTTTCACATTAATTTTTCAGTCATAAATTGATAATATATTTTCGAAAATGTAAAAGTGTGTTTATATATTATTTTTTTTACCTTTATTTGATTATACCGGAAAAAGGCCTGATAAAAAAATGTCAATTATAGTATACTATTTACCTACTACCCACCAACTACCTAAGTACCTAGGTATGGTAAAAGCAAGCGCGAGGATTCTGGCAACATGCAACGAAGTTGTGGGTTTCTTCTAGTATTATATTTTAGAACTTCCCAGTACGAACATTAACAATATCGTTCGCAAATGAAGCTTAAAACATTCCAAAACAAACATATCAAAAAACCCTTTAAAAATAATTCAATAAGTGGTGTCGACAATTAGCTTCTGTTGTTGTTTTTGGCGGGCACTTGAACATGTTATTTGGAGTTGAAAGCTGTCACCGTGACATTAGCAAGCGACATTTTATATTTGTTGTTTTCCTGGTATTCCGGGAATCCTAAAAATAAGACAACAAACAGATTCATTAATTACTAGAAGATGCCCGCTTCTTCGGCCGCGTAACCCTCCTTTTTTCAGTCAATGTCGGGTAAAAATAAAACCGGCCAAGTGCGAGTCTGACTCGTGCACCGGGTGTTCCGTACAAATAGTTATCCCATCTTAACTGGCTGTGTTAAGTTGGCACCTGGTATGTATGACGCCGGATACAAGGTGCAAAGTTAACGCATCCGATCAAGTTTGTTGCATGGGAGCCCCCTTAAATATTTACTTTATTCTGTTTTTTAGTATTTGTTTTTATAGCGGCAACGGAAATACATCACCTGTGAAAATTTTAACGGTTCATGAGATACGGCCTGGTGACAGACGGACAGACAGACAGACGGACACGGACAACGGCACGGAGGTTTAGTAACAGGGTCTCGTTTTTACCCTTTGGGTACGCAACCCTAAAAAGTATCCTATAAAAATGTCCACGTATGTGTCCCTTCATCTAATTTGGGTAAAATTCGCCTACCCATTTAGTCATAATGAGGCTGCTATATTTGTAACAGATGGCGTTGTTATTAATGCTGTTCTGGAGAAAATATTTTCAATATTTTCTTATGACCTCTCCCTGTAGGAAATCGGTTTTCAAATTTCACTTCAGTTTGAAGGGAAGAATCTTTGTTTTAATTTATTGCTGCTATTACACGCAACACCCGGTATACTGTTACCGAAAAACCGTGAGTTTTCCAGAGTCTAGGTTACCGGACGTATACGAGCTAATAAAAAAGTTCCTTCCATCTGTCAGTCACTAAACACCAACTACAGCATTACTTGCATGCCAGTCGGTGCATTTTATGCTCCCTAACCCACTTACGAGTAACTGGCGACCCCGCAAGAGTACCCAACTTTTAATAGTACTTAATTCCCTTTAGCGACGGGTGAAAATCAACCTTGCCGTCAAGATTTCAAGTCAAATTTGGAATTAGAATTGCAGAAAGACTGTGTCCCTTTGGTATTTTGCTTCTTAACTATTTAATCAAAAACTCCAGGAAATATATACTTTCCTAACTTCTTTTCTCTCGATAGCGTAGTAATGAAATGTGGGCTTCATGGTGAGGTCAGAAAGCGCGATTTGTGAATGGCGAAAGAAGAAGTAGGCTAATTTGTTGACCAGTTGTAACAAGTTGAAGTCTGTTTGGGGGCTGTTTTACTGTTTCCTTATTGAGTATGTGTAGAGCTGGTTTGCAGGTTTCCGCCGACTAGCGATCATAACTAGACGGACCGACAAATAAAAAAAAATCCACACTGATTTTGACAATGATAACCATTTCTCACTCCTGAGTTAAATAAACTAATCAGTAATCACAAAATATCAAGAGTTGATAATAAATTATCACATAGAAAACTCTCGTGAGACTCAAGTTTACTCACATCGTATAAGTCGAATAACGCTCGACATGTTTTGAATCGGTTCGCGATCCATCATCAAGAGCATGTTGTGCTTAATTCAAAGTAACTATTGACACACATAAAGTTGACGTAACGTGACGTCGGTAACGGGTAAAGTGAATTCGACTCGATATGCGAATATTAAATAATTATCAATTTTAGAGTATTTCTAGAAGTGTGATTCTCAGTGTAGGTCCAAATAAAACATACAACTCTTGTTATAAAAATATCTATCTCTCAATATTGAATCCGCCGACAAACCGTTTATATCACAACTAGAATAGACTTCATTGTTCGTTTAAAGCATCTAGCGCTGTCTATTGTCTTCCGGAATGTTCAGTGGACGTTTAATATATCTCGCAGCACGCCAGTCAGAAGAGGTTCGAAGCAGGGAGTTTTCTTTTTAATGATATTAGAGGCAAACGAGCTTATGGTAAATGATTGCCGTCGTCCATAATTCATAAGTTTTTTTATTTGCTCACTAGATGATGCTCGCAACTTCGTACGCGTAATTTTTTTTATGGGGTAGTCGGGTACAAAGTATCCTATAACCATCTTTGGATGTCCGGCAATCCCTGAACCAAAATTGGTTTAATTTGTCCAGCCGTTTCGGCGTGATGCGAGGACAAAGGAAATTATGAAAACAGATGGCGCCAGGCTGGCATGGCACCGCGCGCCCATACAAAACGAATGACCATCCTGCATCACGCTATTAAGATTTTTCCTGAAATCATGACGCCTCTCCATAGTAAAAATGATAGTCAATACAAATCTAGAATTTGATAATAGTATATTTTAAGTATGTATTTATCTATATAAGTATGCATAGAAGATAGGGTACTTACTTACATTTATATTTATGGTTTTATAAACAAACCTTAAGATCCAACTATCTTGTCGCAGTGACAAGTCTATGGACACCTGCAACACCAGAGGTTGGGTTGGGAAAGTGCGTTGCCAGCCTTTGAGATGGAAGTGCGCTCTTTTCTTTTATTTTGCAGAAGGTGGTGTAGCACTTATTTTGTATGTTGTGTATACAGTACAACTGAGTACATATCATATTTGGTAATACGACACATACACCGGTAATAGAATTCTCTACGGACTGGCCTACAGGCTGTTTGCTGAAGTAGTGATAACTGCCCGTCGATACCAGACCGCAATAAAAGATGGCGCTGTTTCTCAGTCGCGTTCCAATTTGAAATGTTCGGAGACACAGATTGAAAATTGTTACTGCTATCATGGAGCACCAAATTCTAGAAGACTGCTCGTTCTTATACAAAATCACGTTCCACCAATTGACATTCACTTCGATCGTAACAGATCGAAACAAAAACGGAATTAGGTTTTCATAGTATGACGTTGAGTTTTGAAATAACATGCAACATAGTGTATAAGTTTTCGATTAAATCTAAGGAAAGACAGAGGAGAGACGGTATTCCAAAAAAATATCCGCCTCAACATGTCGGGGCACATAGGCACATAGTGTAACGACGCTGATTCAATGGGTCCAGGACGACAAACAAAAAAAAATGTAACTGTTATTAAAATGATATTTCATAGACTTCTATTTTGCTTTTTCAGAATATATTTTTTAATAAAAATGCAAATTAGTCTACCGAATAAATAACTGGACTTTATTTAAACATAATCACCCTGTTTGAGCAACAAGAGAAATTGAAATTGTTTAACACATGTTATCTTGGCTCTGCTAATATTAAACATTTATTGTAGGATTCCCATCGAACGGGCCGAGTCGGAGCGCGATGCATTTGACTAGTTGGCAAAGGAAAATTCCTTTGCCAACTGAGTTACATTTCCTAGAGGGTCACCGCACCCCAACAGAAATGTTCACTCACTTTTCAATCTTTTTAGGGTCTGCATTCTGCACTGTAACATCTCATTTTTGAATGGAATTTACACCGCTTCTGACCGGCCGGCTCCTCGCGGATTCGCACGGCGGTGCTCGGCTGTCGTCGCCTCCGGTCGGGCACCGCCACGTGCTGTCACGTCCGATCGCGTCCACTCGGATTCGTACGGCCACCGCCGTGGAGCAAAACCGCGCTGTGTCGTCGTCAATCAACCGCCGGACGCGGTCGGCTGCCGCCAGGTGTGCCAGCATCCACTGCGACGTGGCGAGGGTGATTCTCCGAGCGTTTTAACTGTTTCACGACTATTAACGCAATGGAAGACCCAGTCGTTTAATTATGTTCTAACTAGGATCGCACTCGGAAGTGGCTTGATACATGAAAATATACTTCTAACAATCATCTATTTGAACAATACTTATTTGCGACGAAAAAAAACGCCTTCCAAAAGCTGAATATTCACCCGGCAGCCGATTCCGCCCGGCCGAAGGACGCAGTAGGTCTCGCCGCGAGTGCCCGAGCGTCCTCTACGATCTACGACGTAGCGGCAGCCGATCCGACTCGGTCCTGTCAGTGGGAATTATACACAACCCTTTCACGGACACAAGCACGTCGCGCAAAACGCAAGTGTGATAACGCTCTAAATGAGGACCCTCGTGCACCGCGTGGATGGCGAAGTTTGTCTTTGTAAGACTGCAACTTCGTCTACAGCTGAATATTTGTCATAGTTTTTATGTAAAGCCAAATATGCCTTGTGCCTATTTTGGATGAACTTTTTTGTATAAGTTTATTCTGTGTCACAGCATGCAGTTTTCAAAATGCAGGGCTTGTGTCCGTGAACGCGTTAAGTTAGTGAGACGGTACGAACTTCAAACGAAAAGTAACGGAGTACAGCCCCAGAGTCTAGTGTAAGTTTGAATTTAACTCCAAAAACGTCTCGAATACGTTTGTAATAATCTTATTTATACGGGCAACGTAAATTCAATTCAGCCCGTCTAACACAACTGATCGCTACTCTTGTCGCGCGACATAGCGCTACCTGTCACTCTCTCTCATTACTGCACAGAAAGAGACAGGTAATTATCTCGCGCGAGAAATAGTCGCATATAAAACAGTAACTTACACTTGCGGCTCGTTTTGCCAATCGTTATTTTTTACAAATTTATATGGTGTTGTTCGTGTATCCAGAAATGCCTAGATACTTCTACAAATCCGAGGCATTTGACGGCGAAGTGAACGCTTTGAGCAGCGAATAACGATCCTATAAACAATATAAACCCTTTGTGAAACAAGGTTCGTACATGCTTTGATATATTACATAGATATTACGTTCGAGGATTGCTAGTCTGTATAACTAAGGCTTTCGAGAAATTGGTAAAATCACTTGAAGCTAATTAATTCATGAAATAAAATATTTGAACGATGTACTTATGTCATGTATATTTGACAAAATAAAAGTTTTTGCTCTAAATTTCTAAATAGCTGTAACAAACGTAGTTTTATAGCTTGAGCAGATTTATAGATTAAAACCACTTTTTATGATTTATTTTTCCTATAAATATGATGACTAAAAGTTCCATTATCATGCAATTCCAGTCGGTGAAAGACCGAAGGTATTCCCTTCGTGCACGTATAAGTAAATTCAAAACACGAGCTTTCCATTGTAAACTAGCGAAATTCAGTGAAAACTTCAGTTATATCTTTTTGAATTGCTCATAGTTTTAATTTATCTACGTTCAGACCAGCAATCCCATATCTATGTTTCATGTAAACTATAATGTGATAGCTATAATTGTACATCGCTTTGTTTGTCCGTCTATCATAGTCGTTAAGCTTTATTCGCAATTTATTTTTACTACGCCGTAACTATAATTTCCGTATAATTTTAGCGCTAGATGAAAAAGGGTTTAAACGACAGCAGACAAATATGAGATACTCCCTTTTTCATCTGAGCTCTTTTTCGGTATAATTTTCGTATAATAAACACAATTTGTGTTTCGCACATTTATGAGAATGGGCAATGTTGGCAGACTGTTGTTAGACGTTATTCGACAGTAATTTTTATTGTTCTAGTAATCGAAAACAAAGATAAAACTATATTATAAGGTTAAGCGAAAATATATTGTACTTCGCAGACAGTCAAAGGACGCGTTACGCTAAGATCAAATTATTAAAAAAATATATATTTCTAAGACTTTCCATTAGAACATTCCTGTACTTAAACTTATTAATAAGTCTGATATTTATATGGCCATTGACCACATCACATCAAGGAGTTTTGATTCTAGTAAGGCCACAAAAATGCATGGAATTGCTTAATAATTATATCACTTGTCAGAGCCATTTTGATTTATTTGGTAAAAATTAGAGTAGAGTCCACCCAAAACTGCAGACAATTTGATTAAGGTCAAGTTCAGGTCAGGTTGTGATCACCAAGGTCAAGGGTCAAACTTTCGTAGATTTTAAATTGAGTTATTTTCAGTTTTCTTCTTGAGATGAATAGGTAATTGAATACAGGCAAAGTAGCAGTTTACCGCCATCAATACGTCCGTATTCAAACAAGTACAACCTAAAACTAACGTCGTAAAAGCTATGGGACACCAAAACGTTCATAAAAAGTTATACACTTAAGTTTGATGGCCACTACATAGCAGCCAGGCCACTGGAATAGGGTTCTTAAGGTTTCGAGTTTAGATCCATCATTATGTATAAATGAGGTAGTTTCGAAGGCGATTGGTCTTTGCTATTGTAGGATATTACGCAGCCTGTCCACTGGAGCGGAGCTGTGTAAAATGGACCAATTCCTCAGATTAAATGTACTTCTTTTGAGCCTCACAGAGACGTAGGCCGTAGGTCTAGCATAACTTTGGCACGCGACGCTTTGTCGCGCGAGAAATAAATACTACCTGTCCTTACCTTTCAATACCGCGCGAGCAAGACAGGAGATGCTAACTCGCGCAACAAGCGAACTCACAAGATATGCTTCATTTAGATTAGTTAATTTTGTCTGCTCCCTCCAGTAGGTAGGTAGCTAAGGAACGGTTACATAGACAAGCGGGACGGAGCGCGGAATAACCAAAAAATTGGCTATCGCAATAACTTGTAAAATGTGTGATTTTTTGAAACATACTTAGGTACCAGTATTTTTTCAACAGTCAGTTGTTGAGTTTCGTACGGCATTTCACCTCAATAGGCGGTCTCCTCTTAAGAAAATTTGGCAGACTTTAACTTGCTCTAGTGTCTGTACCGACCAGCTTGCAAAATAAAGTTCAAGTTGTTTATTCATAATAAAATTAGAACTATGTTTGAAACTAGCTAGTTTTGAACAGATTTAGTAATCTAAACTGTAGTCAGTTACAGAACCTTTTTTTATTGCAAATAAAATCTATTTAAACAATTCACAACTCAGACCACAGAAAGTAGAGTTGCTCAGACCATACCTCCACACAAAACACCCTTTGCAAAAGTCTTTGCTTAGAAACTTTTTTCTATAAACAACTTAACCGTTGCTCTTATTAATAGCTTTATGCATTAGTGAGTCGTTTCTTTGCGAAAGTCCTATTTATTATGAAGTCCCCGCTCCGTCCTAACCTATGTAACCTGACCTTAAAAGCCTTTACATTGCCAACTAGCAATCTACTCACAAACTCGCTCAGTTGTTGCTTCCCGAGCTATAAAAGTCACAATATTGCCCATTCTCCATTCACTCAATAAACGAATGAAACGACCGATCAATTGATCCAAATTATCTTCACAACGTGGAAATTGGTTGTTTACTTTTCCATTGTGCTTTCTTCGAACTTAATTTATTGTTATACTTGTTTCTCTGTGAACTATTTTTACTCTTCCGTCGTCGACGTTGGTTGTACTTTTATATTTGTATTCTTTTGTTTTTTTCAGCCGATTGACATGATTAAATAGGCACTTAATAGCGACTTTTTCTAAAGGTACCACAGCGCTATATTTACAACTAGCCTGCTCTAAGTATTACAACTTAAATTCATCTACATAGACGATCGATCTAAAAAGTAACCACGCAACGTAAAAGGTACTACTCAAACGGCAATAAAGACAGTCAGAATCAGTTATTCTTATTAGTAGGTAATAATAATTGGCAATATGGTACCTTTTGCATAAGAACCACACAAGTTATATAACTTCCCAAAACATTTTGATCAACATAGTACATTACATCAGAGGCCGGGATAATGAGGATTTCCGGCCAAGTAGGTATATACGGATAGTGATACGAGGCCGGGAATCCGTTTTCACGACGAGGCATGTATAGTGCTTTTCTCAAACATACAATGAAATAAAAAAATATACTTCAAAGAATAACACTTAATATTGTTTGTCCGATATTTTCCGAATTTGACCGAATTTTAAATATCCGATTTCAGATTCTGACTCGGGAGCCCCAAAAACCCCCGGATACCGAATTTCAGCCTCCTAGGACCAATTTGAAATTTTCTCCATACAAATCGTTTTTTTTTTCGATATTTTCCGAATTTGACCGAATTTTCGGACAAGATATCAGATTCATATTTTAGAGCCCCGAGAGCCCCCCGATACCGAGTTTTAGCCGCCTAGCACCAATTTGAAATTTTGAAAAAAAAAAAGTCGCCATCTTGAATTTTTTTTCCACAAGTGTCTAAGTTAACCAACCTTTAAAAACAAAACCTGCTTTTTGTCAAACCAGCCAGCTGTGTGAATGACCTTGTTGTTGAAGCCCAAAAAAAGTTACTTTGCAGGCCTAGGCCTGAAAAGCAGTATGAAATCCCTTTACAGTCCTCTCGAGTTGTTGCGCCCAAAAAGCGATACTTCCGAGCCTATTTTAAGGAACGTAAAGACAATATTTCATTGGATGTTTGAGAAAAATATATTGCAATGTAAACTTGAAACGTCGTTTGTTTGACTTGCGGTTATTGCGTATATAGAGGCAAATGCGTTATTTAATGATATCATAGAAATGCAACACTTCATATTTACCAACACTCTTTTTTATATAAATAATGCCAAACTTTATAAAGTATGGGTGATCTTAAAATGTTCCGCTTCTATGATATCATCAAATCGAATTTGCCTCTATTGACGCAATTATCCCAGGTACCATATGGATACTTTCTACGCTTTGCGATCGGACTCTCATTGAAAATCAATCAAAATGAGGACTCTGAAGCGAAGACCTAGAATGACCAGTGTAAAAGCTAATTATATAGGATACAAAATAAAACAAATTCATGTCAAACGTACCTATTTCTTTTTCAGATTAATTTCTCTATTTATTTGATTAGACTTCTGTAGATTTCTGTACAGCACATTCTTTTCGAGTCACCCCATAGACACTGTCATGCCTGACGCTCACCGGGATAGCACTGGCATTGGTAATTAACTTTATTTATCAACCATAAATAAAGAAATAACATATTGTCAATAACAATTGCACTCAGTATGTAACTAACCTTTATGTATGGGTATAAGATTATTTAACTTTACTAGCTTGGTTCTGTCCTGGTGAGAGTTTCTTAAAGTGCTAATGTGGTACCACTTTTCAGTTGTAAATAACTTGAAATTCTAGCAATTTCTTCTATTATTCCTGGGTTCACTGGAAAATGATTGTCCATTTGATGAGTGTCATAGATCAATACTTTAAGGCTTAAAGAAGCTACCATAAATAATGAGAAGTCTATGGGAACTCAAATGGTCAATTACTCCACGACCTTTTCTTATGACAGATATCTTTATCTTTTTTTTCTCTTTCAGTCCAATCCTGGCCATTGCGGAGCACTCCAACTGGAGTCACGACGGCAGACAGTACTCGCAGTGCCTCACACAAGTCGTCACGCCCTGGCAGATCAGCTTCTTCCTCATGGTCATCATCCTCCTCTACATCCTCCCACTCATCATCCTCATCGTACTCTACAGCGTCATCGCGAAGAATCTCATCACAGCAGCTTCGAAAGTCGTGATGAATAAAACTGTCGACCCTTACAATGCGAGGGCCAGAAAACAAGTGATATTGATGCTTGGAACTGTTGTTCTCTGCTTTTTCCTTTGTCTAATGCCTTATAGATTACTTATTCTATGGATCATAGTAACTCCGGCAGAATGGACCGATGGTATAAATCCCGAAAAGTGGTACAATATCCTTTATTTCTCTAGAATAATGCTGTATATTAACTCCGCTATAAACCCTATATTGTATAATTTGATGTCGTCCAAGTTTAGAATAGGTTTCTGCAAAGTGTGCATCTGTTATAAAAAGGCAACTGTTAGGAATCAAAGCGTCGAAAACAGGACGAACGGGTCAACGACCAGCAGTAGTTTAACTCGGACGACTAATAGTTTGAAAAAACTCTTCACGCACAGAGGAAGTTTAGATAAAAGTGACACGGATAAAGTTAAGAGTAATTTCTTTGATAGGTTATTGAACAAGAGATTTATAAGGCAGCAATCCGCGCCAGTCTGCGGTTCAAAGGTAAATAATATAAACAGGATGCGAAGTGAGGGAAATATGGTTGAAATAGCTAGTGTTATAGACGGGTCGGATGTTCTGGATCATTCCGATGTTAGTGTTAGGGACATTCGGCCAGATTTTGAGCTAGATGCTCGTGGTTCATTGCGTCGAAGTGTTTTGATAAACAGTGCGAAAGCAAAGAGCATAGAATGCGAGAGCAAAAGGTTTTCAAGGCAGAAAATCAGAGTGGATTGCGTCGTGAAGTCGTTAAGTGTTGACTATGATTGTCCGGAGAGTTTTGTTTGATAGTATAGGGAGGATAGTAAGATATGTAGGATTGTTATAGCTGACCAATAATGCATTCGCGCAACAGCGCAGCTGTGCTATCTTTAGACAATGTTTACATTGGTATAAACAAACCTTCATACAAGGTTCAATAATAGCTAAAATTCAAATCGATTCTACCTGCTACCTGATTCATTATCAGGTAGCAGTCAGTTTTAAAGTTCAAGTCTCGATCAATCATGAATGAGACATGCCAGAAATACGACCAAGTTGGTTTCTCTGACCGTTTTAAGAATATAGACACATAAAAATAAGCTTTTTGAAATACGTGTCTCAATTAGAGGAATAGGTATAGTTAATATTTTGTGGTGAATGAGTATGCTTCCACGCATTAAGTAGCACAGTATTTTGTTATATTTTATTAGCCAATTTAGATGTTGAAAGTTGTACTGTATTTTTATATTGTGTGGATCAAAAGGTACCTTATGGTGGTTATATATATATATTATAAGCAGGGTTCGTAAAATGCGAGAAAAATTCATTTAAGTGCTAGGGCCGTCGCTGGTTGTCATAATAAGTCATTTAAATCGATTTGGCTCCGTTTATAAGCGATTAGTCTAAAACGTTCAGTTTTTTTCTGAATCGTTTTCTTTTCATGATTAATTAAAATTTCATCGTATAGATGCCAAGTGTTAGCAACGTTAAATAGCATACGCATCAGTACGCACCAGAGTGCCTGGGTTCCCCTTCCTGTTTCATTCGGGTACATTAATCGCGCGTTCGTATCCACTCTTAGAGGCGCAACAGGTGGATTGATCGGACTCAGACGGTCCTTGCGATGATCAAACGGAAGAACCTTAATTTAAGGTGCGATAAAACTGCTGCTCACGAACTCATGATCATTTACGGTGCGTTTACGCAGTGACTTGTCGTATCTGGAGAGTGCAAGCCGGTAATTTTTTGTATGAAATTTACCGGACTGCCGATAAATTACCGGTCATTTCCATAGACTTATTTACCGGCTTGCATTCCCTAGTCGTATCCTTACCGTTTTAACGCTCTCCACACCGCTGCTCAAAATACGCTACTGACCGTAAACGCAATCAAATGTACGAAAAAGGCGTGACGTGAACGTCACTCGTCTATCATTTGCGTATACCCGGTGTAACTGATAAAACTTTTTCAGTTTGAAGAGTACAATCTATGTTTTAACCCTTCAATGCATACAGTATCCAAACAGATATTACATTTTATTTCTGAAACGACTTATACATTGTGACTCACTTTAATAAGTTGTCGTTTCTAGGACTGTAAATAAGTACGTTTGAGCCTTCATACAACAGATTTGCGGAAAAAGAAGCAGTTTTTGCTTTTACGTGTGTCTACGAACCAATCATAGAGACGTGTTGCTACTGACATTCACGTTACACACGGACGAAACTTAGCCCGTGACTAACAAAAACTGGCTTCACTTTCAAGCGCCGACTAGTTTTTTAGGCGTATTTATTCTAAAACGTTAAGTTAATTTTTATTTATATCATTTCAGTTGTAGAAGTTTTGATACTTCCTGCATTTAAGGGTTAATTTTATTGTTCCCGTTACATGCCCCACCCGGGATATACATTAGATTGTTGAGCAGCGGTGTGGCAGAGCCTTTATTTTATAACAAGGATAAAATATAGTGTCGGGAAGTAGTCACCACGGGTACCTTTTGGTTATAACGGAAAAAGTTATAATGCGCTCTTAAAGTATTATTAGATGTACCTATTTGTTATGGAATATTTGGTGCGGATTTAATATTAATTGTAATAAAAGCCTTTTTGAATATCATTATAAACTTTATTAATTAAATACCATTGTTTGATTTGTACTAGTTTTTTTTTTCAGCTTGGATTTATGGCAAGTAAAGACTACATAAGGTGAGTCGGGGCTATTGTAGCTATGGGGTTATTGTATCTTCTTACCATTATAATGGTCTGTGACCCTTAAATGGTCTGTGTATATGTAGGATTGTGTATATATACCATTGGTCTGTGTATCCTATATATACACAGACCATTATAATGGTCACAGACCATTATAATGGTAAGAAGATACAATAACCCCATAGCTACAATAGCCCCGACTCACCTTACAGATAACATATTAATATTTAGTATTTTATCGAAACCTTACTTACTGAAAATGTACTTAATTATTTATTTTAATCTTTTTAGTAATGTAGCTAAGACATGAGAATAGAGGACATAGGCTACAATTTAAAGATATTCGTTTATAAGAGGGATAAACAGGCGTTTAAAGTCGTATGACCGGGGTTCCCATTGTTAACTCATATATTTTGTCATAATTCTATATCGCATAAGCATAATTGTCTATAAACATAATTTCTTTTCACCGAATGATCTTTACCCATAACTTTTTAAAGATGAAAACCTGCCTTTCTGGCGGCAGTTATCTTCTCATCGCATTTCTAACGTAACCTAACCTACTTTCTGGCAGCAGTTATTTATTGTCAGAAGTCGAATTTGCAGCTAACTAAAATTCAGCAATAAAATATTATGCATATTAAGATTCGGATAAATGATAATTCGGCAACACTGAAAATAAAAAACTCAACTAAGTAGTTCAACTACCTACTCGAGAAATAGCCTTTGGTTACTAGCAGCACTCAGTTTGTCAGTCTTCCAATTTATTAACTAGCAGCTAACATTTGGGCTACTGACCTGATGACCTCCTTTTTTCAGTGAAGATGAATATTAGGAAGTATCAAGTTTTGCGAATCGTGTTCGGCGAAATAAGTATCGGACACAAAAATAACATGCAAAATTGATGGTACCCAAGCACATTATATTCCTTCCTCTTGTGCGAGTGAAGCCACGGGGTAAAGCTAAGGAATAAACGTAACGCTTAACAATAAGCTCGCTCGGGGCTAATAGCTGCAATATAACAATAATAGCGCTTTAATAGCCCCAAATTTCGCTACAGACTGGTGCCATACAACAGGGGCGTAGACGACGACGCAGTACGTTGCCTGTAATACGCTATTTAAGATCACATGTATATATAAAGAGGTTATCAATTTTATCCCTTCGTTATTACTTTTAGGAACAAAGTTAGACTACATTTCAGCGATTTTATTTTGTAGTGTTTGTGGTGTTTTTTTATAGTTTGGTTTTGGCTGTTTGAGACTAGGTATCTCAATAAACATTGCATTATCATCATCATTGCCTAAAAAAAAATATCAGATGAAAGTGTTTTAAATGACTAACTATAAACGCATTAGCATTGCTATTCAGCGAGGAAATGCTGCCAGCGTCTTCGGGACCATGCCGCGGGGGCACAGTTTTTACACCTTTTTTAGTTTATTTTAGTTTCGTAATTATTTTATTTATAACTAATTCCTTGATTAAGTTTTTAAAATAAAATTATTATAATTTACGTACTTAAATAATGTCGATGGCAAACAATTTTATTACTATAAAGGCATTACTTTTAGTAGTTTATGCAACTGTTTCATAATGAGAGGTCATAAAACACGAGTGTGGTTTTATAAAACGAGCTGAAGACGAGTTTCATAATCGAATCAATCGAGTGTTTTAAGACCTTATTATGCACGGTTGTGTATGTAATCTTCTTCTTTATACACACATATTTATCATCATATATCATACATTCTGTTTTATGTATAGATATTAAGTACTCACAGACTTAAGACGACCCCGATGTCGATGTCGTAATGTTATGAAATAAAATTTCTGATTTTAGTTGCTGCCAAGTCGGGTCTTTACCTATCTATAGACTATAGTATCCGAACTTATCATAGTATTTTAACAATATGGATGTAGATAAAATAGTTAATTAACTTTCTACAGACTACAAAAACCAAATTAATTATTTTCATTTCATTTCATTGCTTCCATTGTCTTTTAAATAATGTTCTTCCTTGTGATAAACTATTTTAATGATCCGAAAATGTACGCTCTGACCCGTAAACCCCGAACCCAATATCATTGTGTACTAACCGCAATAATGTGTCGGTTATGTAAATTCCTCAAACAAATACAGTAACTCCGTTTCTGTAGGGTTTTAAGTGCCTAAAACCCACCCGATTTAATAACAACTGTAACCTCAGCGTTTTACAGTCTAAAGTTGAATTATCTTATTTTCAACAAAAAAGTAAGACTCCTGTTACGGCGCTTATCCTGTGCCGTTCCTGTATGCAGGGTTACCAAATCTCAGGATTTGTCCTGAGATTTCCAGACGCTTCATTTCTTCTCAGGATTACAGTCGGATTTTGGAAATGAAGATCTAGAGTAGATTATCTACCCAGAGTAGATTTTTTAGATAAGTTTATATTAATAACAAATAAAAAAGGCAATAGAGACTAATTTACCCAATCCCCCATATCGTAAAGGTAAAGACGTACACTACCATGAAGCACCAGTGGAGTAATGTGCATAACTTAATGATATTCGATGCGGTTATGAATATTACTCAACTGTTTGCGCCTGCTCGCCGTGCCTCTGCCGCCGCTTTTTGGGAGCCAATGGGGCACGTTACTAATGATATTACAGGGTACAGTTGGCGGCAAACTTCTTAAACAAAAAATGGTGGATCTGCGCATGTAGATTTGTACGTAAAATCGGCTACTGCGCAGTCAAGGTTATGCTCAAAAAGTTTACCGGCAACTATACTTTATACATAAATGGAAACGATGATGAATATGTGCGCATACCATGTGGGTCCTGAAGCAGGAGCAAAAAATTAAAACATAGATTTTACTCGTCAAACTGAACAACATCTGTTCAGAAACTTTAAAAAAAAATACTGTTTTCATATGATTCAAACAAAGTAAATTGCATTTTCAATGTACGCCGTCCAACATAGACATAGCCTTAGCAAGACATAGCCGTCACTTTACTAAATATCAAATGTTTCGCAAGAAGCAGGAGCAAAAAATTAAAACATAGATTTTACTCGTCAAACTGAACAACATCTGTTCAGAAACTTTAAAAAAAAATACTGTTTTCATATGATTCAAACAAAGTAAATTGCATTTTCAATGTACGCCGTCCAACATAGACATAGCCTTAGCAAGACATAGCCGTCACTTTACTAAATATCAAATGTTTCGCAATACATTCTTTGAATAAACTGAATTTTACAGGTTTACATTATAAAAAAGTTTTTTTTTAAGTTGTTTAATAAATGTTGTTCAGTTTGAGGGGTAGAATCTATGTTTTAATTTATTGCTCCTGTTACAGGGTCCACCTAGTATAAAATTGTGTAAATAGAATTAACCCTTAAAACACTCGTATGATCTTATTATGAAACTCATTATCTTATCAGGCTTTTATTTTTCCATGTGGTAACCCTGCACGGGTGTTGTATTCGGCAGCCACAATTTACGCCGCCACTAATCTTAAGGGGACGCTTTACCGCGGAGAACAATGGACGTTATCATTTCACTGAATTATCGCTGGTCTGCTCATGTAGGGACAATGCCGCCACTTAAGAGAATCCTGAAGATATATCGCTGACCTTCGGTGGTCCGAATTTCATTTGTCGTAATTGAATCGTTTGCTGTGCTAATTATTAAAAAAAACTGCTTAAAGTCACGTAAAAAGTGTCAGGTGTCATTTTTCGAACTCGTACGCAGCTTCATCAGAGACAGCTATCTGTGTTGTGGCGCGGCAATCGGATTTTTTTTAATTACCTAAAAAATCTTTCCTAACCTAATATGGGCTCTTTACCATGCTGCTAATAAAAAGAAAAACTCAACTTAAACTTTATAATGTCCAGAAAATAATGGACAGTAAAAAAGTATCATGGTCATTCCATCATTGCCGTCTTCAGAAACTCCACCATATTTTCAAGATATCCGTTTCACTTCCTTTAAAGTTATAATTTGTTCAACGTTGGTGTTTTTGGTAGAACAAAATTACCAACGGTAACATAATATTCCAATTACTTACAATTAATCTAAATATACAGCGTGTATATTTGATACAACCGCATATTGTAGCCAGACGGAGATTTTAGTGCTATAATCTGATATTTATAACAATTATTAACTTAGCGTTAACTACCATAAGCGTAATTAATTTTTGAAAATTTTCTGAGCAGCAATGTATGGCGTAGTTATTACTAGTGACAGTTGTGACATCAAATCAAAATCAAATCAAAATCAAATCAAAATCAAAATCATTTTATTCAAAATAGATCCATGTAGAATGCTTTTTGAATATCATTGATCGCGATGTTATGTGTCAACAAACAAGTACATTGCTTGCTGATTCATTTTATATGGAAAAAAAATCTATTTTTAACCGACTTCAAAAAAAGGAGGGGGTTCTCAGTTCGGTTGTATGTTTTTTTTTTTTTTTTTTTTTTTTTTTTTAATGTTTGTTACCTCATAACTCCGTCATTTATGATTCGATTTGGAAAATTCTTTTAAGGTTCCTGAAAAGACATCTCAAGGTTGGTCCCATAAAATTTTGGTGAAGATCGGATGACGAGATCCATGAGGAATCGAAGGAATTCCTGAAATTTTATAGGCACTCATAATATTTTTCATGTATTTTCTAAAATTATTTAAGTATTTGCATATGGTAGTCATCATCTTCCAATGCTGAACTGATGATGTAAGGTACAACTCCTTAACGGTTAGGAGTTACGAGATAATTCAAACGAGATGCATGCCTTCAAGACCTCCCTGATCACCCCGCCATAAGTATTTTACATGATCACTAAAAAGCGAAAAAAAAAATTTTTAACAAAAAAAAGAACCGACTTCAGTAAAACTAAAAAGCCAATAATAACCCGTTCAAGTACAGATTACATTTGACTCACCCTTTGAAGTCGGTGCCAAACCTCACGTAAACTTTAATATATAAATATAATAACTGAGTGGTTTGGGATCGATTTCAAAGGGTGAGTCAAATGTAATCTGTACTTGAACGGGTTATTATTGGCTTTTTAGTTTTACTGAAGTCGGTTCTTTTTTTTGTTATTTATTATAATTTATGGATAAATATATTAATGAGTGCTTTTACTAAGCCCCCGTAAAGTATGCGGTTATATCAAATGTACACACTGTATAAATAATATCAGATTTTCTGAAACGTATTTTAAAAGTACCTAATTTCTTTCGATACGGGTTATAAACATTATCTAAAATCAACAAGATACTTGAAGCATGAAAGTAATAAAAGAAAGCCTCCACGTATGTAATATCGAGGTCTCTTGGGTCTGAGAATAATTCCGAAGAAATGTAATTTTGGGGTACAGCGGCCTCGTTTTGTCGCGATAAAGTCTTGGTGGAACAAAGTTGTAACTGACTATAATGTTCGTAGTAAGTTGGGACTGTGTTATGCTAGAACATGAAAAATGGAAAATTAACATAATTTTGTTTTTCTGGCGATGATATAGCTAGACTTAATTAACAAAATTTAAATAAAGTGCGTAATTTGAATTTTGGGTGAAATATGAAGTTATCGTTGTACCTACTTAGTTTGAAAATGTTTGGGAAATAAAAATATAAGTACCTATATCATTGATGTCATTATGGGGAATTATCTTGTTGTGGATTTAATGAAATTTTATTAAGTACTCGTTACAACTACAACAATATGAATATAATTGCACATTGGTTTAAACATACCAGCTCGATTTTGTTTTGAAAAGTAGCAATGAGTGTGTGAACATGGCTGAACCTCAATGGAAGTCTCCTTTCCGCACATGTCAAAAAAAGTCGTTTTCTTCATTAAAGACTGCAAACACGATCAGTGCAAGCTAACTCGAGTTAAACAAGTCCTTTCGGTTTCTTAATTAAAGAATTAATGAATGTTTTTTTGTGTTCGTAGCCCCATCCTCGGCGTGGCCACCTTCACCTACGAAGTATACGAAGACGGCACCGAGAACCCCGTCTGCCTCACCCAGGCCGATACCTTCTGGTCGGCGCTCTTCTTCATCCTCACCATCGCCGTCTTCTTCATCGTACCCCTCGGCGTCCTCCTCGTCCTCTACAGCGTCATCGCCAAGAACCTCATGGAGAATCCCGTCATTATTGCCCAGAACTCCAAAAACAACAGTAACACTGGCAACGTCATTCGTTACAGGAAACAAGTCATCCTCATGCTAGGCACCGTCGTCCTATCCTTCTTTCTTTGCTTACTACCCTTCAAGGCTCTAACCTTGTGGATCATCATATTCCCACCAGAGACAATAATGTCGTTAGGTATAGATGGTTACTATATACTTTTGTATTTTTGTAGAGTAATGCTGTATTTGAACTCCGCGATAAACCCGATATTGTACAACTTGATGTCATCGAAGTTTAGAGAAGGGTTCGTAAAATTACTGAAGATAAACAAGTTGATGAATTGCGGGAGAAATTTGAGGGAGAACATGCAGAGGAGAGATACGTTTAATACAACGACGTCCACAGGGTTTTCGAGTAGCCAACATAACTCTGATTCGTTCTGGAGGAGGTACAGTAATAGAGCCAACTCGCAAAAGAAAATAATCAAAACGGAGAGCAAGAAGAAGAAAGAAGCCGATCCAGTAGTTCAACAGTTAAAAGTAGGAGAAATTACTCGTGTCAGTGTAGAAAACACGAGACGTAATAGCATGAAATTTATAGCAGTTATGAATGAACTAAACGATAATAATGTAGAAGTAGAAGTACACGAACATAACTGCCAAGACGAAGACTCTCCCAGTGAGAACAATAAACAGATACAAATATTAAATTTAGATGTTAAGACAAATAATGTGTATTCTATAACTCTAGATGTAACTGAGAAGAGCGAAGGCAAGAATAGGTTTGTATGCGTACCGGTCCAAGATAGGGAGAGTAAAAATATATTTGTATACGACTTTAAAAGTAAAGAAAGTTTTGTGTAGAATAGGGTTTTGTATTAAAGCTGGATCACAACTTTAGGTAGGTATTTATATTGACTGGGGAGCCACATGTACTTAATAATAATAATAACACTACATAGTTTAAAACAAAGTCGCTTCCTGCTGTCTGTCTGTCTGTCCCTATGTATGCTTGGATCTTTAAAACTACGCAACGGATTTTGATGCGTTTTTTTTTTAAATAGAGTGATTTAAAGATGAAGGTTTATGTATGTAATACATGCATAATTTATCAGCATTGCACCAGAGCGAAGTCGGGGCGGGTCGTTAGTCGGATTATATCATATGAAACACTTTTTACCATGATTTTTGTTCTCCCAAATTCGACTATTCGTAATTTGGAATGCAGCGAAAGTACCTATCAAATGTGTTAGACATAACTTTAACATATAATATCGTTTTATTTTCAATATCAATAATCGTAAAACGGTGACTATTTTACAACGATGAAGCTAAGTTACAGCCTTTTAACAGTATTGGGTGGTTCCATCGTAACCAATAACGTCACTATCTTAAAGTTGTGGTCAAGCTAATCACGCTATTATGAAATAGCCTATGTACAGAAGATTCCATACGTACATTAGATCCTTCGTGAATAGCGAGATACTTAGAGTAAGCTGGTGCGTTGGCGGTGTGCCAAGTAAAACAATGCATTTATACAGACTTATAAACAAAGTTAAAATTGTACCTATGTATATTTTTACAGTTTCGGCTTGTAAAGCTTGTCCGGTATTTTAATGAGTTGTTGAAATTGTGGAATTTAAGCGGTTATCAATAATTTATTGGCCTCGTGTTCGGTGCATATTAATTTGGCAATAATTGAACACAATACAATACATTACAACAATACTTTGCACACCAAAAAAAGTTTACAAAAACAAAACAAGACAAATACAATTTAAAAGCAGAACACATCATTTAAAGGCAGGGTTTTTCGATGAGAACAAGCAATGGATGAAGAAAATTGTGTGCTTAACCAAATTACCATATGCTGTTATTTAGAGCACGGTAACATATAAAAATATTTTTTGCTAACCGTGGAGGAAATTGTAAAGACTTTCAACTATATATCATTTCGACTTTGCTGCTAATAGCATAATAACTAATTAAGGAGGACTAATAATAACATATATGGATAATACGTATAACTATTACGTACACTGCCGTTAAGTATAATTATATTTTAGCATAACTAATTTAGTATAATTTAATTAGTCTTGGTTATTAAACGCACATGTGATTATTATTGTTTAAATATTTCATTGCATTTCTGTCATATTAACGACTTAATTTCACTTGGTCGGTCATAATGTACCTAAATTATATATTTATATCTATAGCGAAGTTCAAAAGTTGACTCAAAATTGTATACAATAATTTTGCTGAAGATCAATTTTATTTTGGGTAGACGATTAATAACGAGATTGTGAAGAATAAATTATAAAATGAAACTTTGGAATCATGTAATATATGTATTTACTCATTACAAATTTTACATAAAATTTATATAAACTACCAAAATAAACTGTGGAGAACGTTGTTTAAAAAAAATTACTTTGTAAAATTCAAAAATATAAAATTATAGATTATATATATGTATATTAAGATATCATCAGACATGTTACATGTAAATGACACTGCCTATTTCATGTGATGGTGTACTTATTAAACGATGTTTATACCAAAATGATTGTTTCATTTCAATGCATCGTTAAAGAGCTATAAACATCTAAATATGACACAAATAATTTATATACACGTGTGTGTCATTATCGCATTGTTCAACACAAATTATCATAATCATATATTATTAATAATACGAAAGTATGTTTGTGTGTATGAGGTTGTTGGCTTGACCTGTATAAAAATGGAGTAATAGATGCATAATGCAATAACTAATAGTTTGGCTGAGTGACCCAGAAAGGATCTTGGCCTCCGAAACGAGAGCACGCCACTTGTACCGATCCCCCGCAGCCATAATGCATTGTTTGTCAAAATGTTCATTGCCTTTTCAGAAACGGTTACATTTTCAGGATTGTCATAAAACAAACCTAACTAAACCTAAGGGTATAAAGTAACAAGAATACAATGATTGGAGCGGAGCGAGCGAAGCGAGCGAAGCTCCCATGGATCGACTCGAATGGACTTTGTAACAATGCGCAGATCTCAGCGAGTTCTCAACCGATTTTAGAAATTTTTGTTTTAAAATGCACAAATTAAATTTCGCTAGGTCGTGACGAAGAGAAAATTTCGAAAAAAAAAAAAAACTCCGCTCCAATCTATGGTGCAAGCTTAGCCGGTGGCTGACTCTGCATCGACCTAGTATTTTTGTATATTTGTTTGTTACCTCACAGGAGAATGCTCTCGGTGAGAGAGCACCCTTACGGCATCCTACAGGATGAGCATTTCAAAAATCCTGTTAAGTTACTAATAATTTTAGTCAGAATTCTAAAATATTCTGACTAAAATTATTAGGAGTCACAAAATACAGACTCAGCCTAGTTTGCGGATGGTTGTCTCATGATGTATTTTCATTAAGAATGTCAAGAATTATGACTCTAAAGAATTATATAGAATCGTAGAAGACTAATATAGCACGAAATGTTTTGAATCGGTACGCGATTCCTCATGAGGAGCTCGGAATCGCGTATCGATTCGAAACATGTCGAGCGATATTCGACCTCTGCGATGCGAGTAAATCCCGTTTCGTTTGTATTTTAATATCTCTATGAAATTGCTGTGATCTTCGCGTAAATGGGTACGCAGGAGCGTCCTTCTCGTTCCTTGACTTACTTTATGTTTTTCATGGATATTTAAAAGAAAAACCACCGCCCATCTTTCCTTACCGTCCGTTTATGTTACGTTTGCACCTGGTGACTATGGCGTCACAAACAAATGAGGTTCTAACTTTACTTAACCTGCAGGGCTAGCATATCTAACCGCGACTTTGCTTGTCGCTCGATTCAGCATCACCCGTCTTGCTCGCACGGTATTGAAGGGAAAGTGACAGGGATAGGTAGTATTTGTCGCGCGACAAAGAGTCGCGTGTCACAGTTATGCAGGTTAATCGAGGTTTCGTTCTCGACTGTTTCTTTCTCCAAACTTAACCAATTGTAAGGTTAGAATCGCAGGCAGCAGTTATATGATGGCAGCTTAAGAACTGTTGTGGAGATCTTTGGGAGAGGCCTTTGTCCAGCAGTGGACGTAAGTATATCCGCTGATAATATACTGTTGTTGCGTTGAAGTCTAAACATTTAACATAGTTAAAGAAAATCCACAAACAAATATCAAAATCCACAGCCAAATCTTAGCTTTCCCGCCCGAGACAACAAATCAGGCGTTTTACGAGGCTTCCTCGCATCTGCGTGGAATCCGAGATATTGACGTAGCCGGCAATTTTAAGGCAATCAGCTCTGCATAATCTGTTAAGAAAGATTAGAGTAATGTTGACAACGACATTTCGAATCGAAAAAGAGTGAGAGTAATTAATAGGTCCGCAGACCCAAGTGGCACACAATCTGCATACGCGCTTAAACAGCCCTTATACAGCTAATTTAAGATCTATAAGGGCTGTTTACTTATGCACCTTGTATGCTACGTGCGGAGGAGCCGAGGTAACCGACATAGCTCACAGGATTAATCGGTTGAAGTGGCAATGTAGCATGGATGACCGTTGGGGCAGCAAAGTCCTAGAGTGGCGACCACGTATAGGAAAGAGCAGCGAGGGACGGCCCCAGACTATATGGACGGATGACCTCGTGAGGATAGCGGGGTATCAATGGATGCGGTTTGCAGGGAATTGCACTTCGTGGCGAGCTATGAGGGAGGCTTATGTTTAGCAGTGGACGTCTGTGACTGATAGATAAAATACAGGTAAAGTAAGACTAAATAAGACAGTTTGGTGGCAAATTATGTAGGTACTCGTACATTGTTCGAAGGTTGTCGTTCCGGCGTTTCCGTGCCTTTGACTTCGAACTCGCGCAATAATCACTACGCTGTTAAAAAATGTGAATTAGTTTAGTTACCTATGTTTTTATTATTTTGTGCGTGTGTGTGTGGATGGGCCATGGCTGCCTAAAATAAATGTTTACTTTCAGTCTTTCATAAACTATTTATTAAACGCAGCACGCGTTGCTTTAAGCCAGTCTAGTAAAGTTGTTAATCCGCTGTTTTCTAATATAATTATGCGCCGATGCGCAGCATGAAATTTCGACCCTTTCTACAAACAGGACTCCTTGGTCCTATTCACTCCGCTCTCCCGCCACACAGGTTACGAATCGGACTTCTCTTCACATCTGAAAATAATCACCGCACAACGCTCTATCTGTCGTAGAAATTTCATGCCCGTAACCCGATGCGCACAATTTCACGGCTAAGCAACTCTACTAGTCATGGTAACACGTAGCTATTTTCCTAAAAAGCATCAATCCACACTTTCTGTTTCGGTCGCATGTACCCAGCCTGTGGCGCGAGGACTATTCTGCCATGCTACGTTAAAAGGACGTATCTTACTATGACATCCGTATAAAGATACGACCTTTTACCGTAACACGGCTGTATTATAAACAAAGCATTTAATTAAATTGTTGTGAACACCGCGCGTGCCGGATGCCTCGCGCCGCGGATTTTGCCCTAAACCTAGATTATTATCCTTCCACCTAAACTATTATGATTTGTGTGCTTTAAAGATTTACTAAGCCCGTGTGGTATGAAAGAAGGTCGAATATGTTTTACAGAATGTAAAACTCCTGTGGAGCCTTCATGAAAATAACTATCTTAGGTATATTGCAGAATTGGGATGACGACTGATGTTGAATTCTACAACATAATGTTAGTTATATGAATAACAATAGCTCAATATGTCATGAAATCAACAAATAAATTACAAGGTCTATGAATTTGAAAGATGAATATCTGACTTTGCGTAGTTACTTACGTTTGAAGTTTTATTATCCAAAAGCAGATTTCGACAAAATAATGGTTGTATTAAACGCAAATTTTCAAGACCTAAATAGCAACATAGTTGTTTTACCATACAGATATTCGTACCTTTACTCGACGATGATGTCACAGAATGATGGCCATTTGCCATTTGTATGGAGCGTTCTCAGCGATCCATAGGAATGTCGAACTTTAACGGTAATCTCTGACTTTTAGAGCAGTCTAAGTACACGAGTAGTTAGTTTCATACATACATTTGATTCCAATAAAAAAAACCGGCCAAGTGCGAGTCGGACTCGCGCACCGACGGTTCCATACAAACACCTATCCCATCTTAACTGGCCTGGTTATGTTTGCACCTAGTTGTATGGCACCGGATACAAATTAGGTGCAAAGTTAACGCAACCGATCACGTTTGTTGTAAGGGAACCCACTTAAATATTTATTTTATTATGTTTATATATTATTTGTTGTAAAATTAGGACCGACTGACATCCTCAAGAAATTCATCGCGCTTATTAAAGGGTAGGAATCTCATTGAATGGTCTACGAGTACGTTATCGTTAGTGCACCCAGGCTACTATAGTAACTCAATCCGACACCGACAGCTTGCATCAGTTAAGCACATGTTGCACACATGTTTTATTAAACAGTAATCACACCCAACGGGGTTGAACAGACACCTGTAGCTCTATAATAAACACAAGTTAAACACCCTTGAAAATTCTTGTCAGAATCAGGATCAGTCGATCGAGAGCCAAAATTGAAAAACCAAGAGTCTCAAAAAGTGTCACCAAAGGGTATGAATGTATTATGTATTACTACGTGTTCCGAGGTATACATACCATTATCATATCGAAATATCGAAAAGCACATGTAGATGTACTAACGCCGTTTTACAACCACGTTACTATAGTTAGTGGGAGGAACTAAGTTGATCAAGAAGTTGGCGTAACTGCATCCAAACTGCAAACCAACTGCAAAATCCAATTGCAGCTAGCAAACTAGACATATACCTACACCCCCCGCAACTACGTCCATGTACTTATGTTTCCTTTACCGTAGACGGGTAAAACTATCCTGTAACCATCTTTGGATGTTAAGCTATCCCTGTACCAAAATTGGTTAAAATCTGTCCAGCCGTTTCGGCGTGATGAGAGGACAATGGGAATTATGACCAACAGATGGCGCCAGGCTGTCATGGCGCCGCGCGCCCATACTAAACAAGTGACGATCCTGCATCACGCTATTCATATTTTTTCCTGAAATCATGACCCCTCTCCATAAATAAATATTAAGGGACAATCTTACACAAATCCTAGTCCCAAACTAAACAAAGCTTGTACTATGGGTACTAGACGACGATATACATAATAATATAAATACATATATAGATAACATCCATGATCCAAGCACAAATATTAGAGTTCATCACACAAATATTTGCCCGGCCGGGATTCGAACCCAAGACCGCCGCTCAGTAGGCAAGTGCTTACAATGCAAACTGAGTCAACCGCGTCGTCAAAAGAAAACTGATTTTCTATACAAATTTAGAATTTCATAATAGTAAAGTTAACACATATTACATTTAGTGAAACAAGAATAATCGAGGGAATTATATTTATTTTCTAGGCATCCGCCCAATCTTATCCTAAAGTCTAGTAACAAGGCCGTTTTTCTCAATCACGCCATCCCGCCGGACAATAATGCGGACAAAATATATCCCGGCCCTAAGAAATTACCATTTATATTAATTTTCCTAACAATTTCGCCGAAGTGCTTTTAAAGTGGCGAGATAATGCAGGATTTCTTGACAGTTATATTGTGTTTAGGTCTATTGGTTTTTTCATGTTTTAGTGTTTAGAGTTTATTTTGATTAATAGGTATATCAACATTGTCATTCATCATATTGCGGTGGACGCAGTGGTAGTGTAACTGCCTACTGAGCCGTCAGTTCTGGGTTCGAATCCCGGCAAAAGCAAATATTTGTGTGATGAATTAGACTATGTGTGTGGGGTTGTCCGGTATTTATTTATTATTAGCCGATAGATGGCCGCTGCCGGACAAAGACCTTCCCCCGCGATTTCCACATCCGCGGTCGCTCTCATCCAACTCCCTACGATCCTGAACAGATCCTTGGTTCACCTTGGTGGGGACCTTCATAAGCTGCGCTTTCTCGTACCCGGTCGCCACTCAAGAACCTTTCTACTGCTGTAGTAAAGGACATCGGTGCAATGTGCCCTGCAGTTATTTAAGTTTAGTTTTATTAATGTACCTACGATGCCATAATAAGAATTAATTTTCAATTTATGGTAATTTAAGAACTAACTAGTAGAAATAACTTCTACCGTTTAATTTTGAACTTTATTTAAATGTGTGTTGTGCCTATAAACAAAACATGGCGTTCTGGGCAAAGTCACTTATTAAAATCGTAATATTTTATTTGATTAGTGCAATAAACCAAAATGCTCATGCCGTTGTATAGCCAACTTAACGAAAAAGACGTGTCACCAAAGTGTACGACATACTACGTATTCTGTGGTATAGATAAGTAGGAGTCCCACATTAGAAGCTGCGTTTGCTCGATTCAGTAGACTCGGAAATCCCTAAAGACTTAGGGTAAGCGTTAGCGTTCTTATCAAGGGCAGGTCAACGACTTTACATCTTAGTACTCAATAAACACTTAAGCAGTACTGATCTTAGTGCTAGCTGATAAGAGGCGACTAAAATACAATTTATATCTCAATTAAAACTAAATATAATCTAAAATTAAATTAAATTAAGCTAAAATAAATCTACAAAACTATACCCCCGCGGCATGGCCCCGAAGACGCTGGCAGCATTTCCTCGCTGAATCGCAATGCTATTGTACGAGGAAGTTGCCAGCTCTTCGGTCACCAGTAGACTCAATGAGCCTTTTACTGAGGTCAGTTAGGAGTTTGTGGGCACTGGGACCCCACGGACCTAAAGGTCTCGACCCCAAAAGGAACAAAATTATATTCGGGGCCGATACCCCTATACTTGTTCATTTTGAATTATAAATAGATTAAGGTTCAAAAAACACCGCTCCCTGTCGTTCCTGCATGTCTAGTAACTTCGACATGCGACTTTTAGACGTGCAAGAAATACTACCTATCACTTTTCAGTACCGTGAGAGTAAGACAGGCGACCCTGAGTCGCGCGACAAGCGAAGTCGCTGCAAGATATGCTATTAATTTTAAATTATTAATTAAATTAATAATTAATAGCCCTACTGGTATAAAGGCGCCCATAATTCCTACGCTGGATTGCAATGGACAGCGATTGTACCAGAAACGACTCGGAGTGGGGGTCTCTAATTTATTGTACATTATATTTGTTTATTCGTTTATTATGCCTATTTATTCTTATGAAAATTGTAAACCAACGATTATAGTTGTATTTTAATTTCAAGATATTATGTAGATTTTGTTATAGGTAGGTAACTACTTAAATACTAGGTATTTAAAAAAATATATAAAATTTATATCTTGCAATACAATATTGGAAGCTAAAACATTAAGTAAAATTCATCTATTTAAGTCAAATCGGAACCAATAATAAGTTTTTGTCAAAAAATCATTTTCGGTTTCGAGGCACGCTTTTGATGACTGTTTTGCACCGCACGCGAAGAGAAATCAAATGAGCTCTAACAAGATGGGTTGAAGGGATTCCGATATAGATCCAAGTTAAACACAGTTTTATTTACCTTCGAATAAAAATACGGAACTCTATTGGATAAAAATATTAATATTATTTCCACGTCCACAGAGTCAGAAGTGTTCCAAATCAATATCAATGATTCTTTTGAAAACACATTCTTGATTCGCAAAAGCAAAGATTCTGCAAACATCAGAGTACCCCGAGTGTATACAGTTCACTCCAATAAATTATAACCATTTAGAAGCTTAGTTCTCCTAATCGCTGCCACGTTCTTGGGATTAAAATACTAAGCTGTGTCTGTGTGTCAATTAATAGCCTTCTGAGATCAAAGCATATTATTATCACAGTAATATAAAAAAATGTGTGTGTATATTTGTTACTTCTTCACACTTATTAATGGCTGAACTAATTTTGATAAAATTTTGTATAGAAGTAAGTGACTTTTTACCGGCAATTAAATTCCCCGAGTTCAGCGGGTAACACCGCCGGCGTACGTTAGTATACTCTTTATTATACTGTGGTAGCGGAATGAAAAGTTTCTTCACTTTCGGACCTTAATATGTAATATAGTCGATAAGTGACGAACCTTTTGATTCCCCAAATCATCAAAACAAAAAAACATTATAAAACATTACGGACAGAATAGTAGTCTATCTTTGCAGCTGACTTTACTAAAGACGCGGGATTGTGTGTCTGTGTACGATAAATCTGGCTTATTAGGTCCGTTATTTATGGCCAAGGGTAGCAAATACCGAAGACATTTGTAGCTCCGTGTATTTGTAATTCTTATTTGTTCAGCGTTAATTAAAGATGCCCGTGGTACTCGTACAGTTAGCGTGTATCTGTAAATCACAATTCAATGGCAAATTACAATTCTATATTATGATATTTTAGAATTCCTAAGTTGTAATAGAAAATCAGTTCATTTATTAGTTAGGTAATTATCCGCCCACACACCGCTGCATCGCGCTGGTATGATTTTTCCTGAAATAATGACTTATATTTCGTATCGCCACATATAAGATTGTCCTTTGATATGTATTTATTTCAATGCCAATTGTACCTACCTACTTAGAAGAGTGTACAAAGTCAAACATGCAATAACATGTCACATTACATAATTTTGATAGAATTATCGGAAGGTATACATAATTACACCCTGCAAGGGTGCAACAATTTAAATTTCAAATAATAAACATTAAATACATCTTAAAAGATACAAATTATTCACAACTCAAGTGGCTCCCTATCCGCCTTCGTCGAAACTTCCATATTCTGTCCCTTCTCTATAGTATTCTTTTTAACCCTGCAACTCCCCGCTACCTTAAAGATCGCTTTAGTTACCTGTTATCAGTTAGATCCGCTCAAAATTATTTACTCTCTGTTCCGGCAGCAAAGTCTAAATTTTATTCGAATTCTTTTACATTTAAAGCCATTCTATTGTGGAATTATCTTCCATTGGATCTGAAGAAGGCTAAATCTCTATCTGTTTTTTTAAGATTAAATTAAAAGATCACTACTTGTCGCTCCCATAGCTTATTGTGTGTTATTGGTAATTTTCCTAGCTAAGTTGGATATCAGCTGTGTTGTATTTATTATTTCTCTTGTGTATATGTGTATTTTTGCCTATATTATATATGTATTTTATTTGTATATATGTATGTTTATCTTTATATATATTTATTTAAGTATGTGTATGACTTATACTTTATGTTATTTATGTTGCTGAATTTTTTATCTCACCACCTACTCTTTCATTGTTTATTTTTGCTTATTCTTCCACCCAATGGTTGTCTGGAAGAGATCGCTCTTTAGCGATAAGACCGCCTATTGTCTACCATTTATAAATTAAGGTTTCAATTGTAAATAATCTTGTTGGTGTGCAATAAAGAGTTGTTGTATTGTATTGTATTGAATTGTATTGTATTGTATTATTATTCAGGGTAAAAGCTATCGAATTATATTCAATTTTTCTGTACCTACTCACCTACTCAGCAATGAGCCACAAACCTGATTAAGGTTAAACTTTTATCGAAGAGCCAATACTTCGTTCTACGACACCTATTTAGGGGTCAAAGAAATTTAAGTTACCACTTGAGCCCACGTCTTGAAGGTCGTACAATTTCCTTTTACAACGTTTTACCCTATAAATCTGTAGGTGATACCTATTGATCCAGTAATCTACGATAATCAAAAGGACGTATGTAACATAGAGGCCCATACAAAGTTTCACCTTATAAAGTAGGGCTAGTGGCAGCTAGACAATTCGTACGAAGTTAAGTCATAACTGACGAAGTTATGATTTGATGTCTGTTTTACGGACTATCTGTCTAAGATTTTATTAGCTATTTGTGACTAGTTCCTCAAGTGACGTCATTGGTTTCCGAAAATAAACCAGCCCTTTTTCATTGACCTAGCGATCAAAGCGAGCGAAGCGTCTCAGTTACAGCTTGGCCTAAAAAAATCGTATGTCCGGAAGTCTGGATGTTCAGAGGCCCAGATTTCCGGCTTCCTACAAGTCGCATTTGTCAATAATTTTATAGATAACTAGCGACCCGCCCCGGCTTCGCACGGGTGCAATGCTGATAAATATACGTACATATAAACCTTCCTCTTGAATCACTCTATATTTTAATAAAACCCGCATCAAAATCCGTTGCGGAGTTTTAAAGATCTAAGCATATACATAGGGACAGGCAGACAGACAGACAGACACTAGGAAGCGACTTTGTTTTATACTATGTAGTGATGATGATAGAAATACATAGATACAAAGCTTAGCTTTGATCACGAGATTGGTTAAATGTTAGATTCTATTATGTTCGAAGAATTACATTAATTTGTAAACTTCCAACTATACAAGAGACTGAGAGAGAGCTAATTGGAGCGGAGCGAGCGAAGCGAGCGAAGCTCCCATGGATCGACTCGAATGGACTTTGTAACAATGCGCAGATCTCAGCGAGTTCTCAACCGATTTTGGAAATTTTTGTTTTAAAACGCACAATTTAAATTTCGCTAGGTCGTGACGAAGAGAAAATTTTGAAATTGTTCTTAATTAAAAAGTTATGATAAAAAAACAAAAAGCTCCCATGGATCGACTCGAATGGACTTTGTAACAATGCGCAGATCTCAGCGAGTTCTCAACCGATTTTGGAATTTTTTGTTTTAAAATGCACAAATTAAATTTCGCTAGGTCGTGACGAAGAGAAAATTTTGAAATTGTTCTTAATTAAAAAGTTATGATAAAAAAACAAAAAGCTCCCATGGATCGACTCGAATGGACTTTGTAAGTGAAAAGCGCGCGCAACTTGTAGACATTGTGTACAATCACCGCGAAGACAACCGTTTCAGTGACGATTTTCCAATTTGCATTATGGTGGAATTTGCATCATATTCAGGTCCGCAACTCCAGAACTGCAACATATTGCCAATACCACCAGTGACAGTTTCATTCAGGAAAGGCTCAACAACGTTCTCAAGGAAGCAATTTCCCATACAGCTTGCATATGCAATAAGCATTCACCGTTCTCAAGGCTTAACTCTAGATCAAGCAGTTGTAAACATTGGAGACACTGAATTTGCATTAGGCATGTCTTATGTTGCGCTTTCCAGAGTCCGAAACATCAATGGTTTATTCTTCGAGCCTGGATTTCCTTTCGCACGAATCAAAAAAATCAACGAAAAGAAGAAATTGGCTGAAAAGCGCACAGAGCTGAATCGTTTGGTAGAGCTATCTGAACGCCAGTCAAATCATCATCAAAAATTAATTTCTATATTAATATTTTCCATGAACTTTTCTAAATAAATTATTATTTCTTTCAACTTTCTGTTGTAGTTTATTTTGTAGTTACTGCGTTATACAAATCGAAGATCGCACAACTCCGCTCCAATCTATGGTGCAAGCTTAGCCGGTGGCTGACTCTGCATCGACCTAGTTAATTTGATTTTACACAAGTCATCCAAAGGGCACCTATTCATTGGAAACGATCCAAAGCAAAGGCACAGAAACACCTCAATAGTATTTACTTAGTGTAGACTTTAGAAACCAACCTATAGAAACGCTTCTTAGAATTCGGCTAAAGGATTCGACACTTGACGGCGAAGTCAAATTATATTAAACCCAAATTCTAAATTGATCAATACCTCTACCATGAGTTGCTTTCGAAAACTGTCGATACGCTTACTACACTCGCTTGCGAGCAAACGCAATACGAATAGAGTTACTCCTACACACGTAAATTGTGGTAATGAGTGTACGAGGCACTCGCCAAAGCTTGTTCTAACTTCACACCGAATCGGCCTGTCTCTTCTGACTAAACATAGCCCTTCCAGTGGCAGAAACCGGGAGCCGGACACCACGTCAAGTGGCAGGAATCCGGGAGCCGGACCTGACAAAACAAGCCGTTGAGTGGCAAGGTTTCTGATTGCATGACAGGAGAAGTGGCACAGCCATCTTGGCAAAATATACCGTTAAGTGGCGGGCCTCCCACGGGTGGTCATCGCGAATTTCCGCATGTTACAAAAAAATTCTTTTCTCAAAAAAAATGTATAGATGTTGTATATAAACTATATATAGTTGGATTCATCATAAAATGCCATATTTATTGTATAGAAATTAATGCCATTCCATTTATGGAAATTTTGCTAGTCTTGATCAATCGCCGAATGACTAAATTTTAACCACTTTATGTATAAAAATAACTATAATTAGGAAAAAAACAGTGAACCGTAGAAAAAACTAATTTAATAGCAAATCTATATATTTATTTACACCTATAACCCTTTTTATTACACCTCACTGTACAATATTTTCTAACCACAAGGTTTTTAAAATGCTCACGTCTCGGCGGTCGACGCGTGATGGTCGGGGGGGGTCGGGAAGATGACGCAATTTCTAACGAACTTTGCTTTGCGCGTCAATTCGACCGTTAGTGAATGCCGTCCTTGCTTATTGACGAATGCATCTTACAAGTGTGAGCAAGCAAAGGGGTCGTCCACAAATTACGTAACGCAAAATTCTTAATTTTTTTACCCCCCCCCCCCCCTCCCCTGATGTAACAGGTGCGTCACGCTTAGCTGGGGATCCCCCCCCCCCTCAATACCGTTACGTAACAAGTGCTTTGTAAAAATCTTTAGGGTTAAAATTCAGAATTTTGCTGTGCAGTGGCTGCTGAAATACTTGAGTGACATTCTTTGTATGCCTTAAAGGTTGATAAATTTCACCTATTTTCGATGTCATCACCTTTAAATATATTCATTTACATATTTAGCGTGACAAATGGCACAAATCACAAACTACTGCGGCACTATGCAGCACGGCGCTGACTGTTTAGCAATCTGTGTCTCCGTCATTGTCGCGTCGCGCGCTCATTCAACAATGTTGCCAGTACTTTCTCAATACCCGCAAATTAGGGATGTGAAAAACATTTTTTTTTTAATGTATACAATTATAAAATCGTGCGTGACGTGACGCAAACCTTGACACCCCCCTCCCCCAATGTAACAGGACCGTAACGCTTGGCCGGACCCCCCCCCCTCCCTCCAATTTGCGTTACGTAATTTGTGGACGACCCCAATATAGTTTTGACGGTTTTATTTCGGGTGCGCAATAAGACATCGCACAGGGTCCGGGAGCCGGATCCTGCCACCCAACGGCTTGTTTTGTCCGGTCCGGCTCCCGGATCTCTGCCACTTGACGTTGGGTCCGGCTTCCGGTTCCTGCCACTTAACGGTAAATTTTGTAAAATAGACGCGCCACTTCTCCTGCCATGCAACTGGTGGCGCTGCCACCTGAAGGGTTAAGAGAATGAGGAAGATAAATATAACACTAACCTAACCACGGGGCCTATAATGGTTGTTTACATCACGCGATAAATAAGTGTCTAAGTATCCGTCACGTTTTGACTAAATGCGAGTGTGAGTGACAGATGCTTTGTCACTTATTTATCACGAATTATAGGCCCCGTGAGAGTGAAACGAAAATAAAATTTAAATTTTAAAAACTGAATCCCGACTACTGAGAAACAATCTAAAAAGTTGAAAACAATGTATAGAAAAGTCTGCTATCATAGCCTTATTAGCCAATAGACAAGTACCTAAAGTAATTTGACATGTTAAGTGTCTGTACCTATATTTTTCTTCTACTGAAATCTTCTGTTAGTTTAGATCAATTCAAATGCCGTAGTCGTGCGTTGTCGACTATTATAAAAACAAAGGTGAAAAAACTGGAACTACACTACGAAATTTCCGTATTTTAGGTAGATCGCGATCATTGAGTACTTAGGACAAAAAAGGCATTATATTTTTAGGGTTCCGTAGCCAAATGGCAAAAAACGGAACCCTTATAGATTCGTCATGTCTGTCTGTCCGTCTGTCCGTCCGTATGTCACAGCCATTTTTTTCCGAAACTATAAGAGCTATAGGTACCTACTGTTGAAACTTGGTAGGTAGATGTATTCTGTGAACCGCATTAAGACATTGATGCAAAAATAAAAAAATAATAATAAATATTGGGGGCTCCCCATACTTAGAACTGAAACTCAATTTTTTTTTTCATCAAACACATACGTGTGGGGATAGGTCTTCAAAAATGATATCGAGGTTTCTAAAATATTTTTTTTCTAAACCGAATAGTTTGCGTGACAGACGCTTCCAAAGTGGAAAAAAAGTTGGTCCCCGCCCCTCTAACTTCTAAAATAAGAAAATGAAAAATGTAAGAAAAAATATATTGATGTACATTACTATAAAAACTACCAACGAAAATTGTTTTGAACGAGATCTAGTAAGTAGTTTTTTTTTAATACTTAACTTTGCACCTAATTTATATGGGGCGCTATACATACCAGGTGCAAACTTAACTTAACCACTTTGGGATGGAAAGTGTTTGTACGGAACCCTCGGTGCGCGAGTCCGAGTTTTTTTTTTAGGATGTCAATCGATTTGATCAAATGGCTATGGGACTAACTACACTTAGACTGCTCTAAAAGTCAGATATTACCGTCAAAGTTCAACATTTTTACGGAGCGCGAAAAACGCTGCATACAAATGGCCTCCTAATCGTGACGTCATTATGTGTACCAATATTTTTATGGAGACAATAAGTAATTTGCCATTTTCACCGTGAAAAAGTGCGTTTAAGTTCATGGTTGTCATACAATTACTGTTTTTTTTTATTGTGAGGATTCTGGAAACAATTTTAATATCATTTTTACGTACCTTTGAAGTCACATATTTAATGATTTTCTTTTTGTTTTTTTTTTCTTTGTTTCATGACATATTGATCTAATATTATTATCGAACCTGCTGTAGTCAGAAATCTAGACTGAAAATCGTCATCAATCGTCAAAAAGCATTATTGCCCAAGCCAAAATGGAGGCGCTACACTCGCTCAGTCAAAAGGAGCTCTGATCAAATACCCAGGGCGGGCTTTATATAATTTGGTTTAATCTCCATTCAATTTTCTATAAAATATATTCAATCGAATTGAATGAAGGAAAGCGATAATGAAGGCCTTTATCCACTACCAGGCCCTTATTCGCATTTGGCTTTGTGATTCACAGCAATAGCGGATACAACCTTGAGTTTACCATTCCGCTAACAGATACGGTAACCAAATTCGAGTTGATATTGTGATAAAACTAGTGACCGACCGAAGTTTCGGTTTCGGCCAGTTTCGGCCTAAAAATCATCTTTCGGCCAAAGGTTCGGTTTCGGCCAGTTTCGGCCTAAAAATCATGTTTCGGTCAAAGGTTCGGTTTCGGCTAAAAAACAGCCGAACCTTTCGGCCGCGCTGAAACTTCCAACATCGTACGCATCGTACGGTGCGCTCACCAGTCGGCACGGTTGGCAATACGCTCGTCTGACTCTGCCGTGCCGGCCGCTGAATCACTTCACTTTGCTCAGTGAGGTGACGTTTGTGTTTGTTCCCCGAACAATGTTAAGTAATTGACCAAGCAAGCAAAGCAAATGCTTTGCTTGCTCGGTCAATTACTCAACGGAAATCCGTTATGCCCGGAAGTTTGGATGTCCATGCGCTTACCGGCTGTTCTTGCCTTAATGTCGAATTTCTCAATCGATTCTCATGAAATTTTGTGAGTATGTTCGATAAGTATACCGGGCGTCCCAAGACTATGGGACACCAAGGGAAAGTACCTTACATATCGTAGATAGGATACTTTGCTGAAATAAGACTTTGTTATTTTTAAAAGTTAGTGATTCTGCATTTGAAGATTTTCTAAGAATTACTTGCTTAATAGATCGTCGTCGGCAAAAAATAAGTTTCTTGAAATTTGACTCAAACATTTTACGTTGTTCCTTTCTTTTTAAGATACTATGTTACTTAGGAAAAATTATTATTTTATGTCCATTCTTTCGATTGACAGCATAAAAATAGGGGATTTTTTTTTCACATTTAAGTCGGTTCGATTCCCAGACGAAGCAAGTAATTCTTAGAAAATCTTTAAATACAGAAATTGCTAACTTTTAGAAATAAAAAGTCTTCTTACAGCTTCTTCTTCTTCTTTAAGTGCCATATCCTCCACGGATGTCGGTGACCACAGTCCGGAACTCTTCTCTATTCGTGGTTTTTCTACCCAATGAGGCAGCGTCAACTCCCGTCCAACTCCTCAGGTTGTCCATCCATGTTAGCCTTTTTCGCCCTCTACCCCTTTTACCTTCGATTTTACCTTCTATTATGTTTTTGACTATATTATATTTATCATGTCCAAAATAAGCGGTTTTCTTTTTCATTATTGTAAGTACTAACTCTTCTTTCTTTTTCATTCTTTGTAGTACTTCTACATTAGTTATTTTATCTCTCCACGATATCTTAAGCATACGTCTATATAGCCACATTTCGAAAGCATTCAGTTTGTTGATAATCGTTTTTGATAGAGTCCAACTCTCCGATCCATAAAGTAGTACTGATAGTATGTAACATTTAACCATTCGCCATGTTAATTTTAAGTTTATATCTTTGTTTAAGAAGAAAGATTTCATTTTCATAAAAGTTGTTCTAGCAATTTCGATTCTAATTTTAATTTCTTTATCTGGGTCCCATGCTTGGTTTACCCAGCACCCCAGGTATTTATATTTTTCTCCTCGCTCTATATAATTACCATTAATTGTAACTGGGTCACAAACGGTTTCTTTTATACTAACTAACATGAATTTTGTTTTTGTGATGTTAATTTTCAAACCATATTCTTCTACTTTGGTGTTTAAGTGATTTAATTAATTTAATTTAATTTAGTAATATTTCGAGATCTTCTTTCGACTCAGCTAAGATAGCTGTATCGTCAGCATATCTTATATTATTTATTACGGTTCCGTTTGATTTTATACCGACATCAATCTCATCTAAGGCTTCTTGAAAGATACATTCGGAGTATAGATTGAATAAAACTGGTGATAAAATGCAGCCTTGTCTGACTCCTTTTGATATACTTAGGTCTTCTGTGCATCCTTTTGAAATTCTAAGCATTTTTGAATCAGTACCTGTATGGATACTAGAGCTTCTCTTGTTCCTAATCCGCTTCTAAAGCCGAATTGCGTTTCACTTATATTCTTGTCAATTTAAGTATATATTCTCCTATGGATTATTTTTAAAAATATTTTAAGTACATGACTCATCAAGCTAATGAGCCTGTGATCTCCGCATGTCTTAGCATTCAGTTTCTTCTTACAGCAAAATACCCTATCTACGATATTTAAGGTACTTTCCCTTGATGTCCCATAGTCTTGGGACGCCCTGTATAGTATTTTTTTGTCGATTCAGTTTTTCAAAATTTTCACTACTTAATTTTATTTTTGTTATGAATTTGTCATCTCATATTCTTAACGCTTTGCTTAAATTTACAAACAAATTGACGGCGATATTGGTTTTTTAGGATAAAAGTGAGGAGGTTTACTTATTTCATGAAATGACTTTAGAATTCGTCATTGTTGCGTGTATGTATTAAAATTAGTACGTTTGAGATAGCGTTACGAGACCACCTGATTGCAATTATAAAAATTTAAACTCATTCAATTATTTTGTTGCTATGTTTTTAAACTTGTTTTATTTCATACCATCTACAATTAAAAGATCGCTGCCTCAGTACAGTATTACAGCTGTTAATGCTACATTTTTTTTTTTGGGTAATTTAATTTGAACCAAGACCAAGTGTCAATGTTAAAATATCAATTGAACAAAAGTGACACGTGAGTTTGTTGTGTAATAGCTGAAATTTGTACTTTTTTACCTTTTGCACCCTCACTCCACTCTATATACATCTTCACTTTCTTGAAATTTCTCTAATCGACAAAAATAATCTGAGTATATTCTTATAAAACCTGCTCACAAAACTTCATAAGAATCGGTTAAGAAATACGACCTCCAGGCGAGAACACCCCAAAAAGCATCCAATCGTCCGCACATACGATACGAAAGAATTTTGGGCCAAGCTGAAACTGAAACGCTTTGCTCCATCGGTCAATTATACCGGCGACATGTTTCATTGTATTCGTATTAGATCTAGAAAGAACGACCTGCTGACATTTTACATACAACGTTTTAATCACGTTTATAAAAGGTTCGGTTTCGGTTTCGGCCGAAACTGTAATCAGAACCGAAACTTCGGTTTCGGCAGAAAAACGTGTTTCGGTCGGTCACTAGATAAAACATAAGTTCTCGACCGATAAGTTGCCCATTCACAGACATATTATTTTGGAATGGCGGTATGATTGATTCTCTATTTGTTTAATTTTTTTTTTATGTCATAGGGCAAACGAGCAAACGGATCGCCTGATGGAAAGCGATTACCGTCGCCCAAAAACGCCTGCAACACCAGAGGAGTCACAAGTGCGTTGCCGGCCTTTCAGATAGGAGTACCTATACGCTCTTGTTTTTTTTGAAGGTATGAAGGTCGTATCTGTCTGGAAATACCGCAAGCGACAATTAAGTCCACAATGCAGTCGTGCGAGGCAGGATATTTACTGTTTAAGCCGCATTTAGCGATTTGTTGTAAATGCTGATACTTAGGTACCTATAGTTGATTATGGTAAAATTAGACAAATGAAAAGGAAATAAGGAAATAGGTGTCGGAAATATGATGTTCGAGCAAGCCAGTGATAGTTGTCATAGCTAGATTATAATCATAACAGTTAAGTTTAGTACTATAACGTGGAAACTGGCCCAAAACCCTTGTTTCAGAACAATTTCTCGGCACTTCGTCTAAATGATATAATCTAAATAAAAAATGTAAAACACCCCGACAACAATTAGCTGCTCATCAAGAGACCCTCATTCAATGAGTGATATAGAAAATGCTACTAAACCGATCATAACTACAAAATGTCGAATTATTAGCTTCAATATTGTCACTTGTTCCAATTAAAACTGAATATCTTGGACACTACTGTACCTCTACCATGAGTTGGTTTCGAAAACTGTCGACACGCCGACTATCCTCGCTTGCGAGGAAACGCAATTCGAATAGAGTTACTCCTACACACGTAAATTGCGGTAGTGTGAGTGTATGAGACACTCGCCAACGTTTGTTCTAACTTCACACCGAATCAATCTGTCTCTTTCTAACTAAACTTAAGAGAATGAGGAAGATTCATAGCGGCCAAAATAAAACATGGCGGATTTACGGTAGCGAGTATCGTTTACGTGACGTGACAATGTCGGCACCATGAGATTCAAATTTGACAGGTTCACCTCGAAACTATCGAAAATTACGCTCACGACTGTAGTTATAACTCTCACTGCCAAATCGAAGGGTGAAATCATATTAGATTTTTTGTTTTATAATGTTTTTCAATTATTAGTGATCCAAATAATGTCTGCAAGACATTTTTAGAGTAAAATATGTCAGCAAAGCCTATAATAATATGAAGAATAACCACGCTGCAAGTTATGTAGGTACAAAATGTAATCCGCTATGTGAAAAGTGAACGTTTTAGTGAAAAATGTGCCCTGAACACCCGAATACAATGTGACTGAGTCAACGAAAGTGAAGGCGAAATTCCGGCTTGAGGATGCAAGCATACAGTTGCTTTTTGGATGTGGGTCCGTCGTCGGTCCGAGGAGCCTTCATGCACTTCTATACAGTGCTACTGGAAAAAGTTTACTCTTTCTACAGTGACAGCTGTGAAAGTAAAGGGATTACTCAGAAAAACATTGAAGGGACTTACTTCCCTTACAGTGCAGACCACTGCATTATATATATTATTATAATGAATTCATTTCAGAAGCAAAAATGAGGACAATTGAATCAACATGATTACAAACATACTGGTATTATGCAATATTAATTGCACTGCTTTATCATTGATAAACAAAAATAAGCCAAAGTAGTGTTAAAAAAAGTTTATTCAGTCTTTCTGCTAGTGTGCAAAAGTCATTTGTATTTTGAACACAATGATTGTGATTCTCTGTGATGCATGTAAATTTTTAATATGTATACTTTACTCTTGTTAATATGGTTTGGATTTGAGTGTGTTGAGTGTGACTGCACAAACATTGGTGCGGTGCTCTTACAACAAAAAAAAGCCCTGCGATTTCTTACAGGGTGTCCACATGTACCTGTTACTCACAGATCCATGTTTGTAGAACACAAAATTATGACAGTTGTTTCCTTATATTTGTACTGTGTCTGCTTGTATGTATTTAGGAATAAAGACCAACTAAAAGTCTCTAGACAAAACACATACAAACTCCTAAGAAATAAAAATGAATTTTTAGTACCCAAGAGTAATTTTAAATATTTTGACAAAACTAAGCAGTACTGCAATTAGAGCTTATAATAAATTGGACATTAGTATTAAGAAATATAGTAGCTACAGAGTATTTGAACGAAAATTAAGAGATTATTTTACAAGTAGACCATTCTATTCAATTAAGGAATTTTATGCAAGAGCGCTAGATTAATTTTAAATAAGTATTCAATGTCATTATTTTAATTTTTATTTAATTTTCATTCAAATACGACATGTGTATAATTAAATTTATTTTGTTATCAATAATGAATTGATTTTACTTGAAATTGTATTTATTTTAAGTGAGTATTTTTTTACTTTTACTTCTATTTTATACTTGTATTTGCACCCATTTAAGTATGTTTTATTGCAAATAAATTATTGATTGATTGTTATCTTAAATTTTATATGTTAAGAGGCCTTATACATTATTAAATGTACAATTTTTCATATAACAAATATATTGATAATTTCAACCAACTATTTAATGTCAATAATACTTTTCCCTGAGTTCTAGATAGTAACAAAGCTATTTCACATTTTTAACGTGTAAAGTCGAATATAAGTTGAAAACACCACTTTGCTATATGAATTTTGTCAATCTTGAGTACTTACTTTTTGGGAAAAAATTATCAATGAAAAATTCAAACTGTAGGTTTCAAATATAACAGTTATAAATAAGTAATAACATCAATATATTAAGAAACATGTTTGATCATAGCGAAAAAGCCTTAAATAGAGGGCAAAATCAAATCTGATTTTAATTTTTTTACCTTGCTGTAGTGAGTAGATTCCTTCACTCGCTCAGCTTTCAATTTCAACACTAATAACAACTTTTCAGGCTTGCACGTCAATAACTATTACTCATTAAGTCCATGTCTTTTAATTTTTTATAATGAACCTTTTTAATGCCAAGCTGTGAAACTATTTAACGTGCCACTGAAGTCACTACAAAACAAAGAAGTGCTCCAAAAGTACCTAGTTGCAGCCTTTTTAATTACAAAGTTTTTGATTGAAATTTGGACGACTGTGGCCGACATGGCATCAGTGGCACGATTTGTAATTGACAGCTACAGCCGTCTTTCACAGGCTATATATGAAATGTGTATGTACAGTCGCCATCAGATATATCGCAGCATACAAGGCGTTCATAAATATGTGAACATGTACTGTAACGCCCAGTCAATAAGGGTCGTGTTCACATATTTATGAACGCCTTATATGCTGCGATATAACTGAAAGCGACTGTACCTAGTTTGCCCAAATGTAAGTTTGGCAGAGAAAAATTGTTTTTTCTCAGCTAACCACAGCAGTACGGTACTGGAAAGTTGCCATAGGTAGCCAACACGTCAGGAAGACTCAAATAAAGAATATACATAATATAATCCGTTTAAACTGTTTTATTCATATAATTCATGTTTTTCAATTTTTTGATTTCTCTTGCAACATGATAACATCTTTAGTATGTAAGCACATGTTAATAGAAACGCTTCTAATAAACTTTGTTATCTTTACAACTCAAAAAGATTAAAATACTTTTTTTAATTTCTACCAACAGGATATTATACATTACATTCAGTAATCAATTACTTAATCAAACATATACTTAAATGGTTTATATAGGTCACTATAAAATTATACTAAACAACAAAGGTTTCTTTTCAATTAAATGCACAGTATTTCGGTAACAGTAACCCTTAATGATGAGGAAGGCAGGCGACGAATGACCCTTTCAAAACAAGACATATCACTATGTGATTTTTCAATTTTCATCATCAAGGACAATTTTTTTCTTAGCCGTTTTGACAACTCCTGACTCAGATCTTTTAGGACGGCATAGAAAAATCTTGAAAGGTGATGTGTGTAACGACAAGTGGTAGTTGCTTTCATTAGCGTTGTGGTAATACTTAGATTTTGGTATATTGTCTGCACGGCCTTGCTTCTATAATGCACATTTTCTTTTGTTCTTACTCGAACAGTCTTCTGCAGGTATTAGAGGATTTTTGATAAATTACTATTCATCTTGAGTTTTTGGCAATTCTGAAAAAATAAATATTCAAGATAAGTAACATAATTTAAGTGTAAACATAAAAATTATAATTATATTATTAGATTTTTAGGGTTCCGTACCCAAAGGGTAAAAACGGGACCCTATTACTGAGACTTCGCTGTCCGTCCGTCTGTCACCAGGCTGTATCTCAAGAACGGTGATAGCTAGACAGTTGAAATTTTCACAGATGATGTATTTCTATTGCCGCTATAACAACAAATACTAAAAGTAAAATAAAATAAATATTTAAGGGGGGCTCCCATACAACAAACTTGTTATAGATTATGGTACAGAACCCTTCATGCGCGAGTCGGAATTGCACTTGCCCAGTTTTTGTAAAATTAGATATCATACCTGGAGGCTCAATTATTTATAGCATCATTCTGTGACAAGGACAATTTCTCGATGAGATCCAGTATCAGGCAGCCACCTCTTGCAATCATCTTGACGGTGAAATTAACTTGGAACAGCCTCATCTGTAAGAAATATCTTCTGACTAAAGCCCTTTTTGTACTTCATGTAGTTATTTGGGTTTTTTTCCATCTGAAATTTAACATAACTGATAAACCAACTATCTTATACCATATTCTAATATTATATTTATAACAAAACAGCACATAAAATTATAAAGAACATAGATAAGCTAAACAACATAATATAAAAATGTTTGTAATTCCCGAGTGACGTGTTGTAGTTGTAAACAATATAGGGTTTAATAAATCTAAGGCCACATCCAATAGGTTAGGAATTAAAGATGTTATTTTGTTTTGTTTTAAGTATACTGATAGTTCTATCCACACTAGCTCGTACGGAAAAAAATAATTGTTACTTACGTGTGATTGAGTGTGATCTTCACACATAAATACATTAATGTGATAGAATGGCATTCGGATCTCCCCGTAGCCACATTTTTCGTCTTTTGCGTTTCGCCGGTAAGAAACAAACAGTTTCTGTGGAGTATTTATAGATGTATTTGTACATTGTGGCACTACACACCAAACAAACACTGCCTTTATACCATTGTATCCATATTTTTTGAATAAAGTCGATGAATATCACTTTTCTATTTACGTTTTATGGATGTGACGTCACGCATGTGAAGTCAAGATTGAGAATGAAATGTCAAAGTGACTGGCGCGCGGCGCCATTAAAACCCGTTCCAGACCTTCCGATCCTACCCGATCCGATCCTACTTATCGGATAATGTGTAGCGTAATTGTTAGGAAATCGGATAATGTGTAGTGCAATAGTTAGGACCTAAAACACTACACATTATCCGATTTCTTCCGATAAATCGGCTCGAATCGGAAGGTCTGGAGCGGGTTTAAACCCGTTCGAGACCTTCCGATCCGATCCGATTTATCGGAAGAAAAGTCCTAACAATTGCACTACACATTATCCGATTTCTTCCGATAAATCAGACAATTGCACTACACATTATCCAATTGCTTCCGATCCGATTAAAACCCGCTCCAGACCTTCCGACCCGATCCGATTTATCGGAAGCAATCGGATAATGTATACATAGTGCAATAGGCTAGTAGACTCAGTTTTGAAATGTATTTGAAATGGTTAATAATGATCTTACTAGCTCTAAAAAAATGTCTTGTATTTTTGTGAAAACTAGAAAGCTAAATTTTATCAATTGAAAATTAGAAATTTCATAAACAGTCAAAAACGCCGTCCGCAATTTTTGCCTTTTGCTAATCTGTGGTGTAACGTAGAATTACCTGTAAATATTGGAAATTAGACCGTCGTAATGTGCCATTCCGCTCACTCCAATATACTTTGACAGGAGACCGAGAGGGACGGCACTATTCGAAGTCGTCAAAGTAGACTTTCATTTTTGTTTACATGACCGATGACGTCACTATCATAAGCGAACATGGCGGACAGCGTTTTAAGCATTTCAAAATACAGGTTAAAAACCATATTTTCAAATTCAATTTTTTCAGCCATCTTTCACTTTGATGAATTAAAAAATATATATTTAGGTTTCCTTTGCTAAATACTATACGGAATAAACGTTAGTTTATTACAATTTGACATGAGTCAACTAGCCTAATTGTCCGATTTATCGGAAGAAATCGGAACCCGTTCCAGACCTTCCAATCCGTTCCAATTTATCAGAAGAAATGTCCTGAAACCCGCTCCAGACGTTCCGATCCGATCCGATTTATCTGAAGAAATGTCCTAACAATTGTACTACACATTATCCGATTTCTTCCGATAAATTGGACAATTGTACTACACACTGTCCGATTGCTTCCGATAAATTGGATCGGATCGGAACGTCTGGAGCGGGTTTAACAATTGCACTACACATTATCCGATTTCTTCCGATAAATCGGACAATTGCACTACACATTATCCGATTTGTTCCGATAAATCGGATCGGATCGGAAGGTCTGGATCGGGTTTTAGAGTAAGGAAAATTCCATAGAGCTCGTGTTACTTAGTACAAACCTACGATTATATCTGTGTCTCTGCAAAGCACGTCAATTTTGCGCAAGAAAAAACGAGACGACAGATACTTTGTGACGACGATTTTTGTCAACACGTCGACTACAAAGAAAAAACCCATGAGTCAAAGTTTTGGTTGTTAGTGACGCCCAAATAGATTTATCGATACGACATCGATAAGACTACTATTATTATATTATATCACTACATAGTAAAAAACAAAGTCGCTTCCAGGTGTCTGTCTGTCTGTCCCTATGTATGCTTACATCTTTAAAACCACGCAGTGCATTTTGATGCGGTTTTTTTTTTAATAGATAGAGTGACTCAAGAGGAAGGTTTATTACATAGATTTTGGAAGATAGGATGTTGAAGACCTCACACCGTTCAAGCCTAAACGTCACAAAGGCCTCTGTCTGTCCTAAAGGCCAGTCTGTCAAGACTTTTAAGCTACCATATAAAGTAGGGGAGTAAGCAGATGATAATGACATCACTGACGATTATCTACAATTTTTTTCGCATTAACTCGCTATACTTTGACTTAAATCTTTATTGAATCTTCCGCAAAGATAGTATTCCATAAGCTTGGAATCCTTTTCAAGGTGAGGCTGAATTGAATCGCAAAACTTAATCTTGGAGATTTTTTATAATGCTCTGTTTTTATCTTTGCACTAAGAAAATTGTAATAAAATCCAAGTGAACCAAAGCGATAACAATAAAAATACATACAAAACCCGCGTATTTATTTTAATATTATATTCTATATTACAGGATTAAAGTTAAGCATAAGAAGTTATTTTTATGAATAAATCAATTTATTGACATTAATTGTTAAAATTTCATTCGTAAAGGTGAAAATTAATATAGACATAAATTAAAGTGTACAAATGCAATACTCTCTGCATCGTGTACACTTGAATTTATTTTTCTGTAAGTATGTGAAGAAATGTAAGAAAATACATAAAATAACCGAAATCTACGACAACTATGCATGCATAGAGCAGTTAGTCTTCAACACCGATAGTGAAAAAAATTAACTGTCAATAATGTTAAGCTCAACCTCATAAGTGCAATAGAGAAAAGTAATAAAATTGTAGTCTTAAAAATATGAAGTGTTGTCAAATCTTAGCAACTATAATCATAATGATAGTTTTTTCGATATCGATAAATCTATTTGAGCGTCGCTTACAACAACAAAAAAGACACATGTGCTGAACACGTCCTTGAATTTGACGTGTTGACAAATATTCTGTCGTCTCGTTTTATCTTGCGGGCACTTGATGTGCTACACAGAGATAGCAATAAGGTCATAGGTTTCTACTTAGTAACACGAACTATTGATATTTCTTTACTCTAAGGGCTAATATTATACTTACTCAGCCATGTCAATATAGTTAGAAAGAGACGGATTCATTTGATGTGAAGTTAGGTGTATTTGCGTGACGTATTTTACTACACGCACTTTCGAATCGAGTTAACGTTAGCGTGCAAATACAACTTATGGTGCCGACCACTTCTGGTAGTTCTATACGTATCCGCTAGAGGCGCTGTAAAAAATCTCCATACAAATCCGTTACGTAGTCGCAATCGAGTACGGTATTTGTAAACTCATGGTAGAGCTACTGGTCCTATTTCCACCAAACATAGCTCAGACCCTCTCGACGGGTATTTCTTTCGATAAAAAGAAATCGCACTCAAATTGGTCTATCTGTTTGGGAGCTACAATCCCACGACACAGAGACAGACAGACACACAGATACACAAATATAGACACTCATGTTAAACTTATAACATCCCTCTTTTTCGTCGGGGGGAAAGAACTTTAGCATTCTTGAACCATAATTATCATTTTACACTATGAATGATATGAATACTATAAGCAGGCAAACTGAAAACTTATTATTTTTCGCATCAAATATCTCATTCAAGATCACGCAATTCTTGCCTAACATCGCAAAGTAAGGCCAGAATGAACTCTCTGGATGGTAATTTGATGATTCGTATGACCGGCCGGGCTCAGCTCCTAATCTCACGATCACAAAAGGCTTGTGCGGAAAATCATTAGGCTGAATAGCTTACAAGGATACCGGGAAGGTATGTATACCTAGGGTTAAACCGGAATACATGTCACAGTGGGATAGATGCCCCGTTTATTACTCCAGCAGGGTTAGCATATCTTGCCGCAGCTTCGCTGGTCGTGAGACTAGTCGTCACCTGTCTTGCTCGCACGGTATTGAAAGGAAAGTGACAGGTAGTATTTGTCCCGTGAGAAAGACTCGCCCGTCACGGTTATGCTAGATGTATGTACTGAAATATCATATTGCAAAAAGCATTTTCTTTGTTGTACTAATAAATATAGCGATTTTAAAAAGTACAGCATATATCCCGATTTGACCCTATCCCATTCTAGTAAGTACCTATACTGTAGAATATCACTCCTAATTTTCAGTCTACGTCTAATTATGGAAGGAATATTTGGAAGACTGACTAACATGACACATCAAACACAAAATAATAAAAACATTATTCAGGCAAATTACTTAAGTTGCGTTCGCGAGCGCGTTCGTAGCGACCCTTAGAGTGGTGCACACGTCTCCACGCCGCCCGACCAATCGTATCCCGTTTTACACACACAACCAATAAAATACAGTTGAAAGGCAGCTTGTTCGAAAACCAGAAGTGAGAAGCTTCTGTAGTGTGTTATTCTGTGACCACGACGAGGCTTGTACTAATTAACATAAACTATTAATGTATTTACATGGTTACGTGTTTCAATTGCGGTTCAATTGAGTTGGTACCGACCTAATCAACCGGGTAATTGTGTTGCTTTAATATCAATTAATTCAATTAAGTACATCGGCCGCGTAAATCAGCGACTTGCCAGTTAATTATGCGGTCGAGTGTACGTGCTTGGTTACGGAATTGAAACGGAGCTTAGTTTAAACGTGGTTTATTGAAATGGATATCATATATAATAAAATAAGGCATGACACTTCGGCTAGTGAGACTTTTTATGTCACCAATTAGTTGCCGCTTTATGGTATCTAAGGAAAATAATGTTTTTTTTACGCGTAAAATGGAAACGATCCGACACACAACATTTACTTCCCATTCAGTTCTTAAAATTTCGTGAAAATTGGTTAAACCTTAGAGGAGAAAACAGACGAGAGCGAAACCTCGATTTGTATAACCGGGTTACGTTAAGTTTGGACCTCAATTGTATCCGACGCCATTGTTACCAGGTGCAAACGTAAACTGATAGTATCGGGAAAAGAACAGTGATATCCCAAGTAGTATACATAAATAAATAAATATCAGACAACCTCACACAAATCGATCTAGTCCCAAATTAAGCTCAAGAAGGCTTGTGTTATGGGTACTAGACGACGATATACATACTTATATAGATAAATATATACTTAAATACATAGAACAACCATCACCATCACCCAAGCACAAATATTCGAGTTCATCACACAAATATTTGCCCTGGCCGGGATTCGAACCCGGGACCGCCGACTCAGTAGGCAAGTGCTTACAAACTGCGCCAAACGTGTCGACAAACGTCTTATACATGCTGTATAAGAGCTTATACAGCCCTTACACAACTGAAATAGGTCTCTATATGCTCTTACCCAGCCTGTGCTACGATGGGATATACCGGGTGTCCTGAAGTACCGGGTTCGATTCCCGGTCTCTTCCGCCAGGTTACGCATTTAAATTTTTCTTTGTGGTTTGATCTTTGTATTTTGTATCAATGGTAGTTTTAGGTCTTGTTACGTAGTTTTGTAATTGACAGTGCTTAGGTTAAATCTAATGCTGTGTAACTTATTTGAATAAATAAATAATGAATAAATAACCTACAGTTACCTGAAAATAAAATAATTGATTGATTCAAACAGTGCGACACTAAGAGCGGGCTGCATTTATGCAAGCGTATGCCTTTCGATAGATTTATTTTACTGCTCTACTCTTAATACATTTACTGCGGCAAATCCAGATTAAGCCGCTCAATTTGGAGGAGTCTGTATCTCGTTGCGAGATCACGAGCGCTCTTAATTGCAACCGCAGCTCGCTGTCGCTGGCGCTGAAAAGGGTTTGTCTACTCTGTCTTACCGCCGTGCATTATTAAGAGGATATCCCACGTAACACTACCAGTCTGTCTAGCACAACTATGGTTCGCGACTCATGTCGCACGACATAGCAACACCCGTCAATCTCTGACAGTGCTGTACAGAAAGAGATAGGTAGTATATCCCGCGCGAGAAAGAGTCGCGTGTCACAATTGTGATAGAGGTGCTTGACCATAATAATCATTCGTATGTTCTGATGTCTGTTTGTCCGCATTTAAGCTGTTCTCGTCTACAGGTCGCATTTCTTAACCGATTCTCGTCAAATTTTGTATTACTCTTTTGTTAACACAAATTTTGTATGTCCTGTCACGCTGGTAAAAAAGGAAAAAAAAAAATGCAGAATAAGAGAAATTAAAATAATGTCTTAACATCATGTCCACAAGACTAATAGATATAGTCATGTCATAAAATAATTCACACGTCATTGCCTGTCAGCTGACGGTTTTATAATGAACTAAATCATTTCTAATGATGCGTTACGTAATGATCTTACGGTTCTAAGGAAGTCTGCCGTGCCATGTCAAAAAGGCGTATGTGATCATTAAAATCCATACCAAGATACGTCATTTTGCCATGACGCTGTGGAAGTGACATTTTAATATTGTATTCATATTATGGGTCAGGAGGCGATTATGGTATTTCTGAGTTATAATGAGCATCTAAATCGCATTTGCGAAAACTAAGTGTTGTACTTTCAGTTATGTAGGTAAGTATAGTTAAGCAGTTATTTACGAGTATTACGACACCCAGTTTTATTTTATACTAGCTGTGCCCCGCGATGATACCCGCTTATCCCACGGGAACACTAAATTTATTCGGGATGAAAAGTATCCTATGTCCTTCCTCGGGACTAAACAACAAACAATATGTACATCAACAGAAATTTCTGTGGATGTACATATATGGAATAAGAGCCCAGTTCTATAGATCTTGTGTAAGATACTAGCTGTTCCTCTGGTTCTACGGTCAAAATCAACAAAAATAGAATTCTACGAGTAGTCTTTTCAGGTACAGAGCTTAGTCTGTGCGTTGTCAGATAATAATCATTTATTTATTATGTCATAGCACGATACACATGTAGGTACATACATCGTAAACATACCCCGGGGATTTCGGTGCAAGAATGCTTTACTACACTACACTACGCTACACTACACTACACTACGCTACGCTACGCTACACTACGCTACGCTACGCTACGCTACGCTACACTACGCTACACTACACTACACTACACTTCACTACACTTCTACACTACACTTTACTTAACTATCTATGCACCAGAAACCCCGGGGTATGATCATAAAGCTTGTATCTTAGAATAAATACGCCTAGAACGAAAGTCTTCATACAAGATTTGCGAAAGATGAAGCCGCTTTTGGTTATATCTATGTGTGCGTGTCTACGAACCAATCATAGAGACGTGTTGCTTGTGAGCTTGACGTTTTGACAGATGCGCACATGGACGACACTTAGCCCGTGGCTAACCAAAACTGGCTTCACTTTCAAGCGCTGACTAGGTTTCTAGGCGTATTTATTCTAAGGCAACATATCATCAACATTATAGATTATTGAAACTATTTAATCAGCTTACTTTATTAGCCCGTTTACGTTTTTGTCGCCGTAAACGAAGCGCAAACTCATTTCAACTTTGTAAAGGAAAATATTCAATGGATATAAAGAGGTCAGACGTAATTAAAAAGTTGTCCAAGCACGCCATGCATACTAAGATGCGGGTTCCGTCGGGCCTTAAATTGAAATTACTTTGTTTAAAAGTATCCGGCACCCATTATTCAAGTTAGCTCCAATTGAGTATTCTTTGTAATTAATTCTGGGTTATTTGACGGTTTAGGATTCCTTCGTGGAACGTTTATTCAAGATATTAAATAAATACTGCAATGTATACGACCACAGATATATATATATCTGTGTATACGACGATATGAGAACCTGCGGGCCTAATGATGGTTGCTTTTATCAGGTGATAAATAGGTGACAAAGCATCCGTCACGTTTTAAAAAAATGCGAATGTGAGTGACAGATGCTTTGTCACTTATTTATCACGTGATAAACGCAAGCATCATAAGCCCTTTACATATATATAATAATAGCCCTTTTAACCTCCGACGAAAAAAGAGAGGGGTCTGTCTGTCCGTGGCATCGTAGCTCCCAAACGGATGGACCAATTTTGAGCGCGATTTTTTAAAATCTTATTAAAACTTTTTTCAGCCATATTTAATTATTGTATTAAGCGGTTTACGCTCACGTGAAATTGTGGAACGGCCCGACATGTTTTGAACTCGTATGGAGCTCCTCATCAGGGACCCGTACCTACACCGGCGCGGCAACTTTTAATTTTTTTTAATCGAAAGACATGCCCTGACTTTTTTCAGCTATTTGGTGGAAATAGGCCGAGTAGTTTCTACAACTTAACAAGTGACAAGATCTCAGCCAATATTGCTAATGCCTAATTGTAATTTAGTTATTTTCACATAAGATTTTTTTTCACGGATTCCTAATTTTTTTATTGTTATTACTTGTATCTGTAACTCGTGTTTATTTGAGTACTTGGAGTGGCCATCTCGCGTTGGCTGAAAATAAACCACTCCGCAGATTCGCTGTGATTCATTGACGTCGGGTATTTTAATATTGTTGAAATGATGTAATTTGTTGCGGGAAAGCGAAACGGGGCATACATGTGCATTCACAAGAATAATCAGGAATGGCAGATAATATGTTTACATTTAGAAAAACGGAAATTGTATTTTCGGGTTAAAGAGTAACCGCCCATGAACTTCACCGTCCGTACGGAATTCAATTTATATTCAGGGCACGCGCACCGGATAGCGGATTGAATTTAAGTAATCAGGAATACAAGCTGTGAGCATACGTGGGAATTTGTTAACAATGTATAGTAAAGGCGAATTGCGTTTAGTGAGCGTGAAGTAAAAGGACGGGATTTTGTACGGTATATTTTAATGGGGTTAGTTAAAAATGAGGGAAAGCAAAATCTCAGTTCAATGTTCTTTGAGACTAAACAAATTGCTCCTATCGTATCCTTATCTTCGCCATTTTGAGAAATTGTTGAACCTGCTCACAAAATTTGACGAGAATCGGTTAAGAAATGCGACCTGTAGACGAGAACAGCTTAAATGCGGACAAACAGACATAAGAACATACGAATGATTATTATGGTCGAGCTGAAAAAGAGTGCGGTAAAAAAATTGCAAAATAAGAAGCAAAAGACTATCTTTAACTTGTACGAAGTTGCGGCCATTCTCTAGTACTTATATTATAGGTATTATAAGAGTATTGAACTCGGGATCCTTACAAAGGCAGTAACTATCAAATTTATCAATCCGCCATATTACTGTCTAACGAGTCCCTTGCGGTTTGAAGATACGATTTAAATCTGTATCTACATCAAAGTTTTACACTTTATTATATAGCGAAGGACTTTTGAAGTACGTAGCAAGATCATAAAACGAATAAGTACTGAAATGTCCAAAATAGGTATTATACTCGTAACAATAGACGATCCTAGCCCGAGTTTATGTTAGGTACTGAACCAAAAGCGTTAGATTCCTAAGAGATGTTTTATTTACAGACGGTATTTTTTTCAATTGAATTTCATATTGTCGGTTACCTATCGTAAGCCCGAATTTTTGTTTCCCATCTGTTTCGCCAAATTTTAATTGATACAGTAAAAAAACAGTTTTAAGTAGAGTATAACTAAAACTTTGTAACTAAAATTTAATAATATTTTCTTTGTTTTAATTAAGGTTATGTTATATTATAAATAAAAATGCATTTAATTGTGACATTCGAATGTAAATACTTTGAAAATTTATTTTAATACTTTGATAATTTATTGTAATACTTTGATAATTTATTATTATTATTATTTCCGACACGATTGTAAGATTGTTATGGAATAAATTTCTTTATCTTTATCTTTATCTTATCTTTATACTTATGATCACGTATGACAAAGGTATTGTAACAGTTTTTTAAACGACGACGCGTTTGGCTCGGTTTGTAGACACCTGCCTACTGAGCCGGCGGTCCCGGGTTCGAATCCCGGCTAGGCCAAATATTTGTGTGATGAACTCTAATATTTGTGCTTGGGTCATGGTTGTTGTTTGTATTTAAGTATATATTTATCTATATAAGTACGTATATCGTCGTCTAGTACCCATAACACAAGGTTTCTTGAGCTTAATTTGGGACTTGATCGATTTGTGTGAGGTTGTCCGATATTTATTTATTTATTTAATTTGTCCGAAAGCCATTTTTCTTAAACTGTTCATTTTTCAGAATCATAAAGCAAACCTAAGTTAACCTATTGGAACGTTTATAAAACCCTGAAAATTATGGGTTTCAGGAAAAAAATACTTTCGGACAAATGCAAATTTGGCCAAACGTTAGGTACAGATATGCCCATATTTTCACATATTGTCCAGGATAATTAGTAAATCACCAAATTACAGACAAATAAAAACTAACATAATAATGATAAAAAAACCGTTTTAGATAGGGACGCGTCGAAAAGTAAAAAAGTGTGAAATACATTTTGTAACCCACAGCTAATTTTCACACAGTCCACCAAATAACTTCAAAATTAACACTAATACTAAAAAACATCAACAACAAGGCAACCTATATCAGTAACTTGATACATAGATTTATTTATTGTTAAAACTGTTTAGGTACATTGAGATGTCTTGGGTACGAAAGAGTCCTGTTGGACCCAGAATTAATTACCTACGAGAAATACTTAACAACAACACTACATTGAAACGTATTTCAATTGTTTCTATGCATAATACCTTATGAGCATGTTTTTAAATTTGATCCGACATTATAAACATCATTAACAACAAGGCGACAACCCTGTTTCAGTCACCCGAGTAGAATCAGATAACGCCATTTTGAAGGATTCCAAGTTCATAATAATATTAAACCTTTAGACTATCCGGATTGGATTTAAAATTTTGAGGCTTTTCCTTAAGTGAGTTTGCCTTAAATATTGTTTCACAGTTCTGTTGTCCTGGTACAAAAGGTACTAAGTCTATTTGCACTTCGACGAGTTTTAACCCTTTTTCTAGGGACGTTGAGGCAATAAAGGGCTAAAAACTTCTAAGGCCTTAGAATTACAAGGTTAGGAGGAAATTATGTTGTTATTGCTCGGAAGGGTTTTCGTTTATCTTGTTTACGAATAAGGAAAATATATTTAGTTAATGTTAAAATATCTCTAGGATTTTTTTTAATATTATTTAATTCCCTTTTATCGCAATAGCATTTAATATAAGATTTTTTATTTAACAATTATAAAGCTTACTATAATTTCACGATTACTGAGATTTAATATAATTTACATTAAAATTGAATTATATCCAGAAACGTGGTGTGATTCAAAATAATAAGGAAGTAGTAAAGTGACAATGACACTGGCATTTAATACTTAACACTGTACAGTCAAGGACATTGAAAACACGTATTTTTCGATCTTGTCACAATTACAATAAGGGTCAAAAAGGTACCGCGTTTCAGTTTACATTGCTAATGCGGTGATATTTCATAACATAAACAATAGACAACAGTGATATTTCGGAAAGAGCGCATCATCATCATCATCATCACGATATCATCATCATCATATCAACCGATACATGTCCACTGCTGAACAAAGGCCTTTCCAAAGTTCACCACAACATTTGGCATTACCCGCTCTCTTGAAAACGTGCAATTTATCTTTATAAACTGTTAATTCGAATATTATGCAATTCGGGAAAAAGCGCCACATTTAATCACGGTTTTTCTTCCGTCCATTATTGGAAACTTCCTCATATAAATTGTTCTAATGTATTTTTAACCGGCGTTGCGTGGACAGATTGAGAAATGACGGACATAAATCGACGCGGCGTAATATTTTTAAACTGGGAGATAGGAGAGTTTACTGCAAGGGACAAGCGCGAGTAATATGATGAATTATTGCAAAAGCGCTAATTACAAATTTAATCACAAATCAAATTTAATAAGTTGTAAAATCAGCTTATGGCTTTATGGCGTACGTACCTAAAAATATATTTAAAAAAAATAACCCACCGAGTTTTAATCCTATTTTTGATAGAAATATCATGAACTGGGTAAATTTGTAGCCGAAAACTAAAAAAACAATAACAAAAATTTAACTTAGCCATTTTTGAGTTATTAACCCCCATCGACATCGTAGTTTCCAAACGGGTGAACCAATTAGTCAGTTTTTTTTTAAATCGAAAGACTTGTCCGTCGAGGTGGTTCTTAGTTATGTTTGGTGGAAATAGGACAAGTAGCTGGCGATCCGTAGTGATTCTAGTGACTTGGCCCATTTACGCGTACACGGCGCGGCGTAAGTAAATATTTACACGACATATGCGCCGCAAACGCTTTGTCGGCTTTTTATTGCAGTTACTCTTTCGTAATCGTAACGCTGAAATAAATTTATAATTAAAGTCGCCTTACCAATGTAGGTTTAAACGTTTCCAACAGTGCGAGGATGCGTAGCGAGAGCGAGGGATGTGTTTTTGTTAACCAATAGAATCAGTTGCGCTGAGCGAGGATAAGTAAATGAATTTATTCCATTGGTTAACAAAAACACATCCCTCGCTACGCATATTCGCACTTCTCTGGTGGAAACGCAGCCTAATTATTAGGCAATAGAAATGGAAGCTAAGCTAACTATGGGCCTTTTAAGGAAGTTCAGAGTCACTTAGCGAGTTATGAAAACAGCTACCTATGCTCGGGATCACTACGAGATCGAATCAGAAACGAGGAGATTCGCAGACGAACCAAGGTCACCGACGTAGCAAACCGGGTGACAAAGCTGAACTGAAATGGCGGGGCAAATAGCTCGAAGAACTGATGGCCATTGCGGCAGAAGGGTTCTCGAGTGGAGACCATGTACCGACAAGCGCTGTGCAGCAAAGGTGGTCGGACGACCTGGTTAGAGTTGCGGGGTCTCTGTGGACAGGAAGCCTATTAGTATATAACAGTAGGTACATTTTTCTTTCTTGGAAAATATACTTTTATATGATTTTGACGTTTAATTTCGAGTTTCATTCGTATTTTTTTATGTAAGGTGTTGACGCCAAAACCCATGACGCATTGACAACTTTTTTTTACTTTCTTATCAAAACCGTACATTGCAAAGGTTAAACGAAATAATTTCGATCAAATCCGCGGGAAATAGCTACCAACTTAAAATTTATTGGACCATAAAATCACTGCTGCAATATCGTGTTCAGTTTCATATAAACTTCCCATTTTACAGCATATTGACTTTTCCACATAAATTTTATGCCTCATACAGACTGGACACTGGTTCGTTGTAAAATTGTTAAGAAAAATAACCATTTGATGTTATTTTATGAATACTACCATAAACGCTGCCTATCTCCATTTTTATAGAGGTTCGAACATTCTATTATCCGTTACTTCTTCTGTCTTCCAAAGAAATTCAGACTGTAAAGGTATACATGCAAAGTTGGCTTCAAGATGGCTGAAGGAACTCAAATGAAGCTAAGTGTATGGAGGGCGAAAAGGTTACGGTTTAAGGTCTCTAAGGTATTTCGATTGTAATTATTTGTTTTGTTTCGTTGTCAAGGTCTTAGGACACTAGATTGGGAATCGAAGAACAAAATACATTTTCACGACTATTAAGAGGAAATACTGTTCATTTTTCCATTCAAATCGAGATTTCGTTTTCGTCCTTTTCCTCCGAATCGTTACGAAATTTTAGAAAATGAATAGGAAGGAAATGTTCTGCCCATCTAGCACAACTGTGATACGCGATTCTTTATCGCGCGAGATATTTATCTATCTCTTTCTGTGCAGTACTGTAAGAGAGTGACGGGAGACGCTGTGCCGCGCGACATGTCGCGAAGCATAGTTATGCTCAAATGCTAGATGGACTGTTTTGGAACTTTTTTTTTAGACAACTTCACACAAATCGATCTAGTCCCAAATTAAGCTCAAGAAGGCTTGTGTTATGGGTACTAGACGACGATATACATATGTACTTGTATAGATAAATATATACTTAAATACATAGAACAACCATAACCCAAGCACAAATATTCGAGTTCATCATTCTCAGTAGGCAGGTCTCTACAAAATGAGCCAACCGCGTCGTCAAACAGACATTTGCGCTTATTATTATAAAATTTGTATAATTGGCGTCTGTATTTGGCGAAATTCCGACGGAAACGGAGATGGTAAAGGAAAGAGAAAAGTCAATTGTAAAGGAAAAGCCTTGTAAGCAATGCTCGTTGTAGGTAAGTCTCTGATTAATGGCCAATGGGTTATCAACGGTTACCAGGGGCCCACGGGGTAGGGAACGAAATGGAGAAACTGACTAGGAAGAAAGAATAAATACATGTAAGTATATTTTTCAAAATTCCGTAAAGTAACGCATAACTTCTAAATCTAAATATATAAAAGAAGAAACTGACTGACTGACTGACTGATTGACTGACTGACATATCAACGCACAGCCCAAACCGCTGGTTCTAGAGAGTTCAAATTTGGCACGTAGGTTCCTTATAAGGTGTAGGGGTGCACTAAGAAAGGATTTTTCAAAACTCACCCCCTAAAGGGGTGAAATGGGGTTCCAAAGTTTGTATGGGGAAACAAGATTAGTTAGACCATTTTATTCCAAACTTTACAGGAGTATTTCTAACGATAAATGAGTAAACACGTGTTTCAGGTTTTTTGAAAATTCAACCCCTAAAATGGAGAAATGTGGTGACAAAGTCTGAAAATCAACATGGGTATTGTTTTTATGGTTTATCGGGTCGCTGATTACGAAAACCACAATGATTTTAAAATCCAACGAGGCGGACGTGAGTTACCATCTCCCCTGTTGGGGTGAAATGGGGTTGAATTGTCAAAACACTAAACCGCTGGTTCTAGAGAAATCAAATTTGGCACGTAGATTTCTTATAAGGTGTAAGGGTGCACTGAGAAATGATTTTTCAAAACTCACCCCCTAAAGGGTGAAATGGGGTTCCAAAGTTTGTATGGGGAAATTAAGATTAGTTTGACCATTTTATTCGAAACTTCACAGGAGTATTTCTTACGATAAATAAGTAAATACGTGTTTCAGGTTTTTTGAAAATTCAACCCCTATAAGGGAGAAATGTAACAAAGTCTGAAAATCAGCATGGGTATTGTTTTTATGGTTTATCGGGTCGCTGATTACGAAAACCGCAACGATTTTAAATTCCGACGTGGCGGACGTGAGTTACCATCTCCCCTGTTGGGGTGAAATGGGGTTGAAATGTCTAAATACTCAACCGCTGGTTCTAAAGAGTTCAAATTTGGCACGTAGGTTCCTTATAAGGTGTAGGGGTGTACTAAGAAAGGATTCTTCAAAAATCACCCCCTGAAGGGGTGAAATGGGGTTCCAAAGTTTGTATGGGGAAACAAGATTAGTTAGACTATTTTATTCGAAACTTCACAGGAGTAATTCTAACGATAAATTAGTAAATAGGTACGTGTTTCCGGTTTTTTAAAAATTCGACACCTATAAGGGAGAAATGTGGTGACAAAGTCTGAAAATCAACATGGGTATTGTTTTTATGGTTTATCGGGTCGCTGATTACGAAAACCGCAACGATTTTAAAATCCAACGTGGCGGATGTGAATTAAAATCTCCCCTGTTGGGGTTGAAATGTCTAAATGCTAAACCGCTGGTCTAGAGACTTCAATTTGGCACGTAGGTTCCTTATAAGGTGTAGGGGTGCACTAAGAGAGAATTTTTCAAAAGTCGTCCCCCAAAGGGGTGAAATGGGGGTCCAAAGTTTGTATGGGGAAACAAGATCAGTTAAACTGGAGGAAATGGAGTTGAAATGTCTAAATACTAAACCGCTGGTTCTAGAGAGTCCAATTTGGCACGTAGGTTCCTTATAAGGTGTAGGGGTGCACTAAAAGAGAATTTTTCAAAAGTCACCCCCGAAAGGAGTGAAATGGGGGTCCAAAGTTTGTATGGGGAAACAAGATTAGTTAAACTATTTTATTCGAAACTTCACAGGAGTAGTTTTAACGATAAATGAAAAAACACGTGTTTCAGTTTTTTTTTAAATTCAACCCCTAAAATGGAGAAATGTGGTGACAAATTCTGAAAATCAACATTGGTAATGCTTTTATGGTTTAACGGATCGCTGATTACGAAAACCGCAACGATTTTAAAATCCAACGTGGCGGACGTGAATTAACATCCCTGTTGGGGTGAAATGGGGTTGAAATGTCTAAATATGAGTATGGGTGTATTTTTTTGGTTTCTTGGGACGTTAATTACGAAAATACCACCGATTTTGAAATTTTATATTGTGGACATGAAAATTCTTGAAAGCATTTGCGCCAAATTGCAGCATTTGACCGATTAAATGGTCCAGTAGTTTTGCAGCAAATCGGTTGTAACAGACGGACTGACAGACAGCTACACGTGATCCTATAAGGGGGTTCTATTTTTGCTTTTGAGGTATGGATAGAGACCCGCGGTATCCTAATAGATTAAAAAAATAGTATTTGGTGGCATCTCGATCGTCAATCGGTACCTAGGCGGGCGGCGCGTTGGGACGGGAGGAGTTATGATCGGGAAACTTCCTGCATCCGTAATAAATACATTCAAGCTTTTCAATAGTTATGTTAAGTCATTTCAGAATTTGGAATTACGTTTATCTGGCTCGGAGTAAGTAATACATTTTTCATTCATCAACATAGAACATGACGTAACTTAGAACATGGCTTAGAATCATTAAACCAATCTCGAATATCCCAAGTCGATAAGCGGAGGCTCGGGACATTATAAAAGCTTTATACAAATAAAATGCACACATATCCCGGTGTCATAGCTTCAGTTCGAGTTATGAATTTCGAAGTGAACTTTATTTGGATGCAGTAAAAGCTGAGATCGCTTGATTTGAGTGCTTGAGTTTTCGGTTTGATTTGTTAAAGTGGAGTTGTGATAACATAAAAAGTATTTCCCAGTAATATTAGAAAAGCGAAAGTCTGTGTATGTTTGTTACTTCTTCACTCTAAAACGGCTGGACGGATATGCATGAGGGAAATGCAGATTGCAGATTATACCCCAACTTAACAAATAAGCCTACTTTCAATCCTGAAAAAAAAGAGCATTGTTCCCGTAGGATGATGTGTATTATATATTAGGCACGCGAGCGAAGCCGCGGGTTAATGCTAGTTTATAATATATTCAATATACTCTATGCTCATGAGCATTTCTCAAAAAGTTTGTACACAATTAAGACATGCTTATACTTATTTAATGATACATAATCTGATACCAATGTATTTTAAATCACAAAGAAAATTGGTAAGAAAATAGGAAAATTATATTGGACTTTAATTTTCTGTCTTAATTGTGTACAAACTTTTTGAGAAATGCTCATACATGCTCATGCTACTACAGTTGCCGGCAAACTTTTTGAACAAAAATGGCGGATTTGCGCATGTTCATTTGTACGTAAATCGGCTACTGCGCAGTCAAGGTTATGGTCAAGATGTTTGCGGGCAACTATACTAATAGTCTTATTTTATTAAATTTATAATTTAATTTCAAAATTTAATGGCATGTAAAATGTATTAGTTTTACCAATAAAATCTGTATCTGCTAAGCTAAGTTCCCTCGCCGAGAATTAATCGCCTATAATATGACAAAAAAAAAACGATTTTCATAAAAAAAATTGTATCATACACACGAAAATTATGTTTTCAGTAAACAACAAAGTAGAAACAACATTGTATTTTTTTAAGTTAATGGTGAAATTGAGAATGATAGCTAGTTGGCTATCTACTTCTGTTGTTTCTGCAATAAATAAATAACTAAATAAATAAGCCTACTTACTCGATCGCAAATGAAGCAGCGGCGTGCTTAATGATGGTCGCTTTTATCGATAGATAAAATATGATAAATGATAAAATATCCCTTGCCGACAAATTATGTAAGCGCGAGAATGACGCTTTATTATCATTTATTGCATCATAAACGCGAGATTAAAGGCCAGCAACAATTAATTATTACTAGTGCCCGCCATCTTGTCTGCGGTCCGCCGTATAACTTTTGTACCGTTGTCGGGTAAAAACTATCCTATCCTATCCTATATTCGTCCAGCTATCCCTATACCCAAATTGGTTAAATCTGTCCGGCCGTTTCGGCGTAATGAGACGACAAAGAAATTCTGTTCAGTCAACAGATGGCGCCAGACTGGCATGGGCGCCGCACGCAAAAAGACGATGCTTCCGGTGTAGGATCGTCTCTTGTTTTGTTTGGGCAATAGCATGGTTGCTATTTAGATTTTTCCTGAAATCATGACCCCTTCAAAGAAAAGTTATTTTGAATACAAATCTCGATTTTTATAATAATATAGACTAGAAGTAACTTTCCTTACTTCCCCCCTCCGTGCGTCAGGCTCGTTCCAGCCTTGACCTTGCGCGTAACGCGGAAACGATCGCGCAGCTTACCGACATTACCCCGCGGGGACGGACTTAGCGGGGAAAGTGGCCAAGTGCGAAACTGCTAATGGCCAAGATGTTGTAGGATGATGAATATGTTTCGCTCATCTGTTAGGCCTTCAGTGAAAAAGGCAAACCAACATTAAGAAATATTTAGTTATTATTTGACCGAGCGGGTGAAACGAACGAATAGAGCCAACATTTCTTTCGTATGTCCGAATTCCAGATGTTCGGATGTCCAGATTTCTGTTCACGCCTACAGTTTCTAAGCCGATTTTCTTGAATTTATGTGACCTAACCTCATATATAACTACATATATTGAACATATTGCCGATCCAGTTTGTAGAAATTTATCAAAATGACGGATTTAGAGCGGTTGATTATTTTTATCAGTAATAAAAAAAAACCGAGACTTACACTCACAGAGCCTCCAGTATGTCTATACGATAAATAAACCTTTTTCCCATAATTCGGTAGCGATGTAGCGATATTGTATAGCGACGACGGGACCATTTCACGCCTGGCGGCCATTGCTTTCCGATTTGTCCAACTTTTGCGATTGCGCGTTGAAGGTTAAGTGCGGATTTGGGGATATTGTATGGGATTGAAGTGCGCGACGGAATTATCGCCATACGTACCTAACAATAACATACACATACATACAGTTTCAAAATGAAATCAGTGACTAAGAATGAATTCATAACTTTATCACATTAGGAGTGACACGTTTCTGCCCTGTCCTACGAGATACCTCAAGGGCTTGTGATCAATAATGCGTTGTACCTATGTAATTAAATTGTGTATCGAGAGCTTACGTAACCTTAAAAAGAAGAAATAATAAGTATCATTACGTATTATCTGACTACTATGTCTATACGCACTTCTGGCTGTGATATGGAATCATAGTATGGGGGAAATTGATCTAACCACAAATTGTTCTTCAGCGATAAGATTGTACAGTCCGTGAGCCCTCAGATTACTATTCGGGTTTGGGTGAGAACTGAGAGGTTCTTATTTGGTTCGCGTAAGAGTAAGCGAGACAGTTGTAATACACAAATCGCATTCTGACAGCTGACGAATTGTACTGTTATCGTTAAGTATTACAATTTGTAGGTATTTGTGTTTTTTCTTTTGTGAACTGTTATTGGTGTGCAAAAAAGCATTATTGTATTGTATTGAATTTGGTGCTCAAATACTAGACGCCTTTGAATTTACAGTGAATCGCAATCCACGCAGTTCGTGTTGCAGTCAAGTGTGAGTGCATCACATTTTCCAGCTCAGTGGCGATAGCCAGATACCGCCGGCTCAAGTCAGCAAGTCAGTTCAGTGGGCTTTCTGTCCGACTAGATAACTCAAGAGGCTTGTCATTCGGAATTTGTATCGACTTTTTTTAAACTAGACTTAAGAACTAATGAACATTTTAGATAACTTGTACTCCTGTAGTAAGGATACTACACTTATGTTCACTCTCGATTATGAATTGGAATGATTATATGAGGTAAATTAGGTTCAACCGTCTGTAGTTTCACCAGATACTTTGCGCCTGCAAATAATGTTTCCAATTCACGCTAAGCAATCAAATAATCCGACGACAGACATTTTGAACCGTCAGAACCGTGACCATTTTCAATCCCAGATACTGGTACTTAATAGTTACCGAAAATATTGATAGTCATTTTTACCTTACCCAGCTTGATTTCACCTAAATCTTGCTGTTATAGTGAGATTAAGGATTCTTTTACCTTAGCACAAACAGCGGAATGTATGTAACGATACTCCTTTGCTTCAATCTGTATCTCGCTTCTAGAAAGAGAAGAAAAGATCGTTCAATATATTTCTTCCTGGATGAAAAAGATTCAATTTCAGAACAATCAGTCAGCTGACCGGATGTCGGTGCAGCTGCACCTGTACCTATACCTATAAATATTACCTATCTCTTTCTTCGCTGTACTGTGAGAAAGTGACGGGTGATGCTATATGTCGCGCGGCAAGAGTGGTAAAGCGTAGTTGTGCTAGACGGACAGATTCCCGGGTTTTTGCGACTTTCGAAACAGTTTACAGAATATGGCAGTAAGTAGGTAAAACACGAGGCAAGATTTTGTGCGTACATGTTATGTTTCTACTGTCTCATCATGTCAAAACGGCTAGACGGATTTTTCGCCATATTTGGTACACGATTAGCCTGGTCCACAAATTAATATTGAGGATATTATTTCCTAACTACAGTGAGGAAAAAGAGGTTTCATACTTAAGAAAAGATTAACTAAAATATGCTACCAACGCGGGCGAATATAGTAAATTGTTTGTCAAGGGGCTAAAATGAGCCATAGTGACACGAAGTGATTATTTAGACGATCGGGCGAAGCGAGCGAGTACAAAATATATTCTGATTGTCGCAATGACTTCAAGTCACGTATTAAACATATAATTTTTTACTTCGTCTGCGAGAACATAAAAATACTTAAAAGGTAGCACCTTATCCCCGGCCGAGTCATTCAGCCTAGAAATGGTTTATAAATAGTAGTTTTTGATACAAGTGTGGAAAGTATGTCATTTTGAACGAGTCCCGAGGAGTCTTGGCCTGAGCCGCAAGGCGAGGGTCAAGACTCGGGACGAGTTAAAATGACACTTCCACACGTGTACCAAACAACGTTTTTTAATACATTTGCGAAAAATTGCAATAATACAAATTTAAAACAGTAATTGAAAGGGGCAATTATATTTATTTCTGTCTGATAAAAATTAAGAGTACTTACCTACAATTTTTAGAGTAATTGTGAAGGGTCGCATTTAAGGCCTTTGCTGGTAAGTTTAAAGCTTTATTCAAGTTGTTAATAATTCTCTTTTTCTCGTTTCCAGCCAATAAAATGTTCATAGACGGCAATGTAATTTCTCTTTCGATTTTGCGGGTAAAATACTCTTACTTGCAATTTTTGCCTTGGCTCGTATATAGGTGTTAAATCTATTCTGATAACATCAGAATCCATCATTTTCTATCAAAAACTCTTATTTTATAAATCTTACGTGTCATTTACAGTGTTTTAATTATGTGTAAATTTTACACATAATTAAAACAATACTGAATGAAAATGAAAGTTTTACTTTTAATTGTAATATTTTTTTTCAAGATGGCCTCGGCTTTCATCATTCAGCCAAATCAAAAGAAATAGTTTTAATATTTCAGAAGAGATATGATAATGTTACACAGTAATTTAATTGATTCGAAACAATAAACATCGTGAATCTGTTTTTAGTTCTTTACATTTCATATATATATTATTATATAAATAATATATTATTTTATACACAAAATTAGCGATTATTCATAATTATTATTAATTTATAAAGCAGCGCGTGGGTCACGCTTAATACTGAATTTTCTAATCTGTGACAATACTTTTCTTTTTAATTTTTTTAGGTCACGCATAATACTCATTTGCTCATTAAATAATAGTCACTCAGACAAATGATTAAAACCACTTTTGAATATTTTTAATAGATAACCCTTTGATTGATCCAATATGCAATTTAAATATTTTAAGCATAATTATAAGATATACACTTGCAGTGCTGTATGACGTAATAAATAAAGTCGGAAAGTGATTGACCTTTTTTGGATGTATGAGACATGACGTGTTAGTACAACAGAAAATTAAAAAAAATTGAAAAGTAAAAAGCACTAGTTCGAAATAACCAACTTTTCGCACGATTTGCAGCTACGAAAAGTACCACTTTTTGAGCAACTGTATTAAAAACGTCTTTTATGAGCTAGTGGCCCGGGTGGCCATTGGAATTCGCGGGTACACGTAGCGCCCGGCGCAGTCCATGCTAAAATTTCTCAAAACTGTTATGTTCTTTTCGTTTCAGGCTCGTCTCTTAGCTAGTATCCCATAAATCCCATATATATTATAGTGGGATATTATCAGTTTTCCTTATTTCACTTTCCTTCATTTTATATGTCAAACGTCTGCCCGCTGCCGCCATTACATGACAGGCGTCAACGGTAGCGGGAAGGTCGTGGTCCACAGTAAACTCATATGCGTGATTTGCGTGTTTTATTGAATCTATTCCCGCCCTGAAACCCGTCACAGTTCTTTCAATATGTAGTCTATTGTTCTCATCTTACACTGTGACTACCGGATTTGTGAATCGATACTCACCATTTGGGGTTACCAAGTTTCCATGCACATGATTTATATGTCACTTACAGAATTAGGTTGTTCTGCGATCGTTGCGATTTTACAACAAAACTACTGAAAAACTTCGTGACTGCAATATTTTGTTGTGAATTATGGAGTGTAGAAGTTAAAAGAGCACTATCTCCATAATATATGGCAAATTGTCCGTTGTGGGACGTTAAGAAAGAGAGAAAACAAGCGAAAACAAACGCATTGCCATTACAAAGAACTTAAAACCAAATAATATTAAATATAAGACATTTATTTGTCTTAAACTGAATTTAGGCAAAACAATTAATATAACAGTAGGGGTTACCAAGTTTCCATGCACATGATTTATATGTCACTTACAGAATTAGGTTGTTCTGCGATCGTTGCGATTTTACAACAAAACTACTGAAAAACTTCGTGACTGCAATATTTTGTTGTGAATTATGGAGTGTAGAAGTTAAAAGAGCACTATCTCCATAATATATGGCAAATTGTCCGATGTGGGACGTTAAGAAAGAGAGAAAACAAGCGAAAACAAACGCATTGCCATTACAAAGAACTTAAAACCAAATAATATTAAATATAAGACATTTATTTGTCTTAAACTGAATTTAGGCAAAACAATTAATATAACAGTACTTAATTTGAATACTCTCCTATATAAGATTTTGCTCCTTTTATCTCTACACTCCGTATATTATTATTAGGTATGAATAATGCCTATGTTTTTGCCACTTCAAGAGATAGACAATAAATTTATGGCACTAGACAATGAAATAAATGTGTACGTTTGATTAAGTACTTTTAGACTTTTAGAGTTTGCTTTGTTTGCGAATTGCACCACCATGCTGAGTCAAAGCCTTTTTCTTTAACGCACACATTGCTGGACTTATTGAAAACATCTCTAAATAAATAATTAATAAAACACTGTTTTGCCAATAATGTCCTGTCTGTGTGTGCTTTTATTGGAATAAATATTTTTCTTTCTTTCTTTTTTATCTGAGTAGAGTAGGCATGTAACTATTATAGGTAAATACATATCTTTTTCATTTAGTTCTTTTTTATTTTAGTGGTTTGACTTACGACGATTAAGTATAAAGTACGGTTTATAAAAAATGTTATTCAAGCGAAAAACTTAAAAATTTTTACGTCTCGGGCGAGGTTGGAACCCGCGTTTCCAACGGTTTTCCGGGCCAACACGGGCCTCTTACCTATTGGACCACCGAAACCATGTTTGAGCCATTTAAATTTTTCAATCTGTTGCTTAATCCATACTTAATATTATAAATGCGAAAGTGTGTATGTCTGTCTGTCTGTTACCTCTTCACGCTTAAACCGCTGAATCGATTTTGATGAAATTTGGCATAGAGATAGTTTAAGATTTGAGGAAGGATATAGAATAGTTTTCATCCTGGAAATTATACCTTGCCCTTCCTCGGATCTTAAACTATCTCCATGCCAAATTTCATCAAAATCGATTCAGCGGTTTAAGCGTGAAGAGGTAACAGACAGACAGACACACTTTCGCATTTATATTATTAGTATGGATAGTATAGACATAAACTTAATTAACGCGTAATAGATTAAATTATGCTAAAAGGGTTGTCCCTCAGCTTAATGCCAATGAAGTACGCAATATTCACTTCAGGACGCTGATTTTCTGTACCTATACCTATGTATATAATATAATTGTAGTAGTTTTTAAGTATAATTTACGAAAAAATTACTTACTGTTGAGTCTCTTTCGGCTTTCTTCTCAACAGCGGTCTCCTCTTGCGAAATGCCGGTAGACTCACAACCTGACTTGTAAAAGTGGCCTTGTGGCCTACTTACTAAATAAATTATTTCATATTTCATATGGTAAAGCATTGAGGTATTATTTATAATAGAGCCACAGACCCGAACAAAATTGTCGTAAAAAGTGGCACTGCTGTCATGTTCAAGTAGATGCCAATAACGCTTATTTATAATTTACAACAACATAATTACTTCGTACAAAATAACTCTTTACTCAAACGTTTAAGTGTCAAATTGGCTTACGTACTTATTACCACAAATATTTTTCGTGTAAATTAACTTTTTTAGCGTATTCTGACTCATGTCTCTTGTCAAACTTGGAACATGGCACGATTGGAGCAGATTTTAATAGTTTTACATACTAAAAATATTTTCATTATTATTTTATTTAGGTATTAAAATATATTCGTTGTTTGAACTAAATAATCTCGTAAATTGTTAATAACAAATTAAGTTACGTTTTTATTTAACAACTGCATAAAAAGGTCCCGACACTGCATAGAAGGGATCAGTAATAATGACATTATGATTTCTCAACTCATCTTGTTCTAGTATGTGAAATGAGAGTAAGGCAAGTGCAAAATATTAACATTTTTAACCCTTTAAAGTTTGATGGCGTGACGTGAAAGTCGGTGGCGTAGTATGCATGGCAGCACACATTGTCTTTAGGTGTTCTTGGCGTTCAAAGGTTTAAACTGACAGTGTCTAGACTCTGAGACAAAATAAAACAATGACAACAGAGCAATTTTTTTATTAAATTATTAATGTAACCTGTAGGATCTGCCTGTAAAAGGCATATGTTCATAACACTGGCTCACTCGCCGCCGCACACATAGCAATGTCATGCGTCCACTCTCACCCTAAACTCGTGTGTAACTAAACGCAGCATCCTATGTGACGTGTGCCTGAGACAGTGTATATCTATTTATGTATAGATACCTACTACCACAAACACTACATAACCATTTTACGCTTCTTTTGTATACCTTGACATTTTTTTACGTTTTTATTGAGATATTAAAGCTGTGTTGAGGGAAAGACTTTTACGCTTCTTTTGATTAAACATAAAAATATATATAATATATGATTATGCCGAACGAACACACGAGAGACGAATTATTTGGCTGAAATTATTCTTGACGTCTGTCTCTTACTAAACGTGACCTAAATTTTTCACGTTGTTTAAGATCGCGTGGGAATCTTAATAAAAAAAATAGGATAATTATTTATTGCACTCCTTTATTAATTAATAAAATATATAACTATAGCGACTCCTTAGATTTTTGTTCTGTGATGAGGTGCATTTTGTAGGCACAAAGTTAATAATTCTAATCTAAAATATGCTATGATTTTACATAGGATTCGTTAATTAATCAATAGAATCTGCGTAAAAAAGAATATTCCGACCTTTTTCTTTATTTTATAGCTGTTATTTCTGCAATTTTTCACTGAAAATTAAGTCATTTTTGAGACCCGTCACGTGTCATGGTCTAAACGAGACTGATCGCCCAACTAATGCGATTTGTGATTTTGCATTAGTTGAGAGGGTGCCATTTTTTCCGTCGGATTGTGTGTCCATGTAATTAATACGTCAATGTGGTAAAGTATACTAATATCATGCATAATGACAAAATTAATTTATGGAACTTAAGTAAACTCTTATGAAAGCTATATTAATCTGTGGCCTGGTGTCTAAAAACATTGGATATATTTCGAACGGGGCTTAGGGGCCATCCATAAATTACGTCACATGAGCTTCATGATTTTTTGCCCCTCCCCCCGTCCTTGTCACAGCTGGTCACATTTGGGAGACTCCCCCCCTCCCTAGTGTGACGTCACATATGTTACAAATTTACATTTAGAAATTATTGAATGAAAACAGCGGTTCCGAAATCGGTTTGATTTCCATTTAAATATTTTTTTTTAATAAAATTAACATCAAATCAAAAAATTAACAAAACAAAAAACGATGATAGTAGAGCGAGTGGTCGACAAAACAATTGGTATCTTATATTTACACAGATATAGTTGTGTATGTGTTTGAGGTTTTCGTAAAATAATAGTTTAAAGTTCGTGTTTTAACACTTGTACCTAATAGATTTTGAAATGTGACGTCACGAAATTTAGGACCCCTCCCACCCCCTTAGATTTTTCCTTATGGATGGCCCCTTAGATCATTGTCACTCGAATACAGCGTAAATTACCAGAGCGGCACCACTTTTCAACCTTATAAAAGATTATTGGTGAAATAAAGACATCGGATATATTTCGAGCGCAGCAAGATCATTGTCACTCGATTACCTACAGCGTAAATTTTCGCAGCTCACTCAGAATAAAAAACAATCTGATCTTGACTTTATCTTTGCCGCCTAAAAACTACGTTTATTGCTATTACTACTTGCATGACGATTGACAACGAACTCGCGAACTATTTTGAATTTATAGAAACGTGTGGAGTATCTAACTGATTTGTTATCTTACGGCCGAGCGGAAGCGTTGCGCGGTACATGTGTCTCACTCACTCGTATGGTCTCGGCTCGGATCTCTCGCTCAACCAGTTGGCGCAGTGCCTACTGAGCCGGCGGTCCCGAGTTCGAATTCCGGCAAGGGCAAATATTTGTGCGATGAACTCGAATATTCGTTCCTGGGTCATGGCTGTTATCTATATGTATTTTATATATTATGTACGAGTATATCGACGTCTAGTACCATAGTATAAGCGTTGCTTAGTTTGGTAGTTACAAGGTCGATTTGTGTGAGATTGTCCCTTAATATACAATACAATATAATACAACAATACTTTATTGCTCACCAATAAAAGTTTACAAAATAAATTAATATACTTTTATTTAATATACCTAATATATTTATTGCTGTATTTACCTTTACTGCGAGACTAAATGTATGATACAGTTCAAACTCAAGTAGCAAAAAAGCTGCAGAAGCGCTTATACAGCCCTTTTACTGCTAGCTTGAGCTGAATAAGGGCTGTGTAAGCGCTTCTGCAGCTTTTTTGCTACTTGGGAAGTGACCCGGCTGCATAGCTACGCTGTGACGGTTCCTAATTAACCGCCGCAAAAACCGTCGTCGTTTGTATGCGTCGCGGCCAATTTCGGCCTAATTTTATTTCATTGTTCTATTCTAGAGCTTTGCGTTCGCCTGAACTGAGCACCGACAGATGGTAAAGAATTGTAACGTATGAAAGTCTATGAAAGAGAGAGAAGCTATTATGTCATTCATTCATTCTGACTCGTCGACCAGCGGGGCTTGCACATCTGGCTGTGACTTCGCTTGTCGCGCGACTCAGCGCCACCTGTCTTGCTCGCTCGGTATTAAAAGGAAAGTGACAGGTAGTAGGTATTTGTAGCGCGACAAAGAGTCGCCTGTCACAGTTATGCTAGACGTGCAGGAGGCCTATGATGGTTGCGTTTATCACGTGATAAATAAGTGACAAAGCATCTGTCACTCACACATTGGCGTATTTAGGAGGGTGGCCGGGTGGGCCGTGCCCACTCCAATATGGTCTAGTGCCCACTCCAGGATTTTGGGTAACCCATACAAATTCAGACCCCACCCAGGCCCCGCCTGAAAAATAATCTTAGATACGCTAATACTCATACTCGCATCTTGTCACAAAACGTGACGGATGCTTGTCACTTATTTATCACGTGATAAACGCAACCATTATAGGCCCGCGTAACACAAGCCTACTAGCTTACTGTGGGACTAGATCAATATGTGTGAGATTGACCAATATTTTAATAAATAATGACACAAAGGTAAATTAAGAAAGAAAAATTGAATGCGATCTACTACAATCTGAGCAGGGTTTGAACCAGCGACCTCTGCGTTACCTAGGGTATGGCTAATGCGCATAAGCATTTTCAAACATATATGACGCAGAGGGCGTTCCAGTAGCGTAAAGAATTATGGGATGAAAGATTTGGTGTGATTGACGTAGCGATCTGATAGCTCAGTTGGAAGAGCAATGCGCCGGAAACGCAGAGGGCGCAGGTTCAAATCCTGCTTAGATTGTGTAGTACATCGCATTCAATTTTTCTTTCTTAATTTACCTTTGTGTCATTATTTATTAAAATAAAAATGTGGTATATCCACATGAAAATATGAATCGATAAAAAGATTCTATACAAATATTTGTCCAATGTTTTTTTAGATATTACTATACTCGTGTGAATCGCCACGCACACATAAACAGTGTCCCGTATCCGGCACCATATTTTATTCAAGGCGTGACGTGTAATTTCATCTCATAGAATTTTGGGACCCCGAGGACATACAATTTGTCTCGAAACAACGTCACGTATGTGTTATGGAAATATTTTGTTAAAAAACATTTTGTTTAATTGGGCTCTCGGTGTAGGTTTAGATAAGATTAGATTAGATTTATTTATTTCATAATATAAAATGTCAGTATAAATTACGCTAAGACAATTTACATGCAATAATCTTCTGCATTTTGTTTATCTTTTTGAATAAATTAAATCTCAATCCCTGATAAAGAACTCTGTACGAGTTCGAAACATGTCGGGCCGTTCCTGACAATTTTACGTGAGTTTAAACCGCGCATTAAAATTATTTCAGACTATTTTAAACGGCGGAATTGGAGCTACAATCCTAGCGTGCACAAAAAGTTGGACATTTATTTAAAAAGTTGCCACTAAATCACATGAACTCATGCGAGCGAACCCGAAAATAACAGACCACACACGTCAGAGTTTCGACTAGTTTGCATGAAGCATTGGAGAGTTGCATGCCACTGTTTAGTTTGGATTTGTAAGTGTCAGAGCCTATAGTGTAAGTTGCCAACGAAAAAGCATCTGGTGGGCTTTGACAAGCCGCTCTAGCACAACTGTGACACGCAACTCTTTCTCGAGCGAGAAAATTACCTATCACTTTCTTCGCAGTACTGTGAGACAATGATGGTTGATGCTATGTCGTTGTCGCGCGACAAGAGTTGCCAAAGCCTAGTTTTGCTAGACGGGGTCTAAACTAAATGATTGAATCGCCCAGGGGGCCTATGATGGTTGCATGATAAATAAATGACAAAGCATCTATTACTCACACTCGCATTTTGTAAAAACGTGACGGATGCTTTGTCACTTATTTGACGCGTAATAAAGGCAACTATCATAGGCCCGCTGGTCGGCGACATGGGTTAGTTAATTTAAAAAGTCTTATAATTTCTCGCAGTCGAAGTGATACTCGTAATCATAGTGGCTAAAAGCCATTGTGGAATCAGATTATATTTGTCCTCGTTCGCTTTGCTTGCTCGTCCAAATAATCAATTCACGTTACAATGGCTTAAATCAGCCCGTTGTTAAACAATCTACAATTAATAATATACATTAGAATTTAGATAAATTATTCGGTTTAACTTCACTATGAAATAAGAGTATCAGTCCACTGTATTTCAGTTTCCTGTCCTACAACATTAATTTGTACGTCGTTACGCCGATTTGTAAGGTGCAGGGGACGGATAAATCCGTCACGACGTTACGCGTAGAGGTGGTATTAACCACGTCACAGTGAACGGTCGCCATAACTAAAAGTAAATTCCTTGAGAATCGGATTTGGGTGAATATTTTAATTTATATGTTTATATTAATTAATATAATTAATATAAACATATAAATTAAAATAAGGATCTAGGTACTTGTTTATGGGTGGGCGTCAGTGGCTTGGCGTCCATAGAAGTTGATTCCCACCGGCTTGCCCTGTCTGTATGTAGAATCTACCCCGGCTTCGCCTGACTTTCTTTCTTTTTGTGACGCCACGCCACTGGTAGGGTATGGTACTAGGTATGAGAATTGGATGCGATCGAATTAGCGAGTACATTATGATCGTTTTGTTTTGTTGAGTACTCTTATTACTATTATGATGTTTAATGCTATACTCATATCGCTTCGTGATAAATTAGTACGCATTTTTTTTTGATTATAGTGTGTGCACGGATGCATGCATAATATGTGTAACTCGAGTTTTAGGAGTAGACAGTCTCTTTAGTGTCTGGCCCTGCAAAATATATGATGCAGCGGTCTGTTAATGTATTAATATGAAAATAGTTGTGACTGACTCCTGTTTCAAATGTATTACCAATATTGAACATCTGTTTGGAACGGACATGTTGACTGTGTCTGATTCTACTTAGTTTTAAATCTTATTTTTTATGTAACCAATGGATAACTGTTATTGGCCCTCTGTTATGTAACTAACTTTATATCATATGTATATTTACGGCTGTTGTTATCCTGAATACCAATAAATAAATAAATAAAAATAAATGAATACTGGACTGGGTGACTTATCTGGATAGCGTAAGAGAATTATTGCTGTTTTATTAAGATATAAAGTTTTCGGCGATGATCACTAAACAATCCTAACCTAAATGCTATTAATCCATAAAGTTTATTTAACTGAATTATGACCCCCATTCAGCAATTACTATTTAGTGTATTTCCGGTGAAATTAAAATTATATACTCAGTTCTACAGTCTTGAAGCAGTGAAAAAATCAAACATCTAAGTGAATGTAAAAAAGAAACGGCCGTTTATGCCACGTATAAATCTAAATTATAGGGTATTTTTCCGTTGACCTAGAACTATGAAATTTGGCCAGTACCTAATAGCGTCTTACACTACAATTACAAAAAATACATAGAATATAGCCTTTATTTAAAGTATGTAAAACTGTTTTCCAACTGTAAAGTTTAACGCTCAGTACAGTTTATCTTTTCGTTAGAGCACTATGCAAGTATTCATAGTCCGCACGGAAGCCTCGGTGAGCGAGCTGGCACAGTAGTAACGTCATTGTAATACGCTTTTCCCCCATCCCTAGTTACGCGATCTGTGTCAATTGGCTGTCGTGTTATACGTTATTTGTGGCCATTTTCTTAATAGGACGTGGAAGTTAATTTAACCATTCTAGCGTCCAATCCTCTGACTTGAAACTGTTTCTTAGAGCACAGCCACAGGGGCGGCGATGGTGCCACAGACTCCAAATAATGCACCAAGTGTACAACTGTACAGTTCGACAAGGTGTAGACATTAAAAAGTGGCAATATTGACCACATAATATGGCAATAATGTGCATAAGTCACTTACGTAAAACGTCACTAGCGATTTGTCAAGATTTGTCAACAACCCAATTCAAAACATTGTTTACCGGAATGCTGCTCAATCCTGCGTTCTTCTGGCAAAAGAAATTCTGAATCCTATTGAAAAAGACTTGACTTTCATCACTGTGGATAGTTTTGGCTTTATTATGCAAAAAATACTTGAAATTTAAATTTGCGGAATATTACTCCTGTTTCCTCTTTGTTTTACATCAGTGAAATTCACTGAATTTCAACGTTAGTTACCAAAAATTTGTCGTTGCCAGTTAGATAAATTAGTAGGTACACTAAAAATCCGCAGTATGGCGTGGGTTGTAAAACCATCTGTTGGGCTATTCTGTGGATATTTCGATATGACAGATGCGCTTGTCCCGACTAACCTTTATTAGTAATGCCAAAAGGAAATGGGTCAATCAACTATTTTCTGCCACTCGTTGCCATGGTGATGTCCCCTGGATCACTTTTTAAAACTACGATTTTCTGTGGCTATATATAGCAAAAGCTTTGTAATTTAAGCAGTTATAGGCCCATTCTTTTATGTAGACTATCTCCTGACAATGGGCTCGTCCAGAAATCATGTGATCGTTTATTTCCAGCAAAATATCACGAATGATCACGATGGGGGAGGGGGGTGTCTGGGAACACATCTCGTGTAATTTTTTTACACAGTCGGAAAGTCAAAAAATAACGAAATTACTCAATAATTTGCGTGACATGGCTTAAATAAAAAAAAAATCAAGTTATTGCTGATTTTTAAATTAACTAACTTAATTCATACTTAGTCCGAAAAACACACGTGATCTTGAATGGGGGGGAGGGGTAGCGTTATACCTAATCACCCAATATTACCAAGGGGGAGCGGGGGGGTCAAAAGTAGGCCAAATATGATCACATAATTTCTGGACAAGCCCAATACCAGTAATATAAATTATCAACACTTTTTTTAGAAGTGTAATCACTATTGCCCCCTGGGTCACGGAACAGAATAACAGCAAGAAAAAGATCCACCCAAATACAAGGACGCGGCTACCTACATGCTTAATTACGTTACCACACCAATTTCAAAACAAAGCCATTCAACGGTCATAATTAACGTTGGAATCAATTAGGAACTTACGGCTATTTGGGCTCGTTACTGTGACTGATGACACCTGTCGCCGCTAATGAGCACGTGTTATGTATGACTTGTATGACACGTGTTTTGATGACGGACTGGGCATGACGAACTCATACGAAGGTAAGGAACAGCAGGTATACATTGAATAAAATATATGAATAACTATTAAGGGACAATCTTACACAAAGCGACTTAGTCCCAAACTAAGCAATGGTTGTAGTATGGGCAGTGCCCCCCATCTGTACCGTGGGAACCCAGAACGATACCTACACGTCGCCTGTCGTGGCCGACACGCTTAGCCAGCCGGTTGCCACACGCGCTCACGGCCGGACGCCGCCGGTCGCGCTATAAAATCACCAAAAAAATGGCTTCGTCGCGAATGAGACCAACGCGCTGCAGTGTTGCGGGGTGTAAAAACATAAAATCAACAGACATTTATCCTTTTTTTCTTTGCCGACAGACGATGAAATGTTACTAAAAATTCTTAGAACTTAATAAGCACCTACCTAGAAACGCATTGCATACACTGTTATAATAATAGATACATGTAATGTTGAATAAATAAACCTACCTACTTAATATACATAAATACATAGAAAACATCCACTACCTATATCAACAAGTGACAATAATTTACTCACTAAGATTTACCAAATCAGTTCAGTGTGGCGGGAGAGTGCATTGCACGGCCTAAAAAGGGCGTAAACGTCGGCGTTGTTCTTGACACTTAAGACTTTTTGCAAGGAATGCATTCGCAAAGATGAAACGCGTGATCAGATTATTATAAAACAACTTGTACCTAGTGACTGTTTCGAAGCTTGTAATGCTAGTATTATACAATATGTAACACATTATATATAGGCACTTACCAAACTTTATTTAGTAAGTACCTACTGTCATCGGGATATATTTTAGGTCACTTAGGTACCTACACAGAGAGTTGTTTTTGTTTCAGGTTTCTGGTATGTTCAGATAGGTAGGTAAGATTCCGATATACCTACTCGGAAATTTAAACGATTTTGATGGTGTGCCGCAGCGCATGTGAATACCTATTTCTAGTAGGTACCTAATGATAATTAAATTTGACTAATAAATTTAAATAAATCGATCATATTTTTATTAATCTTGACTTTTTACAAAATCGTTTCTAAGCGGTGTCAACCCTAGCCTCGTTTTGCCGGCACGTGCGGCCAACGACCCGCGCGTTCAAAGTCGCTCCATTGTTAAATTGAGTAGGCATGAAAATCAGTAGGCATTTGCCTTTTTATTCAGACATGGGTATCTGTTCGAAGAACTATTATATTAATCTGTGGTATGGGTCCTAGACGACAATATACCTAATATATAAAATCGATAACCCAGGAACAAATATTCATTAAGTTCATCACACAAATATTTAATAAACAACAGGGACTACTGAAATATTTACATTTCATTCCTTTGTACATGCTTATTTCTTTGTAATGTGTTTTTCTTGTTTTTATGTACAATAAAGTGTTTACATACATACATACATATTTATTTATATGAACAGCAAAATGTCATTGCGGTAAAGGTACAATCGTACATCGCTGAAGTAGACATTTTGTGTCGCTTTGACAGCCTCTTCCTGCGACATTTGTGGCACAGAGCGACCATTTGATTTTTAGGGTTCCGTAGCCAAATGGCAAAAAACGGAACCCTTATAGATTCGTCATGTCTGTCTGTCCGTCTGTCCGTCTGTCCGTCTGTCCGTCTGTCTGTCCGTCCGTATGTCACAGCCATTTTTTTCCGAAACTATAAAAGCTATACTGTTGAAACTTGGTAGGTAGATGTATTCTGTAAACCGCATTAAGATTTTGGTGCAAAAATAAAAAAAAAATAATAAATATTGGGGGCTCCCCATACTTCGAACTGAAACTCAAAAATTTTTTTTTCATCAAACACATACGTGTGGGGTATGTATGGATAGGTCTTCAAAAATGATATCGAGGTTTCTAAAATATTTTTTTTCTAAACCGAATAGTTTGCGTGACAGACGCTTCTAAAGTGGAAAAAAGTTGGTCCCCCCCCCTCTAACTTCTAAAATAAGAAAATGAAAAATCTAAAAAAAACATATGATGTACATTACTATAAAAACTACCAACGAAAATTGTTTTGAACGAGATCTAGTAAGTAGTTTTTTTTTAAGAACTATTAATACCTAACTTTGCACCTAATTTATATGGGGCGCCATACATACCAGGTGCAAACTTAACTTAACCACTTAGGGATGGAAAGTGTTTGTACGGAACCCTCGGTGCGCGAGTCCGCCTCGCACTTGGCCGGTTTTTAATCAAACCATTGATACAAAGGTCAAAGCACAAAGAAAAACACGCTGGACCGGTAATACAGACGTACCGGCTTCGATTCCCGGTGTCTTCAACCAGGTTACCCATTTTAATTTTTCTTTGTTCTTTGATCTTTGTATCAATGGTTTAATATAAATATTGTGACGTGTACATTAAAAAATAATGAGACATTACATATTTCATAAAGATTGTGTTTTTTTTTATGAATCGTTTATTCCCATATTTAGTTTACTATTGTTACTATAAGGATTTACTTGCGAAATAAACAAATACATAGATACATACAAGCAAAAGGTACCACTTTGTCGTTCACCATAAAGACGCTGTGACACGCTGGTTAATTGGCGGCAAACCTTTTGAAAAAATAAAACCGGCCAAGTGCGAGTCGGACTCGCGCACCGAGGGTTCCGTACAAACACTTTCCATCCCTAAGTGGTTAAGTTAAGTTTGCACCTGGTATGTATAGCGCCCCATATAAATTAGGTGCAAAGTTAGGTATTAATAGGTATTTAAAAAAAACTACTAACTAGATCTCGTTCAAAACAATTTTCGGTGGTAGTTTTTATAGTAATGTACATCATATGTTTTTTTTAGATTTTTCATCTTCTTATTTTAGAAGTTAGAGGGGGGGGGGACCAACTTTTTTCCACTTTGGAAGCGTCTGTCACGCAAACTATTCGGTTTAGAAAAAAAATGTTTTGGAAACCTCGATATCATTTTTGAAGACCTATCCATAGATACCCTACACGTATGTGTTTGATGAAAAAAAAATTTTTGAGTTTCAGTTCTAAGTATGGGAAGCCCCCAATATTTATTATTATTTTTTTATTTTTGCATCAAAATCTTAATGCGGTTCACAGAATACATCTACCTACCAAGTTTCAACAGTATAGCTCTTATAGTTTCGGAAAAAAATGGCTGTGACATACGGACGGACAGACGGACAGACGGACAGACAGACAGACAGACAGACAGACATGACGAATCTATAAGGGTTCCGTTTTTTGCCATTTGGCTACGGAACCCTAAAAATGGGGGATCTGCGCATGTACATTTGTACGTAATTCGGCTACTGCGCAGTCAAGGTCATGCTCAAAAAGTTTGCCGGCAACTGTATAAAGGTGTAAACAAAAGAGTACCTACTGTATGTCCTGTATCTTCAACATTTTCTCATTGGCCAACTAAGGGTTCCTCAAAGCCCACTCTAACCCCGTCGGCGGATTATGAAACAAACCGTTTATCATTGTGTAAGACAATTACTAAGTTTTTGTGGAGTAATTCGTGATTAGATTACAAGTACATACATTAAGTGTTATTGTTGTTGCATTGCTTTTTAGTTGCATTAGTCATTAGGTAAAATTGCCTTTTTTTAAATATTTTATATCGATAGTTTTATATTAATGATAGGTACCTACCTAGCTACCTAACCTAACATTGATTTGGACAATCTATATCTACTCCTTTACGTGTGTGCACCAATGCAATAAATGTAATTAATTGTTTAAATAATGATTTACGAAAAGTATACTTACCGTTGATTCTCTTTCAGCAACGTAACGTTGAGCTGATACGTCTCACTTTAGATAACTCCCATTTCTGAAGATTTATGTGTCCTAAGGGGTCATCCACAAATTACGTCACACAAAATGTAGACTTTTTGAACCCCTCCCCCCCCCTATGTCACGCTTTTTTGCTATACCTTTAACATGTACTGTCACGTTTGGTATGACCCCCCCCCTCCCCCTTAACGTGTGACGTAATTTATGGATGACCCCTAATAGTCCATTGAATAAAAAGTTCTAGAGTGCGTGAGTTAGTAACGTAAGATGTTTCTTCGGAAACATGTCAAGAGTCTCTAGGTAATAAACATACTAAAACCCCGGGACACTAGGAGGAGCCCCGGAGTGGGGGGAGGGGGGGAAAGGGTCCATTTTTTCATTTTTCGCTTAAATCTCAAAAACGGTACATGTTAGAGAAAAACTTTCAAGGAAAAGTTGAAAGGCCATAAAATCATCTACAAGTTGTACCTAAATATTTTTTTCCTATATCCTACCGTTTCTGAGTTACACGCAGTAAAAAATGATTTTGGCTCAAACAATTTCCCCATACTACATACCCATGTTTATCACATCAATCGATCAAAAAATATTTCTTTCTTCCAAAAAACTCAAATGTGCAACTTGTGACCGGTACTGATAGATTGCTCTTAATTAGGTCTATAATTGGTAAAGTAAACACATTCCTCCATGGAAGCCTTTAGGAGGAATCGATTGTCAAAATATTATATTAGGGTAGTTTGAGTTACTGAACTTGATCTTTTTATTTCTTCTTCCAAAAAAACTCAAAAGTGCAACTTGTGACCGGTACAGATAGATTGCTCATAATTAGGTCTATCATTGATAAAAATACCAGATTCCACCACGGAGGCGTTTACGGGGAATTGAATTTTATTAGGGTAGTTACGATACCTGAACTTTTTATTTTTTTCTTCCAAAAAGCTCAAAAGTGCAACTTGTGACCAGTACTGATAGATTGCTCTTAATTAGGTCTATAATTGGTAAAAAAAACACATTCCTCCATGGAAGCCTTTAGGAGGAATTGATTGTCAAAATATTATATTAGGGTAGTTACGCAACTTGACCTTTTTATTTTTTTTCTTGCAAAAAGCTCAAAAGTGCAACTTGTGACCGGTACTGATAGATTGCTCTTAATTAGGTCTATAATTGGTAAAAAAAACACATTCCTCCATGGAAGCCTTTAGGAGGAATCGATTGTCAAAATATTATATAAGGGTAGTTTTCGAGTTTTTCACCTTTCATGGGATGTAGCTCGAAAACGGCTGCGAATAGAAAAAAAATATTTAGGTACAACTTGTAGATAATTTTATGGCCTTTTAACTTTTTCTTGAAAGTTTTTCTCTAACATGTACCGTTTTTGAGATTTAAGCGAAAAATGAAAAAATGGACCCTTTCCCCCCCTCCCCCCACTCCGGGGCTCCTCCTAGTGTCCCGGGGTTTTAGTATGTTTATTACCTAGGGACTCTTGACATGTTTCCGAAGAAACATCTTACGTTACTAACCCACGCACTCTAGACCCCCCTTGGAGGGACTCATTCAATGGACTATAATCAAGTAATCACATTGGTTAGTGTAGACATATATATTTCGTATGGAAATTTCATTTAATTAGTACAATAATATTTTCTGTTGCATGTTCCCAATCATAAATATGTGTTTCTTGTTAATTCAGTTTTTTTTAATTTGGCGGATGAAAGTATAAATCATTTTAACACACTAGCAAAATTACTACCATAAATACAATTGAATAAGCCTTCGTCACAATCAATTTTTCTTTCCAGCTACTTATTCTATTAAACTTTGAATGTAGAATCTCCATTCTTATATCAAATGTATGAATGTAGTCCACTTTCATTCAGTGCTTTTACAATTCCATTGAAATAACTGAGATCTAAAATAGCACAAGCTCGCTTCTCAGAAACTAGTGTTGCCAGATCATGATAGCTGAATATCGGGACTAGGTATGTTGTAAAAAATAATCGGGACGTCAGAATTTGAATCAGGACAGTACAAATAAAACACAAATATTTCCACTGTAAAGGGGCAAGATATCTCTTAGCAATGCAATGGAAAAAATTGTAGGAGATGGCGTGAAATTGGGCTTACTATGGTCAGAATAAGCAACGTTACCAATTCACCAAATTTGAAAGAAATCTGAGAAAAAAAAGGAATTGGACCATTTATTGTGTTTATTGTATTTAGGTTGTCTGGAAGAAATCGCTTTTTAGCGATAAGACCGCCTGTTGTCTACCGTTATTTACAAATTGTATTTGTTTCCTTTTGTAAATTTTTATTGGTGTGCAATAAAGTATTGTTTTATTATTATTATTAATTTTTACATTAAATTCGACGTATCTTATGCTCAGAATTTATAGCATTGGATTGCGTACATTGAAAATAACATTTAAATTGTATGAAAAAAAAATAACAAAAGAAGACTAGAAAGTTGCAGAACAGAAGATGGTCAGTTGGGAGAGCACAATTAAACCTTGCATTTAAACCCCTATGGTCAGAGACATCCTGTATATTATTGTGATGTTGAATTATGGACATATTGAGGATTCTGAAAACAATTTAAAATTTGCTTTAGGATTTTTCAAAATTCATCAAATTTCTTTTGAAATTCATATTCCTTTATTTTTTTGGATTTATTTTCTTTATTTCAAGATATTTTGAGTACATAACTATATAACTTCATATATAACTTCAGTATGTTGTATTTTAGAGTTCAAAATCAGTCCTATTGTCCATAGTCCCCTGAATATCGGGACATTCCGCTCAAATCGGACATCTGGCAACACTACTCCCCGGAGACCTAGTTGAGAGTAATATTTACTTTAGCTGACCTTGGGTAGGAAATCAAATATCAAACCTACATAGTAAGTTAGGAAGCTATTTATAGTGGAGTAGGTTTCCCCGTGGCTTTACTTTGGTTATCGTAGGGTATTGTGAATTTTTCGGGGTTATTACATCAACACACAATGACTTTTACTAAACTATTTAAAACTAATTTACACCTAATTAATTATGTAAACGTAAAAATTGCCAGGAACGACCCGATATGTTTCGAACTCATGTGGGCCGTTCTGGGAAATTTTTGGGTGAGTTGAAACCGTGTTTATAAATATTATAGATGTCGCAAGATAGTTTTAATAATGTTATTAATTTACAACTCATAAGTAGCGCGTGTGCAAAAAAAAATTATAACTATATTAGAACGTAGGTATATTTATTATCTTTTTATTTACTTATTATCCTTATTTTCTTTAGCTCTAAAGAAAATGAAGTACCTAACGTTATTTATAGCAATTGATATTTGCTGATATTAAGTACGTAAGTATATATTCCGGGAAACGGTAATCTAGAGGCTATCGACTTTCGTTTTTAAAGCCTGACCAGAAAAATATATGATGATTGTTAAGAGGGCGCTATTTATAAGATTTATATAGCAACAATTTTGCAACCAATCCACTATGTTAACCAAAGAGCATATAATCACTACGTTTTAAGAGTCGGCACTTTCATACAAGCCGCTAATCGGAATTATGAAAGCCTTTTGTACCAACCTAACAACTTAAAACAGTAGTACCAACATAGTAAAATCCAATTCTACTACGAGTATGTTGGTACCAATGTTGTTAGGGCTTGACAAATACGAATCATACTTTTCTATCGATATCGATAAATATTCGATATTCGTAGGTTTGCAAGCAATATTTTTTTGTAATGCAAAAAACGACCAACATGATTAATTGATTAAAATACAAGTCACTTTGACAAATAAATATGCTGGTCGCTTCCTGCATAACTTTGGTCAATTTTAGTGCTGGTTTTACGAAAATAAATATAAGTACGCCTTAAAAATTGTTTATTTATTTGACATAACCTAGGTATAATTGATAAAACATCAAATGTTATCGATAATTTGTTCACACCGCTATGTTATTGCTTGCTTAAAGTATGATTAAGATTTTTGAGAAAATACATCATTTTACGTATTTACCTGATATCTACTACAATCTGAGTAAAACAGCTAACAAATACGATATATATATAAAGTAAATTGGCACTGAAATACACCAAGTTTTACCTGATCGGGTCAAGCGGAAATCTTGCTAAAATATGCCAGAATTTTTTTCTGACACTCCCAATGCCACAAACTTCACACTTTCTTGTATATTTCCCTGGCATATTCTTATAAAACACTGACACACTACTATAACATAATAATAATTTTGTTACAACAAACCAAACAACAAGACAATTTTATTCCGCCATAGATTTTTACAACTTGCGTCAAATTGAGGGTTGTATGACATTTGTTATTGCGTCTTAATCAAATAGACGTTATGAGACTTGTTACGCGAAGGAATCGGTTGTCGCTGGACTGATGTTAACCTCGTAATACCATTTAATGGAATGCACTTCTTTCCTGACTGTTTTTCGTGTAGTAAACACACACACACACACATACACACACACACACACGCACGCACGCACGCACGCACGCACGCACACACGCACGCACGCACGCACGCACGCACGCACGCACACACACACACACACACACACACACACACACACACACACACACACACACACACACACACACACACACACACACACACACACACACACACACACACTTTATTTATAATCTGTACATTGTTGACAAACCGTCACAAAATCAGCACTTGCCACTGTAAGAAATTAGTTCCAGTGAAATTCCGCAATATGGCGCATCCTCATATATTTCTGGTCAGGCTTTACAAGCTTTTATTTACCTGCCCCGTTGTAATGGATCGTGGAGCTGATCTGATGATGTAGCTGAAAGGTGGCCATAGGAACTCCGTAATAAATAAAGCAATCATATCGAGCTTGGGCTCTTTAGAATCGTCTCTGCAATTGCTGGATATTCAAATAAAAGTACAGTCGGCTATAAAATCTTGTCACAAAAATTTAGTGTTTGACAGAAACTTATTTCAAATTAAGGGTTAAAGGCCTTTGATTAATATCGACAATGTGCATAATGACCCTAGTTTGCCGGACTAAGGCAAACATTTGCCCGACACTCAGCACAACCACTCACGGGCCTAAGGGTGCGGTTTCACTATTGCGAAGATGATCGGAATAGAGACGGCGGACGAACCGTGAGGGTCAATCCACGGCACTCAACACAATACCTTACTCTCGGTAAGGTAAGGTAAGTACGCGTGGTTGTTATTTAAGACGCAAATTTAAGTTTCGACATCTATGTTTAATGTATTAAACTTACTTACTCCGATGACTCAGTGACCCAAAGTGAGTTTTGGAGGCGATAAGAGATTTCGCCACTCCTGACGATTTAGTGCTGTCTCTAGCCAGTTATCGGCGTTCAACTCCGCCAGATCCGCCTCCACTGCATCTATTTACGTATAATACAGTGTGTATATTTGATATAACCGCATACTTTACCCCTGTAAAGTATGGAAAATAAATCAGCAAGCAATGTACTTGTTTGTTGTTGTTTGTTGACACATAACATCGTGATGTCACAGCTGTCACTAGTAATAACTACGCCATACATTGCTGCTCAGAATTTTTTTAAAAATTAATTACGCTATGGCAGTTAACGCTAAGTTAATAATTGTTATAAATATCAGATTATAGCACTAAAATCTCAGTCTGGCTACAATGAGCGGTTGTATCAAATATACACGCTATATACAATTTTAAGATTAAGTATATTGGAAAACAGTTTTCTAACATGATTCCGTCGCTTTCTCGGAACTCAAAAACAGCACTCGCAACAAAAAACAACTTTGCTCCCTCGTTGCACAAATAACTATTTTCACTTTACCTACACCATTTCTGCTTCTAGGTTATTTACCCTGATTTTACAGAACCTGTCAATATTATGTTTTCATTAAGCTGTTAAGAGGCCACCTGGTCCCAAATTGCGAGTGAACGGCCGCCCCGGCCATATTTCAATCAGATAATTATTGACACTAATGCACATTTTATTTGACTATATAATTATATTTATTTTATGTAAAAGATTAAGTAAATGTTACCGTCTTATGTTATTACGCGTATCCGAACGTGTTATTTTTCGATGTCGAATTAGAAAATCGAACTTCGATTTTGGCATGTTTTTATCACTAGACTATTTTATGATGTGAAAGAGACAGACGCCGTGAAGTTCGAATGTTTCAGCTGTGGCTGAAATGAAGAGACGCTGTCCTCTAGGTATACTTATAGAGAAAAAGTCACTGTGTCTCACGCTCGCAGCAAAATCGGATTTTGCTCACTGCCATCTCTCTTGTGAAATAAAGATTAAATAAATTATCAGGATGGTTATGGTTATCCGATATATATTGTTTAGTATTTACATATCGCCTAGCGAAAATCAAAGTTCAGTACAATTTGTCACTAGGTAGTCTTCAAAACCTCGTATCTAGTTCGTAGATTGGTACTGAGATACGAGCTTTGTTTTAAGTAGGTATTTGTTGTTTTGGCTGTGAACAGACGATATATTCTACGTGCAGAATATTAGAATAGGAATACTTACTTACTTACTTACTCCGCTGGCGCAGCGACCCGAAGTGGATCTTGGCCTCCGATACGAAATGACGCCAGCGCGCTCTGTCTTGAGCAATCTCCTCCCAGTTTCCTGCTTGTAGAGCGCGTAGGTCCTTCATAACTTCGTCCTTCCATCGGTACCTCGGTCGGCCGACCGGACGACGACCTACAGGCTGTCCAACATACGCCCTTTTTACCGCCCTATCGTCCGGCATTCTCTCTAGATGCCCGAGCCACCGGAGTCTTGCTGCTTTTATCTCCCCAATAATATTTGGCTCAGACACTAGGTTTTCCAGTTCTTGGTTTTTACGGATCCTCCAGCTACCATCTTCCCTCCGTGTCGGTCCCAGGATCTTGCGGAATATCTTTAGAATATTTTTTTATCTTTAGAATATGAATGGGTCATCAAATTCCAGATGGCGTCCATGTTGTAACAGCTTCGTTCGTCTCTGCTTCCCCCAAGTTTGTCCATCGGCCTTTGAAGTTGTTGTTCTAAAGTTGTAATTATTTGGAAGGCCTAAGTCTGACGTCTAATTCATTAGTCAATACGTGACTAGAAATATTACTCGTCTTAGTTATACTTATAATTAAAGTTGAGGCCACGTTACGCCTACGCACGTTGAAAGATTAAAACAAAAGTCGTTTAAAAACTATGTTGAAAGGTTGTTTAAGAAGGTGTAGCTGTCCAGTAGGCGCATGAAATTTGAAGCATAAAAAAATATTAGGGTCTACTTTACATTCAAAAGTTGGACACGGCGGCGCAAAATACTAGCAGCAATGATTACCTACAATAGTCAGTCCAGTTATGTCTGTAACAAAAAGTATCATAAAACAATCTTTACTTCACCCATGGCCGTAAGTAACGCAACGTGAGGAGAAAATCTCGCTTCCTGGCTAAGTAAGGCGTAAAACTTTAGACAAACCACGGGCTTCCTAAAGCCCCAGATCGCATATTTGGCTTCGACGCGTTTGGCTCGGTTTGTAGACACCTGCCTACTGATCCGGAGGTCCCGGTTTCGAATCCCGGCCAGGGCAGATATTTGTGTGATGAACTCGAATATTTGTGCTTGGGTCATGGTTGTTCTATGTGTTTAAGTATATATTTATCTATATAAGTATGTATATCGTCGTCTAGTACCCATAACACAAGCCTTCTTGAGCTTAATTTGGGACTAGATCGATTTGTGTGAGGTTGTCCGATATTTATTATTAATTATTGTTATTTACTTATATGGCCCTCGCCTTCGGTTCGGGCCACAAAAATCCTGCGGGCTGGGACATTCCGGATTCACCGACCTAGGTATGCCCGCGTAGTGTACCATGCCGCTGGTGTACAGTCGCCGTCAGATATATCGGAGCAAGCGAGGTGGTCAGAAATATCTGAACACGTAGGTACTCAAAAGCCCTAAAAAAAAGTGTGTACAGATATTTATGAATGCATAGTATAAGGGATATCAGGTGGTCGAAAACAACTCCAGCAGTTCAATTTATGAGATTTATTTTCATCAATAATATACAAATATTTATAATATTGCCCTCAATGAAAGTTAGCACTTAGTTCACAACGAAATCTTAGCATTTTAACAGGGCTTATTATTTTCGCGGCGACAGAAAAATTAAAGAGCAGCAAACTATTTGCAACTAAAATAATAACTTGTCAGCGATAAAATATTTTGGCAATCATTTATATTAAATGAGCTTTAAACTAAGGATATTTTAAAATTCAAATAATGGCAGCTACTTTAAGGTAGCAGAAATAATAAACAAGATTACTGAAATCATAGGCGAGGTACTATAAATAATGACTTGGCGACTAATATTAGCAGAAGATCCGACTCGGCCGGGTTAAGTTAGGTTGGTTTTTTTTATATCCCTAAAAAGCGCTCCTTTTATTTTTTTTATGACCTTGATTTATTTTATATGCAATCTCCATTGAACAATTAGAGTAGGCCGTTTTCAACTTTTTATCCGCTGTCATGTTTCTAGCTTCATGCTAGTTTATATTGAAACAAAGCCGAAAATTGATTACTTAGCTGCTACTTTTTAGGGTTCCGTAGCCAAATGGCAAAAAACGGAACCCTTATAGATTCGTCATGTCTGTCTGTCTGTCCGTCTGTCCGTCTGTCCGTCCGTATGTCACAGCCATTTTTTTCCGAAACTATAAGAGCTATACTCTTGAAACTTGGTAGGTAGATGTATTCTGTGAACCGCATTAAGATTTTGATTCAAAAATAAAAAATAATAATAAATATTGGGGGCTCCCCATACTTAGAACTGAAACTCAAAAAATTTTTTTTCATCAAACATACGTGTGGGGTATCTATGGATAGGTCTTCAAAAATGATATCGAGGTTTCTAAAACATTTTTTTTCTAAACCGAATAGTTTGCGTGACAGACGCTTCCAAAGTGGAAAAAAGTTGGTCCCCCCCCTCTAACTTCTAAAATAAGAAAATGAAAAATCTAAAAAAAAACATATGATGTACATTACTATAAAAACTACCAACGAAAATTGTTTTGAACGAGATCTAGCAGGTAGTTTTTTTGTTAATACCAAATACCTAACTTTGCACCTAATTTATATGGGGCGCTATACATACCAGGTGCAAACTTAACTTAAACACTTAGGGATGGAAAGTGTTTGTACGGAACCCTCGGTGCGCGAGTCCGACTCGCACTTGGCCGGTTTTACTTTATACTAGTCTCCGCAATTAGTCGCCAACTTATTATATTTCCCTTTATTTTTTTATAAATCCCTAAATCAGATTAATTTGTCGCCGCGTTAAATACATGCCTTTTAACAGCATGACAGTAAGATCGAGAATGCCTGCAAAATGGCGCCATCCCCAGTATTGGGAAGTGACGTCACCATCACCTGACCGTCCATTTTATTAAAATATATTAAAATTAGGATTATAACTGTAAAGAACCAATTTCATAAAATACTTACCTGCGACATATCTGATGGCGACTGTACTTGTGTATGTAACATTATTTGCATAAGCGAAAAAATTGCGTGCTCTGGGACCTCTGAAAAGACCAAAAATTATTGAAATGTGTATAGCATTTTTTTGGGAAGAGGTGGACTCCTTATGGGCTTGTAATAGCCCAAAACAAGTAATGGGACATTAACATAAAAAATATTGATTTGTATTGTTTGCTTTAAAGTAATTTCGCAATATTTTAACACGTCAAACTTCTAAAGTTGTTAAATATAACGTTAATTCCTCATCTCTTTAGCAGGGGCTTAGTACAGGCACTTATTAATATATTATTTATCCGTAAATTATAAAAAAAATCGAACATTTTTTTTTCCATATAAAATAAATCAGCAAGCAATGTACTTGTTTGTTGTTGTTTGTTGACACATAACATCGTGATGTCACAGCTGTCACTAGTAATAACTACGCCATACATTGCTGCTCAGAATTTTTTTAAAAATTAATTACGCTATGGCAGTTAACGCTAAGTTAATAATTGTTATAAATATCAGATTATAGCACTAAAATCTCAGTCTGGCTACAATGAGCGGTTGTATCAAATATACACGCTATATACAATTTTAAGATTAAGTATATTGGAAAACAGTTTTCTAACATGATTCCGTCGCTTTCTCGGAACTCAAAAACAGCACTCGCAACAAAAAACAACTTTGCTCCCTCGTTGCACAAATAACTATTTTCACTTTACCTACACCATTTCTGCTTCTAGGTTATTTACCCTGATTTTACAGAACCTGTCAATATTATGTTTTCATTAAGCTGTTAAGAGGCCACCTGGTCCCAAATTGCGAGTGAACGGCCGCCCCGGCCGTTAAAGCGCCGCCTCCGGATTTATGGCACACGTATATTTTACGGAAATTTAACTATTAATTAATTCGTAAAAGGTAAAGAGATGAGGAATTAACGTTATATTTAACAACTTTAGAAGTTTGACGTGTTAAAATATTGCGAAATTACTTTAAAGCAAACAATACAAATCAATATTTTTTATGTTAATGTCCCATTACTTGTTTTGGGCTATTACAAGCCCAAAAGGAGTCCACCTCTTCCCAAAAAAATGCTATACACATTTCAATAATTTTTGGTCTTTTCAGAGGTCCCAGAGCACGCAATTTTTTCGCTTATGCAAATAATGTTACATACACAAGTACAGTCGCCATCAGATATGTCGCAGGTAAGTATTTTATGAAATTGGTTCTTTACAGTTATAATCCTAATTTTAATATATTTTAATAAAATGGACGGTCAGGTGATGGTGACGTCACTTCCCAATACTGGGGATGGCGCCATTTTGCAGGCATTCTCGATCTTACTGTCATGCTGTTAAAAGGCATGTATTTAACGCGGCGACAAATTAATCTGATTTAGGGATTTATAAAAAAATAAAGGGAAATATAATAAGTTGGCGACTAATTGCGGAGACTAGTATAAAGTAAAACCGGCCAAGTGCGAGTCGGACTCGCGCACCGAGGGTTCCGTACAAACACTTTCCATCCCTAAGTGTTTAAGTTAAGTTTGCACCTGGTATGTATAGCGCCCCATATAAATTAGGTGCAAAGTTAGGTATTTGGTATTAACAAAAAAACTACCTGCTAGATCTCGTTCAAAACAATTTTCGTTGGTAGTTTTTATAGTAATGTACATCATATGTTTTTTTTTAGATTTTTCATTTTCTTATTTTAGAAGTTAGAGGGGGGGGACCAACTTTTTTCCACTTTGGAAGCGTCTGTCACGCAAACTATTCGGTTTAGAAAAAAAATGTTTTAGAAACCTCGATATCATTTTTGAAGACCTATCCATAGATACCCCACACGTATGTTTGATGAAAAAAAATTTTTTGAGTTTCAGTTCTAAGTATGGGGAGCCCCCAATATTTATTATTATTTTTTTATTTTTGAATCAAAATCTTAATGCGGTTCACAGAATACATCTACCTACCAAGTTTCAAGAGTATAGCTCTTATAGTTTCGGATAAAAATGGCTGTGACATACGGACGGACAGACGGACAGACGGACAGACAGACAGACATGACGAATCTATAAGGGTTCCGTTTTTTGCCATTTGGCTACGGAACCCTAAAAAGTAGCAGCTAAGTAATCAATTTTCGGCTTTGTTTCAATATAAACTAGCATGAAGCTAGAAACATGACAGCGGATAAAAAGTTGAAAACGGCCTACTCTAATTGTTCAATGGAGATTGCATATAAAATAAATCAAGGTCATAAAAAAAATAAAAGGAGCGCTTTTTAGGGATATAAAAAAAACCAACCTAACTTAACCCGGCCGAGTCGGATCTTCTGCTAATATTAGTCGCCAAGTCATTATTTATAGTACCTCGCCTATGATTTCAGTAATCTTGTTTATTATTTCTGCTACCTTAAAGTAGCTGCCATTATTTGAATTTTAAAATATCCTTAGTTTAAAGCTCATTTAATATAAATGATTGCCAAAATATTTTATCGCTGACAAGTTATTATTTTAGTTGCAAATAGTTTGCTGCTCTTTAATTTTTCTGTCGCCGCGAAAATAATAAGCCCTGTTAAAATGCTAAGATTTCGTTGTGAACTAAGTGCTAACTTTCATTGAGGGCAATATTATAAATATTTGTATATTATTGATGAAAATAAATCTCATAAATTGAACTGCTGGAGTTGTTTTCGACCACCTGATATCCCTTATACTATGCATTCATAAATATCTGTACACACTTTTTTTTAGGGCTTTTGAGTACCTACGTGTTCAGATATTTCTGACCACCTCGCTTGCTCCGATATATCTGACGGCGACTGTACACCAGCGGCATGGTACACTACGCGGGCATACCTAGGTCGGTGAATCCGGAATGTCCCAGCCCGCAGGATTTTTGTGGCCCGAACCGAAGGCGAGGGCCATATAAGTAAATAACAATAATTAATAATAAATATCGGACAACCTCACACAAATCGATCTAGTCCCAAATTAAGCTCAAGAAGGCTTGTGTTATGGGTACTAGACGACGATATACATACTTATATAGATAAATATATACTTAAACACATAGAACAACCATGACCCAAGCACAAATATTCGAGTTCATCACACAAATATCTGCCCTGGCCGGGATTCGAAACCGGGACCTCCGGATCAGTAGGCAGGTGTCTACAAACCGAGCCAAACGCGTCGAAGCCAAATATGCGATCTGGGGCTTTAGGAAGCCCGTGGTTTGTCTAAAGTTTTACGCCTTACTTAGCCAGGAAGCGAGATTTTCTCCTCACGTTGCGTTACTTACGGCCATGGGTGAAGTAAAGATTGTTTTATGATACTTTTTGTTACAGACATAACTGGACTGACTATTGTAGGTAATCATTGCTGCTAGTATTTTGCGCCGCCGTGTCCAACTTTTGAATGTAAAGTAGACCCTAATATTTTTTTATGCTTCAAATTTCATGCGCCTACTGGACAGCTACACCTTCTTAAACAACCTTTCAACATAGTTTTTAAACGACTTTTGTTTTAATCTTTCAACGTGCGTAGGCGTAACGTGGCCTCAACTTTAATTATAAGTATAACTAAGACGAGTAATATTTCTAGTCACGTATTGACTAATGAATTAGACGTCAGACTTAGGCCTTCCAAATAATTACAACTTTAGAACAACAACTTCAAAGGCCGATGGACAAACTTGGGGGAAGCAGAGACGAACGAAGCTGTTACAACATGGACGCCATCTGGAATTTGATGACCCATTCATATTCTAAAGATAAAAAAATATTCTAAAGATATTCCGCAAGATCCTGGGACCGACACGGAGGGAAGATGGTAGCTGGAGGATCCGTAAAAACCAAGAACTGGAAAACCTAGTGTCTGAGCCAAATATTATTGGGGAGATAAAAGCAGCAAGACTCCGGTGGCTCGGGCATCTAGAGAGAATGCCGGACGATAGGGCGGTAAAAAGGGCGTATGTTGGACAGCCTGTAGGTCGTCGTCCGGTCGGCCGACCGAGGTACCGATGGAAGGACGAAGTTATGAAGGACCTACGCGCTCTACAAGCAGGAAACTGGGAGGAGATTGCTCAAGACAGAGCGCGCTGGCGTCATTTCGTATCGGAGGCCAAGATCCACTTCGGGTCGCTGCGCCAGCGGAGTAAGTAAGTAAGTAAGTATTCCTATTCTAATATTCTGCACGTAGAATATATCGTCTGTTCACAGCCAAAACAACAAATACCTACTTAAAACAAAGCTCGTATCTCAGTACCAATCTACGAACTAGATACGAGGTTTTGAAGACTACCTAGTGACAAATTGTACTGAACTTTGATTTTCGCTAGGCGATATGTAAATACTAAACAATATATATCGGATAACCATAACCATCCTGATAATTTATTTAATCTTTATTTCACAAGAGAGATGGCAGTGAGCAAAATCCGATTTTGCTGCGAGCGTGAGACACAGTGACTTTTTCTCTATAAGTATACCTAGAGGACAGCGTCTCTTCATTTCAGCCACAGCTGAAACATTCGAACTTCACGGCGTCTGTCTCTTTCACATCATAAAATAGTCTAGTGATAAAAACATGCCAAAATCGAAGTTCGATTTTCTAATTCGACATCGAAAAATAACACGTTCGGATACGCGTAATAACATAAGACGGTAACATTTACTTAATCTTTTACATAAAATAAATATAATTATATAGTCAAATAAAATGTGCATTAGTGTCAATAATTATCTGATTGAAATATGACTCCGAAAAAAGTTACCCTCATTTGGCAGAAATTTTCTTGGAAATCTTTTTAAAAATGTTTTGGTGCGTCCTTGTAGATTAGGGTAGGTTAGGTTAGGTTTATTTTATAACTTTTCAGAGAAGTCAATGGTGTCCGTAGAATAACAATTATGCGAAACAAAGTTTGGTAAAATAATTTTCTGCGAAAAATTAGTAAGTAAACCCTAAAACGGGTTACCCCCTCATCGGGCAGAAAATTGTTTAACCGAACGTAATATTTCGCATAATGCTCATTTGGCAGAAATTTTCTTTTGGTGAAACGGGAAATACATATATTTAAAAATGTTTTGGTGTATCCTAGTAGATTAAGGTAGATTATGTTAGGTTAGGATTATTTTATAACTTTTCAGAGAAGTTAATGGTGTCCGTAGAGTAACAATTAGGTATGCGAAGTGAGCATTATGCGAAACATTCGGTAGAATAATTTTCTGCGAAACATTAGTAAACCCCAAAACGTATTAAGTAGTAGAAAAAAATGTAGCTATTTATTTATAGTCCAATACCCTTCGTTCGTTATAAGGCGGCATAAAACGCCAGTAAATCTGTCTCGGCCGCTAAGTGCCACTTGACGCCGTGATATAAAACTCTAGAATTGTACTGGATATCAATTTCGTATGAGGAAAAGTTATGATAGCGGATTTTTTTACAGTGTAATCAAAACATCAGTGACGAAGTTACCGGGCCGTTGTACGGATAGCAGTCCCTGATGAAGAACTGCATACGAGTTCGAAACATATCGCGAAAGTCTGTACTTACATGGAAGATATTCGAAAAAAAGTTAGCGGGGGATACTTAGAATCGATAACAGAACACGTTCCAAGAGTTTTTAGACTTTTTGTATGTTTATCTGTTTGTCTGAAAACGGCTGAACGGATTTGATGAAAAATTCATTAATCTGTCGAGAAAATCCCCGGCCATATAAGCTATAAAAAAAATACCAATAAAAGGGGGGTTAGTCATTACACTCAGTGGATTTAAGTTTGCACCTTTGTCAATCTTATGGCGCTCTTAGGAAGGACGTGCAAACTTTTTTACTGACATTATAGACCGATTTCCACGCGTGCGGAGCCGCGGGCACAGCTAGTTATGAAATAAGCCTCACTAAACTCGTACCTTACTTAGGTCACTCGGCAAGCCTCGTGACCTAAACGCGGTACTCGACTTTAAGAACCTTCATTGTGCAACGATTGCATAAAATACTATTTAAAATACTTCTTACTTTACTCGACTACGGTGAAAAATAACGTTTTACGCGAACGACGTTGAAAATTAAAGTTTAAACCTTAACTTGGCAATGTGCATTATATAATGCATATTATAGTCTTTGACCATTTTATTTTGATTTTTTTCTCAAACCAGAATAGTCTGCTCTCAGCTTTATCCAAACTTATAAGATTTGAACCATCGACCTTTCTTTTTTTTCTGCCAATTTAAGGACTAACTAAAGCCTATTTTTGGGCTAATATGTACGATGATGAATAATATAAAAATAGTACCGTCACAACGATCCCTCGAGTCGAGCACGTCTATCATAACTCTGACTCGCGACTCTCGCGCGAGAAATATTACCCGTCTCTTTCTTCGCAGTACTGTAAGAGAGTGACGGGTGATGCTATGTCGCGCGACAAGTCGCGAAGAGTAGTTGTGCTAGTCGGGGTGTTTGCGGACGAGAACAAACATTTGCTCGACACTCGGCGCGGCCGCTCTGAATCGTTATAGAAACTACGATTTACCACTCTCCAGTGATTTCGAGGTAAGTTTTGATTTACTTATTATTCTAAAATAGATGAGGCTCTCATTTAAAATTGAGTGTATTGAAATAGGGGAAAAACTGCTTCACAATGGATACCAATTGACAACATTTTAAATTTTGAAATATAACGAATTTCATTAATTTATTATCACAGAATCCAAATCTATTATATTTATTTTATTATACAGACTAGTTTTGAAAATAAAAATTAAAAAGTGAAATCAGCGTCATCTAATAATCGGCCCCCATGACGGCACCTTGTGGAAATTTTTACAGTCACAACACAGAAAAAGACTAGATACGATTTTCTTGGCTGTGACCAATACTGGTCACTTACGCTTTTTTAAAATGAGGAACTCCTCATATTAATTTTTCAATCACAAATGGAAAAAAGAAATGGTACTATTTCATTCATTGATAATATCCTAAAAAAGCCCGCTTCAAAAAATAAAATGTTGCCAATTGACAAATAAATAATGTTTCAAACCATTAAGTACGAGTAGGTACACCTTATTCAATATGTTGGCAGCTATTTTAGATTGAGAAAAATATTATAAAGGAAGTGCATAAGGCCTAAATGACGTCATAAATGGGGCTTGCCGGGAAATTTTAGTATGGTCACCTACCGAGAATCGGTACCGCCATACTAAAATTTCCCGATTCTGCAAGCCCTATCCCATCAAAATTGTGCAATCTACACTACCTAATTCTCATCAAGTATTTAACAAGCAACACGACATCCCAACCCGCCATATCTCCCTAATAACTGTATTAACATGAAACGCCCTGAACTATTTATCAGATAGTTGGGAGCAATTACTGAGCTATCAGCGCGTTGACGCTTGTTTAGCTACAGTGTGGAAGTTGGATAGCCTTTTAGACCCTTTTATATGATGCGACACGATTCTTGCACCTTCGTCGTACATAGTACGTACTTCGTCGAGTTCGTCGTTCCAACTGATGAGCTAGCGACCTTCACCAAAGAAGAGTTTTGGCCGAAAGGTGTCAGGTTCGGGCGCTTCAGTGCTTTCGGGCGTTTGATGCAAATTAATTTAATTTAATTAAATAGAATTGATGTACGACATGGTGACTGACATACGTAGGAATGCCTTCGGCTGTATTTTATCATCTACTCGTAACTCGTTAAACTCAACCCGACCCCACATGGGCTTATCTGCCGCACCCCTAGAGTGTATGGAGGTATAGTATATACGTAAAGCAAGAGGTGCGGAGGAAGGTCAGCGCTCGATCGCTGTGACTCCTGTAAAGAGAGTTGACAAGAAAACGCCCCGAACTATTTATCAGATAGTTGGGAGCAATTACTGAGCTAATTTATCAGCAAACTGACGCTTGGTTAGCGACAGTGTGGAAGTTGGATAGCCTTTTGGACCCGTTTATACACATGATGCGACACGATTCTTGCACCTTCGTCGTACATAGGATTGATAGTACAACGTGGTGACTGACATGTGTAGGTAGGTAAACTCTGCCGTCCGCTTTTGTTCGCGTGCCTCTGGTGCGCGTTCGTATACGTAGCCACCCGCAAAACGCTTCAGTCATTCGCTTCACCATGACGAATTAATTCGATTTATCAATAAATTTAATCCTCCAATGACATAATACAAGATCTGTTGAGTCTGTTATTTACTAGAAGGTACCTATACTGAAGTCTGATAAAAAGTATCCTATAACCATCTTTGGCTGTCCAGCTATCCCTGTACCAAAATTCGTTAAAATCTGACCAGCCGTTTCGTTTCGGCGTCATAAACGAACAACATCATCATCTTTTTTGTTAGTACGACTGACGCCGCGCGCCCTTATTTTATAAATCCTGCATAGCGCAGTTAACATTTTTCTTGAAATCATGATCTCTCTCTATAGAAAACAGATTCTCAATACAAATCTAGAATGTTATAATATATAGAATAGAATAGAATAGAATAGAAAAGCCATTTATTTATAGTTAATACATAACATTACAATTAATTCCACATTTACATTTTATACACAAATATTTAACTGTTAAATTTGAAGACTTGGATTTTTAAACAACATATTATTTTATTAATTAAAACTAAATTAATGTGGCCTCTCCTTCAGTGAAGAAGGAGGGACGGTATTAAGACTCCTTGGGTTACCTGCCCTGCTAGGAGAATAAATAAATTATAATTACAATTTTCTCAATATATAACATATTTATACAAAACATTATCTAATAATTTTCCTTTAAAAAATATTATTATTTATTTATGAATATAGCACTTACATTCACTATTTTATTTTCACATATATATATATATTTTTACTATTTACATTATTAATTTTATTTCGCATGCGATTATTAGAGTACAAATTAGAATTTTTTTTTTTCTATTTTGGTGTGTTGTAGCGCCTTCCACGTGTAGGTAAATATTTTTTGACTGCTGGGGGCTATAATATATATATATATATATATATATATAATATGTAGGTAAGTATAGAAGTCGTGGAGTTTAAACAGCCTTCAGCAATCTTATAAGGCGCTAGATAGCTGCGGTTATGGCGCGATGGCATCTATCGGAAAACTGGCGTGAAGCATGTGCTAATACGGAAACTCTAACCCTCATACATGTACGTAAATATGTAGGTACGTAATGTAGTTAGGTAAGCCGTTCAACTCAGTTTGCAGTTTAGGGATACCGTCGACTAGGGTTACCTACTTTGATTCGGAAAAAATATCACAAATGTGGTGTTCGTTTAGGTTCACTTCGTACATGCTTCCATATTGTCAACATTCCTATCTCGTCCAGAATCCCATTTTGTCCATATTCGATTCCCAAATCGTCCCCTTCATATCTCTCGTCTACATTCCCAACTCGTCCGCATTCTCATGACGTCCACATTCTTAAGTTATCCACATTCCCATAGAGGTAAGAAATACTTATTTTTTAAAACGTATTAATGGGTATACACCTCCTTTTATCGTCACGAGAATTGGTTGTTATGAAAAGGGAGGACAGGGGAATGTGGACATGATGGGAATAAGGAGGATATGGGAATGTGGACGAGTTGGAAATGTGGACCAGATGGGAATGTGGACGAAATAAGAATGTTGAAAAAAATGGGAATAAGGACGAAGTAAAGCTAAACGGTTTAGATTTAGTGTAGACTAAAAAGTTTTATTGGTTGTAGCCGATAGAAAAGTGGCCGTTCAAGGAAAGTGCCCGATGGGTGAAATGGCCGATCACAGGAAGTGGCCGTTTAAAAAATGTGGCCGTAGGTGACCGAATCCATAGTAGATAGTCCCTGGTGGGGCCCATTTCACAAAGCTACACGTTACAAGTCCCTTTTAACTTTTTAGTGTTTGTCTATCACGAAGTTATTTTGCACTAATGCAAGCGAACACTAAATAGCCTCGGAATGTGTGAAGCGAGATGAGTGTGCATAGTTTTGTCCGTCGAGTCAACACTGGGAGCTGTTTGCACTTCACCTACTGACCCCGTAGTTTCAGGGTTCCGTGTTCCAACTTATTCGTTTGCAAAACACACAATAATATGTGCCCTGTGTTTAGGTAAGATAATCATCATAACCCCTTTTGGCTTTGCCGGAATTTATTGTGTACTTATATACAAAGTACGCTTATCTCCATTATCTAACCCATGGTAAGAAAATAAGGTATGGCACTCTGGCTAGCACGTTGCCTGCCAACTACGGGTATACTCGTAACAGGTAGGCCTGCCTCCAGTGCCGAGTACGAGTATTTTCGTAGATGTTTGTTGCACGCTACATAGCTTATTTGAAACGCTGGCAAGGTATGGAGGGTCTTGTTTAATTCTCTGGCATTGGAAATAAAACTAAGTTTAGAAATTGGTACAAGCTTCAAATATATTTTTTAAACGGGGTTAAGTACAAAGTTTCTCTAGGTGGTACATTTTGAAACAGTTTTCGACGCATAAAGCTGGTTTCTCCGCGCAGACAGGGCAGTAGTAGCTCGTTTCTTTGCGTTTCTTTTCTTTAGTGCAAACGCGACATGGTTTCGTCGGTTTCTGTTTTTTCTGCGTTGGAAGTATGCGTTCCAAATAATGAAAAGTATTCGATCAGGAATCAACCGGAGGCGGGCAACTAGGATCCTGTCTATTCTTTTCACCGAGCAAATGTTTTACGATTTCATCTTTGAAAGCCAAAGAATTCAGTTTTTTGTCTGGCGAAGTTTGACTCTTGTAAATCATATTCGCGTTATGAACGTATATCTCAAAGATGTGTATTGCTCACTTCTTATACCAAAACAGTGCTTTTCTTAGTGCTGTGTAATAAGAGAGCATTTGATCGGATAGATCGATACTGGACATGATGACATCATTATAGTCTTTTATTACACTCGGTTTCATGGAAGCTCGTCCGTTTCTGTTAGGAACCGGAATCAATGTTGGTCTATGCATACGAGATATGCATAAAACTTCACGTTTATCCTTCCAGTTGCAGACTTACACTTCGTTCATTCTCATAGCAACCATTTCGCGTTTCTTCAATATGCGTACCTATCAACAGCGGCTTCGGATTTCCTTTGCGGTTTTTTCGTAAGGTTCCGCAGATGTATGTCGATCTATCAGTAAGTAATTTCGTCAGTAAAATTGAGTTATAGAAGTTACCTGTGTACAATTTATAACCTTTATATAAGTAGTCTCGCATTAAGTCCATAACAACCTGAGTTGAGTGATTATACGTCGATGTTCTGGTAGCTTCCTGTTCTTTGCCAGTGTACCTATACACGAATCCTCAGTACTATGCCATTGGATTCGTAAAAAACGTACAAATTAATCCCGAATTTATGTTTTTTATTTTTTATATATTGCCGTAAGACCAAGCGGCCTCTCCACAACATCATGGATTCATCAATACAAATATTAACAGATGGATTGTAAATATCTGACATCAAATTGTTAAAGTGATTTAACACATTGCAGTTTGTACAGAGGAGTCCCGTCGTCCATCTTATTATCCGTGGCGTAAAATTGGCGCGTAAATATAATACGAATATGTCCGTAGTTGGCAACAGATAATAAAAAAGTATACTTATAAGCCATGCTACGGATATACTCGTAGGATCTGCTAGGGTCAGCTGCCAAGTACGAGTATACTCGTATTGCCTGTTTTGTATGGGTGGCATTGGGAAAGAAAAACTGAAGCTACGAGTATACTCGTTATGGCAGGCAACGTGCTAGTGAGCCTTTCTACGTCACCGATTCTGTGCCGTTTTATGTTAATAAAACAATTATAAAACAAAAATGTATGCCACTAGTCTTACAAAAAAAAATGCATTAGGTACGGTTCTTTAACTAATTTTTATTTTGTCGTAATAATTGATTTCAAACACTCACGATTTTATGAGATTCATCTAGGTAACAAGGGAATCGGGGAGTAGGTATTATGGTACACCACTGGCAACACAGAAACGGATTGACAGAACCGACCAACCAATCATAGCGTGAGTCTCGCCCGTCATTCCAGAGTGCCATACCTTACTGTCTTTTACTATGATCTAACGCTTCCGTTTTGTTCGGTCAAAATCGGCGTTGTAGACAGTCGTAGCGGCGCAGCACCTAGGTATTTGGGGTATTAGCCAATAGGCTAGTAGACCCAGTTTTGAAAATGTATTTGAAATGGTTAGGTAATAATGATCTTACTAGCTCTAAAAAAAGTCTTATATTTTTGTGAAAGCTAGAAAGCTAAATTTTATCAATTGAAGATTAGAAATTTCATGACCAGTCAAACGCCGTCCGCCATTTTTCCCTTTTGCTAATCTGTGGCGTGACGTAGAATTACCTGTAAATATTCGAAATTCGACCGTCGTATAGTGCCATTCCGCTCACTCCAATATACTTTGACAGGAGATAGAGAGGGACGGCACTATTCGAAGTCGTCAAAGTAGACTTTCAGTTTTGTTTACATGACCGATGACGTCACTATCATAAGCGAAAATGGCGGACAGCGTTTTAAGCATTTCAAAATATACCTACAGATTAAAAACCATATTTTCAAATTCAATTTTTTCAGCCATCTTTCTCATTTATTAGATGATAAATATATACTTAGGTTTCCTTGCTAAATACTATACGGAATAAACATTAGTTTATTACAATTTGACATGAGTCAACTAGCCTATTATACAAGTACTATGCTGCAAATCCTACTTCTGGAACTGGGGCCCCTAGACTGCCTGGGCCCCTAGGCCCGAGCCTTGTGGTAAATACGGCACTGGACACACCCAAGTCCACACTGAAAGCCGTTTGCACTTCACCCACTGACCCCGTAGTTTCAGGGTTCCGTGTTCAGAAACTTCTTCGTTTGCTAAACACATATTTTTATTATTAATACTTCTATTTGACCGAGCGAGCGTGAATCTCCGTTTCACCTTGGCCCGAAATTTCGTATACCCGGATGTTTGAATGCCCAGACGTTTTTCACCTGTTCTCGCCTAGAGGTAGCAATTCTATTAAGTACCTATAATGTATAGATTACTTTTGTCGATTCAGTTTTTGGAAATATTTTATATTGGCGGAGATGTGAGGGTCAGGTATGTAAGTATGTAGGGTCAAGGCGGCAACAGTGGGTCACTTTTTTTTGCAGAGATGTAATTTGATTTGGGTGAGTGTTGGAAAGATGTGAAAGGATCCGTGTTATAGTGTAACTAATATATATTGATTATTCCAATCGATTTAGCTCGACAAGATAATATTTTGGAAAATATATAGTATTTTCTAAAAAAACTCATTTGAGCCATTGTGTACTGTGGGTGGAATACAGTGAATCGGCCCTCAGTTTACAGTGAATCAGGCAAGTTTACAGTGGATCATCTATAATATAACTCAACTAATAATGCATTTTTTTGCTTCGTATCGGTCTTTATTTTTGGTTTTAATCAAATAATAAGGTACACATCAGAAAAGAAAACTTTTTTTGACTACTTCAGCCTGAAAGTGACTTTTCAGTCTTACACATTCAAAATGTACTAAACGAGCTTATTTTTTTATGACTTAGTTAATAATCAACGCATAACTGCTACATAAATTAAGTAACTACCATTACTTAATTAGTATCTTGCATAAAATATAATAAAAATGTTTCTTTGGCCTTAAAATAAATAATGAAGTTATTTTTCGAAATTCATTTGTGCTCAATCCGTAAAACAGTAACGCACAGTATTTGAAATAATCTTTTAAAAAGTCTTGTTGCTCTTCATAGCACATTTTACTAACGCTATAATTTGGCATAAACGAACCTAGCCGACATTAATATATCGAGTCTTAAAATGATAACGTCTCAGTCAGTGCAGTGAAAAGAATTCATGAAATTTAGACGCATTTCTCACGCTCAAACCATTTTTTTTTTTCATGTCATCAGCTGTAGGTTTATCTATTTCATTGGGCCTTGCTGGACGAGCCATCCTAAATTAGGATGATTCCTAAAAGGGAAAATTAACAAAAATTATTACACCTCGCTAAATTTTCTAAATTAATGTCTGTTAACCATTATCCAGTACCAATAGTACACAGTGGATCATGAACCACTGTGTACTTAAGTGATTTGAGCCACTGTGTACAAAACGGCCATTTTGGGTTTAACTCATACCACGTGTGATGGTTTTACGTAAATCGAAGCGCGGTATACGCCAAAATGACCTCAATTAAGTTTATTTCTTAGCAAAAATATAACTCCATTGGTAAGACTAAAGGTTTGTGAAAAAATAAATAGTATATCTACCTTAAAACTCACTTTTTCTTACGTCAAAACAAAAAAACACTCGCAAAACGGGTTTGTTACATGGCTGACGCAGAGAAACTGGATGTGACCTGTATATATCGGGAGGGCTTCCGAAGAGTAAGAGAGACGGAAAGCTACCTATGATACTTTTGAAACAACGGCCATTGCGCCACTGTTGTCGCTATAGCCACTGTTGCCGCCTTAACCCTAACCTAAAAAAAAACTACCATTTCGAAATCTTAGATATGTCACGAATCAATCATTCAAGAAGACTGCCAATGCTATGCCAATGCTTAATATAAAATTGTGTTCCAACGGCCTCTCGTAGGCGGCGCCATTTTATCGTGTTTTCGGTGTCATACATTTTCGTATGGTTAGAACTTAGGTACTTCCCACACCACGGCCATGACTACGCACGACCAGCGGCAGCTGTAAGCGGCGAGCGGTAAAAAACAAAATCAAAGCGATATATGAAGCACGGCACAAGTCGCCGCGCGTGGTTGCCGCTCTATTTGTTCCCACACCGAGCCGCTGGCCGCTAACGTTGTGGCTGGGCCGTAACACCATCTTTTAAACTCTTCAGATGCTATCTCTAGATGGCGCTAGTATGCTAAGAAAGGTGTAAGCGCCACATAAATAAATGTATCAAGCCGAAAGACAGGAAGCCTAAAGGGGTGTCATGAAAATTAGAATTAAACTATTTTAAATCTTGTTTATTTTATACACTTTTGGATACTTAGTTATGGCTGGCCCTATGACTGGAATATCGTTGTTATGTGTATTAATTTAAGTACCGTAAGGTGAATGCTCTTTGGAAGCCAAAAGACTATTTGGTAATTCGCAAATGAAAGTTTTAAGCCCTTATAATATATCGCAATAAGAACAAGTTTTTTTTAACAAAACATTATATTAATCACCTTTACAATCATTTATTAAAAGACACACGAAAGGAAAAATTACAATAAGTTCTGATCCTCATCGCAGGCTTCGTTAGGTGAGATACAACAACAAATCAGCAACAGGCTTCGTCAAATACAAACCACTGATTCGTTAATAAGGCACGCCCCGAATCGTTAGCTGGCCCAAACGTACCCATTACACTGGCGGCGTTACCACGCTGAATGGCCAACGAAATTTGTTGAACTAGGTACGATCCGGAGCGCGGGTCACAGCCGCTATCCCTAAGCCGGCGGCCCAATTCCCTAATAAAATCCTTGGCCTCCGAGCCCCAAGGTCCACCAGTCTCCGCTGCAATAGGTACAAAATCTTACGCTGGCTCAAAGGCATTGTGTTTAGTGTGTTTCACTCTTGCCGCACACTCCGCGGCCGCCCCGGCAGTTCTAATGGTGTGAGTCAAGTGGGACGGAGCAAACGTAGGAGCAAACCTACTCGAACAAGTTGCGTCCCACAAGAGGCACCGACCTTTCTGCCAAGGAACCAACGTGTGACCATCAGGCCTCTTGCCATCTGTTCGACAAGTAATTTCTTATACCTTAAATCGGGCATTATTTTAAGCTTTGCTTTGTACCAAAATAACCCCTTCATGGGTTCCAAATATCCTCAATTCCGCACCCTACGATACTTAATAAAAACTTTTATTTAAATATCTATTTTTATTACTATTTTTAGCCTGTGCTGTCCCACTGCCGGGCAAAGGGCTCCCTTTCTTTCAGTCGTCTCTGTTTAAGCGACAGACCAATCTTTTCAGAATGTGTCTAGGTCATCCCGCCATATCCGTCGTGGTCTGCCGCGACGCCGTACTCCAATAGGTAGGATCCAGTCAGTGGTATCTCACAGTTCGTTCGACATGCGGCAAACGTGTCCAGCCCAGTCCCACTTAAGCTTAGCGGCTGTCAGGGCTACGTCGACTACTTGGAGCTTGGGTTTTGGAGCGCAAGATGGTATTTCTTAAGGTTTCTTATCCGTTCAAAAATGCTGATTGTTTTAGACATTTTTCTCTATGAAAAACCTGTTTCTTAACTTAAGATCAATGTTACTACTTAGAACAGGAATATTGCTATTTATTGGTATATTTGAAACATACGGTTTGAATTTTTAATTGATATTTTTTGTTTCAAAAACTACTCGAAATTGACAAAATTCACGCAGAAACTGGTTTTTTTCAACTTATTTTCGATTGCAAAATAGCTATGTTACTATCTAGAACTCAGGGAAAAGTATTGTTCACTTAAAAAAATTGGTTGAAATTATCAATAATAATCAATATATTTGTAATAATATGAAAAAAAAAGGAATAATGCCTTATAATAAAATATACATGAAATAAATAAATGTCTTTATAGTTTAAGGACACTTGTTGCATTTCACAAAATTTCAGCCTTGTGACATGCCACTGCCAAAACAGGTCTTCTGAAAGACTCACAACAAACAGTGGCACATTTTCCATGTTCATTGGCGCCTTGTTTCGAATTTTGTTGCTTGCCAGGTTACATGGGCGTACAGGATGGGATGACCCAGCCCGTCTAGTGATGAGGTGGATTAGCTTTGGAAAGAATTAAAACGTAAAATAGTAAACATTATGTTTATATTTGTATATGAGAAAAAATAGACAACTTCACATGACACTGTACATCAATCAATCTTTTAAATATAATTCCTAAAACAAATTCAAAATATAACATAGACAAACATGGACAGCATCACGACCTTCCAACACCTTCTCCTGATGTTCGTTCATGTTGCTGAGACACGTTTCTATACATGCGTTAATCTTGCACAGTGTCTTTCAAACTTTACTTTTGACAGCGGTTTTGTCATTACGTCAGCTAACTGAATCTTAGTTGGACAGTAGCTGATATTGATCAGTCCGTTCACAAAGTGTTCGTGTATAAAATGGTATCGCACATCTATGTGCTTCGACCTTTTGTTGAAGGATCCAGATTTCACAAGTTGAATCGAACTTTGGTTATCAACGTGTAAATTTATTTTTATATCCATATCGGTTATTTCCTTCAATAAAGATTTCAGATGCAATGCCTCTTTGCAACAGTCAGCTGCGGCTATGTACTCGGCTTCGGTCGACGATAACGCTACTATAGGCTGTCTCTTGGATGCCCATACGATTGGTCCATCTGCTATCATGAGCACGGAACCAGAAGTGCTTCTTCGCGTCAATGGATCTCCAGCATAGTCCGAGTCGCTGTATGCATCGATATTCTCTATTGGCGTGTTTCTTTTGTACAAAATGCCTTTGTCTTTGGTTCCAACCAAATATTTAAATATTTTCTTCAGTTTTGTGACATCTTCTCTAGTGGGATTTTCGACCTTCCTGCTAACTTGATTGACCGCTTGTGCGATGTCTGGTCTAGTTCTGGTAGACAGGTACAGTAAACTTCCCACTGCCTCCCTGTAGGGATATTCCTTCTCCTGGGCAGTTTCCTGTATCGACTTCGAATCGCTACTTGTACTTGCGGGCGTGTCACAAGGTTTGGCATTTTTCATATTATATTTTTCCAATACGTCATTTATATAAGATCTCTGAGTAAGAATTATTCCTTCTTTTGAATTTCTTATTTCCATACCCAGATAAGTACTTGGATTTTGATTCTTTTTCATTTCAAATTTGGTTTCAAGCTTCTTCAAAATAACTTCGATCTTTTTCATGTCTTTACCTATGACAAGTCCGTCATCGACAAATAATCCGATTATTATTGACTTATCTTCGTTTATGAAAACGCATCGATCGGTTTTTATCGTCTTGAAACCCAACTCAAACATCGCTTGGGTAAAAGTTTTGTTCCAAGTGAATGGTGCTTGTTTTAGTCCATATAACGACTTTTTCAGCCGGCAAACTACTTCAGTAGTGTTGCAGTCAGTTTTATAGCCAACAGGTAATTTCATATAAACTTCATCTGTCAACTCTCCGTACAAGAATGCTGTCTTTACGTCAAATGTCATGAAGTGGTAAGATTTGGATGCGGCAACGGCTAGTAAAGTTTTCAATGCAGATTGAGCCACGACTGGACTATATACGTCTTCAAAATCCAGGTTTCCCTTCTGTTCGCAGCCACGTACGACTAATCTGGCTTTGTACGTACCGTCATCTTTAATCCGAAATACCCATTTGTTCGACAAAATTTTGTGTCCTTTGGCTTCTGACCTGTCAACTATTACCCAGGTGTTATTTTTCTGTAATGAATCCATTTCAGACTGTATTGCCTTCTCCCAATTTTGTCTGTCGGTGCCCGTCACTGCATCTTGATATGTAAGAAATGAACAATCATAATCATCATTACTATCTGAAGTAAACATAGTCACGCAACGACTTAACTCATAGTCTTTGGTCCATATTGGTGGTCTCACTTCTCTTTGTGGTCTTCCACTTGAGGGAGGTGGGTCAATTGGATCTTGACTGGAGCTGGAAGAAGGAAAATTTGTAGGTTCCTGAAAAGGTAAGTTATTATTAATTTTGTTTTTAATTTCAGGTTCTTCAATCTCAATTAATTCGTCCGATTTTGGTCCTAGAGTAGAGTCTTCGTTTTTCTCAGCAGAAGTATTGCCATAATGCATCTTTTCGATTACTTTTACGTCTCTGCTGATAACAACGTCATTCTTTTCCGGTATGTAGATTCTAAAGCCTTTGGTATTATTCGCATATCCCAAAAATACTCCTTCTGTCGCTTTGGCTGTGAATTTTCCTCTTCGGTTCTTGTTCATCACAAATGCTCTATTTCCAAACACGTGTAAATGATTTCCCGATGGTGTTCTTCCTACCCACTTCTCATATGGGGAGTTTCCTTTGAGAGTTTTTTCTGGGCTTCTATTTATCAAATAGTTTGCAGTATTCACTGCTTCTGCCCATAGATTTGCAGGAATATTGGAATCCAGCATCAGACATCTTGCTTTATCCATCAGCGACCGATTTTTCCTTTCACTCATGCCATTTTGCTGCGGTGTATAGGGTGCAGATAATCTTCGGCTTATACCATTATCTTTGAGGAATTTATCAAACGCCTTCGACCTATATTCGCCTCCATTGTCAGACTGAAGGTTTTGAATTTTCTTCTTATGAAACAGTTCAACATAGTTTTTATACTCTTTGAATTTTTCGATTACTTCGCTCTTTTCTTTTATGAAGTAAACACAGCAGTATCTTGTATAGTCGTCAATAAATGTAACGAAATACTTTGATCCGGCCATTGATTTATGCTCAAAAGGGCCACATACATCGCTGTGAATTATCTGGAGCACTTCGGTAGAGATTATTTGTTCATGGCTTTGGAATGGTAGAGTGGTAAATTTACTCTTGATACAAGTCTCGCAGGTACCCAAAGTTTTTTCTTTAAAGTCAAGTCCTCGCATCATTTTATTTTTAACCATTTCCTTTAGGTCTCTTTCATTCACATGACCTAATTTCTTGTGCCATTTCATAATTTCGCTTTCAGCACTGGGCGTGAAATTTGCTGTCTCTTCCGGCTTATCGAATTCAATAAAATATAATCCATTTCTTCGTTTAGCTTTTAAGCTAACACTTCCGTCTTTTATGACGCTGGCTTGTTCCTTTTCAAATAAAACTTTATAGCCATGATCTGTAATTTTGCTTACTGACATCAAGTTGTTTGACAAATCTGGTACATATAATGTGTCAGTTATATTATGCTTGCAATCTTCTGTATAGAGTTCAGCTTTTCCTTTCCCTTTAACTTGGGTCGTATGCTTTTCTGAAGCTAGTCTTAGAGTGTCAGACGCAGGGATCAAATTACAGAGTATACTTTTGTCACCCGTCATATGTGACGTACAGCCACTATCCAGACACCATAAATTGCTTATACATTTCGACGTTTCTGTTGTTAAACAGATGTTGTAGGTCTTTTCTGGACCTTTAGTTTTATTAGGGTTATCAGGTCTCTTCTTTGACCAACAATTTTCTGTGGAATGCCCTTTCTTCTTACATTTGTTGCAATATAGTACCTTTTTCTTTGTTTTAACATAGAATGCTTCTGAAGTTTGAGGTTCGCTTGCTTCGCTTTGCCTTCTTGCTTCGTATTCCTCTATGATTTTTACTTTTAACATGTCAGGACTTGGTAAAATATCTCTCGACTCAATTGCCGTTCTGAAGCCATCGAAATTTGCAGGTAAACTGTATAGCATCATAATGCTTAATAATTCTGGATGAATTTTGACATCCATGTCTTCTAATTTACCCACTACGTCCATAAAGTTACTGAGATGGTCTCTCACATCTTCTTGTGAAGTCATTTTCTTTAATACTAGCTGCTTTAATAGCGTAGCCTTTCTCGCAGGTCCTGAACTTTGGTGTACAGATTTTAGTTTATCCCACACCTCCTTGGATGTGTTACATCCCTTTATTTGCTTAAGTTCTGGTGGAGATAAAAGTAAAAGTAGCTCCGACCTTGCCTTTAAGTCTTCCTTTAGGAACGCACTCTTTTGTTCGGCAGTCGCAGTTGCCGCTAACGTTTTTTCACCACTAGCGTAATCCCACAGATCGTATCTTATGAGAATCGCCTGTGCTTGTAAGCACCAGGTATCGTAATTTGATTTTGTTAGCGATTCTATGCTTCTTAGACTTGAGCTCATTTTTGAAATTTTATTATCTCATTTACTCACGGTTTTAATTATTTTTCTTCCATTTGCCACTAATTATTTAACGCTCTGCTACCACTGATGAGGTGGATTAGCTTTGGAAAGAATTAAAACGTAAAATAGTAAACATTATGTTTATATTTGTATATGAGAAAAAATAGACAACTTCACATGACACTGTACATCAATCAATCTTTTAAATATAATTCCTAAAACAAATTCAAAATATAACATAGACAAACATGGACAGCATCACGACCTTCCAACATCTAGCACAACTATGCTTCGCGGCTCCTGTCGCGCGAGATACCGTCCCCGTCACTCTCTCACAATACTACACAGAAAGAGACAGGTAATGTATCTCGCGCGAGAGTCACGTGTCACAGTTGTGCTAGAGGTCCAGAAGACTGTTTTAGGTATGTGACCGCTTGTAGATCTTTACAGTGTAAAAGTAAGGGCTTGTGCACAAATCACGTGAGGTTCCATAGGGGGGAGGGGGGTCACGAAAAAATCCCGAAATATCACGTTGGGGGAGGGGAGGGGGGGGAATAAGGAGACCTCACGTGTATTTTTTCTACAGTGAACGAACTAAGAAAAAGTCGATATTTTTTTCTCGGTTTTGTTAAAAATAAGTCTTGACTTGTTAAATACCTCAAAATATTCAGTCTATTTTATGAAATTTTGGCGGAAAAAAATACACGTGAGGTAGTGAGGGGGAGGGGGGGTTAGCAAAGAACCTCACCAAATATCACCGGGGGGGGGTCAAAAAGTAGCCGAAAAAAACTCACGTGATTTGTGCACAAGTACCAGGTAAGTATGCTTACTGAAAAAACCGGCCAAGTGCGAGTCGGACTCGCGCACCGAGGGTTCCGTACAAACACTTTCCATCCCTAAGTGGTTAAGTTAAGTTTGCACCTGGTATGTATAGCGCCCCATATAAATTAGGTGCAAAGTTAGGTATTTAATTATAAAAAAAAAACTACTTACTAGATCTCGTTCAAAACAATTTTCGTTGGTAGTTTTTATAGTAATGTACATCATATGTTTTTTTTTGATTTTTCATTTTCTTATTTTAGAAGTTAGAGGGGGGGGGGACCAACTTTTTTCCACTTTGGAAGCGTCTGTCACGCAAACTATTCGGTTTAGAAAAAAAACATTATAGAAACCTCGATATCATTTTTGAAGACCTATCCATAGATACCCCACACGTATGTGTTTGATGAAAAAAAAATTTTTGAGTTGCAGTTCTAAGTATGGGGAGCCCCCAATATTTATTATTATTTTTTTATTTTTGCATCAAAATCTTAATGCGGTTCACAGAATACATCTACCTACCAAGTTTCAACAGTATAGCTCTTATAGTTTCGGAAAAAAATGGCTGTGACATACGGACGGACAGACGGACAGACGGACAGACAGACAGACAGACAGACAGACAGACATGACGAATCTATAAGGGTTCCGTTTTTTGCCATTTGGCTACGGAACCCTAAAAATTAGTGACTGTTGAGTTTCTTTCGGCGGTTCTTCTCAACATTGGTTTCCTCTTGTGAAATGCCGGTAGACTCAGATATGTAAAAGTGCCCTTACAGAATAAAGCTCCATATTTATGTAATTATTTCTTTATGACTAAGTACAAGGAAATTAATACCTTTGCTTTTTAATAAATATTGTGTAATAGATAATGTATAATTGCTTGTATAGTTCAGGAATAAAAACCGGCCAAGTGCGAGTCGGACTCGCGCACCGAGGGTTCCGTACAAACACTTTCCATCCCTAAGTGTTTAAGTTAAGTTTGCACCTGGTATGTATAGCGCCCCATATAAATTAGGTGCAAACTTGCAAAGTTAGGTATTAAAAAAAAACTACTTACTAGATCTCGTTCAAAACAATTTTCGTTGGTAGTTTTTATAGTAATGTACATCATATGTTTTTTTTAGATTTTTCATTTTCTTATTTTAGAAGTTAGAGTGGGGGGACCAACTTTTTTCCACTTTGGAAGCGTCTGTCACGCAAACTATTCGGTTTAGAAAAAAAATATTTTAGAAACCTCGATATCATTTTTGAAGACCTATCCATAGATACCCCACACGCATGTTTTTGATGAAAAAAAAAATTTTGAGTTTCAGTTCTAAGTATGGGGAGCCCCCAATATTTATTATTATTTTTTTATTTTTGCATCAAAATCTTAATGCAGTTCACAGAATACATCTACCTACCAAGTTTCAACAGTATAGCTCTTATAGTTTCGGAAAAAAATGGCTGTGACATACGGACGGACAGACGGACAGACAGACAGACAGACAGACAGACATGACGAATCTATAAGGGTTCCGTTTTTTGCCATTTGGCTACGGAACCCTAAAAAGGATTGTCACTTTTTGACTTTATGTGATGGTATTGAGGACCAAAAGTGACCAACCTTTTCATTTCACGATTGTACAGTCAGCTGACAATTTTAGTATGCAATTGACAAGATTTTAATTTTTTCAATCGGGCTTTCGTCTGATAGTATGATAAATGGTTTTACGTTTACGAAAATATCCCTTTTTGAGATTGAAAAACTCATTTGAAAAGTTTTCATTCTAAAAGAGCGTAGGCCACCAGTGCGCAGAAAATCACTCAGTTGACTATTAATTACTAAGGCGGATTTAGTATGGAAACTGTAAGACTGTCCTTTTTAACAGACTTCAAAAAAGGAGGAGGTTCTCAATTCGAACTAATTTTATATTTTTTTGTGTCTTGGGACTGTCAAATTTTCCACTAGGTGACGTCATGTAGAAGGCCGATTCTTAGATGACGCTGCTTTCACATTTTTTTTATATTTTCAAAACTAGTCTGTATAATAAAATAAAAACAATACTTTTGAGTCCTCTGTTAATACATTAATGACATTATTTTAAACTAAACACCATTTGATAATTTAAAACGTTGTCAATTTGACATAAGCTAGTTGTGTTAAAGACAGTTACTTTTGCTGACGGTACAATGTCCAACATTAAAAATGCACAGTTATAAATTAAACACAACCACCAATAATAAATGTGGCCCTCTCCTCTCATATACATCAGTAATCTATCTTACTTAGTAAAACAGAATTAGGAGAAAAGGTTTTGATTAAAAAAAATCTAACAGTGGTGGGCAAATCCATGTTTGTCTAAACTCACTGCCAGGGGGCGTGGCCTAGGAATAAACTTGTAGTGTTTCAGTGTCCTCCAGGGGAGACAAAAGACAAAGACAAATGTTTTAAGTACCATACCCGGTTTTTGGTGCAAGAATCATTTGACACTAGGTCGACAGTACATGTCAAAATTATGTTAGCAACAAAAACTCTGAGGTATAATATTAACCATCAGCTAGTACCAAAATTTTAGTACTTGAATAATATAGGTTACAGGCTTGTTTAAATTATGAATTTTTTCACTTCAATGTAAAAATTAAAGCAGAATGTTTCTAATTAAAAACCTTATCTCTTAACTTCATAATTCTTAATATACATGAACCATCCCATATATAAAGGTCCAGAACAGCACATAGGTGCAGAGCGACGCAAAGAAGCTGTTGGTGAGCAGTGCCTGCCGGGAGATGTGGTACTTGTGCCAGCTCGGACCGGTCTTGATCATGAACATCACAAACAGCACCACTACGGAGATGATGTAGAAGATGAATCCGTTCAGGCTCGTGAGGCCGAGGACTCCTGAAAATGAGAACATAAAGGAATTATTTTGGTTACCTTGTATCACGTTTTAGAAATAATGTCAGCATACAAAGAAATAAATTTGGTACTAATGTGGAACCAGTTACATGAATTTATGCTAAGAACCATGAAGCAGAATAGGAATATAAATATGTCTGAACCATTGATACAAAGATCGAAGCACAAAGAAAAATTTAAATACGTAGCCCTTTTGTCTTGGTTATTTGAAAAGCTTTTCACAAAATTATTATAAATAATGTTGACTGATAAATTTAAAGTTTATAAAATATAACATATACAGATACTCTATCAAACAGACAGTCAGTTTTCAGCAGCACCATAGAGTATATTTGCATAATAAGCAGCACCTCTATTACTCTAGCTCCACATTACTCGCAACGTTGACAGAAGTTGGCCGAAGTATGGGTTTCCGCAGCGAAGTGCCCCTCCACACTATCTTGTTCGCCCAAACTCGGCCAACTTCGCGAGTGGTGTGGAGCTAGGGTACCAATTTTGATATGCTACTCTTTCTTGCAACAAAAACTAAACTAGTAGTGTGCCAGAAAGCAATGGAGAGAAGTGTACTAAAATTAAGAAGAATACAAAAAGTAAAAAGTGAAAAAATAAGACGAAAGTTATAGACGCCTTACAATATGCCCTAAAACAAAAGTGGCAGTGGGCAGGACATGTAGCCAGATGCACAGACAAAAGATGGACACTAGAGTCAACTATATGGAAGGGACCGAAAGGAAAAAGGAAAAGAGGGCGCCCTCGAAAGAGGTGGATAGAGGATATACAAGGGATAGCAGGAAGTAAATGGAGAGAGAGAAAGCTATGGATAGAGGGCTGGAAGAAGCTGGAGGAGGCGTTTACCCGAGAAGGGGTTCTGATCAATGATACTGAAGAAAGTAATGATAGCGAGTAAAAGAAAAAACAAAACAATTTTTTTGATACATACACACATTTTTATATTTGTAATATAAGTATATAAAAAAAACATGTAACAATAATTGTAGATTGGAACTAAACGGGCTTTATTATTATTATTACTCTTTCTTGCATGATAAATATTGTGTCTCTTTCCCTCAAAAAAGACAAGCGATATTGAAGCACGCAAAAATCGAAATCGCATCTATTTATGGCTATAAATATGCTACAAATATTCTTGGACAAATTTTATCGAAGAGCTCTTGGCAAGAGGTTTGTTGAAATAAGGTTATTCAGTAAAATACGCAAATTTACCCGCCGTTGAGCCAGAGAGAGCAGCCATTGACGTCCTGCAATACTCAATAACAGCGCCATTATTCCTCAATGCTGCTTCGCTGTACGCTACCGGCTCCGGCTTAATATCCTTGGTTTTTACAACAGTAGCCATTTTCAATAATTTTCAGTGATTCTGCAGGAAATTACAAAATTATAAGTGACAAATCAAATCACACAAATTGACAATTAATTGACTTGACACTGACAGCTACATCTGGTTAATAGCTGTCAATGTCACAAAAATACTATTCGAGTGATTTACTTAGACGACGCGTGACATCCACAGCAATATTGGCTAAGATTTTTTTCATTAAAAATGATAAATGAGGTTAATCATACATAATATCCGGTTATATTAATAATTATCTAACTACCTTCACTAGTTGATACTTTTGGAATCTTCTAGAACTTTCTGATCTGGAATAAAGGCGTTCTGTTTTATTCCTATCCTTTTAAATGTAGGCGAGAAAGGGACATAATAATATTTAAACTATGCACATATTCATTTAGATAGTTCATTAAAAACACTAAATACATTACTGAACCATTATTTAATAAAATATTTATTGCAATATTGGGTATTTCTTTTTTAAGCCTAACTTAAACCGTTTAAAAATGAATTTTGGCACGCTCACCAACACAAGCAAAATATGCATAGAAACGACAAGTTCTCTCTGTTCTCACTCACACATATAAAATAAACCATATCCATGTTGGTTTTCGCGGTACTGAAGCGTCGTTGAACTTATTTTCATTTAAAATCTGTGTATTTATTGGTGTTTTTCTGTACTTGTTGCTTTATGTTGAAGAAAAGTGTTTATGGCGCCTGTGGATACCATTCTTAGTACTACGGCAGAAGATTTATATCGTTAACAGGCCTGTGAAACTATAATGGCGTGTGTAGGGCTAATGCACTAGGCTTATTCTCGTGACAAAATAGGACTTTGCTCATATCATATCGAGACGTTCTATTTTCTGGTTATTTTTTCAGTAACAGTGTTACAGGCAGGTCCATTTGCGATATTTGAAATATTTATATCGTTTTGAGGTGTCGTGCCAAAAAGGAAATTAAGTTTTCGATGTTCTCAGTTTGATAATGTACCAGACAGACCGCCTATCACCCATTTTGTCTGAGTACCTATTACGTCGCTGGTCGTTGAATTGGCATAACAATACCAAGGTAAGTAATTCGTAGCTTGTCTAATTCATAATATGCTTGTTTTTTACGTTTTAATGATGAAATTCGTGTAAATAATTGAATAACCTATTTTTAACGAAAATGTGAACTTCATTTTGATTCTTTTGTTTTAGTGTGCAAACCTAGACACAGTCTGACGATTGTTACTCGATCAACGTGGTTTCGCGTTACATAGCCCATTTTTATATCATTCAAATACATGGCCAGGGGAATTTATGAAATACGAAAATTTTACATAATATATGATAATATTGTACCTCCATTTTAAATGAAGGCGTTGAGCGCCTAAATTGAATTAAAATGGATGAATCTGAGGAGAATTTGAGTGTTGATGATATCCAAAGTGTTGACAGTAGTGTATCTGTCAAAATTAAACCAAAGAAGCGGTCGCTAGTGGAGCGGGAGCTTGAGACTAATTTGACAGCTAGAGTAACCTCTCCGGTTACTAGTGAAGGAAGCAGTACTAGCCGATATGGCAGAGCTCGACGACTTAAGACTGGAGCAGACGCAGACATGGAAAAAGTAATGAAACCTTTGAAAATTGATGTCTCGAAGACACAACCGCAGGCTTATAAGATGCATGCGTCTAATTCTCCAATCCAGAAAGAATCTCCTAAAAGAGCAGTTTCTGTCGGCTCAACCATTGAAGACCAAATAGAGAATATTTATAATGAGAATATATCACTAAGCCGTTTTGGATCTGAAGAGAACGCCCAATCGCAATCACCAGCCAAGAAGTACAGTAAAGTTTATATCCGGAAAGATCTGATACAGAAACCAGACACAGATACTGTTGTGTTAATCAAGAATATGTTTTCACCGACCAAACCCAATACTCACTTAAACAATATTCTTGAAAGATCGTCTGAGAAATACAACTTAAATGGCCATGGGAAAGCTTGGAATGGTTTCCCAGATAATTCTTCAGTGGTAAAAACCTTGGATTTTGATGGTAACAAGAAGAAAAAGGAAGTGAAAGAGAAAGTAACAACTAAGAATGAATTGTTTAATCTGGAGGCATCTTGTGAGTACCAAGTGGGTGACTTGGCATGGGCCAGAGTTGGTACATACCCATTTTGGCCCTGTATTGTCACTAGAGAGCCATTTAGTGACACATTTGTCAAAAAGAAGTGTAAGTACCATACTTATTTTTTTAATTTATGTTTCATTTAATTTTTTACCATTCCATTGACCGAAAAACTGCAGTGAAAATCTGGTTAATAATTATTATGTTAAATAGTTAAATTGACATATGTGTCCCCTGATTTGAATCTTGGCTACCAAAATTACACTTTCCTACTAACATAGGGCCAATTTCACGAAGCTAAAAATTACAAGCAGAAGCCCCTTTTCAAATTCCTGTATTAGAAAGAGACTTCCACTTGTAATTTATAAATTGTAGCTTTGTGAAATGGGCCTCAGTTCTAGATATAATAGTATAAATTTATGAAGATGTTGACATGAACACAATGTTTCTAACATGCCTCCTTATCTAAACTAAATAGCCTTGTCATGTATAAATTATACCTACAACATATAGCAAGTAGCTATTTATGTTTACCAATTAATTGAAATGCATTTTAAATATTCATTAGGACACTTGATCTTTTTTATTTTATTTTATGTACTATAGGGTGTAATTAGATCAATTGGTACAGTATTATTAAATTTATAAATACATTTTGTAACTGTGGAAAACAAAACTAAAAGCTATACTTTAAATTGTTGTAATAGCCTTAAAAATGCTTGGCGAAATATTTAATAGCTCCTCTACGGCATCTTCCTCAGTGAATGATGTTTATTTACCACTTTGCAAAGAATGCTTAGATTTTTCCATTAAATATATTGCAGTTTTGAATAAAAGCATTGCTAGTATCTTTGCAGAAAACCATGTCTTCTCAGTCCAATTTAATTTGTGCTAACTACCCACTTTAAAAATCTGTATGATAAATACAGTACTTTCATGCCACATCTGCAAGGAAGGAAATAATATTGTTTATCTACACCCATATTGTTAAATTATTATTTATGTTCAGATACTATAGGTAAAGACCTACATTACTATGCAGCAGTGACTGTGGCGCATGGATAAGCAACATCAGTAATGTTATATAACATTACAATATACGATGATATTGTTGTATTATACATAATTAGACTTTAAAACACTTGTGTGATCCAATTATGAAACAAGCCGAAGGCGAAAATCCACACTCGTGTTTTTAAGACCTCCTCAGTATGTAATAGATGCATAAACAACTATTAAAATGATCTATAATGTTTAGGAATAACAGAAGAGAAGGAAACGCAAAACTACCAGGCTGTCTTATTGCCTAAAGTTTCCTTTTTCTAACCATAAATTAAATCCAATAATATTTTTACACAATATCCTTATTTGCTTGCAGTGTTCGGTCGAGTCGAAAGAGCTGTCATTCACGTGACATTCTTCGGAGACAACGGACGGAGAGGCTGGATCGTGGACAACATGCTCCGCAAGTACCACGGGAGAGCAGAGTTTGAGTCAGCCCGTGAGAAATTCACTCCGGAGGTGCGTGATTCCACTTCTCCTGCTTGTTCAGTATCTGGTAACCAACCATGACATTTAGGGCCTCAACACAAATCAACGTTACATTGTCATGTTGTTGTCAATGGGCGTGTGATTTTGTTTTAAGTTCGATATTCCTATGGAGCACTGAAAACGCTTTATTCAAATGGCCACCATACTGTGACGTCATCATCAGGCAAATGTGCCACCGTATGGAAAGCAACGAAATTGCCATTTTGGCCGTGAAAAAGTGCGTTTAAGGACATTACAATTAATGACTACGTGGTTTGCGCAGTTTGTAGTGTACCTGCGTATTGAGCCGGCGGTCCTGGGTTCGAATCCCGGCCAGGGCAAATATTTGTGTGATGAATTCTAATATTTGTTCCTGGGTCATGGATGTTATCTATTTATAAGTATTTGTATATTATGTATATTGTGATATCTTAATATTTATTTTTGATGCTATGACTTGATAATCTAAAGTGATAAAATCCATATATAAGATGATAAAGACGACGCGTTTGGCTCGGTTGGTAGACACCTGCCTACTGAGTCGGCGGTCCCGGGTTCGAATCCCAGCCGGGGCAAATATTTGTGCAAAATATTTGTTCTTGGGTCATGGATATTATCTATATATGTATTTATATATTATGTATATCGTCGTCTAGTACTCATAGTACAAGCTTTGCTTAGTTTGGGACTAGGTCGATTTGTGTGATTGTCCCTTAATATTTATTTATTTATAAAATCGCCAGATGATTTTACACTACAGAACAAAAAGGATATAAGATAATATTAAATCCGATTTCAGGACAAGAAGAAAGATCCACGCCTATACGCGGCGCATTTCGTGTCCGAGAAGAAACTAGCTTTATGGAATCTGTCAGTCGAAGAAGCTGAAACACTCATGAAAGAGCCCAAGAGACTTCGTATCGATGCCCTTTATGATCTGCTAGAAAGATCGCGAGCCACCAAAACTACCCCTAAACGTGAAAAAGGAGGAAAAATTACTCGAACAGATAGCGACGTGTCTCTAAGCGAAAGTTTATATGATACACTTTTCTCAGAAGATGATGGTAAGAACGACGACAATAATCGTTCGAAAAAGGCAAGAAAGAAGTCTTTAGATGTCTCGGAAGTCGTTACAGCTTGCTTGGACAACATGGCAGCTAAAAGTGGCATCATACAAATACAGAGACAGTCGCATATGGACAGATGGCTCCAAAAAGCAAAGTCGAAAACTCCAGAGAAAATACAACCGAAGTTACAAATTAAAATTGAGAAAGAAAGGAGAAAGGAAAGAGTAAAAAAGAAAGCTAAAGAGGGTAAGAAAACACGAAAGTTGAGGAATAATGAATCTCTTGGTTCTGACACCAATTTAAATTCTTATCAGAATGAGCATGACTATAGCAGCGTAAATTATGAAAATCATAATATAAATGACAGTTTAAACAAAAATACTGACTCGGCCAGTGGCCATGACGGTACATTTGATTCCAGTGGTCTAGGTGTTACTGTAAAAATAGAAAATCTTTCGAGTAGTATGGATGACAGTCAAGATTATGATATTATAACTACAGTAGTTAATGATGACATTGTCGTGACAGAGTCAGAAAATATAACTAAAGATGTCAGTGACCTTGAGGAACAAAAACAGACTTACAAAGTCATTAATGGCATAGAAAATAACAATGAACAAAATCTTGAAATTAGTAAGCCAAATGAAATTGAACAAATAGAGACACAAGTACAATCCCCAGTAAATAAGAGTGATACGACGAATGGCGTCCAACCGCGACGAAGTAAAAGAAAAAGACAAACATTTGAAGGATTAAACACCAGTATAGGACATAAAGCTAAAGAACTGAAATTAGATTTAGCAGAACAGATAACAAATGTTGAGGAGACATCCGCCAATTGTAAATTTAAGGGCGAAGAGATACAAGACAATACACTCAAGGCAGAAAAAGAGTTTAAAAGTATTGAAAAAGAAGTAGACGATACTAGACCGAACATATCTAAACCAGAAATGGAATCATCTCCCCAAAGAATATATAATTCAGAAGATATTCTGTTATTTAATAGTATTTCCAAACCTGTGGTTGTTATTGAACCACTAAAAATGGATGGTTTAGAAACACAAATATTACTTACCCAATCTAAGGAGCTAGTTTGTAGACAGTTGCTAGATAATGTAATTAATGAGGACAATAAAAAAGAACATAGTATAAAAGGCCCAGATGAATCATCTGAAGAACTGTTTCTTAACGAAATAGTTAGTAATAATTTAAAGGATGATATCATATTGCAAAAGAGTAATTCAATTCAAAGTATTGAAACCGTGGATACTAATCCCGATACAAACATAGACACTCTAGCTACTAGCAGTAGTAATGTAAATGAAGAACCTATAGATAATCCAGATACTATTTCCAAAGAAGAAGAACAGACATCAAAAAGTTTCACTGGTTCCGATGAAATGGAAGTTGATAATGGTACTACTTCTATTGCTGTTGAACAAGAAAAAACAAGCAACAGAATCTCTCTGTCCATTATTTCAGAAGCTATTCCTGATTCAACTGTACCATTACAAACCGACGTTATAAATAAGACTGCTAAAGTTGTTATAGTGCCTTTGGTTCAAGAAAATCGAGAAACTGTTATTACTAACAATGTGACCAATGTCGTTATTGGTGAAGAGACTTATATTTTTGATAGAACATTGTCCCAGGACTACGATGAAGTTGATGCAGATCGATGCAATAAAGAATATAACTCATCGGAAACTTCAGATAACAAAGAAGCTGAAGACATCAATCGAGTTCAGATTAAATTAAATGACCATAAAGAAGCCTTACCAGAAGAGTTTTTCCAAGTTGATAGTACAAAAAACAACTCCGATAATTCATTGAACACTCAAAGTACTAATGACAAAGCAACTGCTTCAGATGATTGTGTATCTCATAATAAATCTGACATAGATGTAACTGTCTCTGACTGCACGAAAGAACCTACTAGGCAAGATGAATGTAATTCATCAGATTTAAAGAACAGTTGTAAAAAATCAGAAGACGTTACCAATAACGGTCCTAATTTAGACGTCTCTCGAGATAGTATTTTTTTAGATGAAGGAAATAATGATAACGAAACCATAACACAAGAAGACAACGAACTGTCTTCAGTGCCAAATGATGTAAGTAGTGTAATGAATGAAGAACAAATTAAATTATCGAACCAAATTACTGAAGAAAATAATACCAAATGTGTTTTTTTAGATAATAGTTTAGAAATTACAAACTCGCCCCAAAACGATAATAAAGAGAGAAAACGAAAATCACCGAGACTCAGTTTGAACCGAAACAGAAACCGCACACCAAGATTAAATGATAAGGACAATGAAATTAATACAATAGATTCAGAGCGTCCTGAAGACGGCCTTAAAAAAGTAAACATAGATTCAGGCAAGATTGATCTACATACAGCATCAATTAATTCTGATGATACTGAAATGTCCATTACTAAGCGTAAGGGACGCTCAAAAGAAAAACAAGAAGTGACAAAGGCTATGAATGATCCTGAATTCATGAAATATTTAGAGATTCGTCAAGACGCTCTGTTAGACGAACAACCTGACTTAACTGAAGATGAAATTATAACGTATTTGTATCAAAACTGGCTTTACGAAGAGGAAAATAAATCTGATGCGAAGAAAACCGATGATACCGAACAGTTTAACTTAGTTAAAGGTTTAAACGAAGAAGTAGTATCGCAGCCCAAGAAAATTAGGAAGAAACTTAAAGAAAAGGAGCTAGAGTTAACGAATGTTGACATAAGGTCCATGATGCGAAAAGAAAAACCTAAAATGGTTCCTGATGCGCGTGAAACTCGAAATGGACGTTTAAAAAGTGATATACAGAAATCCAGCAGTGAAGAAGATGATATCCACGACTACGATGAAGTCCTTGTCGAATCTAAAGGTGATGCCCAAAGTACGGATGATGGTAAATTAAATGAAATTGGTGATTCCAAATCGCCTGAAGTACAGGAAGCCTGCTCACATATATCAGACACCCTTCAAAATTACTGCATTACTGAAGACTTAGCTATAGTGAAATCTTCTGACGAGATTCACAAGGATCCCAAAAACTACGAAAACTGTAAAGATATAAATACTTTAAGTGATGATTCTAAGGTGTCTGAAAACTTGGTAAGCTCAACAGACGAGGCTAATAATCATATAGACACGGATTCCATTGACCCAGGAATGGATGTCAGTGAAAATGACGTTAATTGTATAGATCAGCCTGTAGATAACGCAGAAAGCTTAGACATATCAAATGATGTTGAAGATTCCAACACAAAAAATCGCGTAGATGAACTCAAGGATGATCCAAATCATGCGGATTTAAATAAGGCAAGTGATAAGAAGGACACCAAAGATGGAATTTCTAAAATCAATGGTATTGTTGAAAATAAGGAGGTCCATTTAGATAGCAAAACCATCAAAGAGTTAGATTCCGAAACAGCTTCTATCAAATCTGAAGACAGTGGAGCCTCCATAACGAAGCGTAGAGGACGCCCCAAAGGAAATCAAGATGTCAAAAAAGCAATGAGCGATCCAGATTTCGTTAAATATTTGGAAGCCCGTCAAGACGACCTAATGGATGAACAACCAGACTTGACTCAAGAAGAAATTGTGACTTATTTATACCAAACCTGGTTTTATGAAGAGGCTAATAAATCGGAGCTGAAGAAGACTGATGACACCGAACAGTCTAACCTAGTCAAAGGCTTAAACCAAGAACCGGCGCCGCAACCTAAGAAAATTAGGAAAAAGCATAAAGTTGAAAAGGAACCAGAGCTGAAAAATTTAGATATTAGGGACATGATCCAAAAAGAAAAACCTAAACGAAAAACAACGCAATCGAAACCCTATTATAATGAAGACGATTCCGATTTAGAAGAAGAGGATTTAGAAACGTTTAAAATATTCGAGAGAGACGAAGAAATTGAAGGCGGTGAAGAAATTGACGAGGTAGAGCTATATTTCGAAAAACTAACAAAACCAAAACCTAACGTGTTCAAAGGTTTCGTAAGGGAACGGGTTTGTGAAATCTGCGAAATAGCAGGTAATCTAGTAAAATGTAAAAACTGCCACGGCACATTTCATGTGAATTGTGTCAAAAAGGGAGTTGAAGTTACAGAGGTTGTAGCTCCTACGAGAGGTAGAAAGAAGAAGAAAGGTCGCAGACCTAAAGGCTATGATCCTACATTAGATGGTACGGGGAGTCAAAGCGACGAAAGATCTCAAGACGCGAATAATTCTGAAGAACTTAACATGTCTATGGAGGAGGAGACTGGAGCTCACATAGTGATGGACGCTGATAATTTTGAAAACCAATGGGAACTCAAAATGAAAGAATTACAAAATGCCAATGAAGAAGAATACGCAAGCGACCAAGAAATTAACTGGGAAGTCGAACCGGGACAATGTGAAATAGTCGATATAAAGCAAAAAGAAAAACCTATAGACTATTCTGATTATAAATGCAATAAGTGTCTAAAGTACGAGACCCCTGTGTGTTTCGTTTGCAATTCAAACAAATCACCTAAAACCCTAACAGAAGTAAGACAAAAATGCCAAGTAGCTCACTGTCATAGATACTATCATTTAGAATGTTTGGACCACTGGCCTCAAACTCAGTTTAATTCTTGGGAACCTTCTAAAACTAACAAAAAGGTTATAGAATACATCGAAGCATTGTCATGTCCGAGGCACGTTTGTCACACGTGCGTGTCAGATGATCCTAGAGGATGCAAGACTCGGTTTTGTGGGGATAAGTTGGCGAGATGCGTGCGATGCCCGGCGACGTACCACTCTTATACGAGGTGTCTGCCCGCGGGCACGCAAATTCTGACGGGGTCTCAGATCATCTGCCCACGACACTATGAGCATAGGTGAGTTATGTATACTTTCACTTTTAATAAAGGTTGTCACTGCCTTTAATTTCGTAGACAAATGTGGTCTCAGTTCTAACCTAGCCTAACCTACTTAACTACTAGCAATGGAAGCATTTCGGTTCTGGCGCTTCGCCGGCCGCTGCCACATATCCAAGTTGACATAGACAAGTTTCTTTCCCTTAAGCTGTATTTCGTGATTTTTGAAGAAAATGAACAATTCCAAAATGTTAATGGTTTTAGAGACAACGCTTCGCTTCTATTAAATTCTGTAATAAGTTAAACTACACTATCAAGCGATGAAAAGGCAAAGAAGCTTTTGACACCCTTTTGAAATAGCATTTATCGAATTCCATATTTCAAAATATATTTTTTTCCACAGACCTGGCAAGGTTCCGTGCCACGTGAACACCGGCTGGTGTTTCATCTGCGCGTTGGGAGGAACACTTATTTGCTGCGAGTACTGCCCCACGTCGTTCCACGCTGAATGTCTGAACATCAAGCCGCCTGAAGGTAGAATTACAAGTATAAGTACACGTCCTAAGTCAGACTGACCCGGTTCAGTCTCTTGACGATGCAGTCCATGGGTCTAGTGTGCCCACTTCAAACTTCACCCAATCACTCGTGTGGCGCGGAGGAATTGCAGCCCGCTTAGCACATTATTTTTTGTCCGTACATGGCTTTTGACGTCTGAGAGTGAACTCCAAGTACAGTCAGCAGCAAAAGTAGCTAACCCGCTCACAATGACTTGTACATCGTCGTAAACGCCAAGGGAATTCATTGGCGTTTGCTACGTCACCGCTTTTAGCCGTCGATATCGTTTTGAGCACCATCTGCTGCTGTACAAGGTGTGCTGATCGCCATTAACTAAATATGTTTTTGTTTTTAATGTAATATTTCATTACAGGTAGCTACATGTGCGAGGACTGCGAAACCGGCCGTCTGCCTCTGTACGGGGAGATGGTGTGGGTGAAACTGGGTCACTACAGGTTTGTACAGCTTTCAGCACTAATCTATACTAATTAAATAACGTATTACACTGCGACAATGATGTTTGACGTGCTGGGACCACGGCCCGTGAAACCGTGTCGGAACGTCAGGCAGTGAAGTTGAACTAGGTATTTTAGTTGTTAAAAAAAACAGGAAAATAAACTGAAAGCATATTTTAAGTTTCTTTCTCAATAGAGTAAAATACTTTTATATAGGGTTAAGCTGTTAAATATAATTATGAGATAAATAGGTGCATATAGCTAATAATAATGAGTACCTCATTTGCTCGGAAGAGTTACCGTGGCTTGACTCTATGACTGCGATCTTGCCAACAAACTGTCTTAGCATTTTAGCGAGTTAATTTTAAGTTGTGTACACTTTTGTTCGGAAAATAAATAAAAAAGCCTCGTTACTCGGTAGTGAAATAAATTCGTGTAGGCATGTTCCGCATTAAGGTATATTTATTGACTGTTTATCCCCAGATGGTGGCCAGGCATCGTGCTCCACCCCACAGAGATCCCGGACAACATCATGGCGGTGAAGCACTCGCCGGGCGAGTTCGTGGTGCGGTTCTTCGGGCAATACGACCACTACTGGGTCAACCGGGGCAGAGTCTTCCCTTTCCAGGAAGGTCAGTAACTGTTTATCCCCAGATGGTGGCCAGGCATCGTGCTCCACCCCACAGAGATCCCGGACAACATCATGGCGGTGAAGCACTCGCCGGGCGAGTTCGTGGTGCGGTTCTTCGGGCAGTACGACCACTACTGGGTCAACCGGGGCAGAGTCTTCCCTTTCCAGGAAGGTCAGTAACTGTTTATCCCCAGATGGTGGCCAGGCATCGTGCTCCACCCCACAGAGATCCCGGACAACATCATGGCGGTGAAGCACTCGCCGGGCGAGTTCGTGGTGCGGTTCTTCGGGCAGTACGACCACTACTGGGTCAACCGGGGCAGAGTCTTCCCTTTCCAGGAAGGTCAGTAACTGTTTATCCCCAGATGGTGGCCAGGCATCGTGCTCCACCCCACAGAGATCCGGACAACATCATGGCGGTGAAGCACTCGCCGGGCGAGTTCGTGGTGCGGTTCTTCGGGCAATACGACCACTACTGGGTCAACCGGGGCAGAGTCTTCCCCTTCCAGGAAGGTCAATAACTCTATATTTCACGACGCAGTTGGTGCAGTTTGGAGTGCACCTGCCTACTGAGGCGGTCCTGGGTTCGAATCCCGGCCAGGGCAAATATTTGTATGATGAACTGAAATATGTGTGTTTGGGTCATGGTTGTCTATGTATTTAAGTATATATTTATTTATTTAAGTATGTGTATCGTCGTCTAGTAACCATAATACATGCCTTCTTGAACTTAAAATTTGTGACTAAAACGATTTGTGTGAGGTTGTCAGATTTATTTATTTTATTCACTAGCTGCGCCGCTCGGTGTTACCCGGTCATCTCATGGGAAACACTACATTTTTCGGGATAAAAAGTAGCCTATGTGTTAATCCAGGGTGTAAGCTACCTGCTTACCAAAATTTATCACAATTGGTCCAGCCATTTGAGCGTGAAGAAGTAACAAACATACACATTTGTTATAAAAATTGTGTTTCATTGTTTACAGGCGATTCTGGTAAAATATCGAGTCAGAAGTCGAAGATAGATGCCGCATTCACCACCGCTATGGAGCACGCGCAGAGGGCTTGGGAGATATTGAAAAGTAAGTCGATTTGTCATATAAACTCATAATCATAAAAAGTTTCAAAGTATACCTATATTTTGGTTTACCCTTGTTTTGTAGAAAAACTTTTCATCGAATTTTCGTTTCATCAAAAGCATTTTCTTTCATATAATATTTTGGAATGTTATTATTATAGGTAACACAACCTTTTTTATTTTTTTTATTTTATTTAACCTAACCTTTTACCTAATCTATAGGTTGACAAGATTACTTAAAAATGTATGACTTCCGAATTTTATGAAATGAAGTATTCGGTTCTCTATAAAAGAAGTGTATCCCCATTTTTACATGGTGGACCGTTTTTTCTCCTATTACAGAACTATTGGTGTCGATAAAAAATATTTCTAACTCTAGCTATATCGCTACATCTTGTTTTGTCGCAAATTTTTCGTCCTCTGACAATGAAATAATATTTTGTACACCAAATAACATTTTAGGTGAGGCAAAACAAAATGATGATCACAAACCATTCACAGACCGCGTTCAAGGTTGCTTGGAGAAGGTGGAACTCGAGGTTTTCTCATGTGAAACCTGATCTTGGAAGCCAACTCGCGCCATGGTTCAAAATATGGCTCTGATTGTTTTGCTTGACGCGATTTACACTACCGTCAAAAAGTTTAAGTGCGTTACAAGAACTGGCACGAATTTGACCTAAGAAAACGATTATTGAAAACCTACATTCTGACCAAAAAGAGTAGAAATTAAAATGTGGCAATATTGTAGTGTCGTCCCTTTCTAATCAATCTAAGAAAACGGGGCTGATACTACAGTATTGCCACTTTATAATCTCTACTCTTTTTGGTCAGAATTTAAGTGTGTGAACTGTCAGAATGCAATTCGCGTTTCATACCTGTCTCGCTCTCTCTTACGCGATCTAGATAAGAACCTCTAAATTTCCACCGAAACCCGTATCGCAATTTGAGAGCTTACAGACTGTATAATCGCCTGGTGTCATCCAAAACTCACTAAAATTCCCGTCACTGCTCTTCGAAACCTCGTATCTAGTAAGTAGTTTGACACTGAGATCAGGGACCGGAACCGGTTACCTTAACAAGGGTTTTTGATGAGGTTATTTTAGAAGTTGTTTTTAAAAACCCTTACATATTGTTAACCCTATGATGTGGTTGTTTCAATGATACGGTTACTGTTTTGTTGCAGTTAACGTGGTTAATAACTACCTTAACTAACCTACCCCGTCCCACTAACAGAGTCTTTAGGGTATTCAAACGAATGTGATCCTTAAGTAATGTGTTATTAGTTCAGTTTTTGAATAGCAGTTATAATAACTACTAACCCTAACTTAATAACCTTAACGTAAGGGTTTTTGAACGAGTTCGAACGAATATGATCCCTAAATTATGTCTTATTAGGTCAGTTTTTGAATAACAGTAACTCAGTAAATTTCTTATCTCTTGCAAGTCATAAACATGTTTGGCTTGCGAGGTTTGTAACAATATGCTATAAAGCGTCAAATCAGTCAATATTCAACTTTAAGTCTTTGGTGTAGAAACTTCTTATGTTACCATGGTAGCGTTGCTTAACTCGAGCGGCGAAAACAGTGTGTTGTTTGTTTTTTTTTTCATATTTCATCTTTGCCTTTGGGCCTTGGGGCTTGACAAATAACTCTAAGACGGAAAAAATAAAAGTCATTCATTTATTTTTGCCGTCACCATTGATATCACATATTGGTTTATCCCAAACACAATTAACTATTATTTCCTTCATTCCCCGTAATACAGATAAGTATTGTTTCGATAAAAAAATATAACAATTAATGCGGCATTCAGTTAAGGCACAACTGCATTTTGATTATTCTTAAAACAATAATAAATACCGCGTCTCATTACGGTTTGCGTCTTAGTGTGCAGTAAATGCCATTACCCCGATAACAATAAAATAAAAATAATCCTTAGCATTTCACTCATCCCTTTTCATCTAAGTATATATTTAGGTTGATGTATGCGTCAATAACGAACTTCAAATTATTTTAATAAAATTACACCCTTAAATTGTAAAGATTAGCAATATTAATGATGGTTCTTTGGATATTCTTATTATTCAAATTGATTTGAACCAGAATATTTCTTGTACTCTGTGTCTTGATTAAATCATGATGCTTTTTTTTATTAATAGTTAAAAACGTAATAATTATAACAACATTAAAAAAAATGTTTTCAGTAATTAATTAAAATGTTATTTGAAACAAAGTAAATTTTGTTACATTATGTATTCTATAACTTTTTTTTTTACTATAAAAAGAAAATTATTTACACACAGATGTCATTTTTTCCGGATTTCCGGCTGGTCTCGCTTAGGGGTCACATTTCTCAACCAATTAATGAAGTCTAGATTAATTAATTATATGAAATATTTGTGTCGATAAAATTATTTGAAACTTTTGAAATGGCAGAGGTATGAGGTTTGAAAACTAAAAAAAAACAATTTTCATCCATTTGGAAGAAAAAATAAAACAATTTAAATTAATAATCAATTAAATTTGTTAATTGTTATGTTAATTAGTTTAGGTATGAAACTATATTTGATAAGTTGACTAACCTAGTATCATGGACCATCGGTTTATTTAATATACTTTAAATTTGAATATGAATTAAGTAACAAAGGTTCTTTGTTACCTGCCATGACTTACTATCTCTTTCGCTTTCCGCTGATATTAAAGGGATAGCATACGTTGTTAGGAATAGTAAAAAAAGATCTAAAATTCAGTTGCCTACTGTTAATACTCTTACTAGTATCTTGTCGGTACTTATAATGTATGTACGCGGTAAATCTGTTTTTTCAGTAGACAGTTAGGGTTGAAGTTGTGATGTGACACGAGATATTGCAGTTTCAATTGTACACTTAAAAACAAACCATCAGACCCTACACTCGAAAAGTATACAAGCAACCGTTAAGGAATTCCACTATCCAACTCCTGACTACACCATACGACATTAGTGTCTCCATATTACCAATTCATTAAAACAACTAAACAAGTGGCTATGTAAGCGGTAAACTTTGCGACTTTACTTCAAAATGGTTGTTATTTGTTATTTTTTACATTAGCAAACCCCATATCTTCGCCATATTGAAAAATTACGAATAACTGAATCAACAATTCATATGAATCGGACCTCTAGTCGACAACAGCCGGAAATCCGAACATCTGGACATATGAAAGCATTTTAGGACAAGCTGATACGGAGATGCGTTGCTTGTTTAAAAAAATACTCATCAAAATACCTACTAAGGTAACAAAATCTAACCGACTCTACAATAAAATTAATCCAAGTAACATTATAATTGAACGTTATTTGAAATGTATTAGTATAATAATTATTTTGTCTTTTTTTTCTTTAATTAATAAAATAAGAATTCAATTTTTGTGTTTATCCTAATCTGAGCTAATAGCGTCTTGCCAGCATCAACGCGATTTCTATAATGATACCTTTAAAAGTATTTACCATATTATAATCATGCTATGTTCATAAAATAAAAATACATTTTAGGTGTGTAAATAATTTACTAGAATATACATTTTTTAATCAGATAACAAAAATAGTAAGTTTAATTATACTAACTAAAACCATAAAAATATCATCATCACAGTTTAACATGCATAATCAGTTTTAATAACTACCTATTCTTAACAATTAATACTTATAACACCTATACATTAAAAACACCATAATAAAAAAAAACAATGACATAAATCACAGCAATTAAAAAATCAAATCAGTTTAAAATTAGACTATCAAATATAATACTAAATTATGGATTACTTATTATTTACTTAATTTTAGAACAGCCGTATGATACAATTCTGTCATAAATTTTACACGTGCCCACATGTCCTTCAATTTATCGTCCGGTACGTCTTCTAACAATTCCTTGAATTCAGCCAAAATTTCTTTACGTTTTTCATAACCTTCCTTCCTCTCTTGATTTCACTTTGAGTCTGAAATAAAAAAAATATATACTTAATTTGGTGTTTCATTTTAAGTTTAGTAAGAAATACGCATAGCTGGGCATTAACGCGTTAATCCGTTAATCGTTAATTAACGAAGTTAACATTTTGATTAACGAATTAACTTTTAAGTTAACTTTTAAAAATGTTAACGGACGCGTTAACTTCCGTTAATATGCAGAAGTCCGTTAATCGTTAATCCAATGCCTACTATTTACCGCACGGCACCGGGGCGCGGCGCGAAAAACAGGTTCAGACAAGTGCCGGGCGGCGCGTGGCAGCGAGTGAAACAAAAACAAAACTAGATATATTTTGCCGGCGCGTGCGAGTGAGAAAACTGTGAAGAGATTTGTTTCGTTTGATCATTTCATTACTTAGCGCCGGTGCTTAGACTTTATAGTGACGAGTGTTTTGTTTCTTGTTATTATAAATGACTGTCAGTGATCATTTGCGTGTTGATAAAGAATAGTGCAGTGTAATTAAGTTAAATAGAAAAAGTGTACTGTGCAGTGTGGTAATTAAAACCATATCATGGAATCGGATTCCGGCGGTCCTGATGAGAATCCATGGCCACATTTGGGTTGTACGTTGTTTCATATACTACAGTTTTATAGAATTTTGTTTCAAATAAAATGTTTCTCATGTTATCATTTCATAGAATGGTCAAACCGCAGATTACTCACACTTTAGAAAATTAAATCGTAAATTTTTATTGCAAAGAATTTTTTTTTTTTCGATATTCGTGTCATAGAATTTCACATCATATATTATTAATCCTTATAATATTCAGTTCATGTAAAACTTATTACCTAGACTACTTATTTATAGAATTGTGTTTCTAATAATTTAAAAATCTCATTATCGTTTCATAGAATAGTCAATTAACAGAAAACTTACTTTATAGACATTTTAATATTAGAATTTTGTATTTATAAACAATGTTTAAGCATTCTGACGCTCCGCTCGCTTTACGGTCTTTAACCTAACCTTACGCCTCCTTTTTATTTGAATTACGTTTCCTCGAAATAAGTGCTATTGTAGTAAAGCGGTGCTGAAACAATAATATTCGAAAGAAAAATACTGGGACTAAACATTATATGAAACAGTTTCCGTGAATCAATATTCTATAAAAAATCTATCAGCGAATCAAGAATACATAAAAATATGTCTCTTAGTTGATGAGTCGGTTAATAAAAAAAAAGAGATAGTAAAATTCATTGAAATATGTTTCTTTCAAGTAAATAGTCTTTAAAACAATAATATTCTAACTGAAAATACATGAACCACATCCATGCCTGGCGTGAAGAACTTGATAACTCGACTTATACGTTTTTTTTTTATTGGCGTAATGGCTTTCTACGGCCAAGGTTTTGTAGGAAAAAAATTGACAACTCGATATCTATGATACTTTTGAAGATATGGCCTGTGACATCATATTGATATCTCGATATTTAGCGGATTTTATTTAACAAAACGAGATATCAGCGCTATGAGGCACAAAAAATATTGCATATCAACTTATCAACGTATTCTCAAAAAAAAAAGCGTTCGTAACTTGACAAATCAAGATATTAGAATGAAGACAAGCACACTTTAACGATAACAAATGAATATATCGTTTTATCTCATTATACACAACTACCGTAAATTCATATGTCGATTTATCATTTTCAGGTTGATGGACACAGCAAATAATAAGTTGACATAATTAATTATTCATAATTTATCGAAATGTATATTTCGATTTGTCAAGTTATTCTCACATCTAAGGTGTACTCTGGTACAAAGGAAAACACTGATAACTGTACATTTGTGAACATAATATAAACCTTAGTACAACGTGTTAAGGTCCATGGGGTATAGTTAACAGTGTCTTCGTATGTATCATTCACATTACCGGTACCTTGTCAACCATCGACCAGTTTTATTTATTGGATCAGAAAAACAAAGATGTTGCCAGTTAAAAATAAGATAAATTCATCTAGTTTTTCTGTAGAATCAGTGCTTTTGCATTACTGAATTAACGACGATTCATTTACTACAATTTATTCAATGTTTTTATAACTTTTAATTTTATTTTCTTCGGGTTTCGTGACTAAAATAAAACAATTCAAACGGATTGTATCATATTTATTCATTGTTTCTGCCTTTCTGACGTATTTGGCACCGAAAATTTGTGTTTTTCTCATCAAAAATAGTTGCCGAAACGTCAGGAGACTCAAACAACGATCACACGCGATATAATCCATTTAAATCGCCTTATATAAACATTACAGTTGTATAGAAACGATAGAATTGTTTAATTGATACCCTATATTCTATGGTGAATATGTTGATAAGTCTAATATCTCACAAAATACAATGATTCTACCAAAATAAGTAAGATAATTGAAAAGTTTGCATAAAATTACCCTTAAATCAATTTAGACATTTCAATTATACAGAAAAACTGATTTTTAGGGATTCAATTAAAAAACATTTTCACCAATTTGGGCACTAATGTATGGGGAATAACTTGATAAGTCGATGGTGAACTCGATAATTCGATGGTGAATATGTTGATAAGTCTAATATCTCACAAAATACAATGTTTCTACCAAAATAAGTAAAATAATTGAAAAGTTTGCATAAAATTACCTATAAATCAATTTAGACGTTTCAGTTACTATGAAAAACTGATTTTTAGGAATTTAATTAAAAAACATTTTCACCAATTTGGGCACTAATGTATGGGGAATAACTTGATAAGTCGTTGGTACCTATGTTGATAAGTCTTATATCACAGAAAATAAGAGGATTTTACTAGAATACGTAAGGTAAATGAAAAGATCGCGGAAAATTATCCATAAATCAAGCTTTAAACACGAGTTAAAGATGAAAATGGATTTTGGAGAAAATGTCAAACTTTAAAATCGACGCCCTGAACAATTGCCATTTTGGACTTATCAAGTTCTTCACGCCATGCACGGACATATTCATTGAAACATTTTCTGCGAAACGAAATTCTGTGAGATTTCTGTCTGCGAAACAAGGGGACACCTCACAGTTGACTGAGTATGTGGAATTTGTATCCAGATCGGGCCAGCAAATACTTTTTGCTGTAAGCATTTGACGACGCGGTTGGCTCAGTTTGTAAGCGCTTGCCTACTGAGCCGGCGGTCCCGGGTTCGAATCCCGGCTAGGGCAAACTAACGTTTCACTAACGCAAAGATATAAAAATGCAATTTTACACATATTAACGGATTAACGAATAACGTTAACTTGCGTTAATTCTTCCGAAATGTAACGCATTAACGTTTAACGAAGCTAACTTTTTTTGTAGCGGATTAACGATTAACGAAGTTAACTATTTGATTAACGGTGCCCAGCTATGGAAATACGTCACTAATATTAGAAATGTAAGCGTCGTCCAATAAAGTACAACGTTCATGCATGGCCTATTTTTTGTTAGGAATGTTAAACTGGCAGCTCTAAGGATACCCGAACATTATAAGTAAATTGGAATAATGCAAGATATACTACTGAGATTTTTAGCTAAATGTGACAACATATTCTGAATAAAATATATAATAAATGAAAATGCACAAACACACATTTACGAAATGTCATTGTAGTAGGTATTCCGAATTTGTATGGTAATTAAATATTATAGATTTACATATACATTCATTTAAACAAGTTGTCTGGCAGAGAACGCCTCATTTCATGGCAAAAGCCGCCATTATTATCTACGTTTTTGTGGAATGCAATGTGCAATCAAGTTGAAATAAATAAATATAGGTACGTATAGGTATATATATATATATATATATATATATATATATATATATATATATATATATATAATAAGAATATGGTTGAAAAAAAAAAAAAACATATTGCAGATACTATTAAGGAAAAAATATCAGTTCGAGTACCTTTAAGGTCGATAGTATTTACAACGATTTAATGGTAAACAAAATTGAAATATAATCATAATAAGAATGCATAACTTACCAGTTTCTTCTGTCTTTTAAGTTTATTTACAAAGTCACTATATTCCTCGGGAAAATTGTATGGCAGTGGCAGCAAGCGCTTTTTGTAGTACATTTTAAAGTTTTTTTTTAAATATTTGTTATTTTATGGCACCCGTTTGTAACTGACCAGTTGGACGATTTGGAGGATACTGAGTAACTAACGCTTAGCATCCATGATGCTTCAAAACAATACTAATCCCATCTCTTTCTTACATTTTTTATCTAATCTGTCATTTTAAAACAGCACGTTGCACACTTAAAAATACCATGCTGCAAGTCGAACTCTCTTTTGTTCTTAAACGATGGTTTTTACTGTTATTAGGTATAACGTTACCAGCAAAGCTGCCGATCGGTCCTCGATAAGAAAAAAAACCGGCCAAGAGCATGTCGGGCCACGCTCAGTGTAGGGTTCCGTAGTTGCTCATCCTTCACAATAAACTGCTGTTTTAAGCCCGAGTTTTAAGTTAAGAAAGATTTCAAGCTCTATAAAAAGGTCGTAAACGCCCTAGAAACTGTAATCACTTATTACCTTCTGGAAGTCAACTTACGTCCTTTAAAAGAAAAAATATGAAATTTGGCGATAACTCAAAAACAGCTCGACCGATTTTGTTCAATATAGTTTTCATTGAAAGTAATTATAAAGCCTCATTTACAAGAATTTTTCCGAATTTTTTTGACCCGTGGTTGAAAAGTTAGAGGGGGGGGGGGCACTATTTTTTTGTTTTCGGAGCGAATATTTGCAAAACTGCTGACTTTATCAAAAATAATGTTAGGAGACCCCAATTATTTTTACAAGACCTATGAAACGACACCCCACACACTAGTGTTGAAAAGAAAAAAAAATCACCCCCACTTTAGATGTTCGAGAGGTACCCGAAAAAAAAATTTTTTAATTTTTATTTTACCGTTCTGTCGGCGTTATACATAATTACATACACATACTCATACCAAATTTCAGCTTTCTAGTACTAATGATCACGGAGCTAAGCCGCGGACGGACGGACGGACGGACAGACGGACATGGCGAAACTATAAGGGTTCCTAGTTGACTACGGAACCCTAAAAACAGTATGAAAATTATAGTTATTTATTATTACATATTATTACTTTTTTATTAGCAGAACAATCACAGAAGAAACATATAAAAAGCAAAGATAAAGTACTTATTATCTAATAACAACAACAAAAAACAAAAAGTCAAAACAAAACTAGTCTAAAAAAACACGGCAATACGTAAACATTCTGCCAACTCCGCTCATCTATAACGATCCTTCAACGTTCAGTTCCAAACCCTAACGCGATAGGGTTTAGAGTTAACTGCTATAAATAACCCTTACGCGTTAGGGTTTTAACCGTAACTGTGTAACTGTGTTGAGGTTGTAGTTAACTGTTATGATAGGGTAACCTTAACATAGGGTTACCAAATGAAAAGGTTACCTTATGTTATGGTTACCAAATTGTTAGGGTTACCTTATATTAGGCTTAACTTTAAAGAGGGGTTTTCCGGTCCCTGACTGAGATACGAGCTTTGTTTTAAGTAGGTTTAACCTCCTATTACTCTACCGTATGTATTGCTTAGAGTCAAACCACAACGCTAAAATCGTCAAACCATACAAACTGACGGTATCAGCTTTATTCGTCCCATTCGCTTTTCGTTCAATTCTTATTTCGTCTCATTCTGCATTCGTTACACATTCTTGTTTCGTCGTGTTCGCTATCTGTCCCTATCTTTCTAAGTCCAAATCATAACTTGTCTCATTCTTATTAAGTCTTATTCGTTGTTCGTCACCGTCTTCCTTGGACTAATTCTTCATTCTTCCTTTTAGATTTTCGTCTCATTCACTTATTTGTCTCAATTTTTCCGGAACGTTCGATGCTAGTCACATTTTTTATTAGTCTCTTTCGTTTTTAGTCCAATTCTAAGTTCTTATTACGGACTACTCGAGGGCTTGTGCAAATGGGTCGCCAGCTTTTTAACCAAGAGAAGCATAAAAGCCGTAGTTGACGGCAGCTGCTCTAAACACATGGTTATAAATGCTGGCGTCCCACAAGGCTCCGTGCTATCTCCAACGCTGTTTCTGATTCATATCAATGATATGTTATCTATTGGTGAAATTCATTGCTATACGGACGACAGCACTGGGGATGCATTCTACACAGGCCGTGATAACATCCCTCGTTCCGTTGTGGAAGAAAGACGCGAGCAACTTGTGTCTAAAATTGAGAGTACTCTATCTAGAGTCTCCGATTGGGGGCAGGATAACTTGGTCCGGTTTACCCCTCTAAGACACAAGTTTGCGCGTTCACCGCTAAGAAAACTCCGTGTACTGTGGTCCCGCAATTCCAGAACACATCCCTCAACATCTCAAAGAGTATTGGGATCCTCGGGGTTGACATCACCAGTGACGTTCAGTTCCGAAGTCATTTAGAGGATAAGGCAAAGCTGGCATCTAAATAGCTTTATGTTCTGGCATAGAGCGAAGCGGTTCTCTCCTGGGCAAAGCTGCTGCTGTACAAAGCGCAAGTCCGACCCCACATGGAGAACTGTAGTCACCTCTGGGCAGGAGCCCCCGCATACCAGCTTAGCCCTTTTGACTCGGTACAAAGACGTGCTGTGCGAATTGTTGACAATCCTAAACTCACAGACGGAATCGAGCCATTAAGTCTGAGGAGAGACTTTGCCTCCTTGTGTGTGTTCTACCGTCTTTATAATGGGATGTGTTCTGAGGAATTGTTTGACATGATGCCCACGGCTACCTTCTACCACCGCACTGCTCGCCATCGGCAGGGTGTTCATCCTCACATGCCAGAGCCTAAATGGTCGAGAACTGTCCGGTTCCAGAGGAACTTCCTACCGCGAACGCTTCGCATGTGGAATGAGCTCCCTGCCGAGGTTTTCCCCGGGGGCTACAGTATGCGGTTCTTCAAGAGGGGAGTAAATAGGTTCTTAAAGGGTCGGCAATGCGCGTGTGATGCTCCTGGCGTTGCAAGCGTTCATAGGCGGCGGTAACTGCTTATCATCAGGCGGGCCGCATGCTTGTTTGCCACCGTCGTAAAAAAAAAAGTTCGTTACTTTCGTTTTTCGTCACCATAGATATTTTCTATCTTAGCGAATAAAACGTGTGTCTTACGAGACGAGTAGCGAACGTACCTAAAAAATAACAAGACGATTTGCCAGTAACGCCAAAATAAGAGAGAGACGAATAACGAATGTGACTAAAGATAAAGTGTGATGACTAAAAACGTAAGGGACAAACAACAAAATAGTCCTAGGAAGATCGTGACGAAAAACGAATAAGATTTAATAAGAATGAGATAAGTTATAGAATTGGACTTAGGACGATAGGAACAGATGGCGAACACGACGAATAAAGAATGAGTGACGAATGCAGAATGGGACGAAATAAGAGTTGGACGAAATGCGAATGGGACGAATAAAGCTGATACCAAACTGACTCACTTTGTATGGTTCAGCAGTTCATTTGCTTGGAAGAGTTAACGTCTTGACCCTAGTGAGTTTTGACAGTCAAACAACCTATGTGTTCAGAAATGGAGCCCAATGAAGAAGAGGACATGGACATCGCATCGTCACTTCTGCCGCCGCACTACGTGAAGCTGAAGGTGAACAAGCCGGCCGGGCTGGTGTGTCGGCGCGAGGCGGACGCGAACTCGCTGACGCAGTGCGACTGCGATCCCTCGCAGCCTGACCCCTGCGGCCCCTACTCGCACTGTCTCAACAGGTAACAAACAAGAGCTTGTCGTCATCTCAGTTAAAACACGTCCATTGCTTTACAACCTCTAGGATTTGCACAATGATTCGACATTACGTCAAGTAGGAAGCGAACAAACGATCGACGAGAGTGGACGCGAACTTGCGGACGCAGTGCGACTGCGATCCCTCGCAGCCTGACCCCTGCGGCCCCTACTCGCACTGTCTCAACAGGTAACAAACAAGAGATTGTCGAGATCTCAGTTAAAAGATGTCCATTGCTTTACAACCTCTAGGATTTGCACAATGATTCGACACTACGTCAAGCTAAAGTGAACAAACGATCGACGAGAGTGGACGCGGACGCAGTGCGACTGCGATCCCTCGCAGCCCGACCCCTGCGGCCCCTACTCGCACTGTCTCAACAGGTAACAAACAAGAGCTTGTCGTCATCTCAGTTAAAATACGTCCATTGCTTTACAACCTCTAGGATTTGCACAATGATTCGACACTACGTCAAGCTGAAACTAAACAAACGATCGGCGAGAGTGGACGCGAACTCGCTGACGCAGTGCGACTGCGATCCCTCGCAGCCTGACCCCTGCGGCCCCTACTCGCACTGTCTCAACAGGTAACAAACAAGAACTTGTCGAGATCTCAGTTAAAAGATGTTGCTATACAACCTCTAGGATTTGCACAATGATTCGACATTACGTCAAGTAGGAAGCGAACAAACGATCGACGAGAGTGGACGCGGACGCAGTGCGACTGCGACCCCTCGCAGCCTGATCCCTGCGGCCCCTACTCGCACTGTCTCAACAGGTAACAAACAAGAGCTTGTCGTCATCTCAGTTAAAAGATGTCCATTGCTTTACAACCTCTAGGATTTGCACAATGATTCGACATTACGTCAAGTAGGAAGCGAACAAACGATCGACGAGAGTGCACGTGAACTCGCTGACGCAGTGCGACTGCGACCCGTCGCAACCTGGCCCCTGCGGCCCCTACTCGCACTGTCTCAACAGGTAACAAACAAGAGCTTGTCGTCATCTCAGTTAAAAGACGTCCATTGCTTTACAACCTCTAGGATTTGCACAATGATTCGACACTACGTCAAGCTAAAGTGAACAAACGATCGACGAGAGTGGACGCGAACTCGCTGACGCAGTGCGACTGCGACCCCTCGCAGCCCCTACTCGCACTGTCTCAACAGGTAACAAACAAGAACTTGTCGAGATCTCAGTTAAAAGACGTCCATTGCTTTACAACCTCTAGGATTTGCACAATGATTCGACATTACGTCAAGTAGGAAGCGAACAAACGATCGACGAGAGTGGACGCGAACTCGCTGACGCAGTGCGACTGCGACCCCTCGCAACCTGACCCCTGCGGCCCCTACTCGCACTGTCTCAATAGGTAACAAACAAGAGCTTGTCGAGATCTCAGTTAAAAGATGTCCATTGCTATACAAAGAACTCTAGGATTTGCACAATATTTCGACACTACGTCAAGCTGAAAGTGAACAAATTATCGGCGAGAGTGGACGTGAACTCGCTGACGCAGTGCGACTGCGACCCCTCGCAGCCCGACCCCTGCGGCCCCTACTCGCACTGTCTCAACAGGTAACAAACAAGAGCTTGTCGTCATCTCAGTTAAAAGACGTCCATTGCTTTACAACCTCTAGGATTTGCACAATGATTCGACACTACGTCAAGCTAAAGTGAACAAACAATCGACGAGAGTGGACGCGGACGCAGTGCGACTGCGATCCCTCGCAGCCTGGCCCCTGCGGCCCCTACTCGCACTGTCTCAACAGGTAACAAACAAGAGCTTGTCGTCATCTCAGTTAAAAGACGTCCATTGCTTTACAACCTCTAGGATTTGCACAATGATTCGACATTACGTCAAGTAGGAAGCGAAAAAACGATCGACGAGAGTGGATGCGAACTCGCTGACGCAGTGCGACTGCGACCCGTCGCAGCCTGACCCCTGCGGCCCCTACTCGCACTGTCTCAACAGGTAACAAACAAGACCTTGTCGTCATCTCAGTTAAAAGACGTCCATTGCTTTACAACCTCTAGGATTTGCACAATGATTCGACACTACGTCAAGTAGGAAGCGAACAAACGATCGACGAGAGTGGACGTGAACTCGCTGACGCAGTGCGACTGCGACCCGTCGCAACCTGACCCCTGCGGCCCCTACTCGCACTGTCTCAACAGGTAACAAACAAGAGCTTGTCGAGATGTCAGTTAAAAGATGTCCATTGCTTTACAACCTCTAGGATTTGCACAATGATTCGACATTACGTAAAGTAGGAAGCGAACAAACGATCGACGAGAGTGGACGTGAACTCGCTGACGCAGTGCGACTGCGACCCGTCGCAACCTGACCCCTGCGGCCCCTACTCGCACTGTCTCAACAGGTAACAAACAAGAGCTTGTCGAGATGTCAGTTAAAAGATGTCCATTGCTTTACAACCTCTAGGATTTGCGCAATGATTCGACGCTACGTCAAGCTGAAAGTGAACAAACAATCGACGAGAGTGGACGCGGACGCAGTGCGACTGCGACCCGTCGCAGCCTGACCCCTGCGGCCCCTATTCTCACTGGATCTCAATGACATTTTGATCAATTTTACGGTTTTTGCGGCGTCAAATATACCGGGTGATCAATCCAAATGGGTCAGTAGGGAGAAGTCACAAACTATGAGAGATAGGGAAATCTGTTCTTAGGAACCATGTCGTCGATTTTAGATTTAATTAAAACTGCATTATTTATTTTTCATAAATCTCATACATAATTTCATACATAACCCAGTCAAAACCGCTGTAAAGATTGTTACAGTATGACATGCAATTACTTACAGAATTTTAACCAGGTTCAATTCCCGGTTATGTATGAGATTTATAAAAAAATATTGAATACAGTTTCTATTAAATCTAAAATCGACGACATGGTTCTTAAGAACATATTTTCCTATCTCTTATAGTTTTCGTTTTCTCCCTACTGACCCATTTGGATTGATCACTCTGTATAGCACCATCTTGGTGTCGCCGCTCGTATACTACGTCGAAGTGATTAGCTGCATCTTACGCATCTTTGCAATTCTAGAGTACTGTCGCAATTCTAGAGGGTGAGATCCCGGCACAAAAAAATATGTTTAAATTAGAGTAACATCTTTAGCTCAAAAGGTATAAAACCTATTGAAATACTAGCAGACATGATTGAAGTACATCATTACTCACTTACTGTACTTAATAAGTTTCATGCCTAAGCGTCGTAGCAAGGGAGACTACCGACATAACCTAGAAAAAGGACTTTACGGCTGTTCAGATTTCTCCTATTGTATGAGGTAATTAAGACCAAATACCAAGCTATATTGCGTATTTTCACGGGGATTGCACAAAGAGGAACCACGTGAAAACAATAGTGAAATTTGCCGGATAGCGGGTTGAATATAAAAGTATTTTCGAAGTCTACATAGGCTCGACTTAGATTACACATTTGTCTTTGTGGAACCCTAGATGAAGTGATTGAAAGAAAATATTCATTCGGATCGAAGCGTTGTGCAAATTTTTGGCCTTCGTATATATGAATTCAAGAACTCGATCATACAGGTCATACAATCAATCGATCCAGGGATTGAGTTCTTGAGTGGCGACCACGCACCGGACGACGCAGCGTGGGTAGGTCCCCCCACAAGGTGGACTGATAACCTGGTGAAGGTCGCTGGAGTCCGCTGGATGCGGGAGGCGCAGGACCGGTCATGGTGGCGTTCTCTGGGGAAGGCCTATGTCCAGCAGTGGACGTCTTTTGGCTGATAATGATGATGATGATGATGATATATGAATTTGGCTCCCTCTAAATCTGTTCGTTGCCTACCTCCCCGCTCCTTAGCCTTCATTTACTTTACCAATGTGATTATTCCCAGGATGCTGCTGACGGAGTGCGGGCCGCTGTGCCGCGCGGGCGAGCGGTGCAACAACCGCGCGTTCGAGCGCCGCCTCTACCCGCGCCTCGCCGCCTACCGCGCGCCGCAGCGGGGCTGGGGGCTGCGGACTCTAGAAGACATCAAGCAAGGTACAGTACGTTCGAGCGCCGCCTCTACCCGCGCCTCGCCGCCTACCGCGCGCCGCAGCGGGGCTGGGGGCTGCGGACTCTAGAAGACATCAAGCAAGGTACAGTACGTTCGAGCGCCGCCTCTACCCGCGCCTCGCCGCCTACCGCGCGCCGCAGCGGGGCTGGGGGCTGCGGACTCTAGAAGACATCAAGCAAGGTACAGTACGTTCGAGCGCCGCCTCTACCCGCGCCTCGCCGCCTACCGCGCGCCGCAGCGGGGCTGGGGGCTGCGGACTCTAGAAGACATCAAGCAAGGTACAGTACGTTCGAGCGCCGCCTCTACCCGCGCCTCGCCGCCTACCGCGTGCCGCAGCGGGGCTGGGGGCTGCGGACTCTAGAAGACATCAAGCAAGGTACAGTACGTTCGAGCGCCGCCTCTACCCGCGCCTCGCCGCCTACCGCGCGCCGCAGCGGGGCTGGGGGCTGCGGACTCTAGAAGACATCAAGCAAGGTACAGTACGTTCGAGCGCCGCCTCTACCCGCGCCTCGCCGCCTACCGCGCGCCGCAGCGGGGCTGGGGGCTGCGGACTCTAGAAGACATCAAGCAAGGTACAGTTTCCTCGGTGTCGTGACAAGGGTTTCTGCTCGAGACTTCTCGAACTCGAGACAACTCGAGAGTTTCGTCTCCATTCGAGACGAGAAACAAATAGCCGAATCTCCAAACTCTCGAGTTCCGGCGAACACGAAATAATGGTTCGTCAGGCTCGCCATTTTACCGCCGCGGCGTTATCATTGTTACAAGTAAGTGTCAATAATTATTAATATTGATTGATGATTAATAGAATATATCTCACTTAGATTATTAAAAGACTGTAAAATAGATTATTCAAACTCCTCAAATTTATGTCACGTCATTGTAGTATTCATAATATTGTATTATTTGCATTTGATTCTTCATCTTATTTAAAATTAAGTCTAGTCTTGTTAGAAGAAAAGATCTCTATCAAAAATACCAGTTTATGTCTGATCAAAAGACTAAAAAAGTAGACTAGGTATATTGTTTTATTTTAATTGTAATTTTTTTGTAAGATTTTAGTTTTTGTATGTTTGTAAGAAGTTTTAATTTTATTTTGTATTTCTAACTTGTAGTGCAAAGTGCAAAAAAAGAATTCTGATTTTTATGTGTTTTATTTTATTTTCAGCAATAATTTACAATTTCTTACCATAGACTCGAGTCGAGACAACTCGAGAAATTGGAGTCGAGAATTCTCGAAACTCGAGAAAAAATATGAGGCGAGAAACCAGAAACCCTAGTCGTGACCTAATCAAGCCATAACCGGGTGGGTCGATTTTGTAAAAAAAATATTTTGAATGCTGTGTACGTTCAAAAAGTTGCGTTTTGGTCTGTTTAGCATCAGAAAAAAAATAAAAAAAAATCCGGTATAACTTTTAGCCCTCTACCGTGGCTTGAATATTTCCAAATTAAGTTTTTTTCAACTTTTTCATTTTTGTATCTAAAATGTGTCCTAAAGCTTTATTTAAGAAATTCGAAGTGGAATCCAAAATTGCGAGTATCGGAACCAACAGTACAATTATCTTTTTTTAAATCATTGACAAAAGTAAACTTCCTTGCGTCAAAACTGTCCATTCAATTTTTACGTTACCCGCCAATTTGTTCATAAAAGCTTCAAGAAGTTGTTTTCATAATTAACTCACAGTTTTTATATAAAAATAAATAAAAGCAGGTGAAAATCTTAATTAACATTTAGTAAACTGCATTATAAGTTAACCAACTTCAAGTTCTGTGCAATAAAATACGTGTTAACTGTTAAACAATCTACCTTACCGTCAAAACACGAAGTGACGTCACTTGCCCTTTGTTTGGACCACCTTTAGATCATAATGTGAGACAGTTACCTACGATACCAGGCACAATTAAGTATATACATAAGGTGTTTATGATAACATAAACACCGTTTGCAAGATCTTAATTCCGGAAAGCAACCGTCAATCAATAACCCATGTTTTTGCTTGTGTGAGCTGCGTCATTGAGAAGATCTGGGCTTCTACCTACTTCTATTCCTAGTGTAAGTCCCAAGAGAATTAAAGAGATGTTAAAAAGTATTACGATGAATACCTAAAGATAATACGGTACCCTAAAAGTAAGATTAACGACAACTATGGGAATAAATTAACATGTTTCAAGAATGGTTGTTTAACGAAACTTTTCGACATTGATTTTGACTTCGACAATTATTGTTCCTGTGCTAAACAAAATAAAGTACCAGTCATCGAGAAAAAAAAATGATTAGATCAACGATCTCACAGACAAATGATAATAGCAGGTGTAGACAAAATTAAAACACAAAAAAATTGCTCAAAAATTGAAAGACAGCAAAAGTTGCAGAACCGTATGTCTAAAGCAAAAGTCGTCCTGTATGTATGGTGCCACCATGTATTTAATTTAATACGCCTAAGTAGATCCTTCGATGATAAAGTGAGATCTATTATTGATTTAGTAATCCAAAGGAATGTTTTGTTTGCTCACCGTGAAAATGTACACCAGTAAGGTATCGAATGAGAGGAAATCTGTGAGAACTTGCTCTTAGATTTCTTTTAAAAAGCAAGACGTCTTACAATATGTGGTTCTACTGGTGCTATCAGAGTGTTTAAATTGCCTCAGCTCAATTTTAATGCAACTGATTACCTATATAGACATGATAATCTTGGCAAAGTGTCAAGTTGCACCTCCACCGATAATGAACCATGTATCTGAGGAGGATTTGCACAAGATGATAGAAGTTTCCCTGTCACACGCAGGCGATAGAACGGTCCATAAAACTTGTGACGGAAGCATCGATCACGTTGGCTTCAAAAAATGCACGGGATGGACTTATTTGGACCAAACTGAAATCCAGATCTGTAATGCCATATTTTACCAATAAGGCACGATACAACTGCTAATGTAGTTAAAATGCAAGGTTTTTAACAATAAAATGTTCGATATTAAGCATCTATATTGTAAAAAAATTACATATAATAATAATTACGCTATGTTTTATTATAATACATGCGTGTTTAATTATTTAGTAATATAAAAATATATATAATCATACACGAAAATGACATAATTTTTTTTAAAATGTTAAAACTTTGAACAGCTGTAGAGGGCTAAAACATATAACGAATCAACATTATTTTAACTAAATATAAGAGCGTAAGCAAAATAGCCACTTTTTAGACCCCCCCAGGTAGGATTTATACAAAAAAAAATTTTTTCATACAATATCGACCCACCCTAATAACCATAAGCTCATTTTTTTTATTTTTTTTTTTAAGCTCATTAGTTTATCATTCTAAAAACACGGATTTTTCTGCCATTCCAGGCCAATTCGTGATAGAGTATGTGGGCGAGCTGATCGACATGGAGGAGTTCCGACGGCGCATGTGCCGCAAGCACGAGATCCGGGACGAGAACTTCTACTTCCTGACGCTAGACAAGGAGCGCATGATCGACGCCGGGCCCAAGGGCAACCTCGCCAGGTGAGACAGATATACTGGTCTGTCAGATGCACTGAGATAGACAGACCTTACTGGTCTGTCAGAAAGACAAGTTTAGTATAGATTGAAGTATTAATCACGCTCATGCAGCATACTCGATGACACTTCTGAACAGGGTTCGAAATTATCAAGATGATTACGTTTCTTGATAATTATCGGATAATTATCACCAGTGTAAGAAATTAATTTGTTACATTGCTTCATGACAAATTCTAACAAAAATAAATTAACCAAATAATAGTACATTACTGCAGACGCCGGGAAATAAGGGCTTGCCGGCTGAGTAGGTATAGACGGCCGACCGTAAGGGAGGCCGTCTAGTGATACGAAGCCGGCAAGCCCTTTTCACGGCTACGGCATGTATAGTGCTTTTCTCAAACATACGCAATGAAATAAAAAAATACACCACTCAAAAAAACATAATTCAGCTGTTCAGCCAGTTCATGAACACAGACGCCATGTTTAAAAAAAGTATTTTTAATTTTCCCTCCAATCCCTATATTATTTTTTTTCTTTAATAAGTCCACGTGTGTAGTGTGCGAATATTAGGGCCATTATACACAACCTGATAATAAGAATCTTAGTTTCTATAATAAGTAAAATAAAGGCAGAGGATTTTTAATATTGTCTATGGTCTCTGGTGACTTACGTATAGACGGTATTTTCAGTTCGTGTGTACTAGGCATTATTTCGGATATTGTTGGTCCGATGGCTGAATGGGTAGCTACTAGAAAAAAAATATATCAGCTGTTCATACACACACACGCCATGTTTACATTAAAATTAAAAACAAATTACTTCCCGGCTTAGGCCTTCAATTTTGTATGAAATTCCTTTACAGTTCTCTCGAATTGTTCCGGCCGAAACTTGACACTTCGAAGCCTGTTCTAACGCACGTTACGACGATATTTCATTGCATGTTTGAGAAAAGTATTTTTTAATTTGCAATATATGTATATAAACTAGTGGCCGACCGAAGTTTCGGTTTCGGTTTCGGCCAGTTTCGGCCTAAAATTCATGTTTCGGCCAAAGGTTCGGTTTCGGCCAAAAAACAGCCGAACCTTTCGGCCGCGCCGAAACTTACAACATCGTACTGTCGGGTCGCATTCGGCTAACGTCGGGTGCGCTCGGCAGTCGGCATGGCTGGCAGTATGGCGTCGCTCGCCTGACTCTACCGGCCACTGAATCACATTGCTTAGTGAGGTGATGTTTCTGTTTGTTCCCCGTATAATGTTAAGTAACTGACCGAGCGAGCAAAGCATTTCTGTTTCAGCGTAGCCCAAAATTCTTTCGTATGCCCGGATGTGTGGATGTCCATGCGCTTACCGACTGTTGCCTTGCCTTAATGTCGCATTTCTCAACCGATTCTCATGAATTTTTGTGAGTATGTATGTGTGTGAAATATGTTCAATGAGCATTATAGTATTTTTTCGTCGATTCAGTTTTTCGAAATTTTCAAAATCGCGAGAATTGCGGTTAAAAAATTATCTTAACTTTAAATTTACCTAATTTTGTTTTTGTAATGAATTTATCAACTCATATTGTAAGTAATTTTTACCGCAAACTTTCTCAATGTACAAACAAATTGACGGTGATATTGGTTATTTAGGATAAAAGTTAGGAGGTTTACTTATCTCATAAAACGACTTTAGGATTCGTCATTGTTGCGGGTATGTAATATAATGAGTACCTACGTTTGAATTAGCGTTACGAGGCTGCCTGATTGCAATTATAAAAATTAAAACTCAATCAATTATTTTGTTGCTAGGTTTTTAAACTTGTTTCATTTTATACCATCAACATTTTTTTGGTAATTTAATTTAGACCCAGTGTCAATGTTAAAATATCAATTCAACAAAAGTGAAATGTAAGTTCGTTGTGTAATTGCTGAAAATTGTTTTTTTTTTACTTTGTCTACCCCCACCTCACTCTATATCCATCTGTACTTTTTTTTAAATCGTCTAAAAAAATAATCTAAGTATATACTTATCAAACCTACTCACAAAATTTCATGACCATCGATTAAGAAATACGGACTCCAGGCGAGAACAAAAAATTGGGCAAGTGCGAGTCGGACTCGCGCACCGAGGGTTCCGTACAAACACTTTCCATCCTTAAGTGGTTAAGTTAAGTTTGCACCTGGTATGTACAGCGCCCCATACAAATGAGGTGCAAAGTTAACGCAAACATAACGTTTGTTGTATGGGAGCCCCCCTTAAATATTTATTTTATTTTATTTTTAGTATTTGTTGTTATAGCGGCAATAGAAATACATCATCTGTGAAAATTTCAACCGTCTAGCTATCACCGTTCTTGAGATACAGCCTGGTGACAGACGGACGGACGGACGGACGGACGGACGGACGGACGGACGGACGGACGGACAGACGGACGGACGGACAGCGAAGTCTCAGTAATAGGGTCCCGTTTTTACCCTTTGGGTACGGAACCCTAAAAAGCATCCAATCGTCCGTAGGCATATGAATGAATTGTGGACTGAAACACTTAGCTCTATCGGTCAACGAAATTTTTCATTGTATTCATAATTAGATCTAAAAAGAACGGCCCGCGTACTTTTTATACAACGTTTTAATCACGTTTATAAAAGGTTCGGTTTCGGTTTCGGCCGAAACTGTAATCAGAACCGAACCTTCGGTTTCGGTTTCGGCAGAAAAACGTGTTTCGGTCGGACACAAATGTAAACTATATTTGTTCGGGTGGAATATTGCCACTCAATTTTCAACAGATTGAGCTGAAAATTTGCATACCTATTTGGATGATAGTACAATATGGTACCATGGGCCTGGTCTAATGATGGAGCCCGAAGGTGGTTCTAGAAACTGTAACAGATAAAGCAATCCTACCGAGTTTGGTTTGTTTTGAGTCTTTAGAATCATCTTAGTATTGATGGATGTTCAAAGAAAATACAGTCAGGTATAAAAGCTTGTCACCAAAATGAATTTTTTGACAGAAACCTATTGTGCTTTTAGTAACTTTGTTGTAATAAATATTACCCGGTTTCAGATTCATGAACCACTGCTGCGAGCCGAACTGCGAAACACAGAAATGGACGGTCCTTGGCGACGTGCGAGTCGGGCTCTTCGCGTTACGAGACATACCGGCCGTGAGTACTACTTATTAAAATTTATTTTTATTAATATTATGACACATATTGATAATTTCAACCAACTTTTTGAAGTGAATAATACTTTTCCCCGAGTTCTAGGTAGTAACATAGCTATTTCATGCTTTCATCGCGTGCAGTCGAAAATAAGTTCAAAAAACAAATTTTCCGCGTGAATTTTGTCAACTTCGAGTAGTTTTTGAAACAGAAATTATCAATGAAAAATTCAAACTTGAGCTTTGGAATATATACCAATTAATCGTAATAGCCCTGTTCTAGGTAGTAAAATCAATAATATGTTAAGAAATATGTTTGATCACGGAGAAAAATGTCTAAAACAAGCAGCATTTTAAAAGGAATAAGGCCTCTTATAAGACGGTCGGTCGTGACAAGCGCACGTACCATTTCGAAATATCGTAAAGTACAGATACTATATATCAGCATCTTACAACCCCGCAACTATAGTTAGCTGGCAAAAATAACCTTTTCTCAAACATGCAATGAAATATTGTCTTTACGTTCCTTATAATAGGCTCGGAAGTATCGCTTTTTGGGCGCAACAACTCGATAGGACTGTAAAGGGATTTCATACTGCTTTTCAGGCCTAGGCCTGCAAAGTAACTTTTTTTTTGTTTCAACAACAAGGTCATTCACACAGCTGGCTGGTTTGACAAAAAGCAGGTTTTGTTTTTAAAGGTTGGTTGTTAGACTAAAATGTCCTATTTGTCAATAATTAAAATGTTGTTCTTTGAAGTATATTTTTTTATTTCATTGTATGTTTGAGAAAAGCACTATACATGCCTCGTCGTGAAAACGGATTCCCGGCCTCATTTTCCCGGCCTCTGATGTAATGTACTATATTGAAACTTTCCTTTGGTATTGTTTGGTAACTAAAAGTCCGTACCAGCTCCGAAACGGGATAAAAATCCCTTTCGGTAACTGCTTCAAAATAGGAATTTTCCATTACAGATTCGTAAACGCGGTTGCTTGGGAAAAAATATCCCGTGTTGTAACTGGTTACATAACGGGACTTTCCTATTACCGATTCGTAACCGCGGTTGGTAACCAGACGTTTGTTTCATGGGTCGAGAAGAATTGCAGATTCCGGGACTCCTTTGCCACGCCTCTCTAGTTTTTGAAACTCATTGGAAATCTTAACATATATTGTGACAAAAAAAAATTACACATGTAAGTGTGGAAAACGACATTACCAGTTACAAAACTTAATTACCAAACGGCACCAAAGAGAAACTTGTGTGTGTGAGAGCAGTAAATTGTCCACGACGAAACTTGTTCCGCATTTTGCAAAAATATAAAGCTATTTTAAGAGGCCTTATTCTTTTTAAAATGCTGATTGTTTAGACATTTTTCTCTACGATCAAACATGTTTCGTAACATATTATTGATGTTACTACCTAGAACAGGGCTATTGGCATTTATTGGTATATATTTGAAACGTACTGTTTGAATTTTTCATTGATATTTTTTGTTTCAAAAACTACTCGAAATTGACAAAATTCACGCACTAAATCTAGTTTTTTCAACTTTTTCTCGACTGCACGCAATGAAAGCATGAAATAGCTATGTTACTACCTAGAACTCGGAGAAACGTATTATTCACTTCAAAAAGTTGGTTGAAATTATTAATATATTTGTCATATGATTTTTTTTTTTTTTAAGGAATAAGGCCTTATAACAAAATCCATTCGCACATTACAGAATAGCGAAGTAACGTTCAACTACAACTTGGAGTGCGCGGGCATCGAGAAGAAACGCTGTCTGTGCGGCGCCAAGCGGTGCTCGGGGTACATCGGCGCCAAGCCCAAACAGGTATTTTTTTTCATTTATGTCATAGGGGGCAATAGGCATGTTGACTAATTTTTTTTGAGGATGTCAATCGATTCTATTTTTTATTGTGATCAAATGTCAATATGGGACTGACTGCATTTAAACTGCTCTAAAAGTCAGAAATGACCGTCAAAGTTCAACATTCCTATGTAGCGCTAAAAACGCTAGTGACGTCACAGGCCGGTATAGGTACCAATAGTTGTATGGAAAAATTAAGAAATTTGTCATTTTCACCGTGAAAAAGTGCGTTTAAGTTCATAGTTGTTCGACAATTATTGTTTCGTAAAATTATGAGGATTCTGAAAACATTTTCAAAATTTATTTTGGATCAAAAAAAAATCTTAAAATTTGCGTACCTTTGAAGTCACATATTTCCAAAAAAGATACATGTTTCTGGATTTTTTTTCTTTGTTTCGTGAAATATTTAGCTAATTTTATTTACAAGCTTTTATTTAGCTTGCATGGTATGTTTAAAGTATGTTTGTTCGGGTGAAATCTTGCAACTCAATTTTGAAGCAGTCGTCAACCGATTGAGCTGAAATTTTGCATACTTACTTAACTTTGATGACAATACAATAATATGTTACCATGGGGCTGATCTGATGATGGAGCCGGAAGGTGGCCATAGGAACTCTATAATAGAAAAAGCAATCCTACCGAGCTAGGGCTCTTTAGAATCGTCTCAGTGAGCATTTGATGGATATTCAAAGAAAAGTACAGTCGGCTATAAAAGCTTGCCACTAAAATGTCATTTTTGACAGAAACTTATTTACCAACAGTTGGCGCCGCGTGCCCATACGAATTCTGCATCGCGCTATTATGATTTTCTTCTGAAATAATGACCCCTCCATAGAAAATTTTGATTTTCAATATAATCTTGATATTTTAAAGGATGATGGTATATTTCGAATGGGTTTAGGTTGTCAACAGACGATTTTCTACTTTCATAGTAGTACATTTCATCGATAAAATGATAATAGTATTCGTTCACCAAGTAAACATTAATTAATTTCGAAACAAATTTGTTCAGTTGCAGGACGATCAACCAAAGAAATTAAAGCCGCCCGCGAAACGAACGTACAAAAAGCGGAAACCAGTGGAAGACCCGACCACTACCAAGAAGGTCCCGAAGATCAAAATAAAGCCCCTCAAGCCGCGAGAGCTAACCGAAATCGAGAAGGACCTTCTCATCATCAAGAATGCCACCAACGGCATGTCCAGCGACTCCGAAGGTAGTAGACTTAGTAGTGTGGATGAGAAAAATCCTAAGGCGTTGAATAGACTTAGTAGTGTGGATGAGAAAAATCCTAAGGCGTTCAATAGACTTAGTAGTGTAGATGAGAAAAATCCTAAGGCGTTGAAAAGGAAACGGGTTAGTTTCTCTACGGAAGATGGTAGCGGGAAGAAGGTTAAATTAGCTGAAGAGTTTGAGGCGACTGTATAAGTGTAAAGTTTGGAAAGATGTCGCTGTTCTAATACTTGCTGGAGAGGCAATAGTACCCCTTGACAGTAATCATGTTCAGATATTTATGAATGCATTATTTGCTGTGATATATCTGATGGCGACTGTACCACAAACACTTACCGTTTAAAAAACCCTCGACCTCGTAACCTAGTGTAAAAAGACCCTTAAAATATGGTGTAAAAAAGACGGTACGAAATCACTTCATAATCTGAAATCAAATCGGACCTAAAAACTAGGTCCGTTTTTGTCATGCTCTGCTAATTATAATGACTGATTATGCCTGTGACGTGTATGTAATGTAGTAATGATAATACGTACAGTATGACTATAGAATAATTAATTAGTCATTAATAATTAACAGAGCCTGGCGAAATAGGGACTTGAGTTGGTAATAAGACGGTGCGGCGCAATAGAATGCTCTGGCTGGTCTCCACTAGAATTGTTTATATATGTTAAACGAAACATCAATAGTTGATTATATTATAATAACATAATTGGGTGATTCTACGGGCATCTCTAGAACCACCAGTCCACAGTCAAAAATATTAAAGTAACTAATATGCTTTAAATTCCATGGCGGTTGAAACACCTGCAGAATCACCCATAAATATTTGTTAATTACGGCTAAATGAATTGCCAATTTACTGTTCTGTTGTATTGACTTTTTGTATTTGTAAACCAGAGATTAAACAATGAATCTGATTTTTAAGGTCAGTCTTTGATATGATGATTTTCAATACTCTGGAAGTTACATAATAAACAACGCGTAAATAAATCAAGGATATACCTAAACGTTACAACTACTATAAGGTTCAGAGCAACGTGTACTGAATGGTTTACCCTTGAATCGCCGACACTCATTACGTCGAATTTTACTTCAAAGATAACGTTTCAAGTATTTTCATTTCATCGACAACTCACTTCATCGAAATTTCATTACGAGTATTTTTATATCACGTATTTTCAAATGGCGTATGATTCATTACACAGATGTATTATTTCATAGAAGTACGTTTCATAACTTAACGTTTAAAATCTTTTTAAATTACATAAAACTTACTTCACGTAATATCATTTCAATATGCAATTTTTTTTTTTGTATTTTTTTTTGCATGCTTGTCTGTACATCCAACTCACAACTACAACAAAAGGAGCGTTTTTTTAGGGATATAAAAAAAAAACTAACCTAACCCGGCCGAGTCGGATCTGCTCTGAAAGGTTTTTTTTTTTTTTATAAAGAATGAGTTGAAATAAAATGTCGAAGAAATGAAAATCGATGTAATGTAATTACTCCATTTAAAAATATACGAAATGAATCATCGATCAAATAATATTACTTGAAAAGTTTTTCTACGAATTAATAAAAGTTGAAATGAACTGTCGATGAGATAAAATTACACTAAATGAAAATACGCGAAGTAAAAATTCGGCGAAACGTTTTCGGTGAAATGATATTCGATGAAAAGTTTGTCGGCGAAAGAACAGGCACCCGTACTGAATCAGAGAGGCCATAACAATATTAAAAATCTTCCGTTACTACTTTTTATTGGCTTACATTTGTAACAGGCTATTTGACCTATATTTGAAATGGTTAATATTATTCTTACTAGCACTAAAAAAAAAATTGTATTTTTTATAGAAAGAAAAGCTAAATTATTAATTGAAAATTGAAATTTCATGAGCAGACAAAAACCCCGACATAGGAGATCCCATAAATAAAGACCAGTAATAAACTCTATCAGTTCTCGTTAGGGTTTTTTACTCGAACGTCACTATTAAGGATGAAAATGGCGGACAGCGTTTTAAGCATTTCAAAACACAGAATAAAAATCATATTTTCAATTTACATTTATTCAGCCATCTTCGTCAAATAGCCTATTGGAAGACGAAAATATTTTATTGGTTACTCCCCTCTGGTTTGTGTTGCTATAGATATAAATAGATATACATGCTTCTCTGAAGTATTGTTTAGGTCAGGGATGGCAAACCAATGGTATGGCAATATTATTCATATAGAAAATCATTTCGATTATTTATCGATATGAAATGGCACCTGATACCTTCACGTACCCGAATTTGATTCGCCATAATTTTTGTCATAGACCGTAAACTTCGGGGTTTTTTAATTACTATTCATGTAAAAAACATTAGTTTAGGCTAGGTTAGCTTTATAATAATCCCGAAAAGTTTCAGCTTACAGTTTAAAATAGATTTATGGCAAGTAATACATTAATTATGGCATATGATATTCGATCAAACGATGGAAAACCAAATTAGATATCATGCATAATAAATCATCTTGAACGAAGGTTCGCTATCCCTGATTTGGGTCATTCATAGATGCCTACAAAAGTTTTTCTATTCTCTGTTTAATTTTGTAAATAATTTGATGGATTTATGTAAATAGCTCCAATTATGTTTGACACATGTAAAGATTAAACTATGTTTTTTTTTTGTTACTTTTTGAGTGATTGCTGTGGAGTTGCTTTATTTACATGTTTCTTATACCACACTTATTCTAATTCGCTGTGTCCCATACGATTTAAATTGTTTATACTTAATTGATCACGGAACCAATTTATTTGTCTAAATAATGGCGTAAGCATCGAAACGGATGCGGTTATTTTCACCAAACATAGCAAGTACAATCTCGTAAGACAAGTTAGTGTGGAGAGGCACTTTGCTGCAGAAACTCATACTTCGGCTCTGTCGACTTAGCGATAGTGTGGGGCCGGGGTAAACATGTTCATATACAATTATACATGGGGTAATAGGGTCAACAATGGGCAAAGGTGTCCTTGCGTAATAAATGAATGGGCCCTAAATACGCAAAAAAAAAACTTCTCGATTGAGTTCTCGTCTATAAAACATTGTCACGGGTCCATATTGGCTCACATAAAATTCTTATTCATAATTGGTCATAATTTTCGTAGTCATGATTTTTACTTTTCTCTGAAACAACTTTTCAGGATTGTTCTAATACAAACCTAACCTAACCTACGCTGATGGGTTCTACTCTCAACTCTTGTTAAGTTAATATAATTTCAGAGTTATGACTAAAGATTTTATGACAATCAATCGGTATGTGAAAAAATTAACAACCCATTTTCACCACGGGCAAAGAACGGAAGATAATAGGGAAGAAAATGTGTAACTTAGACATGTTCAAAAACACAAATTAGTGTCTTTTCAAAAGGGCTTATTTCTGTATGACTTTCATAGAGACATAGGCCCTTTTGAAATTTCACTCCTTAGGTGGAAATCCGTGTAAACAGACGCCGGCTCTGATTACGACTTGTTCGATATTCGAATAAGTGTGGGTTTGGTTGACGAGTGCATTATATAATAAACTGCCTTCGTAGCATATCTATAGTTTAGCTTTAGTATGTACATTTTATCAAATAAACAGTTAAACAAAATCATGAAGCTTTTTTTTCAACCGCTACTAGTTTGAGGGTGCGTCTCCATAAAGCGGAGCTGAGATATAGATTTAAACTGAGGCGATTGGTCTATTTCGCTCCGCCTCGCTTCAATGGTGTCGCACTCTTAGGGTATGTGCCCTGGACGTAGCGGGGCCTTTTTGATCATTCGCCCAAGCGGTGAAGCAATTCTGGCCAACAATGTAGGTAACATAACGACATGGAATCAAATGACACGTACTTTTCCCCACTCTTTGCCCGCGTTATTTCCAGCATAACTAACGCAGTAGGGCCACGGGCAAACGATGGTAAAAAATATTAGGAACATGACATATTCCTTAAAAAACCGGTCAAGTGCGAGTCCGACTCGCGCACCGAGGGTTCCGTACAAACACTTTCCATCCTTAAGTGGTTAAGTTTGCACTTGGTATGTATAGCGCTCCATACAAATGAGGTGCAAAGTTAACGCAACCAATCCCGTTTGTTGTATGGGAGCCCCCCTTAAATATTTATTTTATTTTATTTTTAGTATTTGTTGTTATAGCGGCAATAGATATACATCATCTGTGAAAATTTCAACTGTCTAGCTATCACCGTTCTTGAGATACAGCCTGGTGACAGACGGACGGACAGCGAAGTCTCAGTAATAGGGTCCCGTTTTTACCCTTTGGGTACGGAACCCTAAAAAAATGGGCAATACCTCACCGTGCCACTGATGTCACAGCAAAATAAGGTGCTACAAAATCAATTGAAATTTGGACTGAAGTCCGACGAAGGCGTTAGTGGCACAATTTTCCGATATCGTGTTATGACGTCTGAGACGGCCAAAAGCATAGATATAGCTATCTAGTAATTATAGATTTGCAACCGAGCGACCAGGCGTAAGAGAAAGACATATTTAATGACATCAAAATGTGGGGTTTCTATGGTCGCAAAAATACCCAAAGAAAAGTGGTCGGAAACGTTCCAAGAATCCATCCATTATAATCCGACCGTGAAAAAATGGTCGGTCGCTGATAGGGACAAAACATTACACTTATTTCTATTTCCTCTTATAGTAGGTAGTCGCAATAATGCTATTTTCCTCTATCAAAGCGTGTCAGGCCCTTGGCCAAAAGGAAGAGGAGTGACAGTAGTGTGATGCCCTTAGCACCCATGCCTAAAATACTGTTTGATTTAGGGACTTCCGAATAACGTATTTTTCTTAACATGCAATGAAATATTGACATTGTGATCCTTATACCTCCATACTTAACGATATTAGGGTTAGGTGCTGTACGAGAGGTGTGTTATGAAATATCCAATAGACATCACCTGCAAAGTGACCTAAAAGTAAGCAAAATCTACCCCAGCTTCCCCTGAGTTTGTGATCCCGCCACTTTTATCTGTACAGATCTGTGCCAGTCAATTTCCCCGCCAGGCATAATAAAACATCAATCAGCCGTTTATAACCAGTCTATATTTCTAATCAAAGCATCCGCAATCCGATACACTTAAAGAACCGATATCACTTCCACCACTACATACAGTTATAGCGTCACCATCGTTTCCAATCGCCCCTATCACACTTATCCCAGTCACCGCAATTTCCCCACCATCATTGCCACTTTCAAGAACCGCACTAGTCGCGACCATCCCACTCCTAACAGCCACATTCGCCCCAGCGTTCCCACCGGCCCCACCGCCTTGGTCATCTTGACAGCATCCACAGAAGCATGTATTACAGCAATTTCCACATCCGTCATAGAAAGAGTCCAGACAATTTTCTAGACCTCGGCAGCAACAGATGCAACAATCCGCAATGAATCTACCAGACAAATACCAGAAGAAAGTATCGTTTGTACACTCATCACAGCAATCGCAACAGTGTTCTCTTCTTCTTTTCTCTGCCTCTCTCTCGTTTTTTTCTATCGTCGGTTCTTGGATCGGATCCTCTTTAGTTGAAGTCGGTTGCTGCGTTACAACTTCATCGTATGATGGGGGTTTATCTTCAAATGCGGATGTTGGGACTGGTTGCGTCGTAATTGCGTTCGACATTTTTTCTTGTTTTTTATGGCAATACAGGGATGAAATGATGTCAGTTTAAAAATAGAAAACAAATGTAAATTTTAAATATTTATAAGATCAGTGCCCATTCCAGAAGAAGAAATTGACCATGCAGATTGCAGACGAACAATCTTGCTGTCTCTTTCTGGCTCCGCCTCTCCCGTTTCTTGGGTCGGAAGGCTCGGATCTTTCTTCAAAATCAGTTGTTAGGTATAAATAAGAAGCAGTAACTTCTTCGTAGGATGTAAGTTTTACATCAAGTTTTGGCACTGTTGTTTTCCTTCACTTTACAATAATAAGCCCAAGCCTTTGTGTTCAGTGTTGAACTCTTTTGGTGTAAATTTTTTAGTTTATTTTTATTTAATGTGATTATACACTAAATTAACTTATTTTTACAAAAAACTAAACGTAAAACTACAGGAGCGCGCGACGAGGAGACTACGCTAGTGTCACCACTTAATATTCACCGCGTTTGTATTTAACGATTAGATATGAGTTGATTATCAGCTATAGTAATCAGACCAAGTCTCGATTGTAGTGTAGGTATACGCAATACGCACCTACTCGTATACAGCGTGATCAATCGAAATGGGTGAGTAGGGAAATACGAAAATTATTAGAGATAGGGAAATCTGTACTTAGGAACCATGGCGTCGATTTTAGGTTTAATAGAAATCGCCATGGTTATTAAGAAAACATTTCCCTATCTCTTATAGTTTCCGACTTCTCCCTCCTGACCCATTTGGATTGATCACCCAGTATACATTGTAGCACTACAATAATGCCGCTTTCTGGTGTACTACTGATTAGCTTGCTATACTACTAGGCCATTATTTGCATCTTGCTCTAGCGTAGGGTGTCAGAGAAGGACGGCCATTGTTGCCGGCCACAAATTTCAGTAAAATATGGCCCGTTTAGAAGCTCCATAAATCCACAGGTGATGCATCTCCATACCTAATAGTAATCAAATCAAATCAAATATAGTTTAGGTACTTAGGAATAAATAACAGTAAATAAAAAAAAAAAAATCCAAAATAAATAGGTATAGGTATAGTAATTTCTCGGGGTGAGATTAAAAGGGGGTTTATTTTCACCCCTAAGTGAAGATTTCCGCGATATTAACCTATGTCGTTCCCCGGGGCACAAATATTCTCCATACCTACCCCACCTAACTTGGTTCAGCGGTTTAAGCGTGAAGAGCTAACATACAGACACAGCGAGCTTTACTTTCGCATTTGTATTATATAAGTATGGATTAATAGGGTTCAAAAATATCATGATACTTATCTCACCGTCTGCGAGGACGTGATTAGTTACCTATAGACTTTTTTCTTGCACAAAAATCGTGCGATCGCGTCCTTTGGGTAACGAAAAATAGATATATGGGTTAACCTTACCTACCTAACTTTCGTTACACGAAGGAATCCATCTAGTTTCGTTTTAATTAAAGCCTAAAATTACATCTTCTTTGAAAACGGCTCATTTATCTGTTCCCAATATTTAAAAGCAACACCTTTTGTTTAATGTAGCTAGATGCTGTTCCTACTGACAGTACGTACCTACTTGTATATTCATCCTATAATTACATCCTAGTATGAAGCCGACTCATTTCTTTGGAAAAGGCGACAAAATAAACAACACATACCAAACATGTGCGATACGCGGACGTTTATCTAGATTAATCTTAATCTCTCACTTTTAATTAAATTCCAGACATCTTGCCTACCTAGTAAATCAATTAATTAGTTGTGATCATCGTTGTCGGTTCTTATCCATCTAGCTAGAGGTAGGTAGGTAAGACATCACGTTTTTAAACACAGCACTTTGAAAAATAGAAAACCAGGACTAAATGCACTTCTATGTAAAAACGCGAAATAGGTATTCGTTGTTTCCATTTACTGCAAATAATATTTTGTGTTGCGCGTTGATAAAAAAAAACACTCAACAGTTTAAACATGGAATCTAACCTACCCGCCAAACGAAAAATGAAGTGGGAACGAAACCACAGCTAAATGTAAGTATCAAAATGTTGTTCATGCTCAGATGAATACGACTGTATGCAAAAACGCAATAGTTATTTACGATACAAGTGTGGAAGGTAGGTGATTTCAGACGAGTGTGATTTTTAGTCACGAGCGAGGTACGAGCGAGTGATTAAACAAACACGAGTCGGAAATCATCTTCCACACGAGTTCCGTACAAAACTTTACTATGCATGTACGAGAAAATAGAAAATATTTTAATACTCACAAAGACTGTTTACATTGGAAAAAAAGTGTTTTGATTTGATTTATCCAACAAGAAGCCGTCGTTTACATTTTTTACTTCTTCAATAACATTTTACGGGTTTAAATTCATGATTCGTCACTTTATCTCGCCATTATTTCAGCAGATTTGCACAAAACAACTTCAAAATAAACTAGACATCAATAAAAAATGGCGGAGTTATTTGAAAACCGCGCTCGACACATCTACTACTGCGCATGTGCAAAAGTATTTTTTTAATATGCGTCTTATGTCAAAATGGCACAAGCGCGTGTACATTCAGCCAAATGTATTTAATGAATAACGTTTTAAAGTTTGTTTATTAATCAAATTTTATATCTAATGTAATTAATGACGTGTTAAATGAATTAATTTATGATATATTGGTTTTATTGTAATTGTATACGTGATAATAATCGGTATTTGACTTATTTATCAAACTTTTTGTAAATAATAAAACCTCTTTGTGTCAGGCTGTCAGATACGGCTAGAAATTAAAAAAAAATTGAAAAGTAAAAAGCACTAGTGTGGAAAAGTAGTACTTTCCGCACAGTTTGAATGCCTAGAATACGCTCTTTTCGAGCACATGCATTGTAAAATAGGTATTCGTTGTTTCCATTTACTGCAAATAATATTTTGTGTTGTGCGTCGATTAAAAAAAAATACTCAACAGATTAAAATTTTAAACATAGAATCTAACCTACCCGCCAAACGAAAAAGGAAGCAGGAACGAAACAGCTAAATGTATCAAAATGTTGTTCATGCTCAGATGAATACTGTTTACGAGTAAGGTACCTATCTATTTTATGTTGCGATCATTCATATTCAATACCTACTGTGTTTTCATGTTGAATGTCAGCAGTTCTTGTTAGTCATTTATAATTAATTTAGTTAATTGGTGTCATGGTGTGATTGGGGCACAGAAATCACTGTAGGTACTACAATGCTTCCTTTATATTCTGGATATCATAATACTTAGGTACCTACGCATCTATTAGTAATCAAGCCAAATGAAACGACTTTTTCGGATATGACATCATTTACATAGACAGCAGATAAATCGGTGAATATTTTCGAGTTTAAACACTAATTGCGTACAATTGGCAAGTGCGAGGTCAATCGCCCGACGTTCTCATTGTTAAATGAAAATGTAGCTAGGTACCCAATTCCTCGCTAGAGAAGTAACGGAACCATCCAAGGACGTCCATTCGGTCCGAACAGCTGAACCGACTTAATAACGCGTATGTGCTTGCTTTTGTTTTATACTGACCGCTGCTGCAGCAATTTAAATTAAATCGATGTTTTGCGTCGATACCATGTAATCAATATTTTAAAATGTTTTAATATCAAGTTCTTTCGGATAAAACTTAGTGAATCAAAATGGAACTAAAAGAATGTGCGTCAAGTGCTACAGATTCAAAAGATGACATCATTGAAGTCACAGTCACAGAAGAAAATGGCACCAATAGTGTTGTAACTAAATCGGAGCGAGTTTTAGTTCCTATGGAAAATAATAATGACGTCATCCAAGGAGATATTGTGAAGGAGGAATTAAAAGGACCTTTGAGTGATTTTAAAAATCCGCCAGAGGAACGCGGATTACTTGAAGTGCAGGAAAATAATGACATTATAAATGTTAGAAATGATTTAAAAAATAATGGCGGCAATGTTAGTGTTGTGACTAATCAACCGCGGGAAGTCGCGGTGAACGATAGTGATGTGCCGGATAAATGTTGTGGAGATCCTGACTGTTGTGATTGTCGATGTACGGATATTGCTTGTTTCCAAACAGCACAGGCGTGTGCGGAGTGTTTCGTATTAGTGATATGCTTACAAATGTGTATGAACTGCCTAAAATTTTGTGTTTAGTTCAAGTTTTAGTTTGAATTCGACTAAAACGAAATACGGCTAGTTCCAAGAGTAATCGCCACACAGATCTAGTATTTGTTATTGTTGTAATGTTATTTGTTCTGATTCTGATTAAGGTTAACCGGGATTTGATTGTAGCAGTAGGTAGGTACTGGTAATTAAAATACTAGCTGTTTGGTGGAAATACAAGCAGTAGTTTCCAAGATATTAAGTCTTAATTTGGAACAAGTGACAAGATCTCAGCCAATAAGAATTCCAAATTTTATATACATAGTTATGTTCACTTTTAGTAGCATTTTTCTATATCGCTCATTGAATGAGGGTCTCATGATGGTCAGCTACTTGTGTAGAGGGTGTTTTAAATTATAGTTATTAGTTTATTTTCGTACTTATGTTTATATAGTAAAGAAATGCACTAAAACACAAGTTGTTTTAATATTGTAGGTTCTATAACAGCGCTTTGAATACAACAAAGATTGTAAGGCGCATCGGCACGTGTAAGGCGCAAGCCACACAGACGTAGGGCGAGGAAAAGAGGCGTCTGAACTGAATGCACTCGTCGAAATGGAAACCAACATAAGAGACGGGGCGAGGACGCGTCGCAGTCTATTATATGATTCATATACTTGGGTTTCGTATGACAATTAATTAAAGGGTCGCCGTAGAATTGCGCAACGAAATCTTGTAGGGGTATCCCGGTAGAGTTTAGTCGATTAAACATTGCCTCAGTTTTGAATGTGTCCTCAGTACTCGGCAACGGGTTTACGCCATAAATAAAATTAAAATAAACTCATTTAAGATTTAAATCATTTATTTTATAAATACAAGTAATTCTTTAGACGCCTACAAACTAGATATAGAGCACTTTTAATTTAATATTATTTAATTAATTATGTACACGGGCACTTGTTTGTCCAGTCTAATCAATAATCATTACACGCATTAAATGCAAATACAATAAGTTACTACGTACTTTAAATAAATCAACACGCGTTTAAACCAGGAACCAGCTACCGGTAATCTTTCCATACAAAAAGAAACGTTATGCAATTTCGCTTATTTCTAAGCAAATACTTTTAAAAATAATATCATATCCTCGATTAGGTAATAAAAAATCTAATGTTTTAAAAAGATATTATGTACGTTATTGCTACCGGTAGCGGTCCCTGGTTCATATCAGAAAGCATAATATAGGTAAATAGTACACTGGAGTTGAAAAACAAACTAAAGACGAAATCGTTATTTAACCAGTTACGAACATTTTAACCCTCTAAGCGCTAAACACGGTTAATCACGCGTCCAAGTGCAGCACATTTGGTTTATTACTTGCCGTATAGAGCTCAGTTTTTTGGGTGTTCAAAATGTTAACCCTTAGATACATGAAGTATCATAAACGATACTGCTGAAATATTATTATTAATCCGTATATGGCGGCTCGAACCTTGTGCCTGTATCAGTTTGTTTGGTTTATAACCAATGCATGACTTCCGTGTTAGATTTATCAAAAAAAAAATTTTTTTTTTATTAAAACATGAGATGAAATGAACATGAACAAAGATGGCCGATGAATCACTGCTGAAATAACACATTGCCTAGATCAACTGAACGTCAATTGAGACTGTCAAATTGAGTCACAGTCCTAATTGGCATGTTTATTTTTATTTCAGTCATTTCTGAAACAAAATGTAGTATTATTTTTGATACCGTATGCATTTAGGGTTAAGCAAAATACTGCGACTTGGAACGTCGTATCTCGCCCGTTTAAATGTTCCACTGGAGACCGAACCGGAACTTATAAATTCGGAGTAGCCTTGCCTCCGATCATAGTTAGAAATAGGGTGTGCGGTCCCGGGTATTCTTAGTAATAGCAGTCCCGGGATTCCCGGGACTACTGATACGATTTCCCGGACTGCAAACCCTATGGGAAAAATAAAATTCGACTCCAAAAGTTCAGCTTATAAAGGCAGTTTACCTTATAAACCTAAACTATCTGCGGTGTACGGTTCGCATCAAAAGTAGCTGACAATTGACAACATTTCATATTTTTAAGACTACAATTTTATTACTTGTAAGTATTACGCTTAAAGAGGGGACGTATTCACTGATTCTATATTTTTCCTGAGATAACTAATTATTTTACTGCTTATTTATGAAAATCTAAAATGTCCAAAACTATGACACAATGATAAGGTTACTTTGGTCTGGTGTCTAATGAAAAAAAAAACTAATGACTTTGAGGTTGACATTTTTTTTTCGCGGATAGGTCGATGACTACAACTCTATGCAGGCATAGTTGTCGTAGATTTCGGTTACTTTATGTCATCATCCTCCTAGCCTTTGTCCCATATCTTTGTAGAGAGTGAATTCTCAATCGGGGTCGGCTACCTAAATCCCAAGATGTGGCGTAGGCACTAGTTTTTACGCAAGCGACTGCCATCTGACCTTCCAACCCAGAGGGGAAACTAGGCCTTATTGGGCTTAGGTGGTTTCCTCACGATGTTTTCCTTCACGATGTTTTGTTTTCGGTTACTTTATGTATCTATTTTCTTATATTTTTTTACATACAGAAAAATAAATTCAAATATTATTATTTTAGCGTGTAGGTACACGACATAAAGTTCTTTCGATCTCTGTAATACTTATTTCCACCTGTTAGAAATATGAAATGTTGTCAATTTTACTACTGGCATATCGTCGGGGATAGTGCAATACCGCGTAAGTAACAAGTGTAGATACGAATCAATATTCAAACAAATGCTAAGTATTTTATTGAAATGAGAACTTTATCGACAGCTGGTATTTACGCGGTATTGCACTATCCCCGACGATATGTCAAATTGCATGCTAAGATAATCAGCAACTTTTGATGCTGGCTGTACTATGCAAGTTGCTAAATCTGCCACGCCAACCTCGAATATTGGGAACCGTCATATGGCATTTAATTTTTCCACCATGTATCGTGTATTGTATAGGCTTCTTCCCCACACATCACACGCTGCAAAGAGCTTGTACAGACAGCCCTTATACGACTTATAGCTGTATTTCAGCTGTGTTAGGGCTGTATAAGCTCTTAATACAGCATATGTGGTACTTGGGTGGTTTACAAAGATCTTAATAACCCAGTTGAAGGGCTAAGGGGAAAAACTGGCTAAGTAATTTTTTTTTATAATTTTTTGTCTACGGCTACAAAATTACCTACGTCATCATATTATGACTATCTAAAACGGACAAAACTCGCTGGGTCCAAATAGTTTTACGTGCGCCATACAACAATAAGGTGATTTCACAGCTTCTAAATTCTACAGCACAGACGCTGTAGAATTTTGCAGCCATTTAGCCAGTTCTACCCCTTATTACGCTAGGTTTGCATCTTGTTTGTATGAGACATCATAGACACCAAACTTAGAGTAACCGAGTCCATACTTGTTCAGGTGGGTCGCATGCCTGTATGCCACCGTCATAGTATAAAAATAAACTTACGGGCATCGAATTTACTCCACTTATTTACTCACCAATGATTTTCCATTTTCGTTTATTTGTGACAGCGCGTATAAAGAAAGCTTAGATGTGTTTGGACGTTATGATTTATGACGACCATAATAGTCATCGTCATCGAATAGGTATTGAAAGTAAAATTAAAAATATGTAATTTCATAAACTGCCAATGTTCACGATTATTTAAAAACATAAAATTGGGTTCCACTTATGATAAAAAAACGTTGCTGAAAAAACAATTGATTTCCGAAAAATCAACGAGATTGAGACAGTTCTTCTTGGAAAAAAATGAATGAAGACGTGCAAATTTACGTAACGTTTTATTTTGCTAAAGTGGATGTTCTCGACACGGAACGTCGTTGTCGGCTATTGCCGACAAGAAGCTTTTTTTTATGCACTTGTCTGAAAAGATCTAATCTAAAGAAAAGTCATAATCTTATTTACACTAACCTTTGCGCGTCGAAACAAATATCTGATAAAGACGGTTGGCTGATGAAAGAATCTGAACTAATAAATCTAACAATAATTCAAGTTGCGCTCAAAAGAATCAGTCATAAAAAATAAGCGCTAGCTGTGACTATACCTTAAATTAAGCCACCTTATTTGCATAATATAATAATCTTTACCACACAATCCTCATCTGAATGTCATGACAGTGCATTAAAAATCATGTTTATATTACGTTAAAACACTGAAAGTATAAATTCAACAATTAAACAACCTTTGAAGGCAATTCCGGGCATCTATTCTACAAACGTGTAATACGAACCTCACTTGCATTATTGTTTAAATTGAGATTTGCAGTTTCACATTTGGAGTTAGATAGGCTGAAAATGGCAGTTATCTTTATTTTATTGTTCGTAGATCATAGAGCGCGTTGTCGGCTATAGCCGACAAGTATTGGTAGACACATTTTTATCCAATAATTATATTTTAATTAAAGTATGTACTTCTTATTCGCAACCTGTTAAAGCACCAATCTAGATAGCGATCGAATGACATATTGTAATATTTTGTAATCTTATCAATATCAAATTATCAGTATTGACAGACAATCAATGCACAAACATTCCCATTCATAACTCATTAGGCTCAATGTAGACTGGAGCAGAACTGTGTAAAAACCAATCACATTCCTCGGATTTAAATGCGCTTCTGTTGGGCTTCACTAAAACGAGGCCTGATTGGTTCATTATCTCCACTCCGCTTCAGTGAACAGGCAGCCTTATGCTAGGGTAACAAGGTTGCAAATTAACACATATTGTTCGCAATGACTGTAAAAATTCCAGCAAACGCTTTTTGTAATTGGACGTACTTACGCAAAAACTATCCAACCCACACGTCATTTAAAAATTGAATTTTGAACTTATTGACGTAAGGGTATTTATAAAATTTTCAGCGACTTGTGGTTTGGAACGTTTTTGCATAACTACGTCCAATTATAGAGCTGTATGCTAACCACTTTAAGGCGCGATATTAAAGTACAGAATGGACAAAATAAACGGTCGCCTACCGTCATTCTTTAGGCGTACCCGGGGCACTATCCTCGGCTTTCCTTTTACTAGCATGATGAGTCTTCCTATCCGGCTTGTACTTTTCCCATTTCTTGTGATTCAGAGTATCAAAGTCCTCGCAGTACTGGGCAATATCCCGGAGATAGGTGGATAGGTGTAGGAGCTCTCGGTCCCTGTCTCGGTTGAGATGGGCTTGTCGGAACGGTCGGATCTTGAGACCGCTTTTTGGGTTCATGATGAAGTTTCTCCGGATGTCATCGAACATTATTGTGTTTTTTGAGCTGTATTGGGGGTACTTGCCCCATATTACGCCTAGAGGTTTCACCTGAAACGAGAAAATAGTGAGTAAGTATGTGTATAAGATTGTTTCAGTGGTTATTGATTGTTTTAGAAGTTTTTAACTAACTAAAAAACCGGCCAAGAGCATGTCGGGCCACGCTCAGTGTAGGGTTCCGTAGTAGCTCATCCTTCACAATAGACGGGCTTAAAACAGGTTTAAAGTTACAAGATTTCAAGCTCTATAAAAAGGTCGTAAGCGTCAAAGTAACTGTAATTACTTATTACCTTTTGGAAGTCAACTTACGTCCTTTTAAAGAAAATTGTGAAATTTTGTGATAACTCAAAAACGGCTCGACCGATTTTGTTCAATATAGTTTTCATTGAAAGTACTTATAAGGCCTCATTTTCATGAATTTTCCCATATTTTTTTAGCCCGTGGTTGAAAAGTTGGAGGGGGGGGGGGGACGCTATTTTTTTTATTTTCGGAGCGGATATTTACAAAACTACTGACTTTATCAAAAAATAATGTTTGAAGACCCCTATTATTTTTAAAACACCTATTTAACGACACCCCACACACTAGTGTTGAAACGAAAAAAAAAATTCACCCCCACTTTAGGTGTTCGAGAGGTACTTACCCGAAAAAAAAAATTCTTTAGTTTTTATTTTACTGTTTTGTCGGCGTGATACATACGAGTATACATACTCATACCAAGTTTCAGCTTTCTAGTACTAATGATCACGTTGCTAAGCCGCGGACAGACGGACATGGCAAAACTATAAGGGTTCCTAGTTGACTACGGAACCCTAAAAAAGGAGGTTCTCAGTTTGACCGGTATGTATGTATGTATGTTTGTCCGCGATTATCTATCTAAAAATGTTTTAACTAAAAAAGAACCGACTTCAAAATAAACTGAAAAGCCAAAAATAATGCGTTCATGTACAGATTACATTTGTATCACCTTTTGAAGTTGGTGCAAAACCACTCAAATATTACTATGAAAACAGATGCCACGCATGAAACAAACACACGATCATCTTTATCTCTGCCAGTTTAAAAATTTCGAAAAACCTACCTAAAAAAAATACCTTATCAAACCTACTCACAAAATTTCATGACAATCAGTTGATAAATGCGGAAATGCTAGAAAGCATATGGACATCCAAACATCTGGACATATGAAAGAATTTTGAGTCAAGCTAAAACGGAAACCCTTCGCCCGCTCGTTCAACTGGGTACTCATAGTGTGCTTTATACTAATCAACTCCACTACCTAAAGGTTGTCTGGAAGAGATCGCTCTTTAGCGATAAGACCGCCTGTTGTCTACCGTTACTAAAATTATTGTTCTGTATTGATTTTGTAAACTTTTTTGGTGTGCAATAAAGCATTTTGTATTGTATTGTATTGTACTTACGTCTATGGTGCCATACTTGGCAGTATGCACCGTTATCATGGCCAGGTAATCCAGGTAGAACATGATCTTGTATTCCTGGTGCGTGGAGACCCCGAGCAGCCTCATTTTCTCCTCGATCCACTTCATCCCCGTGGCAGACCAGATCACGATGTCGTAGTCTTCGTACGCTGACGTTAGGAACTCGTGGAGGAATGGACGCATCAGCTCGTAACCTGGAATGAATAAAAGAAAATTATTACTATGCACTTTTGTGTTCAGAAAATTGATTTTTGTTGGCGCATTTTACTCAGAATCATATGTATACTCGAACCGGATACCAGAAAAAAGTCTCCCAAGAGTTCGTATGAAAAAATGTTTTTACCCTTCGGGTACGGAACCCTAAAAATCATGTTCATACAAAAACGATCTGGAATTAAAATTTTGGGACTATTTTTTCTTGTATAAGTAAATAATAAATATTAAGGGCCCATTTCCTGAAAAAAGTTAATGTAAATTTAAAAAAAAAATGATAATTTATATAAATTATGATAAAACCACCATAATGCTATCTTTTGGAATATTATTGTGGCATCATCACGCTTAAATAGCCATAAGTGACAGGAAATAAGTGGTCATGTTATGCCAGACAATTTCCAGATGGTATTTCAGCAGATACAGGACAGGCCCTAGCCATATTGGCGCCCTGGGCGAGTAATTCATAGTATGACTAGGCGACCTAGACTTTGTTTAAAAACGCCCTTCAGGAGCCAAGGCCCTCAGCGGTCGCTCACGTGAATCCATCACAAAACCATGCCCGGTCATGGTCAACCTAATACAAAATCCATTCTGAGTTGATAAATGAAAATAGAAAGGAAGAAAGCCATATCTGTTTCTGCGGCAGATCTGTGGTCGAACAGTGTGTAGTCAATGTCCAGAAGTAGTAGTTTCTTATTAGGGCGGGGCTCGTTCAGTACATTGATCTTGTAGTCTAGGACTCTTGTATATCTTCCCTAGAATACTATAAGATAAGGTAATGATAACATACCTGTCTCGGCAACAGATCTGTGGTCGAACAGAGTGTAGTCAATGTCCAGAACCAGTAGTTTCTTATTGGGGCGGGGCTCGTTCAGTACGTTGATCTTGTAGTCTCGGACGCGCTTGTTTATCTTTGCTAGGTATACCTGGAACATGATGTTTTAAATAGTAATCAGAGAAAATTTTAATTCAGTAGAGAAGTCGAAGCATTCAGGACGTCTGCCAGAACGTCTACTTTATCAGGCATGTGACGGTTTTGACAAGTACCTTAAAACATATAGAAGGTCTAAGAATTCACTTCCAATACAAAAGCTAAGTTATAAAATATTCGCATACCAAAACTTAGCTGCCTTACTTTCTTAGAAGTATGAAAATAATGGCTTCAATCTGAATGCTCCAGTAATGAAAAATGCAATTTTAACTTTATATTACATAGTTTTTGGCAAGCACTTCTATACTAGGATAAAACAGTAACATTGAATTTAAAACCAAATTTTTATGGAGCACAATACATGTTGGCTTCTGTTTTGTATGGTCATTGATTATAGTGCCATCAGGAGTCATTCTTTAATAAATAAATATTAAGGGACCATCTTACACAAATCTACCTAGTCCTTAACTAAGCAAAGCTTGTATTATGGTTACTAGACAACAAACAATTTTAACTACGGAAGGACAATTTTGCCAATGTTTGGCCCCTACCTCCCCATGATTTGGCGGACCCGCCCTTGAATGTCTTTATGCACTCATTAAGTCTAAATTGCTAGATGGACTTGTAACTGACCTCTACAGATGGTTATGGTTATGGTTAAGGGCTCCATTTCAGCACTCTGCAGCTGGTTATAGAATATATAACTAATACTTTTTGCTCTACTTCAGTAAAAAAACCACCTAGTAAGTAGACAACCGGGGAGAAAATCACACTTCCTGGCCAAGGCAATATGTAATATTTTTAACATACCTCCTGGTTCTCGACATCAACCTCCTCCTCCTCAATATCCAGATCATTGACAACATCGTCCCCTCCCTCTGGCTTGGTCTGCGCACCCTGGATGGCCTCCTCCAGTGACCCCATCATCATGATCTTGAGATTTGGCTTCAGGTTCAGCTCGGCCAGGGTGTAGTTGTCTGTTGCCACTTTTCCTGTAATATTAGATTATAGTTTTTTTTTATTATTCTGACGATCATGGTGTTTTACATCGATGCAAGTTGCATTTTTTATTGCATGTGCAAAAAACTAACAGGAAATAAAGTATGTAAGAAAGTACAATTAGAGGTTTTTTTGTTACAAAAGAAAAATATTAATAATCTCCATAATATTTAAAGTTAAAATTTTCCATTAATGTTTTGAAATTGGTAGTGTCAGTATGCTAAGTGTTTGGCTTTATACATCGCCATTAGAGTAATATAATCAAATGTGATTGTGGTAATATAATCATATTTAATTATGTTGCCATTGCTTCATTTTTTATTTAGTTAAAAACCAACAATTAAATTGAAATATACAGCACCAATATAATAATTATTGTACTGTAAAACTCATGTTTTGTATTTAATTTAAAAATATCTCTTGCTGGAATCATAGATATCAAATGGAATCTAAAGTAGGCGGAAATGCTTGTGGAATGAAGTGCAAGAACTATGTCTGTAAAACTATCTGTAAGTATCAGAATTCCAGTCAAACTGGATGAATTAGGAATTCATCTCTTGGAACCAAAAAGTGTTTAATTCTCTATAACATAAAAATGCAAAACAAAAGAATAAAATTCTTGACCTGGTATTAACATAAATTGCCTTTTTATTTTGAGTTATATATACAAATATGACACGATAAAGTCTCATATTACATCATGTGTATCATACCGACATTACCGACTCCCATGCGATTCTGAGAACCCATTTATCCAGCACTTTCGAAAGCCCAGCATGAAGCATCATTGTTATATAAACCAACCTCTTCTTTCTCAAAAATATGCCGCCACATCCCCAAATTAACACTCCAGCGAACTTATCGGCTAAAAATATCATTACATACATGCATAATTACCCTGAAACTTGACATTTAGCAATTTTTGCCGATCCGACCGAACGCCAGTAGCATTCTCAATAGCGATCTTCAACATCGCTACGGAATCCGACGGAGAAAACTCCGGGATATCAAATTCTTTTCCATTCCACTTTACAGTCAATTTTAAAGCACTCTCGTTAAAATCACACATTTTTTAACGAAGCTAAACACAGAGAATAACGGCAAATATGACACATAAACAAAACAACTTTGACGCTTTGACGCTAGTGAAGTACTCTTTCGCATTGATTTTATTTCTTCACGGTAGCAGTGATGTGCATTCATATTTAAAATTACGGTTTATTGCAAAAGTTACGGCTTGACGTTATCGAATCCATCCAACTCACCTCGAAATAAAATTATTCTATGCATTGAGGTATTATTTATAATAGAGCCACAGACCCGAGCAAAATTGTCAAAAAAAGTGGCACTGCTGTCATGTTCAAGTAGATGCCAATAACGCTTATTTATAATGTACAACAACATAATTACTTCGTACAAAATAACTCTTTACTCAAACGTTTAAGTGTCAAATTGGCTTACGTACTTATTACCACAAATATTTTTCGTGTAAATTAACTTTTGTAGCGTATTCTGACTCATGTCTCTTGTCAAACTTGGAACATGGCACGAATGGAGCAGATTTTAATAGTTTTACATACTAAAAAAAGTTTCATTATTATTTTATTTAGGTATTAAAATATATTTGTTGTTTGAACTAAATAATCTCGTAAATTGTTAATAACAAATTAAGTTACGTTTTTATTTAACAACTGCATAAAAGGGTCCCGACACTGCATAGAAGGGATCAGTAATAATGACATTATGATTTCTCAACTCATCTTGTTCTAGTAGGTATGTGAAATGAGAGTAAGGCAAGTGCAAAATATTAACATTTTTAACCCTTTAAAGTTTGATGGCGTGGCGTGAAAGTCGGTGGCGTAGTATGCACGGCCGCACACATTGTCTTGACGTTCAAAGGTTTAAACTGACAGTGTCTAGACTGAGACAAAATAAAACAATGACAACAGAGCAATTTTTTTATTAATTTATTAATGTAGTCTGTAGGATCTGCCTGTAAAAGGCATATGTTCATAACACTGGCTCACTCACCGCCGCACACATAGCAATGTCATGCGTCCACTCTCGCCCTCGGCTCGCGTGTAACTAAACGCAGCATCCTATGTGACGTGCGCCTAAGATAGTGTATATTTATTTATGTACGATACCTACTACCACAAACACTACATAACCATTTTACGCTTCTTTTGTATACATTGTCATTTTTTTACGTTTTTATTGAGATATTAAAGCTGTGTTGAGTGAAAGACTTTTACGCTTCTTTTGATTAAACATAAAAATATATATATATGATTATGCTGAACGAACACACGAGAGACGAATTATTTGGCTGAAATTATTCTTGACGTCTGTCTCTTACTAAACGTGACCTCAATTTTTCACGTTGTTTAAGATCGCGTGGGAATCTTAATAAAAAAAATAGGATAATTATTTATTGCACTTTCCTTTCTTAATTAATTCCTTTATTAATTAATAAAATATAAAACTATAGCGACTCCTTAGATTTTTGTTCTGTGATGAGGTGCATTTTGTATGGACAAAGTTAATAATTCTAATCTAAAATATGCTATGATTTTACATAGGATTCGTTAATTAATCAATAGAATCTGCATAAAAAAGAATATTCCGACCTTTTTCTTTATTTTATAGCTGTTATTTCTGCAATTTTTCACTGAAAATTAAGTCATTTTTGAGACCCGTCACGTGTCATGGTCTAAACGAGACTGATCGCCCAACTAATGCGATTTGTGATTTTGCATTAGTTGGGAGGGTGCCATTTTTTCCGTCGGATTGTGTGTCCATGTAATTAATACGTCAATGATTCTATGTGTAAAAAAATACTCAGCGCATTTTATTATTTAACAATTATTCATTAGATGTATGAATACATTGGGCGAAGTGCATAGTTTTTTTTAAGATGTACCCGTGTAAGGACTTCTTAAACATCTCCAGATAAATAAATAAAAAATAGAGGAAAAAGAAATGGCCGTTTTGAAATTGAAAATTTAAAAACCTTGCCAAGTCTAGCCTGCTGGAGGACTAGCACTATCTTGCAGCGATTTCGTTTGTCGGTCGCGCGACATATCATGCCCCTTCTTGCTACAATACTGCCGAGTAGTAAGAGACAGGCAATTTTTTTTAAAGGTATGTCTTGAATTGTATCGGGACTGGTTAGTCTCACTCACTGACTCACTAGAATACTTAGTAAGTCGGACTTAGTGTGGAAGTGAGAGTAGGTATAACCCGCTAATGGAATTATTTCCGGGCCACAGAAAATAAATTATCTGAGACAGTCTCACAGCGAAGAGACTCACAGTTACAAGTAGGTAGTTCCCATTTGTTTTATAGGACATGACTTCATCGAACAAGAATTGTATTGAAAACCAAATCTCTTTGGAGGGTTCATGATTTTAGGAAAAATCTTAACAGAGCAGTGCACGTTGGCTTTTGTATGGGAATTGATTACTTACAGCGCCATCTGTGAGGTATTTAAACTTTATTGCACAAATCAAAAGTTAGTACAAGTGGCGGACTTAATGCCTAATGGCATTCTCTATCAGTCAACCAGGGCCAAACAGACCTTTATGGATGTTAATAAATTTTGGATCTTGTACAAAAAAATTGAGATTCTTGGAATTGATGCAAATATTCGGGTCGAAAGGAGGACTGTAGGTACGATAATAAAAACCCATTGTCTTATATCAGTAACATGTAATGAAAATCAGGTAGCTCAGGTTCGTAGTTGGGGTCCAGCGCCCGCGCTCTAACGATTTCTTGGTAAACCAACGCAGATTTCCTTGGTGTTCGCGTACGATCGCTACTTGAGAAGTCTACTTCGTACAAGCCGAATTTCTCTCTGTAACACATACAAATTTGATTAGGTACTTATTGATGCGGAGACCGAAGAGGTATATATTTACTGAGGCAGAGGCGTGCGAAGTGGAGGTATTGTGAGTTAAACAATCATGGTTATCGAAAACACGAAAACGAAGTCAGGAGCAACAATGTAAGCGGAGCGGAGCATAGCTGAGCGGAATGGACAGGAGTGCAACTGGATTGCCTAATCACAGTGCTAGAAAACTCCACTCTCCACTCCGTGTCAGGGGCAACAATGTTATCCGAGCGGAGCATACCTAGCTGAGCGGAATGGACAGGAGTGGAATAGGATTGACCATTACTTAATATTTACATCCCGCTTCATGGGAAGGAATGTAAGCGGACTGGCGGATCGGTTCCAAGCGCCGGGCTCTGCCAAGCTCCATCAAATCCGATTTTCTTTGCCTCCCAAATAAATTTTCAAGGAGTGATTTATTTTTTAATAATCCGCCGATTAATCGAAAACGACTGGATCGATATCAAACATTGTTTTCTGTTTGAATGGGTATATATATTACTTTCTAGTTGGTCCCATTGTCATCCTATCCAGGATCTGATGAAAGGATCTTGGAGAAATCGAAGGGACTCCTCAAATATCATAGGCACACCTATCGTGGGTATTTTTTTTAGTAACTCATTCAGTTGTTCTCGCAAATACATTTTTTGTGTCAAAAAGTGATTGTTCTTTTTGCTAATCATTTGCACAGTCGAATACAAGCACACCGCATTATCGACTAATATATTCAAACTAAAAAAAATACTTACGCATAACCATGTTTCCATTCGAAATTATCCATCAAACTCCATGCCGTATACCCTTGTATGTTACACCCTTCGTCAATAGCATTCAGTAGAGAGTTGAGGTAACTTCTGTAGTATAGAACCCTATCATCATCCAGGAGGCCCCCATCCGTCGACCACCCGTTCTCAGTGATGATGACTGTAGGGTTGTCGTATTGGTTTTTTATGTTGGTGAGTAGATTATAGAAGCCCCACGGTACCATCTGAAGGAAGAAAATAACAAGTAGGTAGGTATTATTTATGCCATGGTTCACCGCTAGAGCCAATATCTCAAATAATCTCTTTAGACCATTTATCAATGCATCATCATCATTTTGTTTCAAAGAGGTGACCGCGGTCAATCCTGAACGGAAAAATCCAAGTGTTTTCTCATGGATCTTTGCAAAAGTAGCTTGAGAACTGTATTTTATAGATTGTTTGGGTGAAATACGGAAAACTTCGTCGTGGGGCATGAGGAAACCAATCGACGTGTGCGTGCAGAGGAGTGGCTATGGCTATGAATGCGTGCCGATTTAGAACGATCAAGGCGAAGTCGGAGTAGGGCAATCCTTACTCAAAGAGCCGGTGAATAGTGAGCCCATCTTGGTGGCAGGATGACCTACGCTAATTGAGGTTAGATGGGTCATGACCTACTTCCTTGTTAAATCGTTTATGTTAACATTCAACGAACAAACCTGCAACCAAGTAGACTGCGCTTGGATCCACGATTCATTCTTCACAAGAACCGCCCCCATGTCGTCCATATACGACGGCACAGCATATACCCCACGCGGTGCTTTGTACGCCAACTTCGTAGTGTACGTGTTCACACCGAAGAAGTCCGATGATCCCCGAATGAGTGTGACTTCTTTGTCAGAGAGCGTGGGGAGACGGGACCGAGGGTAGCCCTGTTCTGCGCTGTTATGGGCTACGTTGTACTTCAGCTCGTGGGGGAAGTCACCGGATTTAGAGAAGATTGGATGTGCGTATTGGCCCCACTGGAATTGGAAATGGTATATTTTAAAACATCACTCGCTAATCGAACTTAAATCAGACCGCTTATGGATCACATCAAATTTAATGTATATTTTGAGCTTTGCATCATTATAACGATCGCTATATTCATTCGTTTGAAAGGCCTAATGCCTTTAGGCAGGCAATTACTTATGCAGTATAATTACACCATATTATCAGTAGTCTTTTCATATTATTATTTGAGGAAGATATTCCGCAAGATCTTGGGACCAACACGGAGGTAAGATGGTAGCGCCTAATTTCTGAGATGAATAAGATTGGGGAGATAAAAACAGCAGGACTCCGATGGCTCGGGAATCTAAATAGAATACCGGACGATAGGGCGGTAAAAAGGGTGTATATTGGACCGCCTGTATGTCTTTGAGCGGTCGGCTGACCAAGGTACCGAGGGAGGGAGAAGTGGTGAAGGACCTACGTGCTCTAAAACCAGAACACTGGGAGGAGATCACTCAAAACATGGCGTGTTGGCACCATTTCGTATAAAAATACAGAGATCACTCTAAATACGGTACTTAATACTTACATCGAACTGTCTAGCATCTAACGCCGCCTGATGATCTTCCACGTTTTTCGAAAACGGCTCAAACCACGTGCAGCTAATCGAAATCCCTATGCTGCCATTCTGGCTCTTTCTGTACTTATCATCATACAGGTGGTACGCTTTTGCATGTGCTAGCAATACATTCTTCGCGCAGAGGTACTCTCCTATTCCTGTTGCATTCAGAAACGGTGCTTTTGCGTCACTTCCGTAGCCTTCATAACATATCTGCTTCGGCTCATTTATAGTTATCCATCTCTTAACTCTATCCCCGAAATTATCAAACAGAACTTTAGCGTAATCCTCAAACCATGTCGCTATATTAGGATTCGCCCAGCCGCCAAATTTCTGTAGATTTTCAGGGAGATCCCAGTGGTAAATGGTTACAAATGGTTCTATATTGTTCTCAAGTAGTTCGGTGATTAGGTTATCGTAGTATTTGATACCGGCTTGGTTGATCTTGTCTGGGAAGCCATTGGGCATAATCCTGGTCCAGGCTATGGAGAATCGGTAGAAATCGAGACCAAGTTCCTTGGCCATTTCTACATCTCGCTGGTAGAGATGGTAGGAATCGGCGGCGATGTCTCCAGTGCTTAGATCTTCGATTGGAGACGGGTCTGTGTGAGTCGCTACATCCCAGATTGATAAGCCTTTACCTGTGGATAAATAATCATACCTGTCACATTCCTTTCAATATAGTGAGAGTTAGACAAGTGATGCTGCTGAGTCACCGCGACTAGCAATGTCGCGCCAAGATATGATAGCCATGCAGGGTTGACAGTCTTGCCAAGTCCGAAAATAATGTGCCCTTTCTCTCATTTATCATCGCCATTAAAGTCAGTTAAGAGTGGGAAAAATGCTTATTGGAAGACAGCGACTAGCTTCGCGCGGACCAGCTGTTACTTTAAGTCGAGCGTTTAAAAATAACACGTTTTTGTGTTTTTTGTTTCTAACTTCAACAACTTTTTATCATAACAGCTACCGTAACATAAATAACCCTTCTATTCTCTTTAAACTTTTTTCGCATTAGGTAAAGTCGGCTCATCTAATCTGCCGTCATACCGAAATAGGGCGCTTCTACATAAACTTGAAAACGGAGAAAAAAATATTTTGTAAATTTGAAATTAAAAAATTCGCTGCGTGAAAGAAAATAAAAAATTTGATACTGTTTTAATGCAAAAACGTGTAAAAGCATTTGAGCTTTAGGGGTTGATATGCAAAATCCAATTTGGATAACATTTAATAATAAATAAATGATATTTTATCTTTTCTCTTAGTAAAAAAAATACAAATAAATACTTTTATACTACAGTAAAAAGACGTGTCTGGCTAGAAACGTCTTTTCAGCGTAGTAATTTATTAAAACGTCTTTTTTACTTAGTAATAATACGCATAGCGCATTTTAGTTAACGAAATAAAAAGGACGCATTTAGCCATTTACTGCTTTTTAACGTAGGTTGTAAGTAAAACATCGACCTACTTAAAAAGAAAAAAGCAGATACGTCTGTAACGCATTTTGATTTTTGATTTTTGACCAGCCCTAACACTTGGTACATTATTGTTGAAGTGAAGGAAGTAGGCAAATGCTTTTATTTTATAACGTTACCTACAAATAAGTTTTAGTTTTACCGCTTTATAAATGTCAAAACGGAATTCTTACATTGACTTTTTATTTGTTTCAATAAAAAAGTACAAGTGTATTTGTTTTCCGAAAACGTCAAATGCCATTTGAAGCAACTGATTTTAGCTTATGCTATGCATTTTCTATATGGCCGTTTTTAGGGTTCCGTACCCAAAGGGTAAAAACGGGACCCTATTACTGAGACTTGGCTGTCCGTCCGTCTATCACCAAGCTGTATCTCAAGAACGGTGATAGCTAGACAGTTGAAATTTTCACAGATGATGTATTTCTATTGCCGCTATAACAACAAATACTAAAAATAAAATAAAATAAATATTTAAGGGGGGGCTTCCCTACGACAAACTTTTTATAGATTATGGTACGGAACCGTTCATGCGCGAGTCGGACTCGCACTTGCCTTATTTTTTTTTAATAATTGTACCTGTCTCCTTTGAAGAAAATGTACCTATATTTTAATACGACAACCCTTTAAATTTAAAGAAAAGCAAACTAATATATTTATGTATATTTATTACTTACAGTAGACTCAAAATGTACACCAGACATCAAAGCAAGAATATGTTTAGCAAACGTGAATGATAAAAATAAAAATAATTTAATGGCTGCAAATATATCCCAGAAAATAAAAAAATAACAAAAGAAAACTTTTTATGGGGTGCATAGTTTTCTATGGGTGTGAAAATCGATCATGACGCAAAGGTACAGGACGGTACTGAAAGCCTTCGATGGTGTTGGCGAAGCATTTAACAGTAAATGGTTGAACACCATAAGTCCGGTCCGGTCCAGGGATAGTGGCGCTACAAACAGCTTTAATATGGCAATAATGTGCATACGTTATATTATTAAACGTCAGTACCGATTTATCACAGACTAAACTGAAAACATTGTTTACCGGAATGCTGCTCCTTCGTTCCTCTCGTTCTTCTTGCGAAATAATTACTGAATTCTATTGAAAAAACTTGACTTTTATCACTATGAACAGTTTTGGCTTTATTATTAAAAATACTAAAATGGAATATCTAGTCCTGTTTCCTCTTTGTTTATATCAGTGAAATTCACTGACTTTCAACGTTAGTTACCAAAAATGTGTCGTTGCCAGTAAAGTAGTACCACTAAAAATCCGAATTATGGCGTGGGTTAAAAAACACCCTGTTAGAGTATACATAACATACTATATCAGCTACACCGACAGGAGTTTGAGTCTTAAATTTATGATGATAATTTAAAGAAAACCTTAAAATTTTCTTTAACTACCTGGACGCATCTGATTGAATTGATATCCAACCGCGAGCCCCCTTTACCCCGCACGCTTAACTATACTACGTAGAAAAGACGGTACTGGTACTTGCGCCTGACTTATTGCGACTTAAATGGTGATTTCACTAAGATGAAAAGGCGCAACTACGCAGAACCGTCTTTTCTTCATATTTTCGTGTAGAAGTGCCATTTCTTTTTATGAAAATGTCCATTTTTTTCTAAAATAATAAAACGCTTTTGCTCAGATGTGTCTTTTTATTTTAGCATACATCAGAAATGCCTTTTCTCATTCGTTTTATACGCGGTATCCCGCAGATACGTCCTTTTTGATTGTAGGTTTCACAGGGCTCTGTTCATCTTTAGTCAAATTTAAAAATACTGGTAGATCCGTCTTTTTTTGCTGATTCCGAATATGTATAGAACTCATTTTTGACAAAAATGTTAGATGCGCCCTTTTTCGATATGACGGCAGTAATCATTTTGACCAGGCCAATCTCTCCTGAGCTAGCGAATTGAAATAATAGTACATTACATCAGAGGCCGGGAAAATGAGGATTTCCGGCCAAGTAGGTATATACGGCCGAGCGAGCGTGCGAGCGAGGCCGGATAGTGATACGAGGCCGGGAATCCGTTTTCACGACGAGGCATGTATAGTGCTTTTCTCAAACATACAATGAAATAAAGAAAATATACTTCAAAGAATAACACTTAATATTGTTTGTCCGATATTTTCCGAATTTGACCGAATTTAAAAAATCCGATTTCAGATTCTGACTCAGGAGCCCCAAAAACCCCCGGATACCGAATTTCAGCATCCTAGGACCAATTTGAAATTTTCTCCATACAAAACGTTTTTTTTTTTTCGATATTTTCCGAATTTGACCGAATTTTTGGACAAGATATCAGATTCATATTTTTGAGCCCCGAGAGCCCCCCGATACCGAATTTGACCGAATTTAAAAAATCCGATTTCAGATTCTGACTCAGGAGCCCCAAAAACCCCCGGATACCGAATTTCAGCCTCCTAGGACCAATTTGAAATTTTCTCCATACAAATCGTTTTTTTTCGACATTTTCCGAATTTGACCGAATTTTCGGACAAGATTTCAGATTCATATTTTTGAGCCCCGAGAGCCCCCCCGATACTGAATTTGACCGAATTTAAAAAATCCGATTTCAGATTCTGACTCAGGAGCCCCAAAAACACCCGGATACCGAATTTCAGCATCCTAGGACCAATTTGAAATTTTCTCCATACAAAACGTTTTTTTTTTTTCGATATTTTCCGAATTTGACCGAATTTTTGGACAAGATATCAGATTCATATTTTTGAGCCCCGAGAGCCCCCCGATACTGAATTTGACCGAATTTAAAAAATCCGTTTTCAGATTCTGACTCAGGAGCCCCAAAAACCCCGGTACCGAATTTCAGCCTCCTAGAACCAATTTGAAATTTTCTCCATACAAATCGTTTTTTTTTTCGATATTTTCCGAATTTGACCGAATTTTCGGACAAGATTTCAGATTCATATTTTTGAGCCCCGAGAGCCCCCCGATACCGAGTTTTAGCCGCCTAGCACCAATTTGAAATTTTGAAAAAAAAAAGTCGCCATCTTGATTTATTTTTTTCCACAAGTGTCTAACAACCAACCTTTAAAAACAAAACCTGCTTTTTGTCAAACCAGCCAGCTGTGTGAATGACCTTGTTGTTGAAACCAAAAAAAAGTTACTTTGCAGGCCTAGGCCTGAAAAGCAGTATGAAATCCCTTTACAGTCCTCTCGAGTTGTTGCGCCCAAAAACCGATACTTCCGAGCCTATTATAAGGAACGCAAACACAATATTTCATTGCATGTTTGAGAAAAGGTTTTTTCCAGAAGTTTGGTCAGTGTCAAAGGGTTCTTTTTGAGAGAAGGTGCGTTAAGTATAATATATTCTTACCGTCTTCATTCCATCCACCTTCGATCTGGTAAGCTGCTGTAGAAGCACCAAATTTGAAACCATGGGGGAACTTGCGGATTTCTGCATTGGACGAGACATGGTTGCCGAGGGAGATTAAAAATAGGCTGAAACATAACAAATATTCGAAGTCAGATGTGATATAAAAAAATATGTAACTAAATCAAGAAAAATGGACGTCTGACCTACAGTGGATATAAAATAATGTTATAAGACTTATAAGTAAATGAATTCGTAACTACAAATTGACTACAGCACGACAAAAGAGTAAAAATTAAAAACCGGCCAAGAGCATGTCGGGCCACGCTCAGTGTAGGATTCCGTAGTTGCCCATCTTTCGCAATAGAGGGCTTAAAGCAGCGGTATCAAGCCCGAGGTTTAAATTACGAGAAAGATTTCAATCTCTATAAAAAGGTCGTAAACGCCAAAGTAACTGTAATTACTTATTCTGGAAGTCATCGATTATACGCGCCAGATTGAGCTTAATATTTAATGTAGTATAGCACTTAACTAATATGTGTAACGTTCGAGGTATAAGGACACCGCGCGGCACTTACGTCATTTTAAAGAAAATTATGAAATTTTGCGATAACTCAAAAACGGCTCTTCAACCGATTTTTAAAAGCTTTTATTTAACTTGCAATGTATGTATCTAAGTATGTTTGTTCGGGTGAAATCTTGCAACTCAATTTTGAAGCAGATATCGTCAACCGATTGAGCTGAAATGTTTACTTAACTTTGATGACAATACAATAATATGGTACCATGGGGCTAATCTGATGATGGAGCCATAAGAACTCTATAATAGAAAAAGCAATCCTACCGAGTTTGGGCTCTTTAGAATCGTCTCAGTGAGCATTTGATGGATATTCAAAAAAAAGTACAGTCGGATATAAAAGCTTGTCACTAAAATGATTTTTTTGACAGAAACTTATATTCAATATACTTAGTTTTAATTTGCATGAATTTTTCCATATTTTTTTGACCCGTGGTTGAAAAGTTAGAGGGGGGAGGGGGGGCTTTTTTTTTTTTGGATGTCCGGAGCGAACATTTACAAAACTGCTGATTTTATAAAAAAATAATGTTTGGATTAGAGACCCCTATTATTTTTAAAAGATCTATTTAACGACACTTTAGGTGTACGAGAGGTACCCGAAAAAAAGTTTTTTTTTTAGTTTCTATTTTACCGTTTTGTCGGCGCTATACATACTCATACCCATACCAAATTGCAGCTTTCTAGTACTAATGACCACGGAGCTAAGCCGCGGACGGACAGACAGACATGGCGAAACTATAAGGGTTCCTAGTTGACTACGGAAAATATTACCTATCTCTTTCTTCGCTGTACTATGCTATATAACGCGACAAGAGTCACGAAGTGTAGTTGTGCTAGGCAGGCAGATCTATCCAGCGGTACTTTTGGCCGACCGACCGGACGACGCCCCGTCGGTCGCCCAAGGTATGCCCTCTCCACCCGCCGATCCTCTCCCATTCGCTCAAGGTGGCCGAGCCAGCGAAGACGATGGGCCTTGGTCTCACCAATGATATTCGGTTCGGCTACCAGTTCCTGTATTTGCATTTTTGAGGATCCTCCAATTACCATCGTCCGTTTTGACCGGTCCCAGAATTTTTCTGAACACCTTGCGCTCCGCTACTAAAAGGCTATGCTCCTCCTTGCGTTAGCGTCCAAGCTTCGCACCCATACATTAGAATGGGACGGATAATATTATCATTTATTTATGTTAACAGTTGTTTTATTTATTAAATTAAATTCGACTCACCAGATAAGGCCCGATGCTGCGGCAGCCATGATCCCGATATTATGCGATACAATCTAGAGTATCCACTTCTCTGTCAATATCGTATTCGATTGGCGATTCTGCAATCTCGACATACTTGATAGCAATTTAGCAATATTTATGAGTTGAGATCGAGATGAAACAGTCTATTCGCCAATCGATAAATAGTAATTACGTTTCAATAACTTTAACCATATCTTTACATTCACAAAATTAGTATTCTGGTTCTGTCCTGGCGAAATATTAGATAGATAGATCTTTATTGCTCTCATTATTATATTTTGCTTACAGATATTATCTCTAACTAACATGACACCCTGTAAGGGCACTGCAATATATTACAGAAAAGGCTTAGGTTATGCTAAACAATATCAAGAAAACATATCTTAAATATGAAAATATTGAGGACTTTTTCAGAATTACCCAACTTTTAGCCTTCGACAGATGTTAGTCAAAACATTTTCGTTCGTTTATGTTCACGGAGTAGTGTACAGGTGATCACACAATGCACAATTTGGTCTTATTTTTCAAAATTGACGACATTTCAAACAGGCAGAAATTAATATAGAGATCGAGAGAGAGCTACACTGCGTCGTGTAGGTACCTACACCCTAAAAAGTAGGGAGGCCGGATAGTGATACGAAGCCGGCAAGCACTTTTCACGGCTAAGATATATACAGTGCGTCCCAACGGCTATGCCACATGGAGGGAAAAGTACCTTGAATATTGTAGTTGAAGCGTTTTACTGAAAGAAGACATTATTAAAAAAAAAAAACTTTTTTTCTGAAATAAATTTCACATCCTAATGTTAAAATTCATGGTCTTCCTTTTATTTCTGACTCTATGTTACTTAGCAAAAAATAATCCCCACGATAAAGCCTTTCGATCGATCGGTAGGTATGATAAAGCTACAGGGTAATTATTTTTCTCGTGTAACGGGTTCGATTCCCGGTTCAACCATGTAATTATTTAAAAATCTATGAATGCAGTTTAATTTTTTTTTATTATTAAAATAATGTTTCTTCCAGTAAAATGTTCCAACTACAATATTCAAGGTACCTTCCCTCAATGTGCCATAGCCGTGGGACGCCCTGTATACATATATTATTCATCTGTGTCCTGTATAGTGCTTTCCCACACACATGCAATGAAATAAAATGATACACCACTCAAAGAAATATAATTCAGCTGGTTAGCCTGTTCATGAACACAGACGCGTAGATGCCATGTTTAAAAACCGGCCAAGAGCATGTCGGGCCACGCTCAGTGTAGGGTTCCGTAGTTGCTCATCCTTCACAATAGACGGGCTTAAAAAAGCGGTTTTAAGCCCGAGGTTTAAGTTACGACTAAGATTTCAAGCTCTATAAAAAGGTCGTAAACGCCAATGTAACTGTAATTACTTATTACCTTCTGGAAGTCAACTTACGTCCTTTTAAAGAAAATTATGAAATATTGCGATAACTCAAAAACGGCTCAACCGATTTTGTTCAATATAGTTTTAATTGAAAGTACTTATAAGGCCTCATTTTCATGAATTTTTCCATAGTTTTTTGACCCGTGGTTGAAAAGTTAGAGGGGGGGGACGCTATTTTTTTTATTTTCGGAGCGAATATTTAAAAAACTGCTGATTTTATTAAAAAATAATGTTTGGAGACCCCTATTATTTTTAAAAGACCTATTTTGTATGAAATCCCTTTACACAGTTCTCTCGAGTTGTTCCGCCCGAAACGTGATACTCCGAAGCCTGTTATAACGCACGTTATGACGGCATTTCATTGCTTGTTTGAGAAAACATATTTAACTTTAATTAACTGGTTATGTGCCTTTTAGCATTTGTCTATATGATTGTACCCACCAAATGACGTTATTATCAACAGCAGATAACGTTACAGATGTATCGACACGAGATTGTATTACGAGTATGCTTTGTATAAACAATTCACAAATGAATTCATTGCAATATGAATAAACAATTACATAATTATCGATATTATCATTGATCAGTACCCATATACATATTTATAAAAAAGTCTGTCTGTTCCCTTACCATGAGTTAACGTGACCGTACTCGCCAGCGACAGCGTGAATGATTTATATGGAGAATAGTAGCGGTTACTTTGTAGAACTACAATTCTCCATACAAATCCTTTACGCAGTCGACAGTGAGTACAGTTACTGTAAACTCATGGTAAGGCGCTGTCTCACGGCTAAACTATTGGACAGATTTAAATACATTATGGCATGTAGAATGCTTAAAGCGTGGGAATCAATATGTCCTTCAATTGAGAAGCTTACTCTTTAAGGAGGTGATTCAGGGTCAAAGATGAACTTTTGTATGGAAGTCGCTTATTTTTATAGCCCTGTAAGGGGTTTTACAACCCACGCCATATTGCGGATTTTCTGTGGTACTAAATTATTTTACTGGCAACGACACATTTTTTGTAACTGACATTGAAAGTCAGGGAATGTCACTAAAGTAAACAAAGAGGAAACAGAACTAAATATTCCGCCAAGTAATTTTTGCATAATAAAGCCAAAACTATCCACAGTGATGGTCAAGTTTTTTTCAATAGGATTCAGTATTTATTTCGCAATAAGAACGAAGGATTGAGCAGCATTCCGGTAAACAATGTTTTGAATTTTGATAATGAAAAATCCTTGACTGACGTTTAATAATGCAAATATGACGTATGCAGATTATTGCCATATGAAGCTGTCTGTAGTGCCACTATCCCGGGCCGGACCAACCGATATAAATTATCAATACTTCGGAAAAAATATCGCACTTGATATGTTGTCATGATATTATGTTTCAGAATATTCCGATTCAAATGAGGTAAAAAATTTCTAAGATCTTCTATATTTTCGCTCAGGAAGGGAGAATAGTGGAAATGTGGAGTAGGAAATGAAAATTGCCTGCCGCTGATTAAAAATAATTTTCACTTTATTATTTTTTACAAATCGAAAAAAAATTACACTTTTCCAAACAAAATATCAATCCGTGCTTAAAAACGACTCCTCACGTCGCCCTGGAACAGGAAATTGATACAGTACAGTCAACTGCAAAAATGACTGATCAAAAATATTTATTTAAACAACATACAGACAGGTCTTAGCCTAATACGATAGTGAGGAAATCTAAAATTAAATGATTTTAATTATTACATTTAAAAACACTAATAAACTAACATTATATCTTATCCTAAGAGTGGAAATGGAAGCCCCACGAGTAGACCAAATACATAGGAGTTTCATGATTTGGCGTATTATACGATCAGGCAACGACATAATATACAATTATTTAAGAAATGTATGTAAGAAAGGTACAGTCAAGTTCCTTAATGTTAAGCAAAAATGAGATCAAAAATAATCTGGACACTACTCTATGCCATTAACAATAGAGGCGAGTTGCATATTTTTAATAAAATTTTCATTTTATAAACTCGACTGTAGTGCAGAAATCTAAATTACTTGCGCATCCTTGTACTGGTTTTTATCACTTTTCATGTTCCTCGATTTTTCGTCCACCTGACGCCTATTTGACTGCCTTCAACAATAAAACAAATTACGTTAGATTCGAAAAAAAAGAAACAATTAGATCCCTCGTATTTAAGGACCAGCGAGCGACGCCCGTAGGAGTGAGCAAGACACTGCGCTCGGACCTTCCGCTCGTACCTTTGGCTGCCCCTTGCCGCGTCAGGTCAGGGGCCTTTCTTTCTCTTTCTTTCTTCTTTCTTTAGGCTCTCGGCCGTACGACATTGATGGTGACCGACAGCGTTAGGTGGGAGCGAGAGGTCGCGCTCCGATGTTCCACTCCCACCTATGGCCCCGACTTGCCGTTGATGTTGTGGCCGAGCCAATTAAAAAGGTCGAATCGATTGTTCGGAAAGGTACACAGTAATTTTAGAAGTTTGGAATCTAAATGGTGACGCAACGTGCCTTTCCAGGGGAGTTTCTAGATGCATTGTGGTATTGTGGATAATTATCTCACGCGTATGATAGTTACGCTAGAGGTGCAGCTGAGCTGATATGCTAAAGGTACCTACGTTCAGAGAGAACTGCTGAAAAGCCAATAACCCTCCTTTTTGCTTCGCCGTAGTCGGATAAAAAGATAGGTGATAGGGATATCGATGAATAAATGCACAGATATACCTGCGTTTAAAATACTTAAGGGCGTGACTGTGTTCTTCCTCCATGACCGGGAGACACCAATTTTCAGACGCTGATCCTATAGGGCTGCTCTGCCTCTGCACAATACATAAAAGACGGCAAGATCTAACCATTGATACAAAAGATTAAGTTCAAAGAATTTTTTTATGCGTAACCTGGCGGAAAATTCTGGGAACCGAACCCGATACCTCCGGTCCAACGTGTCCACTCTACCACCCTAACGCCAGAATACCTTTCGAATTTTCTTTCCTTATACCTTTTGTGTTGATCTTAGCATTGTTTCTTTGAATGGCTTTGCACCTTAGCGACCTCTAAGTGAACACGCTAATACTAAATCTTTTTTTTAAACATAAAAAGAAAATGTCCTGTTTACACATTAAAATAATGAAACATTATATGTTTCACCAATGTATCAGACTAGATATCGTTTTAATTTGATATGAATAATGTTTATTTATTTATTTATTGATACAAAATCCACAGCACAAATTACAATATTTTTTGAAACAGATGTGTTGGGCCAATTACGGATTTACATTATACATCTTATCACTAGCAAATAAAAACTAACGTTGCGGTAGGAGACGCATTCAGACAGTGTGCGTGTGATCCAGTAAACTGAGTCAATTACATTTATTTTTATTGACTCTATTTTGTAAGGTTTGCAATATTATATTTAAAATACCTGAAATCTTGAAAAAGACCATTGCCGTTGCGTGGTACCCGCACAGAAGGGATCAGCTCGGCTGGAGTTATCGTAATTTGTTGACTGAAATCACATTGTTACATTGTAGTAACATTGTTTAATAACTAGGGCTCGGACGATAGAGTGCAAATGACATAAGGATAGGGTTGCCAGATGGTCGGGATTTGGCGAGATTCTCCCGAATTTTTGTATGTCCTCCCGACTCCGGACAAAGTAAAAAATCTCCCGAAAAACAACTTTATTTAAGAAACTATAATTTTAAAAGGAAATACCGCTGCTAGTTTTTCCATAAGTCATCATCATTTCAGCCTATTGCAGTCCACTGCTGGACGTAAGCCTCCCCCAGGGTTCGCCACATGGCCCGATCTCCCGTTTTCGCCATCCAGTCACGCCCAGCCACTTTTTTCAGGTCGTCGGTCCATCTGGCTGGAGGGCGTCCTACACTACGCTTGCCGAGTCGTAGTCTCCACTCGAGAACCCGTCTACTCCACCGATCATCGGTTCTGCGACAGATGTGACCAGCCCACTGCCACTTCAGTCTGCTACACTTCTGAACTACGTCAGTGACTTTGGTTTTTTGTCGGATAATCTCGTTCCGGACTTTGTCCCTTAACGAGATTCCGAGCATACCCCTTTCCATAGCTCGCTGTGTGACGTGTAGTCGGTGGGCTAGTTTCACTGTCAGGTTCCACGTCTCGGCTCCGTATGTCATGACCGGCAGGACGCACTGATTGAATACCTTGGTCTTCAGGCATTGTGGCAAGGGTAGGTAGGTATGCATTGTGTGTGTTTCCATAAGTACTATAAATAAAATAAATTATCTTATAATTTTTTGTAGATTAGAGATAAAATTATAATAATGAATTAATGAGATAACCATTTCATGTTTTTTTTTTGTTAATACCTATTTATTTATGTAGACATTTCTATTGGCAGCGAACGACGTGTTTAATATACTTATTTTAATGTGATTCAATTTTTGTTTCTCCCGACCAAAGCTACAAAATCCAGAAAAAAAAATGTTTCTCCCGATAATAGTGTCATTCGATCTGGCAACCCTACATAAGGAACAGGACCAATGGAGTAGAAATCAGTGTTCTTCAATCTATTTACGTTGTTCGTTTCAAACTAACAATAGTACATTACATATCTAGGGCGGTGAATTCGTGAATATCCCAGATCGCAGGTATTTGTGGCCGGAACCGCAGGTGAGTGTCATAAATGTGCGGTCTAATAGGGCTTTACGAATTACCGCCCGAGATTTATCTAACGTTTTACGTCTTGCCTTCGCCAGAAAGTGAGATTTTCTCCCTAGACTTACGGCCTATACTCGATGGGGGTTTACTCGATGTGTTTCGAATCGATTCGCGATTCATCCTCAGGAGCACCGTTCAGTCTCAACGGCGGCCAATCGAATACTGCGCGCGGCTGTTAGATACGAATCGAGACGTGTGACGTGTTTAGCGTTATTCGACTTAGTACGACGTGAGTAAACCTATTGTGTATATAATATGCATTTTAATATGTCTGAGCTGAGACACTTTCTATATAGAATATTTACCTTTCTTTCTAATATCGGGCTCCACCAATCATACGTCGTGCTGCCATCAGGTGTCCTTGTTTCAGAGGTTGTGTTCGAATCGAGGGACCAAATGGTCAAGTTTATTTTTTCTTTCGGTTGAGGCTTCTCGTTCGTATACTTTATGGTTACCGCAGTGCTCATGTCTGTCGTATGCGAAACACATTCAGAGATTTCTGGAAAAGTGATAGCCTTTATTCGTACTCCGTCCATGGTCACATTTTGGCCACATAAGGATACGAATGAATTCTTTAAATGAATTCGGATTCACTGAAAACACTTTTGCATAATCATAATAGTATAAACTAATACCAAAATTGCATTGTAATTGAAGTTTATCTTTTGCCTCTGGATCCATTTTTAAGTTAGTATTAGTATAGAAATGCCCATATTAAATGGGCGTTATGAAACTTATGAAGTCTGGGGCCCAATTCGAGAATGCCGTTGGAGATATCTCCAAACGTCAAATCTCCATTAGATAACAGTTATATCGCCATTGAACTGTCATTTAAATGCGATGAGCTTAAAAGTGACATATCTCATCTCAATTTTGGAAATACGAAGGCGATAATGATTGTCAAAAATGTTATTCATGTATATAAATTTCTGTTTTGAACGAAACGTAACGGACCAATTTCACGTACTATGCGGTCAATTTAAAGTATGCGCCTGTTATTTATGCCGTCACATACAAAGGAAACGAAAATTTTGCGCGTCCGAATTGACGAAGTTGCGATATCGCCACTTGTCAAGTAGGCACACGTCAAAAGTGACGGATGGCGATGAAAATGAGAGATCTCCATTATATCTCTAAAATTGGTCAAATACCCCCCCTGGTTTTATTATTTCTAATTTGGCTCAATATTTTAATGTCTAATTTAGGTACCTACTCTGAGTATGATCATTAGGGCATCACAAAACGAAATATGTCGAAAAAAAATATACAAAGCCACTTTTTTTAGTGCTCCATACATTGGATCTATTCTCCGGAGTAATAAGGAGGCAATAAAACTAAAAAAAATATATTAATTAATGACACCAAATGGCACTTCTTTTCAACTTAGAAAAAAAAATGACCCACCCTATTGGCCACCCTTATTTAGAGTAGTACCATCAACGAAAGCTAAAAGCAGCATTTATTAGTTATTCGTACACCTGCCATAGATATATTTTAAAGAAGTTGTTACTGATTTATAATTTTTTTGAAATTGTAAAGACGGTTTTTGATTACTTTAATGTTTATTGTCAAATTAATAAATAATAATAACCCGTTACGCAAAATAGGCGCATCGTAAAACATCGACTTGCAGAAAACCAGTCCGCAATAACCTATTAACCTTTAGTGTTTTTTTAATGACTAGGTAGGTAGGCCAGGTTTATTTTAGTGATGTGCCAATGTTCGACAATTTTCGAAAACTTTCCTCATTTTGTATTGGAAGTTTAGCCGAGAACGTTCTCTCTCCATACAAATCGGGAAACCTTCTCGAGAACGGCATATCTCTAGGTTTACCACCTCCAAGAAGAAATCTAGATAGTAAATCCGGACCTGATAGACATAACACTGTAAGTGCCTCCGTAGCTGAGAAGCATAACGCTGAGCATGTATAATACCCCGCGCGGCGAACGATGATTCCTATGACACCTGTCATCTCAGTACATTTTATAACCTATATTCGGAAAAATGTACTGAGATGACAGGTGTCATAGGAATCATCGTTCGCCGCGCGGGGTATTATGTATTTAACCAATTTGTATATATATAGGTGGACTTTCAACGTCCAACACGCTATGATTGGTTCTGTCAATCTGTTTCTGTGTTGCCAGTGGTGTATACTCCCGTTTCCCTTGTTACCTGTATGAATCTAAAATCGTGAGTGTCTTCAACCAATTATTACGACAAGGCGATATTGTCCGGCCCTACGGCCGAATTGAGGGGGTGAGGTGCGCGGCAAGACGCGGAGCGCCGCCCGCGCGCCCCGACCCCGCTCGCCGAGTTCGCTAACGTGAAATCGCGATGGCAATGTACACTGTAGAGTGTAGAGGGGTGTCACAATACAGTGATATCAGTCGGCAGTTTTTTAAGTGGCCGTGCAAAGCGGGTTATAATTTATGTTCAAAGTGAAATGCGAATTCTTGCTATAGAAGTACTAAATATTATTTTTCGTTTTAACTAAATGTTTGTTTAACTTAATTTATTTTTTATAGTTTTTACTTGCGACTGTGTTCTGTGGAGGAATTACGGAATAAGTATCCCACCAAAAACATAACATGTAAAAAAATTGCAAGTCTCGCATCGCAACCTTCTACCGCTAAAAGTTGTGAGATTACAATATAAAACCAAGTTGGTTAATTTATTCAGTCCCTATCAGAGTGACCCTCCGCCTATATGACAACTTTGACATACATTTTCACCGGGTTACATAACTAAAAACATATTACCATGACCGTTGTAGTGTTTGCATTAATATTACACATGTTTATCTTTATAATAAATGTAATGACTTGGCCATCGCACAGCAACATAAGTACATAGGAACACGAGTAAATCTCCTTTTAAAGTGATTATTATATTTTTAGCTTTATCCAATAGTTTACAATTTAGATAGTTTGGCCATTTCGTTCGGTGTTGAGCTGTGCTCCTCCCGTTTTTTCAGCTGCTTTTTTACTATCTCATCTTCCTCTATTATCTTCTGTCGTCCACTTTTGCCCGTGTTGCCAGGTCCATCTTTTATCTTAGTAAGGACGGCCAAGATGAAACAATTTGTAGGAATTTACGCATATAAATTAAGCGTGACATTTAAAGCGTTAATAATATTTGGTAGATGTTTTCATTATATCTAGAGTATATTACCGTGTGCGATTGCCAAGTCCTTACATTTTATTATACAGATACAAATGTTTAATACATTACATTATTAATGCGGGCACTAAAACGGTTATGGCAATATGTTTTTAGTTATGTAATTCTGTGAATGTCAATGTTGTAATATAGGCCGGGGGTCACTTAATAAATAAATTAACCGACTTGGTGTTATATTGTATCTCACAATTTTTTGCGGTAGATGGTTGCGAGACTTGCATGCATGTTATGTTTTTGCTGGGATCTCATTTTTTTTAAGTGGTCCTCCTTTTTTTGACAAGCCAAGATGGTAAATACTTCTTATTCTATTATACTCTGCAATTGCGGAGTCGACGTGAGCTAGATGTAAACCGCACAGACTTGTCACTTCCTCTCATGATCCATAACGATCTCATGGTAAATAATGACTTAGCGGAGGCACTGTCGTGCCCCTAGATCCTTCTCATGATCCCCCTTAACATCCATAATGATCTGTCTCTTGATTCCTCTCATGATCACTCTCATGATCCATAATGACCCATCATCACCACAAGGATTGTCATCACAATCATCGTCATTATTCATCATCAGTCATCACCATGACCATTACCATCTGAATCAACACCGCCATCATCATTCCTAATCACCATCATCGTCATGACCATCATTATCATCAGAATCATCAACAACAACACAATCATCAACAACACCACTATCATCATCATAAGCATGACCCACAACACCACCATCATCATTATCATCATTACTATCACCAACAGCATCATTATTTGACGAGTCATCATTATTGTTCTACCTATGCCTGTGCACACGACCATTTCAAAATTATCTACGCAGAAAAAACGATTCCAACTCACTGCCCCTGCGGGGTGAGGTAACTCAATTCGGCACGGGGGTGTGCGTGTCCATTCTGTATGTATAAATTCTGTGCCTGAGGTTTTAGTATCTAAAATTCTAAACCGAAGGTTATATGAACCGCAAAATCAACTTTGTAATCGAGTATTTTTTATAGGGTTCATAAGGAAATACAAATTTTCCTATGCAGGTCGCATAACTGTACACTAAACAGTAATATAGTTCAAAATTTCAAGCTTGTGTGTCTGCTGGAAATAACATAGAATTCGTATGATCGTGTGTAAATGAGTCAGTGAATTAGTGAGTGACAAAATTAAGGAACTTTGACTCGCAATAATTCTTAACTTACTAGTTCAAATTGAATGTTACTTGGAATATGCCTAGGTTATACTATGCCCACCTAGTTACTGAAAATTCAGGCTTCTAGCTTTGTTCACGACGAAATACAGGGGGTTTGAAAATGGTCTGAATGGCTTCGAAAAAAGGAAAAGGATGTTAATGTAGCCAGCAAACAACTTGAGTGTGACCTTGACTGCGCAGTAGCCGATTTACGTACAAATTTACATGCGCAGATCCGCCATTTTGGTTCAAGTTGTTTGCCGGCTACTGTACGGTGTGCTGGTAAGCGCGTTTTCTCGAGTTGGAGGGGGCAATGGCGTGCCTCTAGATACAATTAATATAATTATTTGTTTTTTTAGATACTTTTAAATGTGAAATAATCTCAAAGGTGCTATCATACATAAACAGACTGCGCTAAACACATTACCCTCCTTTGCGTCGCACTGTCCGGTAAAAATATACTACATACCTTACCTAGGAGTCGATTGTTGCTAAAGGCCTTAAGAAAGAACAAGTACTGAGGAGCATTTGTAAAGTACAGTTTTTTTTACTTACCTATATCTAGGTTACATAACATACATAATCATGCCTTTTCCCCAGGCAGGGACTTAAAGTACTGATATATGTTAACTGTGTACTAAATCCATGTTCCAAGTTTGACAAGAGACATAAGTCAGAATACGCTAAAAAACTTAATTTAGATGAAAAATATTTGTGGTAATAAGTACGTAAGTCAATTTGACACTTAATGCTTTGAGCAATGAGTTCTTTTGTAGGAAGTAATTATGTTGTTTTAAATTATAAATAAAGCGTTATTAGCATATACTTGAACATGTCAACCGTGCCACTTTTTGACATTTATGTTCGGTTCTGTGAATTTATTATAAATAAAACATTAACTTACTTTTTGGCGTTCCTTGCTCGAGCATTGTCTTTTTTTATTCGTTTTATAATATGAAAAGCTTTTTGTTTACGTTGTGCTGCTTTACTTCTCATTTTTTTGGAACAATAATTCGTGAATGCGATCACGTGGTCGCGCGGAACAAATTGACACAGGTCCATCCCCTTCAAGCGCCGAAGCGCGACTGAAATGGCACCGCGAGCTATCGCCCTCATAGTTTTAGTAGATATTTAGTTCTAGTGATTAAATAAATAATTTTATTCAGAAAATCCCATCCACTTCAACTAGATAATGTTAGTATCTATACATTTACGCAAAAAACGGGTAAAAAAGGTTCGTATTTTAGCCATTCTATAGAAAAGATATTACGAATAGAGGTAACTTTGGGATCGTTTTCTATCGACCGAAATTTTTTCAATCATGTTGCTGAACACGATTTCATATTCAGAAGAGCCTTAAGTATGATATATATGTTTTTCATAATCTTCAAACACTGATTAAACGTCTACGACGAGTCTGAAAATGAGTGAGTTCGGCGTCTACTGGGAAAAGATCGCCTTAAAGAACAATGACAACTGTTATGCATAAAAGCACAATAATTTTTTTGTACGAATGGCTGCATACATTTTGTGCTTATAATTATTTTATTACTATAATGATGGCTGAGATATGCTATAATGATGGCTGAGATATGCGTCATACTCGTGAACGGGTGCCGTTTGTGGGGCCCGGTCTGTTCATGCTAGCAAGGGCATACTAGTGTTAAATTAAGTAAACGTGAGAAACTTCATCCTGTACTCGATTGAAGTTATTCTATGTTGATTTTTACTTTTTGAACTCAGAGTTCATTTCATTTCATTTATAAAGCGGCACCTAATCACTGACGTAGACAGTCTCACTAGCCGGAGTACGTCATTCCTTGTTTTCTTATATAGTCTGTCCGATCTCTAAGATCAAATGAAGTCACTTTGGCTCAAGGTACAAACAACCGTAAATATATAAGTTTAAGGTCGTTTTTCACTTGTGCCAGTTTAACAGAATTTGATCTTTTAATTTTACATAGGACAGCGAGCGTTTTGCTTCTTAGGTTCTTATTCTTAGGGACTTAGTGTTGGTGTTAGTGTTAAACTTCTCAGGTACGGGAAAAAACATTACCTCTGTCCTCGTGACGTCGGTAACGGTACTGCAAAGCGAAGTCGGTCATTCTAGGCTTCTCCGTTTGTAGTCCGCAATTCAGAGTTTTTTGACTAGTACATACTGAGAGAGACATAAAATATTAGTTTCAAAAAATTGACATTGTGAAACTCTAACAAATGCTTTGAGTATTAAGCCACTGGAGATGCCATAACGTAAATTCTTCGAACAATTTTTTTCGCCAATTTTAGTGGGGGGCGAGGTAAACACGCACAGCACACCACCAAAAACTCAACAGACACAAATTTTGTTGTTGCGATAAACGCGCCACACTACAGAAAGATTCAACGCATCAATATTTATTTACACGCACACAGATGCACACAGACACTGTTTTCGCGTAACTATGCAGCATACTTATGAACAAAATAGTGATGGGACTCATCTGAAGAATGAGTCAAATCAGTTAGATGAATGAACTGAATTGTGTACCTACTATTTATTATAAAATTCGAAAAATTAAAATTCTGTATATTGAATGTAATTATTATCCAAAAAATATGTTTGTTTCTATGTATGTCTGTTTATATTTATGTGTATTTGTGTCCTTATCATTCTCGCACAGCTAAACTGGGATCTTTTGGAAATCTAAAAGGCCGTAAAGAAAAGAAGGAGTGAAGAAGGAAAAGATATAGCTTCGCTCATAGGCCAGCACTAAATGTATTCCTTTTACCCAGATATATTTATAGCCAACAATTCTTTGCATTTTTATATTAAATTTTAACATCGTATGTCCAGAGAAAGATAATATTTCGAATTATATGAACTATATCAACAATTTAATTCAATATTTAATAAAAACGTAACAATTTTTCATTCATTCGATCACTACACAGTTCGTTTATTTCAAATCGTCGTTACGTTTACCAAATCTGACATATACTTGAGTCGCTGTTTTGAATTTGTCACATCCCTCACCTCTGTACTAATGTTTTCATGTTCACATTTAGCAACGATTTTTTCTTTAATAGTTAGTAAAAATACTTTACCTGTGATGGGAAACACTATCTTGTTGCGAATTTGAGCTGTCAGATCGCCTTTTACATGAAAATACTGCACAATTCACGGTTTTTGGAGAGACATGTCACGCGACACGGAACGATGCAAAATGGCGGTGAAGCAACTTTAAGTACTTAGTTTTATATAACGTGCCTGACCAGTTGACCATTTTGCCGGAGAGGGTCGCGCGTGCATGACATCTCTTTCTCTAGTGGCTTAATACTCAAAGATCAAATGTGATCGCTAAAATTGTCTGAAAATAGGGACCGCTATAGTTATAGTACAAATTTTCCAAGCTAAGCTCATCCACTTACCTGCATTCACAATGGCATTGTGTCTAATACAATCCTATCTGCTTTTGTTCTCGTAAGCGCCAAACAGTTACTTACAAAAAAAGGTTAGAACTACATTGCGTGGATATTGAACATTATTCTGTTAGTGTATTTTGTAGTCTAATGTCCAAGGAAATAGAGTCGATAATCTATATTAACCTTCGAAGGTGGTTACAATAATTACAATCTGCTTTTACTACGAGCTCGTTATCTTAATTTGTGGTTTCAATGGTATTCAGTTCTTAATTGGATTAGCTTAGCTTAGAAAATTTATAACGGTGTAGTTGTGTATAGCTTGGAGCCGGCGTGTCACACCTTGTTTTCTTATAGCATGTATTTAACATAGGACAGCGTTTAGCTTCTCAGGTACAGCACCTACCACAACTGTGTATATATTATTACCTGTCTCTATCTTCACAATAGGTACTGTGAGAGAGTGACGGCCAATTTTATATCGTGCGACAAGAGTCGCGAAGCCAAGTTGTGCTGGACAGGAGAACTTAGTGTTATAGTGCTATGCTTCTCTGTTACGGAAAAATAAACATTACCTCTGTCGTCGTGTCGTCGGTAATTGTACTGCAATGCGATGTCGCTCGTTCTAGGCTTCTCCAATTGTAGTCCACAATCCAGAGAGTCAATACATACTGCGAAAATGTTAGTTTAAACAATTTGTCGTTGTGAAACTCTAACAAATATGATCGCTAAAATTGGCTGAAAACAGGGACCGATATAGTTAGGCCTGCAATTTGCTGTGTATAGCTATTGCTATAATATTCTTGTTGGGGAAAAATTCCTAAAAGGGGTTGACTGAGCATTAGCAACTGATGTTATACTACTAGGATACTTAAATGTGGGTTTAAAAATCGACAAAAAGTGTAATTACTTACATTAACATTCTCATGTTTTTTAAATTGGTCGGCTTCTGTTACTAAATATTTATAAACATTTTCAACAATTTCGCGTGACTGGCAAAGTAACGGCTTACCTTCTTTCCCTATACTTAGATGCCATAGTACAAATTTAATTTTGTGTAAGTTTTATCAACTCTATATATATATTGACTTGGATATGCGACTGCACTGTCTCGCATTTGAACCACGACTGACAAAACAAACGTCATGGTGTGTGCGACACAGATATCGCTATACTAATGTCGAAATTAGCCGATTGCCTCTTTCCAAAGATCGATGTGCAAACTTTATCGCCGTTTACTATAGGTACTTATAAGGCCTCATTTTTATAAATTTTTCCATAATTTTTGACCCGTGGTTGAAAGTTAGAGGGGGGGGACGCTATTTTTTTTATTTTCGGAGCGAATATTTTACAAAGCTGCTGACTTTATGAAAAAATAATGTTAGGAGACCCCTATTATTTTTAAAATACCTATTCAACGATACCCCACACACTAGTAACCCCACACCTAACTATAAGGGTTCCTAGTTGACTACGGAACCCTAAAAATGAGTCATTACAATATGTTTCACAAATTTATGTTTTAATTACTTACGACAATTGCAATCGCCACATTTGAAATGCTGTGTTTGATTATATTTCGCAGGTGTTATTTGTGTTTGCGTCTCCAGGTCCCTTATTGAGGGTTTCACAATTTGATTCTGTTTATCACAGCACTTTTTCGTTTTATTACACTTTTTCTTTGTTTTTTCTAATCTGAAATAATGATCTTATTGAAAAAACACCCGAAAAGTTACTGCAATAGATAAACACTAGAGAAAGGAGCACTAACAATATCGTACATTGACCCTCGATTACCTCTCTTTATCGCACGCACATTTTAATCATATTGCTGTCACTTTATGATGCCGGCGGTCAACGCTATTGAGTGAGCGCGACAGCAATATAATTATGCGTGTGCATTAGATATAGGTTATGATGGGTCAAGGTACAAAACTCCTCGTGCTTAGCGTCTTTACTTTATTTTATAGTACTCACGATTTGCTCGACGATGAGACGCAACACTTGTCATGGAGCCATCTGCATAACTTACTATATTTACGGTTATTACAACATTCCTCAAATTGACAAGATCTACAACACTTCACTAGTATTTCTTTACTCATGCAACTATTATTATGTACACATACAGATGAGCAGGAGTTCCTTCGTGACATGTCTTTTGAACTATGTTTGCATATACACTTTATGCAGTCAGATCGAAGTGCACTGTAACGGAATGGTGAAACATTTAGTCCTAGTTTGTATTTCGTTAGGTCTTGACCAATTTCCTTAAAATCTGTGTTATTAAAACTGTGATGACGCTTTGAATCACGGTTGTGTCAGAAACGATCCGACATGTTTGGATTTTGTATAGAGTTCATCCTCAGGGACAAACTAACCGTACAGCTTCGCGGTGGATGACTCACTGCCTTTCATAATCATAAGGGTGTCTGTCACTAAGACGAAGCGGTGTAAATTGGGCTTAAAAAAACCTTCTTTTGGGCTTAAAAAACGGCGGGAGGCGTCTATATACCGTCTCAAATTGAGGTACCATATTAGTAGAGTGATGGATCTAGCGAGTGTCAACTAAATGGCTAAGCCATGGATGGGGGCATCAAATGAAAGGTATATCGTATAAAGTATTGGTATAAGGCTTGCAATTCCGAAAGCCAGTCAACGAAGCTCCGCTTCGCGGGGCTTTTAATTCCACTCTTAAGAACTCAAGGTAGCTTATACCTGGCTAATAACTTAACCAGTTGGCTGTCATTCATTCACCATTTACGATGCCATATGCCTACGCCTCTCGCTGAGCTTTTCAATAAAAAGCCACTCTTATTGAAGAAACCCTCAAGAAGAAAATACAGCTAAGCAAGTACCTACCGCTGAGCGCGTTCTATCTTATTTTGATCCTACAGCTCACTGCCTACAGCACGTTCATGAGGGTTAGGTTCGTAAGGATCAGATTGCATAACGACTCTATAAGCAAAACGTCTTAGTTGCATAAGGTCTTGGTAAGCACAATGTCTTTTTTGCAGAATGCCCTAGTGAGTAGAATGTCTTAGAGTTGTTCGATCGACAACTATAGCATAACGCCCGAAGTTGCAAAATGACTAATAGAGTTTACGTCCAAGTTATTAATAAGTCTTGATTGTAAAACGACGCATAAGGAAAAAGTGTCTGGATAGCATATGGTCTGCTAGCAAAACTTCATGATTGCATATCGGCTTCAACTCGACTTTGAAGTTTCTTTATCAAATAGTTCCTTCACAAACTACGTTTGAGTTTTTCTTGTCATTCAACCATCTAGTCTGTTTGACGATATGCCTACCTAGTCGTTTTGCTATTACAACATTTTGATATTAGGGCGTTATACAAGCAAGACGTAATAGAACTAAGTCCAATCTTAAACCCGGGCATTCTACTATTAAGACGTTTGTACAATTAGACATTTAGCTACCAAGACCTTATGCAACTAAGACGTTTTGCTTATAGAGTCGTTATGTAATCTAGTCCTTACGAACCTAACCCCGTTCATGACTTACATCTTTGAAAACTTTGACTTTTTCATTACTTTTCGACACATTAAATTGAATCCCTTTCGAGATATTAAAACTAAAGTTATTGTTATTGCAAAACACATTGAATAAAATAACTTAAATTTAACATAAAAGGTTTATACTCACAGCTCTGTATGTTTTTGGTTAATTGTGCATCTATTGTCAATTGCCTTTTGGGGTTTAGGATTACAAAATCCTTTACTTTCCCTCGTTTGACATTGTTCATGTTTTTTTGGTTCGATTTGCCATACGTGCTCACAATCACAATCACAAATATCGCAACAAGCTATTACCGATTCATTAGAATCATGGAGCGTTAAATCAAGAGACAAATTATGAGTATAGTTCGCGTATCGTTCATTATAATAATGTCCATTTATAATTCCGTTAATATTTTCGATTTTGCTATCCCCCTTTTCTATATCTTTATAATTATCATTGAGCCCGTAATGGTCGTTATAATTTTGCTCTTTATGTGTATCATCCTTCGTTACATTAACATCAAAGTCAGGTGTATCATTCCTTTGTATCGCTTTCCTTGTATTATCTTTGCATCCATAACTTGCCTTATCAAATGTAAACTCATTGTAATGTATATGTGGAGAAATGTTTAATCCTGGTTCGTAAACATTAGTTTGGGTGACTTCATTATATTTCGACAGGTTGATTTGAATTCCTTTTGAGTTCCTCAATCTGAAATTATTGATTTTTAAGAAAGGTCCTGATGTTACTGAAATCGAACATTACAAATATTCGTACTCACGACTCGTCCAATGACGGAATATTGGTGGCTTTATCGCTAGTTGCATTTTGTGGTTTAGTTTTTGCTTGGTAGTGTGTACAAGCTGAAATTTTTGACAATACGAGTTTTTAGTTTAAGAAAAGTAATTGATTTAATGCATTATTATTAGAGAGCGGATTTGAAGTAGATATGACTACTTAGTGCAATTTGTTAAATACATGTCATGATGTAGGTCTTACAGTCTATTATTATTAAACCGCACACCGCAAACTTAGCTTAATAAATAATTAGATCAAATGAATGTTATTTTTGCAACAAACTACATTTAAAGAAAAGTATTTTACTCTAAATAAAGGATTTTTTATATAACTCAAATATAGTAAGTACCTATTTATTACGAATTTCACTTGAATGACTCATTGTTTTACGTTGTTTTTATTTATTATAATCATATTTTTTGCCCAATATTTACAAAAGCTTCCAAAAACGTTTTTACTTCTTTGTTCCGATAGGTTACATTATTTTTGTGTGTAGAAAAAAATAATAAATTATACAAGTCATATTCATATTAATATTGAGATCGCTACTTCAAATCCGCTCTCTAATTATTATTATTATTAAGGCTATAACTCACTATGTTTAATGGTATCATAATTTTCATCAGCTTTACAGCATACATCTTCTTTCTGTTTGGCTTGGCATATAGGAACGCAACTAGTTACCGATTTGGTAGAGTCTTTGTGCTTTGAGTCTGTTGGCATACTATCAGCATAATCAGAGGTCATCAATTGTTCATTGTTAAAGATTTCACGCTTCAAATCTTCAATAATATGTTCTCTATTTTCTATTTCTTTTTCATTTTCGTTTCCACTGATGTTGGTATACTTGTGATTTACCTCTGAGTTATCTTTAGATTCACTTATATCAAGATGATGTACATTATAATGCACATTGGTCATTGATCTGGTGACTTCATGAAGCTTCGGCAAATTTAAAGCCGTTCTCGATATTTTCTTCAGTATTTTTATGAAACTGGAATCTTTTTCTGTAGGTTTGTCATTTTGTCTTTTTTCGCCTGCTGAAGATTTATATAAATAAGTAATTCCAAAACTATATTTTTATACTAACCGTATGAGAATATATCTCTCCCAAATCTTTGACTCTCTAAAACAACAACAGCGTTGATACCACATAATCCTACTAATACTATTATTAAAGTTGAAAGTTGTTTTTAAAACCAATTCTCATGAAGAGGAGGAATCGGTATGAATCTTAACAGTGTGATAGACGTTGGCTTTTGCTTCATAAGATGACTGATTACAGCGCCATCCATCGGTCGGAATACCTTTGTGCGCTCATCACACCAAAAAGGGCTGGATGGGTTTTAACCAATTTTGGAGCAGTGATTTAGTTGACTTTGGAGGGAAGGAAGGTTAAGCGAATAAGTGACAGTTCTACATTATGGGGAAAATATTTGTGACAGAAACTTGATGGTGAAATGAGCACGTGAAGGTTAATGTTAAGTTTCAAGTCAGCTAGCAGTGGTAGATTTCAAAACAAAATTATAAATTTAAATTTACCAATAGGCCACTCATCACGATCATTCTGTCCCATTATATCTTTCTGTTTTTCTTTAGCCAGTTCTGCTTTTTGTTTCACATCCATTGGTTTTGATTTATTGGCCAGTGTCACATCTATTTCATGTTTGGTATCTTTATATTTTTCCTATATCGAAAAAATATCTTAAGAAGAAGTTATAATACCTAATCAAGCGTTAGTTTTCAAGTGCAAATTTATTACTAAAAAACGTACATACCTTTTTTATATGTTTTGGGCCTTTTTCTAAGTGTTTACGTGTAACAGGTTCTAAACAAATCTTATCTTCTTTTTCTTCCACCAAGCCCTTATTATTGATTACGTTTCTTAACCATTCCTGATCTTTCATAAACAGTGATATTCTATAGTTCCGGGCATCATCGTTAACTTTTCTCGCTTTGTTTATTTCTACCGAGTTAACTATATTAAGTTTTTTCCTTCGCTTACGGTTCCTAAAAAGGTTATTTAGAAATAATTTTTCTCTTGTCGTACTGGAAAATGTATGTGATTGATTATCAGTTATTCTTAGACGGATATTTGCCCAAAAACCACGTTTCCTGTTCTTTATTTGCTTTATATGCCGATCTGTTGTAGAGCCAGTTTCATTTTCTGCTTTTATATTATTCATTTCTTTATAGTCATTGGAGAAACTTGGGTCAGTAATTGCATCAACTGATGTGGCTTCATCTACTATTGCAACACTGCTATTTTTCGAATACCATTCAGCTGCATGCATTACGATCGTTTCATTTTTGGCAAAATAATTTGTATCCGTTTGAATATGTTTTCCTGGTCTAGACGTCTTGCTTGATATTTGGTTCACTTCGAATGAGTCATCTAAAGAACCTGATTTTCCATTCTCGGTTGTTTTATTACTGATACCATTACTGGTTATTCTGACAACGCTTAAATTTGAATAACTCTTAAATCTGCGCCTTCGCCTCTTCCAAGAAAATTTGCGTTTGTTAAAGTGAATTCTTCGTTTTCTTATCTTTTGTGTTATATGAGTAGTAATTAATTTCCTGATTTCCAAATAGCGTTTCATATTTCTTTTTCTAGCTCTCTTGTTGCTTGTCTGTTTGGCGAATTTCTTATTTTTGCTTTTTTCTTGATGTTGATTATCTTGATCATGTTCAAGAATTGGTTTTGAGTTCTTTGAGTTGGGAACTGTTGATACATTTATGGTAGCTACTTTTGGCGGAAGCAATAAATTTAAAAAAGAAATTTCTGTTTTGAAAGATTTATTTGATCCTTCAGTCTTATTAACGCATCTAGTGTGTCTTTCAGATAACTTTTCTATTACTAAAGATGATTCTAAGGATTCATGTTGCAGATTATTCTCATTTTCGATGTATTCATCATCATTTATTTTTGCTGTTAATAACATCATAGTTCTTATGATTGCTCCCAGTCTCTCTTTAGAAATAGTCACACCCTTTATTGTTATTTCCAAGTCCTTTGGAAGTTTAGTTTCTTTGTGTAAAGAATACACTTGATTCACAAATCCGATGTTACTACAATCCAGCTGTTTGGTTTTTAATTTATTTATTACCACTCGTTGAGTAGAATCCTTATCCAATTTGTCTAGTCTATAAGCACATTCAAAACAGGCCTTTTTTTCTTTTGTGTAATCTTTATTCAAACAATCATAATCTAAAAGTGGCATTGACTCTTGGTTATCATTCTTGCTGTTTAGCTTCAACTTTTGTTTGCGATTTTCAGCATCCTTAGTATGTGTGCCACTTTCATTTCTTTTTATCACATAGTCCTTATCAATTGGAAGAAAAATAACACTACGTAAAAGTAAAAAAATATATACACTTTAACGAATAAATTCAACTTGCAGTTACTATAACTAGTTAGCACTTACATATGTTCCCAGTAAAGGTTTATTGTCTCCTTCATAACCATCATCACTCTCATCATTTCCGCTTTCATCAGAACCGAACCTAGAATAGAAGTAAAAATACAATACTATAAAATAGGTATTACATTTTTATAAATAATCACTTTTTGTACAAAATAACCGGCTTCATCGAAAAGAAGCGGTATTTATTTAAAACGCCATTTACAGTTCAGTTCAGTTCAGTTTTCAGGGCCCTATTAACAGCTCCTAAGTGACAAACTAGTCCAAATTCCAAATTGGTCCAGCAATTTTCGAATCGGGGAACATACGTAAAAAGAACATCCTAACGATCTGAGAACTAGGGATCCTTTCTGAAGACGGTTAAAAAGACATGGAGATTGTGAATTGAACTGACCTCTCTAGACTGACATCACTGAGGTCACCGTAGTGTTCGGGTGAATAGCAGATTGTGCACAACTGGCCAATATCCATGAAGCACCGAGCGCAGTAAACTCCCGGGCAAGAAGGCGTTTCGCATCTGAAAGAATAGGGTTGATAAAGAATTTAAAGTTAGTCAAATTGTATTTTTTCTGATAGTCCTTGTTATAAGTACAAACTGCAGCTTTAAATTTATTTCCCATTCCCACCATGGTCTTCCCAAAACATTTTTTTAGGTTTTCGACACGACAGTTTGCCATTTTTTTGGTTGAAGGGCTCTCTGCCTTAAACCTCAGAATAATAACTAAAGCACTAGAAACCGTACTAAAATAGCAGCAGAAAACATCAGTTTGTACTATTTTGACTTACGGCATTGAAAATGTGTCAGAAAGAGATGCAATTACATTTGTACATTCGATATTTAGAAGGTTGTCACTAATTCATTACTAGCATTCTTAATGCTAGTGATGTTGCTATGTCGACTTCAATATCGATAAAGAAAACAGCAACAGTTAAAGTTTAAAAGTAACGATTAATTAGGTATATGAAATAAAAATAACCAGCCGTATTTTAAAAGCCGAGGTGGTTGCAATAAAATACGTGTTGAACTTAATCAACAAGGACAAACCGTACACTATTTTACCATCTTATATAGGATGCTTTCGGCACGGTGCTGGTGGCAGGACGATAAAGGAGTAGAAAAAAAAAGATATTTTTATAGGTGTTTTTTATTATTTTATAGTAGCTGTGATCGCGGCGACAACTAGGCGACATGATCAAAAAGTATGTGCCATCTGGTGTTTTTTTTTTAAAGGACTGCAGCAGCAATAAAGGTTTCAGTTTCTTCGAATACATATTAAGACTATTGAAAATATCGAAGAGACGGTTGAAAATTCGTAAGAATTTGATTGTGCCTTGGCATTTTTCAATTAATTCCATTATCTATACAATACTGTAACGCGTCTGCAACCGAGTTACTTAGCAGTTGTGCCTCAAGGCGAAAGGATTTTTTGCTTAATGAAATTGACGTGGTCTTTTCTTAATCGATTTCCAAGATGTAGACCTTCTTCTTCGTTATTTTTTAACAGTAGTTCTATATATTCCCAAGATATTGAATACCCATCTTCATCAATCAATATTCTTTTGTCAGCAAAAGCATTGCGAACATGCCATAAACGTGTCTCAGAGCCCGCACATTAGAATGAAACTGCACCAGAAGACATGGCTATGTTTTTCCGTCTTGCATCTTGAAATAAGTTGTATCCATATATTTTTCACCGCTTCATCTTTGGGGAATCTAAAACAAAATGTATGGTTGGTCAACAATATCGATACAATTTCTCACATCACTACGATAACCACAACTGTTTGTTAATATTGTACAAAAATTGGAGAAAATAGTCCAAAATATATGTGGAAACTCGAATTACCATAATTTACATAATATTTCTTACAATACAGTTATTTTATTATCACAAATAATGCAAATTTTACATCAAAACTCACCGATGAAAAGTAACTACTTAACTCATTCGTATTTTCTTTCCGTGTTGTATGAGACTTGCAGCCTTCAACCACACATGCCATGTTAAAAACACATTCCTAGAAAATCTAGAATGTCGAGACATATATTTTCGAAAGGTTTCTTTATTATTTTCCTACAAATTTACACAAATTCACCAGAGCAACCGGCAAGCTTCAGATCCGTAACAATGCGACCATGTTAAGTTGATCAAACGCCACGGAAAAGATAAATGAATTATGTACTTATTTTTAATTTAGTAGCATTATTAGAACCAAGTACAACCATTTGACATTTTAAGTTATGACTCATTCCGAAATAATAAAAACCATAAGGGGTTTTTGGTTTCACTTACTCTCGTGCACGTTGTCACAGTCTAAGGTTTTTACACTGTGACGTTGTATTGCTAAATGTGAGTAAGAGAGCGGTTACCGAGTTTTTATTTTAGTAAGGTTTCTAGTGCTTTAGTTATTATTCTGAGCCTTAAACAATCCATTTAAAAATAACTAGTGGACGGTTGACACTTGTCAATGTCAAAATGTCAATGGTTTGACGAAATTATGTCGGAACCAGTATCGAACATCGACTAGTTTCCGTTTTGAATCAAAAAACTTTTCATAGCCTATGGCGAATTTGATTTTCATGATATATTTTTACGCAATAGTACGCTAACCAAGAATTCGGGATCGTAGTCAGAAGAGTGAGAGAGAAATAACATTATTCTACATCTACAGTCCACAAAGATTTCTCGACGTACGTTTTTAGATGTCGGTCAGGTTCCTCTTGATGGTGTTTGGTATAGCAGAGCAAGCAGCGAGGCTTCCTCGGTCCAACTCCCAACAAGCTGCGGAGCCAACTGCATCTGTCAACAAATAAGCCAATATTGATACAGAGGGTTGAATATTATATTAATATAAATACAACATTTTACGCGTTTTTTTTCTTCATAAGAATAAGAACATACAAATTGTCTGTCTCGCCCTAAGGTTGACTGGTAGAGAATGCCCCATGGCATTCAGTCCGCGTTTTGTACGATAGACATTTCTATTTCTTTTTTCTCTGGTGGAAAGGAAGAACAAGTCGCGTAGGGTGCCCCGCAAGACTGAGTGGCACTGCCGAGCCGGTTGGTTCTGGTCTTCGGATTGCCACACCGAGTAAGGCGCTCTATGTGTCGCGCTTGCATCACTCCGCCGTGGCTGACGATGTGGTGGAGTACGTTCGCCGGAAGACTGGCTTCTCGCTGAGGGTGCACCAGCTGCAGTCCCGGCACTACGTGCACTTCAGCTCGTTTGTGGTGCGCGTACCGCGGCCGCTGCAGGACACCATCGCAAGTGCAGACTACTGGCCGAAGGGTGTTGTGTTTCGGCAGGTCCGGGGCAATCTGCCGAATCCTGCGCCAGATCAGACGACGCAATGGAGGCACGCTGTTACGTCGCCTAAATCCAACTAGATTTAAGTTTTATTTTTATTTTTATGTATGATTTTGTAGTTCACAGTGCCTTAGTTTAATTACTGTAATGCTGTGTAACTAATTTGAATAAATAAATAAAAAAAAAACTCGATAGTTATTATTTATTTTGTGCAAAAAACATCATTTTAGGATTTTAAAATTAAATTGCATAAAAAGAACTCAAACATTGACAATATTTCTCATAAAAATCATAACTTGCCAAAACAAGAAAAATAGCAAATTAGAAGAATACCGAACGGGGCAATTGTAATTGTATCCAATAAAGAAGAATATAAATTTCAAAAGAATAACATATCTCAATTTCAAAAAATACAAACTTCTTATAAGTCGAAAGACGACGATAAGATAAACGAATGAGACTAAAAAAGAGAGAAACTATCATCGAACATGCCTAAAGATTAAAGACGATAGTGATGTCAACAAAGACACTAATGAAAATGACGAATGAAGAATGGGTGACGAAGGCTGAATGAGACAAATTTATGAACTAGACAAAAAACTAATGAGACAATCTTAGCTGATGGGTTCTACTCTCAAAACAGTTCTTTTTTCAGGTTTATATAAATGTTCATGAGACATCGACGCCATTACTAGGTGAATTATTTAAATGTCAAATGTAGTAACCCCCGGGATCATCATTCACCGGCGTTTATTAACAAAGAAAGAGATAAAGCTATTCTTAAGGAGATCAACTTACGGTATACAGTCACTCAGCCATCTTCTAAAGGTAAACTTCTCCTCTGATGTATATTTGTATGCTCGATGTAGTTTCCTTCTTGCATACTTCAGAAAACAATCTGCAAACACATAAAGTGATTCACCTTCAACTCAAAATCAGACTTCATAAAATGAGTAAGAGAGAGAGAGAGTGAGAGAGAATAAGAGACGAGGAGAGGAGGTTCAAGGAAATCAAAATCCACGCCGCGACTGGTAACGCCGACTCAAACTAAATATGGGCATAGCTATAGCTCCGACTCAAACGAAATATGGGCATAGCTCCTGATGTGGCCGGCAAAGCTGAACCTACCCTTAAAACAGCCTTGTTTTTTATACACCTCGTCTAGTGGCCACTGACTGACTGGAATAAGGGATGGGGTCATATTCGGGGTTTGAACCCCTAAAACACCCAATTTTATTGACAACCGTCAATTAAATTGCTCGTTATCATGTTATAGTACGGCTCTTTTCAGGTGAATTTTTCGCTTGAGCCCTAATCTTTCAAACAATAGCCATGACACAGGGGGCAATATGATTTGAACCTTAATACTATGACGATACCGTTTGTTTTTCAATATGTAGGTTGTAGTGGCACGCGCCAACTCGGTAGCTAGCGGCTTTGCGATAACAGAGACAATGGCCATTGTTTGAAAGATTAGGGCTCAAGCGAAAAATTCACCTGGGAAGAGCCGTACTATACCCGCAGTTTATCAGGTAAAAAGCCTGAAAGCTTTTAGTTCCCTCCATACCGAGTTTTAACAAAATTGGTCCAGCCGTTTGAGCGTGAAGAAGTAGGTAACAAGCATACAAATATGCTCACAAACTTTCCCCTATATGATATAATATTGGTGTGATTAAACAAACTCTAACTTGATTGATGCTTTATTACAAAGTCCCATTGAGCACCTTCCGATTCCCTGACATATAATATGACAATCGGAACAAGAATATATGGCTCAATATTTTTTCCGCTGCTCGATGCCATGGTGATATTGATGATGTCCATTGGGTCACTCTTTAAAACTACGATTGTCGGCGGTTATATTCACCAAAAACTTTGCGATTGCAACAGTTATGAGCCCATTCTTATGTAGACTATCCCCTGACAATGCCATAGAACCACATGTGCCGGTTTGCAAAGAAGTTTGGCCATTCCTTTATCTGCTGAAGTAATAAAAAAATAAACTCTTTGCCGGCACATGTGTTACCTCCTTCTTACAACATGGGACTCTTCAAACGAAGCGTGAAGAAGCATCTTTCGGGCCAGCATGGCAATGTCAACAGACCCAAATAACAATGCGACTTGGGCTTCCTTTTTTGCTTACCATGGAGCCTCTAACTATGTTGCGTCAATATTAAAAAAAACTTCAAAAAAATATGATCTTCACATATATTTAGCGCTCGCTCTAAAGAGATCGCTCTTTAGCGATAAGGCCGCTTGTTACTACTGTTATTAAAATTATTGTTTCTATGTTTAAGTTGTAAACTTCTTTTGGTGTGCAATAAAGTATTTTGTTTTGTATTGTATATCTTACTTCTAGTCCTAATGATGTGGTAGTATAACCACACGGCACGTGCTTTGGCGCGTTCTGGTTGGTAGTGACCCGTGATGATGTGCCGCAAACGGAGACCATAAGGCTCGAACAGAGCCAGGAGCCATAGCGCGAGGATCAGGGTGCCTGCATGGGAGAGAAGTTGGTGAAATCAGACATAAGGCCTGGACGGTTACCCTGATGTTCGAAGTTCAAACTTCGTATCGTGGATAAAAATGCTTTTTTATTTTCATTTTTAAGGGTGTTGAGTTCAGTTGTCCAGATTTCCGGATGTAAAGATCGCATTTGTCAACAGATTGTAGTGAAATTTTGTGAGCAGGTTCGATAATTAAACGTAATAGTTTTCTTTTCAAAATGGCGGATAAAACGGGGGATTGAAAATGTAAAATATGGCTTATTTGGAAACTTTGGACAATTTTGGAAACTATGGAAATTTGGCCCTTTCGAAATAGACTCGGGAGGCCAACTGCTCACATAGTCGCTAGTCTTGATATTTTTGTAATAAGTCCCTATGAATACAATCTATATGGTGCGTTATGTTTGTGTAATTAAGAACATTAAGTTTTTCAGAGGTATACATATACGTATTATAATATTTTTTCCGGATATCCGTAGATTCTGAATCCAAATAATTACTATCGGAAAAAAAAATATATGTCTGAAAGACTTAATCACTCGCTGCTAAATTTTTATCCAACAATCTCCAAAATTTTACGAGAATCGGTTGAGAAATGCGACTTGTAGGCGATAACAGCCAAACAACTGAAGAACCGGACCTTTAGAATTCAGGCATACGGAAGAATTTTTGGCAAAGCTGAAACGGAAACGCATTGCGCGTCGAATAGTGCCGTCCCTCTCGATCTCCTGTCAAAGTATATTTGAGTGAGCACTATACGACGGTCGAATTTCGAACATCGAAGTAGCCCTGGCTTCGGTCTTACCAATCTGAGCGTAACGTTCCAAGTCGGGCGGGTGTGGACGAGGCAAGCACGACTTTGGAGACGCCGCAGGAAGCGCCAGAGGCACACTTATGGCTTCCAGTAGCATTCGGACTGTGGCCGCCAGTGGACCGGACCCTTCCACGCGGATGTCTGCTGTTTGATTAGTCGCTGCAATAGATGAAGTACCTTTTTTAAACCACGACCGTGGCAACCAAGCATGCGGCCCGCCTGATGTTAAGCAGTTACCGCCGCCTATGGACGCTTGCGACGCCAGGAGCATCACACGCGCGTTGCCGACCCTTTCAGGACCTATTTACTTCCCTCTTGAAGAACCGCATACTGTAGCCCCCCCTCGGCAGACTCGGCGGCTAATTCCACATGCGGAGCGTTCGCGATAGGAAATTTCTTTGGAACCGCACAGTTCTCGACCATTTAGGCTCCAGTGTGTGAAAAACCTACCAACCTAAAAGGCGGTGTTACATAATGTCACCGTTAAAAAGTCACAGTGACCGGTCGCCAAAAATAATTGTGACTAGTGTGTAACAACGGAATAACGTTTTAATAGTAAATCACATACTTAGGGCGGAAAATTTGTGAATGTCCCATATCGCAGGAGTTTGTGGAGCGAACCGAATTAATTTTAAATTAAGATTAATTAAATTTTAATTAACGAACTTTAATATTAAATAAGTAATTCAAATTTAAATTGATTAATTTAAAATCAATTAAATTTAAATTATTTTTATAGAATCTTTTCATCGATTCTATTTTTTAATGTGGAAATACCATTGTTTTTGTATTGTAGTAGATGACATTACAGTTTTCTTTCATAATTTACATTTGTCAATATTTATAAATATAATAATTTATTTAAACTAATTAAATTTAAATTAATTAAAGTTAAAAAAATTAAATTTAGTTTAATGAAATTAATTAATAAGCAAAATAATTTACGCTGACTATCCTGAGTACTGCCGTGTGACCGTATGTTCATTAACACCCAATACAGGCTGTAGTCGGCCACCATGTGGATCATCAGCTTGAACGTGGTGATGACCATGAAGGTGATGGAACGGGCCAAATACGTCCGCTCGGAGGGCAGGAGGCGAATCGATGCCGTCTGAAACACAGTTTATACGAACATGAACCATGAATACAAAGATCAAAGCTTAAAGAAAAATTGAAAAAGGAGCTACCTGGTGGCCTTCCACCAGACCGGGAATCGAAACGGGTACCTCTAGATTACCGGTCCAGCGCGTTAGCCACTTCGCTACCCTCGCTCCACGTAGACCTGACGAATTTTTCCTTATGCTTTGTGTGTCACAGTTTATACGGCTATTATTTCGATTATTACGTCTAATAGAATAATAAATTTTTAACTATAGCATCATGATGCCCAGCTTCTTGTGTAAGTAGCTGGTCATCAGGATGCTATAGAAAATGGTAACTGAACATAACTATAAAATTTTGAATTCTTACCTTCAATATTGGCTAAGATCTTGTAATTTGTTACAATCAACGCAGAATATTTTGGAGACGACTGGTCCTATTTCCACCAAACATAGCTATGAACCATCTCGATGGACAATTGGACATGTCTTTCGATTAGAAAAAAACGCACTCAAATTGGTTCATCCGTTTGGAAGCTATGATGCCACAGACAGACACACAAGTTTTACGAACTGAAAACCTTCTCATTTTTTGCAGCCCGTTAAAAATGATTTACAGCAATACATTACCGAGACATACTTCACTCGCTCTCTTGTATTTAGCGGCAAGACGGTATCCCTTCCTTGCCGCTGCCTCTTCAAGTCCAGCTCACGCAGTTCCGTGGTGATGTAGCGATTGTCGAAACGGGACCTCGTTCGGAACATAAACTGGTAGTATTTCGCTCTGGAACAGAAATTACAAAACCTCATTTCATTTGTTAATCCATAGTGAAGTCTGTTTTGCTGTTCGGCTTCGAGACTTGGAAGAAGTCAAATGCCTGAGATCCATCCTGCGCATATTGTAGCCGAACACTGCTGCTGATAGTAACGTGGATCTATAGAATCGAAGCCACCAAATCCCAAACAAGCAAGTAATCACTCAATGGACGTGGATGTGGATAGGGCACACGCACAGACTCCGGAAACGTACAATAGATGTCGTGCTGGATGGTTAAAAATAAAGAAAAAGAAATGGTGCCAGAGGTGCTACTTTTCAACGGCAAATTGATGACTCGAAATGACAAAGCACCAACCTTGTGAGAACTTGTGCTAATCGTGCAACTATATAGGTACTACAACAATAAGAGTTTGACTCATAACTGCTACAGAACCACTTCATGACGTATCACATGACCAATTTACGGAACAGCAATGCACTTTAACGTTGTTAACGTTCTAATAAAAGACCAATTTGAGACGACAAGTGACCGGCCAACTCCTTTAGAATGAGTCTAAAAATAGCATGGCTTGATGGTTGCACTTATGTTTGCGTTTATATCTTTGAAGTTAGCTCCTGGTAGCCAGGCCCAGATATATAATAGGGGGAGCAAACCTATATTTTGACTCGGATTCAAATATTCAGGACAGAGGGCGCCCCATCAAGTTATGCTGTGGTTTAAAAAGTCGTATATCCGGAACTGCTGATAGCGTGCAGTCGAGAATTCGAGATCTTAAATTTATGAGCAAATTGTGATCAACAATATTTGAACGTACGACGTTCGAACGGTACGGCGTTCACAATACGGACGAGTTCACATATTTTTGATAAAAGTTTTGCTCATAAATTACATCGACTGTACAGCGGAACGCTACCTACCTTCGCTGTACTTCAGCTCTGAAAAGTCTGAAAAACAAAATCTGCCCGTTCCATAAATAAAGATTTATAAGAGACAGTAAAAAACACTGGGATATAAGCCGACTACTAATGCGTGTGTCCCTTTTTTTACCATCGATTAAAATATACGGTGCTGATGGTTTTAACGTCTTAGGGGTTGCTTAGGGGCATTATTCTGACATCATTATCACCGTAGTAGTCGTCGTCAACATCACCATTTCCGTAACCATCATCATCATCCCCATTACCATCATCGTCATCATCATCATCTGAATATAGTAAGAAAGCAGGAACAACCCAGTCAGCGTATAAATCCACGACAGCCAGGTCACGATAGGATCAGCTCGATTCCGGAGATACAAAGAGAGACAGTACCATGCAGAGAGATAGAGAAGGAGAGAGATACAACAACACGGTACCAAACAGAAAGAACGTTAATATCTGTCTGTCTCCGTGTGTCGGGCAGTATTTTTTTGACTTGTTAAAACACAACAAGAGTACTTGTTCAACAGAGGAGCCAATACCACAAGACAAAAATGTCTTGTGGTATTGGCTCCTCTGTTGAACAAGTACCTGAATATAGTAAGAAGCAGGAACAACCCGGTGAGCGTACAGCTCCACGACAGCCACGTCAGGATCGGATCAGCTCGGTTCCGGAGATCGGTGACGATGCCAGCGGCAGCTTGGCTGACAGGCACGCTGCCGTTGCAGCACGAGTGGGAGTGACGAATGTGGACTGCCACGGATAACATGGATTGGAGGCAGCGTGAGTAGGTCATTAGTTCTGGAATAGAAGACGGGGGGATTAGTCTGATATCTACAGCTCCTCGCGATTATAACCACAAGATTCTACATAACCACATTGATCAAACTTAGACTTAGCATAACTCAGGACCTAAAGGTGGTCTTCAAAGAGTTATTTGGGATCGTCACCTATTTTCACGAAAATTGTCCATTCCCATTTATTTATTTATTTATTTATTTATTTATAAAACTACAATTGTAAACTAACAGTATATAACCAAAGCGTTTACAATGCAAAAACTTAAAACTACTAATACTTAAAATACAACTCTAATCCAACTTAAAGCACCAAGCACTTATTTTAGCAAATAACGTGTGCCAGCTCTCGGCGAACACGTCGGCGTCTTGTTCCAAGACGAGTTGGTTGAGCAGCACGGGCGCACGCGCGCCGGGCGCGTTGCCGGCGCGCCGCGTGTGCGTCGCCGTCGCCGCCGCCGGCGCAGCGATATAGCAAACATGCTGCATAAGGTCTTATACTGCCCTTATATGACTTATTTCAGTTGTGTAAAGGCGCTGTATAAGCTCTTAATACAGCATATGTGCATTCGATGACCTAAACATATTAACCGAAATAAAACATTCCATGAAAAATGAATCAAACCCACTACTTTTATGCACAATGTAAAACCGGAATAACTTACTATTCTTGACTGTAGCGACAATGCTTCCCTTGGCAAAGTCTCCAACCATACAAAGCGGATCCGCTAGCTTCAATGAAATACACGCGGCTTGTATGAAATCATCCAACTTCCATACACCCGAGAACTCTGTAAACCTTTCCTCACTGCTTTTAGTGTCTTGGGCGAGGGTTTTGATACAGTGGTGATAGGGAGTCCCTAGTTTATTATTGCAGGTGTCTTCGACAGAGTTCAGCCAAGATAGGGACGATTGGAGAACGTGAGCTGTGGAACAGATGTGATGTACTACGGGCCCCACAAATCTGTGGCCCATTTATCAATGAATTCATTCAGTAGCTAAGCTGAATAACATGCTCAGAATGATCTGTGAAACCCTTATTTTCTTTATAGAATCCGTGTGCTTTGAGCACGTGGCGTGTGTAGCAACTTCTACAGTTGATGCTGACTGGTACTGGTCAAATAATAGGGCCTGTTATTGTTAGAAACATCAAATAAATAAATAAAATAAAATAAATCAACATCAAATACAAATCGAGCTAGTCCCAAAGTAAGCTCTAGTTGGCTTGTTATGCGTTAGACGACTATATACATAATCATGTAACCCACTCCACCACCCCAAGGCCAGGATGCCTTTCAAATTGTTCCTTATCCATTGCGTGTTGTTTATTTCAAATAATGAAACAGCTATACCTATACTCATAGTAAGCCGATGAATCTTCACCATAATCTCCTTTATCTTCGTCGCTAGATATTGAATCTTCTCTACAGTAGCGTTCATCGTTTCTTTTACCAGGTTCAGCGAACTGTACCTCGATTCCTTCATCTGCCTGACACTTGTTTTTATTTGTTCCTGAAACGTCAAGAAACAGGTACCTAGTCGAAACTTGTCCTACAGTCAGCAGCAAAAGTATCTAAGCTTTATGGGTGAAGCCAGACTAGCGTAATTTGAGTCGCGTAATTTCGGTCGCGCCATACTTAGTGTGAAGTGATCACGTGACATGATGTATGGCGCGACCGAAATTACGCGACTCAAATTATGCACGTCTAGCTTCACCCTATAACACGCTCACAATGATAAAGTCCTTGTGCCTATCATTTTGAGCAATGTCCAGGTGTCCAAGGAAGCAGAGCGGAGAAATTTAACCAATCAGACTGCGTCTTTGTGAAACCCAAAACAAGTGCATTTTAAATCTGAGGATTGTGATTGGCCCTTTTTAGATAACTCCGCTCCAGTGGTCAACTAGCTATCTTTAAGAGTGCGTCTCCATTGAAACGGAGACGCGCGGAATCGCAGAAGTGAAGCGCAGCTGAGATACAGATTTCGACTCAGGTGATTAGTTTATTCCGCACGCTCCGCCTCGCTTCAATAGAGACGCACCCTAAGTCCGTAATTGTTCGTAATAAGTATAAAAAAAATTTGGGCAAGTGCGAGTCCGACTCGCGCATGAAGGGTTTCGTACCATAATCTATAACAAGTTTGTTGTATGGGAGCCCCCTTAAATATTTTTTTTTTTTTTTTTTTATCTATTAATTAAGGAGCTTTGATCATTTTTATGAACATGCCAGCTCCAGCAGGCCTAATACACAAAATCATTCATCTAAAAGAAATAGATAAATAAAAACATAAACCGTATAAACTTAAAAAAAAAATTGTATTTGTTGTTATAGTGGCAATAGAAATACATCATCTATGAAAATTTCAATTGTCTAGCTATCACCGTTCTTGAGATACAGCCTGGTGACAGACGGACGGACAGCGAAGTCTCAATAATAGGGTCCCGTTTTTAGCCTTTGGGTACGGAACCCTAAAAATTGCCACGCAACATGTCCGTTCCCATGCATGTCAGTAACAGATGTTTTAGCATCGATCAGTGTGCAGCATAATCAACTTATACCTACTTTAAAATTCGCATATGACTCTGCCGATACCCAGGACTAAAGCGATTTGTTTCTATTTAAAATTGCATTCCTTCTTTATTTCTATAAATAATGAGAAAATAAGTAATTAAATTCAGTCTGAATCTGTTGTTTAATTGTCAAGTACGCGGAGTGTTTGAGAAAGAGGTCTGGAGTATTACTTTATTTTGTCTTTGGACATCTGAAACCGAGATCATTTCGTGAAAAGGTAAGTTATTTTATTGCTCGTGCGAAATTGAGGGGAAATATTTTTTTTCTAGTGAGTAAATAACTGGGTGCATGCGGTTAACGTGACCAGCCCAGTCCCACTCGAGTTTAGCGGTTTTTGCTCCAACATCAGCTATACGTGTTTTGGAGCGCAGCGTGGTGTTCCGGATGCGATCCATCTTTTTAACACCTAGGATGCTGCTGGGCTTATATAGTCACAAGTGGGTGCCGCAAGATGGGCGGTGACGTCAAGGCAGACCGAGACGGAGATGGAGGGACGATCTAGACGCATTCCTGGTCGACTGGTCGGAAGCAACGTCTATCAGTGAGTTGTGGAGATCAAATAGAGAGGCCTTTGCCCAGCAGTGAAAAAGTAAATAACTTAAAACTATGTCCCATTTGACAAATAATGATTCAACCATAAAGAGGATATCCGCAGAAGAATCAAGGTAACCGACATTATCTCACATGAACATGATTGCACGGTTGAAGTGACAATGGGCTGGTCATGTCATGATGGACGGATGACCTCGTGCGGATAAAATCAATGGATGCGGTCTGCACGTGATCGCACTTTGTGGCGAGTCATGGGGGAGGCCTATGTGCAGCAGTGGACGTCTGTAGCTGATAGGTAGGTAGACAGATAGATTTCTCATAAGTGGCTCAAACTATGTATAGAACAAATCCAGGTTAATCACCCTGGATCGTCAACGCCCTCCACACTTAACTCATTAAATATGCGCCTCGAAGTCTAAATTTTTACCATCTATTTTAATATTTACAATGACAAGATTTCATAATTTTAAGACTACAATTTTATTACTTTTCATTATTCCGCTTAGGAATAGGACATTATCAGTGTTTTTTTTTCTGAGATTACCATTCTAAAATGTTGTAACTCCAAAACAATGACGCAATGGAAAGTTTACTTTAGTCTGGTGTCTAATTAAAAAAAAAACTAATGACTGAGCTTGACATTATTGACAGCTTACTTTTTCGCAGAAAAGTCGAAGACCACAGCTCTATTCAGGCATAGTTACTTAGTTGACGTAGATTTCGGTTATTTTATGTATTTTCTTATATTTCGTGGCATGCAGAAAAATAAATTCAAATATTTTTTTATGACGCAAAGCTCTCAAGATTTCTATATTAATTTCCACCTGTTACAAAAATTAAATGTTGACAATTTATTTGCATATCCTTTTTTTCATAAGTGGCTCAAAATATGTATTGAACAAATTCAGGTTAATCACCCTTGGGTTGTCAACGCCCTCCACACTCAACTCATTAACTATGCGCCCTAAAATCTAAATTTTCACCATCTATTTTAGTATTTACAATTTCTTTAGCTACAATGACCTGCGTAGAGTTCGGGAACCTTTTAAGTGGTGATATTTACGAGTCTCAAGTGTTATTCGTTATTTATGATTGCTATTTGTAATGGCTTTGCAAAAAACTTATACAGTTGTGAAAGTGCTTAGGGGTTTTTATGAAGTTGATGCTCTCTGGAAGGACTCAATTTATTGATTCTGTCTAATGTTCTAGTTGATGAAAAATGAGGTAAGTATCGTAATGGTAACTTGAATACTATGTTTATCTATATATATTAGAAACTTGGGCATGGACTTCAGGGAAGGCCAGAAACTTCCAAATTTTTCGCTTCATTGTAAATATTTGGTTTACGCTAGCAGACGTGACTGATTTAATAGACATAATTAGTTTGGGTGTAGCACATCGTTACTATCGATTCTCAACATAATTTGAGACGATGGTGCCGATCATGAAGTCTGAATTTTTACGGTAGATGGCGCTACGATGCCACCCCAAGGCATGCAAGAAGCAACTGGTTGAAAAATTCAATGTCTCTCGCATCAGGTTCAGTGGTCCAATAGGTAGGACGCCCGTGTTGGCCCGGAAAGCCGTTGGAGACACAGGTTCGAATCCTGGCTAAACCATTAAATTTTCCCTTCATTATAAAGATACGGTAAGGTGTTTATGGGTGGATCAACTTTTGTCGTTATTATGTCCCGTCACCCAGGAGATGGTGATTAAACTTCTTAGAAAAGTGTTTCTTAGAAATAATTTAGATTGATTGAATCTGGGGGCACGGCAGTGCCCCCGCCAAGTCGAGCAAACGCGCTTCCCGGCACGCCGTAACATCCTTTTCTCGAAGCCATTCAGACCATTTTCAAACTCCCAGTATTTCATTACGGACAAAGCTAGAAGCCTGAATTTTTAATGACCAGGAGAGCATGATATAACCTAGGCATATTCCAAATTTCATTCAATTTGAACCAGTAGTTTAGATATTATTGCCAGTCAAAGTTCCTTAATTTTGTCACTCACTGATTCACTCACTGACTCACTCATGATCATACGAATTCTAAGTTACTTCTAGAAGACACACAAGCTTGAAATTTCGTGCTCTATTACGGTTTGGTGTACAAATCATTAAAAAACCTAAACATTACAAAATTTCCGTGTAGTTTTCCAGTTATGCGAGCTGCATAGATAAATTTGTATTTCCTTATGAACCCTATAAAAAATACACGATTACAAAGTTAACTTTGCGGTTCATATAACCTTCGGTTTAGATACCTCAGGCACAGAATACTTATTACGAGTAGCTTATTACCTAATACATACAGAATGGACACGCTCATCGCCGTACCGAATTGAGTTACCTCACCCCGCAGGGGCAGTGAGTTGGAATCGTGATGGTAGCGATGATGATGATGATGATGATGATGATGGTGGTTACTGGTGGCGGTGATGGGGGTGCCGGTGATGATGATGATGATGATGAAGCTGGGGACTGGTGTTGGTAATGAGGGTGTTGGATTTTTCAGATGATGATGGTGACTGGTGGTGGCGATGGGCGTGTTGGTGATGATAATTATGATGGTGGTGGTGGTGACTGATTCTGATGAAGGTGGTATTGGTGATGATGATGATTATGATGACGACGATGGTGGTGACTGTTGGTGATGATGATGATGGTGGAGTGGAGGTGACCGGTGGTGATGATGGTAATGAAGATGGTGGTGACTGGTGGTGGTGAGGGAGGTGTTGGTAATGATGATGATGATGATGGTGGTGATTGGTGATGATGATAATTATGATGACGACGATGGTGGTGACTGTTGGTGATGATGGTGGAGTGGAGGTGACCGGTGGTGATGATGGGGGTATTGATAGTAATGAAGATGGTGGTGACTGGTGGTGGTGAGGGAGGTGTTGGTAATGATGATGATGATGGTGGTGATTGGTGATGATGATGATGGTTTTGTTGTAGATAATTAATGATGATAATGATGATGACGATGATGATGCCGATGAAGGTGATTAGGTATGATGATGGGGGTGTTGATTCAGATGGTGATGGTCATAGTGGTGATGGATGATGACGATTGTGATGGTAATGCTTGTGGTGATGGTGATGACGATGGTTATAAAATCAACATCCTCACCACATTACCACCACGACCATTACCACAACCACATCCCCAACACAATAACCACTACCATTACCACTACCACCATCATCGCCGCCATCATCACCACCCTCATCATCACCATCGTCATGAGAGGAATCATGAGAAGGATCATTATGTATAATGAGAGGGGTCATTATGGATCATGAGAGGGAGTGACAAGTCTGTGTGGTTTACATTTAGTTAATGTCAACTTCGGTAGTGTTAAAGTGCAAAACTCCGCAATTTCGGAGTATAATAGACTAAGAAGTAATTACCGTCCTGGCTTGTCAAAAATCGCTTCATAAAAACTTTCGAGAAAAGCCCACAGAGACAGAGAGTGGGCTTTAAGAAAGACAGTTGCGGATACACAGCTAGTAGTCCTTAAAGGAAAAATAAGGAGGACCACTTACAAAAAGAAATGAGATCCCATCAAAAACATTACATGTAAAAAAATTGCAAGTCTCGCAACCTTCTACCGAAAAAAGTTGTGAGATACAATATAAAACCAAGTCGGTTAATTTATTCAGTACCTATCAAAGTGACCCTTCGCCTATATGACAACTTTGACATACATTTTCACCGGATTACATAACTAAAAACATATTACCATGACCGTGTTAGTACCCGCATTAATATTAAACATATTTATCTTTATCATAAATGTAATGACTTGGCCATCGCACACGATAATACCTTCTACATTATAATGATAATAAAATCTACCAAATCTTATTAACGCTTTGAATGTCACGCAATACAAACATAAATTCCTACTCATTGTTTCATCTTGGCCGTCCTTAAATAAAAGATGGATCTGGCCCGACCGGCAAAAGAGGACGGCAGAAGAAAATATAGGCAGACGAGATAGTAAAAACAGCTGAAAAGAACTGGATACGCACCGCTCCATACCGATCTATTGGTATGGATAAATAAAGCAAAAAATATAATAATCACTTTAATCAAATGAGATTTATTCGTATTCTTATATACTTATGTTGTCGTGCGATGGCCAAGTCATTACATTTATGATAAAGATAAATATGTTTAATATTAATGCGGGTACTAACACGGTCATGGTAATATGTTTTTAGTTATGTAATCCGGTGAAAATGTATGTCAAAGTTGTCATATAGGCGAAGGGTCACTTTGATAGGTACTGAATAAATTAACCGACTTGGTTTTATATTGTATCTCACAACTTTTTTCGGTAGAAGGTTGCGAGACTTGCAATTTTTTTACATGTAATGTTTTTGATGGGTATATTCTACTGAAGATATTCTAAAAAACCGGCCAAGAGCATGTCGGGCCACGCTCAGTGTAGGGTTCCGTAGTTGCTCATCCTTCACAATAAACTGCTGTTTTAAGCCCGAGGTTTAAGTTAAGAAAGATTTTAAGCTCTATAAAAAGGTCGTAAACGCCTTAGAAACTTTAATCACTTATTACCTTCTGGAAGTCAACTTACGACCTTTTAAAGAAAAAATATGAAATTTGGCGATAACTCAAAAACGGCTCGACCGATTTTGCTCAATATAGTTTTCATTGAAAGTAATTATAAGGCCTCATTAACATACATTTTTCCGATTTTTTTTTTACCCGTGGTTGAAAAGTTAGAGGGGGGACACAATTTTTTTTTGTTTTTGGAGCGAATATTTACAAAACTGCTGACTTTATCAAAAAATAATGTTAGAAGACCCCTATTATTTTTACAAGACCTATTCAACGACACCCCACACACCAGTGTTGAAAAGAAAAAAAAAATCACCCCCAGTTTAGGTGCTCGAGAGGTACCCAAAAAAAATATATTTTTTTAAATTTTATTTTACCGTTCTGTCGGCGTTAATACATACACATACTCATACCAAATTTCAGCTTTCTAGTACTAATGATCACGGAGCTAAGCCGCGGACGGACGGACGGACAGACGGACATGGCGAAACTATAAGGGTTCCTAGTTGACTTCGGAACCCTAATAAAAATGGGCTTATAGCTACTGCAATTACAACATTTTTGTTGAATATTGCCGCCGAAATCGTAGTTTTATAGAGTTTCCCAGGGGACATCACCATGGCAACAAGCAACAGAAAAAAGTTATTTTAGTTAGTTTCATTCGCTATATAGATGAATTTTAAACTGACGGTATTCAGAATCTTGGGGTGACATTATATGATATAGATAGGTCATCATTATTGTTACTTTAGTTGTGAGTATAGTGAGTATAGACTTACCTGCCCACAAGCCAAACATTCGGAAAGGGTGTCGAGGTTCTTGATAGTATTGGTAGCGGGGCCTGTTAAGATCAGCACTAGCGCGTAGCAGGCTAGGGTGTAGCGGCCCACACGGGAGAATAGACCAGGGATCAGTAGAAGCACCAGGCATCTAAAACAATGGGGATTATGACTGATGTTGGATTCCATAACGTACACCATTGATACAAAGATCAAAGCTTAAAGAAAAATTTTGTTCAATACCCAACTAGCACACAAGCGCTATAAGAAGCCGTATAGTAGCCGGATAAAGGATTTTGATAACTCTTTAGGCTCCTAAATAAGTGGTATAGTGGTTCTATATCCAGATATAGATCTCTTGTAGCGCCAATTAGGCCCCAAATTATACAGCTTATAGTTCTACAATAGCTCTACAGTGGTCGGATATGTATGTTATAACAGCTCTACAGAAGTGGTTTAAAAGGGATGATCAGCGCTATGAGATTTCGAAAAAGTGCTTGTAGCGCCGTAACGCCACCTTTACCTAAATTTAATTGTACCGCTAATACCGCTATATTAAATCTCTGGGTTCTAAGTTAGTAATTTAGTAGGTCTACTGTGGGCAACACTAAATATATTTTCATAAAATCAAAGAAAGTGAAGTGCAGTGACAATTGAAGTGAAAGGAACGATACGAATGGGATCTGTGGATGATACAATAACAAAGTTTAGCATTGTTTTACTTCGACGTGCCGTTAAATATCCGTGCGAGTGCCAGTTTACTGTCAATGTATACGTATATTCTAGTCATAATTTTCATGCGCCCTCGTAATATTCAGTTTTTAATGCATAAAATATATTTCTGCGTTGTTTACAAAATTATGTTTTAGCAAAAAGAAGACTTTAAAGGTTACAAACAGTATTGTACGGTTTGATGTGTGAATAGTACTGACTTTAATTACATTAATAGTTACAAATTACGCATATATACGATGTCCCAAACTTTATCATAACCTAAAAAAAACACATTTACTAAACAAATTAATGGCGTCTCAATCATGCAGCTTTCAGTGTTGGCTATATCTATTATGCAGGTTTGAGTCGTACAACGGCTGTAGTGCTTGCTGTTGTAGACTTATAGGTTTAACAGTAGTGTTATAGTTGTGCTATTCAACTATTTAGGTGGCACAGCAGGTTTTTGCGATTAATATTAAGAACTTAAAGTTGTATAATGGTGTTCAAGGTATCCTTTTATAAAACTATTTTAGGGGTCCATCGTTGAATATTAAAAAGTTTGAAAGTCAATTCAAGTATGAATTCAATGTTAAAATTACCTGTTGACCGAGTGAGTCACCGCTCCAAATTGGCTCACTCACTAAATTTTAAGACAAAACTGAGACTATAGTAAGACTGAACTGAGAGATCAGTTATTGGCAGTATAATGACTCTACTATACGTCTGTAAACGACATAAAAGCGCCAGTAAGGTTCATTCCTCCGCCTTGGGCTGCATAAAGCAACATATACCTAACGTTTTACAGCTTTACGTCACAATTCCGTGCTATAAATCTCTAATATAGCGCTTCGAGCTCTAATATGAAGCTATGTTCCTCCGTTGTAGATACGTAGTTACAAGAGCGCTAATGGATTTTATTAAAACACTTAAGGTGCCATAAGACTATTCTGTAACTCCCACGCCTGTATAAAATATTTCGTATGGTTCTTTATACAACTACAAGCCGTACATTAGCCATATAATTCTCTCAAATGGCGCTTAAGGCGCTATTCTAGCGCTACTTAACTCTGTTATAAATAAGTGTTACAACAGCCGAACACAACTCCGTTCAAGAACCTCTGGCTTTGAAAAATGTCTCTGTACGCTCTTAAGCGCCATTAAAGCGACTCATAACTCTTTTTAAACTCTTTTGCCTACTAAAGCACTCCTTTACGTCTTATGGTGGCACAATGGTTTACATGAACTCCATAATACTTCTCATGGCTGTCTTGCTGGGGTACTGAATGCTCTTATACCACCATAAGCTATTCCATTGCTATTAATCGGCTACAGTACCACCTACTGTTAAAGGGTTTTCCAAAATGCTACTGTACGTCTTAAGGAATATTGTACAGCACTTGAACGACTCCTATACAACTACCAGGCTGCACAATGGCTGTATAATTCGCTTGTGTGCTAGTTGGGTATAGTTTTCATTGAAATTAATTATAAGGCCTCATTTACATGATTTTTTCCGATTTTTTTTGACCCGTGGTTGAAAAGTAAGAGGGGGGGACACTATTTTTTTTTGTTTTCGGAGCGATTATTTACAATACTGCTGACTTTATCAAAAAATAATGTTACGAGACCCCTATTAATTTTACAAGACCTATTCAACGACACCCCACACACTAGTGTTGAAAAGAAAAAAAAATCACCCCCACTTTAGGTGTTCGAGAGGTACCCGAAAAAAAAATTTTTTTTTAAATTTTTATTTTACTGTTCTGTCGGCGTTATACATACACATACTCATACCAAATTTCAGCTTTATAGTACGAATGATCACGGAGCTAAGCCGCGGACGGACGGACGGACGGACGGACGGACGGACGGACGGACGGACGGACGGACGGACAGACGGGCATGGCGAAACTATAAGGGCGATTGTGCACTACAATCAATTTTACTGTCCGTCAGTCCGATTTTTTACGGTCCGATATGGCATGAAAAAAACGGTACGACCGATTGTGCACTACAATGAATTTTACTGTCCGGCAGTCCGAATTTTCATGGTCGATATGGCATGAAAAAAACGGTTTTAGCTTGTGCACTTGGCCGTCTTTTTACTCGCAGGTGCGGCGCAGTTTTACCTCTCTTTGGAACTACACGTCACGCAATCGTAATTAAGGTGGTTTTTCACCGGCGAGACGAGGCGGGGCGTGGTGGGGCGAGAATTGAAATTAGTATGGCAAATTTTCAATCCCCGCCTAGCGCATCTTCGGTGGAAATAGTAAGATTGACGCGGATGTGCGGGACTTGAATTGAAATATTTGTTTGTGTAAAAATGAACCGTCTTGCTTTCGTCAGATTATAAAATAATTAACAGAAAAACCTCTTCACGCGAGCGAAGCGTTTTGTTGTTCGTTACCGCTGCCGTTTATGTCTTGATTTTCTTTTTTAGGGTCCTTTCGTCCATCCGTACTATTTCATAGACACTCTTAGTACTAATACTAAGCTGTAATTTGGCAGGGCCCGCGCGGGCTCGCGCGGGTTCGCGTGGGCTCGTGATAGCTATAAATGCCAATTTTTTGTGGAAAAGGGCCAGCGCGATTTCAATTCTCGCCCCGCCTCTCCTCGCCAGTGGAAAACCACCTTTACACTAAGAACGATGAGTTTCTTGGAACGACGGCAGTTGCTTGCTTACTTACTGTAGGTACGTGCGAAGACGTAGAAGACAAAAAGAATTTTGGGTTTATCCCCTCTTATAAGTGAAAGATACCTGACAGGGTCATTTTACATAAACCACAAAGTGACCACAATAAATTGAGCCAAGATGAAAATGCATTTTATAACTACTATCGGATGTTTAAAGCTACTTATGATTTTTTGCTATTGGAAAAAACGGTCCGGAATGGGGAAAAGTAAAATGCCGGGTGGTAAAATTACGTATAGTGCACAAACTACTATATACATTTAATGGCGTGCCATATCGGACCGTAAAAAATCGGGCTGACGGACAGTAAAATTCATTGTAGTGCACAATCGCCCTAAGGGTTCCTAGTTGACTACGGAACCCTAAAAACGGTGGAAACTAACGTAAAAATTGTCAGGAACGGCCCGACATGTTTCGAACTCATTTGGAGCTCTTCATCAGGGGTAGCTCGTGCTGCTACGCGACTCGCGAAGTCGCGACCCACTGCAATTTTCGGGCCGTTCCTGTCAGTCAAGTTTTACGTGAGTTTAAACCGTTTTTATAATTATGAAAGATGTCTCACGATAGTTTTAATAATATTGTTACTTAAGTATATTCCAACAAATGTTAATTTCCTGCATTCTTTGACCAGGTGTACCAGATCATTTCGTCCACTTTGCCGAGTCAGTCCCATGTCATAATTATTTGAGTTATCTATACCTAAACCTAGCACTAGCAGTAGGTATTTGGTACTTAGATTGAACGAATAATAAAACAAATCACTATCACTACACAGTATAAAACAAAGTCGCATCCTTCTGTCTGTCCCTAATTGTATGCTTAAGATCTTTAAAACTACGCAACGGATTAAGATGCGGTTTTTAATAGATAGAGTGGTTCGAAAGGAAGGTTTATATGTATAATACATGGATTTTTTTTGCATTGCACCCGTGCGAAGCCGGGGCAGGTCGCTAGTATATATTAGATACAGAATTCCGACTATTCCTAGATTCCAGACAGGATAACGTTGCGGGCTGCGCATTTGATATCTTGCCAAAAACTGTGTGGCCTGTGTGAATTATAACGCGGTCGTAACATTTATCGTGAAGACTAGCGACCCGCCCCGGCTTCGCACGGGTATGCATTTTTCATTTCACGAACTGATAGATAAATACAATGTTGCCGCCTATGAGTTTCCTCAAAATTTTCTTCATGAAGTTGATATACAATTCTGTTGAGGTCTTTTGAGATGCTTTGCGAAGGTTCCTGTTCGGAAAGCAGACATTTGTTAACGATTAACATTACGAATCACTTGGGATTGAACTCGTCGTACTACAACTTGAATACCCTCGTAACCTAATACTGTAACGTTTTATTTACTTAAATAGTATCTAAACAGTCCAAACCTGACTCCGTAGCTAAACACAAAACCCAGCGTTATTACAACTCCAATAGCCCAGCTCATAACACTCCAAACTGCCAGCTCAAACACAAAGATCTTATACGAAAAATACAATAAGACAATCCCCCCGACGATGCCAATCACATTTCTTAAAAGAAAACTTGAGTTTTCCTTCACATAACTGCAAGATGTCGCAATTTTTGAGCCCTCGGGGTACAACACATTGCTACAAATTTTTCCGAGTCTCTTCTCCGAATCCGTACGGTACGCTGTCCATTTCTGATAATAACTATTTGCCGGCAATTCCGTGTTAGTAGCGAGTATTGAGTTTATTTTCTCTTTTTCATATTTCAGTCTGCATTTTTCTATAGTCCGCGCTTTCCAGAGGAGTGCGAGATAAGCCATTTTGGCATCGCTTCTTTAAAATTGGTTTCAGAACTTAGTCATTCCTGGGAAATATATTAAATTGTCTGGCCCTTGTCTGACAGACTCAACGACAGGATAATATTTCTTTTTTGTGACGTGTCACTTATGATTTTATTTTAAACTCCTTTTGATAGAAAAAGTTTTGTTGTAATTTTAATTAATAAAAACAAAAGTAAACTTTATTTGTTAATCTTGTTTTCATTAAGTATTGCTTTACCGAAAGTGTACCTCTAGTGCAATAATACTTAATTGAATACTACAGAATGTGAACGAAATGCCTGAATCAGTGCCAAATCCAACAACTTGTGGACCAAACTGTCCGCTAGCTCCTACTATATCGCTTTTTATTACTGTGGCTAAACATGTTGCTATGTCCAATTACACAGGATCCAATTCCACAAAACATCTATAATTGTGTCGTTTCATGAATTATTGTAAGAAAAGATCATTATATTTAATCGTCAAGTTGGGTCAGTTCATCATATTCAGGCATGGCTCTGAAACAATGACGGAATGTCAAAATTGTCCCTTGTTCCTGAACGCAACCTTGTTACGTATTGCCTACGTAGTCACGTAAACAAGGATGCGATTCATTTGTTGCAATTTGCTGTAATTGTCCGAAGGATTGACCACGTATAAAGACGCAAAATTGGACGGATAGATTTCCGTGAGTTCGTTGACATCAGCAAAATTGTCAATAACAAATGAAAATGAACCTGTGCTCTACTCTGCGGAACTGCGCGGTCGGTTCATTCAAGAAACATGCGCAGAACACTGCATTGCTACAAAATCAACTTCACTCCGTAGCGGTTCTGGAAATCGTAAAGATAATTCCCTATAATCATTTAGAAAGGCGACGTAATGCTTCCAAGGATGTGCTGAAAGAAACCACAGTTTAGAAAAAGTGAAAATCGTGACAATGTTTAGGTGATCTGAAAATGAAATAAGAGACAGTTTGCGGATTCAATAATTTGGTTTTTCGTGAACGGAATTGTAAGTAAAACTTATTTCTTATTACATAATTTTGGGTATCGATTCATTTGATTACTTTTAAATGTTAGCGGGTCCGTTTCATTGAAAGTATAAGCAATTTTTCTTTAAATAAATTACGTATGAAACAGATGTTCACTGGGGAAATGCAACGTCATTTTAAATATAAAACAATTTTCCAAGGGAAGTTGCGTATGGCGAAATATAAAACTTCTTAGTTATTTTATTTTATTAAGTACATAAATATCTAAATAAAATATTCGCTCAAAAAATCTTTAAGTATCGTTGTTTTTCTTTATATAATCGCAAGGAAGGTATTAAAAGTAGTATAATAAAATTTAAACCTCTTTAAAAATAAGGAATATTAAGTAATTTGAATATACCTACCTAAAAGATTTTTTAGATAAGGCATTAAGTATCCATTTTTCTTTTGTTTCATGAATAATTTTATTGCTAAGGAAGTTATAAAAAATTACAAGATTTAGGAAATTACATTAATGATGCTCGTGCGATTTGTTGTAAATTTTATTTTAATATTTTTGCAATTAGGTATTTCTAAATGAACGCATTTTAAAATTGTGTTTTTTATTCATTGTGAACGTGTCGGACAGGACAATACAATTTTGAATGATTGTCAAATGTTTTTGACAGATCGGTCCGGTGTTGTGTTTATATTTTGGTTTTGTCGATAATTCAATGAAGTTTTAAAATAGGTACATATAATATCATAATAACTAACATTATTTACTTATCATGTGCTTTCATCTTCGTCATAGTTACATAGGTCAAAAACATTTTTCAAAATGTTTCGCCCGTGTAAAATATTCAAGAATGAAAGATGTTGTATTGAAAGACAAAGGTATGTTATACATTTTTCTGCCCCAAGTTCGCTTTAACGAACACTAAAGTCTCTCTGGTATCTTGCTTACATTAGAAATAATTGAAAACCACTTTCAAATTGACGACATATTGTAAATAGCGACTTCAGAATCAATCCATCGTCACCATCAGCCATAGTGATAATTGTAATTTAGTTGTATTTTGTATTAAATTTACTTACATTTGTTTTTAATTTGTAGGGTCATTCTTATTGCTAAATTTAACTATATTAGGAAATGTTAGTGAATTTTAGGGATTTGATTGCAACAAGTTTATTCCAACTCTCCTGAAAGTTGAAATTAAGTTAATAAAAAAAGGCAAGGCATGCTAATGCAAACTTTTCAGATAGTTATTGCTTTTATTCACAAAATCTGTAGATATTAATAACCTTTTTTCTTACCATCCTTACCACACCTTAATTATTAAAGCCATTTAAGTCGCTTTTTTTTTTATTTTTATGAAAAAAGGTAAGATAAAAACATAAAAATAAGCATTCCCAGCGAAATATTCGCAAAACCCGATTACACTATACCTGTTCGGAAATCAATGATCTGTGGGACAGTTATTTGACATATAAAAAATCACCTCGACTGGTCTATGTTACCGCGGCTGGTGTATTTTTGCAAGCCTAATAAAAATATATTTATTTATTTATTTATTTAATGCACAGGCAGCTTATAGCTGATGCGTGCATATCACTGTTCACTTGTGTTCTGTGTTTGTAAATGTTTGTCTAGTCTATTTTTGAAAGAGTTCACTGACATATAAAACATTTTATTCTATAAAAAATTTGCATTCAAGCAATATTATTAGAAATTTATCACATTACATGAAGAATCCTAGGGATTATAATTCACCAACTGGAATAAACCAATATCCATCCTTGAGAAATAACTATACAAAGTTCCAATATTCTTGGAGCTACCTGTTAAATGGAACAGATGTAACCTGGTGACCTAAATCTCAACATGAATAAATGAGCGGGATTCAAAAGTTCTTGATTTGTTATATAGGCTTCCGCCTTCAATGCAGTAGGGCGTCTAATAAAACTCATTGTCTGTAGGTAGGAGAGTAGTGTGCCTTTGTTCCTTACAGATAACCTAGTAAGATAACCAGTAGCCAAGAAAGAATAAATATCTTCCCATATAACTGGCTTTTAACAGGAATGATTTCTTACCGTTAGCAAACCATCAGAGTTGCGGTAGTCTATGAGAAATAAATATTTCTCTCCAAGTCTTTAGATTAGACCCCTCAACCTCATTTATCACTATACAGTCATTTTTGGTCAGCGATTCTCAAATATGTTCCTTCCCCATAAAAAAAACAGGAAAAATTCTTTCATTCAATGGCACACCTTTATCTGGGACACGTTCGTGTTTCAAGGGTTAAAAAAAGATTATTGCATGAGCGAATAGGCTGTACTGAACCAGCAAGCTATCTTCAACCCTGTGTTCAAAAATGTGTTTGATTACAGCACATTGATTAGGTACATAGATTATTCCATAGTTATAAATAATGACACAAAGGTAAATTAAGAATCCATATCCATAGTTGTTCAAAATTTATAGGCGATCAACTTCACAGTTAAGCAATGGTTAAAGTGATAATATGTTGTACTTTTTTCTGAATTTTGGGCATTTTTCATTTGAAAGATTGTGCCAGTCAGTGTTAAAGCCTTTTCCCCAAAAAAGGTGTTATAAAAAGTTTTTTAAAAAGACTTATCAAGAAACATTTGACTGTTCCTAGTGTTCCTCACCTAACCTGACAGGCAGCTCCTGTGCAATGCAACAGTTGTAACCTGGTGACCTCAATCTGAACATGAATAACTGAGTTGAATGCTGCAGTTCTTGATTTGCTAATATATAGGTCATACAAGGCTTTGGCCTTCTATCTACTGCATTACAGGGGCTAAATTCCTAACATAAGACTACTAGAATACATTTTTATGTTGCACTATTCATAGGAACAAATAAAATTTTGTTGCGAAGTTCATACATTGTATTTCCTGATGCAGTTAAATTATTTACGTCACCCTCGGCTACATAATATTTTCTAGCAAGACGTAAAACTAGACAAACCACGGGCGGTAACTGTTAAGCCCTAGATCGCATATTTACGACCCTCACCTTCGGTTCGGACCACAAACACCTGCCATCTGGGACATTCGTGATTCCTCCGTCCTAGGTACGTAATGTACTATTAAACCTTCTATTAGGCCATCAAGAGACATATTGTTTAGTAATCTTATACATATATAATATTTTTTTTTTGGATCTTTCATTTCAGTTTTTGTTGTATATTTAGGTACATATAAATAATTTGAATTAATTTGTATATGATCTAGTCCCACTGGTTTAGGTTTGTTGTGTTAGTTACAATATACAAAGGAGCATAAAGTTGACTAGCTGTTTATCAAAACCCAAAACCCCCGCTATCGTCTTAATAATTATAAAACCGGCCAAGAGCATGTCGGGCCACGCTCAGTGTAGGGTTCCGTAGTTGCCCATCCTTCACAATAGACGAAAATTACGAGAAAGCTCTATAAAAAAGTCGTAAACGCCAAAGTAACAGTAATCACTTATTACCTTCTGGAAGTTATCGATTATACGCGCCAGATTGAGCGAAATGTTAATACAGTATGGCACTTAACTAATATGTGTAACGTTCGATGTATAAGGACACCGCGCGGCACTTACGTCATTTTAAAGAAAATTATGAATTTCATTTACATCTACACACTTACGAGAACAAAAATTTCTAAACACGACCCTATTGTCAGGAGGATAAAGTCGTGTTCAGATATTTTTGTTCTCGCAGGTAAGTGTGTAGGTGTAAATGAACTCGACTGTACATACACATACTCATACCAAATTTCAGCTTTCTAGTACTAATGATCACGGAGCTAAGCCGCGGACGGACAGACAGACAGACAGACAGACAGACAGACAGACAGACAGACAGACAGACAGACAGACAGACAGACAGACAGACAGACAGACGGACATGGCGAAACTATAAGGGTTCCTAGTTGACTACGGAACCCTAAAAACAGTTTAAACTCACGTAAACATTTGAATGTGCCGTTAATCGCGTAGCAGCATGGGGCTGTCCCTGATTTAGAGCTTCATATGAGTTCGAAACATATCGGGCCGTCCCTAGCAATTTTTACGTGAATTTAAACCGTTTTTTAACCGACTTCAAAAAAGAAGGAGGACTCTCAATTGGACTGTATTTTTTTTATGTTTTTTACCTCAGAACTTTCGACTGGGTGAACCGATTTCGATGATAATTTTTTCAGTTCTGAAACAAAACATTTGTTTAAAAGTATATCATTAATAAATAAGGCAATCTGGGAGTTTTCTTTCGGCGGTTCTTTCTCCTCAGTAAGCCTTATAGTGAACTGCTGGTAGATATTTTAAATAAAATAATAAATGCCCTTCTGGCACATGTGTAACTGTCTTAACACATTAGGCCCATCTGGCATGTATGAACACCTTTATTTTAAACTAATTTATTTATTTTAAATTAAGGTTGTAAAAAATAGCCTATGTTCATCAGAGATAATGTCGGCTTCTAATGGTAAAAGAATTTTTCAAATCGGTCCAGTAGTTTCGGAGCCTATTCAATACAGTAAACAAACAAACAAACAAACAAATCTTTTCTCCTTATAATATTAGTGTAGATTAATATTTATAAAATGGGTAGTTTGCACAAATGTGAAAATTTGTGTTTTACTCAGTAAACCTTTGACAACGGTATCTGTAAAGGTACCGAAACGTCAGGGAGGCTCAAATAATTGATCATAGTTATGCAGAAAGCGACCAAATATTTTTTTATAATGCAAAAAGCGACCAAACTCATTCATTGATTAAGAATTAAGTCACTTTGACATAAAATCTACGCTGGTCGCTTTCTAATAATAATAATAATTCTTTATTTCAGAATAAAATTCCAGAGTATGTTAGTAATGCTTAGCTTAAGTTAGTGAATGAATTAAACTAAATACAATTTTATTTTATAACTTGGGCCAATCCCTTTCTGCATGACTATGAAAATATTATGTTAAATGTATTGTTTTTTTCTGTGCAATAAATAATTGAAAAAAAAACGTGCACCTAAAACCGCGGGATATGGTCATTTTATGCATATTACATCGAACCATATAGGTATTTAGATACTTTGTTACTTTCGTGCTGTGTTGCATTGAAATGGGAGACAGTAGAAAGTTCAAGGCAGCAGAAATCCATACTGGCTACAGGCTTTCGTGAAGTTAGTGTTACCATGGCTACGTAATTAACTCCTTGTACAGTCAGCAGCAAAAGATATGCAAAACAATACGATTGCGACACTTTGTTTTGAACTTCGAGTACACGAGCGATATACCCTTACCGCATTTTAGTGTAAATTAGAGTTTTCTAATGACCAGATCCTGTGTGGCGCGCTTGGCCCGACCCCTACTGAATTTATATCAATGTCTAGTCCAGTCCCTAATCTTATTTCTCCCTATTCCATTGGGGCTGACTTAATTTGGGTGGGTAAATATAGTACCTACATTGATATTGTTTGCGTTGTAACTCGATATTTTGACGTCACCGTCTCAATAAGTGACGTAAATAAATATTTGCTTCACATATTGTGTGGGTACCTATTCTTAATGGCTTTCATTGTATTCGAGCTGTCCTGCTTCGTAAGGGCCGCTACAGACGTTCGGAGTTTTCTTTCGGTTTCCGTACGGAATGACGTCAGTCCTCTGTCTGACATATGGCGATATCTCACTTGCATTCCGTACGGAAACCGAACGAAATTTTTGAACGTCCCCGGTGGCCCTAACTGGTGATTCATAGGGTGTCCTGCCGTTTGACCAAAAGTAATTTCGCAAAATTACACTTGACAGACAACGTTTTACAAAAAAATGTGTCGCCAATTGATTATTTTACAACAAGTCATTTTACAAATGACTCACTTCTCCAAATGACCAGAAGTTAAATTTGCATTTTATAAATAATCATTTGTCAAAATGATCATTTAGCAACTGAGTTGTCAGACAAAACTACTCTTGGTCTAAATACGTTAGGTACAATGTATTATTTCACAAGTGTTTCGTTTGTTTTTTTTTTGTTTTTTTTAGAGCAAATCTGATTTTTTTTCTCCAATTTGCTCTACTATTTTTACTATTTTAGATCGTAGAGCATAGTGGATAGATTCATTAATGGGTTAAGTTATGTTAGAACTGCGACCACGACAGCGCGCGAGCCTAGCGAGCGAAGCGAGCGTACCGCGGTAGCGGTCGGCGAAGCGCCAGAACCAAAATGAAAAAAAAAAAACTCGTAGAGCAAACTTCAGGAAAATGTAGAATTTGCTCTATTAGTAGATACAGATTGTAGAGTAGCGGAATAAATTACCCAACTACAGATTACAGACTAAATCATAATGTTTGAAAAAGAAGTACTTTTTATGAAATAACATTTTGCTAAATGATATTTTGACTAATTTTCAATTTGCGAAACGTATTATTTGGTGAAATGGAAAAAGGTCAATTGACCTTTTATTATTCAACACATTTACCAAGTGTAGTGTTTGCAAATTAATCATTTGCTAAGTGAGTTTTTGAAAGATGATACTTTTGTCAAATGTCTCCTTTGCCTAATGAATATTTGTTGAAACGTTGTTTGTCAAATGATCGTTTGTCAATAGTTTTTTGGTCAAACATTAGTGAACCGATTCATAGATTTACAGCGTAATAGGATGTGTGAAAGTACCTATGTGAGGATGAACGCTTTCATCCTCCTCCTCCAAAAACTAGTTGTTGAAGATTGATTAAGTACCTACTTGGTTTGAGTTCAATGTATTCTTAGGAAATACTTTTTTTAGCAAATAGAGGACTATTTAATACATAATCGTTATAGAACGGGAATTGTGTTCTTGGAAATTACGACAGATACAGTCTATTCCATATAGCTTTGTCCTTAGCACATCTGTCATGTCTACATTTTTTAACCTAAATACATGACTTGACTAAAATTGGGTCACATTTATAATAGACATGACATTCCGCGTATTGGTTATAGGTATCCTATTATTTACCTAACCCATAAAATGGTTTACCCTTGTTTTATAGAGCAACGTTTCATCGAATTTTCGTTTCATAGAAATTTCATTTCATCGAAAGCGTGTTTTTTCTGAAACCATAAAATATTTTGGAATGTCATAACACAAACCTAACCTAACCTAATCTATAGGTTGACATTTTTAAGATTTCTGAAAAATGTATGACCTCCAAAGAAAAAATTGTCTATGAAATAAAAATTCTATGAACTGAAGCATTCCGTGTAGTGGTTTTCTATAAAAGAAGTGGACACCCTATAAAATACTGTGCAAAGTATTAAAGTATAACACGTACGGACTCAACATGTATGGCGGGATAGGTACTTTAAAGTTACAAAAACAAATCTGATTAACTACGTGTATGATAGCACAATGACCCATAGTCAATTTATCCCGGCCTTCGACATTATTACGGTTCACTTCCCGATCTTGAGCCAGTTATTGCCAGTTATCGATACAGAGGTCCTAGATAGATCTTTCTGGAAATTTCTGGAGTTCGTTATCCCAGTGATACCTAGTAGCGATGGCACCTACATATTTACTACCTACTCATGACCAGTGGCAAAAAATATATATACTAACGTAAAAAGAAACGACAGTGACACTTGTGTGCAGTAACAAAACTCGCGGCTATGTGTGCGTGTCGAAGGGCGAGCGCGGGACGCGCGAGGTGGGGAAAGGCATTCACGTGAATGCCTCGTCGAAGGATTCGGCATTACAAGGTCACCGACGCTGTGTCAGTGGGGTTAATAATAAAAAATAATTATAGAAACGGTTTAAACTCACGTAACATTGTCAGAGACGGCCCGACATGGTTTCCTCGCCGCCTTCAGCGCCCGCGCTTCCCTTCTCCCGTCGCGCTATCTGCGCGGGCGCGGGAGAGCGAAAACCAAAGCAGTGGGCCGTGAGTCGCATAGCAGCACGGATAGCTGTGCCCTAATCATGAGTTAACGTGACCGTATTCGCTAGCGACTGTGTAAACGATTTGGTTACTTTGTAGAACTAAGTACAATTCTCCATACAAATAGTATACGCTGTCGCTAACGAGTACTGTCACTGTAAACTCATGGTAAAGGGTCCTTAATGAAGAGCTCCATATGAGTTCAAAACATGTCAGGCCGTTCCTGACAATTTACGTGAGTTTAAACCGTTTTTATAATGATTAAAGATGTCTCACGATAGTTTTAATATTACAGAATACACAATACAATACAACAATACTTTATTGCACACCAACAAGAAAAATATTACATGATAAATCATAAATTAAATCATGGTAGACAATAGGCGGTCAATAGGCGGCAATACACATCCTTATAAAAATAAATAAATAAATATCGGACAACCTCACACAAATAAAACTAATAAAACTTGTCCTCAGACCATGGACAACGAGCAGCCTCACCAGGAGCTGGTGAAGTGCGTGGTGGTGGGCGACACGGCGGTGGGGAAGACGCGGCTCATTTGCGCACGCGCATGCAACAAGCATGTGTCGTTGTCCCAGCTCATGACGACACACGTGCCAACAGTGTGGGCCATAGATCAGTACCGGATTTATAAAGACGTGAGCATTTTGATATACCTACAGTTGACTAACCTTTTCAGCGCCACAATCGTTATATCACGTGTTCTCACGCCAACGTCGTCTAGTGACATTCTGATTTCAGTGACCAAAGTTTTGTAATTTAAGCGACAAGTATTTTTAGCAGATGCACCTAACACTTTTGAAGCACTTATTCCTAGTTTTTTTTGATATGACGTCTGTGGCAGCCTTTCGGCCGCCATCGCAATTGTGGCACGGTAAGTTGCCTGGCTTTCAAAAGGTTAGGTAATCTGTTTTAGTAGTAGGATGTTTACTGAATAATTCTTACTCGATGCGTGGTATGAGACGGACTGCTAGTAAAATACTTGAAAATTTGGTGCTAGGGACGCCCGGCTGGAGACAGGCGGGCTGTCGATCGCTTGGTTGCATCGTTCCTTCAGCCCCGGCCATTGCCGATTGGAACCGACGTTTACTGTTCCGGCGGCGCTCTCATACAGCCTTCTTCCTCGAATCTTCTTATTCTCCTGCAGAAAGAAAGGATATCTTTAAGGGTAATGTCCTTCAGGTCTTCCTCTCCTGGTTTATCCTTTTTGAAGATGCTATATTGTACTGTCGCATACACGCAACACTCTGCTATAACATGCTTACTGGCCAGAGTGCGAGCAGTCTGGATTACTTACTACACCCATAGTGTTAAGGTGCCTGTTAAGGCTATTATGTCCCGTGATTATGCCTGTTAATAATATGAGATTTTTCTTACCTAGTTCCAGGAGATACCTGGTCCTATTTCTGTTCCTCCTAGGATCATCTTCGATTGTCGACAGTCCGCTGACTATTGGCCTCTTCCTCCATTAACCTAGCTATGACTCCTTTTGTGACTTCTGCCGATATTGGCAGTCCAGGTTCGGATCCTATGAGTTCCCTCTCTGCTCCTAGCCTCGCCATCTCGTCCGCCCTTTCTTTCCCTGTCACACCCTGATGTCCAGGTACTCTTGCTACCGAACTCGTTGTGTGTTTAGTGAAATACTTAGAGTGATCTTTGTCCGACAGCAGACTTTGTATTTTATATGAATATGCTGATGTTACTCGTATGTATAATAAATAATACCTAATGCTTAACAAAAACGTAGTTAGCAGGACGTGTACGTGGGGCATACTGAAAGTTTCTGGAACTGGCCACTTATAAAACAAGTACATGGAATTTAAAAAATAACTCTCTGGGAACTAGTAACTTTTTAAATTATAAAAGGCTGTCATTTGTTTTTTCATAGAGGCGCCGTTTTGAAATTTGTCCGTTGCTACAAAAATGCATTTAAACAGTGAAAATTTTCGGTCATGATTTTTTACGATTTTCGTTGTGGCTCAAGTCAACAAGAGTGCTGTCAAAGGCTTCAACTAGTATTTGGTGATGAAGCCCCATGTCGTAGCTCTGTGTATTCGTGGTTTAATGAATTTAAACGTGGTCGTGATCACCTCCATGACGATGTACATGACGGTCGGCCAGCAACTGCGGTTACCAAAACTAATATTGAAGTCGTACGACAATTGATCGAAACTGACAAAAAAATTACTTGTCAGCAAATTCATTCCTTACTAAGCATTGGAATGAGCCAAGTGCAAAAGATATTGCATGCACATTTGAAGGTGCGGAAACTATGCACTCGATGGATACCGCACGATCTAACGGAAGACCAGAAACGACAGCGTGTAGACTGGAGCCGTAAAATGATAAAAAAAAATAACGGAAGACAATCTTTGGCTGTATATAATATCGTGACAGGTGACGAAACATGGGTGTACTGCTTTGAGCCAGAAAGAAAAAAACCAGTCGGCGGAATGGGTCTTCCCTTTTGAAGATTTGCCTACCAAAGTTAAGAAAATTCGGAGCACTGGGGAAACAATGGTTGCTTCGTTTTTTGGCGAAACAGGACATTACGCAACTGTAGCACTAGAAGAACAAAGGACAGTCACTGCAGATTGGTATGCAAATAGCTGTTTGCCAAGAATCTTCGATAAAGTTCGCGAAAAGCGGCCCCGTAGCAATATCGTGCTTCACCACGATAACGAGTCTGCACCAGAGTTGGGCATTCAAGAATAAAATCGTAATTTGAATAAGAATTCGTAAGAATAAAATCATGTCGATTTTAATCCCGTCAAGATTATTCAAATAAATTCGTCGGGAATAATTCGTTGCTGAGAAAATTGAATGAAGATAACTTATTCTTAATCAAATAATTTTAATCATGATTTTTTAATTCAAATAATATTCCACGAATACGAATGTAAGGGTTGGGGTACCTGGATTGTTAATATGACTTATTAGGTATAGGTAGAGATAGTAGTATTGTGTCTTATCAAGCCCACACTCGAGGGGTATACTAGTACCCATTGAAGTTCGGCTGTTCAGTTTCTAGCTTCATCATCAGATCATCATCAACATTTCGAAGATACCAAAAAATACCTATTGTCATAAAACCTATTTAATTTCACATAAATCCAAACATTAAAGCTTAGTAAAGATCAACTTACAAAATAAAACCGATTGTATAACATCCATACTACAAATTAACGTTATTCAATTAACATTTTAATCAAATAAAATGGTATTTAAATTATGCCATTTCTAAAATAATTATTTAGTTTTTTATTCTTCATTTAAAATAAAAATTACATGATTTATTCACATTAATTTTATTTGAATTACGAGTACAAGAATTTATTCTTATTCAAATCGATTTGAATAAGAATACAATTTCTGTTTTTATTCTTATTCTTATTCAATTAATTTTTGCCCAACTCTGGTCTGCACATACCGCTAAAAAAACAACTGCATATTTGAAGGCCTCAAATGTGGAACTAATGACGCATCCGCCATATAGCCCGGACCTTGCACCATGCGACTTCTTTTTATTCCCAAAAGTCAAGGATAAACTCAGAGGTTTACGATTTACGAGCCCCGAAGCGGCAGTGGATGCGTTCCGCGAAGCCGTTGAAGAGGTCCCTACAGAAGACTGGACCTGCTGGTTTTCGCAATGGTTTCAACGAATGCAAACATGCATAAATAGCGAAGGAATATGCTTCGAAAAACAATAAATGTATGACAAATATTATATCTCAGTTTTAAATAAAAAAATCCAGAAACTTTCAGTATGACCTAAGTACTTTATCATTCCGAGTTGATTTCCGAGAGAAATGATTATTTTAAGAGAAACCTGATCCTCATATGTGCGACAATGTTGTGGGTCCTAGTATTCAGACTTGTGTTGTTTCAGGTGTTGGAGAGATCTTGGGAGGTGGTGGACGGTGTCAATGTCTCGCTCCGACTATGGGACACCTTTGGAGACCATGAGAAAGACAGAAGATTCGCTTATGGGAGGTACGATCGGCTATCTCTCTTTAATCATTTTTACCCTATTAGGGTGAAGCCGGACGAGCGTAATTTGAGACGCGTAATTTCGGTTGCACCATACATCATGTCATGTGATCACATCACAAGAAGAATGGCGCGACCGAAATTACGCGACTCAAATTACGCTAGTCTGGGATCACCCTCAGAGTTTTTGGAATGTTGCGTTTATCACGTGATAAATAAATGATAAAGCAATTGTCACTCGCGTGTGTGACTGACAGATGATTGTCAAAACGTGACGGATGGTTTGTCACTTATTTATCGCGTGATAAACGCAACCGTCATGGACCCGCTGACGCCTCTGTGTTCTATTTTAGAAAGTGTATCAAATCAGGCTTAAGCTCAATAAAAAAAAGAAAGAAAGAAGAACATTTAAAGCACAAAAAAAAAAACAAATTTCTATTTCATGCTTGTATGTCGTTTTTCCCCCGCCTGATTCATTGGGGGAGACCGAGGGGTTTTGAAACAGTTGAGTTGAAGCAACGTTATTATCTTGGTATATAATCCCTATGCGAGCTGTCGACCACGTTATTTATATTTGCTCCACCACTCGCGGGCCTCTCATAGTGCGTCTTTGCCGTCTAACGTATATAGATCCGAGAAATTGGCGTTGTTTCAATTCACATTTATTTCAAAACTCCTCGGTCTCCCCTACATTTTTAAAATTTTCGCTTCATTGTAAATACATTTTTGTATTGTGTAATTAGTCAATTTGTTAGGCAAATAATGTGTTTTTATTTGCAGATCGGACGTCGTACTCTTATGCTTCTCGATAACCAATCCTATATCCTTGAGGAATTGTGGAGCGATGTGGTATCCGGAAATAAGGTATTACTATGTCTGTTATAACAACAAATATCTGTACTGTTATAAAATTCTGGATTTGTATTGAAAATCAGTTTTCAAAAATCTTAATAGCATGATGCAGGATCGTCTTCTGTTTTGTATGGGCGCGCTGGCCCTTGCCAGTCTGGCGCCATCTGTTGGACATAATTTCCTTTGTCCTCTCATCACGCCGAAACAGCTGGACAAATTTTAACCAATTTCAAACGAATGAAGAATGAATGAAGATGGTTATAGTATACTTTTTATCCGACTACGGTACATACCAAATTACCTACGTGTACGAAGTTGAGAGCACCTTCTAGTTCTAAATAACCAGGGGTCGGACTTTCTTTCGCACGGTAAGACTAATGGCAGTGCCCCCCATCTGTACCGTGGGAACCCAGAACGATACCTACACGTCGCCTGTCGTGGCCGACACGCTTAGCCAGTCGGTTGCCACACGCGCTCACGGCCGGACGCCGCCGGTCGCGCTATAAAATCACCAAAAAAATGGCTTCGTCGCGAATGAGACCAACGCGCTGCAGTGTTGCGGGGTGTAAAAACATAAAAGCAACAGACATTTATCCTTTTTTTCTTTGCCGACAGACGATGAAATGTTACTAAAAAATCTTAGAACTTAATAAGCACCTACCTAGAAACGCATTGCATACACTGTTATAATAGATACATGTAATATTGAATAAATAAACCTACCTACTTAATGTACTTAAATTCATAGAAAATATCCACTACCTATATCAACAAGTGACAATAATTTACTCACTAAGATTTACCAAATCAGTTCAGTGTGGCGGGAGAGTGCATTGCACGGCCTAAAAAGGGCGTAAACGTCGGCGTTGTTCTTGACACTTAAGACCTTTTGCAAGGAATGCATTCGCAAAGATAAAACGCGTGATCAGATCTAGACACGCGGCAGCGTGTCCAGCCAAGTTCACCGCAGGAACTGGCGACCAGCAGCCGTGTGTTATATTACACGAACCGTTTGGAGCCACTTTTGACCCCCCAATAACTCCAAATCTATTTAACATAAAAAAATGAAATTTGGCTTATGTATTAAGATCCTTTAGAACAAGTAGAGCCCCAAATTTCATTAATATAGGTTAAATAGTTATTGAGATATTAAAGTCCAAAAAACGGTATTTTTATCACTGACTGACTGACTGACTGACTGACTGACTGACTGACTAGCAATCAAAAACCTAAACCACTTCCAGGTGACCTAGAAAGGTGAAATTTGGCCTCCAGCTTAGTAATTGTGTGTGTATACATATAAAAAACTAAAACAGTGATTTTTTTATGTTTTATTATTATTATTATTATTGATGGTTGTTGCCTCAGAACTCTGTCATTTATTAACCGATTTGGAAAATTCTTTTTTTGTTTGAAAGATATACTAAAATAGCATATACACTCACACGCACACACTTACACATACATGCACATAAAGATCCAATACGTACTAACCGTTTTGGAAAATTCTTTGTTTGTTCAAAACTTTCAAAAGATGTACTAGAATAGCACACAGAACTAAATAACAAATAATAATTAAGTAATTTACACATCATAATAATTTCTGTACAAAAAGTAATGATATCCCATCAAAAACATAAATGTAAAATGAGAGCCAAGTTCAATATCGCGTGCACTTCGCCGACAAAAGAATTGAGATCAGCAAGGGCGCCAAGTTCTTTGCTCTAAAATTTTTAGATACAAGGACATGCGACATACTCAATGCATTTATTTTACTTGGGGTGTAATTCAATATCAAGACGTGACTTGGCTAGTTTTAAAATATAAATTTATATTATAAATCAAAATCAATCAAATCATTAACCTATTTTCGTAAAGGTAAGTACGCAAGTTAGTGTACGTCTTGTTACTTATACTGTTAGCTTGATAATGAACTATGACTATGACTATGTTACTTTTATAAAATTTAGTTAGTTTGTGAAAACTAGCCAAGTCAAATCTTGATATTGAATTACACCCCAAGTAAAATATATGCATTGAGTATGTCGCATGTCCTTGTATCTAAAAATTTTAGAGCAAAGAACTTGGCGCCCTTGCTGATCTCAATTCTTTTGTCGGCGAAGTGCACGCGATATTGAACTTGGCTCTCATTTTACATTTATGTTTTTGATGGGATTATTATAAAACAACTTGTACCTAGTGACTGTTTCGAAGCTTGTAATGCTACTTAGTATTATACAATATGTAACACATTATATATAGGCACCTACCAAACTTTATTTAGTAAGTACCTACTGTCATCGGGATATATTTAGGTTACTTAGGTACCTACACAGAGAGTTGTTTTTGTTTGAGGTTTCTGGTATGTTCAGTTAGAATAGGTAGGTAAGATTCCGATATACCTACTCGGAAATTTAAACGATTTTGATGGTGTGCCGCAGCGCATGTGAATACCTATTTCTAGTAGGTACCTAATGATAATTAAATTTGACTAATTAATTTAAATAAATCGATCGTATTTTCATTAATCTTGACTTTTTATAAAATCGTTTCTAAGCGGTGTCAACCCTAGCCTCGTTTTGCCGGCACGTGCGGCCAACGACCCGCGCGTTCAAGGTCGCTCCATTGTTAAATTGAGTAGGCATGAAAAGCGGTAGGTATTTGCCTTTTTATTCAGACATGGGTATCTGTTCGAAGAACTATTATATTAATCTGTGCTAATGGAGAGCTATGGAGCAGATATTAACATTAAAATACTATTCATACTATACTCATACTTTGAGAGTAGTTCCTTTTTTGTATTTTTTTTAAACCAAAATTTGTTACAGACGATTCTGCCCGAACACGCCGATTTTGCTGGTTGGATGCAAGAACGATCTTCGCTACATGTACAGGGACGAAACTTATTTGAGCTACTGCAAGGATCGCAGCCCTTTCATCAGGTAACCTAGTTTTTTTTAATAAATAGTATTGCGATTAGAACTACGAAAAAATGCCGGTCAAGTTCGAGTCGTACAAGTGCATCGAAGGTTCCGTACGAACTATAAAACCACTGCATATTGCTCTAACGAAAAGATAAACTCTACTGAACGATAAACTTAACTTTACCGTTGGAAAGCTGTTTCACGTACTTTTTTTTATTCCAAATGTATAGTTTTCAGATTTTTCCCTATACTTGTAGTATAAGATGATATTTAGGTACGAATTTCATAGTTGTAGGTCAGCGAAAAATGCCCTATAAATTTTGATTCCTTTGAGAGTGTCGAAATATACGTTTTTGTTTCATAAACGGCCATTTCTTTTTTTTACGTTAACTTGGAGTTATTCAGGACTTATTCATCATTCTCTCTCAGAAGCACAAAATAAGTGCTTATCAATGTGAGGAATGTGATCGGTCCATTTTATACAACGCTGCTTGGCCATCATTGGACAAATTAGCGGTGTGGAGAGAATGAACGAATCAGGTCTTTCTGAAGCCCAAAATAAGTGCAATTAAATCTAAGTACTGTCATTGGTCCTTTTTACCCGTCCCGGAGCAGAATCGATCAATCACAAAAGTGAGCGAAGCTTTGATACAGATTTCAACTCAGGTGATTGGTCGATTCCGCACGTCCCCGCTCCGCTGTTTCAGTGGAGACGCACCCTTACACAGCTCTGCTCCGCTCCGGACCAACGGACAGGTAGCCTTAGATGGATATCTTCTTTACCGTCTTTCTGGACATGATAATAGGACTTGGATCGAAGATCTTAAGATTTTAAACTATAAATTACGAAATTATCATCATCATCCTCCTAGCCTTTGTCCCATATTTTTTTTTGAGAATGAATCCTCAATTGGGGTCGGCTACCTAAAATCCCAAGATGTGGCGTAGGCACTAGTTTTTACGCAAGCGACTGCCATCTGACCTTCCAACCCAGAGGGGAAACTAGGCCTTATTTGGGCTTAGGTGGTTTCCTCACGATGTTTTCCTTCACCGAAAAGCGAGTGGTAAATATCAAATGACATTCCGTACATAAGTTCCGAAAAACTCATTGGTACGGGCCGGGTTCGAACCCGCGACCTCCGGATTGAAAGTCGCATGCCCTAACCACTAGGCTACCACCGCTCTTACGAAATTATAATGTTTTTTTTTTCAACAGGACACCAAGAAAAAGCGACCTCGTCATGCCGGACCAAGGACGCGCTCTGGCGGCGGAATACGGGATATATTACTACGAAACCTCAGTGTTCACATACTATGGCATCAATGAGGTGTTTGAGAACGCGATCCGTGCCGCGCTCATAGCTCGAAGGCAGCAGCGGTTCTGGATGACTAACCTGAAGAGGGTGCAACGACCACTGTTACAGGTAAGTTGTTTTATTGAATAAAACGGTAGACTTACTGCCAGATCCTGAACCTCTCCTCTCGCCGTAAGTCAGACTGACCCGGTTAAGTCTATTCACGAGGCAGTCTATCACCAGTGCGCCCGCGTCTCTCTTCCCAAATTACTCCTGTTCCTGTGGCGATGGTGTGTTCACTGTTACAGGTGAGTTTTATTGAATAAAACGGTAGACTTACTGCCAGATCCTGAACCTCTCCTCTCGCCGTAAGTCAGACTGACCCGGTTAAGTCTATTCACGAGGCAGTCTATCACCAGTGCGCCCGCGTCTCTCTTCCCAAATTACTCCTGTTCCTGTGGCGATGGTGTGTTCACTGTTACAGGTGAGTTTTATTGAATAAAACGGTGGACATACTGCCAGATCCTGAACCTTTCTCGCCGTAAGTCAGACTGACCCGGTTAAGTCTATTCACGAGGCAGTCTATCGCCAGTGCGCCCGCGTCTCTCTTCCCAAATTACTCCTGTTCCTGTGGCGATGGTGTGTTCACTGTTACAGGTGAGTTTTATTGAATAAAACGGTGGACATACTTTCAGATCCTGAACCTCTCCTCTCGCCGTAAGTCAGACTGACCCGGTTAAGTCTATTCACGAGGCAGTCTATCGCCAGTGCGCCCGCGTCTGTCTTCCCAAATTACTCCTGTTCCTGTGGCGATGGTGTGTTCACTGTTACAGGTGAGTTTTATTGAATAAAACGGTGGACATACTGCCAGATCCTGAACCTCTCCTCTCGCCGTAAGTCAGACTGACACGGTTAAGTCTATTCACGAGGCAGTCTATCACCAGTGCGCCCGCGTCTCTCTTCCCAAATTACTCCTGTTCCTGTGGCGATGGTGTGTTCACTGTTACAGGTGAGTTGTTTTATTGAATAAAACGGGAGTCATCCTACCAGATCCTGATATTCAGTTACAGTTGCATGAAACCGCGGCACCTTTTCAGAGAAGTCAATGGATGAGAGGATGTCATCAGCTCCTTACTCGTTGTTGATGTAGACACTAAACACACATTAAAAAATACACGGAACCAAATAATCTACCGATAATAATTGGACATTATAGTATTTTTAATTGGACAAAAACTGAAAAGAAAACTTGTTTTGACTACAACTTTTTTGCCGTCACATCACAAGCTAATCTTCATGCCAATAGAACGTTTTTGACATTTCATAAAGAGTAGGTAATTTGAACTGTCATCAAAGACTATCGTATTTTACTACTGGATTATGTAAAATTGCATACTAATATTGTAAGCTACTTTAAATGCGATATTTACATTTGCTTTCTTGCTTGGCGTCCGTGGCACAGAGCTAGTCCCATAAATAGTTTAGTTAATATTGGACCATTTGTTTTCTTCTCAATAGAAATATTCTCCCCGCTTTCTATTCTTCTAAAAAACGTGTAATCAATGGCCCATGACTGTGTATTAAATAGTCCATTTGTACCTCTGACATTCATTTAGGTATTTATTATTTTTAGACATTATTATCAATAATTAATATGATTAGTTTGACAATTGTATAGGTTCATAGTTACTAAGTACTTGATATTTTGTATGCCAGATGCTGATAGTGTGTGAAACTTAAAATACCTAATGTAATACGATCTTTGTACACCACATTTTTAAACAAAATAAATATACTTATTTTGATTTGTGAATTGTTTTTCCCTTATAACTCGGAATATGTCATTGTTTCAGGCACCATTCAGGCCCCCTAGACCTCTAGAGCCTGACGTGGTGCCAGTGAATAGCAGCTATTTGGAGAACACTACTACTTTACTCCGTCAACAGGTAAGATAGTGATATTATTAACTTTTAAGAAATTACAGGATTAAACTTGATTCCGATAATTGTCTAGAACCTATAAAAAATAGGTATCGGTTCAAACCCTTTCACAGTTCCAGTTATCTGTTATGCAAATACAATTATAACCAGTTAAACAGTTTTGGTATCTAGTAAATTCTTAAATCTTAAGTGATAGCGAAGACTAGCGCCAAATTACGTGTAATTTTTAGGGTTTCGTACCCAAAGGGTAAAAGGGACCCTATAACTCCGCTGTCCATCTGTCTGTCTGTGTGTCTGTCACCAGGCTATATCTCGCGAACCGTGATAGCTAGTCAGTTGAAACAGATGATATATTTCTCTTGCCGCTGTAACAACAAACACTAAAAACATACTAAAATAAATATTCAAGTATATACAACAAACGTGATCGGTCGCGTTAACTTTGCACCATATATTTGTGTGATGATCTAATTTTGGAACCAGATCGATTCGTGTAAGATTGTCCCTTAATATTCATCATTTATTGCAGTATTTCTCCGACATGGTGATAATATGCGGCGCGAAAGGCTTCCCTGTCCACCGTTTCATGATGGCGGCGGCGTGCGAGGCGTTCCACCGCCTGCTCGCCACCGACTGCGCGCGCTCCGCCGAGCTGGCGCGCTCCTCCAGCGAGAGCAGCATGGTACACACACAATACTTTATCTCAAACATGCAACGAAATTTCGTCATAACGTGCATTATAACAGGCTTCGAAGAATCAGCACTATACATGCTTTAGCCGTGAAAAGATTGCCGGCTTCGTATCACTATCCTACTTATCCGGTAAGCCCTTGTTTTCTACGTCTGCAGTAATGTACTATAATAGTACTACATACGACCTTCAAACCTTCAAGAAAAGAGCGCACTCCCATTGGTCGCCTCTGGTGTGAGAGCCTCAGCGAGAGCAGCATGGTACACACACAATACTTTATCTCAAACATGCAACGAAATTTCGTCATAACGTGCGTTATAACAAGCTTCGAAGGATCACGATTCGGGCGGAACAACTCGAGAGAACTGTAATTTCATACAAAATTGAAGGCCTAGGCCGGGAGGTAATTTTTTTTAAAAACATGGCGTCTGAACAAGCTGAACAGCTGAATTATATATTTTTTTTAGTGGTTTATTTTTTTTATTACATTGCATATGTTTGTGAAAAGCACTATACATGCCTTAGCCGTGAAAATGGCTTGCAGGCTTCGTATCACTATCCGGCCTCGCTATGGTCGGCCATCTATATCTACTCACCCGGCAAGCTCTTGTTTCCTTGTTACTACGTACAACCTTTAAACCTTTAAAAAAAGAGCGTACTCCCTCCTACCTGAAAGGCCGGCAACGCACTTGTCGCCTCTGCAGGTGTCTATGGGCGACGGTAATCGAGCACCATCAGGCGATTCGTTTGCTCGCTTGCCATAAAAATAACATACAGAATGGACACGCACCGAATCGAGTTAGCTCACCCCGCAGAGGCAGTGAGTTGGAATCCTGTTGGCAGCGTAGATAATTTTGAAAAGGTTGTGTACTGTGTATATGTAGGCATTAACTCGTAGCGCGAAAGGCTTCCCTGTCCACCGTTTCATGATGGCGGCGGCGTGCGAGGCGTTCCACCGCCTGCTCGCCACCGACTGCGCGCGCTCCGCCGAGCTGGCGCGCTCCTCCAGCGAGAGCAGCATGGTACACACACAATACTTTATCTCAAACATGCAACGAAATGTCGTCATGACGTGCGTTATAACAAGTTTCGAAGGATCACGTTTCGGGCGGAACAACTCGAGAGAACTGTAATTTCATACAAAATTGAAGGCCTAGGCCAGGAAGTAATTTTTTTTTTAAAACATGGCGTCTGAACAAGCTGAACAGCTGAATTATATATTTTTTTGAGTGGTTTATTTTTTTATTACATTGCATATGTTTGTGAAAAGCACTATACATGCCTTAGCCGTGAAAATGGCTTGCAGGCTTCGTATCACTATCCGGCCTCGCTACGGTCGGCCATCTATATCTACTCACCCGGCAAGCTCTTGTTTCCTTGTTTCTACGTACAACCTTTAAACCTTTAAAAAAAGAGCGTACTCCCTCCTACCTGAAAGGCCGGCAACGCACTTGTCGCCTCTGCAGGTGTCTATGGGCGACGGTAATCGAGCACCATCAGGCGATTCGTTTGCTCGCTTGCCATAAAAATAACATACAGAATGGACACGCACCGAATCGGGTTAGCTCACCCCGCAGAGGCAGTGAGTTGGAATCCTGTTGGCAGCGTAGATAATTTTGAAAAGGTTGTGTACTGTGTATATGTAGGCATTAACTCGTAGCGCGAAAGGCTTCCCTGTCCACCGTTTCATGATGGCGGCGGCGTGCGAGGCGTTCCACCGCCTGCTCGCCACCGACTGCGCGCGCTCCGCCGAGCTGGCGCGCTCCTCCAGCGAGAGCAGCATGGTACACACACAATACTTTATCTCAAACATGCAACGAAATGTCGTCATAAGGATAATTTTGGGATCATTCGATTATATTTATCCTCTAATTATTCCAAAATCAACATTAAACTGAACCCTAAATAAATAAATAAATAAAAACATGTTCTATCATGGTGTGCCAATTTAAAGGTTAACTTATTTAATTTTATAGAAAACTAGTAGTATTTGCCAACTTTAAATGAGTAAATAAAGTTTACATTAAAATGTTGTTTCTAATTGTTTTTTTTTTTCTATCAGTACTTATGTAATCTACTAAAGTAAAAATCTGGTGTTTTAGGAATTTAATCTTTCGGAAATCAAGTATAATTAGCATCTTGTGTGTTGGGTGTTAAATAAACTGGCAATCTGGTATATTGAGTAACTGGTAGATTAAGAAACTAGGTGTTTCAAGTACATTGTGCTTTACGAGCCTGGTGTTTTCATTATCTGGTATTATGGGAATTCGGTTTTAAATAAAATACAGTGTATTGAGAACAAGTTGTTTTGGCAACCCGATATAAGAGAAACACGGTAACCAGAAAATCTGGTGTTTTAGAAATCTGGTATTTCAGAAATCGGGTAAATTGGCAATCTAGTATTTTGCCATTCTGATATTTAGGGAACGAGCGGTGCGTTATAACAAGCTTCGAAGGATCACGTTTCGGGCGGAACAACTCGAGAGAACTGTAAAGTAATTTCATACAAAATTGAAGGCCTAGGCCGGGAAGTAATTTTTTTTAAAACATGGTGTTTCCGCCAGACACAAATTGAACCTCCCACGGGCCCATGTGATGGGAAACTATCAAAGCAATCTTGCCTAGCGCGAAACAATGGAACGCGATACGCGCCCTATGTACTTAACCTAACTTAATCTACGTTGCTAACCTGGAGTTCAGCCGAATCTCTTCCCGGCTGCAAGGTTGTGTCTCTGTTTTGTGTAAAAGTGTATGTATGTTACTTGCAACCATAAAACGACGTCCAGGTCTGCGCCGCCGCCGCTACGATCTCGTCCGCAAACACACCGAACACCACACCGAATAACAGTTCACACAGTAGCAGTCCTTATATCACTCTAAATAACTATCCTTGGGGCGCCCGAAGCAGCCCACCGTACAAGGAATTGTGCCGTATCTCAACACTTTCCGTTAAAGTGTAAGACTTCCAAAACTCGCCCGAAAACCACGGAGGTTATAATGTTCAAGACCCGTTACGTTAATAGCAGCATGCAGCAAAATGGCGCCGGCACGCGTCTGCGCGACAGCCCGTGCGCTCGCAGCGCCGTGACAGAAAAATGAACTAACTGATTGTGTGGCCAGTGGGTAAAACCTATCGATTCTGAACACATGGCGTCTGAACAAGCTGAACAGCTGCAGAATAATATATTTTTTTGAGTGGTGTATTTTTTTATTACATTGCATATGTTTTTGAAAAGCACTATACATGCCTTGGCCGTGAAAATGGCTTGCAGGCTTCGTATCACTATCAGGCCTCGCTACGGTCGGCCGTCTACATCTACTCACCGGGCAAGCTCTTGTTTTTCGGCGTCTGCAGTAATGTACTACAATAATATAATAATAGTACTACATACAACCTTCAAACCTTTAAAAAAAGATCGTACTCTGGACACGCACTCCGCACCGAATCGAGTTACCTCACATTCAGCGGCAGTGAGTTGGGATCGTGTTGGCTGCGTAGATCATTTTGAAATTGTTATGTACATGTATAATTTCGTGAAATAGTGATATTAGTAATGGTGTTGGTGTTAGTGATATGGTAATGATGATGTTGATGATGATGATGGTGGTGATGATATTGATATCTAACATATGAATACCAAAATTCTTGGACATAGTCAACGATAGCTATTGTGTTCTCTGATGATGGCCGACGTTATATTATTGTTGTTGTTACAGGTGAGCAGTATGGGAGAAGCGACCACGGGTGATTTCAATGAAGACACGGAATATTTGATTCGACAAGATCAGGCGAAGCAAATGAGGTACGTAAGTTTCAGATATTTATCAAGTGCGGCTGCAAGTCAGTGTTCCCTGCTTTTTGAAGGAAATAATCCTATTAAATGAAACTTAAATTTTTGTGGAATTTTATTTTAAAAAACGTTCCAATCGAGTGGTAGGTGCTTCGAATAATAAGAGAAGATAAGTATAAATCTTAATCTAATTTAACTATAAGTTAATAGTAAAAGGTCATAAAAAGAATACCCCTTTAAGAGATTCGTCTGTGGCATGGTCCCTAGTGTTCTGGCGGCGGCGTTGCCTCTTTGTATAGTTAAAGTTCTATGGCAGAGGTGAGCGCAAGCCTTGGCCTCTTCGAAGCGTCGATCAGCTGTTTCGGTAAGGCCTTCATAAAAATTCTTGCCAATGTCTCGACTACAAATTCTCCGCAGTACTGTTATAGACAGAAAAAAAGAACACTTATGGCAGGCAGTTACTATACGCATAATTCACACCACGACCTATATAAAGGTCTCATCATTAAACTAATAGCGTATTTGTATTTTACAGAGTTTGGGATCAGATTAAACGGCGGTCATCCTGCCAGATCCTGACGTTGAGCGACAGTTGCAAGAAACCGCCGGACCTTTACAGGGAAGTCAACCATCCCGCCATCAACTCCATACGCGTTGTCAAGGTAAGTCGATGTCACAGTTCTCATAGAGTACCTATAAATACACAGTTTGGGATAACATAAAACTGCAATTATCCTGAAAAATCCTGACATTGAGTCACAGTTGGAAAAAAACATCGCACCTTTTTATAGGGTGTACTTACAACCATCCCGCCATCAACTCCATACATACCAGTGTAAAAAAATAATTGATTAGCATATACAATTGCTCAAATACAAATAGATCGATTGCTTAAAAATTGATTTAGTTTATAGTCTGTACTTTTAGGTATTAAAAAAAAGTGTAAACAAACCGGAACTATCAAATTTGACAGATCCAGTGGTGGTGAACCTTTTAAGGCCAGAATAAATTATAGTGATCCAATTCGAGTGGTTAAAAACACGATCCCGTAACAAAACGACAAAAACAAACTATTTCCACAAAAAATATAAAACAAAAACAAATAAAACTAACGGAAAATAACAATAAACGGAAGCTCGGAAACACCGACAAAGTTAAAAATCACGTAAGGTCGGTGTTCCTACTTTAAACCTGAGACTTTCTATTTTAGTAGTATTACTTCCAGTATTTTATTTTATTTTATTTTATTTTATAACGTATATTTAATAGTATAATGCAGCCTAGTTAAAAATCACGTAAGGTTGGTGTCGCTACTTTAAACCTGTGACTTTCTATTTTAGTCGTGTTACTTCCAGTATAATGCAGCCTTGCGTTTTGGGTAAAATTGGGTACCTACTTTTTTAGTGACGATTTACTGAGGGGTGCAAAATTGGGTACATTTTAGCAAAGACTATATACCCCCTAGACATATGTTCTCATACAAAAAAACGTAACTCTGAAAAAGCTCAAAATTCGGTATAAAAACTAGATGGCGCTGCTTCGTAGCCTGGAAGTGACAAAAATGTTATTTTTCACCAACATTTTTAAGTGATTTTTGATTTTTGGAAATCAAACGCATTACTGCTTTATTTTAATACGATAATATAACTTAAATACACAATTTTTAAGGATTATATTTTTTACTCTTCAAAAACGTGGTTTGATCGTATTAAAATAGATGGCACTACCTCTGGATAGCTCAAGGTTGCTTGCGGGCTCGCCAATTTTTGCTACACAAAATAGCTACATGGCGTTGGTGCACTGATGTAATGGACAAAATAAGTTACGCCCGAATTGTCATGCGACATTTCCCACTAACAAACAGTCAGTAACGTAATATTTGTTAGATAAGCTTTGTACAGTCAAGGAATTTCATTTCCTACCCATTTCGTTACAATGTCGTTAGACATTCGCAATGCATTAAGGTCGAAAATTATATTTCAATAATAGTATTGAAATGTCAATATTATTATTTGTCACTTCATTTTACAAAAAACCTCCTCGCGAAAGGTTATCATTTGCTTTTAATTTCTAATTAGGAACATATGTCAGTGTCAATCGAGAAAATCGTAAAATAATTTTCAGCAACGTTATTAATATGAAAAATAAAATGCTTGCCGCTAACCGTGAACTATTAAAAGATAATGATAATGACTGAAAACAATGAAGAGCTCAAAGAGTGGAGTTACACCAGGAAGGAATACGGATTTATGAGATCACGCGTCGGCTCAATGCTAGCAGGGACACAGTTTGACGTTGGGTACGGCGATATAATGTTGAAGGAAACCTTATTGATCTACTGCAAAGCAAAGTAACCATTGCATCGTCCGTTTGCCATGGCCCAAGACCAACGCCGACGACAAAACGGCTTTACGCCAAAGGGACGATTTGCGGAAATGTTTGACATTTACCCTAGAACAATTAGAAATTGCCTACATGCAGGCGGCCTGCGAAAATATATTCGTTCGTTTTGTTTTTGTTAAAAGTAATATAAAAAAAACGTTTATAAAATTGTGGTTTTATTGAATTATCACTGTCGTTAGTTCTGTTAGTTTTTGTATAGATAAATTTCGGGTGCCTGTCGTATCGCATAACGTTTTTTGTCCTAAAAATGTTTGGCCGAGAAAGTTTGGCATACTGTTGAATGGCATACTACTCGTTTGTCCTAATAATTTTTGCGCATACTCTCTTAAAGTCCTAAATCAAGTTTGTCCTAATATTGATAACTAAAATCTAATTACCTAAAGCATAATATTCCTAACATGAATTGCCCTAAGAATTATTTTGCCTATTATCAAATTGGCTAAAATTACAGCACCTAAACTAAACTATGGTAGGCGTGAAGTCAGAATCGTTACGTATTCTACCTTCAGGCAGGTAAGGTAAGGTACATAACTCGAAAGTTTCATCATAATACGTCCAGTAGTTTTTTGAGATTAAGTGAAACGTACATACATACATCCATCCAAACTTTCACGTTTATAATATTATTAGGATTAGGATGTAAGTAATTTTTATGTTTAAATAAAACATACACAAATAGTGAAATGAGACGAAACGGAACGTAGTAAACAAACATCGCACCTAACGTCATCTATTCACTTTTTACTGTCACTTGGAAGTTGGAATGTCGTTGAACGCTTGACGACTGTGTTACTTCACGCTTGCGCGTACCGTACAGTAGAAATTGAAAAATGTCGACTTTTGAATGAATTGATACCCTTAGCGGCATCTAGCGATGTAGAACGATAGTAACAAACGGAGTACGGTGCGTAGTATGAAGAATATCGGTCTAGGGGGTATATAGTCTTTGATTTTAGTGAAGATTTATTGAGAAAAAGGAATATATTTATTTAATGTGATAAAAATATATTTGTATTAAGCAATAACACATGTTATTTAAATGGAACGGACTGCAGTAGTGAGGTCAATTTGTCCCTGTTATTTTTTTATATTATAATAAAAAAAATAACAGGGACCAAACGTTACCTTATAAACAACCCTTTTAATGGTTTGTTTACATTCTTTTAAATACCTATAAGTACAGCAGACTATAGTTATTCATATTAAATTAATATTAAGGGACAATCTTACACAAATCGACCTATTACCAAATTAAGCAATCCTTGTATCTATTAAATGGGTACTAGACGACGGTATACATCAAAACTACATAATATATATCGGGTTAAAGAATATTTTTATTTATCTCAAAAGAAATTTACATTTCACTTCATGAGACTTAGTACATAATACCATGCATTATATTTACGCCAGTGAGCGTATATGAAAAAAAACAAAAGCAAGGTTCTAAACATTGTACAGTAAACTATTGAGGCAGGAGCCAGGGCCGGACTCGGTCGAGTGGTCAAGAAGGTGAAATATTATTTAAAATATGAGCTTTTAATTTCTGTTTATACCTGATAGATGATTCGATATTTTTAATATCAGTTGGTAAGTGGTTGTACATGCGAGCTCCTTCAAAACTTATGCTCTTATGACCAAAATGTTTTGTGCGAGTTGGAGGTATGTATAAGTTATCAGCGTTACGAAGGTTACGGAAACCTTTTTCTCGGTTGGTAACAAAAGTTATTAATATATATAACATAAAGTTACATAATATATATAACATCGAAGACCCAGAAATAAGTGGGATTCGAACCCAAGACCGCCGTCTCAGTAGGCTGCACTACAAACTGCGCTAACCACGTCATCAAATCAGTGATCGATGGATTGATTCAATTCGTATTAGTTGATGACAAATTTATTAATCAATTCTTATTGTTTTTAGTGTGACAAGATCCAGCATGCCACCTCCCAAACTCAAACTATAGTGACGATGAGCAAATTGATATCGCAAACAGTCATGCAAGAAATCATCAACTTCGTCTATACAGGCACTTTGGACAGCACAACCTTTAAACAACAGGTGAGACCTCAAGCAAAACCCTTTTTTAAAGTCGGTTTTCCCTTTGTCGCTTAAGCTTCGATTTCTATATATTTATTAAAAAAAAGAAAGTAATTTTTTTATTAAAACTCTCAGCTCCATTTTTGCAACACATGCTTAAGCCCTTTCTATCTCTATTATTATAAAAAAAAATTAATAACACAATAATTGTATTGTTAACACTGTTTTGCAGTCCGCTGCAATTGGATTATTACTGGTAAACATTATTATAATAAATAAAGCATAAATCATAGTTTATTTATGTTTCTATTGTAAAACATTTTATAGCAATCTATTATTGTTTTCATTTTATTTAAAATGTTGCACTGTTTTGTGTTGTGTTTACGCAGTAGTATACTCCATTTTTTTTTCACCACCGATTTAAAAATTCTTCAAGACTCGCTTGTTCACTTCCCATTTCATATCATTGATGTATGTGAAGTCGTATAGTCAAACAGGGTGGTTTTCAGCACACGCCATCGCCATATTGCGGATTATTAGTGATACTAATTTATTTTACTGGCATTGACAAATTTTTGGTAACTGACGTTGAAAATCAGTGAATGTCACTGACGTAAACAAAGACGAAACAGGACGAAATATCCCGCAAAATTTGAATTTTTGGATGATTAAGCCAAAATCCAGTGAATAAAGGGGTTTCATTTTACAAACGGTCCGGTAGTTCTGATTTTTTGATATGTTTAATTAACATTGTGTAAGCTTTGTTCGAGCTAAAATGCTCCCAAACGACGAAATAAGCAAATATCTGAAGAAAGTGCCGAGTTTTTCAATATAGCGGCGGGCGCGGAGGAGGGGGAATTGCATTTTGCATTTTAAACACTCACTATAACCATCTGAGATAGCATATCAAAAATTCAAAACTACCGGACCGTTTGTAGGGTCAACCCTAGTACTTTAGTCTGTATTCACCGAACTATCAGTATTTATGTCGAAAGAAGAACGAAGGATTGAGTATCATTCCGGTAAACAACGTTCTAAATTTGGTCGATGACAAATCGCTACTGACGTTTAATAATGCAAATATTTGACGTATGAACATCATTACCATATTGATATGAAAGCTGTTTGTAGCGCCACTATCCCAGGGCAAGACCGACACTTGTTAGACTATACCATAGAAGTCAACAGGTAATAGAACATTGCAAACTAAGATCGTTACATAGTCTAAGGCCGTATTAATAAACTATACTCAAGGCTCATACTCTCAAGTGTCTGTTTCTCCAAACTTAGACCTCACTTGAGTTCTGAATATAATAATATTATAGTACAGTTTATAAATACGAGCCTAAGATCGTAGGTATTAAACCGAAGCCGATGACTAGTCTAAAGCTTTCTTTGGGCGGTGTATTAAAAAAAAAACTCCCGATGAAAAAAGAGTGATCTGTGGCATCGTAGCTCCTAAAACGAATGGACCAATTTGAGTGTGTTTCTTTTTATCGAAAGACATGTCCGTCGAAATGGTTCTTAGATATGTTTTGTTACACTAGGACCAGTAGTTTCCAAGACATTCAGCTTCGCTCTTACGCTCCTTTAGTATAAGGAACTTTTTAAACATAAATTGGGATATTTTCGAAAATGTAAAAATGTGATTATATTTCATTTTTATCCTTTATTTGATTAAAATATCGAAAAACGCCTGGTTAAAAAAATGAAATGATCCGGTAGTAAAGTTGTCAGTTATTTTTGATGCTGACCGTACCTACTGCATATTAAAAAAACGGACTACGAAGCCCTGGTTCAAAGTGGTGAGCTATTCAGTGCTAGTGACATTATTTCAATATCTATATCTGTAGTTTCATTTGCGATGCTGTATTTTCGTCATTAATAGCTAGTTGGATCAATGTTTAGCTTTCATTTAATTCAAACGCTATCATGGTATAATAATTAGGTTTTATAAAATCCTTATCACCCTGACGATTTATAGGCAAGTTGAAAGCGAAGCGAGCGCGCAACTATTTCGCCACGAGTTCGCAATAGTACATTGTGCATTAAGGTAAGAGGGGGATTATTAACAAAAGTATTTGAAGCCGACGCCAAAGGCTTTAATAAATTGAGTTTGTAATCCCCTTACTGCCCGTGATACACACAATGTTTTTCATCACTTATACGAGGAAATAAATAAACAACAAACGTTATAAAATCATAACTTCCGCGGGGATAATATATACTATTGTCCCTCAGTATGCTTGCGTACAGTAGGTCAATGATACTCCAGACTAAATATACTTCAAGGCTGTTTATTCAAGCTCTAAATGTAGGGTGTGTGCACATTACCAGATTATCCGACACTCATTGCGCGCTTTAAATTCACCCGCAAATCGTCAGTCTGATAAAGTTATCAAATAGAGATTGTCATTCATGGTCATTACAAAGCTAAAATTGAGATCTCAAATAATATTCAATCCCTGTAGGTAGTTGGAAACATAAAAGGATAATCATGTTATAATACTCTTTTATATTTAATGCCGCGTCCACACGCTTGCCAAGCGTTGGCAAACTCACTCTAACGTATAACTGCGTCCTGTAGGTTTGCCGACGCTTCGCAAGCGTGTGGACGCGGCATAACGTTTTCTTTTCAATAACTTGACATACACAATCGCCATTTGTAAAATTTCATTTTTCTAATGAAACGTTTTTCTTTACCCTGCTCGGGTAAACGTAAAACCATCTTTGGATTTGGATGATCAGCTATCTCTGTACCAAAATTTGTTAACCGTCCATCCGTTAGGGCGGGATGAGCGGAGAAATAAAATCCTGCATCGCGCTGTTAAGATTTTTCCTGAAATACCTAATGAGCCAACTCCATAGAATACTGATTGTCAATACAATTTTAGATTTTTTTTAACATCCTTAGAGGACTTCATCAAGATTTTGGTCTAATTTACTTTTGGAGAAACCCTAGTGTCTCTAGATAGTGGTACCTATACTTAAGAAGTTAAAAATACATTTTAATAAAGTATTCTCCCATACTCAGGGCCACTCTGTGAGCGGACATTTTATGTCTGTTCTTATAACTCCCCAGGTACTTTACTTGTCTTGCCCTGTTGTTCCTCTTACTAAATTGTTATAAATGTACAGGAGATCCGCCAAGCGGCCGAGCTGCTGGGCTTCCACGAGCTGACAAAACTCAGCCAGTTCATCCTGGACCAGCACATGCTGTTCGACAAGGTGTTCATGCAGAAGTTCCATACGGTGAGTAACTCTTACCCAATTGCCTTATTAATGTACAAGAGATTCAAGTGGGCGGGCAACTGGGCTTCCAGACTGAAGGTCAGCCAGTTCATCCTGGACCAGCACATGCTGTTCGACAAGGTGTTCATGCAGAAGTTCCATACGGTGAGTAACTCTTAGCCAATTACCTTAATGTAGAGGAGATTCCAGTGGCCGGGTTGCTGGGCTTCCAGACTGAAGGTCAGCCAGTTCATCCTGGACCAGCACATGCTGTTCGACAAGGTGTTCATGCAGAAGTTCCATACGGTGAGTAACTCTTAGCCAATTACCTTAATGTAGAGGAGATTCCAGTGGCCGGGTTGCTGGGCTTCCAGACTGAAGGTCAGCCAGTTCCTCCTGGACCAGCACATGCTGTTCGACAAGGTGTTCATGCAGAAGTTCCATACGGTGAGTAACTCTTAGCCAATTACCTTAATGTAGAGGAGATTCCAGTGGCCGGGTTGCTGGGCTTCCAGACTGAAGGTCAGCCAGTTCCTCCTGGACCAGCACATGCTGTTCGACAAGGTGTTCATGCAGAAGTTCCATACGGTGAGTAACTCTTACCCAATTACCTCATTCATGCACAGGAGATTCAAGTGGGCGGGCTGCTGGAAGCCAATCATTGTATTGTTTTATGATTAATTGAATTGAATTGAATTGCCGGCAGCTGTACATGTGTGTATTGAGGAATTTTTCAATGTGGTTTCCTGTTCAGCCGTCCCTGCCGCAACGGTTAAGAGAAATGTACGTCGAGCGCAACCTATTCGCCGACATCACATTCGACCTGGATGATGGGATTCATTTGGCGCATCGAGCCATGCTCATGGCCCGCTGCGATCCCATGAAGGCCATGTTCCAGGGCCACTTCCGGGAGAGTACTAGCAGAGTGGTAAGTGATAGAGCTAAGTTTTTAACCCCCGACGAAAGAGCGGTGTTATAGGTGTTATAGGTGTATCTGTGTGGATGTCTGAGGCATCGTAGCTCCCAAACGGATGGTCCGAATTGTTTCTGTTACTTTTTAATCGAAAGCCTTTTACGGGTCTCCGTGATCTTCAGCAGTCAGTCAGACAGTCGGGAAGTGACCAAATGTCGCATCAAGTTCTAAAAAAATATATCAAAATTATGCGACAAAAAATAGACTTATCGTTGATTCTGGGTCCAAATAGCATACGTGAGTAAGTGTATAGCATAAGTAAAAATATAGTATGAATACCTTTGAAAAATTGAATGTTCCCAATTTTTTTACTGCTAAGCGATGCGGTATCAAATTCCTTCCTTTTTGCAGATATCATTTCCCGGCGTGAAGATGAACGCATTCCACATACTGCTGTGCTACATATACAGCGATAAGATACCAGTGGTGGAGCCGACGCGTTGTCTGGAACTGCTGGAGTTGGCGAACAGGCTGTGCATGAACCGGCTCGTGAACCTCGTGGAGGCGAGGGTCATCGATCAGCTGCAGCACCAGGACAGGTGAGGATCTATCTCTACAGCTATAAGATACTAGTGGTGGAGCCGACGCGTTGCCTGGAACTGCTGGAGTTGGCGAACAGGCTGTGCATGAACCGGCTCGTGAACCTCGTGGAGGCGAGGGTCATCGATCAGCTGCAGCACCAGGACAGGTGAGGATCTATCTCTACAGCTATAAGATACTAGTGGTGGAGCCGACGCGTTGCCTGGAACTGCTGGAGTTGGCGAACAGGCTGTGCATGAACCGGCTCGTGAACCTCGTGGAGGCGAGGGTCATCGATCAGCTGCAGCACCAGGACAGGTGAGGATCTATCTCTACAGCTATAAGATACTAGTGGTGGAGCCGACGCGTTGCCTGGAACTGCTGGAGTTGGCGAACAGGCTGTGCATGAACCGGCTCGTGAACCTCGTGGAGGCGAGGGTCATCGATCAGCTGCAGCACCAGGACAGGTGAGGATCTATCTCTACAGCTATAAGATACTAGTGGTGGAGCCGACGCGTTGCCTGGAACTGCTGGAGTTGGCGAACAGGCTGTGCATGAACCGGCTCGTGAACCTCGTGGAGGCGAGGGTCATCGATCAGCTGCAGCACCAGGACAGGTGAGGATCTATCTCTACAGCGATAAGATACCAGTGGTGGAGCCGACGCGTTGTCTGGAACTGCTGGAGTTGGCGAACAGGCTGTGCATGAACCGGCTCGTGAACCTCGTGGAGGCGAGGGTCATCGATCAGCTGCAGCACCAGGACAGGTGAGGATCTATCTCTACAGCGATAAGATACCAGTGGTGGAGCCGACGCGTTGTCTGGAACTGCTGGAGTTGGCGAACAGGCTGTGCATGAACCGGCTCGTGAACCTCGTGGAGGCGAGGGTCATCGATCAGCTGCAGCACCAGGACAGGTGAGGATCTATCTCTACAGCGATAAGATACCAGTGGTGGAGCCGACGCGTTGCCTGGAACTGCTGGAGCTAAACAGGCTGTGCATGAACCGGCTCGTGAACCTCGTGGAGGCGAGGGTCATTGATCAGCACGAGGACAGGTGAGGTTTATCTATCCCTAGCACTACACTACTCGCGGAACCAATGATACAAAGATCAAAACTCAAGCGTAGGTAACCTAGTGGAAGAGACCCGGAAACGAACCCGGTACCTCTGGATTGCCGGTCCAGCGCGTTAACCTTTCCGCCACGCTAACGCCCGAGTAACCTTTCGAATCATTCCTTATGCATTGTGTGTCGATCTTCGGTTTATTTGAAAGGCTTTACACCATTTTCAAATTTTTCTTTGAGCTTTGATCTTTGTATCAATGGTTTCAAATAAAAATTGTGGTGTGTATCCACACTAAAAAAATGAGACATTAGTTTCACTAATTTGCGACTCGCGAAGTTGACCGAAGTTAACCGAGGCGAAGTTGGCCGAAGTACTACAGTCAAACAAGCCACTGGTTTTGTGGGACAGTGTATTTAGATTTAAGAAAATTGTAAAGTTCCTAATAAATAAATAAATAATAATAATGGGTTTCCGCACCGAAGTGCCGTCGCAGTCGCGAATCGTGTGGAGCCGCAATATGAGTTTATAATTCAGTGAATAAAGGAGTTTGAGCTTACATCTCCGTAACTAACGGTCCTTGAAACAAAATTTGAAATGAAAATTATAGTCAATTTAATTCTCTACAACATTGCCCAAGCTCTGTTTTAGCTAAAATGCTCCTAAACGAAGATTAATCCAGAAGTTTGTTTTTGAGTTAAAAATTGCGATTTTTACGTTTTTTTAAATGTGCATATCTCCGTAACTATCTGTCCTAGAAACAAAATATAAAATGGAGAATACAGTAAATTTTACTCGCTATAACATTGTCTAAGCTTTCTTTTAGCTAAAATGCTCCTAAAAGAAAATATGAGCATAAATATGAAGAAAGTGTCGGGCGCGGAGGGGGGGGGGGGGGGGAATTGTGCATTTTGCATTTTAAACACTGACTAACCATCCTAGACAACATACTAAAAATTCAAAACTACCGGACCTTTTGTAAGGTCACCCATAGTACTTTAGTCTCTATTCACCGAATTATTATTACATTTGTCGAATATCCGTATAGCATCCACCCTAGTATCGATTTGTAACGGTTTACTCTTACAAGGGCTCATTGAAATTTCATTTCATCACACTAATATTATAAAGGCGAAAGTTTGTGTGTATGTTTCTCTTCACGCTCATACGGCTGGAACAATTTTGATAAATAAAGGTAGCTGACACTCTGGATTTTTAAATTTTTAAGAAGAAAATCTCACTTCTTGCTAAGTTAAGACGTAAAACTTTAGACAAACCACGGGCGGTAATTCTTAAAGCCCCAGATCGCATATTTATTGTCCTCACCTTCGATTCGGGCCACAAACATCTGGCAACTGGGACATTCACGAATTCATTAATACCTAGAGGGCTAGGTATGTAATGTATTAATTCTTAATTTTTCATACCATATTTATTGTATTGCAGATTATGCGGAGAAGATGACCAAGTTGTTGAAATAGTACTTTCGTTGTTGGAGCCTGTAAAGGTAATGTAATTTTTCAGCTTTAGGGATTTTCAGCTAGCCATCCTTAGAAAATGTTGCCTATTGTTTTTGGAAAAAAGTAACCCAAATCGGTCCCGTCTTGCTGAGAGATTTCTTTTCACGCCACGACACTGAATAAGTTGCATCATAATAATGTCCATATTTGGTGGTCCATGAGGGGAACCAAAAAAATCACCGTGGCTATGGTTAGTGTTACTTCTCGGAAAAGGGCTGCGTAATTTTTTGATACCGTTTTTAAACTCCTTAAATGCGGTTGTTTTTAATCGAAAGCCTCGAAATCGAAATATATCGTCTATATTTGTAATGATATGAAAAAATTGGGCAAGTGCGAGCCCGACTCGCGCATGAAGGGTTCCATACCTATACATATATATAATCTATAACAAGTTTGTTGTATGGGAGCCCCCCTTAAATATTTATTTTATTTTATTTTTAGTATTTGTTGTTATAGCGGCAATAGAAATACATCATCTGTGAAAATGTCAACTGTCTAGCTATCACCGTTGTTGAGATACAGCCTGGTGACAGACGGACGGACGGACGGACGGACGGACGGACAGCGAAGTCTTTGTAATAGGGTCCCGTTTTTACCCTTTGGGTACGGAACCCTAAAAAAGGAATTTTCATAATGTATAAGGGCGCTACTACAATTATTTTCCAGCTGCACAACGCGCACAACCTGGCCGACTGGTGCGTGTGGCGGCTGTGCGGCGCGTACGACCGCGTGTGCCGCGCGCGCGCGCTGCGCCACATCGGGGCCGCCTCGCGCGACTACCTCTCCGAGAACCGGTGGCCGCCCGTCTGGTGAGTGGGGGGGGGGTCACAGTATACTGGCGCGTGTGGCGGCTGTGCGGCGCGTACGACCGCGTGTGCCGCGCGCGCGCGCTGCGCCACATCGGGGCCGCCTCGCGCGACTACCTCTCCGAGAACCGGTGGCCGCCCGTCTGGTGAGTGGGGGGGGGGGTCACAGTATACTGGCGCGTGTGGCGGCTGTGCGGCGCGTACGACCGCGTGTGCCGCGCGCGCGCGCTGCGCCACATCGGGGCCGCCTCGCGCGACTACCTCTCCGAGAACCGGTGGCCGCCCGTCTGGTGAGTGGGGGGGGGGTCACAGTATACTGGCGCGTGTGGCGGCTGTGCGGCGCGTACGACCGCGTGTGCCGCGCGCGCGCGCTGCGCCACATCGGGGCCGCCTCGCGCGACTACCTCTCCGAGAACCGGTGGCCGCCCGTCTGGTGAGTGGGGGGGGGGGTCACAGTATACTGGCGCGTGTGGCGGCTGTGCGGCGCGTACGACCGCGTGTGCCGCGCGCGCGCGCTGCGCCACATCGGGGCCGCCTCGCGCGACTACCTCTCCGAGAACCGGTGGCCGCCCGTCTGGTGAGTGGGGGGGGGGGGGGTCACAGTATACTGGCGCGTGTGGCGGCTGTGCGGCGCGTACGACCGCGTGTGCCGCGCGCGCGCGCTGCGCCACATCGGGGCCGCCTCGCGCGACTACCTCTCCGAGAACCGGTGGCCGCCCGTCTGGTGAGTGGGGGGGGGGGGTCACAGTATACTGGCGCGTGTGGCGGCTGTGCGGCGCGTACGACCGCGTGTGCCGCGCGCGCGCGCTGCGCCACATCGGGGCCGCCTCGCGCGACTACCTCTCCGAGAACCGGTGGCCGCCCGTCTGGTGAGTGGGGGGGGGGGGGGTCACAGTATACTGGCGCGTGTGGCGGCTGTGCGGCGCGTACGACCGCGTGTGCCGCGCGCGCGCGCTGCGCCACATCGGGGCCGCCTCGCGCGACTACCTCTCCGAGAACCGGTGGCCGCCCGTCTGGTGAGTGGGGGGGGGGGGGGTCACAGTATACTGGCGCGTGTGGCGGCTGTGCGGCGCGTACGACCGCGTGTGCCGCGCGCGCGCGCTGCGCCACATCGGGGCCGCCTCGCGCGACTACCTCTCCGAGAACCGGTGGCCGCCCGTCTGGTGAGTGGGGGGGGGGGTCACAGTATACTGGCGCGTGTGGCGGCTGTGCGGCGCGTACGACCGCGTGTGCCGCGCGCGCGCGCTGCGCCACATCGGGGCCGCCTCGCGCGACTACCTCTCCGAGAACCGGTGGCCGCCCGTCTGGTGAGTGGGGGGGGGGTCACAGTATACTGGCGCGTGTGGCGGCTGTGCGGCGCGTACGACCGCGTGTGCCGCGCGCGCGCGCTGCGCCACATCGGGGCCGCCTCGCGCGACTACCTCTCCGAGAACCGGTGGCCGCCCGTCTGGTGAGTGGGGGGGGGGTCACAGTATACTGGCGCGTGTGGCGGCTGTGCGGCGCGTACGACCGCGTGTGCCGCGCGCGCGCGCTGCGCCACATCGGGGCCGCCTCGCGCGACTACCTCTCCGAGAACCGGTGGCCGCCCGTCTGGTGAGTGGGGGGGGGGTCACAGTATACTGGCGCGTGTGGCGGCTGTGCGGCGCGTACGACCGCGTGTGCCGCGCGCGCGCGCTGCGCCACATCGGGGCCGCCTCGCGCGACTACCTCTCCGAGAACCGGTGGCCGCCCGTCTGGTGAGGGGCCGTTCGTTCATTACGTGAGGGGTTACGGGATCCTCACGTAGCACATCGCCTGGTGACAACCAAAACTCACTCAATTTCCACTACTCTTCAAAACCTCGTATCAGAACATACGATCAGCATGAATCGGAAATTCGAATTCATATTTTCCTATGACCAAGGATCTTTCCTATGATCGGGGATCCGTAATTCGGGTAGATACTTAAATATCTATCCGAATATCCGATCCCTGACTATCAGTATTTGACGACGCGGTTGGCGCAGTGGTAAAGCAGCTGCCGACTGAGCTGACAGTCCTGGGTTCGAATCCCGGCAAGGGCAAATATTTGTGTGATGAACTCGAATATTTGTGCCTGTGTCATGATGTTATTTGTATTTAAAATATAGGTATAGGTTATCGCAGGCTAGTTTTCCGTAACTCGACGTCTAACAATGCGCCTATTTTGCGTGAAGGGTTGCTGGCACTACCCTTTATATATTTCGTATTTACCTAATATATATGTATATCGTCGTACGTCAGGTACAAGACCCATAACACAAGTCTTCTTGAGCTTAATTTGGGACTAGATTGACTTGTGTGAGGTTTATTATTCATCAAGAATGTCCTCGTCGCAGGTACGTGAAGGAATACGACTTCTACCAGAAGTGTGTCACGGAGCAGTCCAAGGAGCAGAAGGAGCTCCGGCCGGCCTCGTCGGTGCAGGCCAGCCAGCAGACCGGCTGCCTCTGCTTCACCAGTCAGTCCACCAACATATTATTATTATTATTTTTTTTATGTCATAGGGGGCAAACGAGCAAACGTATCGCCTGATGGAAAGCGATTACCGTCGCCCATAAACACCTGCAACACCAGAGGAGTCACAAGTGCTTGCATACCCGGAGGACGAAGATAGAATGCCTCTATGCTAGTAATTTGACCGGCTATCTCACCCCCACACCAGAACACAACAATAATAATATTAGGATCTTTTCCATCCCTCCTGTTCGGAAAGTGTCATTTTCATGAGTAGATAGCCGGGTGGAAAATAGCTTTGCCATCACTAGGGTGGAAAGTATTTTTTTTTTAATTTCCACGGAGTTAAAGATAATTGGCATTTAGATGCACGTCGTGACCAACTCAATTAGGTACAAACTAGTCGGCCGTGGTAAGTGGCCATCGAAAAAATCACTCCAAAAGTTAGATATATGCAAGCTTAATTTATTTACATCTAATTATTAAATATATTCATATAAATGCATATAATTCTGTCCCTGGTTTATTGATAGAATCGTACATTTAGATAAAAAACAAAATAGAAACCATTGGATTTTTTTTTAAATGTTGGCGGTACGTATATTTGAATTTTTTTTCTATTAAAAAAATAATGAAAGTTTGCAATAGAAAAAACGGGAACACGAGATTAAATATAAATACCGTGTCTTTTATTAATTATTGGTTAAAAATAACATGGACATTAATTTAACTCACTCATGGGATGTGAGTGTAGTATTTTATTTTCCACGCAGTCGAAATGAAAAGTAGAGTGTTTAACTCGGGTGAAATTACCCATTTCACCCTCGAACTATTGGCCAGAAATATCTCGGGTGCAATGGGTCACTTTCTACCCTAGGTTAACAATCTACTATTGTGTTCATAGTTTATTAATAACCACATACAATATATTTACAATATTTACAACACTAAAAACTATAGATAGCAAAAGCCCTATCAGGTCATAGATCCCTGGACCGGAAAGTCAGATGTTTTTATACTTTAAAAGGAAATACCGCTGCATATTCTGTGTCGGACAGTTTTAATTTTTACGCTTATTTTGTTATTAAATTTTTGGCTAAATTCCGCCGCAAAATGGCGCCGGAGCAGATCGGTTCCAACCTATTGATTCGAGATCTTTTATTTTTCGTTTTAAATGTCAATTTGTCCGTATTATAGGGTAAATCAAAGGTCCCTTCTCATAACCTTAGCGTTATAATTCAAGTGAGTTTTTATTATCATGACTTAAAAATAATATAGAAAAATGATATGTAGGTATTTTTCTGATCCAGAGCCCTTAAATTTTTTTGCCTCCTGTATTTATTCTTTTCCGGTAATTCTATGAATATCATCGACTTTTTTTCACGCTTGGGCGATCCATTTTGTGACGCGTTTTGTCCATCTATTGTCTGAAGTTCTGGCATGTCTTGCCCATTTCCATGTTAACGTAGTAATGGTTCTGTAGGAATGTAATGGATGGATGGTGTGCAGGTAAGACACGGCGCGAGAGCGGCGACGGCGTGACGCCGGACGCGTCGAGCGCGCTGTGCCGCAGCGAGGCGCACCCGCCGCCGCACCCGCCGCTCTGACGCATGCCGGGCTGGAGGTGAGTGCGAGCGAGCACGGTATAGCGGCGCCGGACGCGTCGAGCGCGCTGTGCCGCAGCGAGGCGCACCCGCCGCCGCACCCGCCGCTCTGACGCATGCCGGGCTGGAGGTGAGTGCGAGCGAGCACGGTATAGCGGCGCCGGACGCGTCGAGCGCGCTGTGCCGCAGCGAGGCGCACCCGCCGCCGCACCCGCCGCTCTGACGCATGCCGGGCTGGAGGTGAGTGCGAGCGAGCACGGTATAGCGGCGCCGGACGCGTCGAGCGCGCTGTGCCGCAGCGAGGCGCACCCGCCGCCGCACCCGCCGCTCTGACGCATGCCGGGCTGGAGGTGAGTGCGAGCGAGCACGGTATAGCGGCGCCGGACGCGTCGAGCGCGCTGTGCCGCAGCGAGGCGCACCCGCCGCCGCACCCGCCGCTCTGACGCATGCCGGGCTGGAGGTGAGTGCGAGCGAGCACGGTATAGCGGCGCCGGACGCGTCGAGCGCGCTGTGCCGCAGCGAGGCGCACCCGCCGCCGCACCCGCCGCTCTGACGCATGCCGGGCTGGAGGTGAGTGCGAGCGAGCACGGTATAGCGGCGCCGGACGCGTCGAGCGCGCTGTGCCGCAGCGAGGCGCACCCGCCGCCGCACCCGCCGCTCTGACGCATGCCGGGCTGGAGGTGAGTGCGAGCGAGCACGGTATAGCGGCGCCGGACGCGTCGAGCGCGCTGTGCCGCAGCGAGGCGCACCCGCCGCCGCACCCGCCGCTCTGACGCATGCCGGGCTGGAGGTGAGTGCGAGCGAGCACGGTATAGCGGCGCCGGACGCGTCGAGCGCGCTGTGCCGCAGCGAGGCGCACCCGCCGCCGCACCCGCCGCTCTGACGCATGCCGGGCTGGAGGTGAGTGCGAGCGAGCACGGTATAGCGGCGCCGGACGCGTCGAGCGCGCTGTGCCGCAGCGAGGCGCACCCGCCGCCGCACCCGCCGCTCTGACGCATGCCGGGCTGGAGGTGAGTGCGAGCGAGCACGGTATAGCGGCGCCGGACGCGTCGAGCGCGCTGTGCCGCAGCGAGGCGCACCCGCCGCCGCACCCGCCGCTCTGACGCATGCCGGGCTGGAGGTGAGTGCGAGCGAGCACGGTATAGCGGCGCCGGACGCGTCGAGCGCGCTGTGCCGCAGCGAGGCGCACCCGCCGCCGCACCCGCCGCTCTGACGCATGCCGGGCTGGAGGTGAGTGCGAGCGAGCACGGTATAGCGGCGCCGGACGCGTCGAGCGCGCTGTGCCGCAGCGAGGCGCACCCGCCGCCGCACCCGCCGCTCTGACGCATGCCGGGCTGGAGGTGAGTGCGAGCGAGCACGGTATAGCGGCGCCGGACGCGTCGAGCGCGCTGTGCCGCAGCGAGGCGCACCCGCCGCCGCACCCGCCGCTCTGACGCATGCCGGGCTGGAGGTGAGTGCGAGCGAGCACGGTATAGCGGCGCCGGACGCGTCGAGCGCGCTGTGCCGCAGCGAGGCGCACCCGCCGCCGCACCCGCCGCTCTGACGCATGCCGGGCTGGAGGTGAGTGCGAGCGAGCACGGTATAGCGGCGCCGGACGCGTCGAGCGCGCTGTGCCGCAGCGAGGCGCACCCGCCGCCGCACCCGCCGCTCTGACGCATGCCGGGCTGGAGGTGAGTGCGAGCGAGCACGGTATAGCGGCGCCGGACGCGTCGAGCGCGCTGTGCCGCAGCGAGGCGCACCCGCCGCCGCACCCGCCGCTCTGACGCATGCCGGGCTGGAGGTGAGTGCGAGCGAGCACGGTATAGCGGCGCCGGACGCGTCGAGCGCGCTGTGCCGCAGCGAGGCGCACCCGCCGCCGCACCCGCCGCTCTGACGCATGCCGGGCTGGAGGTGAGTGCGAGCGAGCACGGTATAGCGGCGCCGGACGCGTCGAGCGCGCTGTGCCGCAGCGAGGCGCACCCGCCGCCGCACCCGCCGCTCTGACGCATGCCGGGCTGGAGGTGAGTGCGAGCGAGCACGGTATAGCGGCGCCGGACGCGTCGAGCGCGAGTGACTCGCAGAGGCAGAACTGACAGAGACGCCACGACGTTGCGCAACCAGTGACGTGGCGAGCGGTTGAGCGAGAGATCCGAGCTCGGCGCGGCGGTCATACGAGTGAACGAGACACACGTATTGCGCACCGCGCCACCGATTGCCGCTAAGATCGAGTAGATCACATCTCCCTGAGGCCTCTTCGAAAGCGCCACGATGCGCGAGCCGTTGGTTGTTGTGGCGTTTATTACTTGAATTTTGATCAGTTTAAATTATGGATCTAATATTATTAAAAAAAGGCTAATATGGATGCCATTGTTCCTTAGAACAGATTCCGCAATCTCCCCTAGGATTTTAACTCTCGATACTGAATTACTGACTCATTTGGATTGTAAATTTATGAAACATGTAATGTGGGCGCACACCACATTTTTTTTATATATTGTACCATTGATATAAAGATCAAAGCACAAAGCACAAAGAAATGATTTATGATTTAGAATAAAGCTAAGGTGTAGCCTTTCAAATAAACAATGCAAATCGATCTTTGTATCAATGGTCCATTTGGATTTGTCACCCTGTATCACAGACAACCCCCACTAGACGGAGCATGTGAGGCGACCCGCGCGCACCAACGATATGGTACGGCAGAACATTAACGTATCAACACGGCGGACACCGTTTAGTTGCGTCCATGTTTATGAGGTCTCTCTACACCACTTAACACTACAATTCACCATGTTATTTATTTAATTTCTTTTTCGTTGACGTACGCATGGATCATAAACAAGGACGCAACTAAACGGTGGCCGCCGTGTTGATACTTTAATGTTCTGCCGTACCATATCGTCGGTGCGCGCGGGTCGCCTTACATGCTCCGTCTAGTGGGGGTTGTCTGTGCCCTGTATATATCTGTCACTGACGATCAAAACATTCTTGTCCCCAGGTCTCTCCGCTACGCCGTGCTATTGCCAGTGTCAATGTGTTTCATGACAACCATACTGACTATTCTCATACTTTTCCACATTTACACCTAATTATAACACGCGTAGACATAATTAGGTATAACACACGACCCTAGCGACACTGACTGCTATACTTATGTCACCATATAGTTTTAAACTGCACTGAAATGTAAATTGCGATAGTGGAAAGGAAAAACAGACATTGCGAACTGAGAACCTTTTATGAAATCGGTTAGAACAAGATTATGGCCATTCAGGTCAGGATTTTCCGATTAAGTACATAAGCTATGTATTTAGATAACATTACTCTGTTTATGTATACCGAAACAGCAAAAGCAAGCATGAAAATGGAAGAAAGAAACATCATATTTTTTTAACATAATAGTTATTTGCGGTTAAAAAGTTCTATTCCTCGAAATGTTTTTGGAATTACCGCATGTTGTAAAATCGGCACATCTTCATAGTTTAGCAAAATGTTTTACAAAGCGTTAAAAACGCGTTTTTTTAATGGAAAGCGATTACTGTCGCCCATAGACACCTGCAACACCAGAGGAGTCACAAGTGCTTTGCAGGTACATGTGTTTTATTTGTATTTCCTTTCCAGTGTCGTTTTCAACGCACATCCCAAAGTTTACTGATATACATGAGCTATTTTAACTTATCGAGAACTTTTAATTGTAAACTCAGTTAGTTTAATACTTTTTTAAATCAAACAAAATAAATATTTTGATATTTCGATCATTTTCTTCAAAAACGTAGAGGCGTTCAGTTCAAGCGACACTTATGGTCCGTATGTTTTATATACAGGATGTCTTTAAAGTAGGTGGCATATGACGTTGATTCAGAGTCCACTAGATGATCTCTAAGTCTCATTTTGACACTATTTTATCCGACATCCTGTGTGGATGAAGTTTAAAAATTGGTCACTAATCCAATCCTACGATTTTTTCCGTTGTGCGATAAAATAATCCACTTAATTTTTTCGTCGCACAACGGAACTCGTTGACCCCGTCGTTTGCACAAGTGTTTTAGGGCCAAAATTAAGGTGCCATCGAGTAAAGAGATAAGTTATCGGACCTCTTGCTTCCACTTTAGAAGAAACATGCGGGACTAGCAAATCTTGAAGTGACTTCGCTTGTCACGCACTTAGCGTCACCTGTCTTAGTAGCACAGTATTGACAGGAAAGTGACAGCTAATATTTGTCTCGTCACAGTTATGCTTAACGTGATGATTGTGAGCCATCCGACTTATGAAATAATGAAGTTCATTCTGTAAGTAGGCGAAAGTCTATCGGCATTACACAACAAGTCCACTAGTGAGAAAGAACGCCGAAAGAAACTCAACAGTCAGTTTTTGTGGTGTAAAAACAATAATAATATTGTATGTCTCTACAGGCACATTAATTCTGGTCGCCCAATCGTTTGAACGCTATTATTATCCTAATTCTACATGTAAAAAGTGATCGTCTCACGATTGTATTCCGCAAACAAAAATCATCAAACTACTTTACTAAAATTCAATATTGAATTAGTATAAGGATCGTCATTAATCGAAGAAAAGTGATCATTTCTGTGTGATTTTTAATCTTTAAGCTAGTTTCGCCTGGCTTTATAGTAGTCTTGTAAATAATGGGAGGTGAACGAACGAAATAGCACCGTATTAATATGAAATTGAGTTGAAAGTGTAACGGCGAGTTGGACTCGGTCTCAAGTTACTTTTATCCTTATAAGCATTTGAAAGCAGATAAATATATTTTGGACTTTTAAAACACTTATGTGTGTGGTTCTTAAGAAACTCTCATATCAATTTGTCTATTGGTTGTCAAATTATTGCAATACAACTACGAAAGTTATTATGAAACAGCAAATAACTAAAAAAAAGCTTGCCAATTTCAAACAAATTGGATCCGAAAGGCGAGGTCTTTGCGGTAGCACTTTTACTGCCGAGAACCCGTTACGCGGGTCCAAGATCAAATATGAAGATGTACCATTTTGACAACCAATGAGTGGAAAATCAAATAAACCTTGTGAAGTGGTGAGGTAGGTTTTTGCTTGGTGCTTTTTTCGTAGATGGTATATTAAATTAAGGATTTCGATGTTTAAAAATATGGCTCGGAGGTGATATGGAGATTTGTGTATATTGGTGATGGGTATACCTATAAGATCATATACCTTAATTATATTTGCTTTAGTTATTAAAACATATTTTTTAAAACCTTACCTATAATGTTTGTAACTAAGAGTGAACAGCCATATAATCTGACAAAAAAAAACAAATAATAATACTGTCTATGACGATCTCATTTATTGCCTGCCACATCAGCGTTCGCGCATGTAGCTCTTTGTGGCGTGGCATCGTCTATGGTCACTTCGGAATATCAGCGTTGGCGTTCGAGCTAACGTCAGCATATGCTGAATGGGACCATTTCAACTCCAAATGTTACTCTATTATTTCCTTCTGTTGTTGTTGGAGCTGTTGTTGTAATTATTATGCCTTTGATTGAATACATTCATTTGGTTCTTTCTATGATGAAGTAATTTTTTTTTCACTTTGTATCTATTCGTCTAACTTTATTCTCTGCCTTTCCTGTTTCATGACGGGTTTTTTATTTACTCCAATTGTTTTATTGTCTATTTATTTAAACCAACAATACAGACAAGTCAATCACATTGAACCCGCCTAGCGAGTCCAACAAGAAAATTGCTGTTACATTTACCAAAATCGGGTTTGTGAGAAAAGAGTAAAATGGAAATGGAGGATATTTTCTAACGTACTTTTTCATTCATTTCTTAAATAAATGTATGGCTGTTCCTTCTGGAATGCTTTATTTCATAATAGTAAACAAATGAGGATAGTCTCTGCTGCATATGATTTTTTTATCGCCTACTTTTGTGTTTGTGAGAAATACCGAAACTTATAATTTTCAATAATGTAAGTTCAATTCGCTCATATTATCCTTGTGTAGCGGGGCGTTCCTTAATCTTTTTACCTACACAGTCCGTTTTCTTAACCATAAACATTTATTCGAAAGCAAATTTCGTGTTCCTTTACACTGACCCTACCTCTTATGTATATTAATATGTTTTTTACTTATTACTATTGTACGAGTATTATATATTTCTAGATCGTATTGCACTTGTAGGTATAGAATAAATAGCGAAGTAAATATAGACAAGGGAATTAATATAGATAGAAGAGCGCCATCTGTTAGTTTAAGGAAGGATTATAATGGTTAAACATATGATTTAAGCGATTAAAGTCATCTTAAGTGTAAAGTCAAGGATCTGTCAACTGTTTTGTTATTGAATGTGAAAAATATACTTCTTTCTGGTATATTTACGAAAGGATGAAATATACAGGGTGGTTTCCGAGATGTGTACACATATTTTTTTTATTGTAGAATAAAATGAAGACATTAACATATTTTTAATTACTTGTCATGTACAAAATACCTTTTTAATTTAGTAAGAGACAGAGTTCCTTAGAAACCAAAGATGCCAATTCATTGCATCCAGTACCAAAATTGACAAATGATAGATTATCCTGACATTGCGCCTTTTTCAGTGGTGACAATTGTTATGCATGTGACAGCGACTACATCCCGTGCCTCCAGTCAGAGAAGAGGTACCTATAATGTTATATATATGTCATGTATGACAGAGGGTTTATTATTTTCTGGCCAATATAATGTCCGAAGGTGTACATAATATTGTCACGACTGGAAAATAAGCGCTCGAAGTACTCCTATAGTGACTTTAATGAACTATTATATTATTTACTTATAATACTTGTGTATCTAACGCTTCTGTTTACCTGGTGATAACCTCGAACTCAAAAACTGCATGTGCATAAACACAACCTGGAAATTCTATCGAAGAAAACAATTTTAGATGTGTTCATAGTATCTATCATATTCATAGCATGGTATGGCGATGATAGTCTTCTGCTATAAAAAAGGGAATTGACAGACGGACAGACAGAAGGACAACAAAGTAATCCTATAAGGGTCAGTTTTGGCCAATGTGACCACTTCATTTGATTGAATATCCACCCAATACCTGATTGTGTTTTTAAACTTGCGGTTATAACACTTTGTTTAATGATTTGTAATATAATTTATGGCATTTTGGCATTTATTATGGCGTGGTAATCATAAGTATTACAGTAGTCTGTGATCGGTTATATTTAAAGAAAACTGTGATTGGCATGGTCTAACCATGCGGAATGTAAACCGGAGTTTTGTGCGGCCCATATTACATTGGCCCTTAATATACATACATTGCAAAGCAATGAAGCCAACTAGGTCTTTTTGATATTTTGCCATTTGATTATTACTTGACGCATTCTTTAGGACTTGTTTTTTATGTTGTCTTTTTAACACTCTTTAACACAATAAAAAATATAAAATATTTGTCCAAATTTTCAAACCTGTATATATGAACTGCACAAAATGAGGTAAGTGCTTGTATAATGCTGTGAGTATTGATTGAAGTATTGAAATAATGTTGATTGTTGCGGTTGAGTAGATTGTTGACATTAGTAAGGATAAGAGTACTCCGAAAAACAAAGTTCATGTAATGTCGTATCTTTCGCTCTATTACAACCCACCACCCGCTTAGCCGGCGCTGGTAACTTTTGCTCAGATGCCCGGGGCGGACTGTAGCTATGAACAAACGCCTTTCGGGCTCTCTTAGTGTTCAATTTTTTTGTCCGTTCGTGATAGTGTTGAGCAACGTTTAAGTGAGTGATACGGCAATGTGCGAGCTTCGGAGTATACGCCTTTGGTAATTAGTTGTAAGCGATGCATTAATAGACTTGGGAAGAATAGTGTCGATTTTCAAAAAAGATAGGCCTTTGGAGGACCGATTCGACATCTTCTATACTATCTGATTCTAGTTAATTCTGTCGGCCATTAGGTTGCCTGTTCACTTAAACGGAGCAAATGAATCGATCAGGGTGCGTCTTTGTGATACCCAAAATAAGTGCATTTATTTATTATTTCTTTATATTTGAAGAATGTGATTGGATTTTATTCACCTCCGCTCCGCTCTTCTGTGAACAGGCAGCCTTATAAAGGTTTCATGGTTTTATCACGGAGCCCTAAAAAGATTTCAATTTCAGTTTACTTAACCTAAAGTTGATATATTTATTTTTACTTGTAAAACAGTTCGTCATGTAATAAAATCTCTTCTAAAAACATCCAAATTTTATAAATAAAATCTGGCCCACAATTTAACGTAAAAAAAAAATACCTAATGGATTGTGCTAAAATCGCGTCGTAAGCAAGCCTTAAATTACTGCTTTTAAATTTTAAACTGTAATTCAAAGTAATGAGGTTCAGAATGGTAATTCGGTTGGTCGTATGTTTAATTATTTTATTATAGAAATATTTTATAGTTTATCTATTTTTACTTGTCCTGTAAACAAGCTTCCAATATAAAAAAATATCCTCTAAATTTAGATCGATGTAGTAGGGCCAATCGGCAATGAAACGGACACTATAGTGTTCCACTATCCTTATCGTCTCCGGGTATATCTTATAATTCAAAGTCAAATCGAGTTTTGGACTCATACTAAATTAAAGAAGATTTGAAATTCAGAAATGCAAAAATGGGCCTGGTAATAGTGATTAAGCCAAATGGGTCAGTAGGGAGAAATCACAAACTATAAAAGATAGGGAAATATGTTCTTGGGAACCATGGGGTCGATTTTAGATTGAATACGGCAGCTTGCATTTCGTTTTTATAAATCTCATTCATAATTTCGTACATAACCCGGTCAATACAACATGCGATTACTTACAGAATTTCAACCAGGTCAATTTCCGGTTATGTATGAGAATTACAGAAAAAAATTAATGGTTTCTATTAAATCTAAAATCGACGCCATGGTTCCTAAGAACAGTTTTCCCTATCTCTTATTGTTTTCGATTTCTCCCTACTGACCCATTTGGATTGATCACCCTGTATAGTGTCCGTTTCATAACGCATCCATTTTATTCCGGATTTCCCCCTACGTATTTTATAATCAACATTTTAAGAAATAAAAAAAACATGTCGGTGTTGGGAATATGTTTACCTACTAAATAAGACAAGTAATAATAGATAAATTATAGTTTATTTATTATAAACTGATCGCATGGAATAGAGAATGGTTTTATTTGTAAATATACTGCTGTAAAATACATTTTTTTATTGAATTATTTATTATCTACTATAATTTTGTTTGTAATATAGATTATATATCTAGTGTCGAATGGATCACTTTAAAAGATTAAAAGAATTTGAAGTACAAAAAGTCATAATCATAATCATCGTGTCAACTACATATTTTAATAATAAATGTAATATTACATGTCTGTTTAGAAGTTTTTATCATATACTTTTTGGTATTTCTTATAATTTTTAATTTAATGGAAATTAATCTAGATATAACTGTCATTTCTGTCTTTCAAAATTTCCTTTGGAGTAAAAAAAATATCATAATTTTTTTTTACCTTGGAAGTCATATATTGAAAAAAAAAATTTTTTAGAGTTTTTTCTTTCTTTAATGACATTAGTCCCCTATTCCCCATGAAATAAGCTTCTGAACAGACACGACTTAACCTTTTGAACACCAAGGGATGAAGCAATTCACTGTGCCGCTGACGCCACAGCAAGAAAATAAGAAGTGCTCCATAATCAAAATAGATTAAAATACCCTTTATTTGTTTGAATTACAGCTTTTTTTTAATCATTGAAATTTTGATGCCAGTTGGCGTCCGTGGCACTATTTTCCGATGAAAGGTAAGGTGGGGTGAGACTAACATAGCTAATGGGGTAGTAAGAGTTCTTATTTTTAATTAATCCCATTTCGCGTATTCTCCCGTCGTAGACTTTCCTATATATTACATATTTGGGCGTTATTGCCGAGCACACGTCGAAAAACTGCCTGAATAAGCAAACATGCTTATTTATACCTGAAAAAGTTGATTTAGCTTATACTAACACTAAGGTAAATACGTGGTACAGTATAGCTCCGTAAATTGACAAAGACTAACAGTTAATCTAGTTATTGGACTGTGGCAGTCTTATCCCGCTGATAGTCTTCCCCCACCTTACTGTGGCGTTCAAAACGTTAAAAAGGCTTCAAATTCAACTACCATCGCTATTCAGACATCGGAGAACTGTATTTTCTTACTACATTAAGACGTTAATATTTTATCCTATGATCTCAGCCCTCATTTGAAAGCAGGGTTACTGTATATGTCGATAATTGCTTCAATTACTAGTATGTATAGAGGTATTAAGGTTTCAGTAAATCTGCATCTGATTATGATCTTTTATCAGAAGGTGCACGAAAGATTTATCACTAGGCGTCAAATCACTATAGCACCTAAAACCCCGGGGTAAGAATTTTACGCCATGGTGGTGGAGTCCGCTTTTCTTACGTCCCTTCTCTACTTCACCTTCGTCTTTATCAAGTTACAAACACCCAATACCCAATCATATTTTTAGGACTATTTCCTTCTTCGTTTTGGCCTCTGAATTTTCGACTGGGGATGAAATAGTTTGGGTGAATATTTTTTCAGACGCAGACGCTTTATAGTTGAGTGCCTATGTAAGACTTGCTTCAATTTTAATTAGTTATTTTGATTATCAGAAAAAGTTGTAATGGTCCCCTATCCCCTATTGCGTTAAGGGTTTTAGTAGCTGCCCTTACTACCTGTCCACTGATGCAGAGCTGAGAAAATTAAGTTCATTCATTTAACCTTTCGACCGCTCAGATAGATAGGTAGTATGACATTGTATAGCGGCAAATGACGTCTTGGCGTCTGGGGCACAGCTTTCCGTTGACGACATTTGCCGTCTCAGGCGCTCAAAAGGTTAATGAACCAATCAGGCTGCGGCTTTTGAAGCCCAAGAGTGCATTTAAATCTGAGGAATGTGGTTGGTCCATTTCTCTACTCTGCATCTCTAGCACAACTTTCTCGCACGAGAAATATTACCTATCTCTTTCTTCGCAGTACTGTGAGAGAGTGACAGGCGATGCTATGTCGCGCGACAAGACTCATAGTTGTGCTAGATGGGTATACTGGCAGCCTTATTCCTTTCATTACATTTTGTTTAGTATAGCAGAATGGGAGCTGCATTATATTTTTTACAATGTTGGATAGATTATAACATTTTAAACTCCGTATCTAGTCTAAATAACTATTATTGGCCAACATGCAAAAATTGTTTGTATCTGTTCTAGACGACTAAAAAAAAGACAGCTTCTAATGTTGCCTATTTTTTTAGGGTTTTATATCTATAGGTTTTAAAACCGAAATCTAATATTCCTTGTTTGTGTGTATGTCTGTCACAATATTCACTAACCTTTCCTATTTGTTCAAAAGTAAGATTTTACTATAACTCTTCTTGAGATTTACTGAAACCTACTGCCCTAGCCAATATAGAGGATAGTTTAGGCATTTTAGTAAACTAGGGCATAACTAAAGTAATTGTATTTTGCCAATCTTCACTGTCAATAAAAGACAATCTGCCATTTTTTACATACCTTTAGATTTTAATAAGTGTAATAAATGTATGTCAAATATTATTTTGTTTTATTCACCACATTTAGACTGACTGAATTCAACAAGAATCATAAGTAACAATAATAAAGTTGCTTTTCCACTAATTTGGGTACCTAAGCTCAAGTTAACACATGATACAAGTTAGTTCCTAGGCCACACCCCCTGGCAGTGGATGTGTTAAGACATGTCTGTTATTTTATTATGAAATACTGCAAGGTTGGAAAAAAAACAAATTGGAATTATAACATATATTCTCTTAACCTAACCTTAACTAACCATTTATAATGGATGTCCTAGAAGTTTGATCTCACTTTTCACTTCGTCATATAAATCCTTGTATTCCTCATGTTCCTTGACGAGGACCATGATGCAGCCCCGCATGGTTCCCATGGCCGCTCCGATGTCTTTGCGGCTCGGGGTGTAGCAGTAGGGGACGTCTTTCTCTTCGCACACAGCAGGTAAGTGGCACATGATTTCGATCGGAGATATGTCGCCGGCAAAGAAGACCATTCTGTAAAGTATAGTAATAATTATTGATTAGTATTAGCATAAATGCCAGACAAAACTAAAAATTATCAATTATGATACATTCAAAATCACATTTGCATTATTGTTTGTTTCTCACATTTTTACTCTAGTATTGAGATGAAAAAAAAAAAAAATGGGCAAGTGCGAGTCCGACTCGCGCATGAAGGGTTCCATACCATAATCTATAACAAGTTTGTTGTATGGAAGCCCCCCTTAAATATTTATTTTATTTTATTTTTAGTATTTGTTGTTATAGCGGCAATAGAAATACATCATCTATGAAAATTTCAACTGTCTAGCTATCACCGTTCTTGAGATACAGCCCAGTGACAGACGGGCCGACAGCGAAGTCTCAGTAATAGGGTCCCGTTTTTACCCTTTGGGTACGGAACCCTAAAAAAAACCAAGCAACAAATAGGGCAAACTAAATAAAACCATTTAAATAAATATACAAGAATTATAACATACAATAGACAGTTACAAAATCAGGGATTGCTTTGCTTTCTTATATCTACCTGCCTGAACAAGTAACATATGTACTATACGAGTAGTGTTATGCATAAGAATAGTTTTGTAATTACATTTTTACTTCTTGTTTTGTTCACGACTCATAGATGCTACTGTTTTTTAATCATGATAACATAACCTCAAAAGCACAACATCAATTACTTACCCCTTTTCACCCAATCGCAGTTGTTTCTGCACAATTTTAAGTCCGTTCCTAATGTAATTCTTATGTCCACTGGATTTTTTGATGAGCTTGTATATCTTCTTGCTTAGTTTCTTCGGTGCCATAGGTTTGGCGATCACGCTGCAATGGTCAACCTTGTCGTCATAGCTTTGGGGCTCCGTCTTCACACTGCTATCCAAGTCCTCCTGTCCTGCCAGTTCCTGTTTAACTTTGGTCATTTTCACGGCAATATGTTGTTTTGGGCAGTTAAGAGTAAATAACACGTGCGTACAAAGTAAACTAGCGCGTATTGGCAGCGCGGCGTGGGGCTGGGGCTCAAGTAAAGTAAATGTCAAAACCAACTGTCAATGTCATTTCGTTCAAAAAAAGGTGAAGCTCAATTTTGATTTCAAATGCACTTGCTTATTATTTTAATAAACTTTGTCAATACCATTACTCAAATACATGCAAAAAAAAATATTGACTCAATAAAATATGATAAAACTAAACAAATAATTTTATTTTTACTTTAGCTTGCTCTATGAATATCACATGTTTATCGTTAGGCAAACCAGTTTTTCATCTTGATTTCCGAACGAACTTCATAGTTTCGTTGTACGTAAGTTTGTGGCCAGTTATCTAAAAATATTTGTAAAACTGCAGCTGAAGAATTTAGAGATTCCATGAAATATTTGATAGATAATTCTACTATAGAAATAAAACAGTAATAAAAAGACATACTAGCGGAATACCAGATATTTGTTCTAGAGGCCCGTTTGACTGATCTTGATATGAGGCGTCAAGTAAGAAAATCCCGTCCCAAACCCTGCTACAATTATACCTACAATAGCTCCGGTCAGCTTCACTGTGCTTCTTGTGATCGGGTATTTAAAAGTAAGTTTGGCTTTGCCAGCCACATTAGGGCTCACGCCCGTAATTAGCTTGGGTCGCCGTCGCCGGTCACGGCGTGGATAGCTATATATATTTGTTCTATTGCGTATAAAGATACGTATCCAATTTGACATTGTTGCCATAGAAACATCGATACGTCAACAATTTTTCTGTTACACGCAAAGGAGTAATTCGATTAATAATAATATGTCGTAGTCTTTAAACATTTATTATCAACTGTGTGTGGCATTGCAACTTTAGCTATTCTAGTCAAACATCCCGTTGGTTGTAATGATGGTAAGTTTAAATAAGCGCATATTGTACAACTAAAGCATTGCGTAAATTTTGTGTTGAAACTTATATTTTAAATTTTTCAGGGTCTACTCAACATTCTGAAGAAGTTACGTTCTAATCCCGAGAAAGAATTGAGATTGCTCCTTCTGGGGCTGGATAACGCCGGTAAAACCACGCTTCTCAAGCAGTTGGCATCCGAAGATGTTACTCATGTTACACCCACCGCTGGATTTAATATTAAATCGGTGCTGTCCAGCGGCTTCAAGCTGAACGTGTGGGATATTGGTGGCCAGAGGAAGATCAGGCCTTATTGGCGGAATTATTTTGAAAATACTGATATATTAGTGAGTATATTCAATAATACAATAGTTATTATCTCTTCTCAATAAACATTACAGTTATCCCATGAGAGCTAACCAAAAGTCCAGCTCATCTTTCTCATGGCTGGCATTCCTCTCTTCTCTCGCTAGTCTTTACTACTCAGTGGTTGAGACAAATTCAGACGTGCAGTTACGGGCCGCATACATGCAGGCCCACCTGCAAAGGATCATTTAAAAAAAAAAAAAAATAGTTATTATGACCTATGTGATGTGAGATTTGCTTGATTGATTCGTTGTTTAGTAGATGACAATTTTATGCCCCAATGAAAGAAATGGTTTCTAGTCAACCATCTGTTTCTTTTTCTTACCTTGTGTGAAAAATTACTCAGTTGCTTTTACCATAACCTTTTAAGCAAATAAGCCACACCAGTACAAGTCTAAATACACCACATTGCCTTTGTATTTGATGTCTAATAACCGAAATAAAAAACTTAAAACATCAAAACAAGTAACTGATTATCATGAGACCGTCATTGAATTTGTGCATAGAAAATGAATGTAAAACTGAACATAGTTTCAAAAATTGGAATTCTTAGCTTCAATATTGGCTGAGGTCACGGTCATTTGTTCTAATTAAAGCTGAATATCTTTGAGACTACTAGTCCTATTTCCACCAATCATCATAGGCCGTTTCGTCCATTACAGACGATCTTATGCAGTGCTGTGGAGACACCTTTTTTGGTGACTGTGCAGTCCGATGCGAAACCGGCATGATCGCCCACACATAGCGAAAAACCATCTTGACGGACAAGTCTTTCAATTAAAATAAACTGCACTCAAATTGGTCCATCCGTTTGGGAGCTATGATGCCGCAGACAGATATACAAATACACAGTTACACATGTTAAACTTATAACACCCCTCTTTTTTGTCAGGGGTTAAAAAAAGCCAGAAGACAGTAAACAGTCTACTATTTTAATAAGATTGAACTCATCTTCATTCCAGATTTATGTAGTGGATTGTTCAGATCACCAGAGACTGGAGGAGACGAGCCAGGAGCTGTCGGAACTGTTGCAGGATGACAAACTCCGGAATGTGCCCCTCTTGGTCTATGCTAATAAGCAAGACCTGACCACTGGTGAGTATAGTAACCAGTGCAGATTTATGTGGACTGTTCAAACCATGAGACTGGAGACCAGTGATCTATATACCCCTCCTATAACCTCGTAGGGCCCAAGGCAGTTTTCGTGTTACTAAAATTAGACCCTGAAATGAAAAAAAAAAATTATGCTTCACCATAGAAAGGCGGAGTGTAGAATGTGCTGGAAATTACTCTACCGACAAGAGCCGAGCTCTTAAAGAATATATGATGATGTACCTGGTGCCATCTGTTTTCATAATTTCCTTTGTCCTCTCATCACGCTGAAACGGCTGGACAAATTTTAAGCAATTTCGATACAGGGATAGCTAGACATCCAAAGATGGTTATAGGATACTTTTTACCAGACTACGGTTTAAAAAAAATTACGCGTACGAAGGTGCGGGCGCCCTCTAGTTGATCATAAAGGTAAAATGTGCCATCTCTAAATGAAATTCATTAAAAGCTAAAACTAACAACATTTTCGGACTTCCGGTTTGTGACTTAAGATGGCCGCATGCCTTTAAGTTTAGTTATTCGTTATTTATTCATTTTGGTTGTTCAATGTGTAGTATTGATAGCCTATTGTGCAGTGAACTAACGTATGAGTGAATGGTTAATGAAGAATTCAACTTGAAGCGTACATAGCCCTTCTTGGGTCAAGGCCCGGTAGACCGCGTGGTTTTTTTGTAAATCGCTATTAATTTACAATAAGGCACCTCACCGTACAACGTGATATAAATCCTCAATCTTGTCGCCGTGTGCGATTCGAAACGAGTCATTGGCGAAATACCACTTGCTCAGCAAGAAGGTCAAAGCCACATTAATAAAAAAAAAAAAAAACAACATTTTCAGCGCTACCTGCGAGTGAGGTGGCAACACATCTCGGCCTGCATCTCATCAGGGACCGCACCTGGCAGATACAGGGCTGTGTGGCCACAGATGGCACAGGAGTCAAGGTAGCAAATACCCACTTAAGAGGCCTTATTCCTTTTAAAAATCATTTTTTTCATATTATGACAAATATATTGATAATTTTTTCAAGTCAATAATACTTTTCCCCGAGTTTATAGGTAGTAACATAGCTATTTCATGCTTTCAATGCGTGCAGTCAAAAATAAGTTGCAAAACCGCGTGAATTTTGACAATAGTAGTTTTTGAAACAAAAATTATCAATGAAAAATTCGAACTGTAGGTTTCAAATATATACCAATAAATCCCAATAGCCCTGTTCTAGGTACTAACATTAATAATAATAAATAAATATCGGACAACCTCACACAAATCGATCTCGTCCCAAAGTAAGCTCAAGAAGGCTTGTGTTATGGATACTAGACGTCGATATACGTACTTATATAGATAAATATATAGTTAAATACATAGAGCAGCCATGACCCAAGCACAAATATTCGAGTTCATCACACAAATTATTGCCCTGGCCGGGATTCGAACCCGGGACCGCCGGCTCAGTAGGCAGGTGTCTACAAACCGAGCCAAACGCATCGTCTATAATATGTTAAGAGACAAGTTTGATCATAGAGAAAAATGTCTAAAACAATCAGCATTTTAAAAAGAATAAGGCCTCTTAGATAAGACAAAGCTCGTATCTCAATGTCAATATATAGGTCGATTCACTAAAGCTGGCGCGAATGGATTGAATGAAAGTTACGTCACTTGTCACTTCGAGTGTTAGTGTGAGTGCCGTTCTTATACAGGGGCCTCCTAATATTTTGTAAACAAAAACAAAATGGGTTTTTGTTATTCAAGAAAAATAAAAATTATTAGGTATAATATAAGCATAATCTGCACAATATTTAGACTAAACAAGAAATATATATGTCCGAAAGGTATATTTAACTGTTTGATACAAAAATATTTTACTATCATGGTGTTTTATGCAGACGCTAGATTTTTGACATACTTTAGATTTTGACTGTTGTAAGGCAGTGTAATTGTACATATTGCTTAATATTCATGCAATCTGTGTATGACCAGAATTAGGATGTGGGATGATACTATTCCATTGTCTCGTATGAGTCTGACCATGTGGGACTATGCAATGGTATTAACGTACCCACATTTTCTTCTTGTCTTCGCGGCCTGGTAAAGGGTTAATGTCAAGAATTAATAGGTGACGGACGACTAGTTCGAATTATAAAAAACCGGCCAAGAGCATGTCGGGCCACGCTCAGTGTAGGGTCCCGTAGTTGCCAGTCCTTCACAATAGACGAAAATTACGAGAAAGATTTCAAGCCCTATAAAAAGTTCGTACACGCCAAGAAACAGTAATTACTTATTATCTTTTGGAAGTTATATATTATACGCGACAGATTGAGCGAAATGTTTTAATATAGTTTGGCACTTAACCAATATGTGTAACGTTCGAAGTGTAGGGACACCGCGCGGCACTTACGTCATTTTAAAGAAAATTATGAAATTTTGCAATAACTCAAAAACGGCTCGACCGATTTTATTCAATATAGTTTTCATTGAAAGTACTAGTATCCGAGGCTAAGACCCATTCAATTCAATAAGTTATGCTCAGAAATGGCTCGGCCCTCCGTCGAGCTAAGATTACTAAATTTTGATTGTCCGATATTATCCGAAGTTGACCGAATATTCAAAATCCGATTTCATATTCTGAGTCGGAGGACCCAAAAGCCCCCCAATACCGAGTTTCAGCTCCCTCGGACCAATTTGAAATTTTCGAAAGAAAAAAAGTCGCCATTTTGATTTTTTTTCCACGACTGTACTCGGGTGGGGGCCCCTATGATGTTTGTTTGAGCATCCCCCTACACATCTCCAGCCGTTTACGAGATAATGGGACTCTTAAAAAAAATCTCCATACAAATCTTGGTTTTTTCGGTATTTTCCGACTTTGACCGAATTTTCGGACACCCATTTCAGGTTCAGATTTGTGAGCCCCAAATGCCCCCCGATACCAAGTTAAGCTTCCTAGCACCAATTTGAAATTTTGGAAAAAAAGCCATTCGTCATTTTGAATTTAATTTGGTTCGATAATATTTTGAAGTATTCTTTATACTGCTGAATTTGGGCGGTTATGCGTCTAGTTTGTCTACAAATACGTTTTCAATAATCACTTATTGTATCAACCTGTATGTAATCATTTTGTGACGCACACATAAATATTATCATTCACTCATTCAATCCATTCGCGCCAGCTTTAGTGAATCGACCTATACCTCCTAGATACGAGGTTTTGAAGAACAGTAACAGTTTTTTTTTGGAAAATTTAAGTGTCTTGGTCGCTTTGAACACTCAACACAACTTGTCACTTCATGCTTATCTACTTCTCTGGCGTCTCTTGACTGTGACTTTGTATACTATCATGTCTATCGTCCATCGGATTGTAGTAGTATTGAAATGTTATACCTATTATGTGTACAATATGTTAGGCTGCGAAAGTCCGAATCTAGAGCTCTCGCTGTTTGGGACGCGTGCCGACACAGGGCACCCTAGAGTGTTGACACTACTACTTACAACATTCAATTGATTTTCTTTTTTAGTAACATAAAAAACCGGCCAAGAGCATGTCGGGCCACGCTCAGTGTAGGGTTCCGTATTTGCTCATCCTTCACAAGAGACGGTCAAAGACGGAAAGACGGGAAAAGGTCGTAAACGCCAAAGTAACTGTAATTACTTATTACCTTCTGGAAGTCAACTTACGTCCTTTTAAAGAAAATTATGAAATTTTGCGATAACTCAAAAACGGATGGACCTATTTTGTTCAATATAGTTTTCATTGAAAGTACTTATAAAGCCTCATTTCCACGAATTTTTCCATATTTTTTTGATCTGTGGTTGAAAAGTTAGAGGGGGGGGGACACTATTTTTTTTGTTTTCGGAGCGAATATTTACAAAACTACTGACTTTATCAAAAAGTAATGTTGAGAGACCCCTATTATTTTTAACATACCTATTTAACGACACCCCACACACTAGGGTTGAAACGAAAAAAAAAATTCACCCCCACCTTAGGTGTACGAGAGATACCCGAAAAAAACATATTTTTTTAGTTTTTATTTTACCGTTTTGTCGGCGTGATACATACACATACTCTTACCAAATTTCAGCTTTCTAGTGCTAATGATCACGGAGCTAAGCCGCGGACGGACAGACGGACAGACGGACATGGCGAAACTATAAGGGTTCCTAGTTGACTACGGAACCCTAAAAACGGAAATCTTTATTTGCAATTCTATTATATTTTCATTATTTGAATTATAATTATATTATTTCTATTTTTATAGGAAGGTATGGAGTGGGTGTGCAAGAATATCCCTGTAAAGAAGTAATCAGATCATTAACTTTAATAGCTTTATCAAATCATAGATACTTTTCACTATAGATAACAAATTATCACACTTTGCTCTGAAAGGTTTAATATATAATGTAAGATATTTTAATTTAATATCCTATTCGGGAACCTGAATTAGAGGCCTAATGTTTGTGCTATTTTAATGACTATATTCGTATTATTAAATTTAATGAAATAGGATTTTCTCGTGAAAAATACGTCAAATAATAGCGAAAAGAGAAAAAGAGAATTTACGTGTTAAATTTGTGTTTAAATATCATATAACTGATGTAAAGTAAAAGAGTAATTATAATTATTATTCAGGCAGCTAAAATAATAAATTGGCATAGATACCCACTTAGATGCCAACTTATTATTTTACTGCCAGGTTATTATTTTTACGTCCCTTAGGCCGTAAGTGGGATTTTCTGCCCGCTATGCGGGGAGAAAATCTCACTTCCTAGCCAAGGCAAGACGTAAGAGTTTAGACAAACTACGGGCGGTAATTCGTAAACCTCCTGATCGCATATTTATGGCCCTCACCTTCGGTTCGTCCGCAAACACCTGCGATCTGGGACATTCTCTAAATCACCGCCCTAGGTATGTAATTTACTATTGTTGGTTAGGTTTTGTTAGTTTTTTTTTTGATGCCTGTTAAATATTTTTTGACTATTGTATAAAAGCGTGTGCATAAAGCTTTGTGTATCTTTTCCATCTAATTCAGTGTAAGCTTTTATGTATAATACAACGATTACTACGTGGTTGTTATAATACAACTATTAGTAACAGCCAAGGATTAAGTGAGTGTCAAGAGGGGGGGTGTACATCAACAAATGGAGCTGCGGTATACGTCAGGAGTTAGTGCTAGCAATGTGCTAAATGTGCGCCAAAATTGGAGCAATGCGCTCTTTAAACTCCAGAGATATTTAAGAAATAAATGACGCCCGCCATCCTGACGTCAGGTTGGCGGGCGTCATTACCAGTTCTAGCTAATGGATGCCTACTCAAGGGTGAAAGAACTGCCTAAGGTTAGTGCTCGCAATGTGCTTCCACATGTATGAAGCACAATCAAATTCAGAGAGCGGTTATATATCGCAGCTCCATTTGTTGATGTGCGCCCGCCATCCTGACACTCACGAGGATTAACAATTCAAATGGACTGCCGTCCGCAAAGAAAGTGCTCCCAACTGGTGCCGCATCGCGTCATTCACCGTATCATCACTTGAAATTGATATTTAGAATGCTGCTTCCTAATTCGTGCTTGTTCCATATCGTATAGTCAAGGAAATTTAAACAAGAACTTTTTCGCTCCTGTCATGGACAATATAAGTCAAAAAGATACGCGTTTTAGTTTCCTTGACTGTACATATTGTATAGGACAGAGACTTTGCTATGGTAGCGTCATCTACAACAGGTCGATGTAACTCGGCTTTATACAAGCATTGGCAGCCCAGTTGAATTATTAGTCTATGCTATTACTATTATTTGGTGACGATCCCAAAATGTTGAATTATTTTTGGTGGATGCCAATTATTTTTTATGGGAATATTATTGACCCTATGTCTAGTCATTACTTTTAATAAATGCCTACAGTATTATATAGAAGATACCTATTAACTAAATAATCCGTCCAATGTAGACTTTGTTTTGTTGAAATATAATTATTTTATTTTAAGAGTTATTAAAACAAGAAACATACCATATTGTTATAAAATTATTATAATAATTTGTCGTAATTAGTTTACATTTCAAACTCGTTTCTCCAATAATGTTTGATTATTTGAATTCCGTTAGAATGAGAATATTCCGAGGATTAGAAAAGCATAAGCAAAGTCCCAACCAAAAGCATAAAAAAGCCTAATAAAAGAAAATGTCATAAATGGGAATATCCTAATAATCAGTAATATCAATATGCACCTATCTCTTCAAAATACAATATTTTGAGAATGAACTTCCTAGCAATATACCTAAGGTTACTTTTATTTGTACTTAAAAATCGATTACAGAAAAACGTTATTATTATTAGAGAAAAATAATGTACCTACCCATGAAAGGGCGCCGAGCGTTAGCGACTGATCCATAGAGCGCGGGGAATGCGTATTTAGATCGGCGCGAGGCCGCCATAGTAAAAATTTATGGAGAATTAAAAGCACTTTTTGATAAAACTGGACCTTTAATACCAAACAATAATTGAAATATTTGATGCGGACAAGTTGTAATGGAAACATTCATCTTTTTTTTGAACTGAAAATCAGAATACTTAGATTTCCATTGTTAAAGTATAAAAAAACACTTAACGCCTGCTTACGATTTTACAATTTTCGTCCAACTTTACTTAGTTCTCTAGGGTAAAATATTAATAATCTTATTATTTTTCCACGGAGAAGTTGTTAACACATTCTTTTAAGTGCTAAATATATAGTTTAGAAATGGATTAAACAACTAGTGTTGACGTTATCCACTTAACGGCAACTGCCTGTTTGTTCACATTTCGCTCGGTGCAGTCATAATGGTAGTGTCGTATTGATACGAAATATATAACAAATTGGTATGTTTCATGTATAAAATTATCATATATATATCAAATAATCAACTGATTGACCAAAATACTACATTAATAGTACAAAATATTATATAAGGCTGATATTTATATATGTATCGAAATTTCAGTTTAGTAGTTTGAATATTAATTATTTTTCACCACTATGTATTTGGTTTGTATAAGAATAAAATCATGTATACATATAGATACTGTTTCGACTTTGCCTGGTTAATTACGGTAATATTACAAGGTTTGGAAATCTTTTAAGTTAAACCGAACGTTGGGATGGGATAAACCGATATAAAACCATGGAATAAGACAGTTGTGTCATGGGACATTAAAATTCCCGATGGCACAACTAGTTGAGCCATTGAGTTGTGCCGTGCTTCAGAAAGGCTCCTTTCAAAAACCTACCATGCATTTTGGATACATAATTACTTATAGTGCATATCTGAAAGCCTTCTCGTTAAGTTTGCAAACTTTGTTCCAAACTTATATAGGTACCAGGCGAAGTTGATCGTCGTTAAAAACTTAGTGTTTAGTTTGAATTTCTTCCAATTCACAAATAAACGGATGCGACAAATGTATCTTGAGTCGGGCCGATACATATGGACAACATTTTGAACTGTCCTGATGCGTTTACGCCAGCTTGCAGTTACTTCAACTTCAGAACTGTCATTTTGCAGCCGGGTCGCACTTCAAATACTACCCGTCCGTATGGGCCCTGAAGTGCGACATGGTAGATCCACTTAGGTTTTCTAATACATATATTTTTTAGACAATGTAACTATTACCTTTTTCGGGTAGAAATACCTATTTTGGCGAACTTAGTACTGTTGTTGGCCTCTTACATTACAATTTCGGTTATTATGTAGAAAATATAGGAAAAGAAAAAGTCAAACCTTTATTATTATAACCGAATTATTACGTTTTACGTTATTATAAAATTAGTTACATAGTAATTTAGACATAAAGAGGCCAATAAAGGTACATTAACCAGAAACGGCACCTCTACCCTTCTCAATATTGATCGCAGATCAGGGAAACCGGATGAAAAAGGGATGAGTTGAAGAAAACACGTAAATTTCTTGGTATCTAAACCGTTAACGAGCCGGCAAAAACGATATTTAAATGCGCCCCATCGCCTGCGTTTGTAGATCCAAGAAAATGGCGTTGTTTCAACTCACGTCTGTTTCAAAAGCCCTAAGTCTCCCCTAGCCTACATTTTGACGTGTCTGCGGCGTGTATCCAGAATTATCGTCCGTTTCAATTGCGTTATAAAATAAAATAACATTTCAGTCAAATATTTGTTTTATTTATTCCATTTATTTATTTATTACTAACTGGAGGACGGATACATTGATAAGTACATATTTATTTACACACATTCACAACCACTTACAACTGAGTCTTAATTATAAAACAGAAGCCCTAACAAAGAATAGAACAAAAGATAATAAGAATTAATCGTACAAAGATAACCATTGAGCATATGAAATGAGAGTGGAGATACGGAACATTAGGGGCATGCTTTTACATGTATCGGTTTTTAGCGAATCGTTAAGAAAATTAATTTATTTAGAAGATTAAACAACATTGACAGATTATTTTCGGTTCAAGGTTTAATGCTAAACATTTTAAAATGAAGATTCGTACATTAATTAAAAAACTTTCAAGTGAAAATACGTCTCGGTAAGAAAACAGAAATTATGCGGTATTTTAGCACCAATGTCCAGCAATAATATAATTTAGCCTACTTTTCAACTAAGTAAGCTTTTAAATCTAAGTGAAAGTCACAAAATAAAACCCTCCCGATCTTATGAAATAGATTAATAGGTAATTCTAAGGAGAGAATTCTACTGCGTGACTTTTATGTAACGTGATATATTATAATTATTTATATTATATTATGCTATTTTACATTAAAGAATTTACTAAAATAAATTTAAAAATTCAGCTAACTAGCTTGGTCATAAATACAGTCACATATTTGAATAAATAATATAATTAAAAATATAATAATTAATACATTATGAATACGTTCACTGTTAATCTCCCTGTACCAAATTATGTCACAGTTAAAGATCGATAACTTGTCGCCATTCGTGTAAACTTTTGGGGGCAACCTATGTCGCCACTCGATTACGATTAATTTTAAACCTTTTTCATTGAGACACTATTCGAATATATTCGGAAATACGAAATTATTTTTAACAGTTATTTGGTATTGTTTATTTTTAACAGTTGTGGTGCTATTAACACTTTTCTCCTTTTTTCAGTAAGTTTTTTACCTATAGGGGAATAGAGGGGTTTTGAAACGGAAGCGAGTTGAAGTAACTTCAAATTCTCGGTATCGAAATCCGTTAGCGAGCAACGACGCTGTTTAGGTGCGCTCTACCACTCGCAGGCCCCGCCGTGTGCGTCCGTGCTTCGATAATGGATGTAAATGGGTCAATCAACTATTTTCATCCACTGTTGCCATGGTAATACCCCTGGGTCACTTTTTAAAATTACGATTTTCCGTGGTTATATTAAGCAAAAGCTTTGTAATTTAAGCAGTTATAAGCCCATTCTTATTTGGACTACCTCTTCACAATACCAGTAATATCAATTATCAACACCTTTCTTTGAAATTTAATCACAATTTTCCCCTGGGTCACGGACAGAATAACAGCAAGAAAAAGTTGATCCACCCAAATCCAAGAAATTGACGTCGTTTCAACTCACCTCTGTTTCAAAGCCGCTCGGTCTCCCCAACTTTTGCCACTTAAACTGTGGATTGCCACAAGTTACACAATAGTTATCGACGTTTCTCATAAATTACAAAACTATTAGGATGACATTTCTAAAATGTCGTAAGGCAACTACTTTAAATTCGAATATAATTTTCGAACTCGAATCGGTGTTGCCAGGTTATTAAATATTTATAATTCACTATGGTACACCTCTGTGGTTACTTTCAGCTCATGCTCGTGGAAGGAAGCGCAGTCTGCGGGATATTTGGCCTGAAAAAGAAAACAGAATTTAGTCTTTGTTCATTAAAATAATTCTGCCTGTTGGAACATATTCGAGGCAGCGTAAATCGCGTTCAATAGTCTCCGACATATAAAGTTTCTAAAATGTTTTACAGAGTATTGATTCAAAGGTCAAACTCGAAAGAAACAATCAATTTAACTAATATTTACAACTAGAGGGCGCCCACAACGTACGCGTATTTTTTTAATACTGTAGAGTCGAGTATAGTAGGTACTAATTATCTAAGCTAAGCTAATCCACTTACCTGCATTCACAATAGCATTGTGTCTAATACAATCCTATCTGCTTTTGTTCTCCTAAGCGCCAACCTGGCGCCAACCAGTTACTTACAAAAAAAGGTTAGAACTACATTGCGTGGATATTGAATTTTCAACCTTATTCCTTGTTGAATAGGTTTAAAATGTTTGTTGACGAGAGATCATAGTCCTTTTTCAAGAGAATACGTTCTTGTGGAGGGTCGGATGGTTGTAAAATTCCAAAAAGTTATGATCACCATTATTCTGTTAGTGCATTTTGTAGTCTAATGTCCAAGGAAATAGAGTCGATAATCTATATTAACCTTCCAAGGTGGTTACAATCTGCTTTTACTACGAGCTCGTTATCTTAATTTGTGGTTTACCAGTTGTGGTTTGTTCAATGGTATTCAGTTCTTAAGTGGATTATTAGCTTAGATAATTAGTACTATAAAAAGTATCCTATAACCATCTTTGGATGTCCCGCCATCCCTGTACCAAAATTGGTCTAAATCCGTCCAGCCGGTTCGGCGTGATACGAGGACAATGGAAATTATGACCAACAGATGGCGCCAGGCTGGCATGGCGCCGTGCGCCCATACAAAACAAATGACGATCCTGCATCACGCTATTAAATTTTTTCCTGAAATCATGACGTCCATAGAAAACTAATTTTCAATACAAATCTAGAATTTTATAACAGTACAGATGTAAGGTTGCCTGTCCACTGAAGCGGAGCGGAGAAAATGAACCAATCAGGCCGCGTCTTTGTGAAGCCCAAAAAGTGCATTTAAATCTGAGGAATTTGATTGGGCCATTTTACACAGCTCCACTTCGCTCCGATCTAGTGGACAGACAGCCTAAGGGCCTTACACACTTGCGATTTGCGAGCGTATTTTCTATACAAATAAGCGACGCGGCGAACACGCTGCGCGATCGCCTTCATACAAAATACGCTCGCAAATCGCAAGTGTGATAAGGCTCTCAGGGAGACTCGAATGCTTGTCTCCTCTACCATAATATTCTCAACCATCTAAGCGACAATACTTATCGCTTAGTCAACACTAGTACCATCTAAGCGACAATATCGCTTTGTCAACACTAAAACCACGTTTGCCTTTACGCTCTAATAGCGGCGCGTTTCCTGTTTACTTTTAATACATCTTTCACCCTTTCCACTTCCGCCACAAAATCCAAGATGTTTTGATGTTAAACACTAAAACTACAGTAAATAAATAAGGCAGTACAATCACATGAAACAAGCAGTTCTGGTAAACGTTAATCTAAGTTTGTTTGGTTAATTAATCAGGCCCATAATTCCACGTATTTTTGATGTTCCTTTCTAAACAGGGATTGTATTTGATGCATGAATGCTGATTTTGACATCTCTAAGAAAACTTCTCGCTTTGAGCTCATGGACCGATCAGGTAAAGGACACGTCTTCTCCAAGTTTTGCTCGGTTGTAATGGAAGCGAAGGACAGTACTCGACTGAGGCAAATAATTCGTTGAAAATGTAAGCCAGATGACCACGATACTCAGTCATAAGAGAATAACAAGAAACAGAAAATGTACGGGATTATGATGACAAATCCACGGCGTGAGAAAACGAATATAAAACTAGCAATTGCTTTTCTCCGTATCTTCTTAATTTTAGTCAACGGATTTCATTACTTAGCGTCATTTTGGTAGTAGGTACCTTGAACTTAGCTCTCGAGAAAAATATTTTGATTTGACATTCGGCGTCTGTCCTTTCTTAAGAATCTAAGTAAATGGAGGTAATCAATTGTAACGGTCTATTAAACAATCGCGCCATTAGAACAAAAATCAATTGGCCCCTCGCCGCCAGGCTCTATACCTACTTTGGTTGTTTTCATAATTACCGACGGTCACATATACAGCAATTCTCGTATTAATACAGGTTTCCGGGGATATGGGATGGGCTTAAAATTGTAATGAAACAAAATAGCCAAATTATGTGTAATTTTCTACGTAATTAGAATATGCAGCTGTATTTATATGTATAGCCCTGCAAGGGGTTTTACAAGTACAACCCTCGCCATATTGCGGATTTTCAGTGTTACTAAATTATTTAACTGGCAACGACAAATTTTGGTAACTGACGTTGAAAGTCGGTGAATGTCACTGATGTACGAGTAAACAAAGAAGAAACAGGACTAAATATTCCGCAAATTTCGAATATTTTTTGCATATAAAGCCAAAACTATCCACAGTGATGAAAGTAATTTTTTTTCCAATAGGATTCAGTAGGTACCTATTTATTTCGCAAGAAGATCGAAGGATTGAGCAGCATTCCGGTACAATTACAATGTTTTGAATTTTGATAATGACAACTCCTTGACTGACGTTTAAAAATGATAATATAACGTATGCACATTATTGCCATATGAAAGCTGTTTGTAGCGCCACTATCCCTGGGTCAGACCGACGCTTGCTAGGCTATATAATGTATATGCACGTGTTTTCACTATATTTCTTATATCGTTGTGAAATGTCAACAAGTTGCCCGAATGAAGTCAAAATACTGTTAATATTTAAACCCCAAACAATAACCTCTTCAACTTACCCCAGACACGTGTTCAGTTATGAGTCAATATTTGCAGCAAAAAGCTCGAGGGTGTGTACCTACTCCGTTTAATGAATGTAAAACATTTGGAGAACATTGTTTTATCGAGATCAAAGCATCTCCGAATTAAAAATGCAGCTAAGTTTGGAAGCATTATTCATAATTTATCTTGCAACCATTTTCCTTCTAGAGTATAATTTTGACGCTGAAATGGGATGCGTCTTACGTTACGAGATATAATAGAATTACATATAATTGAATATTATTAACGTCCACAAGATATATCGTCGGTGAGATTGCCAATTCCGATTTTCCGATATGTGTAGCGTTTTAATTAATAGAAATAATACTTTATGTGAAATTACTAAGACATTAATTTTATTAAAACAGTTGATGCACATAGCGGAATTGGCAATCTCACCGACGATATAATGAGCGTTGGCTATAACAACAAGATTAATAGATATTTTCAAAAGGAATAACGGCCAATTTTGACATACATAAGTAATAGGTATTAAGTGGTATTAATTTTTATAACTGCGCCCACTACACAAAACAAACATCTGCGAGGAAAGTAAGTTAGGTTAGAACTGCGACCCCTATACAAAACAAATCGCCGCCAGTTAAATGAGTAAGGCAAGATTATACCTACTACGACAAGTTGTGTGCATTAATGAACTGGGGCCACAAATTGCACTTATGACTAGTTATGACACTGTTCATTTCAAAGTAAAAAATTGCAAAATCTAAACGGTCCGCGTTTAGATTTTTACGTAATTTTTTGTATTAGACGTCGGTTTGCGACGGAATTTCGGCCGAAAATAGACGCCGAGTAGAAACACATATCCTATTTGATTCTATAAAAAACGAAACGGTCCGACAAAGAGCATTTTTTTCCCATTAAGTTCCTAAAGTTTCGTAAACATTAGTTAAGTTTTGGAGGGGGACACGAGAACGAAACCTCGATTTGTCTATCCCGGTTACGTCAGGTTTGGACCCCATTTGTATCACGCCAACGCTATAGTTTTAGCGGCCCACCCATTGTATTTATCGACACGTGTAAGCATGGAAGTATTGACTAACTTTCATGCTTACACGTGTCGATAAATAATGGATGCGTAGGACGCCAGTAACCTGCTATGCTGAGAACGTCTTGATTACGCAATAAAAAGAAAATTCGCTCAACTCGTATTGTTAAAAGTCGCGGCCGAGCCCATATGGGCTCATACCCTGGTGCCCCGGGGCCCCTAAGCACTTTTTCACGGTGAAAATGGCAATTTAGTTTTATTAATAATATTGGTACTTACATAGATACCAATATTATTAATAAAACTAAATTGCCATTTTATTATTGGTATAGACCTAAACATATAATGACAGCACGATTAGGTGACCACTTGTATGAGAGCGTTATCAGCGCTATATAGGAATATTGAACTTGGACGATCATTTCTGACTTTTATAACAGCAGTCTAAGTGTGGTTAGTCCCATACAGACATTTGATCCCAATAAAAACCTGAATCGATTGACATCCTCAAAAAAAATTGTACACGCCTATTAGCACCGAAATATAGTAGTACGTTAGAATTATATTCCAATGGGAAACATGACAGCACGATTAGGTGACCACTTGTATGAGAGCGTTATCAGCGCTATATAGGAATATTGAACTTTGACGGTCATTTCTGACTTTTAAAGCAGTCTAAGTGTGGTTAGTCCCATATAGACATTTGATCCCAATAAAAAACGGAATCGATTGACATCCTCAAAATAAAAATTGTACACGCCTATTAGCACCGAAATATAGTAGTACGTTAGAATTATATTCAAATGGGAAACCTGACATTATTACCAGACCAAGTCTCATATTCAAGTCATCGATCCTCACTCTTAAAACGGCTGGACTGTCTTTTATTCATACCTACGACGGTGACAAACAAGCATGCGATCGGAAAGCCTCTCACCTCGCAGTTGGCGTCGGTCTGTATAGCGTTGTACAGGTCCCAGAAGCCTTTGCCGTTCTGGAAGCTCAGCGCCGCGGAGGCTGCCATGCTGGCGACCTTCGTGAGACCCGCCTTGAAGCCGGGTAGACCTGGAAGTAAAGCAAATTATGTAATTCTGTTTTTTTTTTCAGTAAATATAGTCAAACTAAAAAAATATATAATTCAGCTGTTTAGCATATTCATGAACACAGACGCAATGTTGAAAATAATTACTTCCCGGCCTAACCCTTCAATTTTGTAAGAAATTCCTTTACAGTTCTCTCGAGTTGTTCCGCCTGAAATGTGATACTTCGAAGCATGTTTACGCACGTTATGACGACATTTTGTTTGCATAAAATAAAAACTGAAGTGACTATACGGCGAAATGAAAGCTTAGACCAAAAAAAATCTGCGAAAAAAAATATTTCAGCCATTTCCTGAGTCTTGTAGCATCGCCCGTCACTCTCTCCCAGTACAGCGAAGAAAGAGATGGAGCGCGAGGGAGTCGAGTGTCACAGTAAATCTGCCGTTAAGCTAGTGTCTCACCTTGCTTGTCCTTGTCATGCTGCCTATTAACCAGACACATCAGATGCTCCTGGCAGTGCGGCGCGGCGACAGAATGCTTGTAGGCCCGGTAGACCTCATCACTGGCTCTATGATCTCTAGGTTGAGGGTGTCGGTGACCCGGTCGGCCAGGGCGTTGTAGTCGCCGCAGCTGGCTAGGCTGGCTGAGGTCGCTTGCGCCATCTTCAGGGTTTGCTGTTAAGCTAGTGTCTCACCTTGCTTGTCGTTGTCATGTTGCCTATTAACCAGACACATCAGATGCTCCTGGCAGTGCGGCGCGGCGACTGAATGCTTGTAGGCCCGGTAGACCTCATCACTGGCTCTATGATCTCTAGGTTGAGGGTGTCGGTGACCCGGTCGGCCAGGGCGTTGTAGTCGCCGCGTCTGGCTAGGCTGGCTGAGGTCGCTTGCGCCATCTTCAGGGTTTGCTGTTAAGCTAGTGTCTCACCTTGCTTGTCCTTGTCATGCTGCCTATTAACCAGACACATCAGATGCTCCTGGCAGTGCGGCGCGGCGACAGAATGCTTGTAGGCCCGGTAGACCTCATCACTGGCTCTATGATCTCTAGGTTGAGGGTGTCGGTGACCCGGTCGGCCAGGGCGTTGTAGTCGCCGCGGCTGGCTAGGCTGGCTGCGGTCGCTTGCGCCATCTTCAGGGTTTGCTGTTGAGCTAGTGTCTCACCTTGCTTGTCCTTGTCATGCTGCCTATTAACCAGACACATCAGATGCTCCTGGCAGTGCGGCGCGGCGACAGAATGCTTGTAGGCCCGGTAGACCTCATCACTGGCTCTATGATCTCTAGGTTGAGGGTGTCGGTGACCCGGTCGGCCAGGGCGTTGTAGTCGCCGCAGCTGGCTAGGCTGGCTGAGGTCGCTTGCGCCATCTTCAGGGTTTGCTGTTAAGCTAGTGTCTTACCTTGCTTGTCCTTGTGATGGTTGCCTGTTAAACAGACACATGAGATGCTCCTGGCAGTGCGGCGCGGCGACAGAATGCTTGTAGGCCCGGTAGACCTCATCACTGGCTCTATGATCTCTAGGTTGAGGGTGTCGGTGACCCGGTCGGCCAGGGCGTTGTAGTCGCCGCGTCTGGCTAGGCTGGCTGAGGTCGCTTGCGCCATCTTCAGGGTTTGCTGTTAAGCTAGTGTCTCACCTTGCTTGTCCTTGTCATGCTGCCTATTAACCAGACACATCAGATGCTCCTGGCAGTGCGGCGCGGCGACAGAATGCTTGTAGGCCCGGTAGACCTCATCACTGGCTCTATGATCTCTAGGTTGAGGGTGTCGGTGACCCGGTCGGCCAGGGCGTTGTAGTCGCCGCGGCTGGCTAGGCTGGCTGCGGTCACTTGCGCCATCTTCAGGGTTTGCTGTTGAGCTAGTGTCTCACCTTGCTTGTCCTTGTCATGCTGCCTATTAACCAGACACATCAGATGCTCCTGGCAGTGCGGCGCGGCGACAGAATGCTTGTAGGCCCGGTAGACCTCAGCACTGGCTCTATGATCTCTAGGTTGAGGGTGTCGGTGACCCGGTCGGCCAGGGCGTTGTAGTCGCCGCGTCTGGCTAGGCTGGCTGAGGTCGCTTGCGCCATCTTCAGGGTTTGCTGTTGAGCTAGTGTCTCACCTTGCTTATCCTTGTCATGTTGCCTGTTAACCAGACACATCAGATGCTCCTGGCAGTGCGGCGCGGCGACTGAATGCTTGTAGGCCCGGTAGACCTCAGCACTGGCTCTATGATCTCTAGGTTGAGGGTGTCGGTGACCCGGTCGGCCAGCGCGTTGTAGTCGCCGCAGCTGGCTAGGCTGGCTGAGGTCGCTTGCGCCATCTTCAGGGTTTGCTGCTGAGCTAGTGTCTCACCTTGCTTGTCCTTGTCATGTTGCCTGTTAACCAGACACATCAGATGCTCCTGGCAGTGCGGCGCGGCGACAGAATGCTTGTAGGCCCGGTAGACCCTCAAGACTGGCTCGATGATCTCCAGGTTCAGGGTGTCGGTGACCCGGTCGGCCAGGGCGTTGTAGTCGCCGCGGCTGGCTAGGCTGGCTGAGGTAGCTTGCGCCATCTTCAGGGTTTGCTGTGGAGAAGGTTTAATATTAGGGCTAAGGAGTGGAACTGGATAAGTCGCAATTGCAAAATTGTACAGTTCAGACAAATTTTGTTCAGCTGCCGTCATGCATAGGTTTAAATATCAATTAAACCATTGATACAAAGATCAAAGCTTGGTGGAACCTGGAGACCTGGAAACCTGGTGGAAGAGACCGGGATCCGGTACCTCTGGATTGCCGGTCCGCCACCCTAACTCCCAAGCAACCCTCCAATTTTTTCCTTATGCTTTGTGTATCGATCTTTGCATTGTTTATTTGAAAGGCTTTACACCTTGCTTTGATCTTTGTATCAATGGTTTTATATTAATATTGTGGTGTGTACCCCCATATAAAAAAATTAGACATTATATGTTTCATTCTACAACATAAATTGTATTTTTCTACTCCAGTACTTTTTTCTGTCATTTATATAGTTACTAACTCTAATATAAAGACATAAATTATGAAAGTCTGTAAAAGTCTATACTCTACTGCCCAAAAACACACTGCTAACCGATGGTATAATGTCGCCAAAAAAGCATCACTTAGTACAACAGATTACAAGATAAACAGCTGCATTCACACAATTTGCAAAATAAAAAAAAAAAACTTATTGTACTAAGGCATTGCTGCCAACTTAAAAAAAAGTTTTATCTTCAGTGCATGGATGTTTAGTATAGTGAACGTAACCTTTATGTATAAGTTTAATTTTTTTGACAGATGTTTAGTATGGTGATAGTATACCTTTATGTATAAGTTAATATTTTTTTGACAGATGGATGTCATTAAAAAAAAGTTTATCAGAGACAATTTTTCTTTTTAATTTTGTTGATTCCGAGCGGGAACATGTAATTATTTTCTTTGTTGTTTATTTGCATTTTATTTATGAAATGTCGAGTCGTAGAAAAAGTATTGTATGCAACGTTGTATAAGTAGGTCAAAAAACGCTTGTGGCATCTTTCTTACGATGTTCGCTACGCTCACATCGTAACCCATGCCACTCGCGTTTTTTGGCCCCTCTTTTACAACGGTTGCATAAAATACTATTTTCTTATGGCTCAGTTTGGAAACACAGCATGTACCTAACTCCCCGCAGGCGGTATAACGACCAGTGAAGTTCATTCATAATCATAAGGCTATAACTCGGTCGACTAGTGATTAGCTTAAATTCGGGCCCTATGGCATGCGTTTAGAAATCTCTCGAACCCATCATGAGGGGCATATCGACCAATAAAAGTAGGCCTTAATTTTTTTCTATAGAACACTATCGCGCCATACAAGTTCTATGAAAGCTACAAATAAGCGCACTATACATTTTATTACTGCAAACCAATAATGAAGATAACAACATACTATGCTTCGGGTATATTGTCATTTTATTCCTTACATTTATCAGCTTAGAAAACGAATACCGAGACAACAGTAAATTCCTTTACTCTATCATTTGACATTTTGAATAGTGGACATTTTAAGAAAAAAAGTCCCCACAGGATAAACCTGGCTCAGAAGCAATCCCATTACGCAGATAAGAAAAGCCTGTAACACATTAGCCGGCCATAAATAAAGGACGGACGACAAATGGACACCTTTATCGCAGATGTGCAATAAGACAGAGCTGTGGCTTAAGTATCATACACCTAGTACATCAATTATTAATGCATTAAGCCTATGGCGTTGAGCTTATTGCGCAATAGGGTAATTCCATGAAGGTGTAATGCAAGTTACCATTTCATTGCTTATTCTTTTATTTATGGTGAAAATTTACGTGATAATTTATTTATCACTGAATAAGTGTTACTTTTTATACCAGATATATGTCGAAATTTCAATTTTCGTTATAAATAAAAAACACGCAATTAAGTGTTTGCGTTACTCTCTGTCGTGGAATTACCCAGTAGATAATCAATCACCTGTAACTAGGTGAATATAAAAAAGGACGGCCGACAAATAGGTACCTATCTACATTTATCGCAGACGTATAAAACAGACCATCGAGTCTACAAGGTTCGAGTGTAGGTAGGAGGAACACCAACAGCAATAGATACATGTTAAAGCAAGTGTCATTTTCTGAAAAATATAAAACTGGAGGACGCTTTATCGTTTATTTCAAACGAGAAAAACCGGACCATCGTAGACTTGTTGCGATAATCATGGCGACTAAATTTAATGTCATTGGCGTATAGCCATCGGAGCGCTTTACTCATATCGCCGTGGAATGGCCAAGGTAGTTTTACTATTCGAGTTGCATTGAGTATATATTTGACGTAGTGACGTCATCCATCTATCTGCCTCTATTCAGCATTTTGCGACAGTAACCCGGGCACTGACTTTCTGTGAGGCCCAGATACGCTAGCTAAACCTCTGTAATAGCACGTTTTCTGTGCCACTGTAGTGATTAGGAGGCAGCCGTTACATAGAGCTGAGATAACAGAATTCGGACGTTTGGGGTCACTTTGTAGATTCACAACACGTGCTACCAAGAAACCTCAGCCCTTGAACATTTATCTACGTCTTCTTTGAAAATTGGTACCTGCTGTTTTGCAATAGACTTCGTAGTAGTAGTAAAGTTTGGACACAAATTTCTTTTATTAACTTTTCATAAAACGGAGCAGGTTCTTAATTCATCCCCCATTCGTTCCCCAAATACTCCTGAAACATTGAATTAAATTTTTCTTTCAGCTTTGATCTTCGTATCAATGGTTTGATTCAACATTGAATCGATTTGGTCAATTAGTTTTTTTGTTTGAAAGAGTTCTGACGCATTGTCATAGCTGAAGAAAATAGCTACTGCGTCGAATTCCGCTCAAAAATTAATTTATTAACTTTCTCGCTTAAGTATTTAAGAATAAGCGAGAAAGTTGATCAATAAATTTTTCGTTAGTATTCAGCAATTTTACCATTATCTTACTGAGACAAAACGCCTACTCTTTCACAGAACTATATGCCATGGCACCCACGTCATTGCCACGTCAAAAGTTTTTGTCCTCATTGCAGATAATATAATATACATTATAGATATCTATTCAGTGTACCATTATCCGTCGTCACTGGGTCGTGACTGTCTCATCACCGTCATCAATAGCTGTCAGGTAGGTATATATATATTATGATCGAACGATATTTACCAGGCTAATAAAAGATCAGTGACTTGGACTTTATCCGGAACGCTTCACAAATGAATGCTCTATTTATGCCTCCCAAACTGGTTCGTTTCTGAACTGTCATGTCACCAATTAACACTTTCATGTCTAGGTACAAAAATTAAAACTACCCCAGACCGACAGCCCGTTAGGTGGGCGCCCACCCCGGACACACCGCCAGAGCCCGCCAGGTGGGCGCCTTTACGGTCAGCCGAAACCACAGACAACCCCCACTAGACGGAGCATGTAAGGCGACCCGCGCGCACCAACGATATGGTACGGCAGAACATTAAAGTATGAACACGGCGGCCACCGTTTAGTTGCGTCCTTGTTTATGATCCATGCGTACGTCAACGAAAAAAGAAATTAAATAAATAACATGGTAAATTGTAGTGTTAAGTGGTGTAGAGAGACCTCATAAACATGGACGCAACTAAACGGTGGCCGCCGTGTTGGTACTTTAATGTTTTGTCGTACCATATCGTTGGTGCGCGCGGGTCGCCTTACATGTGCCTTACATGCTCCGTCTAGTGGGGGTGGTCTGTGGCCGAAACGGTCCGACCCAGAACATTTTCTTACCACTTAGTTCCTAAAATTTCGTAAATATTGGTTATCTTTTGGAGGAGGAAACAGATGGGAACGAGACCTCGATTTGTATCGGTTACGTTAAGTTTGGACCTCATTTGTATCCGACCGCCATAGCCGTGTGGCGCGATTAACCCGACTGACTATATCCGATATATGGCCGATATATTGCCCAAATGGAATTAATGTCTATCAAATTATAACTATATCGACTTGTGGAATAAGTTGTTTGAAGAACATATTTAAGTAAGTGTGGGTCTATTTGTGAGTGAAGACCAACTTTCCCCCAGAGTCGAGCGATTGGGGTTTCGTCATGTGAACTTTTTTACTTCATTAGTGAGGTGAGGGTGCAGACTTACAAACTAGCAATATTTATGAAAGCATTCGATTAGGTCGATTCGTGTGAGGTTGCCCGATATTTATTATTATTATTATTCACTCATTTAATCATGTTTCTCAGGAAAGGATTTTTTTACAAAAAATTATGTAAAAAGTAAAATATAAAAAATACATTACAAATATAAACACATTCTAAAAAAAAACCTAACCTAGGGTGCCGCCGGCAGAGGGGCAGGGCACAATGCTACCAGTGGTTAGGTCTGCAGAGATAGGAACCTCCTGACAATGCGCACCGTGTTCAGGAGTACCGCCTTCTGTATCTGACTCTTGATCCAGCCATCTAGCGAGAGTCTCTTAAGATGCTTGTCGAGACTCTTCGCTATAAGTCCGTTCGCCGAAACGACTATCGGGACAATGATCGTCGAATCAACATCCCACATGGCGGTCACCTCGTGAGCCAAGTCAAGGTACTTGCTGAGTTTGACCTTCTCGGCCTTCACGAGGTTCATGTCATGCGGGATGGTGATGTCTACGAGCACTGCCTGGCGCTTGGATCGATCTACCAGCACGATATCAGGCTTATTGGCTACAATAGTCCTGTCCGTTATGATAGATCAATCCCTATAGAGCGTGGCACGACCATTTTCAAGAACTGGCATCGGTGCGTATTTATAGTACGGCACCTCAGACCCCACAAGACCGTATCGAAGAACAAGTTGCTGGTGAGTGATCCTGGCTACATGGTTATGTCTGTGCAAGTACTCGCCGTTATCAAGATGAGAACAACAGGAGATTATATGCCTTGAGTGACTCACCGAGACGGCGGCATGCCCGACAAATGTCGACCGTACCGTCCTTCAGGATATATCCCCGATAATTGTTCGTCATCATTACTTATTATTATTATCCTGTATGTCGCACCCGCTCACGGGACAATATTAGTGTCCCGGACCTTTGGGAGGCGTGCGCAGAGCCGAAGCCAACGCGTAGAGGCCCTTTCGACAATTTAATGAAATGTAATGTGTACATCGAGCGGATGCTGTCCCTATCCGTGTCATGGGACGCACACAGAGACAGCACCCGCTTGGTGCAAGAACTATTTATGAATATATGGAATCTAAATACAAATCGGGCTATGGGGATGAAATGGAGGACTGGGTAATTGGGCTATTGTTTTAGACAGCCGGACGTCTACCAAGAAAAGTGTCTAATAGCAAAAAAAACTATTATTATTATTATTCTAGTTGAGAGATCTGTTATATTTGACGAGCGGTAAAAGGCGACCTTTTTGTATGCTCCATACAAAAACGTCACATTTTAGCTTAGCACGGCAGAAATATCTCACATAATGGTCACCTCAGGAGTATACTCTTTCAAATAAAATAAAAATACAATCGGTCCACAATTGGCGGAGTAATCGGGGCACATACATAAAAAAAAAACATAACAGTCGAACATCGAACCTCTTCCTTTTCTGGAAGTCGGTTAAAAATAGAGTTTATAGAGTTCATCGTCGTGTTCTATAGTCAATCGGTCAGATCCTTTTGCTTTTTGCAGTTCGTTTAAAAATGGAAGAAACTCTGTTATAAAACTACTAGCAACGACTATAATAAGCGTCATTATGATTGCGCACGGCTCGTGCCTTAAGAGGATATACCACAGCCTATTTTTCCATAAAAATCGAAGTTTTCTCGTCTGATTCCTCCCCAAAACTTAAATAGTTCTGACTAGTAACATCCATACTAATATTATAAATGCGAAAGTGTGTCTGTCTGTCTGTTACTCTTCACGCTTAAACCGCTGAATCGATTTTGATGAAATTTGGCATAGAGATAGTTTAAGATCCGAGGAAGGACATAGGATAGTTTTCATCCTGGAAATTATACCTAAAAAGATTGAAAAGTGAGTGAACATTTCTGTTAGGATGCGGTGACCCTGTAGGAAATTATGTAGGTAATTACTAGCTTTTGCCCGCGACTACGTCCGCGTGGAACTTGGAAGTATGGAAGCAACCTCGTACAACACGATAGATATCCACCTAATCACCTTAATTAATAAAAGAGCGCCTTATTGCTCTTACATTTGCTAAGGCGCTTTTAATAATCCCTTTTATCAAGTTCCACGCGTACGTAGTCGCGGGCAAAAGCTAGTTGATAATATGTTAAGAGACATATTTGATCATAGAGAAAAATGTGTAAAACAATCAGTAGGTATAAATAATGACACAAAGGTAATTTAACACGTTCACTGTCCGTGTCCCATATGTGGGGTCACGGCAAGCCTCTATTACAGAGACATAAGGTTCACATGTCAAACTGGGACAGTGAACGTGTTAAGAAAGAAAAATTGAATGCGATCTACTACAATCGAAGCGGGATTTGAACCCGCGACCTCTGCGTTTCCGGCGCATTGCTCTTCAAACTGACGTAGCGATCGGATAGCTCAGTTGGAAGAGCAATGCGCCGGAAACGCAGAGGTCCCGGGTTCAAATCCCGCTTCGATTGTAGTAGATCGCATTCAATTTTTCTTTCTTAATTTACCTTTGTGTCATTATTTATAAAAATAAAAATGTGGTATTACCACATAAAAAAATATGAATCGATAAAAAGATTCTATACAAATAATCAGTAAGGTATTTTTGAACGGATAACGAGCCTGGTAATATAATTAGCTAACATGTACTGCGGGCCTATGACGGTTGCATTTATCACGCAATAAATAAGTGACAAAGCATCCGTAACGTTTTGACTAAATGCGAGTGTGAGTGACAGATGCTTTGTCACTTATTTATCACGTGATAAATGCAACCATAAGTAAAGAAAATGTTGTTGATAAAACTGACACATAAGAACAGATGAGAAACACAGAACCGTAAAACTACCCAACTACCTATAGCCCAATCATCCAGCTATGGGCTTGTGCACAAATCACGTGAGGTTCAATAGGGAGGGAGGGGGGTCACGAAAAAATGACGATATATCACGTTGGGGGAGGGAGGGGTATAAGGAGACGTCACGTCTATCTTTCTACAGTGAACGAACTAGGAAAAAATGGATATTATTTCTCGGTTTCGTTAAAAATAAATCTTCACTTTTTAAATACCTCCTTCAAAATAGCGAGTCTATTTTACGAAATTTTGTGGGAAAAAATATACGTGTGGTAGTGAGAGGGAGGGGGGTTAGCAAAGAACCTCACCAAATATCACCAGGGGGGGAGGGGGGTGTTAAAAAGTAGCCGAAAGCATGATTTGTGCACAAGCCCTATGGTCCAAAACAAAACTCGTTTATTTTTATAAAAATCCATATTCTATCAGTGATTTTATACGTTTTTATTTAAGTTTGTTTAATTATGTTGTTCACTTAAGAGTTTATTCGTTATAATTGTCATATATTAACGAGTAATTTTTGGATTAAATTGGACCATAGTTGTGTGGACTGACTATATTTGGGTAGTTTAACGGAACACGAAAGAATTCACTGATTGAATCTCACATCGACACCAGATGGCACCCTAATCAACTAGCGATGTCCGCTGTCATCGACATCGGTGCTTATTACGGATATAAGTCGTTACTACCCAGTTTGTGCGAGGGTAAATATGTATTTCTATACCTACACTATTTTCTCGGGACCCAATTAGAAGAGGCTTGCGATAGAATGATCGAGTTAAGCATCTCATATTCAGCTTGGCCAAAAATTCGTATGTTTGGATGTTCGAATGTCCAGTTGTTTGGCTGTTCTCGCTTACAGGTCACATTTCTCAATGGATTATCATGAAATTTTGATAGCATTTTTTTTTTTTATGTAAACTTATTTGCACTAACAAAAGTCGGCACAAATGACGAGCTTAATGCCAAATGTAAAATTATTTTTATTAATTAATTTTCTCTACCAGTATAGGGAAGAAACAGATAAATCAAGTGGGTACAGAACAGAGTAGAAATGTAATAAGTTTTGAGAGCCTCCGGGTTACCTATCGTAACTCCGAATTTTTGTCTCCGACCTGTAATGTTTCGTTTTTTGTTACAAACCTAACCTAACTATGGGTTCTATGGGTACTATGGGTTCTTTAAAACAAAATAATAATTAAAAAAAAAACGATGTTTATAAAATCCTGAAAATGAAAATTTGGCGAAACGTTACAAATGGTAAACAATGTTTCAGAGTTGTTATTAGGAGACCGAGCATCCGAGATAGAAGTCACCACAAATACAAAGATATGGGCGTTGAAAACGTAAAAAAAAAACATATCCTAGCGATTTCAAAAAAATTATCGTGAATTCTCAAATACCCACTTAAAACAAAGCTCGTATCTCAGTATTAATCTACTTACTAGATACGAGGTTTTGAAGAGCAGTGACAGAAGTTTTAGTAAGTTTTCGTTGTCACCAGGCGAAATATGTCGGATATCGGTGCCCTTCGTATATTGGCTGTTGTTTCCGGGTTCGTGCACGTACATTCTCTTCATTGGAGTTAACTCCACCCACGCAAACACACAATATAGAGATTGTAACCAGTATATCGTCACTAGCAAGGTCCCTTATGATGGACATTAGTGATTATAACCAGTATATTGTAAATAACAATGTCCCTTATGTTGGACATCGGATTCCTTCGTAAATTGGCAGTTGTTTCCGGGTTCATGCACTTACGTTCATAGGAGTTTACTCTACCCATGCGATAACTGTTATGCGGAGTGTATTTCGGACAATCGTTATTATGCAAGATAAAGGGAACCCGTCATCAAAATGAGAAATTTGCCGTTGAGCAGCAAAGCTTGCCTATGATGGTTGAGTTAATCTCATAAGTAAATCAACCATCACTGTCTTACTCTCAGTGTCAAAACGTGACGGACTTTGCCATTCATTTATCGCGTGATAAACTCGATTGAGCATAGCTATTGACATTCTCACAAATTGTAAATTAAGATTATAATTAAGCGCGCAGACAAATAAATGAATCATAGCTGCAATCACCGCTGGTTAAAATACTGGCTTATTACACTAACTGTGGTTTAAGTGCTATCGAACTCATCTCTATTAGCAATATGGACAAGGTGATGCCCGGTTGGCTTTGACACTGTTTCAGGCCATTCGTGACGAAAATAGAACGTATCGGGTGACCAATCAATTAGTACCTTTCTTGTTCATACCGCTTTGATTAAAAAGGATACATTTGAAAAACTGCCCTAGGACAGGTTTTCCAAATGTACTTATTTTTGCTTTCGGGCGAGCACACTAACAGCGTGTGTCATAGGCAGGCATCGGATATTTAGATACTTTTACACCTACACTTCGCCGTCGGCGTTGATGTTGAGTTGTATGGAGGCAGACCCTATTTAATTAATTTTAATATTGTAATTGCCCATACATTTTAGGGTTACTGTATCTTTTTGAAGTATCCAATTTAACAGATTGGCTAATTAAAATAAAATATTGGGGTTGCTGGCGAGATGCTCTACAGCAACTCCGAATTCAGTTTATTGTACTCTCGATCTATTGAGGTAAAAAAAAAAAAATGTACTATTTCAGTACATTATTGTGTATGTACATCAGCATTACGACTTAATAGATCACAAAACAGACAGTGGGATTTCCAGGGAGCATGACGTCCTTCCCATGTCTCTCCCATCTTGCTGCGAGTGTCACCTGTCTCTATCGCACGGTATTGACAGAAAAGTGACAGGTAGTATTTCTCACGCGACAAACAGTCGCGTGTCACAGTTATGCTAGACGTGCAGATGTAGTGAGTAATAGTTTTTTTCCACCGTATTTTGTCGGGTAAGCTCGTTTTAATATTTCCATCTCAACTTTTTCACCGAAGTTGACGACGCGGTTGGCTCAGTTTGTGGCGGTCCTGGGTTCTTAATATAGGGCAAATATTTGTGTGATGATCTCGAATATTTGTGCTTGGGTGGTTGTTCTATGTATTTAAGTATATATTTATCTATATAAGTATGTATATCGTCGTCTAGTACCCATAACCCAAGCCTTCTTGAGCTTAATTTGGAACTAGATTGATTTGTGTGAGGTTGTCTGATATTTATTTATTTATTATTGTTTATTGATAGAGAAAACATGCTAAAGCGAACTTTTCTGCCAAGAAACGATGAAAAAACATTATGCAATATATCTGTACATTGGAACTTAGAAGGTAAAGGCTGGAATTAACATGCCATGCATCTTTTGAATATATGTTCTGTATCGTCGAGTTCAGAGAATTGTAGTATATTACTACGTACATACCTAGGGCCGTGAATTCGAGAATGTCCCAGATCGCTGATGTTTATCCATAAATATGCGATCTGAGGCCTTATGAATTACCGCCCGTTCGGGACACAAACACCTGCGGTCAGGGACATTCACGAATTCACCACCCCAGGTATTATGTAATATCACAAAACGGACATGTCAAGCGGATGGCACTCGCGCTCGCACTGGTCTGAACTGGTCCGAGATATCGTGTCCGTGAGCAATGTCTATGTGTGCGTTTGCTCGAGCGCGCTTGTATGTAGATTGATTTCTGTACCTATCTGTTTTGTGGTAATATGTACTACAGCTTACCTTCAAGTAGTCGACAGCAGGCTTCACGTACGCAGAGACATCAGTATTGATGTTCAGGTACCTCTGCAGCGCGAAGTGCAGCAGCACCGTGATGGACTTCTCGGGGGTCTTGACGTTGAAGTGGGTGCTGCGGGGCAGACCCTGGGCGTCCAGGAAACTGTTGATGATGTACTCCGCCGCGCCGATATACCTGGAACGTGGTAGACGAATAAGATTCTACTTCTTAAGAGGCCTTATTCCTTTTAATTTTTTTTTTTTTCATATTTTGACAAATCTATTGATAATTTCAACCAACTTTTCTCTAGGTAGTAACATAGTTATTTCATGCTTTCATTGCGTGCAGTTTAAAATAAGTTGAAAAAACTAATTTTCCGCGTGAATTTTGTAAATTTTGAGCAGGTTTTGAAACAAAAATTATTATTTTTTACGTGAGTTTAAACCGTTTTTATAATTATTAAAAATTATCAATGAAAAATTCAAACTGTAGGTTTCAAATATGTACCAATAAATCCCAATAGCCCCGCTCTAGGTAGTAACATCAATAATATGTTAAGAAACATGTTTGATCATAGAGAAAAATGTCTAAAACAATCAGCATTTTAAAAGGAATAATAATAAATTTACAGATATTCAATTCAAATCTACTACCAGAATCTTAAACTTAAGCATTCCTGCAAAAACCCGGCCAAGTGCGAGTCGGACTCGTGCACCGAGGGTTTCGTCATCATCATCATCATCATCATCTCATCCATAGGACGTCCACTGCTGAACATAGGCCTCCCCTTTGGACTTCCATATATACCGGTTGGAAGCGACCTGCATCCAACGCTTTCCGGCGACCTTTATAAGGTCATCTGTCCATCTTGTAGGTGGACGTCCTACGCTGTGCTTGCTTGTCCGAGGTCTCCACTCGAGGGTTTCGTACAATTAAATAATTTTAAACTTTTTTGATTTCTGTATTTGTTGTTATAGCGGCAACAGACATACATCATGTGTAAAAATTTCAACTGTCTACATACCAGGTGCAAACTTAACTTGACCCGGCCAGTTAAGATGGGATAAGTATTTGTACGGAATCCTCAGTGCGCGAGTCAGACTCGCACTTGGCCGGTTTTTGTTACTCTTATTGTCACAAGCTCGCTCGATCTAATCCCGCAATGTAATGAAACATTTAACTAATAGTAATGCCATGCTGCCTGCCTTGGTCGAATTTGATTTAGAATTACGTAAGTACACTTACGGTTATTAAGATTAATTTGAAATTGATCTCATTTTTGCATTACAGCTTTTGAGAAATTTAGGCAATTTTTTTAAAGATTCAGATATTGTCAGAAACTGCGTACATGATCATAATGTCGTAAAAGCTCCAACAGCTTGTACAACAGTAGTAAGTAAATATAATCATTACACCCAATCTTAAACTAGGACTAGGACTTATAATTGGTCCTATCGTAGGTATACCTATAATCGATGATATTTGAGCGCTGAAGTGAGTTAAAACGGATTTAGATAGATGGCTTCGATGGACTAGTGGTTTTAAACTTTTCGCTTTTTGCATTAAACTTCAGTATACGTCCAAATGGAATCAGTTCAAGCGCCAAATAAAGTCCAAACTCCTCCATTTCAGTCCAGCTAACGGCGAAACTTATTTTAAAATACAGCTCTGTGTTGCCATCAACAAAAACTTTTAAGAGGAATTCGCTTTAAACTTTCATTTCTAGTAACCCAAATAGAAAGCAGAAATTTGAATTTAATATTGATGTTTATGAGGAAAGTCGTTTTATGACGAAGTTTTGGGTGTGCTTTGAAAAGGACAGAGCTTTTTACAATATAAATACTGTAAGAGTAGCACTGGAGATTTTCATTTCAATATTTAACTTGGTAATGGTGTTGATGTCACATGTTTTGTAAGCCTGATAAATAACACATTTTGTCGTTTAAAATCTTCGCATAATTTATCAAGATTCCCCGACCAGGTATCGGATTTGAAGATTTAAGGTAAGGTTGGTGAATCTTCTAGGGGTAAGTCAGACACTCAAAATAAATCACAGTATGTGTCAGTAAAGCAATTTGGTCAATAGAGTTTTGGGTAAAAAAATGTCGTCGCAGTTCGTCGTTCTGTGGTTATAAGAGCTATCATGGAGAAAATATTCTAAAAAGCTTTACTCTTGTGTTTTACTTAACCCACCTGGCCTAATGTAGTAACTTAAGAGGCCTTATTCCTTTTTAAATGCTGATTGTTTTAGACATTTCTCTCTATGATTATTGATTAAACATGTTTCTTAACATATTATGGATGTTACTACCTGGAACAGGGCTATTGAGATTTATTGGTATATATTTGAAACCTACAGTTAAAATTTCATTGATAATTTTTGTTTCAAAAACTACTCGAAATTGTCAATATTTACGCGGAATATTTGTTTTTTCACCTTATTTTCGACTGCACGCAATATAAAAGCTATAAATCGCTATGTTACTACCTAGAACTCGGGGAAAAATATTAATCAGTTCAAAAAATTTGTTGAAATTATCAATAATTTATAATATGAAAAAAATAAATAAATCCAGCCTCGTCTAACTTTTATGCTGGAGGCAAATGTGTAAGAAACAATCTACCTCCTCGCTTGCGCTCTAGAAAGGTGCGGTCCGAAGTAAGTGTCATACGGGGATATGACCCCACAATCACGTATAAATAAAAATCTACTAAAATTTGTAAAAATAAAAAAAAGCAATTTTGTGACCCCTTCTGATTTCAGGCTGCGACCGCGCCTGTCGCTAGATAGAGACACACGTTTTGTTGTACACCCATCCCGCACCAATAATGTCCATGTTTGGCCTTGTGGTTGACTGGCAGAGAATGCCTCATGGCATTAAGTCCGCCATTTATACTTACTTTTACCGTTGTATTTTGTGCAATAAACTGTAAATAAATAAACAATACTTATGCAAAATCTCTGTTCATCATTTGTTTTACCAACCTTTGGTATACTTCAGGCTTCGCGATCTGCATCACGAAGTCAGTCAGGTATCTCGCAGCCGCCTTGATCCAGTGCCTCCTGAACGAGTGGTTCTCGAAGTTCTTCATCATCAGCTCGAAGCTCAGGCTACCATCAGGCCCAGTGAATGCCTTCAACGCTCGCTTCAACCCTGACTTCTCCCAGATCACTTTCCCTAACTCAGACTCGGTGAACAAGTCCCAGTATAGATGTAGCTTCTCCAAGAATGGCGGTAAGAAGTTGGCGTGGTCTTTGTGACCATCAGCCAGTTCCTTAGCATCAGGGTTTGAGATGGAATTGATCGTGTTCATGATGACTGGAAGAAGTGCAGCTACGTTCTTGTTGCCAAGCAGACCAGATGCCATGTTGAGGATGCTGTCCATGTTCATTTCAGGCTTCTCGTTGGTGTTTTGGCGTTTCTGGCGCTGCTGTTTTGGCTCGTTCATTTGGGAGAACATGGAAATCATGGAGCCGATCATCGCCGGGTCGATCTGTCCATCTTGGCCTCCAAGTAGGCTTCCGAGACCTGCAACAGGAGTTAGTATTCCGTTAATCGTACAAAAATATTGGTATATGGAGAATGTATTTGCTAGTAGAACTAGTGGTCGTTGGGGTTCTTGAGTGGCAATCGCGGACTGGGAGATGCGTGGGAAGGCCCTTCACAAGCTGGATCAACGACCTGGTCAGGATCAAGGCCAGAAATTGGATGAAGGCGGCGCAAGGCCGGTCGTTGTAGAGAATATTGGTGTAGGCCTTTGTCCAGCAGTGGATGTCTATCGGCTGATATGAGATGATGATGATATGGAGAATGGAACGTCGTAGAAGCCATTTAGGCGAAAAAGAAACTAGTTTAGTTTTGCGTAAGTTTTGATGGAGACAACGGAGATTTTTTTCTTAAAATCAGTATTATTTGCTAACGAAAAAACTCAAGTATTTTCAAATATTAAAAATAAATAAATATCAAACAACCTCACAAATCGATTTAGTCCCAAATTAAGCTCAAGAAGGCATGTGTTAATAATATATACTTAAATACATAGAACAACCAGCAAAAGTACAAATATTCGAGCTCATCACACAAATATTTGCCCTGGCCCGGAATTCGAATCCGGGACTGCCGGCTCAGTAGGCAGGTGCACTCAAACTGCGCCAATCACGTTATCAAACACGCAAATTGCATAAATTACATTACATTCGTGTCAAGTTTAATGGACAATGGTTACTGATATAGAACAGTCTGTCGTAGCAAGGCGTAAACCGATGAGGATTGTTTTGCGTTTCACTTATTTTGTTGTATTTTCTTGTAAGCGTGTTAGTCGTATACGCGGCAATAGACAATTACGAGTAGGTATTGACAAAAATAATTTTCTTAATTATTGGAAATTTTACTAAATTACATGTACAAAGTCATTTAGAAACCCAGTAACTGAAAGTAGCAATCCACTTTAAATCTTTATACAACTTCTTTCAATAAAATTCTGCCCAAATACATAATTGAATTCTCAGGTTCTTACAGAATTCCCGATGGTTGGCAATTTGCAATTAAACTTGAAAATTCAAATCGAGGGAACTCCTAAAGTAAACCACGTCCCACAGATAAGATGAAAATGATGATTTAGACTTAAAGTTGCGGACTTCACTGTTCAATTGGAGACGTGCCTAAGTAAATAAAAGTTAGGATCCAGGGGAAATTCCGGCGTCCATTCAAGAGAGCACAGTAAACATTTAATACAGTAAGGTCAGTCGGGTCGGGATAAGCGCGCTACACGGGATGAGCGAACATACACTGAAAAATAAATATCTCAACTAATTTAACTACTTGAGAAATAGCCAAATTTATGCAAATATTTCCAATTTCCAAAACTTGTTCCGATTCCTGTGTCTCCGATTTATGTAAGTAGCAGCTAACATTGGGGTGCCCCTGTTAACAGTTTTTTTTTCAATGTATCTTATAATATCGAAAAGTATTGATGTTATAATATATGTACTACAATTGCCATCTTACTACCATGCAACTAACATTTGTACTTTTCTGATAGGTTTTCTGATATTTTTATGGTAGCGCTTATCGCATGTGGCGCTTGGCCCGACTGATCTTGGTTTGTTATTCTGAGAGGACTAGTATTCACCCGGCTTCGGGTTGATGGGGGATAAGTAGCTTAAGATATTTATTTTAATCTAAGGCTTTATTCATATGTCGGATTACCACAATACAGGCGTAGGTAGCCTAGTTAACCCATGTCTACTTCATGAAACCTTAAATTTGCATCTTAAAAGTGAAACAGCAAGTTAGATTTTTTTTTGCAAAAATCTTTTACTATTGAAAAAATACACAGATATATTAAATTTTTACCACTACTACAATTTTACTATGGGGCCAACCACGAAATGGCAAAAAACACCTACTTAAGAGTTAATTGATAGCTCATAACCCGAAATGTAATACGGAACAGCATTTTTTTTCTTTGCAATTTCATGGTTAACCCCATAGTAAAAGTGGTTGCTCAGATCCGTGACCCGTGACCCTCCCCATCACCCCTGGCAGTTCCATTTACGACTAAAAAGTCACCCTGTATAGGTGTGAAGGTTATTTAAATGTTCACTTTTGTGAAGTCTACTTACTGGTTGTAAAACATCTACTGTGCCTTTATACGTCAGAGCCCAGTCATCAGCAAATGTTATCTAGTATGTTTGAGCTAGCCATTGTAGGACTGCCTAGACCTTGCTAGTTCCAATAACTATATTTATTAAAGGAAGGACTATGTAACTTAAGAATAATAGATGATTTACCCAAGTTGTAATGGAAAAGTGTTTGTGCAGTCCGTGAGATCTCAGATTGCCATTCGGGTTTGGGTGAAAACTGAGAGGTTCTTATCTGCATTGCGGGACAGGTATAAAACCCGAATCGCATTTTGACAGCTCCGTTGCTATGATTAATTAAAAATTTCAAGATTAAAGATATTAGGACCTTTTTTATTTATCGGACAGATTCTTTGTTTCCTATGATCTGGAAAATTAAAAAAAATGAAATGAAAATTATTTATTCCGGTATTCATAAAAAAAAAATTGGGCAAGTGCGAGTCCGACTCGCGCATGAAGGGTTCCGTACCTATATATATGTATATATAGGAATAACAAGTTTTTTGTATGGGAGCCCCCCTTAAATATTTATTTTATTTCATTTTTAGTATTTGTTGTTATAGCGGCAATAGAAATACATCATCTGTGAAAATTTCAAGTGTCTAGCTATCACCGTTCTTGAGATACAGCCTGGTGACAGACGGACGGACGGACGGACGGACGGACGGACGGACAGCGAAGTCTCAGTAATAGGGTCCCGTTTTTACCCTTTGGGTACGGAACCCTAAAAAATACACTGGGTCACTGACGTTAAGCACCCAGGGGCGCATTGTCTTCAGTCTTCTTGTATTTAATCACAGGACCATGCAATCGTTAGCTCACACCTAGCTACGATCGCACAATCAATGGCTCTCTATCTTTCGCGTAGTATAATATAATTATAAAATTGGCAAAATACATCAATTAAACTTTGTTTTATAACCTTACCTTGGCACATATCTCGCGAAGTATTTCATTCGATTCTCAGAAATTACATACAAAATGACACTTCACTCGCCAAGTTCCTATAAATGTTCTTCTTTTAAAATATGCGGCCCCCATGCGGGTAGGCCCCAAAATTTTGGCAGGACTCAGCAGATCCTCATTTAAAGTTATAAAACAGAGTTTCATTGATGTACATTTTGCCGCCATAATGCAATTTTGCCTGTACTACCTCTGTAGCATGTTTTGTTTTTAAATGCCTCATACTTCTAGGAACTATCCTCACCAGACAACACATCTCCAGCATTCCCTCCATCTTGTCCTTGCATCAGCGAGCCCACGATGCTGCCAAGCGCGCCCAGCCCTCCTCCATCACCCCCGTCCCCCATGTTTTGGAGGAATGAGGACGCCAGGTCCAGAAAGGGGTTCTCCTCATCAGCCCCGATGAGGGGGAGAAGACAGAGAAGCAACACGGATAGCTTCATTATGCCTGAAAAAAAAAAAGATTTTTATTAAGTATAGCAAACACAAAGTATCATATTCATGCATATAAAATAAAATTTCAGTACAGTTAACATCAGATATACCGCAGCATATAAGGTGTTCATAAATATCTGAACATGTACTGTAATGCCCAGTCATTAAGAGCCGCGTTCAGCGACTGTACACTGTATGATTATGTAATGATAATAGGATTATGAAAACTTGTACTTATTATGATTTGGAAACCATGAAATTATACGTCTTAAGACAAGTAAATGTGATTAAAGAAAATTTCTTTTCATTCTTCATAAATTACAGACTATTTTTTATTTCAATTCCGTAGAGGATACTTGGGAATACTAAATAGAAATGAGGATTAAAATATACGGTTACATTTCTCCTTCAGTTTCGATGGAGCGTTTTCAATATTCAATACGATTGACGCAATTCGATTCTGTTCGATCCCTACCACTTGATATCGTTTTCTCTGTCCATTTCCTCTAATTGTAATCCCTTAAATAGAACTTTTCCTGCTTGTTTTGTGTGGCAACAAAGAGAATTGTAGCGTTATAAATGCAGGAAATAATAAACATCACACAATCATGCAATTATATAGCTCTTTGAATTAATCTTGGGGGCCTATGATGGTTGCTTTTATTACACGATAAATAAGTGACAAAGCATCCGTCACGTTTTGACAAAATGCGACTGTGAGTGACAGATGCTTTATCACGTGATAAACGCAACCATCAGAGGCCCCCAGAAATGATTATGGGAATGGATGGCTATTGGGACAGCAAAATCCTAAAGTGGCGACTATACGAGTACATATGTATAGGAAAGCACAGTGCGGGACGGCCCCCGACTACATGTACGGACAGATATTGGCTATTGATAATTTTCGTGGTCATAATTTCTACTTTTTCAAACGAAATATTTTTTCAGGATTGTTATAATACAAACCTAACCTGACCTAACCTAAAGCTAATAAGTTGTACTCTTAAAACGTCTAAAGTTAATAAATTTAGAGTTATGGCTAACAATTTTCATCATCAATCATTCGTTATATGAAAAAATGCGTACCCGTACGGATGACCCCGTGAGGGAATTGATGGATGCGGTCGGCATGATTATACTTCGTGGCGAGATATATAGGAAATGCCTATGTTCATCACTGGAAGTATGTGGCTGATAGATAGAAATGGTTAATGTACCGGGTGCCTCAAGCCATTTAACACCACGCTAGAATAAATGAATAGATTACTCGTATCATTGTGCTCCGCGATTAAATAGAAAGTCTTATTAAGGCAGCCAACCAGTAATCAGCTCGTGTAGCGACCGCGACGGGCAGACGTTATTTGCTTGTAAGCAGTAAAATAATCGACTAATGTAATGACAACATTAAAAATTGGGCAAGTGCGAGCCCGACTCGCGCATGAAGGGTTCCGTACCTATACATATATATACTTAATCTATAACAAGTTTGTTGTATGGGAGCCCCCCTTAAATATTTATTTTATTTTATTTTTAGTATTTGTTGTTATAGCGGCAATAGAAATACATCATCTGTGAAAAAATCAACTGTCTAGCTATCACCGTTGTTGAGATACAGCCTGGTGACAGACGGACGGACGGACGGACGGACGGACGGACAGCGAAGTCTCAGTAATAGGGTCCCGTTTTTACCCTTTGGGTACGGAACCCTAAAAACCGGCCAAGAGCATGTCGGGCCACGCTCAGTGTAGGGTTCCGTACCCATCCTTCACAATAGAAATGACGAGAAAGATTTCAGGCTCTATAAAAAGGTCGTAAACGCCAAAGTAACTCTAATTACTTATTACCTTCTGGAAGTTATCGATTATACGCACCAGATTGAGCGGAATGCTTTAATGCAGTATGGCACTTAACTAATATGTGTAACGTTCGAAGTATAAGGACGCCGTGCGGCACTTACGTCATTTTAAAGAAAATTATGAAATGTTGCGATAACTCAAAAACGGCTTGACCGATTTTGTTCAATATAGTTTTCATTGAAAGTACTTATAAAGTCTCATTTTCATGAATTTTTTCATATTTTTTTGACCCGTGGTTGAAAAGTTAGAGGGGGGGGACACAATTTTTTTTATTTTCGGAGCGCCTATTTACGAAACTGCTGACTTTATAAAAAAATTATGTTTGGAGACCCCTATTATTTTTACAAGACCTATTCAACGATACCCCACAGCTCTGTGTTGAAACGAAAAAAAAAATTCACCCCCACTTTAGGTACTCGAGAGGTACCCGAAAAAAAAAATTTTTAGTTTTTATTTTACCGTTTTATCGGCGTGATACATACACATACTCATACCAAATTTCAGCTTTCTAGTACTAATGATCACGGAGCTAAGCCGCGGACGGACGGACAGACGGACAGACGGACAGACGGACATGGCGAAACTATAAGGGTTCCTAGTTGACTACGGAACCCTAAAAATGTACAGATTAGGTGGCCTTATTCCTTTAGAAATAAATTGATAATTTCAACCGACTTCTTGAAGTGAATAATACTTATTCCTGAGTTCTAGAAAGTAACATAGCTACTTCATGCTTTCCTTGCGTGCAGTCGAAAATAAGTTGAATAAAAAAATGGTTTTCTGCGTAAATTTTGTTAATTTTTAGTAATTTTTGAAACAAAACTTATCAATGAAAAATTCTCACTGCGAGTTTCAAATATACTAATCAATCTCAATATGTTCTAAGTAGTAATATTTAATAATTATGTTAAGAAACATGTTTGATCATGATCATAGAGAAAAATGTCTAAAGCAATCAGCATTTTTAAACGGACACGCAGGCCGCAGCTACAAAGTATCTCTAAGAAACTATATCTGTTAACAGTTTCCAGCTACACGGTACGTGGAAAAAGTTATATTTTGGCATTAATTTCAGTTTAGTTTTAGATTTAGAAAAGGGGTTCGACTATGTAGTGTACTTAGATTGGATAATTATAAGCTTATAATGCTCTGATATTTTGTTAGTACAATTTTGTGGGTGTATGTAATTAAGTTTCGAACGCAAAGTTCCCATCAGCCACTAATCATCCGTCCATCCGTCCGTCCGTCCGTCCGTCCGTCCGTCCGTCTGTCACCAGGCTGTATCTCAAGAACGGTGATAGCTAGACAGTTGAAATTTTCACAGATGATGTATTTCTATTGCCGCTATAACAACAAATACTAAAAATAAATTAAAATAAATATTAAAGGGGGGCTCCCATGCATATATACATAATCTATAACAAGTTTGTTGTATGGAGCCCCTTCCGTACCTATATATATGTATATATATAGACCGATGAAGGGTTCCGCCTTCATGCGCGAGTCGGACTCGCACTTGCCCAATTTTATTAAACCCCGTCAAAAGTGGGTGCCATAAGTCTGTGTATCTGTGTGTATCATCTGTCTGCCATCCTACGAAAATGCCATCTGGACTGAAGGAACACCGCACTATCTGGGTTACTCTAAACCGCATTCGCACAGACGTCGGCCGGTGCAACCACAATCTGCACAAATGGGGTATCTCATCGACAGCGTCTTGTGACTGCGGAGCGTCAGACCAAACCATCCGTCACATCGTCGAGGAATGCCCTAGAAGGCGTTTTGCCGGGGGCATGGGAGACCTTCTCACACTTTCACCAGGCGCTAGGGAGTGGATACATAATTTAGATATTAAATTATAAATTTTGTAAATAACAATTTCAGGAATAAATGCCATACGATAATAATAATAATCTGTCTGTGATAACGTAGCTTCCAAACGGATGGTCCGAATACGGTCTACGCTTGGTTTGGTCAAGGGTCTTTTAAATTTAAAATTAAGCTTATACCTACTTTAGCAACTTTGAATCAATCAATCAATCGTTTATTTCAAATGTAGTCTTAATATGTTAAAAACAACAAGACTGCATTGAAACACACAGACTTTTACACACATTCGAATTTGAACACTAAATATTGTTATTGGCGAAAAGAAAATTGTTTTTAACAGACATGCCGAGCCGTTTCTAAATTAATAGATAGATACCCAAAGGTTGTCTGGAAGAGATCACTTTTTAGCGATAAGACCGCCTGTTGTCCACCGTAATTTATAAATTGTATTTGTCTTCTTTCCTTTTGTAAACGTTTATTGGTGTGCAATAAAGTATTGTTGTATTGTATTGTAATGCTGAAATACCGCTTTAGGTACTTTTTAATAGAAATGTCGTTTAAAAATTAATAAATAATGCTAAAATAACGTTGTTATCGCAAAGTGAAATATGTTTAGTGCCCTCCAGACTGTGACACTGAGACATTCATCAAATATTCTTGCCCCGTCTCATTTCTTTAGCGGAATTTGAAACAAACGTATTAAGCATAAGTGATTGTGTAATACAATTATGTGAAGTTAACTGGAAATATTGGCACACAACCTGCACATAAAACAGTATTTTCTTCGGTTTCCACGACTGTCACACATTTAAATAAAAAACAACAAAAAAAAACAATAATTTTAATGTTGTAGATTACCTGCTTAATTGAATCGTATGTTGTAACTACTCTGCTACATTCTTAAATTTTATTTATTGTACATATCTCTCTCATGTGTTGTTTCCCTGTGTATTTGAGGTTTGCAATAACGAGGATTTGTATTAAACCATTGATACAAAGATAAAAGCACAAAGAAAAAATTAAATGAAATGAAATGAAGTATTTATTCAAACGCGTAACCTGGCGGAAGAGATCGGGAGTCGAACCCGCTACCTCTAGATTACCGGTCCAGCGTGTTAACCTCTCCACCACCCTAACGCCCTAATAACCTTTCGTTTTTTTTCCTTATGCTTTGTGTGTCGATCTTTGCATTGTTTATTTGAAAGGCTTTACAACTTAGTAACTGGTATATGTTAGTATTCACATCTTACCGCACTACTTTACAGCAGTGATCGAGCAAGCGAGAGAGGGCGCTGTTATTTATAATTTTATAGTATTTGTATTGTAACTCGGTACTTTCCAAACACTACATAAGTTTTACAAACGATGCGAGGCTACTTCCAATGTAAAATAACTGTGTTTCAAACCGGGTGGTCAATCCAAATGGGTCAGTAGGGAGAAAACGAAAACTATAAGAGATATTAGGGAAATCTGTTCTTAGGAACCATGGCGTCGATTTTAGATTTAATTAAAACTGCATTATTATTTTTTATAAATCTCATACATAATTTAATACATACCTAACTCTGTCAAAACTGCTGTAAAGAATGTTACAATAGGTACGACATGCGATTACTTACAGAATTTTAACCAGGTTCGATTCCCGGTTATGAATGGGATTTATTAAAAAAAATTGGATGCAGTTTTTATTAAATCTAAAATCGATGTCATGGTTCCTAAGAACAGATTTCCATATATATAGTTTACGTTTTCTCCCTACTGACCCATTTGGATTGATCACTCTGTATAGCCATTTTGCCGATGTGTGTTCCTTATTTCCTTCCTTTCAAATTACCTTTTACGGAGCAACTTATCAAAAACAACGCACGTTCGCGTTATTCGCAAAAAGTTATCAAAGAAAGACTTAAAAAAGAAAACTCGGTATGTAAGATGAATAAAAGATGGCTATGCTCGATCACGCTGATATTCTAGAGATTCATTTCATAAAAGGGAAATCTGCACTTTCGAGATACAAATTGCAATTTTGCTAAACGATACTTGTTGCAGCACTGTGATACGCGACTTTTGTCGTACTTCACTACATAGTATAAAATAAACTACCTTTCCTGCTGCCTGTCTTTCTGTCCGTCCCGTATGCTTAGATCTTTAAAACTACGCAACGGATTTTGATGCAGCTTTTTTTAATAGATAGAGTGATTCAAGAGGAAGGTTTATCTGTATAATACATGCATACTTTATCAGCATTGCACCTGTGCGAAGCCGGTCGCTAGTAGACAAATAAATTATAAAAGTGTTCTTTGTAAGGCTCCTTATCCGTTCAAAAATGCTGATTGCTTTAGACATTTTTGTCTATGATCAAACATGTTTCTTGATATATCAATGTTCCTACTTAGAACAGGGCTTCGTAGTAAAGATTTAGACTTTACAGTCGGCACCATCGTTTGTCGCTTCATTGTAAACATTTGATTTATTATTATTTGTAACTGATAAGCAAAGTGCAGTAAAACGGTAATCGAGAAAGATTGATAAAAACGATCAAAGTAGAGTTTCATTGCATAGGCGTATATTAAGTAGAAGGTAGACCGGGTGGGCCTTGCCTACACCAGTCTAGTGTCTAGTGCTCACCTCAGGCTGTTGGGTTACCGATTAGGAAGTCTAGGTTTCGTCGCATCGGCCATAGCACGTGACGTGACCCACCCTGATAAAATAATCCCAAATACGCCACGCCTATTTCTCAATGAATTGGTTTAAATATTTGTATAGAATCTTTTTATCGATTCATATTTTTTATGTGGTAATACCACATTTTTATTTTTATAAATAATGACACAAAGGTAAATTAAGAAAGAAAAATTGAATGCGATCTACTGCAATCGAAGCGGGATTTGAACCCGCGACCTCTGCGTTTCCGGCGCATTGCTCTTCCAACTGAGCTATCCGACCGCTACGTCAATCGCACGAAATCTTTCATCCCTTAATTCTTTACGCTACTGGAGCGCCCTCTGTGTCATATATGTTTTTGAAATGCTTATGCGCATTAGCCATACCCTAGGATGTGCGTTTTTACACGCACGATCCCCAATCCCCATTGCTTTACAGCAAGTGCGAAGACTGCGAGAGAGATGGCGCTGTTCTAAATATTTGTATAGAATCTTTTTATCGATTCATACTTTTTATGTGGTAATACCACATTTTTATTTTTATAAATAATGACACAAAGGTAAATTAAGAAAGAAAAATTGAATGCGATCTACTGCAATCGAAGCGGGATTCGAACCCGCGACCTCTGCGTTTCCGGCGCATTGCTCTTCCAACTGAGCTATCCGACCGCTACGTCAATCGCACGAAATCTTTCATCCCTTAATTCTTTACGCTACTGGAGCGCCCTCTGTGTCATATATGTTTTTGAAATGCTTATGCGCATTAGCCATACCCTAGGATGTGCGTTTTTACACGCACGATCCCCAATCCCCATTGCTTTACAGCAAGTGCGAAGACTGCGAGAGAGATGGCGCTGTTCTAAATATTTGTATAGAATCTTTTTATCGATTCATACTTTTTATGTGGTAATACCACATTTTTATTTTTATAAATAATGACACAAAGGTAAATTAAGAAAGAAAAATTGAATGCGATCTACTGCAATCGAAGCGGGATTCGAACCCGCGACCTCTGCGTTTCCGGCGCATTGCTCTTCCAACTGAGCTATCCGACCGCTACGTCAATCGCACGAAATCTTTCATCCCTTAATTCTTTACGCTACTGGAGCGCCCTCTGTGTCATATATGTTTTTGAAATGCTTATGCGCATTAGCCATACCCTAGGATGTGCGTTTTTACAGCAGCAGAGGTCGCGGGTTCAAATCCCGCTTCGATTGCAGTAGATCGCATTCAATTTTTCTTTCTTAATTTACCTTTGTGTCATTATTTATAAAAATAGAATTGGTTTAAGTTTAAGCAAATTTCACACATCATATACCTAACAAAATGGGAATTAATTTCGTTCAAAAAGTTTTATTGAATTACCTCAAGAATAATGAGGAGGTTATTAAATAAACACTTTTTAAGCGATGGAGTCCTGTTTTTGTTATAATAATACGTCAATGTTTCATTGGCATTGTGACGTAAGTACATAATCGGTTTGCGTTACGGTAGATAAATTTATTGCTGATGTTATTTTGATTAGTTAGATATATTTATCAGTTGATCTAGATACCATTCAGATAGTCATATCTGGGGGCACGGTAGTGCCCCCGCCAAGACGAGCAAAAAAGAAGCGGGGCACTACCTACCTTTTCTCGAACCGTTTCGTCTAATTTTCAAACCCTCATAGCTTCGTCCCAGTTAACACCAGAGCGCCCGAATTCACAGGCTAAGATGCAGTTAGGGAACATATAAAATGTACTTAATTTCATTGATCTAGCTTTTATAGTTTAGGTTTTATTGGTACCTAAAATACGCCGATTTTGCCACTTACTTATACACTGACGTATCAAAATCTCTGGGGTACTTCCCGATGACCTAGAAAGCTGAAATTTGGTATGTAAGCTAGGTTTAGTACACAAACAATAGAATAATTCTGAAACTTGGAACTTTTACCCCCCAACCCCTTAAACTAGGGGATGGAAGTTTGTATGAGACTTCTGCAAATTTTGATACTAGAGGTCTGAAAATTTATATAGGGACTCCTTGTTATAAATAATAAAATACATTTTCTAGGATTTTTAGAAAATCACCCCCCACCCTTAAAATAAGGGGATGAAAGTTTGTATGGGTTTGTATGGGGTAAGTATTTCTTAAATACACAATTATTACTACTTACTTAGAAAAGCTACAGCACAAAAAAAAATTAAAAGAAAACCTAAAAATTAAAACATAATTTACAAAAAGAAATGAGATCCCACCAAAAACATTTCATGTAAAATTAGCGGCCAAGACTCACATGCTCATAACGCTTTTGCTATTATTACTACTTACTTACAGACGCTATGGCCCAAATAAATGAAAAAAACTAAGGCACCTTACAAAAATAAATGAGATCCCACCAAAAACATTTCATGTAAAATTGGCGGCCAAGACTCAAATGCTCATAACGCTTTCGCTGTAAAAAAAGTTATCAGATCCCTGGAAAAGCCAAGCCCCTAAGCCCTGAGTTTACTAATCCTACACCTTGGCTTCAAAGGTATGGCTTGGTCGTTTCATAAAGTACCGTAAATAAGTCTAATGGACTGTGCAGCCCATATGGTAAGGAATTAAGTTTTTATATATTATCATGAAGACGTAAACTTAACTTCTTGATATCGTATGGGCCAGTCGTACTTTATGAAACGGCCAAGCCATACCTTTGAAGCCAAGGTGTAGGATTAGTAAACTCAGGGCTTAGGGGCTTGGCTTTTCCAGGGATCTGATAACTTTTTTTACAGCGAAAGCGTTATGAGCATTTGAGTCTTGGCCGCCAATTTTACATGAAATGTTTTTGGTGGGATTATCTATACTATTATTTATATCGATAATTCTCAGACAATATTAGATCCCACCAAAAACATTTCATGTAAAATTGGCGGCCAAGACTCACTTGCTCATAACGCTTAGAGTATAAAAGGTAGATCAATTAAATTAAGTACATTTTATATGTTACCTAACTGCATCTTAACCTGTGAATTTGGGCGCTCTGGTGTTAACTGAGACGAAGCTATGAGGGTTTGAAAATTAAACGAAATGGTTCGAGAAAAGGTAGGTAGTGCCCCGCTTCTTTTTTGCTCGTCTTGGCGGGGGCACTACCGTGCCCCCAGATTATGTTTGTGTTTTCATTATGCCAAAACAATAGGATTTTTTTTTTTCACCCTTGCGTAAGGAGTGGGATTTTCAACCCGCTACGCGTGGAGAAAATTCCTTAGACAAACTACGTTTTCTTTTTTTTAAGACATGACTTGAACGGTATCAGGGCTGGTTAGCCCTCACTACCAGTAGTCGGACTTTGTGTGGGAGTATAACCCGCTAATGGGATTATCTCCGCGCCACAAGAGTAATTTGGGTTGGGGTGACGCGGGCGCACAGGGCGCATGGACTGCGTCGTGAATAGACTGAACCGAATCAGTCTGACTTAGGGCGGGTGGAGTGGGAGAATCGCATAAGATCTGCGATCTGGGACATTTACGTAATCACCTAGGTATGTAATGTATTATTTCATGCAAGCATCTATATTTGTTAATGGTTAACAAATTTATGGATACCGGACTATTTTTGAAAACTGCATGCTGCGGCGCAGACAAAAGTCATATTCATCATAAAAAAGTTATATTAAAAAACGACACAAGGAATATGCCTTTACATAAAACTGTGAGAAATGTTCGATTGAAGCAGAAAAAAATGGTTTAGCTCAACGACGAAAAGGTCCTACTCCGTTTTTACCAACGTTATAAAGTATGTTACTAAACATTACTGGTATACAAAAAAGGGGTATTTATAAGTATTTTCGGTAAGTACGTTAAGTAGAACTTTATTTTCTTATTTGGTACTTAGTAATCGAGAACCATGCAACTTAAGAGGCCTTATTCCTTTTAAAATGTATTTTCTTCATATTATGAGAAATATAATATTGATAATTTCAACCAACTTTTGAATTGAATAATACTTTTCCCTGAGTTCTAGAAAGTAACATAGCAATTTCATGCTTTCATTGCGTGCAGTCGAAAATAAGTAAAAAAAAAAAACAATTTTCTGCGTGAATTATGTCAAATTCGAGTAGTTTTTTAAACAAATATTATTAATGACAAATTCAAACTGCAGGTTTCAAATATATAACCAATAAATTGCAATGGCCCTGTTCTAAGTAGTACCTAACATTGATAATTATGTTAAGAAACATCATTGAGAAAAATGTCTAAAACAATCAACGGATAAGGAGATAAAAGATATCCTTTTCACTAAAACTTTGTCTCAAAGACGCGCCTGTACCAAAATATGTTTCGCTATCTATTTGCTTTTGCCATTGTTATTTGTATTGTTAGTCCTTTTTTACGTATTTCGATAAAAGTTAAAATGTTTGGTTTTAAATATGAGTCAGCGTTGGTTTTTGACGATTCCTTAAACTACTTACGAGTATACTTTCTACAGTTACGTAACGGTTTCTGATTAAAACAATGATCGTCGACCTACCTTTATGCTTAGTAATCGTAAGGCCAAGGCGTTATAAGTATAAATGTCAGAAGATATCACGAGCTTTACATACCAACTTCACCCGAAAACGTGATCAGTTGCGTTAACTTTGCACCACATTTGTATTCGGCGCGATACATACCACATACCAGATGCAAACTTAACTTAACCGGGCAGTTAAGATGGGATAAGTATTTTTACGGAACCCTCGGTGCGCGAGACTCGCACTTAGCCGGTTTTTATTATATCGCTCAAATGTTAATAAACTTACTATCTAACTTCATCAACATTACTAAAATAATAATAAAAAAAGTACACGCAAATTGTAAAATTCGCAAAAACCTTGCGCAAGATTCCACAAGTCATCATACTTATAATGTCACTTCTGTTAATCTAAAGTAGACTTTACAAGGCATAGACAACGTATAAAATAGATTGTTAGTTTAGTGGCCCGTTAATGGCGTGCCTTGAGGTAGCGGTACCGGTGTGTGACGTCACGGGGTCGATGACCTTGCACCTGATCTTTGCCACAGTCAACAGATTCGGTGCAGTCCATCAAATGCTGATAAGACAATTTTATCGTCAAAATCATCGGTAGATTAATTATTTGTTCTTTGTAATTTTCTATCAAAATTAAAATCAATATTATCTGACGTCTAGAAAATATATATGGTGACATGGCTCTGTTTTTATAGTTGAACGAATTAAACTGTTTAAAAACTAAGCTTACTAAAGAGGGACGGAATTGACAACATTTCATATTTTTAAGACTATAATTTTATTACTTTTCTGAATTCTGCTTAAAAAGATGAAGTAATCTCTGTTTTTATTTATTTTCTGAGATGATTATTTATTTTATTATTAATTTATAAAAACATACTCATTTTAAAATGTGGCAACACCAAAACCAGAACTTAATGGAACGGTTACTTTAGTCGGTTTTCTTATTAAAAAAAAACTTAATAAAACTCGGTATGCATCTGTCATCTATCAACGTCAAATAAAAAAAAATATATTTTTTCGCTCTTTGGTTTAGACAACAACCCTATTCAGCCCGTATTGTCTTAGATTGCAGTTATTTGATATATTTTCTTATATTTCTTTAAATAAATAAAATAAAAATAAAAATGCCATTTATTCTACTACATTAAATCATGACAATAAGTTCATTATACATTTATTAATTATGCAGTAGTCGCCTCTTTGGCGTAGGCCTATTTCTTTAAATACAGAAGAATAAATTCAAAGATTTTTTTTCAAGGTACACGACATAAAGCCCTGTCGATCTCTACATTAATTTCCACCTGTTATAAATATGAAATGTTGTCAATTCCTAAAGATAAATACTAATCAAAAAAATATTTGAATCACAATTTGAAAGAATTGAACAGGTAGAGCAAGCCATATTTAAATTACGACACAACACACAATACAGTTTTTTGATAAAATTTGCAGTGATAATTATACAACTGCATACATATTTGCCAAAATAATCAGAAAATTTGATATCTAACTACTTACTTAAGTTAGATATCAATTATTGTATTGGACAAAATCGCTTTGAAAACATGTTGTTTTAATATAATTAATGGATTCTCGGCACTATAAAAACGGAAATCAAAATACTGCGGCTTTTAAGAATAAATATTCATTTGATGGCTGTATGTACATCGGGCAGAGGTTATGAAAAGTTGTGTAGAAATCCCTGCTGTTATAATTCTGTAAACTATCTTTTACATTAGTAAGGTATGAAACTAGGAAGTCGCAATTTGTATGCAAAGTAAGTTGTTAATATTAAACACCGTCATTGCGAAACTTGCGAATCACGCATATAAAATGCATCGACCATTTTACACGAAATTAGTTTAAGGCGGTATAAATAATAAATATATAATAACCCGACGAATACATACTATATAAATACATAATTATATCGATAACATCCATGACCGAACAAGAACAAATATTCGAGTTCATCACACAAATAATAGCCTCGGGTTCGATTGCCGGCCGGATTCGAACCCAGGACCGCGGCTCGGTAGGCAGGTGCACTGCACTACAAACAGCGCTAGCCGCTTCGTCGCGCATCGTATGTAAGCGACGAGCATGCAAGGCCTAATTTTTAAAATAAAACAAAAATATGTTTTTTTTTCTAATCGAAAAAAAAGTGCACGGAATAATTCGCCTTCAAGTGGCGTTTATATTTAAAATTATCTTAGAACTCGGTCATAGCGGCGAGTGGCGCGGCGCGCGATACGTGTGTCTCGCTCACTCGTGTGGCGGCCGCGCACGGTTCTCTCGCTCTACCGCTCGCCACACCACTGGTAGCGGAAATTCTTCGCTATAAGACCATTATTTATCACAACTGTTACTTGCTCTGCAGTCGATTGTACATTGTACAAAAGACTTCAACGAGATGAGAAAACTCGAGACTGTAACCCACATACATAAAAACATACCGATCAAAATCATAACTCTCCTTTTTCACAGTATAAAATAAATGTCAAAAATAATATAAAATTGAAAGAATAACAATCGTCATGGCCACTTATCGAATTGAGTCTCGGCTTTCAGCTGGGTCAACAGAATTTGGCTTATAAAATGAAGACACGTAGTCTCTTCACACACTTGAGTACATAACATGTATTCATCCAAATATAATAATGGTGTAAATTGAGAATGTTGTATAAGTTACATCCATTTATTAAAACCTTTATTATGTAATTTGAAATTTAGAGTAAAATTAGGTACCGTAAGATGAAGATACTTGGGACCCAAGAGGCTATTAGGTAAAATTAAAATTAAATTTTTAAAGATAATACCACTATAATATTACCATCGCAATAGTTGCAAGTTGCAACAAATGTCTTAAGAGGCCTTATTCCTTTTAAAATGCTGATTGTTTAGACATTTTTCTCTATGATCAAACATGTGTCTTAACATATTATTGATGTTACTACCTAGAACAGGGCTATTGGGATTTATTGGTATATATTTGAAACCTACAGTTTGAAATTTTCATTGATAATTTTTGTTCGAAAAACTACTCGAGATTGACAAAATTCACGTGGAAAATTCGTATTTTCAACTTATTTTCGACTACACGCAATGAAAGCATGAAATAGCTACGTTACTACCTAGAACTCGGGAAAAAGTATTATTCACTTCAAAAAGTTGGTTGAAATTATCAATGTATTCGTCATAATATGAAAAAACCGGCCAAGAGCATGTCGGGCCACGCTCAGTGTAGGGTTCCGTAGTTGCTCATCCTTCACAATAAACTGCTGTTTTAAGCCCGAGGTTTAAGTTAAGAAAGATTTTAAGCTCTATAAAAAGGTCGTAAACGCCCTAGAAACTTTTTGGAAGTCAACTTACGACCTTTTAAAGAAAAAATATGAAATTTGCCGATAACTCAAAAACGGCTCGACCGATTTTGTTCAATATAGTTTTCATTGAAAGTACTTATAAGGCTTCATTAACATGAATTTTTCCGTTTTTTTTGACCCGTGGTTGAAAAGTTAGAGGGGGGGGGGGACACTATTTTTTTTGTTTTTGGAGCGAATATTTACAAACTGCTGACTTTATCAAAAAATAATGTTAGAAGACCCCTATTATTTTTACAAGACCTATTCAACGACACCCCACACACCAGTTTTGAAAAGAAAAAAATATTCACCCCCACTTTAGGTGTTCGAGAGGTACCCGAAAAAAAACTTTTTTTTTTAATTTTATTTTACCGTTCTGTTGGCGTTATACATACACATACTCATACCAAATTTCAGCTTTCTAGTACTAATGATCACGGAGCTAAGCCGCGGACGGACGGACGGACGGACGGACAGACGGACAGACGGACATGGCGAAACTATAAGGCTTCCTAGTTGACTACGGAACCCTAAAAAATAAATTTAAAAAGGAATAAGGCCTCTTAAACCGGAAACACGTATTCAACACATCGCTGGTCCAATACTACAGGGTTCTATGTTATATTTTCACGGTATAACACAATGTTCAAATTAGAACTCATCAAAACTCAAACAGAACCCTGTTATATTGAGGCAGCGACATAATATGTTCTTAATATTCTAATAATTAAGAATAATCGGGTTTAAAATCAAAACTCACAGCACAGCACATGTCGTGTGTATTTGATGACACTACTAATCCAACCGAAATAATGTTTCACATAAAAGGTACGCCCATACCATCGGTAGACCATTTTAAATACTTGGGGTCAATAATAAGCAACGATGGAAAAATTGACCGCGACGTAATACACAGAACCGCAACCGGTTGGATGAAGTGGCGTCAGCTGACTGGAGTGATGTGTGATAAGAAAATGCCAATCAAAGTCAAAGGCAAGCTCAGTCAAGCTATAAAACAGCAATTCGACCTGCTATACTCTACGACACAGAATGCTGGGCACCGACAAAACACCACCTGCAGTAGCTACACACTACGGAAATGCGTATGCTGCGATGGTCGGCCGGAGTCACTCTAAAAGATAAAATACGAAACACCTATATCCGCGGTAGCTACAAGATTGCTCCTATCGACGAAAAGTGAAGGAGAAACGCTTAAGATGGTATGGCCACGTAGTAAGACGTCCGGTGGAACACATGGTTAAAGTAGCGCTCGAGCTACCCACTGCAAAGCGTGGGCGAGGAAGGCCTCCCGCCACCTGGCTAACGACGGTCACAAAAGACCTAAAAGATAATAATATAGACGCTGAAACTGCTCAATGCAGATTAAGATGGAGACATCAGACAAGGAGAGCCGACCCCAGATAAAGGGAAAAGGTTAAGGAAAAGAAGAAGAAGAAGGGTTTAAAATCAAAACTGTGACCTAGGTAATGAAAAGTCGTGTGCGGACGAATTAACAAAAACGTAGCAGAAACATCGAACAATGAACATGGAATACGCCATCGTATGAACCGTCCTGCGGCTGTGATGGTTGCTTATTATCACGCGACAAATAAGTGACAAAGCATCCGTCACGTTTCATGAGAAAATGCGAGTGTGTGACAGGTGCTTTGTCACTTATTTATCACGTGATAAACGAAAACAACATAGGCCGATGGCCCACGGTTGTATTGGTGTTAAACAAAATTTGCGTCCAACAGTTGTTTTTAAATGGAGCAGTTTGGAAAATACCAAGTGCCTTGGTGTCTATAGGAATTGTGTTTTTTTTACACCGACTAAGGCTTAATAAGCCTCTTTAGCGCCTTTGTACTTATTGCTTTTGAAAAGAAAAAAACACTTAGGAGGATAATAACACTACCTACTCCTTTTCCCGTACTATCAGTTTACGTTAAGTTTGCACCTGGTAACTATGGCGTCGGATACAAATGAGGTCCAAACTTAACGTAGCCGGCTTATATAAATCGAGGTTTCGTTCTCGTCTGTTTCCTGCTTCAAAACTTAACCGATCTTTGCGAATTTTAGGAACTTAATGAGAAGAAAATGTTCTGTGTCAGATCGTTTCGACTTTTGCGCAAACTATTAATATAAAGCCTGACCAGAAATATATGAGGATTGTCACAGGTCGCTATTTTATAAGATTTATATGGCAACAATTTTGCAACCAATCGCAACCCACTATAATGACATTAGTTTAAGTACCTGTCAGTTCCTATGTTAAACTCGTAAAATCATTTAATGGAATGCACTCTTTTCTTGACTGTTTTTCGAGTAGTAAACACGTGTACACTTTATTTATAATCTTACGTTCACGACTGTGAATGGTTTTCGGCATTTTTTTGGATAATTTTAAATATTTGTCTTTTAAAGTAACCACCACGATTGACATTGTTGACAAACCATCATAAAATCATTGCCAGTGTAAGAAATTACTAGTTCCAGTGAAATTCCGCAATATGGCGCATCCTCATATATTTCTGGTCAGGCTTTAGAATTTGGGTACTAGCCTGCTGCTTGCGGCGGAATTTGGCCAAAAACAGACGCCTAGTAAACAAATTTTATAATAGAAGTGCTAAAATCATTCAGTTCTAAAAATTTCGTAATTATTGGTTGGTTTCGTAGTTCTGGATGAGGAAACAGACGGGAACGAAATCTCGATTTGTATGGTAATGATTAATGGTATTTCCTGTGGTTAAAATTTACCGGTTTGCATTCCCAAATTGTAATTGTTGATGAGAGGAAAAAGCCTGCTATTTAAGTATTTCCCCAATATTAGGTTACAAATATTATCATGTCTTGACGTGATACCGAGTATTTTAAGTATATGAAATTATGTTGCTTATCTAAGCAACTGCACCACCTATAATTTTTCTGCTTTGCCCTAAGGTTGACTGGTAGAGAATGTCCGCCTTTTGTACGTAACGTTTATATCTTGTCTGCAATAAAGTTTAAATAAATAAATAATTATATAACGGCTTATAAGCCCACATAATAAAATTCAAAACTAGGTTTTGCAGTTAGTAATCTTATAGTTCAAAAAAATACATAGTTTTTTTTTTTAATCACGCTGGGTGAAACGGAACGAGTGTCTTCCTTTTTAACATCCAAGTTTACTCGCAATTACGATCTACTTTTATTATAATGACCAATGGAAAACATACAAAAATAAAATTACTTCTACATACAAAATTTGCGGCTAACCGGCTAATTTCGCATGGGGAGTTTTAATTAAGGTTTCGTTTTCGGTCCCATACTAAAAGTTGATCGTAATTGTGAGTAGACTAAGAAAATAACAGGAAAGACCCCTTATTCCGTTCTTGTATATTATGGTTTCTACATATAATTAGATTGAGATGGCTGAAAACTGTATACCTACGTTTACTTTTATTTTTAAGATTTATAATACCTATATTATACACTTCTAAAATTCTTCGAAAACGATACTACATTTATCAAATTTCTGTATAACGAAATCTCACCGAGTTTAAGAATGTGCTGCTTTATAAAAACATTTATATCGAAAAATATTTTGAAACATATTACGATTCAGCAATAAAACATAGAGGTTACATACATCGAGTGAATACGTACGTTATTAAGAAAATGAGTAAACTTCAAAAAGGTAGAATTAAAATATACCGGTAGGATCTTAAATGAACTTTTCATCTCTAATACGAGTAGGTAATATAATTTTAAACTACCCTCTATGATATATGGAGATACGAATCATGTAAAGGTATATCACTTAGAAACGTATTATCTTTTTAATATCGTTGTTTAATAACAATTACTATCACAACGTTAACATGTAACACGTATTTACGGTGACCTTAGTAAATATTGCAGTCAAAAACTCTTGTTGTTCACTTAAACTATGTAAATTAATCGAGAAACATAAATAAAAAATAGTAACTCACCGCCGGGATTATCTAATAAACTATAGTTTAGTCCAAATTCGAAGTCACTTGCAACGCTAACACCACAAGAATGACAAAAATCAAAAACAGGAACGTATTATCTTGTACAATTATCACGATTTACGATAAAAATGTCACAAGAAATGTTCATGACTCAACGAGCGGTAGGAATTGAAACACGTATTCACTGCTTAGTCGCTAAAACATTATAGTGTTGCTGGCTATAAAAATACACTTACTTTACACTGGCCGATTATACACTGCCAATGTAAAAGATTAAAAAAATAGACAGGCCGAATGTGAATAAAATGGAACGTTCTAAATTCAAATTCAAATTTTCTTATGCGTACAGGCAACGTCGGCCCCGGCCGGTAAGCCTTTTTCGTCTAACATCGGTGTATTTTGTCCCAGTCTTACTCGTAACCCGCTCTTTATCTGCCCGGTTGAAAATCCTCCTCGCGGCGAAGTCTCAAGAAAATAAAAAGTACCGTTGGATCGTCTGTCCTTGTCGCTCGCTACGCCGTATTATAGAGTACTGTTATGCGGGACCGAGCAAGACGTATCATTATCGTTTAGGTGTAAAGTCTGACAGTCAATGACCGAAGGTTTCGAAGGATCAAAATAAGAAAACGAAACTGTGAACTGTTATGATTTACAAAGTCCTTTGACCTTTACCGGAAGAATTTATAGGTATCATCCAATCTATGTAGGTATAATCTGATCCGACCTATGCATAAGTACCTTTTATTATTATTTATCTAGAATTGTTTTTTTTTTTATTTTTAAGTCCTAACTGACTGACCTAATGATTGGCTGATACATCAATCCCCAGTTCAAAACCTGATTGGACCTAGAAAGCCATTTTTTATACAAATTACTTAGATGTTTTTTAATAGAATCTTTTTATCGCTTCTGTTTTAATGTTGAAATACCACATTTTTTAAAATACTTGATGTTGTCTTTATGATACCTATAGATTAAATGTGACTTTATCAAGCAAAAGGTTCCACTTTGTCGCTTACCATAAGGACGCTCTAATAGGTTGATATAAAGATCCAAATGAATTTCATCCTTATGGTAAGTGAAAAAGAGGACCCTTGTGGTTGATAATGTAACAAATGCGACTCTTGTTCTACATCTACATTCTTGTATTTAATATCGTCGTTTTAGGCCTTATAACATTTTCAAAGACTCGTTAAAAATGTTTATAATTTTGTCGAAACGGCTGATCGACGCTTCGGGAGACCCCAGAGCTGGCGCCTACCTCTGCCAGAGAATCTCTCTGGCCATACAAAGAGGTAACGCCGCCAGCATACTCGGGACCATGCCGCAGGCGGACCTTTTGGATGGGGTATTCCTTTTATGACCCTTTTTAGGGTTCCGTAGCCAAATGGCAAAAAACGGAACCCTTATAGATTCGTCATGTCTGTCTGTCTGTCCGTCTGTCCGTCCGTATGTCACAGCCATTTTTTTCCGAAACTATAAGAGCTATACTGTTGAAACTTGGTAGGTAGATGTATTCTGTGAACCGCATTGAGATTTTGATGCAAAAATAAAAAAATAATAATAAATATTGGGGGCTCCCCATACTTAGAACTGAAACTCAAAAATTTTTTTTTCATCAAACACATACGTGTGGGGTATCTATGGATAGGTCTTCAAAAATGGTATCGAGGTTTCTAAAATATTTTTTTCTACACCAAATAGTTTGCGTGACAGACGCTTCCAAAGTGGAAAAAAGTTGGTCCCCCCCCCTCTAACTTCTAAAATAAGAAAATGAAAAATCTAAAAAAAACATATGATGTACATTACTATAAAAACTACCAACAAAAATTGTTTTGAACGAGATCTAGTAAGTAGTTTTTTTTTAATACCTAACTTTGCACCTAATTTATATGGGGCGCTATACATACCAGGTGCAAACTTAACTTAACCACTTAGGGATGGAAAGTGTTTGTACGGAACCCTCGGTGCGAGAGTCCGACTCGCACTTGGCCGGTTTTTTTATTATTGTATTTTAGGTTTCTTAGAGTAAGGTTTTATAAATATTTATATTTGTTTTAACTTTTAGATTTAATTATGTATATTGAGTTATGATTTTAAATATCTAATTTTAGTTGTAAATATGCCTTTGTCACGAAGTCAGTTTGTCAAGAATCTATTCAGATGACAATAGTGCCTTAGACCCAACCCAAGGCACTAATTCGACTGTGCTTTGCTATATCGCCAAATAAGTGACCTCTCGGGTATATTATTTATATTAGCAGTCTAGAAGATATTTATGGCCGCAATTACGTCCTCGTACAACTATTTTTCGTAGAATACCTACAGTTTTGTTTCTTTTCAAAAATAAAACAATGTTTCCTTTTCAATCAGCTTATTAAGGATTTAGGACAGTTTATCTCTAAGGCCCGTAAATTTCGCACTGTATCACAATGATATAGTTTTTGTATAATAACGACTTTAGTGGAAACAATTCAGTTTGATTTTCATTCTTGTTCTACCTCGCCTCATCGTGGAAAAGTAGGTACCTACCTTTTTTTTAAGACACGACTTGAATTGTATCAGGGCTGGTTAGCCCTCACTACCAGTAGTCGGACTTTGTGTGGGGAGTATAACCCGCTAATGGGATTATTTCCGCGCCACAGGAGTAATGTGGAAAAGCACTTCAAAAGCGGGCACCTCAAAAGGACCAAAAATTTCGTAAAGTCACATCAGAATCCTGCGCCCTACTAAATATTTTGGAAAACATAAGGCTTCCAAAATATGTTTTTAACCACTTATTTCGTTTTTAATGCAGTATAAATTTGAGGTGAAAATCTAAATTTGGAGATTCTTCATTGGTTATGTGTTACCGAAGAGATAAGTAATTTAATGAACATTACATAAATTGTGTCTCGATTGTAAATATTTAACAGTCGTGAATCGCGGACAGGTCGTGAACTGTCCATTACATACGCCTACTCGGAATTAATAGCAACATTTTCTTTTAACACTCCATTGCTTAATGCGAACTTTTGCACTCTATCACCCACCTACATTAATAAATAAAGGGTAGTATCAAAAAAAAACCTTTTTCTATGCAAAAATAATCAAAATTTATATCAAAATTACTGAATGCACAGCAAATATGGCACTCAAAATGTTACTAAAAAATATACTACAATTTATATTTGTGGCGTGCATCTATTTATTTAAAAGTAAAGCATATTTAAGTAATACATAGCTAATAATGACTACCGCACATTATGGAGCGTTTTTTTTAGAGATATAAAAAAAAAACTAACCTTACCTAACCCGGCCGAGTCGGATCTGCTCTGAAAGGTGATCAGGATTAGTAGCTGGGTTGATAATGCACGCTGCTGTATGGGAACCTTGCACTTTGTGACTATGCGCTGAAACTTGGTACAGTTGATCCTTAGGTGGTCTTGAGTGAATTCAGACCGGTAGACGTCGAGAACCACCGCGCGTTTAGTGGGGGGGAGGGGGGGAAGTTCGACGCTGCCGCGCTTTAATTAATGCAACATTTCTCTAAAACTATACATAATATGGCATGTGACATATCATTTTCGGATAAATTAAGAATGAGGAATCTATTTTTTTGACAAAAGTAATCCACTTTCTAACAAAAAACATTGAAAAAGTAGAAAAACTGAAAAACGTAATTTGTGTTTTTTTATATAGTTGCCAATTATTTTAAAATTATAACAGTAATCTCAAAACAAAAACAATAGTCGTAAAGCTAGACTTATGTAGTTTCTAAAAATATATAATTTATTATATATATCAGTTGATACATGGGAGATAATAAATAATATCAAGCGTAAGTCAGGGCGATCTCAATGCATGATCGTCCGTGAAGTAGGGTTAAGGTACTGTGTTAAGCAACATTTCTCTAAAACTATACATAATAGGGCGTGTGATTTATAATTTTCGGTTAAATGAAGGATGAGGAATCAATTTTTTTAACAAAAATAATGCACTTTTTAACAAAAAAATATATTAAAAAGTGGGCTAAATTGAAAAATTACATTTGTGTTTTTTACATAATTTCCAATCATTTTAAAAGTATAACAGAAATCTCAAAACAAATAATATAAACATAAAGCTAAACTTATGTAGTTTCTAAAAATATATAGTTTATTATATATATCTGTTGATATATGGGAGATAATAAATAATATTGAGCGTAGGTCAGGGTGATCTCAATGCATGATCGTCCGTGACGTAGGGTTTAGTTAATGTTTTAAACACACAAAAAGTGCATATATTTTATTGTTTATGTATCTTAGTATTTAAAATGAAACTACGCAATTGAAGTTAATTTATTGCAAGTCTGTCCATGTAGGCTCCCAGTTGTTGTTGACCTTCGTCCAACCCCAAGTAGTTACCCCAAGTGCGTGATAACTGACCCCCAAACGCCCACCTCTTGATAAATGCTGATACAAAGTGGCTTTGGTCGGTGGGAGGTGCTCTATCTGCTGGTCTATCTTGGTAAAAATATATATATGGGGCTCATTCACTGAAGTACATGAAGCTGAGCTGAATAATAATTATGATATACAATATTCTTTTTTAAGTTTTGAGATCCTATTATTCTATTATATCAGTTTCAAAAGCAGAAAAACTGACCTATCATATGATGTTAAGAACTATTTTTCGATGGAAGCCATTACCTCCTCAATGCGTCGCTTGATCGCTAATTCGAAACCTACAGTAGGTCAGGAAAGGCTTCCATGCTTGAAAAGCACTTCTCTTTCCTTTACCATTGAACCAAAATACCGTATCACATCCTGTGAATGCGTGAAAGAGGGTATCTTAATACTCTTGCTCTCTGTGGCCCTGTAAATAAACAAATATGTATAAAACACCCGTATTTACTATGATCGAGGCTTCACGACTCATGATACTGTGGATACTGATGTGTTGGTACTGACAGTTACACATAAATGCAAGCTTTACCTCAGCTTGAGGAACTTTGGGTGTATATAGGAACAAGATAACATCACCAATATCCGTGCTATCATGATATCACCACCACGATAGGTAAAAATGGTATATCTGGTCATAGTAAATTAAGAAAATACAGGTGTTTTATACAGATTTGTTTATTTACAGGGCCACAGAGAGCAAAATTATTACCCCTCTTTCAAACATTCACAGGATGTGACACGGTATCTTCTCTTTCCTTTACCATTGAACGAAGATACCGTGTCACATCCTGTGAATGTGTGAAAGAGGGGTAATAATAGTGCTTTTGAAGCTTGGGAAACCTTTCCTCCATGACCTCTTCTTCTTCGTTGGTTTCACTCTCGGCAGAGTGGTCGTGGTCATCATTTCAGATATTGGTGATAGGCTTCACAACACGCCGCCATTCTTGCCAGATAGCCGCCTTCTTCGTGCATTCGTGTAGTAACGATGATGCATTTATTGCAGCTTTTATTTAGTTACATAGGTGATCTTCTTCGTGGCCTGGTACCCTCAACCTTTCCGTGGACCAGAAGCGCTCAATAGCCTCCGCCCCCCGGCGGCATACGTGGCCAAAGAAGGTGAAGGTACGAGACTGTAATAAAGACGATAAACGCTGCTTGATGCCAAGTTTTCGAAGTATAGAATCGTTGGTAGGTACGGAATTCAGTCCATAATACTCCAAGCATTCTCGTCCAACACCACATCTCTAGGGCGTCTATCTCCTCAACTTCCTGCAGGGTCGACGTTTCTGCGGCGTACAGGAATATGGGGAATACGAGTACCCGAACGAGCTGGTTTTTTGTGTCTTCGCGTTTGTTGCGATTCCTTCATATAGAATAAATATGTAATTTGTTTGTTGTTAATTGTGCAATAAAAAAAATCTTATCTATCTTATACATATATTCCAGACCTAACTGTAGGTTTCGAGTCAGCAATCGAGGGCCGTATTGCGGAGGTAATAGCTATTATCAAAAAATATGTCGTAACATTATATGATAGGTCAGTTTTTCTGCTTTTGAAAGCAGAAAAACTGACTGAAATAGGATCTCAAAACTTAAACCAGAATATTGTATATCATAATTATTATTTCAGAGCAGCTTCGCGTACTTCAGTGAATGAGTGCCGTATAGCCCACTTTTAATATCTTTTTTGTTAAAAAAGTGCATTATTTTTGTTCAAAAAATAGATTCATCATCCTTCATTTAACCGTAAATTATAAATCACATGCCCTATTATGTATAGTTTTAGAGAAATGTTGCTTAACGCAGTACCTAAACCCTACTTCACGGACGATCATGCATTGAGATCGCCCTGACTTACGCTTGATATTATTTATTATCTCCCATGTATCAACTGATATATATAATAAATTATATATTTTTAGAAACTACATAAGTCTAGCTTTACGACTATTGTTCTGGTTTTGAGATTACTGTTATAATTTTAAAATAATTGGCAACTATATAAAAAAACACAAATTACATTTTTCAGTTTTTCTACTTTTTCAATGTTTTTTGTTAGAAAGTGGATTACTTTTGTCAAAAAAATAGATTCCTCATTCTTAATTTATCCGAAAATGATATGTCACATGCCATATTATGTATAGTTTTAGAGAAATGTTGCATTAATTAAAGCGCGGCAGCGTCGAACTTCCCCCCCTCCCCCCCACTAAACGCGCGGTGTCTATCGACGTCTACCGGTCTGAATTCACTCAAGACCACCTAAGGATCAACTGTGCCAAGTTTCAGCGCATAGTCACAAAGTGCAAGGTGTCGTGCACTAACACCCCAGCTATAGATGGTTACCTATCTGAAACACTATATTTTGTTTCCCATCTGTAACGTTTCGCCAAATTTTCATTTGTCCGAAAGCCATTTTTTAAAAAACTTTATTTTTCAGTATATTTATGAAACAAACCTAACCTAACCTACTGGGTTCTTTAAAAAGATGAAAGTAATGTCGTGCTGATGTGTATTTTCTACTTATCTGCAGTAAAATTTTTGCTAGGTATTTATTTTATTTGCTGTGCAATAATTAATTTGGTTTAAAAAGTATATAACTGATGAAAATAAGTTGATAGGCGATTATTTGTTTGCTGTGCCATTAATAATATCCACAGACCATACCGTGATAATATCCCATAAATAAATACAACCTAGTAAAACAATTGAATAGTTGGCTTACAGTACAGGAAACTGAAACGCGTATTGTTTTCACCCTTTGGTATAGACATTGTGATAAGAGCGAAGAAGGTACCTACGTGTACCAATTTCGTTGACTGGAAATTTGAATAGCATTTTAATTTCTTTGAAGTACCCAATAACCATCTGCAACCTGTCTTTTTTACGTTGCGTAACAAATGTTGTTCAGTTGAAGAGTAGAAATGTTTTTATTGCTTCTATTACAAACCTCACCCGGTATACCGTATTGCTTGATGAAGCCTTCTACATATCCGCGAAAAAAAAAAGCTGTCAATATTGTCAAGCTCAACGTCATACGTTTTATTAAATTAAATAACAGACTAAAATAATATTTCCATTGTGTCATAGTTTTGGAGTTACGACATTTTAGAATGAGTAGGTAACTTTAAATAAATTAATATTAAAATAATTATTAATCTTAGGAAAAATATAAAAACAGTGATAACGTCCTCTTTCTAATCGGAATAAGAAAAGTAATATAATTGTAGTCTTAAAATTATGAAATTTTGACTCGCTAGTGAACTCGATGAGCCGTTAAAATTCTACGCAAAGAGTACTGTCAGCATTAAAAGCTCATTTGAATCATCGCAGAATAATATTTTATCTACGCACATATCATTAGTGCTCTAAAATGCGTTCAGAAACCGTAGGAAATGACCAGCATTACTACAACCAATTTTACTATGAGAACTTTCTTATCTGTGGCAGTAGGTAAAATTTGTACTGTAATGTTATAACGCTATCAATTTTTGTAAGGTTATGAGTTTAAATTTGGAACAGCTGTCAAAACTGAAGTAGGTCTCTATTCTAGTATCGATAGATATTAATATTGTTATCGATACGAAACGTCAATTCAGTATGTTTTTTATAAAAAACCGCACGACATTTGATCTCGAGTGACATGAGAATATGGATACATTCGTTTGTAGGTATATGAATGATTTAGAAAAAAAAACATTCGTCTTGACGGAGGTCCGAATTGCCGCCATTATTGTTGTCATTTGTTTGTTGGTTCTTTGCTGTTACGAAAGTATAATTGTGATAAGTTTATTGTAATTCACATTTTAGTTGAAAATATTGTTTCAATGTAAATGTAAATTACAACTATTACAATAAATAATATGTTTATGTATTTGTTCAGATTTATTTCTTACTGCATTAGTATATGTCGTTTTTAGATATTTTACAGGTAGCACTAGTGGTGCCGGTCATTTCCTTATGGCTTCTGAACTCATCTTAGAGTACTTATGATATGTGTGTAGATAAAGTAGTGTATACAACTGTACATAATTAGGCCTTAAAACACTCGTGTGATCCTATTATGAAACTCGCTGACGCTCGTTTCATAAAACCACACTCGTGTTTTAATGCCTCTCATTATGTATCAGTTGCATAAACTACTATTGTGATTTATAATTGCTTTTCTAAGTATTACGTAATTATAGACGTAAGGTAAAGGATGAGATTACTTAAGTGGCACTGAGCAACGCGTGACAAAACAGATACATCAAACGGTTAACAGAATGGGTACTAAGGGACAAAAAAAGGAGGAAAGGGAGACCCAGTGTTGCCGCAATATAAATGGAGTGACCTACCGGTTCAACGGAGACGTCACACTTACGTCACGCATACTGACCCGCAGACTGCATCACACACCCGTAGCCACCCGTAGCGGCAACACGCTTTATCTATTCTATCACACACAAATCACGTGAGGTTCAATAGGGGGGGCTCACGAAAAAATCACGATATATCACGTTGGGGGAGGGAAGGGTATATGGAGACCTCACATGTATTTTTCTACAGAGAACGAACTAAGAAAAAAACGATATTTTTTCTCGGTTTTGTCAAAAATAAATCTTCGTTTGTTAAATACCCACTTCAAAATAGCGAATCTATTTTACGAAATTTTGGCGGAAAAATAGTACACGTGAGGTAGTGAGGGGGAGGGGGGGTTAGCAAGGAACCTCACCAAATATCACCAGGGGGGAGGGGGATCAAAAAGTAGTCGAAAAACCTCACGTGATTTGTGCACAAGCCCCTACTTACTATTGCAACTGTATCTTATATAATTAAATCGAAGATTTTGTACTATCCTGCATGGTATAAGAAAACACGGTATGCTACTCCGGAATGACAGCGGACTTTCGACGTCATCACGCTGTGATTGGTTGATTGGTTCTGTCAATCCGTTTCTGTGTTGCCTGTGGTGTATCATAATACTCCCCGATTTCTTTTCTACCTGTATGAATCTCATTCAATCGTGAGTGTTTTAAATCAATTATTATACGACAAAATAAAATTTAGTCAAAGAACGTGAACTGTAATGCATAATTTATTTCTTTTGGTACTATATGCGACAAACATTTTTTTTCCTTAAGAGGGCGCCAACGCATTGACTAGCTCTCTCTTTTACTGAGCCTAAGCGTGAGGGAGGTGGAAGTGCGTGCTCGGAAGCGCGAAAATCATATTTTCTTGTTTATAAACGTGTGCATTTTATATTGAAAATAGTTTTACAGTTTTTGAGAACTTAGGTATAATTAATAAATAATAAATATTAAGGGACAATCATACACAAATCGACCTAGTCCCAAACTAAGCAAAGCTTGTACTATGGGTACTAGACGACGATATACATAATATATAAATACATATATAGATAACATCCATGACCCAAGAACAAATATTTGCCCCGGCCGGGATTCGAACCCGGGACCGCCGACTCAGTAGGCAGGTGTCTACCAACCGAGCCAAACGCGTCGTCGAATTGTACATCTATTAAGCTATAAACATTGTTAAAAACGGAAGGGTTTTGAAGATCCAACCGAAAATATCTAAAAAAAACCGGCCAAGTGCGAGTCGGACTCGCGCACCGAGGGTTCCGTACAAACACTTTCCATCTCTAAGTGGTTAAGTTAAGTTTGCACCTGGTATGTATAGCGCCCCATATAAATTAGGTGCAAAGTTAGGTATTAAAAAAAAAACTACTTACTAGATCTCGTTCAAAACAATTTTCGTTGTTTTTATAGTAATGTACATCATATGTTTTTTTTAGATTTTTCCTTTTCTTATTTTAGAAGTTAGAGGGGTGGACCAACTTTTTTCCACTTTGGAAGCGTCTGTCACGCAAACTATTCGGTTTAGAAAAAAAAAATTTAAAAACCTCGATATCATTTTTGAAGACCTATCCATAGATACCCAACACGTATGTGTTTGATGAAAAAAAAAAATTAAGTTTCAGTTCTAAGTATGGCCTATCCCCTAATATCCCCCACCCCAATATTTATTATTATTTTTTTATTATTGCATCAAAATCTTAATGCGGTTTACAGAATACATCTACCTACCAAGTTTCAACAGTATAGCTCTTATAGTTTCGGAAAAAATGGCTGTGACATATGGACGGACAGACGGACAGACAGACATGACGAATCTATAAGGGTTCCGTTTTTTGCCATTTGGCTACGGAACCCTAAAAAGGTTTATGTTTGAGAGATAAAAGTATCGAGAAAATTATTACCAATCGTGTTTTCACGTTGAGAAGATTGAATAAAAACCGGCCAAGAGCATGTCGGGCCACGCTCAGTGTAGGGTTCCGTACTTGCTCATCGTTCACAATAAACTGCTGTTTTAAGCCCGAGTTTTAAGTTAAGAAAGATTTTCTTTAAAGAGATATCGGAACGCCTGGTCGAAGCTTCAGGTGGCCAGAGGGCTGGCAGCTACTTTGGACAGCGACTGAGCCTCGCCATCCAAAGAGGCAACGCTGCCAGCCTTCTAGGTACAATATCTATTGAAGGCGACCTGGCGGGTATTTACAACCTTTAGTGTCTATTTTAATTATATTTATATTTTAGTTGTTTATTAGGTATTTAGTTTAAGTACTTAATAAGTATTTTTTTTTTAATGAGTAAGTATTTGTGTTGTTTAGAAAGATTTTAAGCTCTATAAAAAGGTCGTAAACGCCCCAGAAACTGTAATCACTTATTACCTTCTGGAAGTCAACTTACGTCCTTTAAAAGAAAAAATATGAAATTTGGCGATAACTCAAAAACGGCTCGACCGATTTTGTTCAATATAGTTTTCATTGAAAGTACTTATAAGGCCTCATTTACATGATTTTTTTCGATTTTTTTTGATCCAAGGTTGAAAAGTTAGAGGGGGGGGGACACTATTTTTTTTGTTTTCAGAGCGAATATTTACAAAACTGCTAACTTTATCAAAAAAAAATGTTAGGAGACCCCTATTATTTTTACAAGACCTATTCAACGACACCCCATACACTAGTTTTGAAAAGAAAAAAAAATCACCCCCACTTAAGGTGTTGGAGAGGTACCCGAAAAAAATATTCTTTTTTAATTTTTATTTTACCGTTCTGTCGGCGTTATACATACACATACTCATACCAAATTTCAGCTTTCTAGTACGAATGATCACGGAGCTAAGCCGCGGACGGACGGACGGACGGACGGACAGACGGACATGGCGAAACTATAAGGGTTCCTAGTTGACTACGGAACCCTAAAAACTGTTTAAGTTTCTTATTTTCAAGGGACAGATTTTTAATCACTATGCATGGGTGGGCTCTTAAAATTATTTTGTTGCCATAAATCGGCAACTAATCAGTGACGTAGAAAGTCTCACTAGCCGGAGTGTCATACCTTGTTTCTCAATACCATTCTATCTTGGTGTTCCTTGACGGATCCCCGGTCTGGAGAAAGCTGACCTGAAGAGTACACCGAACACGCACTAAAAGATGGAGAGACAGTTTTAACCATCAATGCGGATTATACGGGATGGGAAAGGCACGGAAGAGATACCTAGAAAGGATAAGGAGAGCACACACATAATAATATAAATATACAATATATTTAAATATAATTTAATAAAAATATGTAGCCATTAGATTAAGTTTAAGTGAGAGAATAAAAGTTTATTTTTTTATATCAATTGAATTTGTATTAGCTACATTAATCTTATTTTCAGGGTTTCGTACTCAGGTTGTGTCAACAGGACCATAGATTATATGATAGGCTCGATTAATGACGTGTTCTCTCTTGGATGACGAGCGGCAGGCCGCGCGTCAGTAAGTTGGCCGCGTTGGAGCCAGGGCAGAGGGCCGCGTGTCTTGGAGCACCCGGAGCCGGCAGCACGGAGTACTTCGACAGCACTGCTGCCAGCCCTGCCATGGACAAGGTCCTAGCAAGACGTTCGGCTGTCAATATAATGAAGGAGTAGGAGTTAGTTCTTTCATCATCATTATTAAAAAACCGGTCAAGTGCGAGTCAGACTCGCGCACCGAGGGTTTCGTACAAACACTTTCCATCCTTTAGTTGTTTAAGTTACGTTTGCACCTGGTATGTATAGCGCTCGATACAAATGAGGTGCAAAGTTAACGCAACCAATCCCTTTGTTGTATGGGAGCCCCCCTTAAATATTTATTTTATTCTATTTTTAGTATTTGATAGCGGCAAAAGAAATACATCATCTGTGAAAATGTCAACTGTCTAGCTATCAGCGTTCTTGAGATACAGCCTGGTGACAGACGGACGGACGGACGGATGGACGGACGGACGGACAGCGAAGTCTCAGTAATAGGGTCCCGTTTTTACCCTTTGGGTACGGAACCCTAAAAAGACATCCATTGCCGGACCAAGACCGGTAGGTCTCGACAGGAGGGATCTCTGCAATGATCGGTCGTACGGCGCCCTAGTGGAAAATTGCAGAAAATTGTTCGATTAGAGCAGTCCAAGACCAAACTTTGTATTGATTTTTAGTCCAGCATCAACAACTTTCAAAGGACATAATTATGATAGTTATATCTTAGTTTATTCAGGGCCTAGGGAATATCAATACAGTCAGTGATTAGAACTAAGGAACCAAAACTAAGAAATTCTGAAAATGGCCTTATGAAGTTAATATTAGGAAGGTATTATTACTTATCATTAGAATTGATACCAATTCAATTCGATAACTCACCAACACAGGCGCGAGGACCACTTCCGAATGGCAAATAAGCTGCTTTCTGTTCAGATGTCATTACCGCAGGGTCAAATCGCTCCGGTCGAAACTCTTGTGGCTCTGGGAATATCTCCGGATCGTTATGATAAGCTTTCAAGGGAATCACCACTCTTACCCCTGGATCTATAGTAACATTTGTTTCGGGAAATGTGTATGTAGCTACGCTTTCTCGTACTAGCGGACCGCCAAATGGAAACATCCTCATAGATTCATTTAGACACCATCTTAGATAGGTCATCTCTGAGATGGCGTCGTAATTTAGTTTGTTATCGTGCCTGAGTAGCACGTTGTCGATTTCTTCTTGTACTTTTTCTTGTATGTGTGGATTGTGTGCCAGCTCGTGCATAGTATAACTGGTGACCGAGGAGGGAGGTTCAAACCCAGCTGCGAAAAATAACAAGCATTGAGCTGCCACAATTGAGTCGTTCATCTCTATGGAAACCTTCTTAGGAGTCCCATCATCGTTCATTTCTACTATTGATTCTCCTGTCAGACCTCCTTTCTTCTTGACTTCCAAAAGCAAGTCTAAGAAGTCCCGTTTACTACTTGGCTCATAGTTCCGATGTTTCATGACTGATTGAACCATTTCTATGGTTTCTTTCTCTATGTCTCCAAAAAAATTCAAATGCTTGAAAGTTGTACGCATCAGGCTGCTTAAGGTTTGGATTATGACACGTGGAACGGTGATCTGGAATATTTTGATACTGAGCTGTCGCATTATATCGTCGTCATTGTTGATGGAATCGCATTTTATATCAAAAATAACAGATCCAATTACGTCGGTGGTGAATCGCATCATGAGGTCTTTGGCATCGAAGGGTTGACTACTGGTAGAAATAGCTTTCAGTCTGGCCTGTAGGCACTCAGTGCGTTCCATGAGGACCGGAAACATCGACTTGATCTTGCCGCTGGAGAAGGCTGGTGTCCAGCATCGTCGCAACAGGCGCCACATGTCATCATCAGAAAATACCAGCTGCTTCAGCAGAACCGTCTTTGGTGATGGGACGACGATTCCACGGCGGTGAAAAAAGTAAAAGTCACGTACCGTAATGATCTTTGCGAGCTCAGGATCTCTGATAATCAGTTCGCAATGAGTTCCTCTGAAGGATCCGACTAGTTTCTAATTGGGGTACTTCCTATAAATTTCTGCAGTTGCTTCCGTCATATTGGCTCGCATTATTAAGTTCTTCAGGCTGGTCCCGAAGAAAGGTATGGGTTTGTCATGTTTGACTCCTCGTTTCTTCCAATAGTCGAAGGTGCGAGTGAGATAGCAATAGAAAGCTGCTAAGAGCAAAACCGCAATCGTGAATGTTAACATGACTAAGTCGGAATCCGAAATGACTCTTGAAATCGATATCGGCATTGAAATTATATCGCGGAATATCTATAAAGAATAAATAAGCCACTCGGATAATGTTTGGTGCAGTTGTGTAAATTTTATATATTTGTCTTGAATTAGAGAAAAGATGTACGTGGCATTTAGGGATACGTACCCCCGAATTAAGAAAATGTAACCCTTATAGGATCACTCTGTTGTCTATCCCTCTGTCCGTCTAACACAGCTAATTTGCTCAAAATTTACAGGACCGATCAAATTGAAATTCGGTAAATCTATATGTAGGTTCGTGTCCCAAACAGGGATGTATAAAGTAAATATAATATGAAATTTAATTGTGAACGTCACTAATGGAAAACTAATCAATAAAATGTGGGAAATTGCAGCTTGTGATAATATATACCAAATAAAAGAGCATAATATATATTTTTTTTTACATTTGTAAAATACTTAACAAAAAATTGTTCAAGAGTTATTTATAAAAATACTTTAATTTTACCTGCCCCTTACCTTATCTCCGAACTACTGCGTTTAAAATATGGAACAGAGCTCTTTGTTTATCAATTAAAGGGAAAATTGTAACGTGTTGCGTTGCAACTCGTTCTAGATAACTTTTTGGACTGTCTGTTTACACCACAGACCACCCCCACTAGACGGAGCATGTAAGGCACATGTAAGGCGACCCGCGCGCACCAACGATATGGTACGGCAAAACATTAAAGTACCAACACGGCGGCCACCGTTTAGTTGCGGCCATGTTTATGAGGTCTCTCTACACCACTTAACACTACAATTTACCATGTTATTTATTTAATTTCTTTGTTCGTTGACTTACGCATGGATCATAAACAAGGACGCAACTAAACGGTGGCCGCCGTGTTCATACTTTAATGTTCAGCCGTACCATATCGTTGGTGCGCGCGGGTCGCCTTACATGCTCCGTCTAGTGGGGGTTGTCTGTGGTTTACACACTCTATCTTAAACATAAACATTCAAATTCAAAATTCATTCTAAATTCCACACTTGTTCGTTACATGTCTAAAAGATTCATTCTATTCAGAGCTTTCGAGCTGAACAGATACCTACAAGATTATTTTAATCCTGCTCATCATCAATTCATGATACTTATTAGTCTATAACTAGGTTACCACACAAGAGTGTCCTATTTATCCAAAAGTTAACTGTGCTATTGTGCTGTGATATCTGAAGTTGCTGGATTCTGTCGGATAGAAATATATTATTAAATTAAAGACAAGGCACGTAAACGTAAGTTCCCATGTATTTTATAACCGTTTTAATGTCAATATCTCTTTAACCTAAATCTAGAACTTAAGTCTGTATCTGCTTGTTCGCAGGTGCCTTTATTAATTTATATAATAAATACCTTCTCCTGCCCTGTCTCCTGTCTCTTCTTCCGTTCCTGCTTTCCTTCTTTACCTACCTCCCGGTCATCAACGTGACAAACCTATACGAAACTTATAGTATTTTCCTAATTTTAGTTCTATTCAAAGATCAGTATAAATTGGCACTCCGTCAGTACGTAACGTACTTACTAAATAGATGAGTGTCAATTTATATTGGCTATTTTATTTAAGTACGTAATTTCCGTCATGCTTTAAGACAACATCTTTATCATCACTTCACTTTTGACAGAGCCCTCAAAGTTGTGAACGCAAGGTCGCGCGGTCGTCGTGCACCCGGCCAATAGATAAATGGGAAAACCGTTTCTTTATTAAAAGCTTTTATTTAACTTGTGTAATAAGTGGCATAAATAAAAAATGCGAGAACAATCAATCAGTAACTTTTTTATTGAGATATAATATATGAATCGAAATTTGGGCATAGGTTTCCCAAGTCCCAGTGATCATTCGGAAAAAGACACCTCGAATGAGCTCCGCGGCCGTTATATAGACTCGCCCCCACCAAAAGTAAGCGGCTAGCAGGTTTACTGGTGGGGAAGGCTGGCACGTCACGCTTCGTCAATGGCTGGCATGGCTGGCTTGGCTGGCTGGCTGTGATTGGCTGAGGCTTGGCGTAACATTCGGCCGTCCTGAAACAATGATTGCTCCCGCAATGGGGAGAAATATGTTAGCTTTCAAGCAAGTCAATTAAATCTTCGGTTTCAAGTTGCTCATCAGAGCTGCTGGCACTATCAGATACAGGAACCGTGCTCGTATAGGGTCGCAAGGTATCTGCTGAAACCATACCCGTAAACGCTTTATAGCCTCTTACCCCTTTAACACTTCGAATCCTGTATCTGTCATTGCCAATAACTTTAATTATGATGTAAGGTCCAGAATAAATATCGTCAAGCTTAGTATTCACTCTAGATGCACTACTTGTAGGGGCCTGTGTCCATAGAACTAAGTCCCCCTTTTTGTAAACACGACAAGGTTTACGCTTTTTGTCAAAGTTAAGCTTCATCTTTTCAGCGGCCCCCTTTATCTTTGCACTAGCCTCCCTACGTCTAACGTCTACCGGCTTAGTCGTAGGATCTTGAGTGCCTACATCACAACTAGGCCTAGAACTCCTTGCAAACATCAAATCGTAAGGCTTATATGTAGTAGTGGCATTAGAAGTATTGTTAATTCCCCACAAAACATCAGGTAAACAATTAGCCCAATTGTTTGCTGCCTCACTCGGATCGGCAGCTCGTAACGCATTGAGTATCGTGCGGTTAGTGCGCTCTACCTGACCATTAGATCGGGGCATGCAATAGAAGTTAAAATATGCTTAAACTGTTTATCACTGGAGAACTGTTTAAAGTGTCTGCTAGTAAATGCCTTCCCGTGGTCGCTCACTACCCTATCTGGGTACCCGAATAAACTAAATATCTTTTTGAGAGCTCTAACAGTTTCCACAGAGTTCACCGTTCGAGTAGGTTCGGCAATAACAAATTTGGAAAATGCATCTGTCAGGACTAACATGTACTGATGACCTTTCTTTGTTTTGCAAAATGGCCCTAAACGGTCGATATGGACCATACGCATTGGCTCAGTCGGCTTAGGTATGGGGAATAGCCTGCCCTCACGCTTGCCATAATTACCTTTACCATAAGCACAATGTAAACATGCACTAACATATTTTCGAATAAAACGAGTCATTTTGGGAAACCAATATTCCTTTTTTATCAAGTCTGTGCACTTCTGTAACCCTACATGTCCTATGTCATCATGATGCATCTGAATTATTTTCCACCTAGCTAATGAGGGCACTACAAGACGATTTCCAGCTAAGGTTCTCCGATATAACCTATCATTTAAATACACATAGTCCCTAGTTACCTCCGTGGACGCTGTCCCTGCCTTAAGCTGGTCAATAATTCGCTTTAATGTGTCATCTTGGCACTGGACAGTATAAAACCAGTCAGACACTTCAAGCCGGTTAATGTTCATAGTGTCCACAGGGTTCCTACTAAGAGCATCTACATGTTTCATGCGATCGCCCGGCCTATACTCTATTGTCAAATCAAAGTCTTGAATAGTCAACCACCACCTAGCAATGCGCGGAATGAGGTCACGCTTTGTCAAGGTCGCTCGAACGGCAGTGCAATCGGTTATTACTTTGATAGGTTTGCCTATTACATATACCCTAAATTTTCTTAAGGATTCAACTACCGCAAGTGCCTCGAGTTCATAACTATGATAAAAACTTTCATCTTTACTAGTTACCCTACTAAAATACATTACTGGTCGTAGTGAGCCATCCGTTTGTTGTTGCAATAATATACCGGCAATACCTGATTTACAAGCGTCTGTATGTATCTCCGTAGGCAAAGCAGGATCGTACAGAGCTAATGTAGGTTTTGTACACAAACACTGTTTTAACTGTTGAAAACTGTTACACTGTTCACTACCCCAAGTCCAAGCAACATTTTTCTTTGTTAAGTCCGATAAAGGGCGCGCTATAACAGCAAAATTTCTAATGAACTTACGGAAATAACTGCACAATCCTAAGAATTGACGTATTTCATGTACGTTTCTAGGAGTGGGGAATTTTGACACCGCTGCTAATTTTGATTCACCTGGCTGAATACCGTTACTCGAGATTTCGTGTCCTAAGTAGGTGATTTTATCTTGTAGGAACGCACACTTACTCATATTAAGTTTTAAGTTTTCGGACCTGAGTTTACAGAGTACCCTCTCTAATATTTCAAAACCGGATTGAATGTCACATGAAGGCAGCAACAGATCGTCTAGAATTGCCAAAACTTCACACTCGTTCGAAAATTTATCGGAATGGTCACTAGTGGTGCTTGTTGTGGGATTTTCAGATTCACGTGCAATTTTTAAGGAATTTACTATTTTATTCATTAACCGCATAAAAACGGATGGGGCATTGGCGAGGCCATATGGGACCCGAACGTATTCGTAATGTGCTTGGGGTGTTACGAAGGCTGTTTTATGTGTGTCTTCGGGAGAAATTTTAACCTGATGATAACCTTGGGCTAAATCTAAAGTTGTGAATAAGCGTTTACCTGCTAGTTTGGAAATTTGGTCATCGATGTGTGGTAAAGGGTATCTATCCTTTACAGTGATAGCGTTAAGTGCCCGATAATCTACACATAGTCTATAGTCACCGTTTTTCTTCTTTATGAGAATAACCGGAGAAGCAAAACTCGATTCGGATTCTCTGATTATGCCTACGTCTAATAAATCGGAGACTTTAGATTTGAGTATATCCTGCTCACTATGTGACATACGGTAAGGTTGACGATATATGGACTGTTCATTGGTTAATTGAATTTTCATTTGCAATAAATCTGTACACCCTAGCTCCTTAGTATTACTTGCGAAGCAATCATTGTATTTGGATAATAAAGTTATTAATCGGTTATGGTCGTTTTCATTTAATTTTCCCGCCTTTATCTCGTTTACAGCGACACCTCCGATGGTGCTAATACTAGCTAGGCTTGTGTGCAACACGGAAGATACAACATTAGGCTGGCTGGCATTGGCTATAGGCACTATTGGCAACGAGAAATTGGCTTGATTACTAACCTGAACATCGTATGCAGGCGAAGCGTCACAGCTTTCTGCCCTGGTCAGCACCTCGCGCTGCTGCCAGGTGATGTTTTGTGTGCCCGTGTTGACGATTTTGATGTATCCCGTGGCGCCACGCAGCATAGTGGCCGGAATGGAGTAGGAAACACCGCGCAACTCAAAATGTTGTGCATTAGTCACCACATCGTTGTCATCACTGTTGTCTTCTATGTTGACCTTGATGATTGACGAGCCAGGTTGAAGGCATTCTTGACTTGTAGTCTTGACCTTGAACCGCGTCCGTTCTTGAACCACGTCCATGTTTTTCGTAAACTCTTCTTGTTTGAGAGTGGCTAAGCCATTGCGGACTAGCAAAGACATACCGTCGCTGTTTATGATAGGTTGGCCAACCAAAAGGTTAATAGTTCCCATGTCGACATCGGTGAGATGAGCCTTGCAATGCATAAGTATACCGTCAATTTCTAATTGGAAGGCTACTTCTCCGTGGCTGGCTAAGTGATCTCCAGAGAATCCCTTGAGAACAGTATTTGTTGGAGTCACGTCGAGGTTTAGCAGTTTACAAACATGCATAGAAAGCACGTTAACTTGACTCCCAGTATCCAGGTACGATTTTACATATATTCCATTGATTTTGGCGACTTTCTCATATGTCTGGTTGTAGTTTTGTAAAAGCTTGACCTCTTTGATGCTATCCTCCGTTCGTGCCGCCGGTCTATGCGTCGAAGCTGTTGCCGCAGTGCAACGTGGAGCAATATGGCCTTGCTTACCACACTTGAAACAAGTTCTCGTGTCCGGTTGTGGGCAATTTCTAAGTGTATGACCTGTTTTTTTGCAGCGCGGACAGGGGTCTATGTCCGGGTTAATCGTAGCAGACTTTTTGTCGGGTAACTGTCGAGTACCGCTATCTTTGTTTGGCAGGCGCGCGTTGAAAGATGGCGGCTGATAGTCGTCTAGCGCACAAAGGAATCCTTCGTACAAGTCTTCTGGCCTGTCGCACTGATAGGCTCTAGCGTTGGCTTGCAATGATGGTGGCAAGCCACGTATGATGCAGGATACCGTTGCAGAATCAGACAGTTTGCAACGAAAGCACATGGCAACTTTGTCTTCTTTGTCATGGAAAAATTGGCGTCAAGAAGGCACATTCCACGTGGTTGCAAAACCGAGTACATACCGGGAATGTCCGACGAACTTAAGGGGCAGGCCGATGCGTACTACACCTCATATGCGGCCGACCCATTTTCTCAAGAAACCATCCACCTAGGCAATAGACTCATGGACGAAATATCAGAGGTTCAAAAAAGAAAATGGAATGAGCTGGTAGAAGGTGTGGACATGACCCATAGCAGTAAAAAGGCCTGGACATTCATCAAAAAACTTGATTGCGACACAAAAAACCATACGTGTCACTCAAATGTAACTGCTGACCAGATAGCTCACCAACTCCTGTTAAATGGAAGAATCACCAACCAACGTAATTCAAGAAAACTTGCACGCTACCCTCCTGCCGACGAAAATGACCACCTCGAACGTCCATTCACAATGTCGGAACTGGAAACAGGAATTCGAAAGCTTAGGGTTGGCAAAGCAGCTGGACTCGACGACATTAGAGTCGAACAAATTAAACGATTCGGCCCTGTAGCTAAGTCTTGGCTCCTACAACTTTTCAACACCTGCGTTAAGACCACGGCCTTCCCAAAATTATGGAGAAAATCTCATGTCACTGCCATTCTCAAACCTGGCAAAGATCTGTAGTGGTAAGCTATATTATAATGTATACTCAACCTTATGTACTCTTAATAATCGCATTTACTCTTCAATATAGTTCAGTTCGGTCCCAACATTTGTTTGATTCACATCTCTCCTAATACTTCCCGTACATGGCGATCCTGCCAGAGGCCACCGCTTAGCGCGTGTCGTGCGAATTTGAGACCGTTCTCCATATATAGACAGAAATATGTGCACGGATTCATAGAACTATCGCGAAGTGACAATGGTTCAAAAACAGTTTCGTGTTTTTCGGGTGATAGACGTGTGTGCGGATATAGCAGCAATATGGGCAAACAACAATCCAAATCAGAAGAAACAATAGTGGTGCAAAATTCCGTGGGGGGAAGTAACAACTCCTCTATTGAGGAATTTAAATTCCACATTACAACTACTAATATCTTGTTATCCATAATAGTGTTGACCATCCTATTGGGGGTACTTTATGCAATATATAAGATATATAGAAATTGTCACCTTGAATGGATAACACGGGAAATTCATCGTAACACTTTGCGAAGGTCAATATATCGCCGATCACCTGGAGACACCGGCAGCGAAGGCGCTCAGCCACAGCTATACCCGAGAGTTCCGGAACAGGTTTAGAAAAAAGAGAAGGAAAGAAATATTTGAAAGACGTATCATACCTATACACATTTTTATTTTTCTTTAAATTAAACACCATCATGTGTCAAACAAGTAATAGTGCAGCCATACAACACTTTGAAGATGTTTCCATAAAATTCGTCGTCATCTTGTCAATTGCAATTGGAATCATCAGGTTGATATTATTTTGTTTTTTTGCATCCAAACTTGTGCGACAATATCTACAGTGCATCGTCGGCAAAACGACACCATCAGCGCGAGGCGGCTGGCGCCGCACCTTAAATGGCCAGAGAAGGACCACCCAGCTCTCGACGTTTAGTGAAGTGCAATAAAAAATAAAACTGTTCGTGAAAATAGTGAGTATTTAGTGCGGAAGTGTAAAATCGTGAGTAAAACTTGATTAATAACATCAAAAAAAAAAAAAATCGAGTAATAAATTAATTAACTGCTTATCTACAGTTACAGTTTACATGAACTTATTACGTAGATGTCGTTGCATTTATCATTTATGTTTAAAATATACAACTAATTTAATCCATAAGCATAATTATAAATTATAAGTATCGTTCATATATTGATGGCAGACGTATTAGAATCTCTATATGAGGAATTGAAGGGCATCAGAACATACCTAATTAAGATTGGCCCGGCTAGAAGGACCGGCCCCATTTTAGATACAAAAGCTAACGAAGCACGCGCAATATATGAGCGATATGAGAGTTGTTTAGCGGAAATTGACAGTAGTACTAAATCAGGTAAAATAGATACTGAAGATTTACCTCTTTTAGAGCAATTTTATAGGAAAATAATATCATCATACGACGAGGTAATTACATTATGTCAGGATATTAGTAACAAGAACGAAGGCAACGAGCCAAAAGTAACCATGGCCACTTTCGATTTAAAGACCGCTTTAAGCCTTCTACCGAGTATGACAGATGACGAGACGGCCACTAAGCAATTGATAGATAACATTGAATATTATGATTCAATTCTTTCGAAGTCGGACTGTAAAAAAAGTTTGATTAATTTCGTGTTGAAAAGTAGGCTGTCACAATCTGCTAAATTAAAATTAAAAACTTCTTATGACAGTGTTGAAGCGTTGTTGAAGGATATGCGAACGGAATTGTTGCCAAAAAAGGCAGCCACGGCAATTCAGAGCCGAATGGAAACAATAAGGCAAAATGATATGTCAGTTTCGGATTACGGGAAAATATTAACTGATTTGTTTGTTGACCTTACGGTATCGCAAGCAGACGGCAATACAGAGTGTTATAAAATATTGAAACCAATAAATGAAAATTACGCAATTAAACGTTTTGCCAACGGCTTACGGAACCGTAGAATAAGCACAATAATTTCAGCGAGAAACTACAAGTCGCTCCAGGAGGCGATACAGGGTGCTCAAGACGAAGAAATGTCCTCGACACCAGCATCGGGAGAAGTACTGGGTATGTTTAGAGATAGTTATTACTACCCCACTAGAGGTAACAGGAATAATGATAGAGGACCACGTGGAGGCTACAACAACAGGGCCTCCTCCAACTACAGAGGCCGAAACTTCCAGCATGGAAATCAGAGCCGTGGTTGGCACCAGCCGTGGACCTCAAGAGGTCATGACACCCGAGGGCGTCTAAATAGAGGTACGTTTATTAATAATAACAGGCAACAACAAGAGTCGCGTGACATCCACATTTTGAATGAACCGGACGATGCACCCCAGAACGTTCCCGAGAACCCTGCGTCGGAAGCCCCGATTCAGTTTTTTCGGAACTAACAGTGATCACCAAATATTAGTCGGTGACAGTAATTGTTTCGTGTTTATGTCATCCTCGTCATTCCTAGTAGATACCGGGGCATCCTTGTCGGCATGCAAATATGGTCATGTAGCAAAGCATAACATTCCAATCCATAAAGAGAACATTATCATAAACGGACTTGGTGGAAAAGTACAGGCCATCGGATATGTTTATCTTACCCTACCTTTGGGAGATACGAATGTGCAACATAAGTTTTACGTATTTGAAACGTTACCAATAAAGTCTGACGGTATACTAGGACGCGATTTCTTATATAAGTATAAAGGTAAATTGGATTTTTATAACAACGATCTGACATTGCAACTAAATTCCGGAGTTAGTATTAGTTTTCCGATAAAGAATAACTGTAGCAAAGCTATTAATATACCCCGGCGATGCGAATCTATACATTTTTTGGAAACAAATTTTAGTGAAGACTGTGTAGTATGTTCAACGACTATACAAGAAGGCATATACTTGGCAAGCTCTATTGCAACGCCAATAAACGGAATGATACCAATAAAGATATTAAACGTTACCGACAATGATTTATCGTTAGAAAATATAAACCCTACAATTCACAAACTAAGTCAATTCGATATCTGTAACTTTGATGAAATAAATCAAAATGCGAACAGAGTAAAACAGCTATTCGCCCAGCTAAACATTTGTCATTTAAATAAGGAAGAACAGACAACGATCGAGAGTATCTGTGCGAAATACGCAGACGTTTTCTATTTACCAGGTGATTCTTTAAGCACAACAGATATATCTACACATAACATTACGTTGAAACCGAATATAAGTCCTATATTCACAAAACCTTACAGGCTACCAGTTTCACAAAAAACAGAAGTTAAACGGCAAATAGACAAAATGCTACATGAAGGTATAATAGAACCTAGTAAAAGTGATTGGTCTAGCCCAATATTATTAGTGCCAAAGAAAACAGACGAGAGCGGAGAGAAGAAATGGCGTTTGGTAATAGATTATCGCAAGCTAAATAATTCAATTGAAGATGATAAATTCCCACTACCCGACATTACCGAGGTTTTAGAATCACTGTCTGGCAGTGTTTATTTCACCCACCTAGATTTATACCAGGGATATTACAATGTCGAACTTGATAAAAACAGCAGAAAATTAACAGCTTTTGCCTCAGGGCAGTATCAAATGACAAGAATGCCAATGGGCCTCAAAACAAGTCCTAGCTCATTTTCACGTATGATGAACATAGCTTTAGCAGGTTTAAACTATGAAAAATGTTTAATTTACCTTGATGATTTAATCATATTTGGCAAAAATTTGGAAATACATAATAAACACTTGCAAACTGTACTAGAAAGGCTACGAAAAGTAAATTTGAAATTAAACCCAACTAAATGTGATTTCCTAAAAAAGAAAATACTTTACCTAGGCCATGTGATTTCCAATGAAGGCATTATGCCGGATCCAGAAAAAATTAATACTATTAAAAACTACCCATGTCCACAAAACACAGAGGAAGTTAAAAGATTTGTAGCATTCGCAAACTACTATAGAAAATTTGTTAAAAATTTTGCAGCTATAGCGCAACCGTTAAACTCACTATGTAAAAAGAATTCAGCGTTTATTTGGGATGAACATTGCCAGACAGCATTTGAAACATTAAAAGATTGTGTTACCAGTCCACCTGTCCTTGACTACCCAGACTTATCGGAACAGAACCAATTTATAGTACAAACAGATGCATCAAATAAATCTATTGGCGCGATATTGTCAAACCAAAATGGCAGACCGGTCGCTTTTGCTAGTAGAGCCTTAAACCCAGCAGAGAAAAATTATCCAGTAATAGAAAAAGAACTCCTCGCTATAGTGTGGGCTGTAAAACATTTTCGCCCATACCTGTACGGACGTTGTTTTAAAATAAAAACAGATCACCAGCCATTAATCTTTCTTTTTAATATGAAGGACCCATCTAGTCGATTGATGAAATTTAGATTACTTTTAGAGGAGTACAGTTTTGAGGTAGAATATGTAAAAGCATCAAACAATGCAGCGGCAGACGCATTGTCTCGGATTTGCATGACATCAGACCAGTTAAAAAATTTACATGAAACTAATAGCATAAACGTTATGACAAGAAGACAAGCCAAGAAGTTAGCAAGTACAAACACACCGGTAGATACAGAATCGACTACCTTAATACCAATTAAATTAAATCAGCCACAGGTTATAAATACACAGTTCAAGCCGGCAGAATCAGTAGAACTTTGTTTCAGTGATGCTATAAATATAGAGAAACTACGTAAGGAAGGGGTTATTAGTGCGGAAAGTGAACATTTGTGTTTTGTTCGAAGTAAACAAACAATTTACATAAAATGTTTCAACTCGGAATCACGAATGACGCGAGCGGAATTCGTGACTGAGTTAGACAAGATGTGCGCATTAGAGAATATAAGTGAAGTATGTATCATAAAAAATAACAAAAATCACATTTTTATTAAAAAGTTAGCGGACGAACTAAAAACAATGAATATGCGTTCAGGACCAAAATTATGTGTCTTAAATAGTGTGCAACGAGTGGAAAGCAAAGATGACAGACGAGTCATCATTAATGACTTTCATCTTCTACCTAGCAGTGGTCATGCAGGTATAAGGCGGATGACTAACAACATCAAGAAATACTATTACTGGCCAGGTATAGCTAGTGACGTAAAGAAATTTGTAAAACGGTGTGATCAATGCCAGCGTAATAAGCACTCATTGCCAATAAGAGAACCTATGACTTTAACTACCACAGCAAACACAGCATTTGAGAAAATTTACTTAGATCTGGTAGGGCCATTAGAGGTAGATGACAGCGGATATTCGTACATATTAACGATCCAATGCGAATTAACAAAATATGTTGAGGCATATCCTTTACTTACGAAACAGACGGCTGAAGTTGCCAGGGCATTAGTCAATCATTTCATCCTTAGATACGGCGTTCCGAAAAATATAGCTACAGACAGAGGGCAAGAATTTATGTCCACTTTATTCCAGGAGGTATGTAAACTATTAAAAATCAACAAGTTACAGTCCACAGCTTACCATCACCAATCTATTGGATCCCTAGAGGTAACACACAAACATTTAAAATCGTTCCTACGAATCCAAACTGACAATCATCCTGAAACCTGGAGCCAGTGGCTCCCTTTTTGGCGTTTCGCATTTAATACGGCTGTACATTCCGAGACGAAGTTTACTCCGTATGAACTGGTATTCGGGAAAATGTGTTCACTTCCCAGTAATATTGTAAACAACATAGATCCACTTTATAATTACGACAGCTACCCGTGTGAGTTGAAATATCGTTTACAACTATCTCAAAAGGAGGCAAGAGAAAACCTTCTTAAGAGTAAATTTAAGAGAAAACAATCTTATGATGATTATGTAAACCCAATTAATTACACCAACGGTGACTTAATATTAGTAAAAAATGAAACGGGCACTAAAATGGATACTTTGTATTCCGGCCCATATAAAGTAGTTAAGGACTTGTCACCAAATGTACAGATTATTAAGGACGGAAAACTGGACGTCGTTCACAAAAACCGTACTAAAATGTACTATGTATGAATATTTTATCCAGATATTTTATTGTATTTAGATATAAAAAAAAAAAAAATTTCAATAGTATAAGCGAAAACAAGTTATGTAGAACGAAAAAAAAAAAAAAAGAAAAAAAGAAAAGAAAAAGTATTCCCTTTTTCTCTTTTCTTTTTTTTTTTCCCATCGAATGGGAGGTGTAGTGGTAAGCTATATTATAATGTATACTCAACCTTATGTACTCTTAATAATCGCATTTACTCTTCAATATAGTTCAGTTCGGTCCCAACATTTGTTTGATTCACATCTCTCCTAATACTTCCCGTACAGATCCTGAAGATCCGAAAAGTTACAGACCGATCTCTCTTCTCTGCCACAGTTTTAAGCTCTTTGAACGCCTCTTACTCGAACGCGTGTCATCAACCTTAGAGGAGTCGTTTATAAAGGAACAAGCTGGCTTTAGGTCCGGTAAATCCTGTACCTCACAAGTACTCAACTTAACACAGCATATTGAGGATGGCTTCGAGAAAGGGATGGTAGCAGGTGCAGTTTTTGTGGATCTCACCGCCGCGTATGATACCATTAACCACAGGAAACTGGTAGCGAAACTTTACCAAACTACCAAAGACTACAGACTCACGCAGGTTATATCCGAACTACTTTCTAACCGTAGATTCTTTGTTTCATTTCAAGGGCAAAGAAGCAGGTGGCGGTCCCTCAAAAACGGTCTACCTCAAGGGAGCGTCTTGGCACCGGCTCTTTTCAACGTATACACTAACGACCAACCTATCCAAAGTAACCTGCGACATTTCCTTTTTGCTGACGACCTAGCTCTTACGTCGCAGGAAGGGACGTTTGAGGCGGTTGAAAAATACTTAGCGGAGGGCCTGGCAAACCTCTCAACATACTATAAGGAGAATCAACTCAAACCGAACCCATCAAAAACACAAGTCTGCGCCTTCCACCTCAAAAATAAACAGGCTTCTAGAGAATTAAATATTGAATGGGAGGGTTGCCAGTTGGTCCATACTTTCACTCCAAAGTACTTGGGTGTAACCCTTGACAGATCTTTGACCTATAAAAAACACTGTTTCGATACCAAACAGAAAGTTGCGGCAAGGAACAATGTCTTACGTCGTGTCACCGGCACCACGTGGGGCGCGAATCCTCACACACTGCGCACTACAGCACTTGCCCTCAGCTTCTCGGCTGCAGAGTACGCATGCCCAGTTTGGAAGAACTCTGCACACGCGGGCCAGGTCGACATTGCCCTCAATGAAACCTGCCGCTTAATCACCGGATGTCTGAAACCTACTCAATCCGGCCACTTGTACCAAATAAGTGGAATTACACCACCGTGCATACGCAGAGACGTAGCTGCCGCTGTGGAACGACACAAGCAACTGCAGGACCCACGACACCCACTTCACGGTCACCAACAAGCAACCAGTAGACTCAAGTCACGTAAGAGTTTTCTGACAACTCTTAGTCTTCAACACCAAACGGCCCAAGAAGCCCGTCTTGATGCTTGGAAATCGCAACTGAACGAGACTTCTCTACCAATGACACCTGTGGAACATTTGACGCCTGGCGCTGAACAGAAATGGATCACTTGGAAGTCTCTAAACAGATTGAGAACGGGTGTCGGACGGTCTAAAGACAATCTGGTGAGATGGGGAATTAGATCTGAACAGAGCGGCGCATCCTGCGGGTGTGGCGTACTACAAACAACCAAACACATGATGCAGTGCCCTCGGTGTCCAACCACGTGCACTCTCGAAGACCTCATAAAAGGCACTCCCCGAGGGATAGAAGTGGCAACGCATTGGCAAAACACCATTTAGTCTAAGGAATTTGATCCCTTCACACGAAGAAGAAGAAGACTTTGTCTTGGTAGTACTTCGTCATAGATTCCGTTGACAGCTTCTTCCGGGCCATCATTTCGTCCAACATATTACCATAGTCGCGGTGGCGGGGAAAAGCACGCGTTAACATTTGCTTCCAATCTGTCCATGAGTAATTATAATCGTCCAGTCTGTTATACCATCGCCTCGCTTGGCCCCTTAGTTTTTCTTGAAGATGGAATGCCTTGGTAGTGTTATTCCAGCCGTGTATTTCGCCGAGTTGATCATTTTTTTTTAGCCACGCCGATACAGCGGTGCATTCTTCATTGTCGGGATCAAACTCCGGGATAAGTGACGCCGCACGATGTATTTTCGTCTTCGCAGCCGTGGGCAACTCCTCATTGAGTTCTCGCACAGCCTTTTGTACTTCATCTTCTAATAATCGTTTCAAAATCTTTCGAGCTGGTGGAGAGTCATCGTCGTCGTGGTCTTTTAGAGTACCCAGGATGTCCTCGCTAGATGCTGATGAGGAGTTCCAACCAGGTGGACGAACCAGGCGTCCCGTGTCTGTATCAGGGAGGTTACGCTTCATTTTTTTTTATCTACCCACTTCTGAGATGTAATAAGTGGCATAAATAAAAAATGTGAGAACAATCAATCAGTAACTTTTTTATTGAGATATAATATATGAATCGAAATTTGGGCATAGGTTTCCCAAGTCCCAGTGATCATTCGGAAAAAGACACCTCGAATGAGCTCCGCGGCCGTTATATAGACTCGCCCCCACCAAAAGTAAGCGGCTAGCAGGTTTACTGGTGGGGAAGGCTGGCACGTCACGCTTCGTCAATGGCTGGCATGGCTGGCTTGGCTGGCTGGCTGTGATTGGCTGAGGCTTGGCGTAACACTTGCATTGTATGTATGTATGTATGTATCTAAGTATGTTTGTTCGGGTGAAATCTTGCAACTCAATTTTGAAGCAGATATCGTCAACCGATTGAGCTGAAATTTTGCATACTTACTTGAATTTGATGACAATACAATAATATGTTACCATGGGGCTGATCTGATGATGGAGCCGGAAGGTAGCCATAGGAACTCTATAATAGAAAAAGCAATCCTACCGATCTTGGGCTCTTTAGAATCGTCTCAGTGAGCGTTTGATGGATATCCAAAGAAAAGTACAGTCGGCTATAAAAGCTGGCCACTAAAATGTCATTTTTGACAGAAACTTATTATTACTGACGTGACAGAGATTTCATTTATAACCGACTTAAAAAAGCGATAAATACTTACCGATAATTTATTTCATGTAATTGGTTTCTCGGAAACAGTGCCAAACTGCCAATGTATTAAATCCCGAAAAAGTTACGCCCGGATCAAAATATTGCCCACGTAGCACGCAGCTTATTAATTATAGTTGTGTAAGGGCTGCACAAGTTCTTATAACGGCATAATATATGTGCTTCTTGGGTGGTAAATGGCTTGTCCTATGAGAACAGTAATTAAGAGGCCTTATTCCTTTTAAAATGCTGATTGTTTTATACATTTTTCTCTATGATCAAACATGTTTCTTAATATATTATTGATGTTACTACCTAGTGTTCTAGGGCTATTGGGATTTATTGGTATATATGTGAAACTTAATACAGTTTGAATTTTTCATTGATATTTTTGTTTCAAAAACTACTCGAAATTTACAAAATTCATGCGGAACATTAGTTTTTCAACTTATTTTCGACTCCACGCAATAAAAGCATTATTATTATTATTCGTATGGCATGTTATTTCAGATAACAAAAGAAACAATTCATTTAACTATAATTACAAATCATGAGATCGCTGTATAACCAAAGAATATATACATACTAACGTAAGCATTACCTAGAACTCGGGGAAAAGTATTATTCACTTCAAAAAGTTGGTTGAAATTATCAATTTATTTGTCATAATATGAAAAAAAAAAATGTTTTTTAAAGGAATAAGGCCTCTTAAGAGTACTTAATTGAACTAACTGGTCCGATTTCTTTGGGCACGTGTTGAACGGGCTGTTATCCCGTGGGATTAATGCAGCTGTAATCAAGTAAAAGATGTAAGTTGTTAAGTGGTTTTATTAGCACTTAAAGCCGGCCAAGTGCGAATCGGACGGAGTTTGCACCTGGTATGTATGGCGCCGCATACAAATGAGGTGCAAAGTTAACGCAACAGGTCACATTTGCTGTACGGGAGCCCCACTTAAATATTTATTTAATTCTGTTTTTAGTATTTGTTGTTATAGCGGCCACTGAAATACATCATCTGTGGAAATTTCATTTGTCTAGTATCACGGTTCATACAGTTCACGGAGATACAGCCTGGTGACATACGGACATTACGGACAGATAGACTGACAGACATACAGCCATACAGACAGACAGACAGAAATACAGACAGACAGACAGACTTACCCTTTGGCTACGGAACCCTAAAAATGATTATAAAGAACGTAATATTTAAACGTTGCAAATGGTAGGTATGTAAACAATGTATGGTCGGTCCCGCTACGTACCTAATCATACGTATGTACAACTTGCTTGTACACGTGTTTTCCTGACTTCTTTGTACATTCGCAGAACGCACAGTGGCTTCAGTTGGAACAAAACATCTGTTTCAATGGGGGAGAGTCTTATGCCGCAACTTAACAACAGATGGCTCTATACTTGGCTCGACCCAAATTTATGTTGTTATGGTATCACTAAAGTATTTTTAGGGTTCCGTAGTCAACTAGGAATCCTTATAGTTTCGCCATGTCCGTCTGTCCGTCCGTCCGTCCGTCCGTCCGTCCGCGGCTTAGCTCCGTGATCATTCGTACTAGAAAGCTGAAATTTGGTATGAGTATGTGTATGTATAACGCCGACAGAACGGTAAAAAAAAAAAAAAAAAAAAAAAATTGTTTTTCGGGTACCTCTCGAACACCTAAAGTGGGGGTGATTTTTTTTTTCTTTTCAACACTAGTATGTGGGGTGTCGTTGAATAGTTCTTGTAAAAACAATAGGGGTCTCCTAACATTATTTTTTGATAAAATCAGCGGTTTTGTAAATATTCGCTCCGAAAACAAAAAAAAATAGTGTCCCCCCTCTAACTTTTCAACCACGGGTCAAAAAAAATCGAAAAAAAAATATGTAAATGAGGCCTTATAAGTACTTTCAATGAAAACTATATTGAACAAAATCGGTCGAGCCGTTTTTGAGTTATCGCCAAATTTCATATTTTTTCTTTTAAAGGACGTAAGTTGACTTCCAGAAGATAATAAGTGATTACAGTTTCTAGGGCGTTTACGACCTTTTTATAGAGCTTAAAATCTTTCTTAACTTAAAACTCGGGCTTAAAACAGCAGTTTATTGTGAAGGATGAGCAACTACGGAACCCTACACTGAGCGTGGCCCGACATGCTCTTGGCCGGTTTTTTCTTATAGTAACTCTAGGATAATTCCCTTTTTCGTTTCAACTTACGCAAAATAAGTTAAACAACTAATCAGTTCTGGTATTTCAAAATTAGTTAAAAAAAAAGAAATATTCATACGAGTAAAGACAAAATAAAATATTTATTACAATAATTATTATTATGGTCATAAAACATGTTTAAAATTTGGAAGAAACACGTTAGTTACCGCAAACGAAACAAAATTTTGTTACTGTGCCGTGCCAAAAGTCATTTTCAAACTACCGTTTATTTTTGTGAACGTCAATGTGCTTTCTGTTTAGTTTCAAAAATTTCACTTGACTGTACTTGGATTCCTGATTCCTGCTTGTTGCGTTGACTACTTTTTTATGTTCCTGGACTCATTCGATGATTTCGATGTCATGCTTGACAGTTGTCAAGTATGTGGTCGACAAAAATGTGTGCCGCATTGTGAAAAAACTTGTACGTAATCCTTTGCCTTCCTAATAAGTTAACACAATAATCTTCATTAGAACGAATAGTAGAGTTGCTAAGCCGCGAAATTGTGCGCATTGGGTTACAAGCATGAAATTTCTACCACACATAGAGCAATTCGCAGTGATTATTTTCAGATGTGAAGGGAAGTCAGATTCGTCCCTTGCGTGGCGGGAGAGCGGGGTGAATAGGACCAAGTACTGCTACTTTTCTTTTTTTTATTACTGATCAGATAAGACTATTAGGGCTTGTGCGGCATCGTTTTCGTGTAAAACAGATATCAGCAATTATTTTTACGTTATTTAAGTATAGTTTGATATAAAAAATTGGGTATGTTGCCGAAAAGGTAAAAATCACAAAAAGTTTTTTTTATTCAGAACGCTAAACTAGTTATATATCCTGAATATTTACAATTTAAAAAAACATCACTAAATAGCAAATTTAATCTTGTTTTCAAAAATGTATACATATTGGGCACATCTGATACAAAAAGTACCTTGAAAAACTTGGTGATGTTAAGCTTAGCCTGCGTGCTCTAGTATACTTATTTTGCTAAGTCGTAAAATTGTGTGCATCGGGATACAACCACGAAATTTCTACCACAGATAGAGTACCTCTGCGGTTATTATTTTCAGATGTGGAGGGAAGTCACATTCGTCCCCTATGCGGCGGGAAAGCGGGGTGAATAGGAAAAAGGAGTCCTCTTTTTCTTTTTTTATTACTGATCGGTTAACGGTACTAGGGCTTATGTGGTATCGTTTTCGCGTAAAACAGATATCAGCAATTAATTTTTTATGTTATTTATTCATAGTACCATATAAAAATATGGGTGTATTTCCGAAATGGATAAATCACAACAAGTTTCTTTTATTCAGGGAGATAAATTATTTATATTTCCTGAACATTTACAACTAACAAAAATATTGCAAAATAGCAAATTTAATCAAGATTTGAAAAATAAATACATGATGGACACATTTCATACAAACAGTTACTTAAATAAATTGTTCATGTTGAGATTATCCCGTGTGCTCGTGATACGCAGCAAAAAATATTTTGTTTTAATTACATCAATTTGTTTTCCTAAGAAGCAGAACTGAAAATTTTCGTGTTTTTTTGGGGCATCAACCACTGTTATGTCGATGTAATCGTGACATTTCAATTTTTTTTAATTCATATTTGGTAACTTCGGCTACCTGTCACCACTCTTATTTTATTACTAGCATTAACCCGCGGCTTCGCTCGCGTGTCTATATAATATACATCATCCTACGGGAACAATGCTCTTTTTTTTCAGGGTTAAAAGTAGGCTATTTGTTAAGTTAGGGTATAATCTGCATTTCCCTCATGCATATCCGTCCAGCCGTTTTAGCGTGAAGAAGTAACAAAACATACACAGACTTTCGCTTTTCTAATATTACTGGGAAATACTTTTTATTTTATCATAACTCCACTTTATCAAATCAAACCGAAAACTCAAGCACTCACAAATCAAGCGATCTCAGCTTTTACTGTACCAAATAAAGTTCACTTCAAAATTCATAACTCGAAGTGAAGCTAAGACACCGGGATATGTGTGCATTTTATTTGTATAAAGCTTTTATAATGTCCCGAGCCTCCGCTTATCGACTTGGGATATTCGAGATTGGTTTAATGATTCTAAGCCATGTTCTAAGTTACGTCATGTTCTATTGTAAGATATTGAGGTTCTCTTCGTTGATGAATGAAAAATGTGTTATTCTGAGCCAGATAAACGTAATTCAGAATTCTGAAATGACTTAACATAATTATTGAAAAGCTTGAATGTATTTATTACGGATGCAGGAAGTTTCCCGATCATTACTCCTCCCGTCCCAACGCGCCGCCCGCCTATAGGTACCGATTGACGACGATCGAGATGCCACCAAATACTTACTATTTTTTTTATCTATTAGGATAACGCGGGTCTCTATCCATACCTCAAAAGCAAAAACAGAACCCCCTTATAGGATCACGTGTAGCTGTCTGTCAGCCCGTCTGTTACATCCGCTTTGCTGCAAAACTACTGGACCGATTAAATTGCAATTTGGCGCAAACAAAAAAAATAAAATAAAATAAAAATAAAATAAGTTTTTATTGGTTCAAAAGAATACAAATAATGAATACAAGGGTTGAGGACTCCTAGTAGGTGTGTGTGTGTGTGTGTGTGTGTGTGTGTGTGTGTGTGTGTGTGTGTGTGTGTGTGTGTGTGTGTGTGTGTGTGTGTGTGTGTGTGTGTGTGTGTGTGTGTGTGTGCGTGCGTGCGTGCGTGCGTGCGTGCGTGCGTGCGTGCGTGCGTGCGTGCGTGCGTGCGTGCGTGCGTGCGTGCGTGCGTGCGTGCGTGCGTGCGTGCGTGCGTGCGTGCGTGCGTGCGTGCGTGCGTGTGTGCGTGTGCGTGTGCGTGTGCGTGTGCGTGTGCGTGTGCGTGTGCGCGTGCGCGTGCGCGTGGCCGTGTGCGTGTGCGTGTGCGTGTGCGTGTGCGTGTGCGTGTGCGTGTGCGTGTGCGTGTGCGTGTGCGTGTGCGTGTGCGTGTGCGTGTGTGTGTGTGACAGAAGATGATGCAATAAGTGCAATTTGTTTTTATTATAATGTACGTACTTATTATAATTTGTTTCACTGTGAAATTTAAGCACACACACACGCACACGCACACGCGCTCGCGCACGCGCACGCGCACACGCACACGCACACGCACACGCACACGCACACGCACACGCACACGCACACGCTCACGCACACGCACACACACCTACTAGGAGTCCTCAACCCTTGTATTCATTATTTGTATTCTTTTGAACCAATAAAAACTTATTTACAAAAAACCTGAAACACGTGTTTACTCATTTATTGTTAGGAATACTCCTGTGAAGTTTTTAATAAAATAGTCTAACTAATCTTGTTTCCCCATACAAACTTTGGAACCCCATTTTACCCCTTTAGGGGGTGAGTTTTGAAAAATCCTTTCTTAGCGGATGCTTACGTCATAACATCTATCTGCATGCCAAATTTCAGCCCGATCCGTCCAGTGGTTTGGGCTGTGCGTTGATAGATCACTATGTCAGTCAGTCAGTCAGTCAGTCACCTTTGAGTTTTATATATATAGATAGATATAAATAGATAGAGTCCAACTCAAAATTCGAAGCGATTGAGTGGACAACAATCCATTATATTTTATGGTTTCAAATAAAATGATTACGATGAAATGATATGTCCGACCTGGGGGGGTATTCGACCAATTTTAGAGATATAATGGAGATCTCTCTTTTTCATCGCCATCCGTCACTTTTGACGTGTGCCTACTTGACAAGTGGCGATATCGCTAGAACATCGCAACTTCGTCAATTCGGACGCGCAAAATTTTCCTTTCCTTTGTATGTGACGGCATAAATAACAGGCGCATACTTTAAATTGACCGCGTAGTACGTGAAATTAGTCCGTTACGTTTCGTTCAAAACAGAAATTTATATACATCAATAACATTTTTGACAATCATTATCGCCTTCGTATTTCCAAAATGGAGATGAGATATGTCACTTTTAAGCTCATCGCATTTAAATGACAGTTCAATGGCGATATAACTGTTATCTAATGGAGATTTGACGTTTGGCGATATCTCCAACGGCATTCTCGAATTGGGCCCCTGATCAACCTCAACGACGATGTCATCAAATGGCTAATTAGTCTCAAACTCAATATATAAGCTGTATTCGACGTACAACCCTGCCATACGATTAAATAAATAAATAAATTTGTCCATTGTATAAGAAAGTAAGGCATGGCATTCCGGAATAACAGGCGAGACTTTGGACATCCTCACATTCCTCACGCTATAATTGTTTGGTTGGTTCTATCAATAGGTACGTTTCTGTGTTACCAGTGGTGTATCATAATATATTCTGCACTTAGATCCGCGACATTGGCTCGCAGTAGGAAGTTCTTCAGGCTGGTCCCGAAGATAAAGTAAAATCCACAGACCTACACTGAGAAAACTGTTCATCAAAAACATAGGTGAATTCAGTTAAAATGATGATGATTTCACGTAAAGTAGGGAGCATACTGATATCACCAAAAGGTACGATGATACTACTGCCGCTGTTGCTCACTATATTATATGATGAACTGTCACCACGCTTTAGGAGGAAGCAGACACATATTTCGTGGTTCGTAACAAGCGTTTATGGTGAAACTCATCATAAGTTGTGGGAAGACCCCATATGACAATATTACCGTCATCATACATTAGTATGCTTTCCTCATAATTTTAAGTGATTTCCTCTTACTTCCGATATTTCCTTTTATTTCTTCCTATTGTCTTTAAATGCCGTCATCGTATTATTGTATGATTTCTTACTTCTATATACGCTCTTTCATCTAATTTCAGTAATATCATATTATTTACTCCTAGTACTTATCTAGGCTTTCCTGATAATTTTGTATGCTTGCCTGCTATTGTTTAGGTGCTTTCCTCATATTTTTGTTGTTTTCCTATTAGCTCTTCCTACTTTTTATCTACGCTTTCCTTATATTGTTGTGTTCTGTCTCGTTATGTCTACTCACTATTTATCTATCCTTTCCTATTATTTTAAGAGGACACTATGCGTCTAGTGGCATTCTTGTCACTGTAATAGTGTTTTCTACTAGACTAAATTATTTTATTAAAGTCAAATATCAAATACAACTCATATTCTATGTAATGGAAATTGTATCAATTACTTTTCCCCATTTTAACTTAACGGGGACAACTGGTGACTTTTTCCGTTGAGTTAATAAAGTGAATAGTAAATAGTAATGGATACAAAGCTTCATTTGTATTCGATATTCGATTTTAATCAAGTAGTTTAGTTTAATAGAAAACACAATTACAGAGACGAGGAAACCTTACACGCACTGCGTCCTCTTAAAATAAATAAATAGACAAATAGTGGGCATACATAACAAGAAATATATCAGAAGTACTTGATGCTTAACCAAAAAAGATCACAATATACCAGAGCGTTATTGAGAAGACAATGATAGAAAGAAAAAAAAATGTTTTTAGCAAAAAGGTTTTATTGATTTTAAATTAGTTACAATTTCACACAAAAAGGGCATAAGTAAATAATAAACTCTTACCTATATCTTTAAAATTTAAATACATCTATGATAAAATTCTTTTATTATTAGTTTAATACAGATGGTTTGCATTCATTGATTTTTTTATTTCAATTCCGTACACATAAAGTTGTTTATGTCTATGTGAATAAATTCTATAAACATCTTTGTACAACATTAAAGTTGAACATTATATGCAAACAATCTACCATGGGCACAAGATAAATCATCTCGAGTCGATTTTTTGAGAAGCAAGCGCTGGAAAAAGCATGCATACTCGTACCTATATACTGGAATAAGCGAAACATTTGAACGCTCTCGATTCTCAAAATTCAGCCCACTATATATTGTTTTTAAAGTAACATACTTACAGCATATAATATAAACCATGAATGTCAACGCCGTTATGGATATCACATTATCATTCTCCTGAATTAGTGTTATTTTTACTAGAACTAGAACATACATAGTAAAGAAGAGGCAATACCGAATTACATATCTATCGTCACACTAGCTTTTCCAATAGTAATTTGCTTAGACGCCCGCGTAGTGCCGCGGTTAAAGCGCCTGCTTTGAGGCCTTCGGCCGATGTTTCCAATATGACTCGCACCTAAAACAAAAATGTATTTATCAGTTACATATAACATCTAGGTCAGTTAGTTTTTCCTAGTTGTAATTTTAAAAGAGTCGCCGTGACACGCCCCCTGATATAGCTGATTGACCTGCTCAATAATAAGGTCCATCCATATCATATAACATAGCGCTCACCATATACCACTTGTCTCATCAAACCAAAACAAAATCACAAAGCACAAAAAAAACAAGGCGCCAATTAGGCTGGTTTAGTAATCAATCAATTAACAAACAATACGACTAGTACTAGGTTGTATATACTCCAACTTACCAGCAATTTTCTCAATGTAACTGGCCAAATTCCATCTGCCACAAATCTGCTGTGATTGATCCATCATCATCATCAGCACAAAGACGTCCACTGCTGGACATAGGCCTCCCCCAGAGAACGCCACTGTGTCCGGTCCCGCGCCGCCCCCATTCAGCGGACTCCAGCTACCTTCACCAGGTCATCAATCCACCTTGTGGGGGGGGCGTACCCACGCTGCGTCATCCGGTGCGTGGTCGCCACTCAAGAAGTTAATTATTCATTTCACATATTATTCACAACACTGTTCGCGTAGCGCGTGCATTTTCGTTGAACAAAAAATGGCTACTGACTTTACTCATGCAATATTTTTTTGTTATACCATGACTTTATTGTGACGGGCCTGTGACTTACGCACGCGCGTAATATAATTTCGGAACGTTCACCGTAATTTTGTACTTTCCGCGTATTTTTGTGTGATAGCTTTGTTTATTATTAGGATGTCATGATATTCCAGAATTACCAGTGTTAAAAAATATGATGCTAACAACGTAAATAATATGACAAGTCATACCTTGTTTTAGTACGGTGCTTTCACCGTATTTCAATGTACGTCCTGCAATTCTACTAGTAATTTCTTAAAACAATATGGTGACAGTTTCCTCGTGTAATATAATTATAATCTTTCTTTGGAGTATCATCGTATTTCTGTAATATAGTTTAATTTTAACAGGACAGCATGATATTTTATCGAGATGGTAATATTATATTCGGTGACTAAATCTTATGATGAAAGGTCATCACATTATTACATTACTTCATTTAGAAATACAGTTATTTCGTTATATGGTACAATTCTAGCGTGATATTTACCGAGGATCACTTTATTTTACTATAATTAATCATATTCCTGATCAATATAACGATATTTTAAAATGAAGCCGAAACGACATTTTTCTCAGTGTACGGACCAAATTGACAAGTAAGAATGAACAAATGTTGCCACAGTTTGGCCAGTGTCGTTCTCATCGATATTAGAATTATTGTTACATCGTAGATTTAAGGTCCACCCAGACGGGACAATCAAATTGGCAATTTGATCGGCTAGTCTATATACCAACTTTTTCCAGTGATTTTGACAGATCAAAAGGTCTGTAGACCCCTAATTAGAGATAAAAAATTCAATGTCAAACCAGCAATAATGTACATGAAAAATATATATTTATTAATTGATAGTTTATTGAATAAATACATTTAATTAAATAAATTAATAAAATTATTGTTCTTTATTTCAAATTCCCAACAATGTGGTCCATCTATTTAACAAAAAAAAAACTGGTATCTTCAGAAATAGTTGACCGCTGTTTACAAACTACTTTTATGTATCTAACGATATACGCTATCATTGCTATTGGGAGTGTTTATTGAAATTGTTACGTGTTATTATGGATTCGCAAGATTCGGGACCAGAACCATGTTCATCAAAATGTTCGCCTTTTCTTCCAATAGTCGAAGGTGCGAGTGAGATAGCAATAGAAAGCTGCTAAGAGCAAAACTGTAACCGTGAATGTTAACATGACTGAGTCAGATTCCCAAATAACTCATGTAAAATCGATATCGTTACTTATTGTGCGTCAGAATGATTGGTTGACTGTTGAATTCAGCATTGATTGCTTACGTAAAAATTGCTACCTATTTGCTAGTATTTGCTACCATTTACCAAACAATTGCTAATACCTCAGTATAATAAAATATATCACATTTTTTTTTGACCAGTTATTCTGACATCAGGATGTTTGGACAAAGTTCTGGACTCCAAAAAATAATTATACGCGAAACTTTTTGATCTGTTACGCTGCAGAGTTGATTTTAAGCTAAATGTTGGTAGCAAATCGGACATTAACACACGCGCAAGAAGGACATACATGTTTACAAGTTACAATGCCACCCAAACCAATTTGTGCAAAGTGCGACAAAAAAATACTCGTTAAACAATTTCTTGTATGTGCATTGTGTAAAAACTCATTTGATCTACCCTGTGCAAATTATGAAAAACTTTTTAATTTAATGGACAATGATCGCAAAGCCGCTTGGACATGCAGTAAATACCGGCAACAAACAAAAACAAGTACCCCAAATCTGTTGAAATCAAGTATCTCCGCAGCTCCCAACCAAATAATGAAAATCACTGCACACAAAAGCGAACATAGTTTAAATGTGGCTTCTGTTTCTGAATCCATTGCGCAGAAATCTACGCCAGAAATGCAAACTCTAGAGCAAGCAAATATCACAGTGAGAAGACCTCTACAAAAAAAACTGCAAAATTGGCCGGAGACATTGTCTGATCAAGAGTCTGAGATGGATCTACCGGAAGATTCTGAATTAAATATTAGTTGTCATAGCCTCCCCAGCGCTTCCACTACAGAAGATCCAGAGGTATATGAATTAAAAGCCCAAGTTACCGCTTTGTCATTGCAATTAGCAAGTGCCCATGAAGAGATTGACCGGCTTAATGCAGAAGTCGCCGGACTTAGCAAAACGATTGCTGAACAACAGAAAAAGGGGGAAGTCTATAAGAAACTACTAACAGACAAAGGACCGCTTAAAAAATTAACTCCCCTAAAAAAGATCCCATTGGTTTTAAAAAGGAATAATGTAGATATCATCGATAGTGATGATGACACACCACAATTTCTATCGCCAACACGTACCCCAATTGACGATAAAGGTAAGCCCACTGATCAGCTTCACATTACCGAATCATTGGAATCAGAATCGTCGCTCCCTAAAAGAAATATAATGAACAGGCATATTGACGAAATTGAACAGACAGATGCTGAAATCCTGAACCCGCCATCAAAGGCGTCGTCACCGGCCGCCATGGAACCCGCCGGGAACAGCAGCTACGACGACGGCGAAATATGTGAGAAACCGGTTAAACCTAAACTATGTTTGATAAGCTCTAACAAATTCAATAATCTCCTAACCAATACTGAACACTTTTTTGGCTCAAAATATAATATATGTCATTACCTAACTCCGGGCGCTGGAGTAAAGTACCTATTAAATAACCTAGAGAGTAAGTTGATTGATTTTACTATGGAAGATCATTGCATTATTTTTCTCGGAGAGAGTGATTTTGGACTGACTCAGAATTATGAGACGTTGGTGTTATTTTTACGAAAGTCATTAGAAGAAATTACCCACACTAACATAGTCATATGTACCCCGACTTTTAATTGTGGATACTTCAGAGATATGTTTAATAGGAGAATAGAAACATTTAATGAGCTGTTGTATATTGATATATCTAAGTATGCATATGCCTATGTACTAGACAGTAACCGTAACTTGGCCTATGATTATACTATGTTTTCTAAACGAACAGGCCGTTTGAATAATTATGGGATAAAGACAGTGTTCCACGATCTTAGTAACATTCTTGCATTAATAGAAGAAGAGTATAATACCTCATTTCATCAAAGTTCATTGTTTTTTCGTTAACGAATCTACAGAGCCTCAACAGTTTAAACATCGTAATAATATAAATATAATGCATCAAAACATTGCTGGTGCGTTGAGCAAAATCGACCACTTACAAATAGCCTTGAATCAACAATATGAGATTAATAACGAAATTGATATTATCTGTCTCAGCGAAACTTTCATCCAACTGGGTACTGAAAGAATGCTTAAATTACAAAATTACAAGTTGGACCGAGAAAAACGAGGAGGTTCCTGCATATTATTAAAACGGAATGTGCAATATGTAGATATTTACCTACCAAAAGGATTATCCTGTAACTACAGCTTTGAGTGTTGCGGGACCTACTTACCAGCATCAAAATTGGTCATCATATGTATATACAGAATTCCTAGTAGCAGTTTGAACTTATTCTTTACAAAATTGGATACATTATTATATTATCTAGCTAATAAATATAGAAAGCAAAACATTGTTTTATGCGGGGACTGGAATATAGATATTCTAAAACAAAGTAAATACTCTGATCAATTGCTTAACCTTCTAAAAAATTATAATATAGCTGTGCATATAACCTCCCCAACTAGGCAACAACGCTCGTGTATAGACCAGATAGCTAGTAACATCAAAGAAGTCAACTCGCAATTACCTGTACTGGGACTCTCGGACCATGAAACTGCTCAAATAATAACCTTCAAAACAAAAGTTAATAAGAGCATAGACCATTGGTACGAGTATAAAAGAGACTACAGTGAGGAGAATATTCGTAAATTCGAAGAAAGCTTATCTGCGCTTACTTTCTCTGAAATTTGCGAGCATAACTCTTTAAATGAGGCATTTTATATATTCCATAGTACGTTAATTCTATTTTACAATTTATGCTTCCCTATAATACGAATAAAAATGAGTAGTAGAACTGTGAAATTAAGATGGCTAAGCAAAGGCTTAAAAAAGTCCTCCGCAAAAAAGAGACAGCTCTACTTAAAGTACACTAATAATACTAAGACAAATAAAATTGCTAATAAAATAAAGTATAAAAAATATGCTCACTTATTTAGAAAATGTATATTTAGAGCCCAGCAGTTAAGCAATAAAAAATATATAGGAAAAAGTAAGAATAAGTGCAAGGCAACCTGGAATACTATAAATAGTAATGTAAGTGATAAAACTATGCCTAGTAATATAAACACATTAGTCGACAATAACAACTTACTTTGCAAACCTGACGAAATATGCCAAGCATTAAATAATTATTTTATTGACATTAGCAACACCGATGGCGAGATAGATATAGACTCCAATTTATATTCAAATATACTTAATAATCCACATAGTACTTTCCTGTCGCCAACGGATGCAAAGGAAGTACACAATGTTATAATGAATTTGAATAACAGTAATGCGGTGGGCTACGATGGTATAAACACTAGAATGCTCAAGGCTTGTGCAGACAGCATTAGTGAACCGTTAAGTCACTTGGTTAATATGTCATTTTGGGAAGGCTTATTTCCAGAGGACCTTAAAATGTCTATTGTCAAGCCAATACTTAAAAAAGGTGATCCTAAAGATGCTAACAACTACAGGCCAATTACTCTCATTCCCATTCTAAGTAAGGTGTTTGAAAAACTAATGGTCATTAGGATTAACCACTTCCTTTTAAAAAACAACATCTTAATACCCGAACAGTACGGATTTCGCAAAAGAAGCTCGACATCTTTAGCTTGCTTCCATCTCGTTAAACATGTCACTGAGTGTGTCGATAAGAAAATACCAGCGGCGACCCTATTCCTCGACATGTCAAAAGCATTCGATCTGGTTAATCACAAAATACTGTTAAACAAGGTCGAGAAATATGGTATCCGGGGTAAAGCCAATGATTGGTTAGCAAGTTATCTGAGTAATAGAAAACAATGTGTTCAAATCTTAAATATGGACGATAGTCAAAAACCTCCAAGTCTTAAGACATACTCATCTCCTTACAGACATAATGCTAATGGTGTTCCACAGGGAAGCATTCTTGGGCCGCTTATTTTCTTACTATACATAAATGACCTTCCCAGTGTCTCAGATGACAAGTACATATTGTTCGCCGACGATACGACAGTAATTATAAAGGCTGACCAATTAGTTTCTCTGGAGGACAAAATTAAGCTAACGTTGTCCAAATTGCTACATTGGCTATCTAATAATCATTTGAAGATTAATTTAACCAAGACAAAAATTATTCAATTTAAAACGCATAAGGCTAGCCCAGCTCCGATTATCATAGAATTCATGAGTCAGGAAATTGAGGACGTTGATATGATAACTTTTCTAGGCATACGGTTGGGCAATGTATTAAATTGGAAATCGCATATTAAGTTTGTTTGTGATAAGATACATAGATTTGTATTTGCGTTAAGGCGATTAAGGCAGATCGTTTCACAAAGTGCAGCTATCACTGCATACTATGGGTACGTCTACTCGAGTCTTTCCTATGGACTTATAATCTGGGGAAACTCGACTGATATTGAAGATGCATTTAAAGCGCAAAAAAAATGTATACGAGCCATCTGTGATGTTCGAGTTACGGTAAGCTGCAAGCCGCTTTTTAAATCGCTGCGTATACTGCCTCTTCCCTGTATGTACATAAGAGAAATTTGTATATTTGTGAAACAAAATAGCCATCTTTTTAAACTACAGTCTGATGTTTCGAACCGACCACACAGAGACAAACACAAAATTCTAGCACCATCCTATCGTTTAGCCTACAGTAAAAAGAATGTGTATTACATGTGTGTTCGGATCTATAACAAGCTGCCAGCAGATTTTAAAGAAATGTCTCTTACTATTTTTAAGAAAAACGTTACCAACTGGCTACTACTACATTGTTTTTATAGTTTAAATGAATATTTTAATTACAATCCAGACCGTTATTGATTATTACTTACTTATTTCTATATTATTTCTTATTTAATTATTGTTAAATGTGACATTTTCTTTATGACTATTATTGACTATTTACTACAATGAAATAGTGTACCTTTACCTACTATTATTTTTATTACATTATAAATTTGGCATTTATTAGAATTTTGGAAGTTGAATTATGTATTTTTTATTGCTGATATAAATTATGAGAATTAATGCATGTTTAATAAACACGTGTTACTTCACTCAATAAAATAAAATGTTTGCATGCTTAGTGAAGCAGAATGTATCGGACATCCTCAATATCTACCACCATGTTATGTATTACTACATTCTTGCAAATAAATGATTTATGATTTATGATTTTCAATTAGGTAGCAAATTTTGGTTAGTAAATAACATGAAAATTTTACGCTGCAGAGTTGATTTTAAGCTAAATGTAGGTAGCAATTAGGTAGCAAATTATGGTTGGTACATAACATGAAAATTGTGCGTCCTTCGCAAAATATGAACTTTGTCCAAACATCCTGATGTCAGAATGACTGTTCAAAAAAAATGTGATATCTTTTATTATACCTACTGAGGTAGCAATTGTTTGGTAAATGGTAGCAAATACTAGCAAATAGGTAGCAATTTTTACGTAAGCAATCAATGCTGAATTCAACAAAACCAATCATTCTGACGCACACGTTACTTAAAAACTATCGCTGAATATTGTGACAATGAAGAATATCATAACCTAATTATAGATGAGTAATGTCTAGTGCAGTTGTGTAAATTTACAATATTTGTTTTAAATTGATAAGACGCAAGTGATGATATCATTTCGATCTGACTACTTACGTAAGCGGGCTAAACTGTCGATGTCGTATTAAATTAAGAAATGCTTCCTGTTTCTTTACATTGATTTTTTTGGTTATAGTTAGTTTAGTTGGTTAGTTTTGGTGACACTTTACAACCAAATACGCAAAAAGATTGCTTCTCTTTTAGGCAGGGTGAGAGCAAGCGACAACAGCATTCTAAAGGCAATAGCTTGTAGATTTGACTGTCCAATTCTAGCTTTCTGGGTTGGACAGATCAAGAGTGTGGCCGAATTTATTATTAAAAAAAAATGTATTTTATTGTGTTAGTTGATAAGTGTTACTAATCTAGTCCTAAGTAAATTGTTACTAACACACTATGGATGTAATTGTCCGAAATAAAGAATTATTATTATTATTATAAATACTACTCGTAGAAAAGGATAATTTGGAGGACGAGGCGAGTTCCTCAACAATAAGATGACTTTTTTAACTATTATTTAGTCAAACGAATGTACGCAATGCAATGCATCCAAAAACTTCACTTAGCTACAAAGAGGAAAAAAGGAACTGGAAGACTTGGGTTCGTGATTGGTTGACTAGTTCTCTATTCTGATTATTACTGGTCGACTACAATACTAGCATGCTTATACCTATTAAGTCAACGCGTTCACATCACACTTTCTATTACTTCCCTCTTCCACTCCCGCCCTGCATCAACAAGCGTGCTCAAAGAAAATAATACAATTCAAATGTTATATTTGGCAAACGCGAATTCCAATACTAATGAATGATATTAAAATACCTTAATTATGATCTTTTAAGTGCAGAGTGGAATCGCTAGTACCCACGGCGTGCTGTTAGTTATGCGACTAAAAAGCATGTTTAATTAGTGGCATGATACACAAACGCTTGTAGGTAGCATTTGCTCAATAGAAGTATACTTTCGTGCTAGTTATCATTATCCACATGTGTAACAGTCGCTTAAGTCGTAGGATAATTTTAAAAGTGTAATGTATGCAAGGCAGTGTTCTAGGTCCGTTGCTTTTCATAATATATATTAACGATCTACCACAAACCACCGAACACTCAATGATTCTTTTTGCTGATGACAGCACAATAATATTTACAGGAAGTGACCCACTTTCATTACAGATCAGCATTAACAAAACACTTGAAACAGTAGTTGATTGGTTGAATAAAAACAATTTACATAAGCTAGTAATTTCACCGGCTATCTTACCCCCACACCGGAACACAACAATGCGAACATTGCTGTTTGGCGGTGGGTTAGCAGGCAAGACGGTTGTAACAATCCGGACGGACCCTGCTTATAAATTTAAATAAAACAAAAGTCATGAGTTTTAAGCAGAGAGTGGACAAAACACCAAACCTCGCTGTGTCATATAGGGAACGTAATCGATAACACAGATCTGACGAAATTTCTAGGATTAAGTTTAGATCATAAGTTGAATTGGAAAGATCATATTGACATTGTATGTAATAAACTTAACAAATTTTCATATGCACTATATAATCTAAATAAAATAGTTAATCAATCAGCAGTACTAACCGCTTACCATTCGTATGTCATATCAACTTTAAGATATGGTGTCATGTTCTGGGGGAATTCCACTGACCGAGAATTAGCTTTCAAGGCTCAAAAAAAATGTTTGCGATCAGTATGTAGGATACCGCAAACCGAATCATGTAAACCGCATTTCATTAGGCTAAACATACTTACATTACCGTGCCTATATATTTATGAAACCGCATTGTATGTGAAAAACAACATAAATACCAAACAATTCCTTAACGTTAGCAGTGCTCGCCGATGTAATAAGATCCAAATTCAGCCTACTAAAACCGCTCTTCTCTCCAAAAGTGTCTTTGGAATGGCACCTAGAATTTACAATAAATTGCCAAAATATGTGTCTAGCTTAGAAGATACTGTAGATTTTAAAAAAAGCTTATTCGCGCTTTTAGTAAATAGAGCATATTATTCAGTAGGAAAATACTTATCCGATTTTGAATTGTAATTTTATTTATATAGATTAACGACTTTAACTAATATACTGCATGCTCCATCTTGACCTGAAATATTTGTATGCCTAACGGCTAGACATGGTGATACTGTTTTTATTAAATGTAAGACCTGTTATATTTATGTACCTATGTTTACAAATAAATGTCTGATTCTGATTCTGTATTTCTGAGTGGTTTGCCCTTCGGCCATTTGAAGACCCCTAATGAAACCAAACCAATTTTTATATCCGTTTTTGCAATATACCAATTTTTTGCAAAAGTTTGATTTATAATGCCATCTTACGATTTAATATACAGGATGGGCCCTGTAACAAAAGCGAAAAATTTAATATACATCCTTTAACTATTCAGTAATTAGGTTCAAATGGTATCAATCAATTAAAATGAACAATAAATTAACTGTTATTTTCTAACGAAATTAATCGAACCAGCAATGTAACAGACATTTGTTTGTTTGTCCAGTCGGAATAATTGACACTGACATCAACGATCGTTTTCAATAATACTATAAAACCTACTTAATACAGCAATATCGTTAAAACTAATCCAATGTATGCAGTTGAACTTAATTCCATATCACTTCTTTCAACAAGACGCAACCACTTTATAATCAAGTAGGCTTAACGTGTATGGACGAAAGGATAAAATTAATAAAATGATATAACGGAACTTTAAACTGTTTATTAAGAAGTTCCATCAAAAAAAGTGAACTAAATGTTAGATTTAATGATTATTAGTACCCAAGTTGTTAATTTTGTCATACAGCGTAACTTCCGGTTTATAAACGGAAATAATGTTCGGTATTTACTGTCTCAAGTCTGGTTATTTTTTTAAACATTTCTTAAAATAATATTAATAATAGTAAATGATTATTGTGTTTATACGAATAGTAGTAACAAAACTATTAAAATAAGATGCGTTTATGATAAGTACTGTAGTTTTAAGGGTAGGTGATAAAACGGGTTGCGCGCCATTTTTGCGGGCATTCCGAGATTGATGGCCAGAGTAGGCTTTCCTATTGTGAACCAAGTGTTATTTGAAAATATATATTACAATTACTGTGGATGCTGGTTTTTCATTTTAACGGACCTCCTGCCTTCTTACATCAGAAGTGCGGATAAAGGACCTTAAAATGGAAAATAACGGTAAAAGTGTGAAACGGAGTCGCGAGGCTAGGTCTAGGAAACGAGTTCTACGGTCAAGAAGTTCGAGCAGCGATATATCTGTCGAGCCAAGACGCCTACACTCGAGACCCAGGAAACGTTCAGCGAAAAAGAAGGCAGTGAAACCAGCAACCGTTACTTCAGGTGAACACGTGGACGGATGGCTCATCGAACAGGCTTTTACGCAACAACAGGCAAGTGACCATGATCATACGTATCATTTTCCTTTATTTTCCACTGTTTTCCAGTGTTTTCCTGAATTTTTCTGATGTTTTCCTAAGGTTCTAGTGTTTTCCGTTCGTTTTCCGTCGTTTTCCGGTACTTCCGTTTAATTTCCTGGTGTTTTCCATTAATTTTCCGCTGTTTTCCTTTTCTTTTCCGATGTCCTTTTGTTTCCGTTTTTTTTTTATTTTCCGTACAATTTCATGAATGTTCGTTAGTTACGCCACGTCATATATGTTTAATTATATATATTGTTTCTTTTCCTCGTTCCTTTGTTATGCAAATAATAAACCATGATTTTGATACTAAATATAGCCGATTTTTTTTTGTGTAACGGTAATTTATAATAAGTGTTTCGTTCTATCCCAGACCCCATCAGATATTCATTAAAAGATTTCGATAAATCGTGTTACCTTCATTTATAAACGACTTATTTTCCACTTTTTGGTAAACTTAGTTAATTTTTTTTATTACATTGGGATTACGAGTAATTAGGCCAACTAATGACGTTCCCTGCTTGATCATCTAGTTTTCAGTAAAGTAACGGTTGGTCAAATGACCATGTCACACACAATGGAGTCTGTCCGATTAAGCAATTGATATTTATGGGTATAACTTTATGTATATTATTTGAATATTTCGGTCGATAGTTCAGCCGCTTAATTGTACGGTTCATTGGTTGATCCGACGTTCGATCAGTAGTTCGATTGTTACATTTCATTGCTATTTCATTAATATTCACCAGTCCAATAGCCCGCCAAATAAAGAAAGAGATTGTAATTGCTATTTAAATTACCTTGTCAAGAGTTATTTTTATTTGAAAATGATACTGTTCGATGATGTGTTCCAGGTGCAACCACATGATGAACGCGTACACAATCGGCGGACCGGAACGCCAGACCCTCCACAGAAGGAGTTGCAGTCCGCAACGGCACCGGTGCAAATGAAGGCTGTTCCCGGGCCCTTACAAACACAGCATCTCACAGCATTGATATATATGTATGTAGATCACGGGAAAACAATAAATAATAACGCAGCACGTCCGTACGTATTTGAAGTGTATTCAAAGAGAAAAACAACTACCACCAAAAGTATAAAGTATTGAAAGTAGGTCTACCCACAAGTTCAGTAACCAGCCGATCAGCTGCGCATCTACCTATATATACGTATAGGTAGGCACATATATTACACCCTACCACTTAACAAAGACTACATTCGTCGACTCCGTTAGCTGAATGTGTGGGGTACCTATTTATGCTAGTTAGGAATAAATATTAACAACAAGGTATACCTATACAAAAATAATGCAGCTGTACAAGGCTGTTTAGATAAATCAATGCAATATTCACACTAGCCCCGTGGTACATCAATAATGTTAAAACATAACAATAAGTATACAGAAAAGAACTGACCCTTTGAAACATTGAATGTTTATTAACGACAGATAATTTGAAAACAAAAGTGGGTTAAGGTCAGACATTTCTTTTTACAAATTAATTCGCAAGTAAACCTAACCTTACTACTTAGGTGTACTATATCTTTACGTATTTATGTACCACAAATATTTACATTATTAATAACTTAATATAGTATCGGGTTACCATATCTCTCTACGGGTACAGGAACACGTTTAGGGATCGAATCGGGCGCTACAGGGGACGGGTTCTCGCTATTCCCGATCGTAGCTGGGAACGCGGCTATGGTCAAACGTGATTTTTCGCGCAACTGATCAATATGTCTTTTGATAATTTGGCCGTCTTCCCTTTGTACTAAATAATTACGCGAGCCTAACCTTTCAGTGACCGTACCACTAACCCATTTCTCCCCTTTGCTAAAATTCCTAGCCCAAACCTGATCGCCTACTTGACAAGCTCGGGTAACGCCCCCGGCGTAGTTCTGTTGTCGGCGCTGAGCTCCGAGGGCGCAGTCCCGCGCCGTGGTGCCCGCATCGGCTCGCAGTAGGTCCAGCCGCGAGCGCAGGCCTCTTCTCTGCAGTAATCTCGCTGGAGACTCGCCCGTGCTACTGTGGATGGCATTTCTATATACCAACAAATAGGCCTGCAGTGCGGCGTCTATGTCTTGTTTTTCACGCAATGCTTTCACAATAGATTTTTTTACGAGTTTTACGGCACACTCTGCGGCTCCGTTAGATGCTGGGTGATAGACAGGGGAAAATGTGTGTACTATACCGTTATATTGCATAAAATGCGCTAGTTCGTGGCTAGAAAACGGTGGTCCATTATCCGATACCACGGTTTTGGGCAAGCCAAAACGTGCAAACATTTTTCTTAAGACTCTTATCACATCTTCAGCTGTGGTCCTCGTCATCTGTTCCACCTCTAGCCATTTGGATGATGCATCGATTACTACAAGGAAGGTCATACCGTTCAGAGGCCCAAGAAAATCCATGTGCAACCTACTCCAAACTTCACCGGGATATTGCCACGGTTGCGGCTTAGACCTAGCAGGGGCTGGTGCTTCTAACGAGCACGCAATGCATTCACGACACGTCAGCTCTATTTCCGCATCAATGCCAGGCCACCACACGTAACTTCTGGCTAAACCCTTCATTTTAACCACTCCTAAATGACCCATATGTAATTCTCGTAAAACCTGACCTTTCAAAGCTGTAGGTATTACCATTCTGTACCCCCACATTACACATCCTGCTTCTAGATATAGTTCGTGCCGCCTAACCCAATATGGTTGGAGCTCCGGGCTATCACATTTCGAGGGCCATCCAGACTGTAGGTATATGACAATCTTTCTGAGTATGTCATCAGTTTTCAAACTTTCCTTAATCTGGTCACTGGTAACGGGTAAAAAATCATGTACAAACTGTACATATGTCGTCTCCAATTTTTCGCTAGCTTGCCTTCCCACAGGAAAACGGGACAATGCATCTGCTCCGTTCTTGTCTGTAGGTACATACTCGATGTCATATTGATAACCTGACAAAATGACGGCCCACCTTTGTAGCCGACTAGCTGCCATAGAAGGAATCCCTCCCTTTTCACCAAATATCGTCACCAGTGGTTTGTGGTCTGTTCTCAGCAAAAACCTTCGACCGTACAGGTACTGATGGAATTTCTTTACCCCAAAAACTATAGCTAACGCTTCTCTCTGTATTTGGGAATAATTTGCCTCAGCTGTATTTAGTACTCTTGACGCGTATGATATGGGTCTCTCGGTACCATCTGGCATTTGGTGGGCAATCACGGCCCCGACGCCGCTGGCACTTGCATCTGTCGTTAAGCACAAAGGCAATTCCGGGTCATAATGCGCTAGCACCGAACTGGAAACCAACAACTGTTTTACTGCGTTAAAGGAATTTGAACATTCCTTGGTCCAAATAAAGTTGACGCCTTTTCTTAATAACGTGTACAATGGCGCTAATGTCATGCTTATATTTTTCACAAACTTGCCATAGTACATAATCATACCCAAAAAAGAGCGCAACTCTGTTACATTTCTCGGTATAGCCATATCCTTTATCACTTTAATCTTTTCAGGACACGTGTGAACCCCCTGTTTACTAATTATGAAGCCTAAGTACGTCACCGACTCTGCAAAGAAAGAACATTTCTCTTTTTTTACTTTCAGACCAAATTTCTTGAGGCGCTCTAACACCTGATACAGAGTACGCCAATGTTCTTCTTTGTCTGTTCCAGTCAAAATGACATCGTCCAGAAATACCCCCACTCGAGGCAAGTCTGCAAAAAGTTGGTCTAACTTTCTCTGAAAGATCCCCGGACTAGAAGAAAGCCCGTAAATTAGTCTATTGTATTTATACAACCCCCTATGCGTGTTGATAACCGTATATTGTTTTGATCCTTCATCTAGCTCAAATTGAGCGTAGGCCTGAGACAGATCAATTTTTGAAAACGTTTCCCCCCCATGCAACTTAACCAGCAAGTCATCTACCCTAGGCAAGGGAAAACGGTCAACTTCAAGACATCTATTAAGCGTTAATTTATAATCACCACAAATGCGAATACCTCCATCACGCTTGACCACCGGTACTATAGGTGTGGCCCAGTCAGAGGTCTCGACCGGCGTGATGACGCCGTCACTCTCTAACTGGTCCAGCGCGCGCTCCACCGGCGCACGCATTGCGTATGCCAGCGGCCGCGCCCGCATGAACACCGGCGCCGCGCCCTCGCGTATGCGCAACGAGACGGTGCCGCCCGTGTACCGCCCGAGCCCGTCCTCGAAAACTTCCTTAAACCTGGAAACCAAGGCACTTATATTACACTCCAATGTCGTATCAATTTTATTACAATGACAATCTTCGAAACCTATTCCCAATTCGTGCAACCGTTGTCTTCCTAACAACGGATTTCTGCCTTTATCGATAATAAACAAATCTAAATTTATCTCCCTATCTTTGTATTTCACTAAAGGTGTAATTTTTCCGACGGGTCGCACAGTTTCACCAGTGTAATAATTTAAAAGCAAATTCGATTTCATCATAGGCACGTTTTTAAACAATTTTTTGTAACAATCAAGGCTAATGCATGTTATTGCACTGCCCGTATCAATTTCCATTTGTAAACCTTGGCCGTTGATGTTTATGTTAACCGTTAACGGTTTATAGTCTTTTAAATTGCCTACATGCAGTACATTGAACGGTACCTCGTTTAAAACCTCCTCCTCGTCCTCTTCATCCGCGTCCAAAGCGTACATCCCTGCACCACCAAACAGTCGTGGACACATCCTTTTTAAATGCCCTTGTTGCATGCATATGCGACACGAATACATGCGGAACTTGCACGTCCTCGCATCATGATTACCGCTGCACGCGCCGCATTGGCCGGCCTGGCGAGCGCGCGGCGCCGCCGCCGCAGCCCCTGCTGCCGATGCCGGACGGGCCGGGCCGCGCCCGCCGAACGTCTGCGCCTGCGCCCTGCTCCGCCGATCCGAACTTCCGTGCCCTGCCGCCTGACCGGGACTGCCCGGGCCGGTCCTCCAGGTACCCGAGGTGCCCCGTCCACCCTGTGCCTTAGCCCCGCTGGGCGACGAGTACATCACCTCCGTGACCGCTTTGTCGGCACCGCGTGATCTGCCGTCCACTACCGCGGCATTCTTCTCGGCCGCTTCCATTGCTACCGCCAGCTTCCACGCTCTGGCGAACGTCAATTCGTCCTCCACGAACAACCGCTGCCGGATAGTGTCATCCGCGATCCCACATACAAATTGATCTCTCAGATTAGCCTCCAGTTCTGTTTTAAAATCGCAATCTTTTGTCATCTTTTTTAAATCCGCTACGTAAATAGCTAACGATTCGCCGCTCCTTTGAACCCGCTGACGAAATTTATAACGTTCCGCCATTACACTACGTTTAGGTTGTAAGTGATTAGTCATCAACTCCACCAGCACATTAAATTTCTTTGTTGCCGGTTTATCCGGCGTACACAATGTCACTAGTAACTCGTAACTTTCACTTCCCATAACTGTAATTAACGTAGGGACTTTTAAATCCTCCGTCACTTTGTTCACGATAAAGTACTGTTCTAACCTATCGGCGTACAACGCCCAATCATCGGCACTTGGATTAAACGGTTGCAATTTACCAATCGACATTTTAGCACAAATAATATCACTGCCGCACGCTTAAAGTCCGAATTCGTCGCCAAATGATATATATGTATGTAGATCACGGGAAAACAATAAATAATAACGCAGCACGTCCGTACGTATTTGAAGTGTATTCAAAGAGAAAAACAACTACCACCAAAAGTATAAAGTATTGAAAGTAGGTCTACCCACAAGTTCAGTAACCAGCCGATCAGCTGCGCATCTACCTATATATACGTATAGGTAGGCACATATATTACAAGCATCTTCAACTACACGCGAGCTACCCGAGCGAGCTGCACCGTCAGTAACCGAGAATACGGTACCCGTTCCCGGTATGTCAAATAACATGCTTTGTGTCATTATTAATAAAAAAAAAAAAAAAAAAAATGTGGTAGTACCACATAAAAAATATGAATCGATAAAAAGATTCTATACAAATATGTTAAACTCTATGTTGCGGCCGAACGCTCCAAGTATGACTTATGACAAAAATATAATACCTGTGTATGATCCATCACAAAAGAATCAGAAAATAGAACGCTGGTTATCCAAGGTTAATGAGTGCGCTAAGAATCGGACCACTGGACGGACGAACAGACTATACATTATGCCTTACCAAAGTTAGGAGGTCACGCGAAAAAATGGTATGAAGGACTACAATCGATTCTCTTGACATGGGCGCAATGGCAGGAACACCTCATTAGGGCTTTCCCCTCTGACACTAATTACGGCACTATGTTGACAGAAATGTTAGATCGTCGCATGAGAATAGGGGAAAATATTGACGAGTACTATTATGAAAAAATGTTGCTTTTAAATTCTTGTGAGATAACGGGGAAAAGGGCCGTGGATTGTTTAGTTCATGGGATAGAAGACCGCACAATTAGGGCAGGCGCGTCGTCAGGTAGATTCCAAGAACCAGAAGACTTACTTAAATTCTTGAAGGATTTATGTAAAGAAACCAACTTGAAACCATACTATAAGCCTCGCATCAGTACAAACGCTTCCAACGACATCGTGTGCCATAAATGTAAAAAACCCGGTCACCGTGCGGTACAATGTCGTAGCAGCAGCGGTGGACTGGAAGTCACTTGTTATAATTGTAAGGAGAAGGGACACGTGTCTTCTAACTGTACGAAACCTATAATTAAATGCGACACGTGTCATCGTTTAGGACACAAATCGGTGGATTGCTACCTAAACAAGAAAACTAATGTGAATAAAACAGACAAAGACTTAAAAACAATGTTAACTCAAAGTAATAAAACTGATTCAAAGTATTTCAAGAAAGTGACTATAAACGGTAAAGTAGAAAGTGAGGGTTTCGTTGATTTTGGAAGCGATTGTACTCTTGTGCGCCAGGATGTAGTCGATAAATACTCACTTATACAAGATAATGAAAACCTACATACTATTCGCGGATTTGGCAATGGCTTGTACACTCCGTTAGGCAGGACAAGAATTAATTTAAAAGTTCAAGATGTCTCAGCAGAAATAGACGCATTTATAGTGGAAACGACTCAACTTTCTACTCCTCTTTTGATTGGACAAGATTTCACTGAAAGACCTGATGTGTTAGTAGTCAAAACAAACGACCGTTTAGACATTTTGAAACGGGACGTACCTGGGGACATCAGATTTCTTCCGACTGAAAGTAATGAAAAGGTTGTCCTTAGAATTACTTCTGATGTAATTATAGATAAGCTTGACTATGTAGAGTGTTCACATGAAGAAAAAACATCTTGTGACATTCTGGTCGAAAGTAGCACGAGACAGTTGCTAAGTCTACATACTGCATTGTTGGCGGCGTATATGGTTTACACGAAGGGTCATGTAAAATAGCTGTCTATAATCCGGCCAGTCAACCGATATCTTTGAACAGTGGCCCGGTCTTTGCTAGAGCCCGAGTTATTAGACAGCTTGAACCCTCCCAATACACACAGTCGTTAACTTGCAATAAAATTACCAAACACTCAGATCTGCCCCCGTTTGATCGGAGCCAAATTAATATTAATCCCAATCTTACTGATGAGCAGATAACCGAGGTTGTCAGCTTGATTAACTCTTATAGACATTGTTTTGCCGAGAATTTAACTGAATTAGGCTGTACCGATGAGGCGGAGATGGTTATAGAACTGAGTGACAATAGCCCAGTCTTTTATAGACCATATCGTCTTAGCTATGTTGAAAGGGAAAGAGTTCGCGATATGGTGCAGGAACTTTTGGATAATGATATCGCAGAGGAGTCCAATTCGTCCTATGCAAGCCCAATCATATTCATCATCATCATCATTTCAGCCATAGGACGTCCACTGCTGGACACAGGCCTCCTCAATTGACTTCCACATGGGCCGGATAGAAGCGACCCGCATCCAGCGAGTCCCCGCAACCCTGACCAGGTCGTTCGACCACCTTGCGGGTGGCCGTCCTACGCTGCGCTTGCCGGTACGTGGTCTCCACTCGAGAACCTTTCTGCCCCAACGGCCATCGGTTCTTCGAGCTATGTGCCCTGCCCATTGCCACTTCAGTTTGCTAACCCTGTTTGCTATGTCGGTGACATTAGTTCGTCTACGAATCTCATCATTCCTGATTCGATCACGTAGAGAGATCCCGAGCATAGCCCTTTCCATAGCTCGCTGAGTGACTCTGAGCTTCCTTAAGAGGCCCATAGTTAGAGACCACGTCTCGGCTCCGTAGGTCATCACCGGTAATACGCACTGGTTGAAGACTTTTGTCTTCAAGCACTGAGGTATCTTGGACGAGAAGACACTTCGCAGTTTCCCGAACGCTGCCCATCCAAGTTGAATCCGTCGATTGATCTCTTTCTCGAAGTTGGACCTTCCTAATTGGATCGTCTGACCTAGATAGACGTATTCGTCGACAACTTCGAGGACCGAGTTCCCAACCAATACTGGGGTGGGTGCTACATGCACATTCGACATGATCTTCGTCTTGTCCATGTTCATCTTAAGGCCTACCTGTTGGGATACTCGGTTGAGATCATCCAGCATTATACCGAGATCCTCCAGCGTCTCCGCCATGACCACGATATCGTCAGCAAACCGAAGGTGCGTGATGTACTCGCCATTTATGTTGATGCCAAGTCCTTGCCATTCCAAGAGCTTGAAGGCGTCTTCCATTGTGTTGGTGAAGAGCTTCGGAGATATTACATCTCCTTGTCTCACACCTCTCTGCAATGGAATCGCCTCCGTACACTGGTCTTGTACTCGGACTGACATAGTGGCGTTGTTGTACACACTCCTGAGCACCTCGACATACCGATGGTCAATTGGGCATCGCTGGAGGGACTGTAGTACTGCCCATGTCTCGACGGAATCAAAGGCCTTCTCATAGTCCACAAACGCTAAGCAGAGTGGCAGATTATACTCTTCGGTTTTCTGTATAACTTGCCGCAGCGTGTGTATGTGGTCTATGGTACTGAAGCCTTTTCGAAACCCGGCTTGTTCGGGAGGATGGAATTCATCGAACCTGCTTGAGAGACGATTCGTGATGACCCTAGAAAAGAGCTTGTAGACATGGCTCAGAAGCGAGATAGGTCTATAATTCTTGAGCAGTGTTTTATCACCTTTCTTAAAGAAAAGCACCACTACACTCCTGTTCCATGCCTCTGGCGTGATTCCCTCGAGCAATACGGAATTGAAGAGCTTCTGAAGGACCTTAAGTACCGGTGTTCCACCCGCTTTATTAAGCCCGTTGTAATCGAGTGCGTTGACCCTAGGTAAATCTGGGTTGCATTTTATGTTTCTTAACTTAGCCTGATCTCTAAAAGAAGAGTAAATTATTGTGTGATACACACACTCTGACCTACACGTACGTAGTTATAATAATTAGAATGCGATAATAGTGCTATTCACCGATAAGGAGATTCCCCTCTTTAATTCAATATAAATTACTCGTCAATACCCGTCAAACAATAATACGATTCACAAAACACACTTACACCAAATAATCACAATGCAGATTTATTTGTGACCAATATTTTAATCGTTATTCTAAAATTAGCAACAAGCCCTCCTAAGTGAGTGGTAACAATTCGACCGTGTGAACAACGACGGTATTTTCAGCTTCTAGTACCTTCCCCAGAAACTCCGATGTTCAGTGTTCTGTTTTGGTTGTTCTGGTTCTGTTTTAATCCGCCAAAATCTGACCCATTACATTGCACAGGATGTTAAGTAGGCACAAGCTTAGATTCCTTGTAGTTTTTATGAGCGCTTAGATTTATAGTAGGTATACCTTTCTTTTCCAGTCGTTCGAAGTAACATTTTACATCTCCATCTCCACCTACTTACTTCCTTAAGTTGAGGAAATATTTTCCCACCTCCTTTAGTACCCCTCAAAAGAATTTTTAAAATAATTAATAAAAAATAATGTATTTACCAATCCTACCAGACAATCGTTAACCTTTTGAATACATCACCAATACTTTCCGTATCTCTCTGCGCCGTATGTGTGTGTTCGGTTGATGTCTTAATTATTGTAAAAAGCCTTTATAAGTGGTTACCTTCACACCTTAATCGAGAAAAGTCCACGTCGATTTGATCCAGTCAATTTAAGACAAAGGCAAACAAGACTTCTGCATATCATATCAAACATGTATTTTTGTTTTTTTCTTTCTAATTTTTTTTTCTTAAACAACATTATTATTTTGCCCATTTCCGCTCCTTAGTTACCTATACGGACTCCCTGCTCCTTGCCATATAATATATACCATATACCATGACTTAGTACTTCACCTATTAATGGGGGGAAATCAAAACAAAAGCTAGAACTTCCGTCGACGCCATATCAATGTGGTCACCTACCGCTCGTAACTGGTCAGTCACTAGTACACTCACCCTAATATTTGTCAGTTACTAGCTAACTGTACTAGTTTGTCTACGCGCAGCAGTAGCTCTTTTAATTCTATCTAACCATCACTATCCCTCCCTATCGAACTCTTTCTATCTCTCTTTGGGTCCCTTCCAACCTCTTCCAATCATCTCTATCTCTTTCCGCGCTTATATTTACCGCCCTATCTGTACATTCCTGCCTTTATTGCTATCTGTTTCCTTTTCATGTAAATCTGTTACTGTGCTGTGTGGTTGAGTAAAAGTAACATTCAAACATCCTCACATACTCATACTCATGTCTAAACGAGGTTGCATAGTTTCCGTGTCGACGATCATTTCTGTCACGCAAAATAGTAGACACATAGCAAGAAGTCAAGTAGCGGCAAGCCGGCCTGCGTTAACCTATAACCTATCTCCCTGCCCCACCATCTGTATATCTGTTCACGCTATTCCATCTTTGTTGTCCTAAATAAAGAAAAAACCAATCTGCTGTCCTGCAAGATTCGTATTTACAGTTAGTTTAAGTTAGAGTAATCTAGAATGTTCATACATTCGTCTAGTACAATAGTAACAGATTCCTTACTTTTAATTCCATTGACAAATCCATTGTAACTTTGCCTACCGCTCCATTGATACGTTGCATCCTTCTTACACACCTCCATTTCCTCCTTTATCCCGTCCTATTCGCTGGGCCCCCAACGCCGAGAGCGAATCCTACTATGATCATATTTAACATACCTGTGTGCCTGTTGTCCGATTTGTTTATGAGCCTGAAGCATTTTTCCTTCCTCCTTCATTATTCCTGTTGGTTCTCTGTTCCTGATGTATCACCTTCATACTTGTGCATTCCATTTCCATATGTCAGTCTGTCCCATCGACTGTGCATATAGTCTACCGCCTCCTACCCAGCTCATGGTTTTGGCTATGTGACAGCCCTTCTCCTCGACTGTCTCCATAACCAACACCTCCTTTTCCTATTCCATTCCCCTACCCAGCTCATGGTTTCGGCTATGTGACAGCCCTTCCCCTCGACTGTCTCCATAGTTTCCACCTCCTGTCCCTATTCCTTTCCCGGACCAAGCTCATGGTTTCGGCTATGTGACAGACCTTCCCCTCGTCTGCCTCCAAAGCCTCCACCTCCGTTCCCTATTCACATCCATATTCCCTGCATGACAGTCCGACCCTATCCTCGGGCCATCCCATCTTAATCCATGTTCCTTCCATGATAATATCCTCGAGCCGTCCCATCTCGATCCATATTTCTCCCACGATGGTACTGACCCTATCCTCGAGCTATCCCATCTTAGTCCACATTCCTTTCGTGACGGTACTGACTCTATCCTTGGGCCAGTCCCGTCAGTCCTTCATCAATTATCTGAAACTTCCACAGGTAGCCTTAGTAATATATAACATATCCATTTACTTTTATAATTATTCTAAAATTATAAAGCCTGATGAAATGGAATAAACATAACTAGTTTAGTATTTCCTTATCAATTAGCATATTTCATAAAGATTGCCAAGATTGTTTTGACTAGTGTTCTACAAATTATCTGCTTTGTCCAGTAGTTGACTGGTGGATAATGCCCTTTTTGCTTAAAAATGCAACTATGCAAAATATGGTTACATAATCTAGCCAAAATATTTAATTTTGAAAAGCATGCAGGTTATGACAACTGTTTCAGACTATCTTACCCAGTTGAAGATGTAATTTTCACCAATTATACTTTCTCTTTCTTTTTAGGGTTCCGTACCCAAAGGGTAAAAACGGGACCCTATTACTGAGACTTCGCTGTCCGTCCGTCTGGCACCAGGCTGTATCTCAAGAACGGTGATAGCTAGGCACTTGAAATTTTGACAGATGATGTATTTCTATTGCTGCTATAACAACAAATACTAAAAATGAAATAAAATAAATATTTAAGGGGGGCTCCCATACAACAAACTTGTTATACCTATATATACATATATATGTTGCAGGTGTTTATGGGCGACGGTAATCGCTTTCCATCAGGCGATACGTTTGCTCGTTTGCCCCCTATGACATAAAAAAATAAATAAAAATAAATAAAATAAATATAGGTACGGAACCCTTCATGCGCGAGTCGGACTCGCACTTGCCCAATTTTTTTCCATATCCCTGGTATATAATTTCCATTTCAAGTAGGTATACATAATGATAACAGAGCAAAATAGGTAAGTGCAGGTTATTGAATGATATAATTCCCATCACCAAACGAATCATCACATAAGACAACACTTTACCTTTTCATAACATCTTTCCCAAAGTAATAATTGTACAATTTTATATCACCATCCAAATAAAAACCATCAAAAATCCATAAATGTTAAACAAATACTATTCATAACTCATAACTGACCAAATAAAATTAAAAGAAAAACAATTTCAATGCCCATATAAAACCCACAATAAGTCCACACCTTTAAGCAATATCAACCACCGCTAAACCAAAATCAAATCATGTCCCCCAGCAATCACTACAACTGCACAATAATAAAAACATTGTAAACCATAGCATGACAGACAGAAATGCAAACATGCATGTATGAAATATGCTGAAATAATTCTAGAATATGTCATTCAACAATTGCTGCTGCACTCCAAAGATCATTATTATTCAGACAATACCCAATCCGTGCCACTGTGTTACAAATAAATACTATCCCAAGATAGTTCGAAGTTTCAAGCAAAACCATAACCATCATCACAATAACCAGGATAAAATCCATTCAGTACTATTCACTCATCAAGCCCGAATACCAATTTTGCCACAAGTGCTGCATGTTCATATTATTGTCATGTTGTTGTTTATTTGTATTTATCAGTAACAGCATTAACAACAGATTTCATCACTAAATAGCCTTCTATTCATAAAAATACCCCGACTAAAATGTGAAATAGCCATAAAATATGTACCAGTCATTAAGAGCGTCAATATATTAATAATAATAAAATAAACCATCCCTCGTTTCTTATTAAGTGAATAATGTATAATATTTAAACATATAGCGCAGTGATCCATACCGTAGGTATCCATATCCGTAGCTTAAGATACAAGAGAAATAAAGGAAATAAACCATCCCTCGTTTCTTATTAAATGAATAATGTATAATATTTAACCATATAGAAAGAAAGAAAGAAAGAAAGAAAGAAATACATTTATTCCTGGCGTGACCATAATACATAATTAACAAAATAGATAACAATAAAAACAAAAACATTTTGGCCGTGCCACGAAAAGGTCCCACCTCAGCAAGATGCTAGCTCGAGAGCTAGCGCTGATCTTCCGGTGGGACCATAGGTGGCGCCACGGAGAACTGCACGCACGAGCGCTGATCGCATCTAGGATGCGTTAACCTGAACGTAGACAATAGCGCTGTTCATGTCACGTCACTGTCAAGTTAAGAGGCATAAGTAGGTAGTAATTGTATGTCCTGCACCAACTCGATCGCTTCGCGATCTCGTCGATGCAGCCCATACAATTACCTGTAGCGACAACAGCGTGCCGAATTTGACACGGCAGGTTATACTCATACCTTACTCGATTGCTAGCCGATCTCTTGTTGATGCAGCGCATACAATTACTTTTGTGGCGGCGCGACGGCGTTACCGGCTGTATCTATGATTCATGTTTCAGATCGCATAGGAACCCGACCGTATCAAACCATTTTAGAACGTTGTTATTATGCGCCAAACGAGTTAATAGTGATATTTATATCAATTTTGTTACAGAGATGTGTCAACTTTTGAATAACAAGACGTGAATTTAACTGGACTATGAAACAAAAATGATTGTACTAGGTATTTTGAATAATTTTGCTGCTTTACATTATTAATTGTGATAACTTAAAGGTATATAAAAACTGGTTGAATCGTGCTACTTTTGTGCTGTTTGCCTGTAACAAGTCAATGTTTAGGTCACCCAACAAAATCAAGTGGTCGTAAATAGGTATTGAACTGATGGAGCCAGAAATTGCGTCAAAAAATAGGTCAACATCCATCCAAGGCGGCCTGTACGCAACTCCTATCACTATTTTCCTCCCATTCATGTTTAAATTTACCCACATTTGCTCCACTGACTTATGTTGCGGGTCTACGGGGTGAGGCCAAGAGTGTGCATTCAAGTGACGTCTAATATAAAACCCAACGCCTCCTCCACGCATACGTGTGCCCGGTGGTCGGGGAGTGTGTCGGAGTTTGAAACCAGGTAGGACAGGTGCCCGTCCTTCTTCCCCATCCCTCAACCAGGTTTCATTTATCGCCAACACATCCAGGTCTTGACGAATGCATGCTGCTATGAAGTTATCATGATCCGTGCCTAATGAACCTGCATTATACAAACCCACTCTAAACTGATTACAAGCCATGATCCATGCGTAAGCGCAGAGCGCTGCAAACCGGTTTAGCGCTTGTAGTAAACAAAGTGATTAGGCGCGCTGCAGTGTATAGGTTATTCACGTCAGAGTGTATTTTGCGTGTGCGGTAATAAGTGAAGATAAAAATTGTTTTTAAATTACGATATTGTGCGTTTTTGTGTGGTGTTTTATAATCAATGAGTGACAAGAGTTCTATTATGAGATATACGAAACAATAGTGCAATAAGTTCAACAAAACGGTAACTTTGAGACTAGATTGAGTATTTTGCCTGGTAGGAAACAAATAGGACAGAACAAAAAGTGCAGAAGAAAGCCAGCCTATCAAACATTTCGTGTGCCAAAAACCCGTTCCAGATCATGCTCTGTTCGAATGCGATGACGAGGTGCATCCGTACCCGATTGTTGTCTCAAGTAGATCCTACCGTCCCTGGTCCAAACATATCGCCAGCCGAATTGCTGCTTCAGTTCTCGGGCCTTCTGGAACAGACGCCGATTGCATGAAGTTAGCCGTTCATTGACGTAGAAGCGACAGTTTGGACCAGGTATACCAGTGCCCTCCGTGGTTGCCCCGCGACGAACCCGCGCCGCCTGGAGCAGCTGGTCTCGCACGGCGCGACGTGCGAGGCGCACTACGAGCAGCCGCGGCCGCCGTTCTGGACCCTGGACGCCCTCTTCCAACTGCTGCACGCGACCGACGCGCGTAGCATCTACGATGTCGTGCTCTGCCAGCGGGATTCCTAACTTCTGGCCCAAGGTAACAGCTAAATGCGTTGCGTTTTCGCCATTGCTCTCTGGGATGCAAGATATCTCGATGTCCTTTAGCAATAGTTCCTGGTCACGATCATTTAGCTCCAACTTGAGTTGTGAAATTGTCTCCTCAAGCGCAGCTGCGACTCCACCATCTACGCTCGTGTTTTGTGGTTGTGGCCTGGCCTCTAAAGCCTCGACGCGAGTACAGAGGGTGTCAATGCGCCCATCACAGCCATCGATCCGCGACGCCAAGCTTACCATGGCCGTGCGAAGAGCGTGAATTTCTTGGCTCATCGACCGCATCTCCCCGCGGAAGAGACGGAGTTCCGTGACCAGCAGATGCATGTCAGAGGCGCTGGTTTAATCAAGTGTGGTCGTGTTGTTACCGTGCGCTTGGGAGCGAAGGGTGTCCGTGTACGACACGTCCATGACAGAACTGTCCTCGGAGGCTTCCTCAGGGCTCATTTCACCAAGTGGGCGCTTGGATCCTCGGTGCACGGTTATGTTGGCATTACTATATCTCACCGGCGTTTCTGTGTTGTCCGACCTGGGCTCGACACTTTTGCACTGCACGCACTTCCAAACACCCTGTATGATATTGCTCTGGAACAACTCTTCAGAAACATTCGCACACAGCAGATCATATGTATCCGACAGTTACAGCAGTTCAAAAATCTGCCATCGACGATACTGTTACAGCAACCAGCACAAGTTGACATCTTAAAATCAGTTTATACACGATGGCAGTAGAGTCGATATTCAGACGGCCGCTATCACCCGCGATTCACCTGTGCCCACGCAAATGCTAACAGCTGATTCGTTGACAGCCGGACAGCTGACCCGCACAAACACTGTTTATTGACGCTATCTAGTTTGTAGCGAAACGAAATTACAACACTGTTTTCTCGCACTGTAACAATTATACGATAAAATAAAAGTCTTGTTTAGTAGTTCGCTAGTTTGAACTTTCCTATTTTCAGCCTACTGGGCGCTGTAATTAACTATTTACTGGTAAATTGGTTAAAAAGACAGAGCGACGCGAGACTATGTATGACGGTTATGGCGTCCGTGACGTCACTCATAGCGCAGTGATCCATACCATAGGTATCCATATCCGTACGATCCATTCCATATCCTTCCATTCCAATAATTATCATTTATTCGCTTACTTTCCCGTGGGCGTAGTAAGGCAGTTAGTGTATGCCTCTCGATCGCATCTTCTGACTTGTAAGGATATATTCCTCGGTCAGGAATGAAACCACATGATGCACACATAACAATTCCATTTGTATTGACTCCCATCAATAACACTTTTCATAAAACCAGCATATTACATTAAATACAATCAATCCCATCCTCTATCCTTCACGCCGCGCCAAATCTGACATTGACGTCTGTCATCGTTCCCTCCATCAGTTCATATACCAGTGCACCGCACGCATACAGCCTAGACCTGCCGAGTCTAAGGCTATACATTATGTTTTATATTTTATGACATTATAATGGTGCGAATTATTAAAACAAATACAACAATCAATAAGGTTTGACTATCCATACTTAACGGACCTTACAATAAGCTTATCGCTTCATTGAGTTTAATTTCGAGTTATACTTCTGTAATACTGAACTTAGAGCGATCACACTGTACGTACGCGGGCCGATATTATAACGAGGTCAGTTCGGAGTTACCGTCTCCTTCGGAAATCAAACCTTGACTGTCCGTCATCCCCTTATCCCCACTGTCACGCATTTACCCAAAATCTCAGATTTCATTGCCTCTAAAAATTCTCACGACTAAGTCCTTTTGTTCTATTGCTCGTTTATTTAAAATTGCTTTATGGTACCGAAATTCTGCCGACACAGGGCTGCACGTGTAAGACTATAGCTATTCAGTTGAAAAATTATCTTGTTTGCCTATTGTCTTAAATCCACGCCGCCGTGCTGTGTGCAACATGTGCAAGTTATTTCTACGCAAAGCACAATGAATTCGAGACTCATAAATCCGAACCTAAACATTTAAGTAAACGTTTGCAATCGTTTCTAATTTCTTTTGTCCGTCAAACTTTCCAAAAATATTAGGGCCTATTGTTTAATTTATCGCTTCCTAATTCAAAATGTGTTTTTAGTGAAAACCAGCGAGTGGTAACTGTAGTACTTATATACAAGGGTATATACTTAGGGTACCTAATGGTAACATTTGTTACAGACGCAAAAAAACTTGGGATCCTATCTAAGGTGAGGCGGTACTTCACGCCGAGACAGCTGCTTCAATTATATCAGGCGCAAGTCCGATCATGCATGGAATACTGCTGCCATCTTTGGGATGGGTCCGCCAAATACCAACTGGCCGCCTTGGATTCAATTGACAAACGTGCGAAGAAGCTCATTGGCGACCCTGCCTTAGTTCAAGAAAAGCTGCAAAACCTCGAACACCGCAGGAAAGTCGCCTGTTTATCGGTTTTCTACCGGATACACTTTGGTGAGTGTGCACTAGGACTGCATGAATTAATTCCACCGTCTCCGTTCAGACAATACAGTACTCGGCGCGGACTTGGATTCCACCCTTATGTTGTCGATATACCACTGATTCGTACGAAACGCTTTGCGTCTACTTTCCTTATGAGGACAGCTAAGGAATGGAACTCTCTTCCTGCGCACCTGTTTCCTGAAAAATATAACTTGGATCTCTTCAAGTCGAGAGTGAACAGGCATCTTCTAGCCAAGCATGCTCCATCTTAGGCCTTATTGTCACTTAACATCAGGTGCAATCGAGGTTAAATGCATGGCTATTTTGAATAAAAAAAAAAAAAAAAGACGCCCTCAGATAGACGATACATTTTGCTAACGAAGAGTACAAAATTTTGAGGATATCTCCTAAATAGAATCTTACTTAAAATATTAAACTATGCATAACCTATTGACAACTAAATAGAATATATCTATTGAACTCATAGATATAGTATATTGAACTATGTTTATTGATGTTACTACCTAGAACAGGGCTATTGGGATTTATCGGTATATATTTGAAACCTACAGTTTGAAGTTTTCATTTATAATTTTTGTTCGAAAACAACTCGAAATTGACAAAATTCACGTGAAAAATTCGTTTTTTCAATTTATTTTCGACTGCACGCAACAAAAGCATGAAATAGCTATGTTACTACCTAGAACTCGGGGAAAAGTATTATTCACTTCAAAAAGTTGGTTGAAATTATCAATATATTCGTCATAATATGAAAAAAAAAAATTTTAAAAGGAATAAGGTCGATGAACTTGAATATTTGTGCTTGGGTCATGGTTGTTCTATGCATTTAAGTATATATTTATCTGTATAAGTATGTATATCGTCGTCTAGTTGCCATAACACAAGCCTTCTTGAGCTTAATTTGGGACTAGATCGATTTGTGTGAGGTTGTCTGATATTTATTTACTTATTTAATAAGTAGTTCGCGGGAAAACAGCAGCTTTAACCACCTCACACATGAGGCGGTTAAATATAAATATAAATAAATAAATATCGGACAATTTAATATATCTTTGTATCAATAGCTTATTTCACCAAATTTACATTTTTTTATATTCATTCATTATTTTATTCATTCATCGCATCCGTGCTACAAAGACTCTGATAAAGTCTTAAAAGTTAAATTTAAAACTAGTTGTACAAAAATTGTTGTATTTTCTTCTTTACAAAATGATGATACGGTAATCGAAATTTGAAATGATAATAAACGCGTTCGCAGATACATGACTATTTTGAAAATTACTTGCTGCGGCACAAATGAACCTCATATCAATTTTTTTTCCATTGTTTCATGACACACTGAGCAAATTTTATTCATACAACAACAATAAGCTGTAGAATTTAACATCACTCGTCATCCCTGATTGGTAGGTGCCTAGTTTGGGACGCTACTTGCGTCAGCACTTTCGCGGCTCCGCACATTATTGTTTAGGTACCCATACACAGGGGCATCAGCTGGCAGCTATATGCGGAAGCGGGAAAAATATTGAATAAGTAATTTAATCATCAGTAGGTATTGAATAATTTTTCGTACACTAAAGTAAGGTTTTTAGATGATCTCCCTCGGTGTGACGGGATCCTAGATTCTATGATAGGCTCGATAAATGACGTGTTCTCTCTTCGATGACGAGCGGCAGGCCGTGCGTGAGCAAGTTGGCCACGTTGGAGACAGGGACAAGGGCCGCGTGTCTTGGAGCACCCGGAGCCGGCAGCACGGAGTACTCCGACAGCACTGCTACCAGCCCTGCCATGGCCAAGGTCATAGCAAGACGTTCGGCTGTAAATTCAATGAAGGAGTTAATTATTTCATTATCATCATCGTTAAAATTGCTGGACAAAGACCGGTAGGTCTCCACAGCAGGGATTTTTACAAGGATCAAGGAAGCAATGCTAAGAATCTAAGAAGCAAAGATAAGAAATTCTGGAAAGAAAAAGGGCTTATACTGAACTATGCTCGCAAGGAAGATATTTATTGGAATCGATACCGATCCAACTCATAAAACTCACCGACACAGGCGCGAGGACCGCTTCCAAACGGCAAATAAGCCGCTTTCTGTTCAGGCGTCATTACCGCCGGGTCCAGTCGCTCCGGTCGAAACTCTTGTGGCTCTGGGAATATCTCCGGATCGTTATGATAAGCTTTCAAGGGAATCACCACTCTTACCCCTGGATCTATAGTAACATTTGTTCCGGGAAATGTGTATGTATCTACGCTTTCTCGTACTAACGGACCGCCAAACGGAAATATCCTCACGGATTCATTTAGACACCATCTTAGATAGGTCATCTCCGTGATCGCGTCATAACTTAGTTTGTTATCGTGCCTGAGTAGCACGTTGTCGATTTCTTTTTGTACTTTTTCTTGTATGTGTGGATTGTGAGCCAGCTCGTGCATAGTATAACTGGCGATCGATGAGGTAGGTTCAAACCCACCTGCGTAAAACAATAAGCACTGAGCTGCCAAAAGTGAGTCGTTCATCTCTATGGAAACCTTCTTAGGAGTCCCATCATCGTTCATTTCTACTATTGATTCTCCTGTCAGGCCTCCTTTCTTCTTGACTTCCAAAAGCAAGTCTAAGAAGTCCCGTTTACTACTAGGCTCATAGTTACGATGTTTCATGACTGACTGCACCATTTCTATGGCTTCTTTCTCTACGTCGCTTAAAAGATTCAAATGCTTGAAAGTTCTACGCATAAGGCTTCTTAAGGTTAGTTTTATGACACGTGGAACGGTAATCTGGAATATATTTTTACCAAGCTGTCGCAATGTATCGTCGTCATTGTTGATGGAATCGCACTTTATATCAAAAATAATAGATCCCATTACATCGTTGGTGAATCGCATTATGAGGTCTTTGGCATCGAAAGGTTGGTTACTGGTAGCAACAGCTTTCAGCCTGGCCTGTAGGCTCTCAGTGCGTTCCATAAGAACCGGAAACATCGACTTGATCTTGCCGCTGGAGAAGGCTGGTGTCCAGCATCGTCGCAACAGGCGCCACATGTCATCATCAGAAGTCACAAGCTGTTTCAGCAGAACTGTATTTGGCGATGGGACGACGATACCACGGCGGTGAAAAAAGCTAAAGTCACGTACCGTAATGATATTTGCGAGCTCAGGATCCCTGATAATTAGTTCGGGACGAGTTCCTCTGAAGGATCCGACGATTTGCTCATTAGGGTACTTCCTATAAATTTCTGCAGTTGCTTCCGTCATATTGGCTCGCATTATTAAGTTCTTCAGGCTGGTCCCGAAGAAAGGTATGGGTTTGTCATGTTTGACGCCTCGTTTCTTCCAATAGTCAAAGTTGCGAGTAAGATAGTAGTAGAAAGCTGCTATGAGCAAACCCGAAATCGTGAATGTTAACATGACTAAGTCGGATCCGAAATGACTCTTAGAATCGATATTGGTATTGAAATTATATCTCGGAATATCTTGAAAATAAAGAATAGATAAGCCACTCGGATAATGTTTGGTGCAGTTGTGTAAATTGCCTTGGCCGATTAAATTTATGGCGGTATAATTATACTCGTTATCAGGAACAAAACCTCGTACGAAATAGAGAATCTGGTCGAATTGGCGTCAACTTGTGGTGCTGGATGAGCGCGGACGGCATAGGCGAACTCGTCCAGTAGCCTCCAAGAGCAAAAACAGTGGACGATGTTAGAGGATAGTATGCGTCCCAGTGTGAGGAACGTGTATCCACAACAGGAGATGCCTCAGTTTTCTTTCGTGCAAGATAATTGTAAGATATACACAGCTTGCCGTCTTGCCTGCTAACCCACCGCCATACAGTTATGTTCGCATTGTTGTGTTCCGGTGTGGGGGTAAGATAGCCGGTGAAATGACTAGCATAGAGGCATTCTATCTTCGTCCTCCGGGTAGGCAAGCACTTGTGACTCCTCTGGTACGTTGCAGGTATTTATGGGCGACGGTAATCGCTTTCCATCAGGCGATACGTTTGCTCGTTTGCCCCCTATGACATAAAAAAAAAGCTAGAGTAACTGATGCCTGGTTCCGTCGTCACCCTGAAATAACGAAAATAATATTAATAATAATAAGGTTGTCTGGAAGAGATCGCTCTTTAGCGATAAGACCGCCTGTTGTTACCCTATTTAACGTTGCTTTATTTCTTTGTTATTAATCTTTTTCATGTGGTGCACAGTAACGAATATTATCGACGGTGGAAATGAGAAACCCCCTAAGCGACATTTTCAATGAATTTGAGTTATATATATCGTTGGAATCTGCTTTTTTTTCTGCGTCTTTTAAGCCGGGTTACGTAGCGATCTGATGACTTTGATGTCGGTTAAAGTACCTTATAAATAGTGGACCGATTTAAAAAACACCCAGTTATGCGACACATAATTTGATTTAAATTTGAACTACGTCACTTAAACTACTCACAAGTTAGTGTAATATACCTGTTTTTATAAGCACGAAGTAACCAGTCGGTCGCTTCAGTCGGCAGCGAACATTGTGGGGAGGCGGTTGTCTCGCTATTTGCCGTCGCAGACTACTTTAAAAAAAAAGTTCTACGTTTTCGTTAGTGTCTATTTTTTATGTAAACTTTACTACTATAACTTAAAGATTACACATATCACTTAGATTACAAAGTTGTCTAATTCAAGACTGATTTTATGGGTAATTGATCTCTTTAAGCCTGATAAGAAGTAATAAGACATTAGCTATGATAAGAGAACTTATTTATTAAGTTATGTTGATTTGTATCCCTGCCTTTAAAGTTTAATATTAAAAATTATGTATGCCATTACTAGTATTAGTGTTATTATAATAAATTACTAAGACTGATAGTAAATTAGGAAAAACACAAGAATAATTAAAGAAAGTGGAAACTTGAAATTTAAATAAACATTATCGTTTTTTTCTGTTTTTATTTACTTATTCGTGTTTACCCTGTACATTCCTGTTTTTTTCCCGGTTTTGGGTTACTAGGTACCCATTTAAGATGACTTAACAATAATAAGGTTTATATTATGTTTAAAATATATAATTGATTATAATAGTTGCATAACACATTTCCGGACCACAAAATGTCTTTAATAATCATGAGAAAATGTTTTCCTCACTACAGTTGCTAAAAGTAATATTCTCGTAATAAGTATGATATAAAAGGTCATTTAATTGTTTTTTTCTAGTATCTGCCTAAAAATTGCAATGTCGCTTAGAGGGTTTCTCTGGGTTTTTTTAAGGTCAATTTAAATTAAGCGGCATTTATATCAGAAGATTCTAAGTTTTTTCAGTAACGTTACTATTGGTGGATAGGTATTACAATTTATTAAAATACGTCCATAGAACTGAAGTCTCTAAAACGACTAGAAAAAAAGTTACGTTTTTTTTTAAGAAAATTAATACTTTTAAGAGCATTTCTCAAAAAGTTTGTACATTTACTTTACGTCTTTTTTCCGGGCTGGTTCGAAGCTTGTAATAAATTAAGAGACGATATCTAATATAATCTGAACTTGAAAACTTAAAAATAAGTTTAGTATCTCTAAGATAATATTATTGTCTGAGATCATAATGCATAATATAATTTTATAAAAATATTTTAAAATATTGGGTAGGTCTCATTTGTATGGCAATGCAAATTTCCCCTTAACAAAATTGTAGTTAAATTATCGATTTTCTGTAACAAAACTTAGTGTTTCGGGTTGAGTGTTGTGTTTCATTACAAAAGAGATATCTCAGAATTCATAAAAAATAAGTATTGCTGTCGTTATTTAACGTATATATTTATAATAAAAGATAATAATTTGTCCTAGAAAAAGTTCCAATTTTGTTTCCGGTGTTTGTTACGCTATTTTCATAGAATTCTGGGGTTTTGTTAATTCAATTGTAGGTTTATAGGAAAGTGGTAACACTAGGGATATTTTTAAGAGTGGCCATCTTGGCATGTTGACAGTCTATCAAACGCAGCGGTAGAAACACGCTCGCTGTTGGTGTCAACCGAAAATTTGAACTCCTTGTTTGTTACGGGATAACTTGGTAAGTTTCACTTTTTCTTCAGTTTTGTTTCAACTCATCACTTAATCATATTATTACGACTAAGATACAGTCCATACAATATTCGAGTTATTTATTAAATTCGGTTAAAATATTTTTTAAAACGTCCGAGCATCACTTCGTTACTTTATAGTAGTAGGGATTCGCCGATTCTAGACACTGGGCGGACGGGCCTGATGGGCGGCATCCAGGGCGGATTTGGCGGACCACCAAACCAACCTAAAAAAAAAAAAAACAAATAGCCCCCTACTTAGAGCTTTTGGAATAGGTCCCAGGACGCTCAGACAGCTCTGTCAGGACTTACAGAACGCCCTACGCTAACAATGCAACACCTTCCCCGACCCATCGACCCTTTTCTATTGTCTACCGAGCTCGGGTTTTATTGCCCTCTCGGACGCCGAGCTCACTTTTATTACGGTCTACTATTGTTTCCCTCTTTTATATTTCTCTTTGGCTACAACTGTCTACAACTTTTAAGGCAAACGGTATACATCTTTTAAGAACATTCTTTAGTTAAAGCTGGACAAATACCTAAACATCTCATACCTAAACTATCAGACTAGGTCTGCCACCTTGGTTCTTATTGGAATCGCTGTTTCAACCCAGCCTGTCTCACATCGTCTCTTTACTCCAAGGTTTCTTACTACGTGATGTGTGCTACGGTGTACGTATCACCATAGATCAAACAGTATACAGATGTAGACACTCCATACATTAAAATACGCCAAGCTAATTCATGCTGACGTCCAGACGGCGTTAATGCGCAATGATAGCAATTCATGGTGACGGCTAGATGGCGTAAAAATCAGTTTAAGTGCAGTGCAACACTAGCGGCATCTACATCTTCTTGTTGTAAATAATTAGAAAGCATCGTATACTTTCGAGTATTACGTCAACGCAGCATAGATGTCGTTTTACGGAGCATTATACAATAATCGAAATGTTTAATCAAAATCATAAACATTTTTTAACCCTAACCAGCTATTTTATAAATGACAACTAGCACCACTAAACGTGACCGTACCTAAATGCTAAATCATTTATAAGTTTAGTAATATGATGAGCACCTACGTAAACTGGTTTTAATTTAATTACACCTTTTGTTAAAAAACGAGAGTGTTACACGGCACGGCATTACGTACAAAGTGTTCAAATTCAAATTCTTTCTTTCTTTATTTCATAAAACACACTAATCTATGATCTAAGGTGATGGAGCCACCCGGTAAGCAAAGAAGCCTGTGTTGGGTGGTTCCGCTCTTCCTTAAGGTTACATGTAGTTTTTAGTTACTTAACTAATTATATTTAATTTACCGACCGAAATTCTAGTTTTACTAATTACAATTTTGTTTCTGTTCTATTTTAATATATAGCATGGTCGCCTTGAGACGAAGCGTGTGTTAAAAAAGGAAATAATAATAATATTTGTATATAAAAGAAATCATAATCAGGATGTGTAATCTCTCTCTAAGTGTGCATGTGTGTGTGCGCGCGCGCTTGTGTGTGTGTGTGTGTGTGTGTGTGTGTGTGTGTGTGTGTGTGTGTGTGTGTGTGTGTGTGTGTGTGTGTGTGTGTGTGTGTGTGTGTGTGTGTGTGTGTGTATGTGTGTGTATGTGTGTGGGTGTGTGTGTGGGTGTATGGGTATTTGGCTAAGATTATTGTAACAAGATCTCTGTTTCATCATAAGATAAGGTCTTAAGCCAACTTGTGATTACTCTCTTGCAGTCGTAGTAAACTTTCGAGTAAATGTCCAGATGTTTGTTCAGTTTGTTGTAAATGTGTGAGGATTTTGACGAAAACTGTCTGCGAGCAAATAAGGTCCTCGTTTTTACATGTTCTGCTACAACTGCTTTTTTTCTTCTGTTTTTATAATTTGTGTTATAGGGTAGTGTTTTATGTTTTTTTAATGTAATATGCAGAATATATAATTTTCTGACCGATAGGAGATCACTGATCATGTAGAGTTGGTCAGTAGGGAATCTATTTTTTTTGAAATACATGACCTTAATTAATGCACGTTGAGCTCGTTCAAGCTCAATAAAACGACTCTTTGCTGACCCTCCCCAAACGGTGATACAGTAGACTAGGACAGATTGCACCAGGGATGTATATATTTCATTTATGATATTACGCGAATTCGACTGATTGTTCTTCCCTGGTACAATGTGTCTTAGCGTCCTAAAGATCCAAGTAAATTTCCTGACTCTACCTATGACTTGGTCAAGTTGAGGATACCAATTAAGATTTTCATCGAGTATAACTCCTAGGTATTTAGTTTGAGCAACCTTGTCTATTGTTGGGCAGCCACATGAAGGCGAGGTTGGTGACAGACATGAATGAATTTTGATCGACATATCATTTTTGGGCTGTGTACAACTATCCGAAATACTAAAGCATATGTAGTTTGTCTTTTTCGTGTTCAATGTTAGAAGGTTAATTTTAAGCCAATTGTCTATGTGTGCCAAACCCCGTTCAGTGTAGGACTTCACCTCTTCCCAAGATTTGCCAGTAAATATTATTGCAGTATCGTCGGCATATGAGAAAATTTTTGCATTTGGAATTGTCATATTAATTAGATCATTTATATAAATCAGGAATAAAGTAGGTCCTAGCACACTTCCCTGCGGGACACCATAGGCGACGTCTTCAAGCCCACTGACAACATCTCCAAGCTTGACCCTCTGTCTCCTGCCGGTAAGATAGCTCTCGAGTAGTAACTAGAGGTGTGCGCCGCGCCGCCGCGCCGCCGCCGCCGACAATTTTTCCACGCCGCCGCCGCCGATGATTTTGACCGGCGTAAAATCGGCGTGGCCAATTTTTTTATGATAAATGATTTTCTTATCCAAATTACAAGTACATACTGAGAAATGCATCGTGTTATATATTTTTGAATAATCATATCTGATTAAACATACATTTAGCTTTTAGTATTTGGCGTTTGTTAGAGTCTGTCAAGCAAGTCGCGCCCCTCGGGTATGGGGCTGATTATATATCTATCTCATAAATCATAATATACCATACGAAAAAAAGAGATGGATATAATAAATCAGCTCCCTCCTAGGTGACACGATGCGTTTGACAAACTCTATGTGCGCGTGTTACTTATACAATATCTTTATGATTTATACTACTTACTGTAAATAAGTACAGCTCTTTTAGTATTTGGCGTTTATTATGTGCACGTGTTATTTTTACAACATCTTTATGCTACTACTGTTAATGAGTGCAGTGCAGCTTCAAATGCAGCAGCCCTCAACGTCTCAGGACTCAGAAGCAATGCTTCTAAGCTTAGCTAATAAATACAGTGAAGAGACTTCGACTTGCACATCACCCGTAGAGTCAGAGGCATGGAAGTATTTCTGCAGTGCATCAGCCAATGATGTCACACATGGGATCCTTCAATATTGGGAACAGCGCAAGAGCGTATATCCATGGCTGTATGCGACTGTCAGAGCCATATTGTCAATTCCTGCAACGAGCACACCCAGCAAACGTGTATTTTCTATAGCGGGATTGACTTTGAACGCGAAAAGATCCCATCTTCACACATCTCGTGTAAATTAAATAATATTCATACATGATAATTACTCTAAATAAAAAAAAACCGGCCAAATGCGAGTCGGACTCGCGCACCGAGGGTTCCGTACAAAAAACTTTCCATCCCTAAGTGGTAAAGTTAAGTTTGCACCTGGTATGTATAGCGCCCCATATAAATTAGGTGCAAAGTTAGGTATTAAAAAAAACTACTTACTAGATCTCGTTCAAAACAATTTTCGTTGGTAGTTTTTATAGTAATGTACATGATATGTTTTTTTTAGATTTTTCATTTTCTTATTTTAGAAGTTAGAGGGGGGGAGGGGGGGGGGGGGCAACTTTTTCCACTTTGGAAGCGTCTGTCACGCAAACTATTCGGTTTAAAAAATATATATTTTAGAAACCTCGATATCATTTTTGAAGAGCTATCCATAGATACCCCACACGTATGTGTTTGATGAAAAAAAAATTTTTGAGTTTCAGTTCCAAGTATGGGGAGCCCCCAATATTTATTATTATTTACCTACCAAGTTTCAACAGTATAGCTCTTATAGTTTCGGAAAAAAATGGCTGTGACATACGGACGGACAGACGGACAGACAGACATGACGAATCTATAAGGGTTCCGTTTTTTGCCATTTGGCTACGGAACCCTAAAAAGGGTAGCTCTTGATTATTGGACAAACTGATTCGAACGAGATATATATATGATTCCAATTTCATCAGAATTACCTAAAATTTGCTTGTGATGTGATTTAATTTATGATTTGACTGATCAAGAATATAGTAGTCTTATTATTGTGATTTAATTATTTTTTTCTATTTAGGTATGTTAAGGATTGTTTGACTGTAAAAGTTTTAATTACATATGTTTCTTTATTCAAATGTTGTTAAAAATACTTTATATTGTTGATTTCATGTGAAACATGCTCTAATTTGATAATAAAAGTTGATTTACAAGGATATTTCGTTTTACTTTTAATCAACCTAGCAAATTTTACTCCACGCCGATTTCACGCCGATTACGCCGCCGCCGCCGGTGAAAATTTTGCCGGACGCCGCCGCCGACAATTTTTTGATCGGCGCACACCTCTAGTAGTAACAGCGGTGTTCCCCTAACCCCTATTCTGTCAAGTTTCTGTACAAGAGTGGGAACAGAGACGGTGTCGAAGGCTTTCTTTAGGTCTAGTTAAACACCTAGGCACTTGTTGCTGCTGTCCAGATTATTAGTTACTAGAGATGTAAGTGCAATTATGGCATCTTCAGTTGATTTTTGCTGTCTAAATCCAAATTGGGCATCCGATATAAGATTAAATTTATTTAAAAAGCGTAGGAGTCTGGCGTTAATCAGTTTTTCGATAATTTTGGATAATGCAGGTAGAACAGAAATCGGCCTATAATTACTGACGTCATCCCTGTCCCCTCCCTTGTACACCGGCGTGATGATTGACTGTTTTAGTGAGTTAGGGAAGACACCGCAGCCAAAACTAAGGTTTATTAGATGAGTTACAATAGGCACTACTACTTTAGATATGTGTTTCAAGAATGTTGTGGGTATGCCATCATAACCCGGCGCGCTATTGGATTTCAGGTTTGCTATAGTATTATGAACTTCTTCGTCACTAACAGGTAATAGTACAAAAGATTGAAGTTGTGTAGAGGGATCGTTTAGTAGCAGACTCGAATGAGAGTTTGGTGCAATTTTCAGCGCAAGATCTTTCCCAATATTTGCAAAATATTTATTTATATAATTTGCTGACGCAGTGGGGGTAGCTTTCATGTTAAGTAGTTCTGGATGAAGTTTATTTGGATTATTAGTATAAGTTAGAGTTTTTATGTTTTTCCAGAGTAATTTATTATTTTTAATTGATTTTTCAATAAGCTCCCTCTCATATTTTCTTTTTAGTTTCTTAAGTAGGTTATTACAGAAATTTCTATATCGTGTGTAAGTTATTTTTAGTATGTCATTACATGGATTTTTACGGAACTCTCTCTGTAACTTATCACGATTACGTATACAGCGCAGTAGCCCAGGAGAGATCCATGGTTTTAGGATACGTTTACTACTAGGTATCACTGTGGTTTTTGTATTTTGTTTTATGGATTCGCTTAGCAAATACGTTAGACGCTCAGTTACAATATTAGGGTCTTGACAAAATAGCAATTCGGGTAGGTTTTGATTCTGTAGATATTTTAAGGCGGCTTCGAAGTCAATAGTGGTTTTAGTTTTATTTTTAACTGGCATATTTTTTAATTTGGAAATCGAGAGAAAGGTAGTGAAATGATCTGTTGTAGTGGTTTTTATGATTGCTATAGTGGAGGAATATCGAACTTTATTTATTTTTAGGATGAAATGGTCTAAACAGTTTTTCTCCCTTGTTGGTCTAGTGTGCCCAGCTAAAAGTCCAAAGTTAGACAACATGTTCAGATATTTAGTTCTGTTTTTATATTCGTGTAGTGGTTCAAAGGGCTTAGATTTTATATTGATGTTAATATCTCCTGCAATAATAAGATTATTATATGAGTTCAATGATTCCAACTGAGTTTTTAAAGAGTCTATAAAGTCTTCTGCATTCGGATGTGAAGGGGACCGATAGATACAAAAAACAGTGGTATTTAAGATCTCTAGCTGGAGACAGGAGGCTTGGCTGAGCTTTATTTCCGTTACTTTATGCTTTAAGGTATTTTTAATATAGACAACTACTCCATCATTTTGGTTTTGCTGGCACGTAGTAAAGTAAGAGTCATAACCTTCGATTCAGATCGAAAGGTAAGGGGTGGGGGTGGGATGGGTAAGGGTTTATTTGAGTTAAGTCTGCATTCTGTGAGAATAATAACGTCCGTATTGAAAGTGAAGCTAGATAATGTAATCAAAAAGTTGTCAAAATTGCAGTATATACTCCTTATGTTTTGTGATGTAATCGTAAAATCAGTTTTGTTTATATGTAATTGTTCCATTAATTCCTTAGTACTGTCACACTCTATAATATGTGATATCTCAATGTCATCAATTTCCTTTATTGATTGCAATGTGTCACACATTTTTATAATCTAGGAGTAAGCAGGTCATTATTTGTATATAGTTGTGTAAATTATAGTCTATTAAAATGTTTATAATATAGCGCAGTTTACATGACTGGGGCCGAGAGAGTTCTGGTACATGTTTGATGTGCAAGAGATTGGATGGTATACAGACAGTAAGTATGTTTTTATGTAAACTTGGAGTTATATTGTATGAGTGAGCGTTTAATTTGTATATGTGTGAGTATGTGTGTGTGTGTGTGTAATTACAGGAACTAGTTGTATAGCAAAAATGAGAGTTTTACAAAAAAAGCAAATACGTTACAACTGAGTGTAATTCCATCACTATTATTTCTTTAACTTTTTTTATTTTATTTTATTATAAATATACTTATTGATAATTTTAAGCAACTTTTTGAAGTAAATAATACTTTTCCCTGAGATCTAGATACAGTGGGACCAAAAAGAATATAAATCAAAAAGTGGCAATACTGTAGCGTCGTCCCATTTTCTTAGAATGATTAGAATGGGACGACACTACAGTATTGCCACTTTTTAATTTCTACTCTTTTTGGTCAGACTGCAGTCGAAATAAAATAAAAAAAATAGTTTATTGCTTGATTTTTGTTAATTACGAATAGTATTTTGAAAGAAAAATCATTATAGAAAAATTTAAACTGTAGGTTTCAAATTATACGTAACAATTAATCGCAATGGTAATGGAAAAACAATTCTAAGTAGTAAAATTAATAATAATATGTTACGAAATAACATACTTAAAGAAAAAATCAAATTTCATAGAGAAAACAGCTTACATCAGCATTTTTGAACGGATAAAGGAGCCTTTTGTAACAAGATAGAAACAGATACCTCGATCGGTAGCGCGTTTACTTTTACATTAGTAACATTATAATAAGCAAGGGATTTCGGTATGCAAGAATAAATTCATAAGTCGAAAAACTAAACTTGCAATAAGAGACGATATTTTATGCCGGTTGTACACACTCGCCGAGACAGGACAGGGCGCGACAAGCATGCCGTCCTTCATTTACTCATAGAGTTACAAAGTGACGGCATGCAGGTATTGCCCTGTCTCAGCGAGTGTGCACAACCGGCATAAGTATGATCTGTAAATGTAAATCTCATTATCTGTATCAATTTAGTGTAGCTTGATTCTTTGTTAAGACCCGCTCCAGACCTTCCGATCCGATCCGACCGAGCGGAAGCAATCGGATAATGTATAGTGCAGTTGTCCGATTTATCGGAAGAAATCGGATACAGTAGCCGGCAAACTTCTTGAGCGTGACCTTGACTGCGTAGTAGCCGATTTACGTACAAATTTACATGCGCAGATCCGCCATTTTGGTTCAAGTTGTTTGCCGGCTACTGTAATTTGTAGTACAGTTGTTAGGAAATTTCTTCCGATAAAACCCGTTCCAGACCTTCCGATCCGATCCGATTTATCGGAAGCAATCGGATAATGAGTAGTACAACTCTCCGATTTATCGGAAGAAATCGGATAATGTGTAGTACAATTGTTAGAAAATTTCTTCCGATAGATCGGATCGGATCGGAAGGTTTGGAGCGGGTTTAAGTCGGATCGGATCGCAAGGTCTGGAGCGGGTTTAACTTCCAGTCCAAATATCCATTTGAAAACAAAAAAAAAGATATATTGACTTACACCACCGATAGCAATAATTTGCTTGGCTTAGAGATAAATTTCTCTCGGATGTGTTGGAAATGAGATGTTTTTTTTTTCTAGATAGTTTATTAAGCATCGTTGTCGTCGTCGCACATTTGAGCGGCGGCAATAATTGTAAGGTCGTTCGCCATATTAAAGGTATTTAGGTAAATATCACATTCTGCGATATTTCACCTCACATCACCCCTGAAACCCTCTAAAATTATTACATTTCAAGGAACTCACTCAAAACATAACAGTTTTCTTTTTCGTATGAGTAATTGCCTTGAAGTGCATAACAATATTTTATCATTTTAAATCAGACACAGCCGCGACAGCGGCCTATCGGTGTGTAACTCGGGTGTCGGTGTGTTGGTGACCTTGTAATGCCGAATCTTCTCTTGCCCCTCGACACGCACACATAGCCGCGAGTTTTGTTACTGCACACTAGTGTCGGTGTTTTTTCTTTTTACGCTAGTACCTATATATATTCTTTGAATCAGATGAGCGAACATTTATACTACTGCGGATGTGGGAGACAAAGATGTCTCGGTGTATTTTAAAACCATTCTATTTTATTGTTTATTTTTCTTTACTCATGGCAACAAATATCTTGACCCCCGAAATAATTGGTACCCCAAACCAGTATCACCTAAAAATCATATGGAACACCAAAAAAAAAATTAAGTACTTGCACCAAAATAAGATAGCCTAAAATTCCAATCGTTCTACCTATTTTAGTCATAACTCATAACTGCACTTCTAATTGTATTCGAACAACAAATTTAGTGAATGACTGTGCACCAAATCTTGACGAACAAATTATTGCGATATTAGCTTCTAAAATGATGATGATGATGATGATGATGATGATGATGGTATCCTGTTATCCCTCATCAGGGACATAGGGCTCTCAGAAGGATTTTCCATTGACGCCGATCCTGCGCTGCTTCCTCGAGTTTCTTCCAGTCGAGGCCGGTTGACGCCGCCTCTTTGTTGACTGTGCGTCTCCAAGTGGTGCGAGGACGACCGAGTCTTCTTCTACCGGACACTTGCCACGTCAGACCTTGTTCGGAAAGATGGTTGTCAGGTCTTCGCAGTACGTGACCTATCCAGCGCCACTTCCGAAGAAGTATTTCCCAGAATCCTTCGCAAGCATTTGTTAACAAACACCTGGAGTCTATTTGTGATAGCGTTTTTTACGGGCCACGTCTCACATCCATACAGGAGGACCGACTTGACGTTCGAGTTAAAAATTCTTAATTTTGTATGGCGAGTGATAACTGGGGACGTCCATACGGGCTTCAGCTGCGCATATGCGGCACGGGCTTTATTGATGCGCGCTTCAACATCCGCTTCTGCTCCCCCCAGTGGATCCACGACGCTTCCCAGATATGTGAACTTGTCCACCTGTTCGACCGGCTCTCCATTCACATGCACGGACGTTGCGTTTTGTGTATTTAGGCGCATGTCCTTGGTTTTCGCACAGTTAATGCGCAGGCCCTCTTTAGCAGCGACATTAGAAAGGTCATCGGCTTTCGATTGCATGTGTTCTCGTGATGTTGCGAGTAAGCACAGGTCATCTGCGAAGTCAATGTCTAAAATGATTTACTTAAAATCATTCGCGAGCCGAGCGAGCGTACCTTGGTAGCGGACGGCGAAGCGTCAGAATCAGAACCGAACTGCTACCAGTAAAGTAGATTAATGGGTTAGGTTATGTATGTTAGAACTGCGACCACAACAGCGAACTGAGAATCGGGTCGAGCGAGCGCAACAGTGGCTGCGGTGCGGAGTTCGGGGGGTTGGTTGAGCGCACGTTGAGCGGGCGGGGCTTACTAAGTTTGGCATCATTAAGAGGCCTTAATCCTTTTAAAATTCTGATTGTTTTAGACATTTTTCTCCATGATCAAACATGTTTCTTAACACATTATTGATGTTACTACCTGTACCTAGAACAGGGCTATTGGAATTTATTGGTATATATTTGAAACCTGCAGTTTTAATTTGTCATTGATAATTTTTGTTTCAAAAACCACTCGAAATTGACAAAATTCAAGCAGAAAACTGGTTTTTTCAACTGCACGCAATGAAAACATGAAATAGCTATGTTACTACCTAGAACTTGGAGAAAAGTATTATTCACTTCAAAAAGTTGGTTGAAATTATCAAGATTTTTGTCATAGTATAAAAAAAAATTAAAAGGAATAAGGCCTCTTAAACTTTATTTGGTAACATATGGGTAACATTAACATGCATACATTTTATGGCAATCATAGTGGTTTATTTAGGTAAAAATAACGCATTCATTTGCAGGCTAAGAAGTTGTGATCATTCAATATATAGGGCTTTGAAATTTAATTTTTTAGGTTAGGTACATGATGATATATTTTTGAATGTAGTTTCATATTAAAATGGTAATCAATTTCTGAAGAACGTATCGTTTTTTTTCGGTTTAATAATGACTATTGTGGAGTTATTTACTTTAAATAGGATAGCAAGTTGTACACGGTGTAAGTTTGTCTATCTTCTCCTGGCACTCTCTCAAATGCTCAAAGGTTAACTGGAAAAGATCCCTTATAAGGATTAGTTAGCTTTTATACCTATGTTCTTTGTAATAGATGTTTTTTAGGGTTCCGTACCCAAAGGGTAAAAACGGGACCCTATTACTGAGACTTCGCCGTCCGTCCGGCCGTCCGTCTGTCACCAGGCTGTATCTCAACAACGGTGATAGCTAGACAGTTGAAATTTTCACAGATGATGTATTTCTATTGCCGCTATAACAACAAATACTAAAAATAAAATAGAATAAATATTTAAGGGGGGCTCCCATACAACAAACTTGTTACAGATTATATATATGTATAGGTACGGAACCCTTCATGCGCGAGTCGGGCTCGCACTTGCCCAATTTTTTAACTGTTTGTGTGTACAATAAAGTGTTTACTTACTTTTAATTTTACATAAAATTGGTGTTTTAATTTGGTGCTCATTCACCATTAATTTTTGATAGCAAAAAGTGATTTTTATGCCAAGAAATTTTGCTTTATCTGGTGATCAGTAATATTTTACAACTTTTGGTTATCATTTAAAATTAATTTTGGGATCAATTTTGTTGCTCATTTATTATTTTTGATAAGTAGTAAAAAGTATTTTTCTTGCTGTTACATTTTAAATCATCTAAATATTATTATTTTACATTAAACATACTGTTTCCATTCCTATATACAAATATTTGTTTATGAAATAGTTGTATGAAGTTGTTTATAATAAATAATTTGATTATTCCTTAAATATTTTCATAGCAGGAACTATTAAAATCTGACACTTTATACTCTCGCGGTTTGTACTCATACCGCTATAAAAATCCTTAGCTATGCACATAATAGTTTTGAAACTCTTAAGAATAAGCAGAGTAAGTATTTTGTTGTAAACCAGCACAAATCAAAAACCGTCTTGTGTTTATACCAGTGAAGAAAGAAGAGTGTAACTCTTCCTGTGCACATTTTCCCTGAAAAATATGTATAACTTGGATCGCTTCAAGTTGTGAGCGAATAGGCATTTTCTAGGCAAGCATGCTCCATGTCAGGCCCTATTATCACTTAATATCAGGTGCAACCAAAACCAAATGCATGACTATCACATATAAAATAAAAAAAAACAGCGAGTTCATTTCTCGCTGGTGCTAGTTGGTCATTGTTAGTTAATTGCTCAAACTGGGTACTAGTACTAGATGGGTGATTCTACAAGTGTTTCAACCGCTGTCAGTCCGCTGTCAAAAATATTGAAAGTATGAGCTACACCAAGTTGCAGATTTTCATACAATGATATACTATAATAATAATAATAAATATTAAGGTACAATTATACACAAATCGACCTAGTCCCAAACTAAGCAAAGCTTGTACTATGGGTACTAGACGACGATATATACTGTTACCATACTGCTTACCATAATTGATCTAATTTAAAGCATCTAAATGCCCCATTGCTTTGATATTTATGACAGCGGATTGACTGCGGTTGAAACGCCTATAGAATCACCCAGAGAAAAAAAAAAAAAAAAACATTAGAAAATAATTATTTGATTCAGCAAATTTTAAGCTGTAACAGTACTATACTATACCGATATAAAATGGAAAGGAAAATTATTTAATATTAAATAAAAACACACACTCTCCAGCTTCAGGCACAGCCAGTGTTCAACTCTCTTAAAATTCTTCCCCGTTGGTATCACCAAATGAATTGAATTGCTGGCAATGGATTCTTAAATTTTTTTTTTTTTTTTATAACGGCACAACATAGTGGCTCCACTTCGCCTGATGGTAAGCAAAAAGGGGAGCCCAAGTCGCAATGGCAACTGACGAGAAACCAACGGTGCCAAGTCAGTTGACAACTGCCATGCTGGCCCGAGAGATGCTTCTTCACGCTTCGTTTGAAGGGTTCAATAACTATCCCTGTCATGACTTCTGGATTGTTGTTCTTCCATGGCCATTCAAAAGCACTTGAAACCTTTAAAAATTCCTTCCTCCTTTTGGATGATCTATGCATGTCCTTATCTTTTCTACTTATACTTTAATGGATGATTTAACTTTAGATTCAAACTGCTAATGAATGTTAACAGCACCCTTCAGATAGAAGACGGTCATGGCATTGAAAACACTTGTCAACACTTCTTGTTCATCCACAATGAGTCACAGATCACACTTTGAGCTTTGGACAAGACAAACTTTATGTTTATTAACGAACACAAATATGCACAAATATGGTATTCCTTTTTGAACTGTGTGAATTTCCTTTTAAATCTGAAAATAACAAATTCACTTGTGAACATGTTTTAATGCTATTTAGGTATCTAAATTTTTTTCGATTACCTATAGCTTGTAGGTACTTATCTAAAATTTTTAACTCGGATGATACTTACATATGCTTACATCGATTGCATTATGATATATCGTAACTCGTCGTAATAGAAATCCCAAGGAATTGTTCCATCATCAGTGAGATTCGAGCTTTCTAATTTTACCAAAGTCTCCTTTAAAATACATGGGAGGAGTTAAATATTAAGAAATGTGCACAAACAAAGATCACGTTTACGTTTACATTTTACTTTTTTGCCTATTATTTGTATACATACAAATATGACGGAATGACAGTGACATTCACAGCGCTGCCAGACGAGTGCAAGCAGCACGGCTAGCATAACTTAGACACGCGACTCTTTCTCGCGCGGGATATACTACCTGTCTCTATCTGTACAGTACTATGAGATAGTGACGGATGATGCTATCTCGCGCGACCTTAGAGTAATGCGACATGAGTCGGATTCACCATAGAGATTCACGTTAGATTATTGTATAATGTTTGCAAGCTTCTTTTATCTAGATTAATACCGTAGTACCAACATAACTACGACTTGTCTATGAATGATACTTACTTTTTACGCTACTGAAATATCTTCTCAAAATAAAATGTATTAGTCAATCTTAACTGATTTTATTTATTTTTAGATTTCCATTAAATAGAATAATCTGTGGTTTTCAAAATATTGCACCTATATAGTTCAGACTTTTATATTCTATTTTATTATTTCTCAAAGTCATTGTTTTTACTTATACCATAGTATTTAATTTTGAATTTACCGCCTTTATTGAGGGACACGTCGGTTTGCGTTACAAACTCTATAACAGTAGTTGATAAAGTGAGAGAAATCTTTAAAACAATTCATTGTGGAATAAAATATCTCGTTTGCTTATTTCTACTACTATCTTATATTCGGATTTTCATATTTTTTATTGCATAGAGTAAATATTATAATTCCGCACCAGATATAATTAAGCGACATCTATTGGTATCGTATAAAAAGTGCCTACGCCTACCAATCGAGCTAGTAAAGTAGACGTTGTATGCAAAAATGTATGGGTGTCGTCAAAAACAAATATTGAAATATGTTTTTATTTTTACTTTGGTGTTTATAATGTGTGTGCTCGTTAATTTTCAATATATTATAGTTTCAGAAATTAAATTAAGTGAAATTGAAAGGTTTTGGCTTAATCTAAAGTAAAACAAAAAGATCATCTGAAACGAACGATACTACTAACGATATCTTGTGTGGAGTAGCAGAACTATTCGGCCGAAGTATGTGGTGTCGGACTCTTATAATTCCTTACTCTATGGTATCACTAATCTAAGCTAACATATGCTAGATCACAATTCTAACCTAACCTAACCTAACCTAAGCTACAGGACTACGCCCAGCTAACGCAGGATACGTTACTTGACTACTTAACTTCAGGTAGGCTTACTTCAAAGTATGTATTTTGTTACTCACTAAATATGCTGCATTTGGAACGTTGTTCTATTTATATATTTTATCTTGTTCAACTTAACATTACTTCTAACTTAACTATCACCTAACTTCGAAAACTAATTTTGAAGAACTGCTTTATACTTACCTACTTAAAACTAGCTACGAGCACAGCACAGTTGTTTTGGTCTTAAGAACGCTGTTCTAACCTAACCTAAACTTGCATAAATTTGACTACGTACTCAATGTTACTTTCATCTCTTTTTTGTAATAACCGACTTCAAAAAGGAGGAAGTTCTATGTAAAAATATTGCATGTAGCATAAGGATAATACGAATCTAATCTTACAATAGTAATGCGGTATTTTATACAGTAATAACTGCTTCAAAACTATACTAACTTAATTTAACTGTAAGTTAAAAATACGAGTTCTATTTTTGCATATTTATTTATTTCGCCAAATATTATGTTCTTGAATAGATGCTTAAGAAAATACCTGAATAAACTTTGTAACTTGTACTAACGTGTATTTGTAGTAGGCTGAACTAAACTCGTTGATTTTTTAATTTGTTTGTTGGGTCCATATTGTTTGTAAAGATTTATGACAGGTTTCTTCTCCGAATCATCAAAAGATTCGAAAGTCTATTATAAATTTTATTACTGTTTGTTGGTGGCTGTTGGGCGCGGTACAAACTAGTCTAAACGTGATTTTAACGGTAATCTATTGTCGCATCCTTATAAAAGCCGATGGACAGTGACGATCAATAAGTATTCCGAACCGAGTCGTGCTTGTTACCAGAGCTTTCTCAGTATACAGTGACATAGTGTTGAATCGTGCTACAGTGCTTATAAAAAATGGCAAATGTAAGTATGTCCTATTTTTTATAAAATATGTATGTAGTATTTTTATGTACTATTTGTTTAACAGTGTTTTTTTCTGTAACTTGTGTTCATCGTGTTACTTGTTAAGTGTGTTAATCGGATGTATAACTTATTGTTGAATATTGTTACAGTTCACGGAAAACACTTTCAAGAATTTTTATTACCCTGAACCTGAACATGATGATTCAGGGAGTGATGAAGAAGGCACACTCGGTTTTAAAGTGAAACAAGCCATAGCGAAGAAACGTCCTGCAAATAGTATCGAGAGTTTCTTTGAAAAACCGCAGAAAAAAGTGAAACCAGTGAAGAGATCTTCCAGTGTGTCGCAAAGTTCCCATACCGGTGTTGCTTACCTATCTTCGGGTAAAGACGATGCTGCGTATGCATCACACCTTAGTAAAATAGAAATATACGATCTTGAAAAAGTTAGGAACATCGCACCAGAAGAGCACTGGAAGCACGCCGATGTGAGATTAAAATCTTACATCTCAACTGAGCAAGATCCACAGCTTGAGACTGTCCGTGATGTTATATACAACATGACGAAAGACATAGCTTCGAAGGACACGTGCGTGAAATATTTTATAAACAATACGAAAAAGTAAACTAAGTGTTTGTGTAGTTTTAATACTAGGTTAAAACTGTATTTATTATATAAGACATGAGATAATATTTTATAACATACCCTTGTGTACTACTAGTGTTATATATTTCTTACTGCTTAAACAACAACTTTTTGTTATTCAAAATTGTTAAGACTCGTTTCATAACCACATGTTATAATTTGTTTTGTAGCCTAATCATACTGATCTATTTCCCTTTGCAAATGTATAAAAGTCTCTACCCTTTAATATAAAATCACTAAGCTACGTTTTTTTAAGGAGTTTGTTGTAATGTAATCAATCACTATTTTTCGGTAAATAAGGTATAATTAAGGTATTATTTATAAATAAAAAATCAGTTTAGTATAATATATTGTTTTATTTCACAAAAATTGACTTAAACATATTTCTTAAAATTAAATCGTTACAAAGAGAATTCTCAGAATACAAACTCAAAAAATCGGTCATAGTTTTTCCTTGATACTTAAAATATAAATAAACTAAACAATATTCACCACAAACTGAAGTGAAATGATTTTGAAGTGGTCTTTGGTTATAAAACCACCGTTTTGCATTTCTATTCAAAAATAACTTATGATAACCAGTAGGTTTCCGACCAAATGAGTCAAAGTATTCCCCTACACCTTTAGCATCAATATGCATTGCAACCCAGTGGGAACCTGGTTTCGAATCAGGGTCCAAATTGCTTACAATAAAAACTGGACGAGCAACCCAAATAGGGATTCGGTTAGCAGCAAAAACATTTGATTTAAATCTAGGGTTAATTTTTTTCATACAATATTGAATTTCATTAGTATCCATAATAAATAAAACATGTATACATTAATCGATGATGTTACAAACACAGATTAAGAAGAAATGAGATTAATTGTTAATTTCACTGTATTTATATTTATTTTAACTGTTGTAATCTACAGATACATCACGATTTTTGTTTATTTCAATAACATTATCAAATTCAGCGTACACAATACAGTTAATAGTAGTGCTCAAGGCATTATCAAAACGAACTTCTATCCGAACACTTCCGTGTCTTACAAGGTTCCAGTGTGAGGTAGAACTGGCTGACAAGTCAGGCGTCAAATCAAAACATAACAAACAGTAACCGTCCCCGTAATCGGTTCTGCTTATTGCATTGCCTTCATTGTGGAAGTGAATACCAGTCCCAGAAAATAGAGTATGATAATATGTTGATGCTATTAAACCAGAACTAAATGATGGTTGTAATGTTCTAGAAGGAATTTCATGACCGTCTACAAATAAACTAAAAGAATTCATATTATAATGTTGAAAATTGAAAGGGTTCAATGCAAAATTACCATTAAACGATAAATTTGATACAAAACCAATTATACATCTTTTAGTTACTTGTGCAAGAAATATGTTATCTAAAGTTTTACCCTGTATTCCTGACGGTATTGTAAGTACCTTTACTTCTGCTCTTGTGATAGGGTATTTTGCAGTTGTTGATGCTAGCACTTTCTGATGAGCTAACAAAACACTTGGACTGATTCTAGCTCTTCTTATTATGAGACTAGCGTCCATTATTTGTACCTTAAATTTCTTATCTTGGTGACAAATAAGATTAAACGATTCTTTTGATCGCACTAACTTAACACGCATTTCCACACCATTCACTAGAAACTTCTCTTGGTTAAACATATCACCATGTAAATGTCCAATCATTTCAACTTGTTTACTATCTGTAACAAATTCCATCCTTTTGTGAAATCCTTTGTTATTTGCGTCAACGGTGTCCATATAATGTGCTGTATCTTCATACCATAACCCACAAGTAAGGTGAGTTTTTTTAGCTGCTGGTCCATAGTTAAGTAGATTTTCCATGTAAGCACGGTAAGCATATGTGTTGTTTGGTGGCGAGATTAGTTTTTGATTTAAATATACGTCAAGTTGATTAAAAAGGGAGTGCAACCAATTATTAACGGGGGCAACTTGAGTATCAGGCTTTAACTTTGTACCATCCTGGTTTAATATTTTGGCGTTTATATGTAATAATGTATGTGATAAGTCAATGTAGTCATCACCTGAGCCAGGGACTTGAAACTCAATAGGACCATCATCACTTAAAGATGAAATTGGTTTATAATGAACCCACTGTCCACTCTCAATACTTGTCTGAGTCGAAGGTAGGGCAAATATATCTAACTCAGATTTTGCACATTCACACGAATGATTGTGTAGGAATGACATGATTTACTTTGAAAATATATCGTCACTATATTTATTTCTCTTAGCTCCTCTTCGGCGCGATGCTTTCAAGGTAATGAGAGGTTCTCGTCTTTTAGTTGACATTTTATACCCAGATCCCGACATCAGAGAATCGATCTTTTCATCAGCTTTTCTTTTTAAGTTAGAACTAGCTTCTTTAAATCGAGACCTAACTGAACTATCTATAGGGCGTGAATTTACCATATCAGATAACAAACCAACCCCCGCATCTAACGCTTCTTTTCCCACAGTTTTAAAACCGCTAGACAACAAAGGAATTACTGACCTAAACAGTCCCCCCAAAAACTTCCAATCCCATGCCCTCGCTGAAACGGAACACCTTTATAGACAATTCCTATACCAGAACCAGCTTGATGGGTATAATAATGATCGTAGGGACAAGAGTGAGATGATCTTTTATAATTCATATAGCTATAATTCATATTTCATGTGATAAGGTTGTCAAACTTTGAAAGAAAAGATAGTGGGTGGAGTTTAGTAACATTTAATCATATCGATCTCAATATTAACAAATATAATCCATTACGCGGCTCTTCTTTTATCGAATTACCTCGTGATATAAAGAATAAAAAAGCGGTTATTAATGTAAAAAACAATGACCATGAGTGTTTTCGATGGGCTGTATTGACTGGTTTATACGAACCCAAAAGTCATTCAAATATGGTCAGTTCATACATATTACATAAGAATAAATTGAACTTTGAAAATTTAACTTTTCCATTTAAATTGGGAGATATCCATAAATTTGAAAAAAATAATGATATTAGTATTAATGTATTTGGTCTCGAGTACAACTCTCAAAACAAGAAACACGATGTTATAGGCCCACTACACTTAACTAAATTAAAAAAGTCTAATCACTTAAACTTGTTGTATATAACTAAAGATAACCAAGGACATTATTGTTTTATCAAAAATTTATCGAGGTTAGTGTCTAAGCAATTATCAAATGCACAACATGCTGTTCATATTTGTGATGGTTGCTTAATTAATTTTACATCACACGAGAGACTAAACCAGCATCAAAAAAACGACTGCTTCCACGTATGCACAAACTTACCATCCGAAAAAGAAGACACAAGAAATTGGTTTAACGAATATGTTCCATCGAATCAAGTTACTTTTAATAATTATGAACGACAATTAAGAGTACCTTTTGTTGTATACGCTGATTTTGAGGCATTTTTAAATCCAATTCAATCCTGTTCTAACAACCCCAGTACATCTTCTACTACCAATATTCAAAAACATGAAGTTTATAGCTTCGGTTACTATATTAAATGTTCTTATAATGACAAGTTATCTGTGTACAGAACATATACAGGAGAAGACTGTGCAAAAACATTTATGAAAGTCATAAAAGAAGATTTAGAAACTATTTGTAAAAGTAATGCGTTTGCTAAAACTTCTTTCCCTCTAACAGATGCTAATAAGGTAGACATTATGCAAAGCCATGCTTGTTATATTTGTGATAGAAATTTGAATGATGACTCAACCGTTTCTTATAATTATCATACTGGACTTTACGAAGGCGTTGCACATAAATTTTGTTCTGAAAAATACAAACCACCCAATTTTGTACGTGTATTTTTCCATAATTTGAGCAATTACGATAGTCATTTTATTGTACATGGACTTGGTCTTGAAGATGGTGACATAGAACTAATCCCACAAAATAAAGAAAAGTATATTTCGTTTTCTAAGTTTTTACAAGTGAATAATCGTGTTGTAAAATTGAGATTTGTCGATTCTCTTAAATTTATGTCGAGTAGCTTGGATAAATTAGCTAAAAACTTGACTACTGACCAATTTTACGAATTGAAATTGAACTTTCCTCGTGAAGAAGACTTTAAACGTCTAATACGGAAGGGAGTCTATCCATATGAGTACATGACTTCGTATGATTCACTGAAATTAACTTCGCTTCCTACACAGGATCAATTCTATAGTTCTCTGACTGACAGTCACATTTCCGAAAACGATTTCCTACATGCTCAAGATATTTGGTCTCATTTCCAATGCAAAAATATGGGGGATTATTCCAATCTTTATCTGAAAACAGATGTTTTATTACTAACTGACATATTTGAAAATTTTAGAAATGTGTGTCTTAAGACATATGGTTTAGATCCCGCCCATTATTATACCGCGCCTGGAATTTCCTTTGATTCGATGTTGAGAACTACCAAAATAAGCTTAGAACTTTTAACAGATGTCGACAAAATAGCTTTTATAGCGAAAAACATTCGAGGAGGGATTTCCCAATGTAGCAACAGACATGCAAAAGCAAATAATAAATTTATGGAAGACTATGATCCAAATATTCCTTCATCTTTTCTCATGTACTTAGACGCAAATAATCTCTATGGGTGGGCTATGTCACAATGTCTTCCGTCTGGCAAATTTGAATGGGTAAATAAAGATACCGATTTCAATGTTTCAGACGATGCTTAATATGGGTTTATATTAGACTAGCGACCCGCCCCGGCTTCGCACGGGTGCAATGCTGATAAATTATGCATGTATTATACAAATAAACCTTCCTCTTGAATCACTCTATCTATTAAAAAATCACAATCGCATCAAAATCCGTTGCGTAGTTTTAGAGATTTAAGCATACAAAGGGACATAGGGACAGAGAAAGCGACTTCAAGTTTGGTGCAATATACTATTTTTCTTTAAATAATCATCAAAAGTTTTATTGACATATTCCTTCCCATTATCACTTCGAAATACTTTTATCTTTTTATCCAGTTCATTTTCTACTCGACTTTTAAATTCCATAAATTTATTAAATACCTCCGCTTTGCTTTTCATAAAATACACAAAGACTACGTGAATAGTCATCAATAAAAACTGTGAAATACCTTGAACCTCCAATTGATGTGGTTTGTAGCGGACCACATACATCACTGTGTATGACCTCTAGCAATTCTTTTGCCCGGGAGCCATTACTTGGAAAAGGTTTCCTGGTTTGTTTTCCTTCTAAACATGTAACACATACACAACTTTCAGATTGCGGTGACAATTTCACGCCGGTAGTACAGTTTGGCATTTTATCAACATCATTAATATTTAAATGTGCCATTTTTTGATGCCATAATCTCTGTAGTGTAGAAGCTGCCATCGCTCGGTTCTCATTATTATAAGCTTTAAGTCTGTAGGTATAATTTATCAGTGTAGCACTTACTACCATTTGCCTATTTTGATTTTTTATCTGACAGCCATCAACATTAAATTCTACTTTACAGCCTGCTTTAATTATCTTACTCACAGAAAGCAAATTTGTGGATAATTCTGATATAAATAGAACATTTCTCACCTGGATTGCTTCACTGCCCGTCTTATTGGGTACTTGTATTATAACATCACCACAGCTTTCGACATGTAGCACCTTGTTGTCAGCTATTCTTATGTGGTTAACAGGTGGAGCTGTCTCATTCACCAACCATTCCCGCTGCATCGTCATGTGGGTTGATGCGCCAGAATCTACGTACCAGTTCATTGTATCATTCACCTGCATGGCTAAAAAGGCTGCTATAAAACCATTATTATCTTTCTTATTTCTAACCAGAACTCTCTAACTCAGACTTATTTTTCCTATGCCAACAATTCTTACTTAAGTGCCCATACTTATTACTCTGATTTTGACTGGGATGAATAACCTGGCTTGACATTTTTGGAGTTTGTGTAAAAAGCGGTAGTGTCTGTTTTCGTTACCTCTTGCAAGAGCTTGGTTTTGATGAAATCGGCACTAATTTTTATACCCGAACTCTCTATGCCCATTATCATTTGCTTGTAAACATCTGGCAAGCCTGCCGACATCAGTGTCCCGAGCCACTCATCATCCACTTGAAATGATATATTTCGCAACTTATAAGCTGATGACATTAATTTATTTACGTTTTAGCAATATGATGTGAAAAATGCTTGCCTTGATGTCACTTCGTAAGCGTGCAGGTGATAGATGCAGAAGCGGTGATAAGTAAACACTCCAAGTTATCACACACAGTTTATTGTCTATACGATAGCACACAGAAGAAACAGTTAGCACAGCACACAAGCAGTTACTATAGAATGGAAGGAGTAAGCGAAAGCAGAAAGAAAGTCTTAAACACTAGATTTAGGCTACACAACAACGTTTCTAAAGCAGCGGCTTTTTAGATAGAAGCGCATGCGTCTCGCGTCAGTATTGGTTAGGGACTGCGCGGGTGGCGGAGTGAAGCTACCAGGCGGCCGGGCGCACGGACCGGTTGCGCCGCGCATCAGCGATAAGCGAGCTACTTGCGAAAGAATCTCTAATAACAAAAACCGGCCAAGTGCGAGTCGGACTCGCGCACCGAGGGTTCCGTACAAACACTTTCCATCCCTAAGTGGTTAAGTTAAGTTTGCACCTGGTATGTATAGCGCCCCATATAAATTAGGTGCAAAGTTAGGTATTAAATTATTAAAAAAAAACTACTAACTAGATCTCGTTCAAAACAATTTTCGTTGGTAGTTTTTATAGTACTGTACATCATATGTTTTTTTTAGATTTTTCATTTTCTTATTTTAGAAGTTAGAGGGGGGGGGACCAACTTTTTTCCACTTTGGAAGCGTCTGTCACGCAAACTATTCGGTTTAGAAAAAAAATATTTTAGAAACCTCGATATCATTTTTGAAGACCTATCCATAGATACCCCACACGTATGTGTTTGATGAAAAAAAAAATTTTGAGTTTCAGTTCTAAGTATGGGGAGCCCCCAATATTTATTATTATTTTTTTATTTTTGCATCAAAATCTTATTGCGGTTCACAGAATACATCTACCTACCAAGTTTCAACAGTATAGCTCTTATAGTTTCGGAATAAAATGGCTGTGACATACGGACGGACAGACGGACAGACGGACAGACAGACAGACATGACGAATCTATAAGGGTTCCGTTTTTTGCCATTTGGCTACGGAACCCTAAAAACGGATCGCTCTGTCCGGAACAAAATATTAAACTTGAATAGATATTGAATTTTACATTATTGGTATTGCAAATTATATATGTTTATTATTGTTTACGTATTTATATAATCTTAATATGAGTTATAATTTATTTATAACTATACAAAATTATACTTTTAATTTAAATGATTATTTGATTTTACATAGATTAATAATTAATTATTTTTGTTACGTTGATTGTTATTATTATTATATGAATTCCAAAATACAACATTTGATAAAATTAACAATTATATTTTAACTATCTCGAGGATAATTAAATAATTATTTAATAGAATTATTGAATAAATATAATAAATACAATTCCGACCCCACAACGTAATCTTCCACGCTTGTACTTGTTTCTAATGTAGTATTTATTAAGTCTTTCAATAAACTGACTTTACGGAGTAAACCTGAGTCTTGAAATGCATGTAATAAATTGTTCTAAACCTCTTTCGCTGTTTTTGCCTCTTGTATGTGAACATATAGCATAGGGTCCACTAAGAGTATAAGCTTTGATTTCGTTTTAAGATCCTTCTTTGAGTCTGTTGTTTCATTTTCCACACATTCCCACAAGTCCTCATGTTGTAGGTAAGCTTTGACGGCAAAACTCCAGCTTGTCCAGTTGTCACGGCCAGTGAACTTTTCAATTGTCATCATATGATTGCTTGATCCCATTATTTATACTTTATTATACGCAAGCTGAAAAAAATTCCGGCGACCGAACTAACTTTGAGGTTAAGTTAACAAATTATTTTCGTAACTATTTTAAAACTGCACAAATTGACTTAATAACTTTTACAGGTAGGGCTGGGCCCATAACCTGATAAATTAAACAAAAGAAATTAACTTTCTTCAAATATAATTATTAAAACAAAAGAAACCTTACAGAGCACACAATGACATGGCAAGATTATATAGCGCAGAGACAGTCCTTATGGAAAGTCATAACGTCAGGTGAGGGCGTGATCATTGTTGCTATTAAATAAGAGCAGGGGCTAGCGTTCATACATTTCCATCATATAAGTACATCGCACGGGTGCAATGCTGATAAATTATGCATGTATTATACATATAAACCTTCCTCTTGAATCACTCTATCTATTAAAAATACCGCATCAAAATCCGTTGCGTAGTTTTAAAGATTTAAGCATACAAAGGGACATAGGGACAGAGAAAACGACTTTGTTTTATACTATGTAGTGAAGTTGATCTAGAGTACCCCAAGGAATCACATGACTCTCATTCAGATTTGCCGTTCTGTCCAGAAAATGTATGTCTAGGTGATTCTAAAGAAAAAAGTTGATTCCCAATTTAAATAATAAATATAATTATGTATTACATTACAGAAATCTTAAACAATGTTTAAAAAATGGGTTGCGTTTAGTGAAAATCCATCGTGTGTTGAAGTTCAAACAATCTACTTGGTTAAAAAGTTACATAGATTTGAATACCCGAATGCGTTCGCTGGCGACGTCTGATTTTGAAAAAGATTTCTTTAAACTTATGAATAATTCTGTTTTTGGTAAAACAATGGAAAATGTCACGAAACGTGTGAATGTTAAATTATTAAGTCACTGGGAAAATCGCGGAAAATCCCAAGGGGTACAGTCCTTAATATCTAAACCTGAATTTCATAGTTTATCAATATTTTCTGAGAATTTAGCTGCTGTGCAATTGAAAAAAACAAAAATCTTTTATAACAAACCAATTTACCTTGGATTCTGGATTTTAGATCCATCGAAAACTTTAATGTACGAATTCCACTACAATTATATGAAATACAACAAGCTCTGAAGCAATCCATCCAATCCATTCCATTGCAATCCATCTCAAGCTTGAGATTTTCCGTATATTTGTATTTCATATAATTGTAGTGGAATTCGTACATTAAAGTTTTCGATACATGTAAAAATTTTAAAGGCTTTTGTTTTTAGCATTTCTTCTTGTGTGTGTGTGTGTGTGTGTGTGTGTGTGTGTGTGTGTGTGTGTGTGTGTGTGTGTGTGTGTGTGTGTGTGTGTGTGTGTGTGTGTGTGTGTGTGTGTGTGTGTGTGTGTGTGTGTGTGTGTGTGTGTGTGTGTGTGTGTGTGTGTGTGTGTGTGTGTGTGTGTGTGTGTGTGTGTGTGTGTGTGTGTGTGTGTGTGTGTGTGTGTGTGTGTGTGTGTGTGTGTGTGTGTGTGTGTGTGTGTGTGTGTGTGTGTGTGTGTGTGTGTGTGTGTGTGTGTGTGTGTGTGTGTGTGTGTGTGTGTGTGTGTGTGTGTGTGTGTGTGTGTGTGTGTGTGTGTGTGTGTGTGTGTGTGTGTGTGTGTGTGTGTGTGTGTGTGTGTGTGTGTGTGTGTGTGTGTGTGTGTGTGTGTGTGTGTGTGTGTGTGTGGCATACTGGCATGCTTTTCACACAAACTGTTAGCAATGAATTAAATACAATTGGGTTTGGACTAACTACAGATATGCCGCTTCCCACTTCTCACACAGATATATTCCAAGTGATAGACAGCCTCTAGCATAATTCGACATGAACACTGTTGACATTTCTGTAATGGAAATGGATTTAGTGTTAAATGAAAACAATTCTTCATCTTATTTTACCTCACATAGTAACGATTTGGAAACTTTTTCTAATGAAACCTTGATTGAGGTACCTGCAGATCCTAATACAGTTCGTGATAGTTGATTTAAAGCAACAAAATATGCAGCCTTCAATTCAAATCCCTGCGCGTTGTAAATCACCAAGGGTCATTATCACCAGTCATAAAGTACTAAACATGCCAGTAATTTCGCACACTTCTAGTAAAGATGTAAAAAGTTTTTCAGCTAGTGTCAAGAAAATAAAAAAATCCTTGCAACTGATTACTGCAAGTCCTAAATCAAGTTTAAATGATATTAATATGATCTCCAATATAGAAAACAATTTCATGAGTAATTTAAATAATATGAAGACAATACGAGCATCATCCACGTCCTCTACAGAAAGTTGCCGAAACACAACAAACGTACCAAAACCGCAAAAGAACACCAGTCACAAAGTGCTAAACATGAAAATAATTTCGCACACTTCTAGTAAAGGTGTAAAAAGTTTTTCAGCTAGTGATAAGGAAATAAAAAAATCCTTGCAACTAATTACTGCAAGTCCTAAATCAAGTTTAAATGATAATATGATGTCCAATATAGAAAACAATTTCATGAGTAATTTAAATAATATGAAGACAATACGAGCATCATCCACGTCCTCTACAAAAACTTGCCGAAACACAACAAGCGTACCAAAACCGCAAATGAAGTCGTTGCGTAGTGTAGTAAACCGTCATGTTTCATGCAAACAATGTAAAGAGCCAATGATGATGCATGAAGTATCCAGGTGCATAACTTGCAATTGTTATTTCTGTCAAAGCTGTGGAGGTCAAAAGACGTTTATGGATTACATCATCTGTGCAAATTGTTTTAAGTAGTAAGATCTTGATAATTTAATATTAGTTGCTACAGTTTGTCAGTCTATTACATTTATTTTCAAATATTTGATTTTTGGAAAAACTAGAATACCTAATGATAACAATTGATATGCTTAAGATAGATTTTTATGCAAAGACGATTTAACCTTATGTTTGAAACAAGGCATTGCATGGCATTGGACAACGACACATTTGATTAAAAAACGAGATGTTATGGAGATGTTATAGTTAAACGATTTGGTGGTAGTCATACATTATTTCCACAATGTTTAAAACAAGGAATTCAAAATGTTACTGCGTAGCAAGTTCTTCTTATGTCGCATTGGCAACTTCGTTTTCTATGACCGCTATCCGCAGGATGAGTGTGATGATTATTGCAATATTTTTGATAGGTTTTTTTAATTTGTAGTTCTTTTAATTTGAAAGACTTGTTAATGTTGTTGATTTACCTACTATTAGAACCAAAGTAATACCATCCATAGTAAAATAAGGACACATCTTAGCAAAACTGCTTTATATTTATAAATGCATAAGAAAATTGAGATTTAATTACAGACTGCCTAGAACTGTGTATTATAAAGAATAAAAGTGTACTGTGTATATACATATAGTATGGTAAACGTACCTATATTTACCGTTTAATCACGTTTTTACACGGCAATCTTCAGGTTTTGAGTATTTTAACAGTAACGGACAAAACAACGACTGTTTCCACCTTTTTTGCTTTAATTAAATTCAATGAAAACTGCACTTTTATTAATGTGACAGTATCAGCCGAACCGCAACACTAAGATTGCCGTGTAGGTACTGTAATACTCTGATTTTACTGTACTTTTTGATGTTTAATTTTATTATTATTTGGATTCTTTATTGTGGTCTGATCACGTCTACAAGTAGTCAAAACTGCATTTTGTGATTTATTGTATAGTTCCTATAAACAATACTCTTGAATAATAACAGAAGATCTCATGTCAATTCTGCTTGAATTGGCACATTATTTAAAAACTAATTAATCTGTATGATTATTTTTTGTGATAAAAAAAAAATAATTATATAGTAAGAAATGTAATTACTATTAAAGTGAGTTGTTAAGCATCTAATTAATATTGTAAGTGTACTAATTGTACACTATGCTTAATAGTTCCGATTTTGTTACCAAGGTTCCTATTATTGTTACTGTCCCTTGAAAATATTAGAGGTTTTTGTTGTTTTTTGTTAATTATTTGTTTAATAACATACATTTAATACATGTTTAAAGTATAATTTAGATGGTCTAATAAATTGTTCTTCAAAGATATTTTAAATAACTCAATTTAATACGCGTGATATTGTAATTTCAAACCTGAGTTTTGACTAAATCGTAACGTACAAGAGTATTTACCATTATATCTTTAACTTATCGGAATATAGTAAGCAATTTTTATGAAAAAATATACGCGTTTTGGTTATTACTATGTTAACTAATAAATAAATTCAATGTAATTCGTATGTGTTTATTTTATTTCCCGTTTGAATTAGGGTAACAAAACCGGAAATTTTGATTGCCTCGGCTCAATTAAATAAACTTTACAGTTAAAATTACACATCTAATCTCTGTCAAAAATTAATAAACTGAATCCTTACATAACAGTTAAATAATATGCAACAACAAAATCATTAAAATGTGATATTTTTTCTTTGTTACGACTATCCGAGAAATGTACAAACTTTTTGAGAAATGCTCTTAAATTAAACGCTCTCCTGTAAAGATAGCGAAATGTCGCTTAAGGGGTTTCTCCTTTCCACCGTCGTATTATTATTTTTGATATAATATGGCCGGCTAAGTCACCTGATCTTAATCCGATCGAAAATGTTTGGGGTTTGATGGTGCAGAGGTGGGATCATCGCAATGAAAGGAGAGTCGAAGCCCTCACTCAACATTGTCATCAAACATGGGAGGATATGCGAGGAACCAACCTCTGCACTAAGCTAGTAGGTTCCATGCACGACCGTCTCTTAGCAGTCATAAATAACCAGGGCGCCTACACTCGTTTTTAAATATAATTCACTTCCTACTAATAAATTTATTGGCTTTATTCAGTGGCTGAAAATGGAATTCTTTTTGGCATCCGATTTTCGCGAATCAAGGTTGGAAATAAAACATGACATACCAGTTGTTTTACGTCGGGGTCACCAGTTTAGCTGCACCGTACGGGACTTGTTACTCACTGGGTAGGTTTCGGAGGTGAAGACGAATACTCCCGTTTAAATGCACTAACAGTTTATTTAGAAGGTCACAAGTGCAATCAAACCATATACGCTACGAAATACTTGTTTACGTCTACAATCACGTGCGAAAGAATTGCATGCGTTTAGTGCAATAGCTAGCGGTCGACTGGTCAGGCGGCCGGCGCACGCGATTCTTTGGTTCTCAAACCCGTTAGGACATTTACGATCGCATGTGATGTGACGAGACGACCTACCTCACGACGCGGTGACTGTTACGTGGTAAGTTAACTTATGTATTTATATTCCTATAAGTATGAGTATGCTTGATATATATATAGAATAGAATAGAATAGTTTATTTTATAACAGAAAATGATTACAAACAATATCAATATCCGGTAAGTACCAAACTAGGCTAAGCCTGTATCTTGGCACTCACGAGTCGGTTTACAGATAATACATAGGTTGATAACTGGTTACACTTAGGACTTGAACTTAATAATAAAGTAAAACTATTGATATAAAAAATCGGCCAAGAGCATGTCGGGCCACGCTCAGTGTAGGGTTCCGTAGTTGCCCATCCTTCACAATAGACAATAAAATCAAATTTAAATTACGAGAAAGATGTCAAGCTCTTTAAAAAGGTCGTAAACGCCAAAGCAACTGTAATTAGTTATTATCTTCTGGAATTTATCGATTATACGCACCAGATTGAGCGAAATGTTTTAATGCAGTATGCCATTTAACTAATATGTGTAAAGTTCGAAGTATAAGAAGACCGCGCGGCACTTGCGTCATTTTAAAGAAAATTATGAAATTTTGCGATAACTCAAAAACGGCTCAACCGATTTTATTCAATATAGTTTTCATTGAAAATACTAATAAGGCCTCATTTTCGTGAAGTTTTCCATAATTTTTTGACCCGTGTTTGAGAAGTTAGAGGGGGGGGGACACTATTTTTTGGATTTCCCGAGCGAATATTTACAAAACTGCTGACTTTATCAAAAAATTATGTTTGAAGACCCTATTGTTTTTAATAGACCTATTCAACAACACCCCACACGCTAGTGTTGGAATGAAAAAAAAATTCACCCCCACTTTAGGTGTAGGGGAGGTACCCGAAAAAAACTTTTTTTTTATATTTATTTTACCGTTATGTCGGTGTGATACATACACATACTCATACCAAATTTCAACTTTCTAGCACATGATTACGGAGCTAAGCCGCGGACGGACGGACGCACAGACGGACATGGCGAAACTATAAGGGTACCTAGTTGACTACGGAACCCTAAAAAACCGGCCAAGAGCATGTTGGGCCACGCTCAGTGTAGGGTTCCGTAGTTGCCCATCCTTCACAATAGAGGTGCTTAAATTAGGTACGAGAAATATTTCAAGCTCTATAAAAAAGGTCGTAAACGCCAAAGTAACTGTAATTACCTATTACCTTCTGGAAGTTATCGATTATACGCGCCAGATTGAGCGGAATCTTGTAATGCAATATGGCAGTTAACAAATATGTGTAACGTTCGAAGTATAAGGACACCGCGCGGCACTTTCGTCATTTTAAAGAAAATTATGAAATTTTGCGATAACTCAAAAACGGATGGACCGATTTTGTTCAATATAGTTTTTATTGAAAGTACTTATAAGGCCTCATTCTCATGAATTTTTCCATAATTTTTTGACCCGTGGTTTAAAAGTTAGAGGGGGCGGACGCTATTTTTTTTATTTTCGGAGCGAATATTTACAAAACTGCTGACTATCAAAAAATTATGTGAAAAGACCCCTATTATTTTTAAAAGACTTATTCAACGACACCCCACACACTAGTATTGAAATGAAAAAAAAACTCACCCCCACTTTAGGTGTTCGAGAGGTACCCGAAAAAAAGTTTTTTTTTAGTTTTTATTTTACCGTTTTGGCGTCGTCATACATACACATACTCATATCAAATTTCAGCTTTCTAGTACTAATGGTCACGGAGCTAAGCCGCGGACGGACGGACGGACGGACGGACAGACGGACAGACGGACAGACGGACAGACGGACAGACAGACAGACGGACATGGCGAAACTATAAGGGTTCCTAGTTGACTACGGAACCCTAAAAAAGAGGGAAACAATTTGCTCATTATTCTGTGAAACACAAGTCGGAGACGGTGCCCAGTGCTCAGCATGCAAAAAGGAACTTGGTTTCTGCTGTGCTGGTATATATATCAGAACAGGGTTATAGGAAACTCGGAGCAGACCGTAGAACAACCTGGAGGTGCCCGGCGTGTTAAAGAGATGCCTCACCGGCGCGTGCAAAACCAGCAGATTTTGAGACTGTTATGCAGGAACTGCGTGAAATGAAGAAACAGCTGTCCTGCCTCCCTGGCCTGGTTCGAGACATTAGTGGCATGAAAACTGAACTGTCGGAGGTTAGGGAAGCGTGTAGTTTCTCCAGTGACAAGCTAGAGGACATTCTTCGCGCCTCGTCGAGATTGAGCGGAAAGTCTCTGAGCTGGAAGCACTACAGCAGAAAGTTCTTCTGCTGAGCAACGAGTTGTCGTTCATAAAAAATGAATTTTCAAGAAACGATCAACAACAGCGGTTGAACAATGTTGAGATCAAAGGAATCCCGGTAAAGAAAAATTAAAACCTGTTTCAATTCTAGAGGATATCGGTACTGCAGTTAGATACCAGGTCGACAAAAATTGTGTTAATTATATATCGAGGGTCCCAATGCATAAGTCTAAGGAGAAATTGATTATTATTGGCTTCCTGAATCGCTATGTAAAGGAAGATTTCAAAGCCTCAGCAAGATTAAAGAAAAAGATCTCTGCGGATGAAATTGGCTTTACGGACAATAAACAAAGTGTATTCATAAATGATCACTTAACTCCCGAAAACAAGAAACTTTTGACTACTACGAAAAAAAATCTCAAGCAAAAACGTTCAACCATCATGTTTGGGTTAAATACTGCAAAATTCACGTTCGCAAAGATGACACCTCAAGTGTTTATATTATTTATAGTGAGCGTGATTTAAACAAATTACTATAATTTGTAACACAATCAATATAAATGCCGTATATTCTGTGTTCTCGCTTTTGTCAATATTTCCTAATATTCGCAATAAGCGTGAACACAAAACTTTGAACTTTGAACACCGCTGGCCGGTCAGTTTGCCTCTTTTGTTTATCGCTCGGGCTTATCGCTCCCGCTCGCTTAGTTGCTACGTGCTCGATGACTATTTAGTTATCTACGCCTCTCTTTTTTTCGCCTTTGCAGATTGATATGCTTAACTTCTTACTCATTTGCACTCGGAATGTTGATTTTATGGCTCTTTGTGGAATATTTTTACGAAGCTGTTTTTTATGCAATATTGAGTTATTGCTTACTATTTGCTTTGACACATTTGCGTATAATTTATTTAGAAATGTCATTATTATCTTAAGTGAAAGCTATTCTAATTATAATCATCATAGGCCTTTACATCTTTATCAGATGATTTATGCAGCGTTTTTGGGGCAGTGTTTGAAATGACTATACAGTCCGATGCGGGAGCGACAGTGACGTCCGCAAGATTGACATCTCATTTGGGGGTCGTTTGATGATTGAGTTGGTGAAGTGACCCTCCTCATGTTGGTGTCTCCTCTCACGTTTCGCAGCCAGAGCCCGAAACCAACTTCCGTCATGAGCTTTGCAGCCTTCGGCAAGAGACGCTCTCCATTTGCTACGCTCGTTAGCCAAAGTTTCCCAATTAGCAGGGCTGATGCCAAACGTAAGCATGTCGCGCTTTGTGCAGTCCTTAAAACGTAACATGGGCCTCCCCACTCTTCTCTTAGCAAAAGCAACTTCGCTCAACAGAATGCGTCTTGGCAAGCGAGTGGCATCCATACAGTGCACAATACATGCCCCAGCCATCGCAGTCTACGTTGCTTAAGCATTGCGGTAATGCTGGGAAGCTGCGCAACTTGAAGCACTCTCTCATTAGTGACCCTGTCTCGCCAACTGATGTTTAAAATATTCCGAAGGCAGCGCATGTGGAAATTATTGAGTCTTTTTTCTTGCTTTGCATACGACGTCCAGGTTTCAGCTCCATACAAAAGTGTACTCAGAACACATGTTTGGTATACTAATATTTTGGTCCTGGTTGTCAAATGGTGGTTAGTCCACACTCTTGCACTGAGCCTCCCAAACGTCGTAGCCGCTTTCCCGAGCCGACTCCCAATTTCCACACCCAGCGACAGATTGTTTGACACGTTGGATCCCAAGTAACAAAATTGATCAACAACATCAAGGGGCACACCATCCAACAAAATTGTTGGTTTCTGGTTGAAGCCCTGCGCCAGAACAATCGTCCATTTAGAATTAATTGATTATAATTGTTACGGACAGCTTTGCGAAGCGTTATTAATTTAAGTAAACTAATAAATAAATATTACTTTTAAATTAGATATAAGGTTTCGCTCATAAAAGTGGCAAGCTTATTTTAAATATGTGTAAAATCACTTATTATACCGAGCTCCCGTCATGTCTTAGTAAAAAGACCACGGCAAAACAAAGATGACTCATCGTGGTAATTTCCACTCGCAGCGCGAGACAAAGGAGTCATGTTTGTTTACGTTGGATGCATAGGGAAAAATTTGAGATTAATTTAAAACCTTTGTAGAATCATTTATTATGTTTAAATGAAGTAAATTCATTTAATTTGCCCCGGCCACAACCGTCTGAGAGCACCACAACGCCGAAAATAAGCGGACGCGCAGCGCGCAGCGCCATAAGAGAGATAAGGCAGGTGTATATCTCGGAAGGTGCGAGCGAGACGGCCTCTGGCCGGGGACAAAGAAACGATAGGTATTTTTGCATCTCACAGTCTGACGGGAGCTCCCACGACGTAAACATGTATTAAATTTTGTGTATCTAAACAGCGTCAATCCATAACATAAGTTATTTTTAAGCTGAATCATATGTAACTATAGTAAATTAATGTAGAAACACAGGGCGGGCGTCCCCCTGATCCTAGAGCAGAATCGTATAAAAGGACGGCCATTTTTCCATGTAATCACAGTGCAACTTTAGCCTACGTAGAGTACCACTCCGTAGGCCGCGCGTTGATCATCGATCCGCCACTTCTTCACTTCTCCACCTTACTTCCGAGTATTAACCATCTTTGTATACAGTAGCGTAGTACCATCGGTCCGCGAATTTAATTTATCAGTGTTAGCGTAGTACCATCGGTCCGCGATCAGTGTTAAATTCATTTAGACAGAGACTATATTAGTTAAGTGTTAATTTAAGTGTTTTCCGATCCTTGTTGTTTTTGTTTGTTGTTAATTCGTGTAAATATATATCGTTTGATTTAGTTTGCGTTTTCGTACTCGTCCGTTTTAGTTCCCCTATTCTCATTACAGTCCATTCGCTCCTTACTCATCGCTGAGTTTCGGAGTGCCCTTGTAGCAGATAGCCGACGGACGCGGTTGTCGTCTACAATAATATTACTTACATTGCAATGGAAAGGGCTATGCTCGGGGTGTCTCTACGTGATCGAATCAGAAATGAGGAAATCCGTAGACGAACTAAAGTGACCGATATAGCTCACCGGATTAGCAAGTTGAAGTGGCAATGGGCAGGCCACAAAGCACGCAGAGCAGATGGCCGATGGGGCCGAAAAGTGCTCGAGTGGAGACCTCGGACCAGCAAGCGCAGCGTGGGACGTCCACCTACAAGATGGACAGATGACCTTATAAAGGTCGCCGGAAGGCGCTGGATGCAGGTCGCTTCCAACCGGTATATATGGAAGTCCAAAGGGGAGGCCTATATTCAGCAGTGGACGTCCTATGGCTGAGATGATGATGATGATGAATATTACTTCTGTTATTCATGGCTAATCCTAGTGGAACAAGTAATTATCCTACAATTTATTATCAGAATGTGCGGGGACTTCGCTCTAAAACGATGACATTCTATCGCAGTTTAAGTTTAGCTGCTTATGACATAGTAGTCTTGACAGAAACGTGGCTCGTGGACGGGATACGTGACGCGGAATTATTTGATGATCGTTATGTGGTCTGGCGTCGGGATCGGGATTTATCCTTGACGGGACAAACCTGTGGTGGCGGTGTAGTAATCGCCACTCGAAAGGAGTTGGCGGTAACCCAACAACCATCTTTTCACTCTTCAGCCGAGGATCTGTGGGTTACATTTTCACTTAAGGACAGTAACAAAAGGTCGATCACAGTTCATTTATGTGTTTTATATTTATGTAATCAAAACCAGGGTAATACATTTTCGCAACAATTGAAGTCTTTCTTAAATAAGCTAAATGATACCGTTTTAAACAATCTTAACGATAAGTTTTTATTAATTGGTGACTTTAATATGAGTAGTATCTGTTGGACGGCGCAGGGTACTTCAATGGTACCGTCTAGTTACGCAAAGTGGGGATGAGTGTACCTTTATAGACGATATTAACTTGCATAATCTATGCCAATATAGCGGAATATTAAATCAGTATGGTAAATTGCTGGATCTGGTTTTATCTAACGATTTAGTCAGCGTATGTGAGTGTTCCAATCCCCTGGTATAGAAATAATTCTTTTGGTTGAGCGAATCCACTTAGCTTTGTACCCGATGAACAATACTCATTATCTGTATTGTTAGCTGTGGCCACAACTGCCACTTCAAAATGTAAGGCGTTATAAGTGCAAATTACTTTTACACTAAATTAGTTTTTAAGTCAAACGAAATAAGGTTTACTCTTAAACAAAGAGAACAGAGATGTTGGTCACTTCATCTTCATTGTCATTATAAGCATCGAAACGAGCTTCACTGCTCTTTCACTTACGAAGTGACCAACATCTGTGTTCTCTTTGTTTAAGAGTACCTAAACCTTATTTCGTTTGATTTAAAGACTAATTTAGTGTAAAAGTAGGTAAGTTGCACTTATAACGCCTTACATTTCGAAGTGGCAGCTGTGGCCACCGTTAACAATACAGAAAATGAGTATTGTTCAGCGGGTACAAAGCTAATAACAATAGCATAGCTTAACAAATGGGATTCGAACTATACCAATCGACCCGTATCACAAAGCTTTAGAATAGAATAGAATAGAATACTCTTTATTGCACACCTCAAGAAGAAAGAAATACAAATACAGATGACACTTAACATTACAATAGAGGCAAACAATAGGCGATCTTATCGCTAAAAAGCGATCTCTTCCAGACAACCTTTGGATAGCGGATTAATATAAATGAAATGAGATGAGTAGGCGATGCAAAAAGTAATCAAGAAAACTACTGAAAAAATATTAAAATCTACTAAAACCTATAATAATATATATTGATACATAAACAAGAAGCTTTAATTATATGCGTCAAGTATTCAGTTATTGAATCCTTGTCGCCTGCCCCACTTATAAAATATTATTACAATAAGGGCGATTACGCTTCTATAAACATTGAACTGGCATCTGTTAATTAGGAATGGGAGTTTGCCAAGCGAGACTTTGTTGAATGTCTGGATTTCTTTTACAAAACCTACGAGAGATTGCGAAGTAAATTTATTCCTAGTAAAAAAATACGCCCCGAGTCTTACCCTGTTTGGTTTTCATATCCGCTAAAAAAGGCTATAAGAGAAAAGTATAAATATAAAAAAAAAATACAAGATATATATAATAATAAGTCAGACCTGATTTCCTTTAACGTTTTGAGGGACAGAGTGCGTAAACTTGAGCAGGAATGTTTTGATGCGTAAACTTGAGCAGGAATGTTTTGGTACATGAGCCGGGTGGAGGAAAACATTGCGAAGAACCCAAAGCAGTTCTGGTCATTTATTAAATCGCGCTCTGGCTCACGGTATTCCTAATAGTTTAAATTATGTCCATAAAATAGTTAACACTGGTGCCGACATATGTAATGCATTCTCTAACTATTTTTTAACTACGTTTTCGGCACCAAATAGTAACCACGTTCCAAAGACTGACCCTTTAGTTGCCTCGTCAGCGTCTTTGTCTAACATTGAAGTTAACCCTGATGAACTCGTTAATATTCTACTAAAATTAGACCCGTCGAAGTCTGCTGGCCCTGATGACCTACCAGCGCAGTTTTTAATCAACTGCGCTAAAACTATTGTTATTCCCATCACGTTACTTTTTAAACGTTCCTTTTCAGAATGCACTGTTCCCTCCTTATGGAAGTCCGCTTATATTACGCCAATCCACAAAAAGGGTGTACAAGCCGACATAGTAAATTATAGGCCTATTTCTAAACTATGCATATTATCCAAGGTTTTAGAGAAAGTCGTTCATAATCAAGTATATAATATATAATACTCTGAAGAACTCTTTTAGCATTAACCAGCATGGGTTCGTTCAGCGTAGATCCACTGTGTCCAATCTAATTCTCTTAAATGATTATGTTACCGAAGCAATGGATAGTGGTTTCCAAGTGGATGTCATTTATACTGATTACAGCAAGTGTTTTGATAGAATTGACCATTCCATTTTGTTATCTAAGCTGTGTGACATAGGCATTCATGGAGACTTACTGAGATGGTTTTCGTCTTATATAGATAACAAATCGCAGGCTGTTGTCGTTAACAATTATATGTCGGGATGGGTAACGGTACCGAGTGGAGTCCCTCAGGGGTCGTTAGTTGGACCGTTACTGTTCAATATTTTCGTTAACGACATCAGTGACTGTTTCATTCACTCTAAACTCCTATGCTTCGCTGATGACATGAAATTTTTTAGCAAAATAAAGTCGAGTCATGATACCTTACTTGTCCAGTCGGATCTATTGCGCCTTGACAATTACTGTAAAGCCAATAAGCTTGAATTGAATCGATCCAAATGTTTTTCAATAACTTTTTCACGTCAGCGTAACCCGTTCCCTAGTACTTACACACTTAGAGATCAAGTATTAAATAAGGTCGGTCACATGAGAGACTTGGGTGTAATTTTTTTATTTTATTTTATTTTATTTATTCCAATATATGTAAGTATAACAGTATAAAACACCAAAGCACTTACATACTAATTCAGTAACTAAATAATTTCAATGCAGATGCAATTTACATAATTTCGTCATACTTAATTTCTAACTTTAAATTCATAATTAAATCGAAACAGTAGGTATTATACATTATATTACACAATAAATGAAGACATTAACATACATTAAATTAAATAATTGATAAACTGTCATAAATAAAACTGCCCAAGTAGCACAACTGGGTCTAAATAGCTCGTATATCATATCTAATTAGATGCTTAAGTGAAATTTACCACCATGACTAAGTGCTATATAGGTGGCAAGAACCCTTATATGCCACCAGTATAGAACCAAAAGGAGAAAAATTGCAGCCTATTTTTGGTGCTAAATAGAATCCATAAGAGATCTCACAATTACCTTAAGTGGTAATTAGAACTATGGGTGAAAGTTATGCGCAGTGAACGAATGAAAACATTTCAGTTCGGTCAATGAGTGATAAATAGTCGCCAAAATTATCTTTGAGTGGCGAGGCAACTGTCAAATTGTGTTTTATTAAAAGTAATACGTGATCTGTCATATTCATTTTGGATTTATATGTCTGTTTGATTGTGATTAAAACCTTACGTTATACAAGCATTGAAATAAGCACGAAATTCTTGCGAATTTTTTTTTACTGTGAAACTATAGTATGTTTTCTTTGTAAATTTCGACGCGCCCTTCATTTGATCAGGAATATTAAAAAAGAGAGTGCTAAATTAAATAAGGAATAGATACTGATAAGAAATAAAACTGTTAAAAACCTGACCTAATGATTGTAGGTTACGTACAATGTTAAAGTAACATCGTCACAACTATCAAAAGTCTGTGATTATGCGTGAGTGTGATAAAATTCTGGTTAAAATAATTAATTTTCATAGGCTTCCATTTGTAAACATGGCGAAACAAAAAAGATCCTACCAGTGTTAATTTTCACTTATTTGTTCCTTGTTTGGAACTATCAAGTCTAATAATCACTTATTTGTATCTTGCGAGTGGCAAAGCAGTGAATGATATTACCAATAGTAATTATTTGCTCTTTTGTAGACTATTAAACAAGCAAGACTATTAAATATATTTTGACAAGGTGCAAATAGGAACAATAATAGAACTTTTAGTTCGTTAGTGGTTTGAAATAAGTGAAAATAACTGCTTTTGGTTCCAAGAACCTCCTACTGAGACCTATTTATGCGTTGGAGTGGCAGTAAGGTACTTCTTAGGCCTTAAAGTTGCAATATTTTTTGGTTCCAAAAGAGCCGTAAAATTATCCCTTTAGCCACTATTGGCGATATAATTCGCTATTGTACTAGTCATTTGGAACTTTTAGTTCCAAATAAGGGTATGTTCCCACATATGTAAAAGTTGCTTATAAGTGATTTTAAGGCCTTATATAGCACTATTGCTTCTTATTGAGTGACAATTTGAACCTGCATGCAACTTTAAGTAGCAAAATCGACTTTATCCCACCATAAGTAATAAAGTAGAAACAAAAAACGTTCCTATGCAACTACAAGTGATAGGATGAACTCATATACAGTTTTGAGTTGTGTTTAAAGCTATAAGTTGTATCAAACACTGTTAAACCACTCATTTAGAACTTAAAGCTATAAGATAAGCTGCAAAATTCACTAATGTGCTGCTTGGGTGATTATGTCATTACTAAGATTACTTCAGGACATGAAATTTAGGTAACATAGCAACTTCTTATAAAAAACGCCAACACTGTCCGCGAACACGTCTACCTGGGGGGCGTCCAAGGACATGGCATTGAGAAGACAGAGTGCCCTAGCGGTGGGAGCGTTCCCGGCGTGGCGCGTGCGGGGCGCGTCCACCGCGAACAGACCGCGGGGCCGCCGCGGCGGCAGCGCGCTCAGCCCCGCGGGGCACGGCCGCGGCGGCGGCACTCGCAGGCCCAGCCTCTCTAACACCGTCGGATTGCTAACTGTGTTATTGATGACCCCATAATAATGCATCAGCAACAACAGTTTCCGCCTTAGCTGCAGCGTCTCGAGGCCGACCATACCGCACACGAATAGTGAAGGGTACAGAAAAGGATAGTATCAGTATTCCCTCTTATAGAGGTACCGTGCAAATTTCTTCTGCACCCTCTCCACCATATCTTTATATTTATCTTCGCTCGGGTCCCACACTATTGCTCCAAACTCTAACTTACTTCTAACGTAGGCATTGTACAGTAGAATTGCCACTCTGGTGGATTCAAACTGTGCCTATACGACTCTAAACTCCTCTTCGATATCCATATATAGAGAAGATGGTGAGTAGTGCTTTAAAATCATTGGGGTTCATAATGCGTAACTCCGGCCACTTTACTCAAGCTAAGACACTGGAAGTTCTCTATTGCTCTATAGTGGAATACGCCTCTCAAATTTGGAAGCCTTGCTATAGACCCTACATTATTATTATTTTATTATTATTATTTATTTAGAACCATGAGTAACATTACAGATTCCTCCATTGCGTTACATCGATTCTTAATCTAGGCTAACACTAATATTTAAAACTAACACAACCACAAATCCATGCTAACGTCCTTCTATCACTCTCTTCCACTCGATCATCAGTCGCGCTATCGCTGTCACAAACACATCGCACTGCGGTGACGCTGCGAGTACCGAGTTGAGCAGAGCGGTCGCGCGGGGGATGGGCGAGTGGTGGTACAGGTTTGTACGTGAGCGAGCTACTGCTAGAAGTGGCACTTCCCGCCGCCTGTTGCAGTAGTCGTCGGGCACTTTTAGCTTAAGTACCTTCTCCAGAAGACTTACACTGTCGAATATAAATAAGAGCAGGCTTATAGATCTACGCATCTCTAAGGATTCGAAACCTAAATATCCTAATAGGTACCGCGTCGGATATAGGTAGGGATAGTACTTATACAGTTTTTTGTACAGATCTCTAAGAAATCTTTTTTGGACTTGTTCCAGCATGAGACAATATTTGGCCTCATGTGGAGCCCAGCCAGACCACTACATTCGTTTCTAAAATGCTACGCACCAGAGAAATATATAATGTACGCGTCGCAGTCGCGGTCAGTGGTGCGGCGTTACGTAACACGAACCCTAATCTCTGATACGCAGACTTAGTAATAAGGCGTATATGAGGACGAAAAGTGAGACACGTGTCGAAGGTAACCCCTAGATCGCGCACCTCACTCACGCGTGCTATCGCCGCTCCTGCCATGATATATTCGTAATTGAGGGGCGCCGCGGAGCGCGCGAACGACATTATCTCACACTTGTCCTTGTTAAACAAGAGTTTGTTCGTGATGCTCCACTTGCTAACCGCATCTATGTCCTTCTGCAAGTCATGACAGTCCCGGATGGATTTAACGGGCATGACCACAACTTTACGTCATCAGCAAATAGCAGTATTGTGGCGCTGCTGACCACCTCAGGGAGGTCATTGATGAGTATCAAAAAAAGGAATGGCCCTAAATTTGAACTTTGACTTACCCCAGAACGAGTCTGATACGGCTGTGACTGGTAGGGGCCATACCTCACGAACTTTTCTCTTTCCCCGAGGTAGCTAGCAAACAACCGTAAGAGCCGGGGACCAAAACCAATCATGCTCAGCTTTTCCAGCAAGATGTCGTTGTCAACTCGATCAAAAGCCTTTTGGAAGTCGAGATAGACCACATCCACCTGGTTTCGTGCGTCCAGCTCTCCCGAGATGATATCCACCAGCTCGACTAGATTAGTGGCTACTGATCTCTTTGGTAGAAAGCCATGTTGGGAGCTAGTAAGATACGGTGAGCATTGGGGCAGCAGGCAACTATGCAGGACCATCTCGAATACCTTGGCCAGGGCAGACAGTATGGCTATCGGCCGATAGTTCTCTATCCTCAACTTAGAACCTTTCTTTGGTATTGGGGTCACACGTGACGTTTTCCAAATTTACGGATATTCCCCGGTTGAAAGTATTAAGTTGAAGATAAAGACCAGCGGATCGACCAAGTGCTCTATGCATCCCTTAATGACAAACGCTGGAACGCCATCCGGACCTGCCGATGCATCGGCTTTAAGGCGCTTAACAGCACGGTACACAGCATCTATGCTGTTCGACCTGACATCGACATCTCGCCCTGCCGACAAGTTCTTCGAATCCACTCGCGTGGGGTCGAGAGTCGGCGAACTCGGTAAGAACACCGATTTTAAATGTGCGGCAAACGCATCAGCCGCACCAGCTCCACTGTACTCGGTTTAACCTCTTGTAACAGTGGGTTCGATACCACCTCGTACGCGTAACGTATTGACGTATTGCCAGAACTGCGACGGTTTTTTAGTGAGATTCCGAGATACGTCATTGACATAGTTATTATAGGCTACTTTAATGTTGCTTTTTATTTTAGAGCGCAAAACTTGAAATTCCCGGTAATCATTATCATTTTTGGTTCGTTTCCACATCCGATGGAGATGGGCTTTCATCTTAATGTCACGGATAATTGCCTTCGTATAGTACACAGGATATGTGCGTACATTGATAGAATCGAACGCGTTCAAAAAAAGTTTCTAAAATTTCTAAATTTTAAACTAAAATGACCTTATGATTCGACCATTTACTGTAGTATGTGCAAAACACCACTTATTACCGTTACATAAACGTCGTGAGATAGCTGACATTATCTACATTCTCAACATCACAAGTGGTAATCTTGATTGCCCCGAACTGCTTCATAAACTCTCGTTTAATGCGCCTACTCGGTCTAAAAGACATTCCCATCTTTCACATCATACATAAATGTAATAAAATAAATATATACTTTCTATTTGATACAATTGAGTTCATGTTTTATTTTTTTTGTATCGCGATGTTAAAGTATTCAACGATAATAAATCATTACATAAACAGTTATGTACCACGTGCTTTTTTTTTATAAGCTGTGTTGTGACCAAATCTTGCATTTCGATTTATGTACTATTTCTTTACATTGGTAGAAATCCATTAAATCGATACATTGATAACGTGAAGAAAGAACAATAAAACAAATTACTACTTTACATAGAAAGCCCCAGTGAGATTGACGGCTTGTACCTAGCTCAAAAAAAATATTGATTTACACAAAATAAAGAAAAATATATGCAGGTTCGGAAAAGTTCTATCAATCATTCATAATAGTTATATTTGGCAAACAATATGTCTTTGCTACATTACTATAAAAAAATCTTTAAAAAAAACAACCGCACCATAGAAACGAGTAGCGAAGTACTTAAGTAGGACGACGTATAAATAAATCAAACACTCGACAAAAGAAATATACTCGTATACCTAGGTACTATCCACTCACTTCGGAATTCGAGCTGTAGTTACTAAAAGTTTTTGGGTACTATTTAAACAGGCTTCTTTTTAATAGCATTATTCGCCTCAGAAAATATAAGTTACCTTCTAAATTACTAAGTCAGCCACAACCAACGCGCGTCTGAATAATAATATCTCAGCCACTAGTTATCTTCTTTGTAAGCCACTGTAATTGTAACTTAGCATGGTGATTTTTTTTAGCATCTAAATTTGAGGCATGCATTCAAATAGCAAACTTCTAAAATATTATTATATGACACCAAAATAGTAACTCTATTAGCTTCTAATTTTATAACTTAGTATGTTTAAAATGTAAGTCATCCTACATTAATCGATCGTAAAATTTACCTAAAATAGTCATCAAATAGTATATTAAAGCCACTTTTGTTATATATGAACTATTGAGGAGAGAACAAAACAAAATACTTAAATCTCATTTTAGGTTAGGGTCGCAGTTCAACCTAACACTCCTCCTCGCTTCGCTCGTCGTCGTACCTAACCTAAGCCAAGAATGCAGATGAACCTATTAACCTAACCGGTACAAGAATCGAATGCCGCTCTCTGATTGGTGCAAATGGCCGGTGACTGTCATGTCGCGCACTCGCGCCAAATCGTACCTACAGTGGCTATTTTCACGATAAAAGAATGTGAAGTATTATTTTACATGTTAAGGCGACTCCTAATCCCAACGTCCTTGAGGATCTGGGCGGAGCCTAACGTTATTCCCCCCGCCGACCGTGCGCCCCCGGAACAAAACTTCGTTCATAATCTCGTTGAGTGGCGTCCAAGCAGCTTCATACACTCGCATAGTCCGAGCGTAAGTTGAAGATCAACAAACCTTATACCTTATTTAAAGGCATTGAAAAATCTCGAAGTGAAATAAATCATTTAAACAATGATATAATTATTGCGGATTACTAAATATCTATTTACCCACTACAGTAGAATATTAAAAATAAAATGCGTTCAAGCTATTTTCCAAAAAAATAAGTGATATTGGCCATTTGGAAGTCTCGCATCTAAAAATACTTTTTAGTTTCTTTTGTATGTGTAGGTACCTATCAAAAATAGTTAAAATGCCGACAAGATTCTTGATTATACGTGTAAAATCATGCAGAAATTAAAAATATCGTTTTTAGGGTTCCGTACCCAAAGGGTAAAAACGGGACCCTATTACTGAGACTTCGCCGTCCGTCCGTCCGTCCGTCCGTCTGTCACCAGGCTGTATCTCAACAACGGTGATAGCTAGTTAGTTGAAATTTTCACAGATGATGTATTTCTATTGCCGCTATAACAACAAATACTAAAAATAAAATAAAATAAATATTTAAGGGGGGCTCCCATACAACAAACTTGTTATAGATTATATATATGTATAGGTACGGAACCCTTCATGCGCGAGTCGGGCTCGCACTTGCCCAATTTTTTTAATAAATAAATCATATCGTGACCCAGCGGATGAACCGATATTTTAACATAGTAGTGGAGGCACAGCTTTATCCCCCGGGTCATGCTGCTCTAATGAAAAGATAAACTATAAATAATAGAGCGACAAACTCAACTTTACCGTTGGAAAACGGATTTACGTCCTTTACCTACTTATAAACAGTGATAGTTTTTTATGACTACATTAGTAATGTTCTCAGATTTTCCCCTATACTTGTTGATATTGACGATATTTTACTATACGAATTTTTTGGCAAATTTCAATGTTCAAGGTCAATGGATACCCTATAAATGTTAATTTACTTGAGTGTCAAAATATGCCGATGCTGGAAAGGAGAACTTATCTAAGCGACATTTTTGGGGATATTGAGTTATACACACTGTTGGGATCGGCAGATTTTTCTGCATCGAATGAGTTGGGTCTCGTATACATCTGTCTGACGACTTTTGTGTCGCTTATCCCGTCGGTGATTTGAGAATCTCTACATTTTTTTCTACTAAACGACTTGATTTTTGAGGTTTTTTTTAGCAAAATGGAGATTACATAATATTTTTTTTGCATAATAATGAACCTTAGAGCTTTTTTACTTATTTGTCAAAACAGATCAAACAACTTGGATAATTTTTCTTTATTGCAACTAACCTTGCACTTGTTGGTTAACTGTTTTTACCTGATCGTAAAATATATTTTAATGTCGTTTGAGGCATTTTACCTATGTCTTTATGATAAAATTAACATAAAGGTAAATTATGAAAGAAAAATTTAATGTGATCCACTGCAATGTAAGCAGGACTCGAACCTGCGACCCTAAATTTCCGGCGTAGTGCTCTACCAACTGAGCTATCATATCGTTACGTCAATCACACTAAATCTTTGATTCCATAATTCTTCACTACTGGAGCGCCCTCTGTGTCATGTGTGTTTAAAATGCTTATGCGCATTAGCCAAAAAGTAAAAATGTGGTATTTCCACATTATTAAACAGAATCGATATAAGATTCTATAAAAAAAAATAACATAGATTAAATTACCTGATTTGATACTATGAAACCATTGTCACTTATCCTTTTTTACCTGATATGACTTTGATCGACTACTGTCGCTTATCTTGAATTGCTTGAATGAGAATTGAGTCGTATTTGTCGCATAGAATGTACTAAAAAACAAATATTTTCGTTAAATTGGTAGTTAGAAAACTTTACCGGTTCTGTTTTATAAAATATCACACATTTAGTAGTAATTCAATATATTTATAAAGGCCGTTAGGCCGCCATCTGCGGTGTAAATCTGTCTGTGGCGCCAAGGCATTACTTTGGACTAGCTTGATGGACCCAAACGCCATCTCACTCAAACAGTGTCTTACGAGACGTCACTTATACCACACAGAGTTTTAGGTAGTTTTGTTATTCTTGTTAGGATAGGATATTATCTCATTGCAATTGTAAAACTTGAAATTTCACGTAGTTCGTGATTTAAAATTCCTTAATAAGTACCGAGTGACTGCAGTCTTGAGAACTCTTGTGCTGTTCTCATTAGTCATAGCTATTGTTTGCTTCCATACATTGGTCTAGAACTACTGGAAATCTTTCAGCAGATCACACATAAAAATTGATAAAATTGAAATTTCACGTGATATCTGATAAATAAATCTTTAACATTTCTAAAGCAGTTTTTTTTGTATTTGCGTAATTGGACCATAAGTTTTTGTCTTAGAGAACTTTAAATGTCACTTTATTAATTTTAATGTTTGAAAATAAATATTTTCCTCTAATTAAAACATTAATCGTGAGGTTTTATTGTACGATAAATAGATTTTCATGTCTGAAATATTTCCTACAAAGGCGATTAGATAATTTTTCTTGATTTATTTCATGCTGATTTATGCACATTTATATATTTACCTGACTATAAAATGAGCATGCACATATATATTGTTAACTGTGTTGATTGTTGTGTAATAGATTATACTATTTTACCTGACTAATTTCTCGGGAAACGTGTCGTTTAGATAATTTTACCTAATTCTATTTTGACGGCCATTTTGCGTAAGCGACGCTAAATCCTAAAATATTCCATTAATAGACAAAATAACAAAAGCAACATGTAAAAAACATGATATTGTTTATATAAAATGAGCATCGTATGCACATAGATATCGTTTACTGTGTTGATTGTTGTGTAAAATGTAGATTATACTATTTCACCTGACTAATATCTCGGGAAACGTGTCGTTTAGATAATTTTACCTAATTCTATTTTGACAGCCATTTTGCGTAAGCGATGCTAAATTTTAAATTATTCCATTAATAGACAAAATAACAAAAGCGACATTATAAAATGCTTCATTCAAAAAGTGGGTCCACAGAATATTTAATAACTTTTTATTTTTTTGAAAAAGTTCGTAGTTTCTTAGATCTCCTGTAAAGTTAGCTCTGTGTCTCTTGGATAATTTTCCTTTCCAGCGTAGATACTTTTTTGCGGCATAAAGAGCCGTATCTTTTTTTTACGTTAACTTAGAAGTCCCGAATTTTATTGGGTGGGTGTAGATTTCTTGATCCGCAGATCGGTTGACATGCGGCAAACGTGTCAGCCCTACTTTAGTTTAGCGGTTGTCTGAGTTACGTAAGCTATTTCGGTTTTGGCGTTCCTTCCGCGATCGATTAATTTGATCCAAGATCGTTTCATTGCCCTCTGGCAAACTTAGAGAGAAAAATTCTGAGCATTAGTCAAAAATCAAGTCCGGGCATTACGATGAGTCTAAATAAAGTTATATATTTTTCATTAATTCAACTGTAATCCGATCATTAATATATGACTTTTAAACGATATGTAATAAAAATCAGGTTTTTATTTTATAAACGGTAAACAATTGGAACAGAACTTATGGCCAGGCTAGGTATGTCTAGCTAGGCCCGGCGGATATGTCAATAATTACTAACGCTCATTTAGATTTAAATATAAAGTGGGAAATTTATTGATGCAAATATGTATTCTGACTATATTTACATAAATAAGCCCTCATGCCAAAATTGTCACTTGCCTTCTTGAACTAGAAAATTATTGTAATTTTTGATAATGTATTTTTATATCATATGTCATGTACTGTACTAGTGACGCAACGAATGTGAATACTTACAATAAATATTCGTATTCGTAAATTAGCGTTTTACCGTATATTACAATGGTATTCAAACGAAAAATACTTGTTCTGCATTACGATATTCATATCTCTTAGGGTTGAATTAATAAACATCATTAGACGTTATCATACTTAAATATCTGTATTATCAGATTTTTTTTACTAACCGAAATACCTAAGGTACTTTAATATTACACAGAGAAGGGCCCTAAAACCCACACCAAAAGTGTTATTTTCTGGGAATCTTGTCTGGTGTGGGCCCATGACTGAGAATATCTAAGTATCCAAATGTGTCCGGGAATGCTAAGCAACGACATTTTTTTTATAAGTACTTAAAATTAATAGATACCTAAATACGAAAAAAACAGTTGAATATAATTCTATATGAAAATGAGTGCTTTTTGTTATGTTGCATAGCGTAGTCGTGTGAAAAAACGAACTACACTCTCTTAAAATACACTTCAAACGCACGAAGACAGATCGAACCTCCGCGGGATCCGGTACTATAACAATTTTCCGTAACTAGATGGATCGCGAGAGCAAGTGACACAGCCTTCCCCATCGACGGTTAGATTTACACTGAGCTCGCAGCCCGGGCACGGCCGCGCTCGCGGAAATTCAGTTTTTTTGATGCTTTATTAGACCGAATTTCCATTTTAGTAACTTTTAAACAATACGATTAAAGATCAATGAATTGTCAATGTTCTTGCGCAAGAGCCGTGTAAATATCACTTGTAGTTTAGAAGCCTTAGGGAATTGAAAATTTAAAACGACCCTATTTCAGCATTATTTTTTCCATAGTAATTATTGCTTTAAAAAAAAATCCAACTATAATTTTTTAGAAAAAATAGTCAAAAATAACATATATTTTTTTCAGGTTTTTCCGTTGGCTAGATAACGAGCCTTAGGACTTTAAAAATCACCATTCCACGTACGGAGTCGCCTTAAACAAAGATATAATTATTTCGGATTACTAAATATCTATTTACCCACTACAGTAGAATATTAAAAATAAAATGCGTTAAAGCTATTTTCCAAAAAAATAAGTGAAATTGGCCATTTGGAAGTCTCGAATCGAAAAATACTTTTTAGTTTCTTTTGTATGTGTAGGTACCTACCAAAAATAGTTAAAATGCCGACAAGATTCTTGATTATACGTGTAAAATCGTGCAGAAATAAAAAATATCTTTTTTTAATAAATAAATCACATCGTGACCCAGCGGATGAACCGATATTTTAACATAGTAGTGGAGGCAAAGTGTAAAATGTGATATGCAATAAACATTTGAATTTGAATTTGAGGCACAGCTTTATCCCCCGGGTCATGCTGCTCTAATGAAAAGATAAACTATAAATAAAAAGCGACAAACTCAACTTTACCGTTGGAAAACGGATTTACGTCCTTTACCTACTTATAAACAGTGATAGTTTTTTATGACTACATTAGTAATGTTCTCAGATTTTCCCCTATACTTGTTGATATTGACGATATTTTACTAGACGAATTTTTTGGCAAATTTCAATGTTCAAGGTCAATGGATACCCTATAAATGTTAATTTACTTGAGTGTCAAAATATGCCGATGCTGGAAAGGAGAACTTATCTAAGCGACATTTTTGGGGATATTGAGTTATACACACTGTTGGGATCGGCAGATTTTTCTGCATCGAATGAGTTGGGTCTCGTATACATCTGTCTGACGACTTTTGTGTCGCTTATCCCGTCGGTGATTTAGAGAATCTCTACTTTTTTTTCTACTAAACGACTTGATTTTTGAGTTTTCTTTTAGCAAAATGGAGATTACATAAAAAGTTTTTTTGCATAATTATGAACCTAGAGCTTTTTTACTTATTTGTCAAAACAGATCAAACAACTTGGATAATTTTTCTTTATTGCGACTAACCTTGCACTTGTTGGTTAACTGTTTTTACCTGATCGTAAAATATATTTTAATGTCGTTTGAGGCATTTTACCTATGTCTTTATGATAAAATTAACATAAAGGTAAATTATGAAAGAAAAATTGAATGTGATGCACTGCAATGTAAGCAGGACTCGAACCTGCGACCCTATGTTTCCGGCGTAGTGCTCTACCAAATGAGCTATCATATCGTTACGTCAATCACACTAAATCTTTGATTCCATAATTCTTCGCTACTGGAGCGCCCTCTGTGTCGTGTGTGTTTAAAATGCTTATGCGCATTAGCCAAAAAGTAAAAATGTGGTATTTCCACATTATTAAACAGAATCGGTATAAGATTCTATAAAAAAAATAACATAGATTAAATTACCTGATTGTCGTATCTTACCTATTGGCGTTTATCCAAACCTACCTGCTTTGATACTATGAAACCATTGTCGCTTATCCTTTTTTACCTGATATGACTTTGATCGACTACTGTCGCTTATCTTGAATTGCTTGAATGACAATAGAGTCTTATTTGTCGCATAGAATGTACTAAAAAACAAATCATCATCATCATCATCTCAGCCATAGGACGTCCACTGCTGAACATAGGCCTCCCCTTTGGACTTCCATATATACCGGTTGGAACAAACAAATATTTTCTTTAAATTGGTAGTTAGACAACTTTACCGGTTCTTTTTTATAAAATATCACACATTTAGTAGTAATTCAATATATTTATAAAGGCCGTTAGGCCCACCTGCGGTGTAAATCTGTCTGTGGCGCAAAGGCATTACTTTGGACTCGCTTGATGGACCCAAACGCCATCTCACTCAAACAGTGTCTTACGAGACGTCACTTATACCACACAGAGTTGTAGGTAGTTTTGTTATTCTTGCTAGGAAAGGATATTATCTCATTGCAATTGTAAAACTTGAAATTTCACGTAGTTCGTAATTTAAAATTCCTTAATAAGTACCGAGTGACTGCAGTCTTGAGAACTCTTGTGCTGTTCTCATTAGTCATAGCTATCGTTTGCTACCATACATTGGTCTAGAACTACTGGAAATCTTTCAGCAGATCACACATAAAAATTGATAAAATTGAAATTTCACGTGATATCTGATGAATAAATCTTTAACATTTCTGAAGCAGTTTTTTTTTATTTGCGTAGTTGGACCATAAGTTTTTGTCTTAGAGAACTTTAAATGTCACTTCATTAATTTTAATGTTTGAAAATAAATATTTTCCCCTAATTAAATCATTAATCGTGAGGTTTTATTGTACGATAAATAGCTTTTCATGTCTGAAATATTTCCTACAAAGGCGATAAGATAATTTTTCTTGATTTATTTCATGCTGATTTATGCTTATTAATATATTTACCTGACTATAAAATGAGCATGCACATATATATTGTTAACTGTTTTGATTGTTGTGTAATAGATTATACTATTTTACCTGACTAATTTCTCGGGAAACGTGTCGTTTAGATAATTTTACCTAATTCTATTTTGACGGCCATTTTGCGTAAGCGACGCTAAATCCTAAAATATTCCATTAATAGACAAAATAACAAAAGCAACATGTAAAAAACATGATATTGTTTATATAAAATGAGCATCGTATGCACATAGATATTGTTTACTGTGTTGATTGTTGTGTAAAATGTAGATTATACTACTTTACCTGACTAATATCTCGGGAAACGTGTCATTTAGATAATTTTTCCTAATTCTATTTTAACAACCATTTTGCGTAAGCGATGCTAAATTTTAAATTATTCCATTAATAGACAAAATAACAAAAGCGACATGTAGAGAACATGATGTTGTTTATAATTTTTACGTTAACTTAGCAGTTCGATTTTTTACAGCTTCATAACAAATATTACCCGGTAATGGCGGTAATGAAGTTTTCTGGCAGCTGACATTGTTTTTATTTTAATTCAGAAACAAACTCGAGTCGGCCCTAACTATCATATCGTTCGATATCTTACTTACGTGTGACATTTGTCAAATTTGATTGAAAATTGACAATTCATTTCGAACTAAACGTCATCTCGATTGATACCTATTAGAATAGAGGTCAAATCAAATTTCTTTGTTTTTCAGAGATGTTTGAAATTTGAATAAATAATACTATCGAAATAAGAAATTTGTGCTAAAAAACAGTCTATTTTTATGGTGGTCATAATGTGCCGTTCTTGAACGCATCATGGAGGGTTTATGATATTTGGATAGATAAAAGATTTAATAAAATAACAAGCTTTCGATAACTGAATGTACTTATACATGACTCAAAAGTTTTTTTTCTTCAGATTATTATGCATATAAGCCTGTGCCGTCCCTTTTGTCGGGTAAAGGCCTCTATCTTTTTTCCACTTGTCCTTATTTAGATCAGCAAAGTCAAACCCTTTCAAATTCAAATTCAATTCGTTCAATTCGTTTATTGCGTTTCATGTTGTACAATAAGGTCTTATATTATTGATAGGTCCAGGAACATGAACCCTGCAAGGGCACAGCCATCTTATAAATATGGTTTACAATTCAGTCATTAAATATTAGAATTAGAATACTAAATTTAAGTTTAACATTAAAATTACAGCAAAAAATATAGAAGATACGAGGTGTGATAATAATTTCTAATGATACAGAATTTTACATAGCCTAGACTTGACTTAAAAATTGTTGTTGTAACAATTACAGAATCATGAGAAAGTTTTACAGTATACAGTAATTGAGAGAAAGAAAAACAAAAAAAAAACTAGTTGTTCAGTTTTATACAAATTTCTAGACTTCAAGCAGGAAATCTTGTGTGGTATAGTAACATTTCAGAACTAGGAGGGCCCTCAAATCCTGTTTAAATTTTTGGAAATTTGGTTCGAGTTTAAATGATTCTGGTAGTTTATTGAAAATTTTTACACACATCGCAAATGGGCCAGAGTGTACCATTTGCAGTTTTGACATAGGTCTTTCAAGTTTATCGCGGGGTCTCAAATTTTCCGCTCGCGTATATTGAGGAAATAGGTACATGTTTTTTTTTACAAAGATGCAAACTTCCATATACATTGATGGCAGGGTAAGAATACCTTGTTCAATAAAATGTTGCTTGCAGCTTTCCATCATCCCTATATTCACTAGAATTCTAATGCAGCGTTTTTGCAATATAAATAAATGTATCAAGTCCGTACTGTTTCCCCAACACACTATACCATACTTCAGCCAAGAATGTGCATAGGCATAATAAGCAGTTGTGGCTGTTTTAATGTCTGTACAGTTTTTAGTTTGTAGAGTGCATAAGTAAATCTGCTTAGTTTTATCATCACTTTATTTAAGTGCTCTTTCCAGTTTAATGAAGAGTCAATTGTGATACCAAGCAACGGAAAAGTTTCGACACACTCCAGTAAATTTCCATTCATTGTGTATTCTGTATTTATAGCTCGCCTTTGGTATGGCCTGAATTGTATTAATTTAGTTTTTGTGAAGTTCACTTGTAAGTTATGAACAGCCAGGATGTTACCTTTTGAAGTACAGAATCTAATTGATTTTTTAGGTGCTCGTCGTCTTTACAAGGTATCACAAGCGATATATCGTCCGCGAATAAGGTGGTAGGGAAATCTATTACTGTAGGCAGATCGTTTATATATAACAAAAAAAGTATACAGCCAAGGACGGTTCCTTGCGGTATAGATTGGGTTATTTTAACTTCCCGTGATTTTATTTTTTTTACACTACCAGTAGTAAAGTTGTAGTGGTCAATTTCTACAAACTGCACACTGTTTGCGAGATACGAGGAAAACCAGTTGTAGACAATTCCTCTGACGCCAATACCGAGTAGTTTTTTGTAAAAGAATTTCGTGTCTAACCCTATCGTAGGCCTTACTCATATCCAGTAGGATACCAATCGCATGCTGTTTAGTATTTATTATGTTTAGGACACTATGGATGTACTTGAAAACTGCCAATGTTGTCGATCTATGCTTTCTAAATCCGTTTTGAGACTCATTAAAAATGTTAAATTTTTCACAAAATGAGTAAAGCCGAGTAGTCATAGCAGACTCAAAAACTTTTGAAAAAGTTGTTAGCATTGCAATTGGTCGGTAGTTGCTACAATCTTTTTGGCAGCCTTTTTTGAACACCGGTTTAATTATGGCAAATTTTAGAGCTTCTGGAAAAACTCCTTCTTTAAATGACTGGTTAATTAGACACGTTAATGGATCAGCAAGTTCTTGTGCACACTTTTTTAGGTTACGAATAATTTTATAAATTTCATGGGGAGTGACAGGCGAAAGGTACATTGAGTTTTCTGATTCGGCGACAACGGGTCGGCCTAGGGGGCGATTCGTCTGGTCACAAACACCTATATGTGAAAAAAATCTGTTAAGTTCGTTAGCTACTTCAACAGGGTCTTCTGTAATTTTATTTTGAGTAGTAAGCTTAATGTTCTTTTTGATTTTCTTTTGAACCTTATTCGTCTGTTCTTTTATTATATTCCACATTGACTTAGTAGTATTACTTGATTTTTGCATGCGTTTAATATTTTGCAGTCGTTTGGAAGCCGAGACTACTGTTTTTAAAAAAAAATCGTACCTTTTGTAATAGTTGTAAATAGTTTTATCCTTACATGTTGATGAGAGTATTTTTAAGAGTCTTTTATGTTTACATGATTTTTTGATTCCTTTTGTGAGCCATGTAGTTTTAGGTCTACTTTTATATTTAATTTTTATTTTAGGTATACACGTATCCAATATATTTTTAAGTACTGTAATGAAGGAATTATAATTGTCATTAACATTTTTTGTCATATCAAAAAGTTTATAAAAGTTAATTTGTTTCAGAGTTCTCTGAAACTTATTCATATTGCGATCATTGAACTGTCTTTTCTCTAATGTCCAATTGTCGCATGCATTAATTTTTTCCGAAGGTATAGTTACATGTATCCCTTTATGGTCCGAGAGGCCGTAACCATTTATTTGAATTTGTAGGTTTTCCCTCTTAAAATTTGTAAATAGGAGATCCAAACAGCTTTTACAAGTTTGAGTAATTCTAGTTGGTTCCGTTACGTGCTGGTGAAAATTAAAACTTTTCATTTTATTTAGCAGTTTCAAAGATGTTGTTGTCTTATCCAGGATGTTTACATTTAGATCCCCTCCTATAACGATGTCTCTGCTAGGGTATTTCTTTTGCAATCATTGTAAAAGGCTGGTTAAACAGTTGTAAAATGTATCGGGCATTCTCTTGCTATCCGGCCAGTAGAGATTAATTATAAGTAAGTTATGCTTAGGTAGATCTATTCCACACACTTCGAAAATATATTCCATAGACATTACATTTATATCACTACATTTAGCGAAGTCGATATTGTCGCCTTCCTTTACGAGAATACACACTCCTCCTCCTTCGCGGTTTGATCGACAGTACGACGACGCCAAAGAGTAGCCGTCCACTTGGAGGAGGTCTAGTTTTGAAAATGTGAGCCAAGTTTCATTTAGGCAAAGTATGTGTAGATTTATTTTTTCATCAGCTGTTAACGAAGTTAAGAGGTGGCATTTGTTTTTAACACTACGCATATTTTGATATAGTATATTCAGCGTACTGGATGGTTTCTCAGATACAAATTGATTTTTAGATTCGAAAAAAATTACTCGATACTGGTTTATCAACATTTGTGTACTGTCCATCGCTTTCGTGGGGTATTAATTTGGATTTGTCTACACTGGGCTGAGTGCAAAGTGAATTTAAGAGGTCAATCAGGTCATTAAAAATAGTAATAAATCCCAGTCTGTTTACATTTCCGAGCTGGGAAAACATATCACTTGTATAAGAGAGATTGAGGTTTGAATCTAGTATGTAGCTATATTTATGAGTTAAATTGTTTGCATATAACATATTGTTGAATATTTCCACTCGCTTAGTAAACAAACTTGTGTGACTATTTATTTTAAATGTTGGTAAGCAAATTATAATGTTCGTGTGTTGGACTAGCATTAGCTGTTCTCGAATATAGTAGATTAAGTCGTAATAATTAACACTTCTCTTAAAATCTTTGTCGCCGATGCTGATGATGCAGAAGTCGTCGAAGGTGAAGTCTCGTAGTTTGCTTTGGAGCCCGTAGAATAGCTCCCGTGTGTCCGCTCCAGGTGTTAAGTAGAGGCACGCGTTTTCATCCGGAAATGTTCGCTGTATCAACTGCAGCATGTAGTTTGACTGGTTACTGATTAAACATAATTTAGATTGCATCAGTGACCCCTCTACTTTCTTTTTGGTCGTTCTTTGGTTGTCTAAAAACAATTTATCACTTGAGATAGGGTCTTTTGTGACATAGTGAAGAAGTAAATCTTGAGATGAAGATAGAGATTTGACTTGCGCGCCGAGAAGTGAAACTTGTTCTTTATACTCTTCCAGCTTCTCTTCCAGAGATTCGACTAGCTTTTTGATGTTGTATAGTTCCGTCACGCAGTCAGGTTCTGAATAAGCAACGCCGTCTGGAGATAGAGGTCTCATAGAGGAGTTTATTTGAGTAAAAGAGGAACGTTTGTCTCTAGAGTGCAATGAGTCTCTCTTTTTTTACCCCTTTGTGAAGGTGAGCTGAAGTTTGAAGAGTGGCATAGGTTTTTCAGGGTAACGTTTTCGGATTCTAGCCTGCAAATTTTCCTTTTTAGGCCATTATTTTCGATGCTTATTTCGTCAAACTGATTTTGAGTAGAGGCAAGTTCGGTAGAGAGATGATCTATTTTTTCTTTCATTTCTAGTATTGTTAACATCTCACTTACTGAAAAATCCGCGCTTTTTGATAGTTTTTCACATATTTGAGTTGCGTTAACAGATGGTTCGTTTTTAGTAGTTGATTGGGAGTCTGTGTCTGAGAAGGAAATCCTACTTTGCTCATTGGTTAGTTTTGAATTTCCCTCCGTGTGTAGGTCAGGCTGCATACAATCAATAGATTGTTTATGAATTTTTAAGTTGGAATTCGATTGCTCCATTTTACTAGTCTCAGGGGTACTTGTTGCCTTTACGTTAGCTTTTGGAGATTCTTGTGCTGAGGATGTAGATGACGTCTCATTTGGTAGCGGAAGTGATATAGCCGCGGGAAGTGGATCCTGAGCCGTGCCTTCGATTTTCTTATTTTTCCTAATCGTAATGTTTGAGGATAGCGTCATTAGCTTATTCAACGTGGAAGATCCTAATCCAGTACATTTCTTGCACTTCCAATTTTCCTTTTTTTTCGCGTCCATCATGTTAAACAGCTTTTCAGGGTAGCCGTCGCAGTCAAGGTGGAAATTCAATTTACAACCGTGGCATTGAGCATTTTTTTTGGGTCCACTGGTCTTTTACATTTTGTACAGGTCAATGGAAGTTTGGGGCTAATACATTTTGAAGCCGATTTATTAGTTATGTCCATTATTTGTTTTTACGTCCTCTAGTGTCCAATAGCAGAACTATTTGAAAGCCAAGTTCTTCTGACCTCCGATAAGGAGCTTGTTGCACGTATAGTTCGCTAGGTGGCGCTGTAGTTAATATTCGTGGGCCGGCGCGAGCGCTACCGATTGACGTTTTGTTCAACAGATAACAGTGGATTCAAAGTTCAAATCAGGTTTAAATTCATTTGACCGTCACTGTTTTTATTTTATTGGTGTTCGTTTCGTATTTACATAGAGTGGGCAATGATATATAAGTCGCGAAATTATATTAAGTGTCACTTTCACTGCTTGTTAGAGAGTGTCGTCAGATTTAACAACGGTTTTTTTTTCACTATAACACTATGTAGTTCAAGTGCATTTTTATTAAGAAGTTGTTCACTTTTCAATGAGATAACGTTTTCACAGCCTAACTATTCACTTCTCCACATTTTGATCACATTGTCCAACTTTAGATTGTAATATAACTATTTTTAATCACTATTTAATCGCAGAGCCAATGTTTACGTGACGCTAGCGCCATCTGTCCTCCTAGCGCCTTTTGTAATGGTGCTCCCACACAGACTGTTACAAGTGTTATATAACATTATAAAACATTTGTTATATAACATTGTATAACAAATGTTATACATTGTTATCGTGTTATATAACATATAAAATGTTTTAGAACAAATTGCAACAAGTTAACAAGTTGCAGGTGCTCCCACACTAGTATTACATTGTGTCACTATAACTTGTTAGATGTTATATGTTATGAAAGCTCCCAAATACCGTAAATACGTCAGTGCAAGTGAGGTTTCCGACTCGAGTAGACATGGACGAGGATTTGGTCATTGGGTTCGCTCTTTATTTTCTGTTTTTGCGAAAAAAGAAAAAGCGCTCTTGTTGGATGCGTCTTTCTCTAAAAGCAAGAGAAAAGTACAGCATGACGGAATATCTGGTGGATTTGGGGATTGATGGCTGTTTAACCGATTTTTTGAGAGTAAACAGTTCACAATTTGAGTTACTGCTCAATTTAGTTGGGAAAAAAATTGCAAAACAGGACACCAATTGGAGATTTTTGGTAACAACAACATTGTAACATTCATTACATTTGTTATAAAGTAATATAACATTGTTATAAAACATTTTTTTGTTTTATAACATTGTTTATAACTTATATAACATTTTTATATCAATGTGGGAGCGTTTACAACATCTAACAAGTTGTAACAAAAGTTATAAAGTGTTTAACAATGTTATCGTGTTTTATAATGTTATATAACACTTGTAACAGCCTGTGTGGGAGCACCATAATACATCCAGGTAGTCCCACCATCTCCATCATGATCTACCGTGACGCCGAATTTTATTGGGTGGGTGTAGATTTCTTGATCTGCAGATCGGTTGACATGCGGCAAACGTGTCAGCACTACTTTAGTTTAGCGGTTGTCTGGGTAACGTAAGCTATTTGGGTTTTGGCGTTCCTTCCGCGATCGATTAATTTGATCCAAGATCGTTTCATTGCCCACTGGCAAACTTAGAGAGAAAAATTCTGAGCATTAGTCAAAAATCAAGTCCGGGCATTACGATGAGTCTAAATAAAGTTATATATTTTTCATTAATTCAACTGTAATCCGATCATTAATATATGACTTTTAAACGATATGTAATAAAAATCAGGTTTTTATTTTATAAACGGTAAACAATTGGAACAGAACTTATGGCCAGGCTAGGTATGTCTAGCTAGGCCCGGCGGATATGTCAATAATTACTAACGCTCATTTAGATTTAAATATGAAGTGGGAAATTTATTGATGCAAATATGTATTCTGACTATATTTACATAAATAAGCCCTCATGCCAAAATTGTCACTTGCCTTCTTGGACTACAAAATTATTGTAATTTTTGTTTATGCCTTTTTATATCATATGTCATGTACTGTACTAGTGACGCAACGAATGTGAATACTTACAATAAATATTCGTATTCGTAAATTAGCGTTTTACCGCATATTACAATGGTATTCAAACGAACAATACTTGTTCTGCATTACGATATTCATATCTCTTAGGGTTGAATTCATAAAGATCATTAGACGTTATCATACTTAAATATCTGTATTATCAGATTTTTTTTACTAACCGAAATACCTAAGGTACTCTAATATTACACAGAGAAGGGCCCTAAAATCCACACCAAAAGTGTATTTTTCTGGGAATCCTGTCTGGTCTGGTGGGCCCATGACTGAGAATATCTAATTATCCAAATGTGTTCGGAAATGCTAAGCAATGACAATTTTTTTATAAGTACTTAAAATTAATAGATACCTAAATACGAAAAAAACAGTTGAATTTAATTCTATATGAAAATGAGTGCTTTTTGTTATGTCGCATAGCGTAGTCGTGTGAAAAAACGAACTACACTCTCTTAAAATACACTTCAAACGCACGAAGACGGATCGAACCTCCGCGGGATCCGGTACTATAACATTTTTCCGTAACTAGATGGATCGCGAGAGCAAGTGACACAGCCTTCCCCTTCGACGGTTAGATTTACACTGAGCTCGCAGCCCGGGCACGGCCGCGCTCGCGGAAATTCAGTTTTTTTGATGCTTTATTAGGCCGAATTTCCATTTTACTAATGAAATAATGAAATAATGAACTTTATTCTGCAAGTAGGCCACAAGGGCACTTTTACATGTCTGAGTCTACCGGTATTTCACAAGAGGAGACCACTGTTGAGAAGAAACGCCGAAAGAAACTCAACAGTCAGTCATTTTTTCAGAAAGCATTAAGTACTTAACTATTACAATGATATGAACTTAACTATACGTAGTTCTACAAGAAAACATATTAAAAGTGTATTTTAAGACATAAGTGAGGAAAAGTGTAAGAATAAAATAGAAACTACAAGAAAGCCTGACGGTTTATCACAATTTATGTACGTTTGATATGCTTTCTTATTAGAACTGTGTCCCTTAAACTAGTTAGGTACAATCTAAGAAGGAGTCAGCTACGCGACTAACTTTTAAGCAATACGATTAAAGATCAATGAATTGTCAATGTTCTTGCGCAAGAGCCGTGTAAATATCACTTGTAGTTTAGAAGCCTTAGGGAATTGAAAATTGAAAACGACCCTATTTCAACATTATTTTTTCCATAGTAATTATTGCTTTAAAAAAAACCAACTATACATTTTTTAGAAGAAATAGTCAAAAATAACATATATTTTTTTCAGATTTTTCCGTTGGCTAGATTACGAGCCTTAGGACTTTAAAAATCACCATTCCACGTACGGAGTCGCCTTAAGTTATAATATATGATGTTGTCTATGGAAGCTCGAATATATAATTTTTGAGGAGCTTGTATTGAAGCTGTAAAATGAAAAATGATGATGACTTGCAAATTCCGTGGCCGTTAGTAAATTAGTTGGCAATGTATAAATCAGAAGGACAAGTAATAATAATTGTTGCTTGTGACTTGACGCTTTCTTTGACATTTTTAGTTGCCGTTGTGAAGAAGATGAATTAGTTTATTAGAGGCTATCTCATATTCCCGATGCTTAGTTATTAAATGAGAAGTTCGACCATGTGGCCAAATTATAAATCTGTGGCCGGATTTATTATTTTTCAAAGTTATTGAGTGGGTATGTAGTAGTAAGTAGTCTCAACGTAGCATTCCATGTAAATAACGTTTTCAAGCAGTGCTCAAACTTAATGTCTATCCAAAATAACACAATAAAGTATAACAACTCGATTGAACATGTCCAGAAAAATTCTTACATACCATGCAGTTCAGATGTTACCGTTCACGCCTCAGTTACCAACAGCTTCTCAACAAGTACAATTTACTCAATTTGCAGGACAGGCGCGTCCTGCTGTACACAATGGTCCTCTACAACCTGTGCCGCGGCAAGTTTCACTGCCCCAGCCTCAGCGGTGCGCTGTGCTACCGCGTGCCGACGCGGGCGCTGCAGCGCGCGGTGCGCGAGCACCAGCTGTTCGCGACCGCGCGCTGCCGCACCCGCGCAGGCCAACGAGATCCTTTACATAGGCTAGTCAAGTCATTACACACACTTTAATGAAATTGACATCTTCATGATGTCAGACACTGTTTACAAAAATAACGTTCTAATGAAGTTGCAGCGCGGTTATGTTTGAGCTTGCCGCGGTACCGGAATGAATCATTCTATTTTTACGCCTAGTTTGCTCTGTCTTTAAGTTCTGATATTGTAAGTAGGTAATTGTTATTCCCAGACTGTTATATAATTTCTGTGTACCTATTGTTGCTTGCGTTCTAGTTATATTATTGTAATTCGTGGATAACGTGATTGGTATCACATGTTTCAAATTCTTTTAAATAAAAAAAAAAAAACAAAAAAAAAACACGCTGCAAATGCTTAGGTTAACCTACATATCTTTATATAGGGATATACTCCTTAGAGTAATATTTCTAGCCATAATATTACGCTTGTATTCTTACGCTTGTTTTAATATATTTTAATGTAATCGCACCAATTGTTACGCCACTATCTATAAGAAAATAATAGTCACGATCTTCGACTTTAAACGTAGCTACCAATTGAGCTATCGGTCGCTAATATGGACATGTTAGTCACGAAAAAACATATTCGCGTCATTAGAATTCTGAGGTTCAGCTTCAGTCTGAGTCATCATTTTGATACTAGGACGGTTCCACTGATGACTGGTATTGTTAGTATAATTACCTGGATGTCGCCCTCGTGTGCCTCTGAAGTTGCCCCGATTGTTGCCACGATACGCCCCTGCTCCACCACGAGGACCGTAGTTGTTGGGCGTACCGCGCCCTCGCGCTTGATAATCTTGATATTGTCCTCGAGACCTATGAAAACCCCTTTGTGAATAGTATGGCCTATGCGATTGTCTATGTGAGAAAAATTGAGGTGACATACCCATAATCTCTCCCGAAGTTGAAGCGGCTGTGACGTCATCCTCCTCTTGGGCTGACTGTATCGCATCCTTCAGCGATTCAAAATTTCTTGCTGCGATGATAGTACTCAATCTGCGATTACGCAGGTCATCAGCAAATTTTTTGATAGCAAATTTTTCATTTAGCGGCTTGAGCACCTTATAACTGTCTGTGTTGCCGTCGGCCTGTGAAATCGTCAAATCCACAAACAATTCGGCAACCTGTGATCCAAAATCTTTCACACTTTGATTATTCTGCCTAATAGTTTGCAGTTTGCTTTGAATGGCAGTCGCGGCCTTCTTAGGCAATAAAACTTTTCTCATGTCTTGTATTAATTCCTCCGACGTAGCATATTCTGCGTGCAATTTTAATTTACCTGATTGCGATGCTCTTCAAAACAAACTGTATGAGCTTTTTATGATCATCACTTTTTCAAACAGAACTATAATAGGTACTCAATGCCATCAATGAGCTGTTTCGTATTAATTTCGTCATCAGTCATTAATGGTAGTAGAGTTAGGGCGGTTCTTAATTCAAAGGACTCCTCCATTGTATCAGATTCCTCTTCACTTACCTGACAATAATCTAAAATTTCGCTATAGAGTGTATAAAATGATGCACACAATTTATCATATTATAAAGTTACCTCTTCGCTTTGTATTAAACCCTTTTTAATGAGTTCCGATACCAGATACCTCCTTACTTAAGCGTTCATACTTGCCTATCACAACATTAGTCTCGGCTAATTTTACAGTAATAATATTACCCTGCCTACGCGTATGGCCAATTTAACATAAATACGTGCGTATTTCTTTAAGCTCATTGCATAAGACAGATAGATTTTCCGCCATTTAAGTAAACATTAATGATAATATCTTGTGATGAAAAATGAATATCTAAGCTTTGACCACTGACTTTACCCTACACTTTTGAGATAATCTTTAAGTCATTTCTCGCACTTTTACGCACTACACATTACAACACTTACGAACTGGCTCCTCAGACGACTTCAGTCAACCCCATCCTCCTCTGACGCTCAAGGCCATAGCCTGAGCTCGCCTCTCGATCTTCTTGTTGATTGATTTATTTGTGTATCTGATAAGAAGAATCACGATCGCCAAACCCACAACAAGCAGTAGCAGGAACAAGTACCAGTTGGTTTTACCAACGTGTTCTATAACGTTGTCATGACTCTGCTCGATCACATTTTCATATCCAACTTGAGTCAAGATATCCTGGCGTGCCACTGGAGGCGCGCTCGTAGTTGTGGAGCCGTAATTTCCCATTTTCATAAAATGATAGTCTATACTAAATTACAATACGTTAAAATAGGGTTCATTCAGGGTAAACGGCGGTCGGCGGTATTAATTATATACCGCAAAATATATTTAACGCAACATCCCAAAACAACTAAAAGAATAAGTCCGAAAATAGCCAACGCTAGATAAATTGTGAATGTTTCTATGCTGCTAATCACTTTAGAATTGTCCGCACAATTATTTCCACACATTTTTTACTTCAGTAGTTCATTTAAGTAAAAGTATATTGGCACCCGCACGCGCGCATCGCCGCTACTGGCAGGATCGCCATGTAGGGATGAGTGTTGGAGACAAGTGATAACAATGAAAGTGGTACATAGACTCTGTTTTATTAGGAATAAGAAAGCCTTATATGCTAGAATACACACACACATATACTTATCATATATGTACTTACACCACTACAATATACTAAAAGAAATGTTCAACAAATTACTATCGCAACGTTAGCGAGTTTGTACATATCATGTACTTACAACGTGGGCGTAAACAATATCAATGTGATTGGTGTGGATAAAACAGTAATACTCGTATGCACCTTTTGGGGTTGTGTTTGCACTTCTGATATAATGAAACTCCGTAACTCATCCGATTAATTCAATATATTTTGAACACTTGCACAACCACATGTTGAAGCATATAAACTTAAGCACTTCAACCACTTAAATGTGTTATGTTGGCAAAATGAGTTGTCACCGGGCAGGCGAGGCGGGTTAGCCCCGCCCCCAGCCATCTAGAGACTTGCGGATGCAGCCTTTTAGGCTTCCGTCGCGTCAAGGAGAGGAAAAAAAAAAAAAAAAAATGAGTTGTCATCCAATCATCTCATACTACTTAATCTATGTTTTGTATCTGTGGCTCTCTCTTGCAAAATATGGCGTCATGTAGAAAGCGTAAAAATAATGTATGTGATAATAACTAAAACTAGAAATAAAGAAAAGACAAGTAAGTGCTGTTTTAATCAAGTAAAAGGAACATCAAACCCTTCACCCCATAATAGGGTTATGGGCACAGCGCGATCAGCGTGTTATCTACATAATAACAAGCAAAGAAGAAATCTCGCAACATGTCGGCACAAGAAAGGTTCAACAGCGTGCGCCCGTTTGACGGTGAAAATTTTTCTTCTTGGTTATTCAGGATAAAAAGTATTCTTAAAGAGTGTAATTACATCGAAGCGGTAACTGATGCGAAGTTCGCCGAAAAAAGTGACAAGGCGAAATGTGAGGCTAAGGCGCAAAACATTATCGTGTCCAGCGTCGCCGATAGCCACTTAGAATACATCAAAAATGAAGAATCAGCTTATAAGATGATTATGTAGGCTACAGGAAAGCTTCATGAATAAAGGGATTAGAAGTAGAATGTTTTTATTACGCAGATTAAATGAGATTAGATATGATGAGAAAGGAAAGCTATCGATGCACTTCGCAGACATGGAGAAAATCTTTTCTCAGCTTAATGATGCAGGTACGCAACGTAGCTGGGGTGTTAGTGCACGACACCTTGCACTTTGTGACTATGCGCTGAAACTTGGCACAGTTGATCCGTAGGTGGTCTTGAGTGAATTCAGACCGGTAGACGTCGATAGACACCGCGCGTTTAGTGGGGGGGAGGGGGGGAAGTTCGACGCTGCCGCGCTTTAATGAATGCAACATTTCTCTAAAACTATACATAATATGGCATGTGATATATCATTTTCGGATAAACTAAGGATGAGAAATCTATTTTTTTGACAAAAGTAATGCACTTTCTAACAAAAAACATTGAAAAAGTAGAAAAAACTGAAAAACGTAATCTTTGTTTTTTTATATATTTGCCAATTATTTTAAAAATATAACAGTAATCTCCAAACAAAAAATATAGTCGTAAAGTGAAACTTATGTAGTTTTTAAAAATATATAGTTTATTATATATATCTGTTGATACATGGGAGATAATAAATAATATCAAGCGTAAGTCAGGGCGATCTCAATGCATGATCGTCCGTGAAGTAGGGTTTAGGTACTGTGTTAAGCAACATTTCTCTAAAACTATACATAATATGGCATGTGATTTATAATTTTCAGTTAAATGAAGGATGAGAAGTCTATTTTTTTAACAAAAATAATGCACTTTTTTAACAAAAAAGGTATTAAAATGTGGGCTAAACTGAAAAATGACATTTGTGTTTTTTACATAATTTCCAATCATTTTAAAAGTATAACAGAAATGTCAAAACAAAAAATGTAAACATAAAGTTAAACTTATGAAGTTTCTAAAAATATATAGTTGATTATATATATCTGTTGATACATGGGAGATAATAAATAATATCAAGCGTAAGTCAGGGCGATCTCAATGCATGATCGTCCGTGAAGTAGGGTTTAGGAACTGTGTTAAGCAACATTTCTCTAAAACTATACATAATAGGGATGTGATTTATAATTTTCGGTTAAATGAAGGATGATGAATCTATTTTTTTAACAAAAATAATGCGCTTTTTTAACAAAAAAGACATTAAAAGTGGGCTATACGGCACTCATTCACTGACGTACGCGAAGCTGATCTGAAATAATAATTATGATATACAATATTCTGGTTTAAGTTTTGAGATCCTATTATTTTCAAAAGCAGAAAAACTGACCTATCATATAATGATACGACATATTTTTTGATAACAGCTATTACCTCCGCAATACGGCCCTCGATTGCTGACTCGAAACCTACAGTTAGGTCTGGAATATATGTATAAGATAGATAAGATTTTTTTTATTGCACAATGAACAATAAACAAATTACATATTTATACTATATGAAGGAATCGCAACAAACACGAAGACACAAAATACCAGCTCGTTCGGGCACTTGTATTCCCCATATTCCTGTATGCCGCAGAAACGTCGACCCTGCAGGAAGTTGAGGAGAAGAAGATAGACACCCTAGAGATGTGGTGTTGGACGAGAATGCTTGGAGTATTATGGACTGAATTCCGTACCAACGATTCTATACTTCGAAAACTTGGCATCAAGCAGCGTTTGTCGTCTTTAGTACAGTATCGTACCACCTTCTTTGGCCACGTATGCCGCCGGGGGGCGGAGGCTATTGAGCGCGTCTGGTCCACGGAAAGGTTGAGGGTACCAGGCCACGAAGAAGATCACCTATGTTATGGACAAACTAAATAAAAGCTGCAATAAATCCATCATCGTTACTACACGAATGCACGAAGAAGGCGGCTATCAGGTAAGAATGGCGGCGTGTTGTGAAGCCTGTCACCAATATCTGAAATGATGACCACTACCACTCTGCCGAGAGTGAAACCAACGAAGAAGAAAGAGGTCATGGAGGAAAGGTTTCCCAAGCTTCAAAAGCACTTCTCTTTCCTTTACCATTGAACCAAGATACCGTATCAGATCCTGTGAATGCGTGAAAGAAGGTATCTTAATACTCTTGCTCTCTGTGGCCCTGTAAATAAACAAATTTGTATAAAACACCTGTATTTTCTTAATTTACTATGACCAGATATACCATTTTTACCTATCGTGGTGGCGATATCATGATAGCACAGATATTGGTGATGTTATCTTGTTCCTATATGCACCCAAAGTTCCTCAAGCTGAGGTAAAGCTTGCATATTATGTGTAACTGTCAGTACCAACACATCAGTATCCACAGGATCATGAGTCGTGAAGCCTCGATTAAAGTAATTTAAGAAAATACAGGTATTTTATACATATTTGTTTATTTACAGGGGCACAGAGAGCAAGAGTATTAAGATACCCTCTTTCACGCATTCACAGGATGTGATACGGTATCTTGGTTCAATGGTAAAGGAAAGAGAAGTGCTTTTCAAGCATGGAAGCCTTTCCTGATCTACTGTAGGTTTCGAGTTATTGATCAAGCGATGCATTGAGGCTTCCATCGAAAAATAGGTCTTAACATCATATGATAGGTCAGTTTTTCTGCTTTTGAAACTGATATAATAGAATAATAGGATCTCAAAACTTAAAAAAGAATATTTTATATCATACTTATTATTTCAGATCAGCTTCATGTTCTTCAGTGAATGAGCCACATATATATATTTTTACCAAGATAGACCAGCAGATAGAACACCTCCCACCGACCAAAGCCACTTTGTATCAGCATTTATCAAGAGGTGGGCGTTTGGGTATCAGTTATCACGCACTTGGGGTAACTACTTGGGGTTGGACGAAGGTCAACAACAACTGGGAGCCTACATGGACAGACTTGCAATAAATTAATTTCAATTGCGTAGTTTCATTTAAAATACTAAGAGACATAAACAATACAATATAAGCACTTTTTGTGTGTCTAAAACATTAACTAAACCCAACGTCACGGACGATCATGCATTGAGATCACCCTGACCTACGCTCAATATTATTTATTAACTTTGAGCATATCGACTAAAGGAGGAACGTGATAATGACGAATAAGGATGTCTCGTGTGGAAGGTCTTATCTCCCATAATGTATCAACAGATGTATAAAAACAACTATATATTTTTAGAAACTAAATAAGTTTAACTTTATGTTTATATTATTTGTTTTGAGATTTCTGTTATGCTTTTAAAATGATTGGAAAGTATATAAAAAACACAAATGTCATTTTTCAGTTTAGCCCACTTTTTAATATATTTTTTGTTAAAAAGTGCATTATTTTTGTTAAAAAAATATATTCCTCATCCTTCATTTAACCGAAAATTATAAATCACACGCCCTATTATGTATAGTTTTAGAGAAATGTTGCTTAACACAGTACCTAAACCCTACTTCACGGACGATCATGCATTGAGATCGCCCTGACTTACGCTTGATATTATTTATTATCTCCCATGGATCAACAGATATATATAATAAACTATATATTTTTAAAAACTACATAAGTCTAGCTTTACGATTATATTTTTTGTTTTGAGATTACTGTTATATTTTTAAAATAATTGGCAAATATATAAAAAAACACAGATTACATTTTTCAGTTTTTTCTACTTATTCAATGTTTTTTGTTAGAAAGTGCATTACTTTTGTCAAAAAAATAGATTTCTCATCCTTAATTTATCCGAAAATGATATATCACATGCCATATTATGTATAGTTTTAGAGAAATGTTGCATTCATTAAAGCGCGGCAGCGTCGAACGTCCCCCCCTACCCCCCACTAAACGCGCGGTGGTTCTCGACGTCTACCGGTCTGAATTCACTCAAGACCACCTAAGGATCAACTGTGCCAAGTTTCAGCGCATAGTCACAAAGTGCAAGGTTCCCATACAACAGCGTGCATTATCAACCCAGCTAACGAGTATGTGCGAGGAAGTCTGGGCGTACGCGACATCGCCGATAAGCTTCAGGAGAGTAGGCTGCGATGGTATGGTCACGTAAAAAGGCGACCATCTGACTACATAGGAAACTTGGCACTGCAACTTTCTATCCCTGGTCGAAGATCCAGAGGCAGACCTAAAACTAGGTGGAAGGATGTAGTGCTAAAGGATATGATAGAGTGTCAAGTATCCGACGACGACGTCGAGGACAGGGCGAAGTGGAAAAGCAAAGTAAGGAAAGCTGACCCCACCACCATATGGGATAATAGCTAGGAAGAGAGAGAGAGAGAATGATGCAGGTACCAGTTTGTCAGATGAAGAGAAAATTAATTACATATTATTGTCAATGCCAAAATCATATAGCAATGTTGTGACTGCGTTAGAAACTTTACCAGATTTAAAACTTGATTTCACTAAAGACCGTCTTCTCGGAGAGGAGGAAACGAGACTGAGAGGTATAAAGCCGGAACACTACGGAAGTGCATTTCAATGTTTCACATGTGGAAAACCAGGACACAAGAAATATCAATGCCGGTCAAACAGAGGACGAGGATACACAGGATATGACAATCAAGGACATGGAAATAGAGGACATGGATTTACAGGACATGGATTTACAGGACATGGATATACAGGACATGGATATACAGGACAAGGATATACAGGATTTCATCAACAAGGACGAGGAGGTTATGGATTTACAGAATTTGACCAACAAGGACGAGGCGGAAAGTATAATTGGACAGGACAATCTTCACGTGGCAGAGGCGGTGCTCGAGGAGGCCGCGGTCTGCGCAGCCCTCCACAAGGACGAGGTGGTGCCTTCGTGACAGCTGATGCGTCAAGTGAGTGTGATTATCAAAATAATGCCTTCATATGTGATAGTATTGCGAATGACTCTATAAATTCAACATGGTACATAGATTCAGGTTGTTCAGACCATTTAACAAATAATACAAATATGTTCCAAAAATACATAGAATTAAGAGAACCTAGATTGATATCTGCTGCAAAAAATGGTGTGACTTTAAAAGCAATAGGTATTGGTAATATAGAAGCAGTAACTTATGTAAATGATTGTATCAAACGTCACACAATTAAGAATGTGTTATATGTACCAGATTTGAGAAAGAATTTGTTATCAGTATCCAAAATAGAAAGCGCAGGTTATGATGTAATATTTTCTAATGGACATGTTGAAATATATAACCCAAGTAAAGATTTAATTATTGTCGGTTTTCCAGAAGGTTCATTGTACTCAGTAAAAATGGAAATTAATGGTTCACATTGCAATTATTCAAACAATAAAAACAATGAAATGGTTGATCTATGGCATAGGCGCTTAGGGCATTTGTCTATGGGTAACTTAAACTTGCTGATAAAAAATGACATGGTATTTGGACTGACAGACATTAAAAATATGAAAGTAGAGAACAGTTTATGTGAGAATTGTGTGTTAGGTAAGATAAATAGACTCCCTTTTAATAAGACTGGACAAAGAGCGACTCGACCCCTGGAAGTGGTACATAGTGATGTATGTGGTCCAATCTCTCCTGTGACATGGGACAATAAAAATTACTGTGTGACATTTATAGATGACTACACACATTTTGTTATGGTATACATGATTAAACATAAATCAGAAGTATTTGAAAAAAATCAGGAATATTACCATTATGCTACAAAACATTTTAATACCAATTTGCTGAAACTCAAGTGTGACAATGGAGGAGAGAATATAGGTAGCGACATGAAAAAGTTTTGTATAGAGCATGGTATAAGGATACATTATACAGTTACATATAATCCGGAAATGAACGGTGTAGCAGAGAGGATGAACAGAACTTTGACAGAAAAAGCAAGAACTTTATTGATTGATTCTAAAATTGACAAAAGGCTGTGGGATGAAGCAATTTTATTTTTAGCTTATGTAACAAATAGAAGTCCAACATCATTAAAAGACAGAACTCCTAGTGAACTGTGGGAAGGAAGAAAACCGAACGTGACAAATTTGAGAGTATTTGGTAGTATAGCGTACAACCATATACCAAGAGAAAGAAGAAACAAGCTAGACCCAAAAGGTAAGAAGTTGATTATGGTAGGATATAGTTTGAGTGGTTATAAGTTATGGGATGAAGAGAATGGTCAGATTGTTATTGGAAGAAATGTGGTATTTGATGAAAATGTGAGCGGGAAAGGTTATATGAAAATACCTATAAATAATGAAGAATATGAGGAAGACGCTACAAGGGATATAATGGAAATTAATGAAGGACGAGAAAGGGATAGTATGGACATGACACCAAGAAAGGAGACAGAAAGACAGAGTATTTTTAATAACGGGACAGATATTCGGAATAGACAGATGAGAGGTGATAATAAAGAGGAAGAGATATCGAATCAAGTGAATGATCAACATGAAGGTTTAAGAAGTCAAAGAAAAAGGAAAGTACCGGAGTGGCAAAAGGATTATATATTGGATTTTCAGGATTGTGAAGATGAAGCGTTATATGCTCTATTGACAGGAGATAGCGATGAGGTGCCTGTACACTAAGAGTTATGGTTGAAAGCAATAAAGGAAGAAATACAAGTGTTAGAGGAAAGTGATACATGGGAAAAAGTAAGGAGGACAGAGGATTTGAAGTTGATAGATACAAGATGGGTATTTGCTAAAAAGGAAGGAAAGAATAATGAAAATATATACAAGGCAAGATTAGTAGTACGAGGTTACCAACAGAAGGAGGAATTTGACAATGTTTACTCACCTGTATTGAAAATGCAAACTCTTCGAATATTATTATCAGTTGCAGCACAAAAGAAATATCATGTACATCAGATGGATGTCAAGGGTGCTTTCTTGTATGGAAGAATAGATGAAGATGTGTATTTAAAACCACCCACCGGATATGACATGGATGAGAGGTATGTTCTAAAACCCAAGAAATCTCTATATGGACTCAAGAAATCACCTAAATACTGGTATGAGCGTTTTAATGAGGTAATGACTGAATATGGACTTGACAGATCTGAACATGACTATTGTTTATACATGGGGAATGACATATACATACTGTTATTTGTGGATGACTTGTTAATACTGGGAAATAACTAAAATTAATGATGTAAAACAATTTCTATCTGCGCACTTTAGAATGAAAGACTTAGGATCAGAAAATTTAATAAGAAAGAAAACTGCATAACCATAGACCAATCAAAGTATTTGTTCAGAATATTAAAGAAATATAAAATGGAAACTTGTAATGACTCACCAATGGATGTTAACTTTAAATTTGAAGACGACTTTATCATTGACTATTCTTATGAAAAGCAATGTCGATCATTAATTGGCTCTCTAATGTATGCTACTGTTGGGACTAGGCCTGACTTGGCATATAGTGTGTATTATTTAGGTAGATTTCAATCAAAACCTAGCGAAGAACTCTGGAAAGCTCTCAAAAGAATCTTAAGATACGTAAAGCAAACTGTTAACTATTCATTAGTATATAAATGTGAAAATAATAATAATTTACCTGTAATTGGTTATTCAGATTCAGACTGGGCAAGAGATGTTGATAGAAAATCTACTAGTGGGTCTCTATTTCAAATGTTTGGAAATACTGTAATTTGTAAATCTAAAAAACAATCTGTAGTGGCTCTCAGTAGTACTGAAGCTGAATATGTATCTCTCTGTGAAGCGACAATGGAAGCCTGCTGGATTTTAAAACTTTGTAAAGACATAAATGTATTGATTAACAGTGTAACAATATTTGAAGATAACCAAAGCACAATTAAATCTGTAAAAACATTTGACCAGAAAAGGCTTAAACATATGGAAATTAAATATAATTTTATCAAGCAGAAAGTTAATGATGGTATTGTAGATGTAAAATATATAAATACTAAAGAGCAATTGGCTGACGTTTTAACTAAACCACTGAGTGGCAAAGTATTTAAATATTTTACACACGGAATGGGTCTAATAAATAAAACATAATGTTAAACTGTTATTGTTTAATTTTTGTACTTGCTATGAGTATGTTGTAAGTAAATACGTGTATAGTTTTTCAAAATGTTTGTTTAAAATTTCAAAGTTAGTTTGTTATATAGCGCCATCTAGTGTTCAGTAGATGTACTAATTTAGTTCCACTTTTTGCCGTAAGATGTCATTAGTAATTCTGTTTAACTTTGTTATGTTTATAACGTTTAGTGTGTGATGATGATGAGTATGTGATGATTGAGGGAGGGTGTTATGTTGGCAAAATGAGTTGTCATCCAATCATCTCATACTACTTAATCTATGTTTTGTATCTGTGGCTCTCTCTTGTTAAATATGGCGTCATGTAGAAAGCGTAAAAAATTTTAACAAAAAAAAGAACCGACTTCAGTAAAACTAAAAAGCCGAAAATAACCCGTTCAAGTACAGATTACATTTGACTCACCCTTTGAAATCGATCCCAAACCACTCAGTTATTATATTTATATATTAAAGTTTACGTGAGGTTTGGCACCGACTTCAAAGGGTGAGTCAAATGTAATCTGTACTTGAACGGGTTATTTTCGGCTTTTTAGTTTTACTGAAGTCGGTTCTTTTTTTTGTTAAAATTTTTTTTTTTTGCTTTTTAGTGATTCATATAAAATACTTATGGCGGGGTGATCAGGGAGGTCTTGAAGGCATGCATCTCGTTTGAAATATCTCCTAACTCCTAACTGTTAAGGAGTTGTACCTTCCATCATCAGTTCAGCATGAGAAGATGATAACTACCATATGCAAATACTTAAATAATTTTAGAAAATACATGAAAAATATTATGAGTGCCTATAAAATTTCAGGAATTCCTTAGATTCCTCATGGATCTCGTCATCCGATCTTCACCAAAATTGTATGGGACCAACCTTGAGATGTCTATTCATGAAGCTAAAAAGAATTTTCCAAATCGACTCATAAATGACGGAGTTATGAGGTAACAAACATTAAAAAAAAAAAAAAAAAAAAAACATACAACCGAACTGAGAACCCCCTCCTTTTTTTGAAGTCGGTTAAAAATAATGTATGTGATAATAACTAAAACTAGAAATAAAGAAAAGACAAGTAAGTGCTGTTTTAATCAAGTAAAAGGAACATCAAACCCTTCACCCCATAATAAAATGAGCAAAGATTATTGATAATTTTGGTTATACTAAATATGCCAAGGTATGCGGTGGAGATAAATAAAACATATAAAATACTTACTTACAGTTTATATTTTCACTTCTTATACAATTTACTCACCGAATTGCATTAAATAACGCCATAAAATAATATTGCAATATCTATTAACAAGACCGTCGTGCAAAAACTCCAACCTCCCTTTATTACTTTTAAAGTCTTATATTTCTATTTTCCCGCCACAGGTGTTGACCACTCACAACGCTGCATCAGCTAGATGCCAGCGCTGTGATTGGTCAGCCTAAATGAGCAACGGCGCGAACAGTTACAGCCAAGGTTGAAACAACAATGAATCCTTATTTGTATAAAATGACATCAAATAACAACAATAAACTGTATTAAATATATATAACGCTGACAGTCGGCCATCCGAAAAAATGAAACGACCTCGTGAATCTAATGATACAAGATAACATTATTTAGGTACTTATTGAAAAGATTATGCACAAATAAATTTTAATCAAGGTGGAAGCACTAGAATGTTATGTAGTTCGTCATGTTAAACAATAATGTTTTACTAAAATACTTATCAGGCATTATTTCATGGCCAGTACCTACTAACTAACAGGCATTATTTCATGGCCTGTACTTATAACGGATTACTAATGTTTGGCAAATAATCTTTCCCAAAGTAGTATCACATCGCAAATTTTGTTTCCCAAATTTTTTATTGGCAAAAAGTGCAATTAGCAAAACTACGTATCGCAAATTTACAGTTTGCAAACATTTTGTTTAGCAAGTGGTTGCTTAGCAAATAATAACTTGTCAAGTTTTACTTTCCCAATTTTTTTTTGCAAATATATCGTTTGGCATAACATTCTTATCCCAAAATATTGCATGGCATACGATTTATATCCCAGTATAAGGTGAAATAAGTAATACTATGATGTTTGGCCCACTCACTATAGGGCCGCGTGGCTCGCTCGCTACGCTCGCTCGTTAAGGTCGCAACTCAACCTAACACTCCTCCTCGCTACGCTCGTCGTCGTACCTAACCTGAGCCAAGTCGGATTTCCCCGCGGCAGCGGTCCCGGGTTCGAATCCCGGCCGGGGCAAATATTTGTGCAAATATTTGTTCTTGGGTCATGGATGTTATCTATATATGTATTTATATATTATGTATATCGTCGTCTAGTACCCATAGTACAAGCTTTGCTTAGTTTGGGACTAGGTCGATTTGTGTATGATTGTCCCTTAATATTTATTTATTTATTTCCCTTAAGGTGAAATAAGTGATCTTATGATGTTTGGCCCACTCGCTATCACTATAGGGCCGCGTGGCTCGCTCGCTACGCTCGCTCGTTAGGGTCGCAACTCAACCTAACACTCCTCCTTGCTACGCTCGTCGTCGTACCTAACCTGAGCCAAGTCGGATTTCCCTTAAGGTGAAATAAGTGATATTATGATGTTTCGCCCACTCGCTATCACTATAGGGCCGCGTGGCTCGCTCGCTACGCTCGCTCGTTAGGGTCGCAACTCAACCTAACACTCCTCCTCGCTACGCTCGTCGTCGTACCTAACCTAAGCCAAGTCGGACCTGCCTTACGTACTACTATTAGGTAATATTTAGGAATACTTAGGGCTTACAATTTACCAGACTTTTGCTATAAGTTCAGCTTGCAAAGTGACTAATTTGGGAAAATTTTGTTTGTAAAATAATTTATGACAAAATCAAACATTTGCTTTATAAGCATTTGCTAAATAAAATCTTGACAAAGTGAAATTTTGGGAAAAGATGATTTGACCAAATGTATACAATGGGAAATGTAACTTTGCTAGAGATGCATTTGGGAAATAAAACTGTTGCGATAAGTTATTTGGGAAGTCATATTTGGGAAACATTATTTGCCAAACGGCAGTACACCACTTATAACTAACAGGCATTATTTCATGGCCTGAATTTATAACTAACAGGCATTATTTCATGGCCTGAACTTATAACTACCAGGCATTATTTCATGGCCTGGACTCATAACTAACAGGCATTATTTCATGGCCTGGGCTTAAAACTAACAGGCGTTATTTCATAGCCTGTACTTATAATCAACAGGCGTTATTTCATGGCCTGGACTTATAACTAACAGGCATTATTTCATGGCCTGTACTTATTACTGACAAGCGTTATTTCATGGCCTGTACTTATTATTAACAAGCGTTATTTCATGAAATGTTTTAGGTGCCTTAAAAGGAATAATTAGACATTACGGTTATAGTGGCATAATCAGAACATATATGTACATTTATAAGAATTATCTAACAGCCCACTGGAAATAGTACATTATTTCCTTAATAATTGTAACATTGGTTTGCATGGGATAAGAGCATCGTAAGTATATAATCTGTAACATACACTGAATTAAACAGTGGTAAGTAACTTATGCATCATTTCCGGAAGAAATTGTGATATGAGGCTACCATTACACATTAGGTAGATACACTAGAGGAAGGTTAGTGTTTATTGCCGGTAAGTATGCGTCATACATGAATCTTCTATTTGGAAACTACCATTAGAAATCGTATATTTGTTATCCTAAAGGACCCTGAAATTTAGGGACAAGGTTTTTCCGGTCTCTAGTTGAAACCTGTTTTTCGACCCGCACCGAGTTTCCTATCCTATATTGTCTTAGGCTAGGTACAACGTTTAGAGTCATAATATTTATATGATCTCTTATTACATCTTGTGCTAGTGTAGTAATTCAGCCAGAACACAACTCCTACTTGGTCCTACTAAACCAATCCCAAACAGAGCTTCGGATAGTGTACGGTTAATTTCATTGAACGTATTACCTATTATTTAATCCCCATTGTACATCGGGCACTTACTCAAGTGTTCGTCTCATTTGTTTTTCGCTATACCAATGCACTTAGAATTCTAACAGGCTTTAAATAGATGTATTTCGTGAAAAAGTATATTATAATATAACAAGTATGTAAACATTGCCTCTATAACTTCTTATAAACGCACCAATGTGATCGGCGTGCACTGTATCAAATGGAGTGACAACCACAGTGGGACGGTGCAAATATTATCCAGGTTTAATACCTGCACCTTTATTATCTGCCAACGTAAGCCTTTTGGGAAGGATTCAATGTTATTAACGTTGTCTAGTTCGGAATCATCTGTAAGTAAATAAATATCCTATTATTCCCTAAATGTCATAGTTTGCGTCCTGAACTATTGTTACCCAATCTGAATCAGTGACGAGTTGGAGACCGCATTACGGCTGAGTGCGTCTGCTATGGCGGCGTGAGCTATTGTAGTCCATATTTATAGTTATATTTAATATTAAAATGGTATTCTTGCATCTGCTCCCACATCTAGCAAAGCGTGGCAACGTCCCTTTTTCGACAGTAGCTATTAGTGAGCTGCAATCAGTAAAGTTATGATTCTAAAAGTAATCTCTACTAAGTATACATCTACCTCAAATTTGCGAGGCAACTACAGCTAATGTTTATTTGGTCATAATATAACATGAATAATCAAGTTCCTCTGGTGTGATCAGTCTACTAAAATACGGTACGTACGCGGTGTAAGGATATATACCGATAGCGTTCTTATTTTTATGCAGCAAGATTCCAGCGATGCCTACTTTGCGGGTGTCGTTAGCGTTACGCATTCTGTTTTGTGTTACCTAAGTGAGAGAGTGCGGTGGTAGCCTAGTGGTTAGGGCATGCGACTTTCAATCCGGAGGTCGCGGGTTCGAACCCGGCCCGTACCAATGAGTTTTTCGGAACTTATGTACGGAATGTCATTTGATATTTACCCCTCGCTTTTCGGTGAAGGAAAACATCGTGAGGAAACCACCTAAGCCCAATAATGCCTAGTTTCCCCTCTGGGTTGGAAGCTCAGATGGCAGTCGCTTGCGTAAAAACTAGTGCCTACGCCACATCTTGGGATTTAGGTAGCCGACCCCGATTGAGAATTCATTATCAAAAAATGGGACAAAGGCTAGGAGGATGTTACCTAAGTGTAGCTCTCCAGTTTTGTTCCTAACGGAAACAGTAAGGAGACCTAGGCGGGAGTATTACATTATGATTCAACAGTTCCGAGATCATGTCCTTAACCTTTTATTTTTCAGCTACAACTAGCCTGTAAGGTCTATCAAACTACTGGGTCTTTATCTTGGAGCTGAATAGACAATTAGACATACAGATAGGTCTTACGTAGTTCCGTCAGATACAAAAGAGAAACATGTGTATTGTACCTATTGAGTAAACTGTAAACTTGGTAGGTATCTGTCGCGTGGAGAAAGATGCGTGTCGTATCAATAATACTTTATTGCACACTAATAGAAGTTTACAAAAGGAAACAAGACAAACAGGAACAAAATAATGTTTTATGGTTTGCCTTTACTCTGAGTAGAAAGATTCCTTACATGTACACTGTTTCCTTTATTAGCACACGACCATGTTCGACTAATAAATCTTTATTCAACGAACTGGGACCATAGTCCTTGAAAGGAAAACAATAAGCTGCAATCTGGCCTACCCCTCCTACCCCAATTCAGCATGCACGCATGTTGACCAAGCACACTTTATTCCATTAAGACATCACCTTCATAAGCGGGGTCTGTGCGCATCTCAACGAAGGCAGAACCAGAAACTTTTAAATCACTATCGCAATATAATTTTATCTTACTGAAAACAAACTGGACTAGGTATGTCTAAATGACTGCTTGTCCTAGCGATGGCGTGTGGTTTTACGTCACGTTACGTCTACGCTACGTTATTATTATTATTATTATTTTAGAAACTGTACCTAGAGTTTCTCGATACTCTTAGTACGGGTAACGCGCTAGGTACCTACTATCGGTATCGGTACAATTATGAACAGCCTTTTGAACTCCGAAAGGGCAGTTATTGAACATTCGCGGCCAAAATCGATACAAGATTGAGTGAGATATTTATATCTTTAGGGTTATGACTAGACGATCTTACTTTGATTTACTTACAATGATTGTTATTGTCTGAAACGTGCATAGTTGTCTTTTCATTAGGGGCAACTGTCCTGTCATTTAAAAGTTTTGCGTAACACTGTTCAGTATCATGACCTATTCTTGAACATCTACCGCATCTCTTTAATGGCTGTGTACATTGAGATGTGACATGATCGTCTTTCTTACAATTAGAGCAACGTATGAGTCTTAAATTCGTGCGTATCTGACTATCTTGACCTTTAGACGGTTCATTTTTAATGAATCTGCGTTCTGTGTTTGGCTTTGAGTTCCTAGCATTACGTAAGTACGGCAACAGGTTATTGGTATCGTTGTATTGAGCAGCTTCTGCACCTAGTCTCACGGAACCGAAAATACCACACCTATTTATCAAGGCAACCTTCTCATAATAATTATCTTCCAAAGAGTCCGAATAACGAGCCCTCCTAGCCAACATATCAGTTAACATAGTGCCATAATTTTCCTCAGATGGAAAAGCCGCCAAAAGTTGTTCCTGCCACTCGACCCATGAAAATAGAACAGACGGCAGACCCTCGTACCATCGTTGCGCGACTCCTTTTAATTTTGGCAACGCAAAATGTAATACAACTTGTTTATCTGACCAACCGTAAATAGTGGCACACTCGTTTACCTTGTGCAACCACATTGTCATAGTCTGTTCTCTTTTACATGGGTCAAATTCAGGTACAGTATTATTCATAGAACCTAGTTTTTCCAAGTTACCATTATTGTTACTTAACAACTTTAACGCTGCTGCAAGATCTGCTATACCTTCGCGATGCCTTCGCGAGCGGCGCCGATGTTGGCTCCGCGAGCGTTCCCACGATGCCTGCGGCGATGCTGTTCGTTCCCTTATACGGCGTCGGCTCGCGTAGCTGCTGATGTGGCTCCGCTGATTTCCGGTGACTCGACTGCGTGAACGCCGGCTGCACCTCTCGCGTTGTCGGTAGTAGTCCCGGTTCGGCGAGCAGCGGCTGTGGCGTCCCCGCGAGCGCCGACTGCGGCGCGATGTCCGACTGTTCGCTCGGCGTCTGGTACCGCTGCGTGACTGCCGGCCCCTTGGTGCGTCGCATGTAGGACTCGTGGGAGTATGAAGAACTCTACCACGAAATTATTCGTCCATTGTATCCTAAAAATACATTAATTAACGAGAGTATTAATGCTACACAAAAGTAAACTGCACCGTGCAGTCATATGGTCTTAATCTTAAGCATGTCTGCATACATACAAAATAACAAAGACCTCAATCAATTTGTACAAAGCGAAATTTATCGCCATAAGGAATATCTTCCAGTTAACCTTTATGCAAACGAGATAATAGTAGTAATGTTGATAAGTAGGTTCTACAAGTGAATGTTAAATGAACCACCGCTTCCTCTGGCAATCGCAGAATTTGATAATTATGTGTAAATGAAATTACTTGAACCCATCTTTAAGCAACAATCATATTAATAATCTTATGTTCATTCAGTCAGACTAAATAAATCTATTGAACTAACTCACTATAATCGTGCTGCTACTTTATTTACTATGTATCGTCCCTCAACTATGAACATTAAACTCTTACATTCATTATATATGATTTATTCCTAAGTACCTAAATAGCGCTTTATTTTTTTTTAATTATGTTTTTATTTATTTAACTTACCACTATAGTTGGTACTAAAACAATAATCGACAGACATTGTTCATATATGTACTTATTACAAAAATCGGCAAGAAGATAGTTAATAAAAAAATATTATATAAGTTTACGGCCTAAATTCATACCCACTTCTGAGATGTTGAAGCATATAAACTTAAGCACTTCAACCACTTAACACTTTGCACGCCGATCACGAGAACCACTCAGTACGCATTTTTTCTCTAATTCGCTGGCCATTTTAATAACTGCCATGTCTAGCTCGCCGATGACGAATACCACTCGTGACACTATTTTTCTTAGAGTTTTTCTTAGAGTCGCGGATAACGAATAGTACTCGTGATCAGATTTGATACTGTTTGTATTAAAATATCGAACACAGTTCGTGATCCGCTTAATAGCAACGTGTAGAAGAACGTTTAAGCTACCCGCACACATACAATTTTTTAACGTGAGGGTTGGGGGAACGGCATGACGATGCGTCGCCCGCGCTGCCTCGTCAGTGCGCTGCGCGGGCTACCTAACAAATCCATGTTAGAGTTTTTATTTTTTCATAAAACGAGTTCTTTTCAGCGACAGTTTTAAAATAAAATAAATATTATAAACACATTGTTTTATTTTTATCATTATAAAATACTAAAACACCTCTTAAATAAAAAAGAAATTATTCCTGTATCTACGCTAATTATTATTTTATAAATCTTACAATATCACCGAAAATCGCCGGCGAACCAGAGGTGGCGCCTTAAAAAATGCGCGGCGTTCTTGGGAAAAAGAGCATCACGTGTGGTGCTCGTGATCAGCTATTGGAGCGCGGTACCGATTATAACTTACGGCGTGCAAAGTGTTAAATGAGCAAAGATTATTGATAATTTTGGTTATACTAAATATGCCAAGGTATGCGGTGGAGATAAATAAAACATATAAAATACTTACTTACAGTTTATATTTCCACTTCTTATACAATTTACTTACCGAATTGCATTAAATAACGCCATAAAATAATATTGCCATATCTATTAACAAGACCGTCGTGCAAAAACTCCAACCTCCCTTTATTACTTTTAAAGTCTTATATTTCTATTTTCCCGCCACAGGTGTTGACCACTCACAACGCTGCATCAGCTAGATGCCAGCGCCGTGATTGGTCAGCCTAAATGAGCAACGGCGCGAACAGTTACAGCCAAGGTTGAAACAACAATGAATCCTTATTTATTTAAAATGACATCAAATAACAACAATAAACTGTATTAAATATATATAACGCTGACACACACAATTAAAATATCTGAATACTCTTACGATTAACCTCCTTACGTCGAAGTCACAGAACACACAGAATGACCCCCCGTCCTTTCCATTTCGCATTCTTATCAACTACCCTCCCACTAGTGGTCGGTACCAACAGGAAGCACGATGCCGGAATTGCCATAATAAAATTAAAATAATTTATAATCAACTAGCTTTTGCCCGCGACTACGTCCGCGTGGAATTTGGAAGTAACCACGTACAACACGATAGATATCCACCTCACCTTAATCTTAATAAAAGGGATTATTAAAAGCGCCTAAGCAAATGTAAGAGCAATTGTCCTTTTGGTCTAATCGTTACATTTTCTACAGGGTCATCAATTTCATCATGAATTACTTACTCACTTTTCTTTTTAGGGATAATTTCCAGGATGAAAACTATCCTATGTCCTTCCTCGGATCTTAAAGTATCTCCATGCCAAATTTCATCAAAATCGATTCAGCGGTTTAAGCGTGAAGAGGTAACAGACAGACAGACAGACAGACACACTTTCGCATTTATAATATTAGTATGGATTAGTATGGATAGAAATCATGACAATGTTTCATAAATGTATGTTTTATTTATTTATTTATTTATTTAAACTTTATAGCACACACAATACACAAGTAAAAGTACAAATGGCGGACTTAAATGCCATAAGGCATTCTCTACCAGTCAACCATAGGACTAAATAGAAACATTGGTATGGTGCAGGGTCTTTTATGTAATCTGTTACATGAAACAATTAAATAACCCATAAGTAATATACCTCATATGCAAATATATATATATAACATAAACGTACATAAATGTGGCATACAATATACTTACTTATTATAATAAATGTACCTTGTGTGAATCATTATTCATTATGCTGACAGTTCGTCACATAGCTTATCGGAGAAATGCTTGCGCAACATATATGTTTTGTGTTTATTTTAAAATAATCTTTTCACGCACTTTTTATTTTGCCGAAAATATTATAATAGGTAGATGTCACAGATTTTTCCTTAATGATGCTCTCTCTCCTGGAAGATAACGGGCAGGCTTCCCACAATTCGGACTGGCAGATTGGAAAGTGCACTGAGGACTGGACGACGTGGCGCACCCGGGGCGGGCCTCACAGAAAACTGGCATAGCACTGCCGCCAATCCCGCCATGGACTGCATCACACCAAGACGCATGCCTGAAAAAAGGTAAACAACAGTAAATAGGAGATAAGATACCAAACAAGAAATGGGACCAAGCTACAACTACCATAGTGCACTACACACACATGAACATTTATTCACTTGTATCTTAGATGCTTTCCGAACGATTAATTTTCTACTCTGCACCCACTTGAAGCATCTCTGTTTGGCCCTATGGTTGACTGGTAGATAATGCCATTAGGCATTAAGTTCGTCATTTGTACTGACTTTTGTTTTGTGCAATAAAGTTTAAATAAATAATAAATAGTGGAATCGTGATGCAGTTTCATTATAATTGTATTTAGACGTATTCGTTTATAAAAACGCGGCACTTGCGCAGTCGGTAGGATCTACAAAAAGTATTATACTAAACACATTCAAAAGTTTAACCCAGGTGTAATTTTTGTCTATAATATCAACAAAAACTGTAACTTACCAAAACATGTATGGGGCCCATCTCCAAATGGCATAAATGCCAGTTTCTGCTGCGATGTCATGATCTCGGGGTTGAAGCGTTCCGGCCTGAACTCCTGTGGATCCGGGAATATTTCCGGGTCATTTTGATACGCGTCCACGGGAACAGTAACAAAGGTACCGGGATCAACCGTAACGCTCGTACCGGGGAAGGTATACTTGGTCACGCATTGACGTTTTATGATAATCGCAATAGGGAACACTCTTAAGGATTCATTTATGCACCACCTTAGATAAGTCATCTCCGAGATCGCATCGTAGTTCAACTTATTGTCATGCCTAGCTAACACGCTGTCAATTTCAAGTTGTACTTTCTCTTGTACTTGCGGATTGTGAGCTATCTCATACAAAGTATTACATGTAAGAACGGATGAGGTTCCAAACCCATCATCAAAGAACATGAAGCTCTGAGCTACCAATATTTCTTCATCCATTTCTATAGCAATCCGTTTAGGTGTTCCATCAGGGTTCACCTCTACTATGGAGTCGCCTATCATGGCTCCTTGCTTTTTGTATTCTAATAACATATCTACGAAATCTTGTCTACCGCTAGGCTCATAATTCCGCCGCTTCATGACTGAGTGTACCATCTCGAATACTTCTTTTTCAACACTTGATAAAATCTTCAAATGTCTGAAAATTTTAGGCATCATATTTTTCAAGGCTTCTTTTATGAAGCTCATGTAAAAATTCATGGATTGTATTTTGATAGTGAGTTGCCTCATGGCGTCATCGTCGTTGTTGATTGAGTCGGATGCTACCCCAAAGCCAAGGGATCCAATAACATCAATCAGGAACCTTGACATTACGTCTCTGGCGTCGACAGTTTTACCTTCAGCGGCTATCTCTCGCAGTCGGATTTGAAGAGCTTCAGCACGCTCCGTAATGATGGGGAACATTGCTTTAATCTTCGAGCTCGTGAAGGCTGGAGTCGTACGCTGACGCAGCTGTTTCCAAAGGTCATCAAACCCTACATGTCATCAGCAAACCCTACATGTCTCCGAAGAGGTTCTAAGGGTCCTTCACCACCAAGGCGGCGGCGATGAAAAGAGGAGAAGTCAGTAACCATCACGAGTTTGGCAAGTTTTGGGTCCCGAATAAGAAGTTCTGGTTGGGTGCCTTCGAAAATACCTACTAGCCGTTCATTTGGATAATTATTATATGCTTCTTTAACTGCTGTCAATACGTTAGCGTTCTGTAGAGTTTTCAAATAGCTTCTGAAGGAAAAGCTCGTTTTGTCGTACTTGACACCACGTTTCTCCCAGTAGTCGAAATTACGAGTGACGTAGAAGTAGATCGCTGCCAAAAGCAGACCCGCGACCGTAAGCGTGATCATGACTCACCAGCCTTCTTTTGTCGCGCGAGAAATATAGTCTGTCTCTTGCAGGATAGGTGATTCTGAGTCACGCGACAAGCAAAGTCGCGGTTAATTGTGCTATGAGGATTTGCGGCTGAACTCCGAAGTACCTACGGAGCGAAATTATTTAAATGTTAAATTTAAAAACGATGCTATGAAAATGAATGCCACGACTTTTCTATATATCTGTTTGTGCAGTATGAGCAGTACTAAAACTAGCACTAATCTTATCAGTCTAGATAAACATGGCACTTATGTAAACTTAATAAATACGACAAACATTTTGCGAATGCTCTTTAAAATCATCGTGAAACTGCCAATCTTGCTGGCTAGGATTACGGAACGCAAACAACAATAAACGCAATAAAAAACAATCACTTATTAACTCAAAGAGTTACTAAAAAAATAATACTAAATCACGATGTAGGACCAGGTCCAACGTCAGACCCAAACCTGATAACAACAATCTGTAATGCACAGTGATTTGGTATTAACTGTTATGCTGTGTTTTATGTGGAAATAAAATAAAATAAATAAAATAAAAAAACAATGGTACCTACCAACTAAAAAGAAAAAAGAAACACAAAAAATGAATATTCTTTCTCTTACTCCCAACACATTTTTGATGCTTAGATATTCTCACCATGGACATAACACCAGCCATGATTCCCGGCAAGTAATACTTTTGTTTTGGTTTTTGAGCACCTGACCTAATTTCGAAGAAGAAAGAAAGAAATAAATAAATAAAGAAAGAAAGAAAGAAAGAAAGAAAGAAAGAAAGAAAGAAAGAAAGAAAGAAAGAAAGAAAGAAAGAAAGAAAGAAAGAAAGAAAGAAAGAAAGAAAGAAAGAAAGAAAGAAAGAAAGAAAGAAAGAAAGAAAGAAAGAAAGAAAGAAAGAAAGAAAGAAAGAAAGAAAGAAAGAAAGAAAGAAAGAAAGAAAGAAAGAAAGAAAGAAAGAAAGAAAGAAAGAAAGAAAGAAAGAAAGAAAGAAAGAAAGAAAGAAAGAAAGAAAGAAAGAAAGAAAGAAAGAAAGAAAGAAAGAAAGAAAGAAAGAAAGAAAGAAAGAAAGAAAGAAAGAAAGAAAGAAAGAAAGAAAGAAAGAAAGAAAGAAAGAAAGAAAGAAAGAAAGAAAGAAAGAAAGAAAGAAAGAAAGAAAGAAAGAAAGAAAGAAAGAAAGAAAGAAAGAAAGAGAAAGAAAGAAAGAAAGAAAGAAAGAAAGAAAGAAAGAAAGAAAGAAAGAAAGAAAGAAAGAAAGAGAAAGAAAGAAACTTTTATTCACAAAAAACATATGGTACTTACATAAGATGTTACACATTTCTATTTTTACCCAAGATATGTCCGACCGTTAGGCATGTGAACATTTTGGTCAGCAAGCCATTGCTACACACATGTTTCAGTAATATTATTGATGTCAGATAACTTTAGGTATTTCGGTTAATAATATCAAATAATATACAGATATTTGGTATTACGACGTCCTTATGATTTTTATGAATATTTCCGTTCCTATCGATTGTTAAAACGGTTCGGTAAAACGTTGTTATACGAATACAAATACATATTTGTAAGTATTCATATTAGTTGCGTCACTAATACGAAGTTTTGACAAGTTACAAAGTTATGTTATGGGACATGATATACAAATCCTTATTTAGTCTAAAAAAAAAACAAACATTTTATATTTATTTTATACTTTAAAGTTTTATTTTTATCTTTTATTGATACAAATCCACAGCACAATTTACAGTCAGACCAAAAAGAGTAGAAATTAAAAAGTGGCAATACTGTAGTGTCGTCCAAGTGGTATTGAGTCAATACCACTTCACCGCATTTGGTGTCGAGAGCCTGGGCCCGTGGGGTCCAAGCGCTAGAATTATTTTTAAAGAGCTTGCAAAACGGCTCATCAACACCACTGGTGACCAAAGGGCTGGCAGCTTCCTCGCTCAGCGTCTTAGTATAGCAATACAGCGAGGTAATGCTGCCAGCGTCTTTGGTACAAGTACAATGCCACGGGGGCCATTTTTAGACTTAGTTTAGATTTCGTTTTAGATTTAGATAAGACTTATTTTAATTGCTTATTGTTTATTTTGTTGTGTTATATTTTGAATAAAATAAATAAATAAGTTACGAGTATATGGTGAAATGATGTACGTTGAAGATACACCATGTACGTATCGTGTTTTTGGCTGCACCTGTACCAGGGAACGAAATAATGGACATTGATTGTGGCGCCGCTGGGGAGCATACTCTGCAGCGGCGCCACTGAGAATTCATAGAAAGAAATTAAACAGGCAAAAAAAACAATTATAACAGGCTTCGAAGTATCACGTTTCGGACGGAACAACTCGAGAGAACTGTAAATGAATTTCTTACAAAATTGAAGGCCTAGCCGGGAAGTACCTAATTTTTATTTAAACATGGCGTCTGTGTTCATGAGCAGGCTAAACAGTTGCATTTTTTGTTTTGAGTGGTGTATTTTTTTATTTCATTGCATATGTTTGAGAAAAGCAGTGAAAAGTGCTTGCCACCTTCGTATCACTATCCGACTTCCCTACGGTCGGCCGTCTATACCTACTCACCCAGCGTGCCCTTCTTCCGCACCGGCGTCTGCAGTAATGTACTATTAAATGTTATATATGAAAACGATGCTGTGAAAATTAATGCCACGACTTGTTCATACGAGTACCTCTATCACTGTTTGTGTAGCGTGAGCAGTATTATTAAAAATGAGTACTCGTACAGTCTGCATAAGCATGGCACTTGTGTAAACTTCGATACCTCCTACGTACTCGTATTCTGGAGTAATTGGCAATATTGTGATTTTTTTGCCGATTTGTGTCTAAAATACTCAAATCTACCTACTACAAAAAACATATTGATAATCCTGTTACATTAATGCTACTGAATACGCTTTAACAACATGGTGAAATTGCCAACATCCAAGTTAGGATTACGGAACCCTACAAACCTTCAATGTAAAAATGCAATAATAAATAATATTGTTTTAACTGCGAGTGAAAATCAAAGAATATTTTCCAAATCAATCCAGCCGTTATTGAATTGGGAAACAAATACACAAAAAAAACCCCTAAAGATAAAGAAGTATGCCAGAAATTAGGACAACACTTTCAAGCCTTTATTAATTTAATTGGTTCATATCCGTTTCAGTCCATACACCATATCGTCCACGATTGCCCACGACGTAAATACCCTGGAGACGCCCTGGACTTACTAACATTAGGTGGAAACGCAGCCCAGCGGGCGAAGAACTTGGATGTTAATTTGTAAACAGACTCGAAAATAAAGCCATACGATAATAATAATTGGTTCATATTACAGGTATAACAACCAGCATATCTTCGGGTTTATCTAAAACAGGACTTTTGATAACAGTACTTTTGTAATCACCCGGGTTTAAGTAAAGTGCTTTTTAATTCGATGTTGATTTGTTGTTTTTTCTCAAGCGGCGACAGAAGACAAATCATTTTCTTTTATACTTGAAGGCTTAAAGATAGAATCATAAAGCCGAAGTAAAATCGTCAAATAAGCCATTTCCAAGAGGCTAAAATAAGCCATTATGACACGAAGTGATTATTTGGATGAGTGAACTAAGTGAGCACAAACAGAATATAATCTGTCATAATGGCTTTTAGCCACGTGTTAAACACGCTACTTTTCACTTCGAGTGCAAGAAAATTAAAAAATAACCTAAAAATTCATATTGTGTCATCATTCACCATGCCCAATAGCTTACTGATTAACTATTTATACTATATCTATGTTGCTGATATTTTTCTGTAGATTCGGCACTTTTTTTTTCTGTTACATAGCGGGCATAATATAAATCGTAAATATACGCCTAGCCTAACTGCACTCAAAGGTTTTTTTTAGTAGTAATTCCATTTTTAACTGCGTGTATGAAATATGAATGCATAATCTCTATAATTTTTTTAAATTTATTTATGACAGAATATTGTCAGGATAAAATATTTATAAATGTTTTATTATTCAAGAATTCTAAAAATAACGACATCTATGGTCTATTTTTTAATTCGGAATTTTAAGATTAGGTATATTTCGTAGTTTCGTATTTAAACCGTTTTGATTTACATATTAATTTAAGCTAAAATCCATAATTACGAGTATAATTTGTATTCAATAATTCACAATTGATGTAAAAAAATCTAAGTTGTAATTTAATAAACGAAACAGTGAATGGAATTGTAATATCAAATGTCACTAGTAATTCAGTGAATAAAGGATTTTGACCTTACAAACGGTCCGGTAGTTTTGAATTTTTGATATGTTGTCTAGGATGGTTAGTCAGTGTTTAAAATGCAAAATGCACAATTCCCCCCCCCTCCGCGCCCGCCGCCATATTGAAAAAAACACGCACTCTTTTCATATTTTTGCTCATATCTTCCTTTCGGAGCATTTTAGCTAGAAGAAAGCTTCGACAATGTTATAGAGAGTTAAATTTACTACATTTTCCATTTTATATTTTGTTTCTAGGACAGATAGTAACGGAGATATGCACATTTAAAGAAACTTAAGAAATTGCAATTTTCAACTCAAAAACAAACTTATCTTCGTTTAGGAGCATTTTAGCTAGAACAGTGCTTGAAAAATTTTGTAGAGAATTAAATTTACTATAATTTACATTTCAAATTTTGTTTCTAGGACAGATAATTACGGAGATATGTAAAAAATAAAGTCACATTTTCCGAAAATGAATGTAAAAATGGACATGAGTTTTATAAGCAATTATATTTCCTACATGTTTTAATTTGTCCTAGACTAGTCCGTAAGTGAATGACAGCGTTCTAAACCAAGAATTTTGAGAAATTTTCGGAAAATTTGACTTTTCCTGTTTTTTAAATGTGCATATCGTCGTTCCAATGCTAAACTAACATAACTGCCATTTTGTCAAAATTGAGTTTTTGATGTAAATCTGTACCAAATATAACCCCGCACAATGTCACAAATTTATAGAGCTCTAGCTTTTAAGGTTCCAGAGTTACAATATTGTGAATCAGCACTTTTATTTTTTCCCCATGGTAAACTTACAAAATGTAGGTCAACTAACGAATCTGACATTTTCGTTAACTTTTTATGGTGATAATTATCACTTACCGGTCAGATAACCAATAGCAAATTTGCGAATCTGCCAGATTCGTTAGATTTCTACGGTGGCTATTATGATCTGCTCATATAACAATCCTATAGTAAATGTGCGAATCTGCCAGATTCGTTGGTTTACTATGGTGGTTATTATGACCTGCTCACATAAAAGTAGCTATAGCGAACTTGCGAAGCTGCCAGATTCGTTAATTTACTATGGTGGCGATTATGATATACACCCGCTGTAGCCTATAGACATTTACGAATTAAGCATTTTCGCGAGTTTGTCATTGTGACTAATGCATTTGAAATAGGTGAAACTAGAAGTAAATGTGCGAATCAGGCATTTTCGCAAATTAAGTATTGTCAATTTAGTATAACAAATAAAATTCATGCGATTTGCGTTTGAACAAAGGGATAAACATATCAGAGGGGAAGCATATAAAAGCCTAAATGGTAAAGACGTTGAAGCAAGACCGATGAAAGAACCTAAATGTGTGACAAAACTCATCCATTAAAAGGGAATAATGGGAGGTGAAAGTTTGTATGAAGAACTTGAAATTCTTCGAGTAACATTTCGAGTTCTTCATAAAAAACGAAGAAAACAAGTTTCAGCATTTTTTTAAATACATCCCTGAAATGGATTAAATAGAAGGTGGGCTTGTATAAGAAACGTGGCCTTCTTTGTGTAGTGTCGTGTAGACTTCGTCAAATAAAGATAACTAATACTTCTTTATACTTTAATAAGATTTTAGAATGATTTGAAACCCCCTGTCGTAAAATGGGGTAAAATTCGAGTTAAAAGTGTGTTAAACAATTTTTAAGAACTATACTGAGCATGTATACCCGGTATTTCGAACAAAAATATATGCATATTTTCGTATCTCTCACCCATTACACTGGTAAGTAGAAATCTAAATGTTTATTTGCCAGAATACGTTACAACAAATTAGATCTTACGATACTTATAGAATCAGTATTCAGTCGACATGCAAGTCAACATGCAAAATAAATAAATTTTAATACCACATTTAAGGTAAAATCGTTATTATCAAATTAAATCTAAAAAATAAATACACATTAAGACAAATGATAGCAATAACAATTACCACTATAATTATGGTATTGCATATTAGTGACATATTATCTAAACTTTGGTAGCAGAAAATATTGTTTCCGAATATTATCACTCTTACGAAAGTATCCCCAACTCGGAAGTGTAGTTGGACCACATTAACTCTACCAAGCAAATGAACTGTCAAACACAAAAAACTAAGTATGGCAATATTAAGCAAAGAGTAACCAACAATCTTAGTACTGGCATATGTTTATTTCGAATTCACCCATACAAATTTTTATCTTGTTTTAATCCCCTTTGAGCCCTTAGAGTAAGAATATCAATAAACTGCAGTAAAAGGGAAATAGAAATTCAGTATGTAAACTTACTTAATACAACGTAAAAGTCCTCCGAAACATCATTTATAAATATTTTTATAGGTAATTACAATATTGATCAAAGCATAACTTACCAAGATCTTTTTTTATTTATATTAAATTTGATAGAATCTAATACTAACGTTCTAATACTAAAGTCTAAAACTTAAAGATTAAGAGTATCAAGACTAATAAGTGGCCTATCTTCAGTGTTGTCATATACCGATTTACAGATAAAAAACTTAAATTGCTGGGGGAAAGATATTTTAGCCAGACTATACGTAATAGATAGCATACCAGAGTTTATATTGTAAAGCTGCCTAATAAGTAAATAAAAACTATTATTTTCGTTTAATTACTGAATATCGGTATCAATTACCATTAAGTATAAGTTAACGCTTGTAAGTAGTTCATAAAAACATGAAAAGCCATATGTCATTATTAAGTTTACTAAACATAAGTTGAAAGTAAATCATATATTAATATTGTCAGTCAGATACGATTTAACTGCATTTATTGACTGACAGGTATAAAAACAAATATACTTATGAGACGTTTTCAGTTAAAAGAGTCCACTGTGCCGCTTACCATGAGCGCGAAATTTGTTTGCATGTTTAAACAAATAACTTGTCGACGCGCCTTTATGTAAGTGACCAAGTGGAATCTTTTGCTTGAACCGTCACATTTTAGCATTTGAACATTATTTATTGGTCGAATTTATCGCATTCGACCAATAAATAATGTTGTTATTGTTTTAGACTATATACAATAGTACGAGTATTATGTTATTGGCAACAAAAATAAGTGCAGATTCGCACTCTATTATGATAGCAAATGAATGGGAAAGCATTTACATTCCCCAAACGAAAACGACGAATGTGGCATTTTCGTAACTTTACTTTGGCTTAAAAATAAAAAATGCATTGTGAATTTGCGAAAGTGGCACTTTCGTAAATTTACTATGGTGAATAATCTTACCTTTTTGTTCCTTTCTATGGAGTAGCCAAATTGCGAATGTGCCTTAATTTCTAAACCCAATGAATTAATACATGTCTGACACATTGAAAATATAAAACATGCAATTTAAAAACACTGTGTGAAAACAGTTCTATTATAACTACAAAAACAACCGCGAAAAAAAATATATAATCTTTTTACGAACTTAAAATTGCTCCACTGTAAAATTAGTTTTTTGCAGTTATGTTAGTTTAGCATTGGAACGACGATATCTCCGTAACTAACCGTCCTTGAAACAAAATTTGAAGTGTAAATTATAGTAAATTTAATTTTCTACAACATTGCCCAAGCTTTGTTGTAGCTAAAATGCTCCTAAACGAAGATATAATCCAGAAGTTTGTTTTTCAGTAGGAAATTGCGATTTTTACGTTTTTTTTAATGTGGATATCTCCGAAACTATCTGTCTTAGAAAAAAAATATAAAATGAAGAATGTAGTAAATTTAACTCCCTATAACATTGTCGAAGCTTTCATATGATATGAGCAAAAATATGAAGAAAGTGCCGGTTTTTTCAAAATGGCGGCGGGCGCGGAGGGGGGGGGGAATTGTGCATTTTGCATTTTAAGCACTGACTAACCATCCTAGACAACATATCAAAAATTCAAAACTACCGGACCGTTTGTAAGGTCACACATAGTACTTTAGTCTCTATTCACCGTATTATAGGTACTGCACCTCCGAGCTCGAATCGCAAACACAGCGGATTTTAATTACAGTAAAAGGCGATATGCCTTGGATTTATGTTGCTTATTTGGCGATATCTAAAAGTACACTCGAATCAGCACCCTGGTATTTTGTATCAATTGTACCTACTAAAAATACCTCTATTGTTAACCTTCCTCTAATTGAAATTGCCTCTCAGACAACCCTTTTTAAATGAACCATTATTCTCGTTTCTAAAGCTCTTTTATTACACATGTTTCAGTATTTCGTGATTTTTCGCTGCCTTTTGATTCTTTTTCTTCCGTGTCTCATTCATCTTGGCTGGAAGGGGTTTCGTTCGATGCGGTTTTTTCTGGTGAACGTAGTGTCTGAGTCTGCGTTTGAGGTTTTTCATCATCTTGCTCACAGATTTGGGCTGGTTTATCTGAGGGTACCGTCTACGGAGTTCTTTCATCAGGTGGTTGATTATAGATTCGGTTACTGTTGCTTCTACGTGGCGGGCAAACTGAAATGAAAATAAATAAATATCAGACTACCTTACACAAATCCCGAATTAAGCTCAAAAAGGCTAATGTTATGGGTACTAGACGATACATACTTATATAAATAAATATATACTTAAATACATAGAACAACCATGACTCAAGCACAAAATGTTCGAGTTCATTACATAAATAATTTGCTCTGGCCGGGATTCGGGGATTCAGGTGCACTACAAACCGCGCTGACCGCGTCTTCAATAAATAAAGTCGTCAGTAAATAAGTTTTTGGAGTTTACTCCTTAAGAATCGATTTTCATATATAAGCCCGGGGTATGAAAAATATGGGGTATAAAATCGAACGTATCTGCCGTGCTAATTTAAAAAGTCGTATCTCAGTATACGATCGGAGTAAAAATACGACTTCTTAATTTAGCAGGTTATGCGTTACGCGTTATAGGCTAAGATCCCGATATAAAATGACCTTCACCGAGATGTTTATTTTATGAAATGTATTTTATAATCAATTTAATATGTCAATAAATATATTGCATATGGGTTGCCTAACAAATTTTAGTCCAGGGTATGTTTAATTAATAATAAAAAAAAATGTTTTAAACATTTCACCGGTTTGATTAATATTAGATAAATTCTATACCAATCGAAAGTATGAAGCCCATAGAATATGCAAACGTTAGGTTACCTATTCTTTTCCCGTCACAACTATCGGGTAGCCAGGTATAAACAGGTAAATCTATACCTACTAGCATTTTGCAACGGTCTGATTATTGAATTGAAACTGAATAAAATTAAAGATTATTTAATTATGAATTTATCTAATAATCAAATCGGTGAAATGTTAAGAAAATATATATTTTTATTTTTTACTAAACATACCCTGGACTAAAAATTGTTAGGCAACCCATATGCAATATATTTATTGACATATTAAACTAAATATAAAATACATTCATCAAATAAACATCTCGGTGAAGGTCGTTTTATATCGGGATCTTAGTCTATAACGCTTAACGCATAACCTGCTAAATTAAGAAGTCGTATTTTTACCCCGATCGTATACTGAGAAACGACTTTTTAAACTACCATTATGTTCACATAAACCAACTATAAAATTGTCAATGTCAACTTCATGTCGAGTGTCAACAAAATTTTATAAATAAAATAAAATTTAATCAAATCTACGCTTAACGGGTAAAATGTGCTGCTTTTGAAACAATAGCGCCCGTCACACAATCGGCTAAAAGATACGTGTTCGTTTCAGCTCCCAAACAAACCTAACGAATTTTTGTGATATCCAAGATTACAACTTTTATAACGTGCAATGCAAAGACCGTGTTTTCTTGGTGTTTAAGCCGTGCTTGTATGGTGCTAAGATCGAAGAAGACGTCTTGCTGTAGAGAGAGAGACCGCTTTAATTGTGACTCAGCTTTAAGCTTAGAAATAGAGAAGGCGTGAATACTTTTCCATCACCACTGCTCTCATTTTCCTGCATTCAGCCGCAGAATGGTTTTGATTTCGTGAAACTTTCCAGGATAAATACATACATAAATCAAGGATCCAACACAACCGAGCCATTCATTTTCTAGACGGGAGTCTTGCCGACCGACAAGAAGCTATGAAGTTTAAATCGAAATTGTTATGTTTTTGATGTTGGCTTTTAAATTGTATCTTTTTTTCCTATAATTGCTTGTATTTTTACTTTTATTTGTAAGTGTTAGTTATAAATATAAGTGATCCTTCTTCATCCTTGCGCTGTCCCCATTGTCCCAACTCAACTCGAACTTTTACCCCTCATGGACTTAAAGTGCATATAGGGCACATGCATAAACATTTTCCCCAAGTCATCCCCTCCAACCCTAGACTGTCGGTTTCACAGCAAGCTCATGGTAACAACCCCATTCATCTAGATTTTGGTGATCTAGCTACGTTAAAGCAGTAAGTACGTGTGTTATGGCATATCCCCAAAGGGGCGCGAAACTTGGCAGCGGCCAAATTGAGCGACCTCATTGATAAGTGTATCGACTCCAATGGCACTCTCGAATGGTTTAGTTTACTGTCTTTTGCCTATTCTGCACTCAAATCGCCTGAAGCGTCGGCCACGGGCAATTTAACCACGAAAGTTAAGAGAAATATTAACTCTGCTTCTTTTGATATCAGTGGGAACATCGGTGCAGAGACCACGCCTTTGAGATCACACTCCATACTGAAGACAATTGAGCGTAAAGTACATGAAGGGGATCTCAGGTGCAGAGCGAGTGCTTATGTCGGATGAGGGCGTGGCGCCGTCGAGCCCTGAGACTTTAGCTACGCTGCAGTCGAAGCATCCAGCCCCGTCCCGGCCGCTGGTACTTCCACCGGAACCTGACATATCTATTTCTGCCTTAACTGTTAAGCCGGAGGAAATGGTGCAGGCACTCAGCTCTTTCAACAATAGTTCGGCCGCCGGTTTGGATGGTATCCGCCCTGTTCATCTTAAGGAGCTTACGTCTGCATCTGCGGGAGACGCCGATTTTCGGCTCCTGGAACATCTGGCCAAGCTTTGTAATTTTTTGCTCAGTGGTCAATTAAACCCTGAAGTTTGCTCCTATATTTATGGTGCTTCCTTATGTGCGCTGTCAAAAAAAGACGGTGGTATAAGACCCATTGCCATAGGCAGCGCTTTCCGCCGCTTAACGGTAAAGCTAGGATGCCGTGCAGTGAGAGAAGAAATGGCAGCTTATCTGCAACCTTGCCAATTAGGGTTTGGCACAAGATTGGGCTGCGAGGCTGCAATTGACGCTACGCGGGCTTTTTCGGTAGATAGCAAAAACTTAGAATCCGTTTTAATACGTTCATATATATATATAGTATAGTTAAGTTCATATCATTGTAATAGTTAAGTACTTATGCTTTCTGAAAAAATGACTGACTGTTGAGTTTCTTTCGGCGTTTCTTCTCAACAGTGGTCTCCTCTTGTGAAATGCCGGTAGACTCAGACATGTAAAAGTGCCCTTGTGGCCTACTTGCAGAATAAAGTTCATTATTTCATTATTATTATTATTAATTAAAATTGATTTAAAAAACGCGTTTAACTCAGTGGAGCGTGATGTTTTACTGTCCGAAGTGAAGGATAAAGTGCCATCACTCTACCCCTTCATTTTCCAAGTATATTCTTCCACTTCTAATCTTTTCTACAATGGTCCTCTTGTGCTTTCCCAAGTTGGTGCACAGCAGGGGGATCCGCTAGGCCCTTTAGTTTTCTGTCTGGCCATACAAAAGGTAATTTCAGAGGTTAAATCCCCATTGAATATCTGGTACCTAGATGACGGTACCCTAGGTGGTAAACCTGAAGAAGTGGAACAAGACTTGCTCATGCTCCTGCCTCGTTTAAAAGCTCTGGGTTTAGATATTAATTTCAGCAAATGCGAATTTTTCCCCTGCAGTACCAACTCACACGATTCTTTCCCCTTATTCAGTGCTCTGCTCCCCGGACTGAAAGTGTTGTCGGCGAGATCTTTCAACCTCTTGGGGTCCCCAATATTCCCAGAAGCCATTCCTGAAGCCTTCGAGGAGAGAAAGCTGCTTCTGCTGATGGCTGCGCAGAGGTTGAATGAACTTTCGGCTCACGTAGCCCTCGTTATGTTGCGAGTTTGCTTTGCCGTGCCTAAGCTGACATATTTCTTGTGCACCGTGCCAGCCTGGCTGCACCCTGTCCAGACAGACTCCTTTGACTTCGTGTTGAAGGAGAGTTTGGAAAAGGTGCTGAACGTCTCCCTTAACCAAGGTCAATGGGACCAGGTTTCTCTGCCGATTCGAACTGGTGATTTGGGCGTGCGTCGCGCGCGAGATGTGAGCCTCCCGGCCTTCCTGGCTTCGGCGTGTGGGCTGGTGGACCTTGTCACTCAAATTTTATCTTTTGATGGTGACAAGGCTATCATTCCTTACGCCTCCGATGCTTTGACGGCCTGGACGGCTCTTAATCCCGGCGTAGCCATACCCGTAGAATTGTTCCGTCAGCGTCTATGGGTTTATTTATATGAGAGTGCGCGCACCACGATTTTCATAAACCCATAAGTAAGCTTATTTCTGCGACAAAATTATCGCGCGACTAAAAAAAATCGTGGTGCGCGCCTGGCCTGAAGAGTAAACTCCAGTCGTGCGTCGGAGCTGACACACACACTTTTTTTTTTGATATTTCCTTTGGCTTTCGCGACTGTTATACATTGAAACAAAACAATTGAAACGGATTTTATTGCGTATATTCATTATTTGAGTAACTTTTCAAATATTTTTGGAGTTTACTCCTTAAGAATCGATTTTCATATATAAGCCCGGGGTATGAAAATTATGGGGTATAAAATCGAACGTATCTGCCGTGCTAATTTAAAAAGTCGTATCTCAGTATACGATCGGGGTAAAAATACGACTTCTTAATTTAGCAGGTTATGCGTTACGTTAAGCGTTATAGACTAAGATCCCTATATAAAATGACCTTCACGGAGATGTTTATTTCATGAAATGTATTTTAAATGTACTTAGCAACGGGAAAACATGGCTCCCGTTAGAGAAAATTAATATTAATTGTTCTCTGCCATTTATTTATTTTAAATTACCACAAGAGGCTTAACAAATAACATAGACAAGAAACATATTCATAATTTCTCCGCGGAGACTGCGGCGGCGGCCGGCGGCCTACACGGCGCGTTGCTGCGCAAGTGCGCATCGGGCAGCTTGACTGACAGTTGTCAATCTACAACAGCTGAGAAATGTGTTTTTGTTTTCAAGTTTTTGCTAATATTTTGCGTGAATCTCTATCATGTTACGAGTGTGATTGCTATCAGTGCATGAGTACTATCTAGTTATATGTGCAATTATAAACCACCGCTTCCCCCAGGAACTTTATGGGGCAATTTGTATGCCGAAACTTGGAGCGGTTTTTTTAAATACTTTATTTGTTATCGTAGCCGTAAGTTTTTATCTATTGCGTTTTTTAATAGTTTACTTGATGAATCCTAATAGCACGGGCTCCTCTCAGAATGTCGCTTCCAGGTCTGTGTCGCTGTCGCTGGAGAATTCCGTACAGTGCCCACATTGCTCCCAGATTCGTTTCTTTAAAGGTCAGAAAGGACTTAATATACACATCAGTAGAACCCATGGCATTCGTGCTGGCGCAATTACGTCGCCACCAGGCAAACAATTCACAACGAAGTCAGATCAGGCCTTTTTCTGAAAAAATCAGTGAGCTTAAACATTCAATTCCAGTGGTCAAACGAATTCCTCGCAGCGTTCGAATTCAGGTTGCAAAAAGTGTGCCTACCTTTTCGTTCTTGTTTGCAGCGCCCAACAGGGTACATAATGTGATACTTAAACTATTTACTTTCACCTGTATAATCATTATGTGCAATAAACGTATTGAGTATTGAGTATATATTTTATAAACGTTCTTAAGGCCAGGCGCGCACCAAGATTTTAGTCGCACGATAATTTTGTCGCATAAATGCAAGATATAGGTTTATATGAGAGTGCGCGCACCACGATTTTCATAAACCCATAAGTACGCTTATTTCTGCGACAAAAAAGTGGTGCGCGCCTGGCCTGAAGAGTAAACTCCAGTCGTGCGTCGGAGCTGACACACACACTTTTTTTTTATGTATATTGGGATATTTTAGAAAACGTAAAAATGTTTAATTGTTTATCTTTTATTTTATAATATCGGAAAAAAGCCTGATTAAAACCATGAAATGTTGTCAATTGATGATAAAATTACTTAAATTAATATCAGATTTCACAATATTCTATTTCCAAGACCCAATCTGTATTAAAAATATATATCCTGAACAATGATTAAAAGAATAACATGGCAAGTGTTTATTTTTGAATTTTATAGCAGGTTTGATTCTCGGGCGAGAACTAGCGAATAAAAAAACTTTGCAGCTTCCCTGCAGGGCCCATTTGTTTTCACACTGTATGTACAATAAGATAAGAAATAAATTAATTATTAAGGTAATGGTCGAATTGAGGCTTAATAAAAATCACACTTATATAAAGGCGAAAGTTTGTGAGTGCGTTTATTTGTATGTTGGGTATGTTGCTTCTTCACGCTCAAACGGCTGGACCAATTTCGATGAATTTTGGTAAGAAGATAGCTGACACCCTGGATTTAAAAAAAGGCTACTTTTTATCCCCAAAAATGAAGTGTTCCCGTGGGATGAGCGAGTAACACCGCGAAGCCGCGAGCAAATGCTAGTAGCATATTTTTATCAAAATTTTACATTGGCTAGATTACTAGCCTTAGGACTTAAAATGTATTATTCACCATTTCACGTATCTACTCGCCTTAACCTAAGGCAATAAAGCTCTTGTTTGAAATTTTGAATGACATGACGTTTGGAATTACTTACCCGAATATAATTCGAGATTGTATTGGTGCAATGTGAATAGCCCATCCCAGTCTCTGTTGAAAACTCGGTACTCGAAGTTGTTGACTCATACATCTACCTAGGACAAGTGGTCCAATTAGGTAGGTCCAACTTCGAGAAAGAGGTCAAACGCCGAATCCAACTCTGCTGGGCAGCGTTCGGGAAACTACGCAATGTCTTTTCGTCCGACATACCTCAGTGCCTCAAGACGAAAGTCTTCAACCAATGTATGTTACCAGTGATGACTTACGGCACCGAAACGTGGTCTTTCACTATCGGCCTCATCTCAAAGCTCAAAGTCGCTCAACGAGCAATGGAGAGGGCTATGCTCGGGGTGTCTCTACGTGATCGAATCAGAAATGAGGAAATCCGTAGACGAACTAAAGTGACCGATATAGCTCACCGGATTAGCAAGTTGAAGTAGCAATGGGCAGGCCACATAGCACGCAGAGCAGATGGCCGATGGGGCCGAAAAGTGCTCGAGTGGAGACCTCGGACCAGCAAGCGCAGCGTAGGACGTCCACCTACAAGATGGACAGATGACCTTGTTAAGGTCGCCGGAAGGCGCTGGATGCAGGTCGCTTCCAACCGGTCTATATGGAAGTCCAAAGGGGAGGCCTATGTTCAGCAGTGGACGTCCTTTAGCTGAGATGATGATGATGATGAATGTGAATAGAACTAACTTTTCAAACCTATTTATTTAGATGATGGGATATTGTTTGTAAACAACCTTAAAGTCAAATTTGTATTTCCAAGAACCGATTCATTTTGTTAATGAAGGTTATCTTTCTGAATGATGAATGTTTACATTACAATTGGTCCGCATTAGATATTTCAATAATTGCTTGGTATTAAAGGTCCAGATTTATCAAAAAATTATTTTAATTCTCCATACATTTTTACAATGGCGGCCGCGCGCTGATCTAAATAAATACGCATTCCTCGCGCTCTATGGGTCAGTCGCTAACGTTCGGCGCAGTCTTAACCCTTAAATGCATGAATTAAAAAAACACAATATTATAAAATATTATTTTATTTCAAATAAATGTTTCTTGTTATCAACCAGTAATTCATTTTTGTTTATGTAAGCTGCATCTTACACCATGCATTTAAGGGTTCTTGATGCAAAGCGTTCGCGCTCAAATTTAAATGTCGCGTACAACTAATAAAGTAATATAACTTGTTCCCGTGGGTGAATTGGTTAGAATTCTATGTTATAGATTACTTTTATGAAAATGAGTTCACTATGCCGACTTGATAATTTTGCGTAAAATTTTGTGGCCTAGAGAACGATTTAAAAATTCAATCGTTTATATAAAATAAAGCCATTGATGAATCTGTTATAAATTAAAACTGTCATTACCTACATTTCATAGTTTTAAACACATTTTCGTTGCCAAAAGTCACTTGTATAATCTTTTCAGGGATTTATAATTTTTTAATTCGTTTCGTATTGCGCTGACATAATCTCTCGACAAATCTGTTAGAAAACAATACGGAATGTTAAAACTGTAAAATGCGATGCCCTATTGCAGAAGAAATGCACTTGAATTTTTTTTCTAAGATTTACAGAGGTCGCTTACAAAAACTTTTTTTATACCTAACGCACACTCAAAATCCGTTAGAAAATGTTAATACCCGAATTATTTTAGTTTGAGGGGCAATTATACCCTTCCCGTATCGGACTATTTGGGAGTGGAATGGCGTTGGAAGCAGGTTGCAGGTGCGAATCACAATAAGTTGAACAGTCATTATGGGCGCATATCGGGCTGTGGCAAAATGCGTTGTTGCAGCCGATGCAACGGCCTAACTTGCATGTTACAATGCAAAGTTTAGTGAAAATAAAACGTAAAGTAAGTAAAAATATACTTGTGATATTAGCAAACAGGTTGTATATGTGCCTATTCACCCGTTAAATAAAACTCTAATTGAGCTGTATAAGGGATATAAGTGTGTTGTGTGCTACTTGTGATGATTATTATTTGTACTTTCAATTGTGGTTATATTTTCAGGGTTATCAGTACCTTTTGAAACGGGAGAATACTTTTCTAAATGCATGTATACATAAGTTGCACGTGCGGCGGCAACATCGCACCGGCACCCTATGGTAAAATCTTCAATAACTTTGGAACTGTACAAGTTCTTGATATGCCGTTTTCTATTAAACGATCAATTAATAGTGTTATAATATACATAAGTAAAATAAAGCCATATTCATACATTTTTTATATGAAATTACATAAAAGCCCCAAAAAAATGTTTTTTTTTTTTTTTTTTTTCAGTTTACGTTTTTTTTTGTATTTATTATTACTTTTTGCCTATTTGAGTTTTTATTTTATTTTATAAAACTAATTTAAGTAATTATCTGTCGATTAGCACCTTAATTATCAAAATCGGAATATCGGTTGAGGTTTTAGATTTTTTGTAAGATTTTTTGATCCAGCGGCGCCATGTCTGTATTCTTCAATAAGTTTGGAACTATACGAGCTAATAATATACGGTTTTATTTCGTAAATGTAAAATTAGTTGTGTATTAATATAAATAAATAAAAAAGTACCATGTACATACATTTTTACGAGTGAAATTCCAAAAAATCACGAATTTCAAATACTTTTTTCAGAAAATATTATTTTTTAGGTCTCCAAAATTATTTTCTACTTGTTTTAAATTTTTTTCATGTTAAATTGGGTAATTATCTGCCGATTGGCACCTCTTTCGTCACAAACGGAGTATTAGATCAGGATTTAGAATTTTATTAAACTTTTTTTGAATAAGTGGCGCCATCTCTGTTCCTAAGGGGTGAAACTAAATTCTCCTCGAGTGAAATCGTTTATTTTGGTCTATATTATCTCTGTGCAAAACGGCTTGCTTCCATCACAAAGTGCAGCTTCCGGGCTAAAACCGTCCATAACAAGTAAGACTATCAGCACTTTTGCGGCTCCGCACATCATTGTTTGCCCATACGCAGGGGCAGCAGTTGGCAGCTATATGCGGAAGCGGGAAAAATATTGAATAAGTGATTTAATGATCAGTAGGTGTTCAGGCCTGCCTTGGAGCCTGACAGTCATCTTACGGAAGCGAGAAGCGACACAATATTGCCTTTAAGATTTATCAGGCACTTGTTCATACTTTTGTATGCCTACCGTGTTTCGTTTTTATTAATACTACCGACTCGATACGAACGACATGTAGCTCTGTACATTTTTACTTATTTTATTATTAAAACGGATTATTTGAAGATTCCTGAGTTTCATTGAAGAATATTGAAGCTCCACTATGTCCGCGAAGACATAATTTGGTGACCCCGACGTGATCAACACGGCAAAATAGTCTACAAAGAAGATTGGAATTCGCCATCAACTCCATGCAGTACGTGTGAACTAAAGGGTTGACGAAATCCATGCAATATTAAACGAAGTTTGAAGAGCAACATAACGGCAAGAACGCCACGGGATCCTGCCACCAGCTCGGCCAGTGAGGAGACAAAACCTTGCACCGCGCGACGGGGACCTCCGAAAGTTAAGTGCCCTTCCTTTGTTCCTTACCTAAATTCGCAAATCATCCTAAAAAACTAAAAACTAAAACTAATTTTCAACTTGATGAAATAGCAGTGTAAAAATAATACAAACAGTGTAAAAGGTGAAAATAAATAATTACGTTCTATAAGTAATAACTAAATTCATACCCCAAATTTTGTTACAATACCGATGTTCTCGAACTTTCGATACCGTTAAGTTCTTTTCTTTGTCTACTTTGTAATCTCATTTCAAATAGTATAACCCGTTAATTTGTTGTTTATTTCATATAAAATCTCAGTAAAAACAGTCAGTAAAAACTTAGAAACAAATCTTTGTCTTAGCAGTTTCTTTTTAATGTCATCATAATTATTTAAAGTGATTTCCTCGTAGCATTGCGCAAAGTAATTACGTTAAATAAGATACTTGGCCGACTATTCCAGGGACACGGGATCCGGGGTCGCGTCCGTGACGTCACTGGCTCGGTGCGCCTGCAGCATCAGCTGTGCCGTGCGAGCCTAACGGGTTCCATATCGTGAGTTCCAGCGAATCGAGGAGCGTGAGCCAATATTTATTTATTTATTGCATGTTTTTATTGTTGCGTTAACGATGTCGAGTGATAAATGCCAACTTAAAGATTTAATTACTTCACGTAGTTCCATAAAGGGTCAGATAACTAAATTTAAAAATTACCTATCGGGTGTATGCCACAAATCTGAGTTATCTAACTTAGAACTAGCGGAGTTAAGCCTTAAATTAACGCGGTTCGAGGGCTTATCTGTTAAGTTTGATAATTTACAAAACAACATTGAGATTTTAAATGCTGACGAAATTGATGATGAGATTGATGAGCGAGAAAGTATTGAGCACGATATAAGTATCAACATCGCAAAAGCAAAAACTTTAATAGAAGAGTACAATAAAATCGAAAATCAACAAAGGCGCGAATCGGTTGTCGCCGATGCTCATGCTCAGTGCTCGCTCGATCATCAAGAAATCGGTTTTAAATTACCACAGATACAAATTTCTAAATTTGAGGGGTCGTATTTTCGCTGGCTTGAGTTCCGCGACACGTTTGAAAGTTTTTAATTCATAAAAATAGCCGCATTAAACCAATCCACAAGTTTCATTATCTCATCTCGTATTTGGAGGGTGACGCTGCTAGGATAATTTCCAATTTAGAGGTGTCATCGGCTAACTACGCAGAGGCCTGGAGGTTGCTTAGCGAGCGATATGATAATAAGCGCTTGCTTATCAATCATCACTTAAGCTCATTATTTAATATTCAACCACTCGCACGGGAAACTGAACGGTCGTTGCGCTTTTTAGTGGATCATGTTACAAAAAATTTGCGCGCTTTGTCCAGCTTAGGCCAGCCTACAGACAAATGGGATATACTTATTATATTCATGTTATCATCGAAATTAGATACGTCTACTCTTACCAAATGGGAAGAATACCGTAACTCTCTCGATGACGTCCCGACTTTGGAGCAATTTCATAAATTTTTAATTGATCGAGCGGACGTCATCGAGGCACTTTCGCGTAGCCGACACGATGGGTTTCAAAACAAATTCGCCCCATCGATGTCGTTTCAATATAATAAAGGAAATAATAACACAAATAACAAACCGCAACATGCTAATAATAACAAACCATTTAAGGGTGCTTTCACAAAATCGTTTGCGAGTATGAATCAACCTCGCCAGTTTAGTTACGTTTGCGTTATTTGTAATGAAAACCATAAAATTTATGATTGTCAGATATTTAAAAGTAAAAGTATGCAGGATAAATTAGCTGACGTTACTAAATACAAATTATGCGCCAATTGCCTCCGCCAGGGGCACCCTGTGAGTGAATGTCGTATGGGCCCTTGTCGTGAGTGTAAGCAGAGCCATAACAGCTTGCTACATCCAGAACCCTCCGAAAAGGTCAATGTAGTTACTACAAATGCTGCTTCTGTGGTAAAATTTTCAGAACGTAATTGTCAGGTTTTGCTGTCTACGGCACTTGTGGAGGTTACGAACCCCGCTACGAATGAAACAATTAGGGTTCGCTCGATTCTTGATTGCGGCAGTCAGTCCACATTCATCACTAGCTCCCTTAAGGAGAAGTTGTCACTAAAATCCAATCGCATTGACTCACTAAAGGTCATTGGAATTGGAAACAACTGCACAAATAATGTTGTCGAAACATGTAACGTTCAAATGAGTTCTCTAAATAGCGCCTTCAGTGTAAAATTGTCTTGCTTAGTACTAAAGGAACTAACAGGAGCACTACCAAAGTCTCGAATCAATATAAGCAAACTAAATATACCTAACAACATAATATTGGCTGATCCTAATTTTCACCAACCAGCTCCTATTGACATGCTCATTGGTGCCGATATATTCTGGGACATTTTAGGAAATGAACAAATGGCCTTAGACCCTGAGTGCCCTAAATTGCGCTCTTCTAAATTGGGTTGGTTGGTTCACGGTCCAACTAAATCGGACTTGCCTCACAATAACATACAATGCAATCATGTCTCAATAACGAAAAAAACAGAAGATTCTATTGATGACTTACTAACAAAATTTTGGAATTTGGAAGAATTACCCGAAAACAAAGGTAAATGCAATAATTTAAGTATCCGGGAACAGTCTTGCGAAAAACACTTCATAGCCAATGTGTCTAGACTTGGTACTGGTAGGTTTATGGTAAAGCTGCCTTTAACTGGTTCTCCAAATTCTCTTTGCGATTCTTATAATTTAGCCAGGCGCAGATTTCTAAATCTCGAAAAGAAGTTTAAACGCAATCCAGAATTAAAAAATGAATATTCCAAATTTATTAAAGAATATGCAGACTTGGGACATTTAAGTGAATCTCCCATGGCCAAACCCAACCCGAGCTACTTCTTGTGCCATCATGCTGTTTTTAAAGACAGTAGTGAGTCAACGGCTTTGCGTGTGGTCTTCGACGGCCCGGCCTCCTCTTCTTCTGGCCTGTCCCTAAATGACATATTGTCTGTAGGCCCAAATGTCCAGGACTCTCTTTTCTCCATCTTAGTGAGTGCGAGGAACTATAAATACATTTTGACCGGCGACATAGAAAATATGTATCGTCAGGTGCTCGTCCACAAAGATGATCGTAACCTCCAACTCATACTATGGAGAGAAGATGAGTCCCAGCCTATCAAAACTCTGCAATTAAATACTCTAACTTACGGGACGGCAAGTGCGAGCTATTTAAGCACGAGATGTTTACAACAGGTAGAAGAGCAGGACGACGAGTTAATTAAAACTATAATAAAACATGACTTTTATGTCGATGACCTAATCACGGGCTCGAACGACGAAGAAGAGTTGCGTCAAATTCAAATATCGGTTTCAAAAGCATTAAAGTCGGGCTGCTTTAACTTAAGAAAGTTTAAAACAAATTCTACAACATTGTTTCAAAATTCTGATATAAATACAAAAGAGAACTTAACTATAAGTGAATCAACAAGTACGCTCGGATTGGGCTGGGATCCTACTGAGGACTGCTTTCATTTTCCAGTTAAAAATGTAATGCAACAAAATAACAAAATTACGAAAAGACACATAATGTCCAATGCATTTAAGACCTATGATGCTTTAGGGTTAGTAAGCCCTGTCGTAATTCAAACCAAAATGATGCTACAAAAATTGTGGCAACAAAAGATTGACTGGGATGAACCTGTCCCACAGGATATTGAAAAGGAATGGTTTAGGTACTGTGAAAATTTGCCTTATCTTTCGAAAATTCATATCGACAGAAATGTTTTATGTGACAACCCTAAAATTATCGAGCTGCACTCTTTCAGCGACTCATCAGAGCGTGCCTTAGGTGCTTGTATTTACATGAGATCAATCGACGCCAACGGTGACGTCACTGTTAGATTGCTTTGCTCTAAGTCAAAAGTGGCACCAATCAAGTCTACGACGATCCCACGTTTGGAGTTCTGTGCTGCTTTGTTGGCCGCTAGGCTGTGCAAAGCTGTCACTGAGTCCCTTAGATTTAAACCAGATCGTTTTGTGTACTGGTGCGATTCAAGTACAGTCTTGGCGTGGATAACCAATGACCAACTCCGGCTTAAAACATTTGCTGCCAATCGCATTAGCGAAATACGTGAGATCACTCAATCAACTTCTTGGCGCTATGTCCCCACGTCAGCCAATCCGTCTGATTTAATTTCCAGGGGGGTGGACGCCAGCCAGCTCGTGGCATTAATTCATTGGTGGACTGGCCCGGAATTTTTGGCTAAAAATGAGTCCGAATGGCCAGTGTCAAAAGTCAACTTAGTCATTGATAATCATCTACCGGAAATTAAATCAAACTTGGCTAACACTTGCGAAACTTCAAAGATGTTATGCATATGTTAAAAGATTTATTTTTAATGTTAGAAATCCAAAAAACAAACGCTTGGGAAGCTTGGCCACAGATGAGTTAAATGAATCATTTCACGAACTTTGTGTGCTTGCTCAAGGTCAGTCATTCCCTGTTGAGTACGAGTTGTTTTTGAAAAGTAAACCTTTGAGTCCTAGATCTAGTATACTCTCATTGTCACCATTCATGGACACACATAAGGTCATTAGAGTCGGTGGACGAATTGAGGCATCTAACTATACTTTCGAGAGAAAACATCCGATTCTGCTTCATTCGTCTCATCGTCTAACAAAATTGTATTTCGAATATGAACATTTCAAGTCTTTGCATGCTGGTCCACAATTGTTGTTAGCCGCTGTCCGAGAAAATGTATGGCCAATTAAAGGTAGGCACTTAGCTAGACGTACTGTTAATAATTGCGTACGCTGCAGACGTTTGCGTGCTAAAACGTTGTGCCCTAAGATGGGTGACTTACCTGCACAGCGGATAACACCGGATTTTCCTTTCTTCTCTGTAGGTTTGGACTTTGCTGGACCTTTCCAAATTTTAAATCGCAAGGGAAGAGGTGGCAAGTTGATAAAATGTTACCTCTGCCTATTCATTTGTTTCCGATATAAATGTATACATTTAGAAATAGTTAGCGACCTCTCCAAGGACGCATTTGTAATGACACTTCGCAGATTTATTGCTCGTAGGGGCAAGCCAGCTGAAATATTTTGTAACAACGGTCGAAATTTCGTGGCTGGTGCCAAAGAGGTGGGGAAATTTATAAAAGACGTTAAAGATCCTTTATGTGACACGCTGAACCAAGAAGGCATTAAGTTCACGTTCACGCCAACTTACGCTCCTCATTTCGGCGGAATCTGGGAATCGGGTGTCAAATCGGCCAAATATCACTTGAAACGCGTCATGGGAAATAGTAATTTAACGTTTGAGGAAATCACTACTTTGTTTTCTCAAGTGGAGGCTATTTTAAATAGTCGCCCTCTTTACCCCTTATTTTCCTGTCCTGACGACCTACTCTCCCTCTCCCCGGGGCATTTTCTGATTGGGAGACCTCTGACCGCGGTGCCATCGCCTACATTGGAAAACTGCAATGAAAGCAGTCTGCGTCGATATGCTCGCATCGAAAAGATTCATCAACACTTCTGGCAGAGATGGCAAAAGGAGTACATCGCAGAACTTCAGCAGAGGACGAAATGGCGCGTCAATAAGGCACCTACTAAAGACATATTCCAGCGACCATACATACTTACAAATAAGTACACGGACAAATACTTTACACTTGATTTACTACAATCTTTGTGTCTTCGTCACACCGCAATCGCGGCAAAAATACAAGGATTGCAGGAGGTAAGGCTAAGTAATTACCAGTGCGTAACTGGGTTTCCAAACCATAGGTGCAAATATTTCCCATTTTGCAGCTAGTTATAAATATTTTGTTGTTATTCTGTCCCGTTTCCCAGGGGACAACAGTGATAAAACTTCCGTGGTTAAATCACTCCTGTGGTGTAATCACTACTGTGGCGCGGAACATTCCCGTTAGTGGGTGTGTTTTCCCACACAAACTCTGACTCATAACTGTAATTTTTTTTCTTTATTAAAATTAAAAAAAGGGTTTGATCACAGTTGATCATGCCACCCTTATAGTTACAGACACGCCATCTTGAATATCATCTACGATTAACACCTATATTTAAAAAATGAATTAACTCTTTGGCTTTCCGCGAATTAGGGTCTGCTAAAATTGAGTTAATTTTGCCTACTTCGAACAAATCAACATTGAATTTGGCGATCTCGTCTTGCTACATGAAGACAACGCACCCCCACTATGCTGGAGACTGGGTCGAGTCAATCGCCTGTTTCCTGGACCGGACGGCGTCTCTAGAGTTGCGGACGTCACTACTACCAGAGGATGCGTGCGGCGCCCCCTAACGCGCCTATGCCCACTACCAACGGAAGAAGAACTTCTCGGTTGAAAGACTTGGCCTTTCAACGGGCGGGAATATGTTCAGGCCTGCCTTGGAGCCTGACAGTCATCTTACGGAAGCGAGAAGCGACACAATATTGCCTTTAAGATTTATCAGGCACTTGTTCATACTTTTGTATGCCTACCGTGTTTCGTTTTTATTAATACTACCGACTCGATACGAACGACATGTAGCTCTGTACATTTTTACTTATTTTATTATTAAAACGGATTATTTGAAGATTCCTGAGTTTCATTGAAGAATATTGAAGCTCCACTATGTCCGCGAAGACAGTAGGTATTGAATAATTTTTCGCACACTAAAGTAAGGTTTTCAGATGATCTCCGTCGGTTTGACCCTATATTCTATGATAGGCTTGATTAATGACGTGTTCTCTCTTGGATGACGAGCGGCAGGCCGCGCGTGAGCAAGTTGGCCACGTTGGAGACAGGGAGGAGGGCCGCGTGTCTTGGAGCACCCGGAGCCGGCAGCACGGAGTACTTCGAAGGTGCGGAGCGTCCCAGGGAAGGCGCCGGTAGCGCGCGAGCCCACCCAGAAACTTACTATACCCCTAAGTAATTTTGGCTCGACGCGCTCGACGGCGAGCGTCAGCCCCGCGAGGCCGAAGGCCAAGCTCCGCGTAGCACCGAAGGTGCGGAGCGTCCCAGGGCAGCCGCCCATAGCGCCAAGGGCCCAAAGGGCCCGCAGGGCGAGCCCACCCAGAACCTTACCCCTCCCCCAAGTAATTCAATGCGAGACCGCAGGCCGAGCTCCGCGTAGCACCGAAGGTGCGAAGCGGCGACCCCGCGAGGCCGAAGGCCAAGCTCCGCGTAGCACCGAAGGTGCGGAGCGCCCCAGTAAAGGCGCCCAATAATTTTCTACACATCTAAGTAACTTAATGCGAGGCCGAAGGCCGAGCTCCGCGTAGCACCGTAGGTGCGGAGCGTCACAAACAAGGAGCCCAATCACTTACTATAAGCCTAAGTATCTTAATGCGAGGCCGAAGGCCGAGCTCCGCGTAGCACCGAAGTTGCGGAGCGTCATAGTCAAGGAGCCCAACCAAAAAAAACTATAATTCTAAGTAATTTTAACTCGACGGAGGGCCGAAGGCCCGACGGCGAGTGTCTACGCCGCGAGGCCGAACGCCGAGCTCCGCGTAGCACCGAAGGTGTGGAGCGTCCCAGTCAAGTCGCCTGTAGCGCGCGAGCCCAAGGGCCCGAAGGTGGGATAGAAGTAAGCTCTCCCAAGTAATTTAATGTGAGGCCGCAGGCCGAGCTCCGCGTAGCACCGAAGGTGCGAAGCGTCAACACCGCGAGGCCGAAGGCCGAGATCCGCGTAGCACCGAAGGTGCGGAGCGTCACAGTCAAGGAGCCCAACCACAAAATACTATAACTAAGTAATTTTAACTCGACGGAGGGCCGAAGGCCCGACGGCGAGTGTCAACGCCGCGAGCAGGGATGCTCCGCACCTTCGGTGCTACGCGGAGCTTGGCCTGCGGCCTCGCTGCTATATGACCCATTAGGCTGGTATAGCCCCGTAACCCTAACGGCAAAACTAATATTCCAGAAGGTTTGGACCAGTAACATTTCATGGGACCAAATTTTACCGCACGATATTCAAGAAGAATGGCTAAAACTTAAAACGGAATTAAAACTACTAAACAAAGTCAAGCTTAACAGATCGGAGGAGCATCAAAGCAAATCGAACTTTAAGGCTTCTCTGACGCAAGTGAGAAAGCATTTGCTTGCGTTATTTACACCCGAACTAAGGATGATAACGGGAAGCCACGAACAACTCTACTAGCTGCAAAAACTAGGGTTGCCCCCATATCGCAGAAAACTACTCTTCCTAGATTGGAACTATGCGGAACCCTACTACTATCTCAACTAGTGATGAAGGTGATGGAAGCCTACAAAGATTATGATATAACCATACGAGCATTTTGCGACTCCCAAGTAACTCTTGCATGGCTGCAGGGGGATGTAACGCATTGGGATAAATACGTGGCAGACAAATGGCATTACATCAAATCTGAGGATAACCCAAGTGACTGTGCTTCAAGAGGCAAAACATTTGGAACCACTGGATATGTCAAACGGCTGGGATATCTTAAAAAAACTAGAAACTAGAACTAAAAAACAAATAATGGTAGGATATGCTCGAGTTGGATACAGGATGTGGGATCCTGAACAAAGAAAAATCACAATTCAGCGAGATATCATATTTGAAAAAAGGGAAATAGATGAAAGATCTCAAACAACGGCAACCATAGCTAGATTTGAAAACGAAGAAGATTGTGAGATCAAGATATTGCAAGAACCAAGAACATCACAAGACATTGATGATGAAGACACCGAATTCTATAACCCAATAAACACTGACACTGAAATTGAATATGACACCCACGAAGAAGAAAAAGATAATGAACAAGAACTAAACACGGAAAATAAAGAACAAGAAACAGTTCCGGAAAGTATCAAAAGCTCAGGTATAAGAAATAAGAGGACTAGAAAATTACCTGAAAAATACAATTAATACGTTTTGATGACGTATGAACAAGCTATAGCCAGTGCTGAAAAGAAAAATTGGGAGAAGGCTATTCAGTCCGAAATGGACTATTTACAAGAGAATAATACCTGGATTATGGTTAATAAAGAAGAGGCAAAAGGCCATAAAATACTATCGAACAAATGGGTATTTCGATTAAAGGAAGATGGAACTTATAAGGCGAGGCTGGTGGTCCGTGGATGCGAGCACAGAGATAACCTTGATCATGATCAAATATATAGTCCGGTCGTGTGTCAAACTGCTATCAAAACTTTATTTTCCATAGCAGCTTCGATATAAAAACAGCATTCCTTTATGGCGAACTAAAAGATAAGAGATATTTATGAAACTGCCTAAAGGATACGAAAAAAGTGAAAAAGTATGCATGCTGAAAAAAGCACTATTACGGCCTTAAACAAGCGCCTCTTACTTGGAATAAAACGTTTACTCAAACTATGACAGATCTTGGTTTTAAAATAATGAAAAATGACAGATGTGTTTTTGTCAACAAAGACAAATCAATCATCATTGCTTTGTATGTGGATGACGGATTTTTGATCGGACAAGACAAAGAAAAATTAAAACAGATATTGAGTAAACTAGAAAGCAAGTTTCAGATGAAGAAAAATTACAATCCTATAAATTATTTAGGAATGGAAATACAAAATTTGGAAGAAGGTATTAAACTTACACAGAAAAATTATATCAACAATATTTTGCAAAAGTATGGCATGGAGAACGCCAAACGCCAAAATAAATTTTCTTTCTGTCTTTCTTTCAAACCCGTAGATATACCAAGTAATTTGGATTGTAAACTGACACAAGAATCTTCCCAGGAGAAGGTAGACTATCCATATCGGGAAGTCGTGGGAAGCTTATTGTATTTATCTACTAGAACAAGACCTGATATAGCTCAAGCTGTCAACCAAGCTACCAGAAAAATTGAAAATCCTTCTAAAGCTGACGTGCTTGCAGTTAAGAAAATAATGAAGTACCTAATCGGAACCAAAGATAAAGGAATAATGTTTAAAAGGAACTTACCGATATCCAACATACGAACATATAGTGACTCTGATTATGCGGGTGCGGGACCGTGCGAAGGGCTCCCAACCTACATCTCTCGGGGGTCCAAGCCAACCTCATCTGCTCGCGGTGCACGCTGCTGACCAACGGACGAGGCTCTGGCGACCCGCCAACCCGCATCGGACCAGCGTGGCGGGTTACGGTCCGAACCTTCAATGGAAGTAAAAACTTTACCACGGCCCCAAGTCCCCGGCGAATCCAGTTGCAAAACTGGCGGAGACGGGCGTCAGCCGAGCACTGGAGCCAGGGGTGCTAAGAATCCCCGGGTGGGGTTCCCCCGTCAAACGATCTCGGCTTACGATAAAACGGACAACCGACGTAGGTTATCGCTGGTAACCTACAACACGCGCACATTGAGAACGGACGAGAACGTTGTCGAGCTGGAAAAGGAAGTCAGTAGGATGCGTTGGGATGTCATAGGGCTATCAGAAGTCCGAAGAGAGGGGGAGGACACGATAGCCCTGAAATCCGGTAACCTGCTGTACTACCGGGAGGGCGACCAGCAGTCCCAGGGCGGTGTCGGGTTTCTCGTCCACAAGTCTCTCATTAACAGTGGCAATTTCGAGTGTGTCGAGCAGGGTTGCCTATCTGATACTCGGAATATCTAAAAGATATTTGTTGAAGGTCATACAGATATACGCACCGACTTCGACACACCCGGATGAGGAGGTGGACACCATGTATGAGGACATCAGTAGCATACATGCTTCCAAATCGCACTTTAATGTTGTTATGGGAGACTTCAACGCAAAGCTGGGCAAGAGAGGCGACAACGAGCTGAGAGTTGGGCAATTTGGATGTGGGCAACGGAACCGAAGGGACCAGAGGTTGGCCGAATTTCTAGAGAAGGAGGGACTCCTTATGATGAACTCTTTCTTCAAGAAGCCGCCTTATAGAAAATGGACCTGGATGAGTCCCGACGGTTCCACGAGAAATGAGATAGACTTCATTTTGGCCACAAAGAGACAAATATTGGGATCCCCTTGGATCGCATAATGTTTTTTAGACTAATGCTGTTTCGCATAATTGATTTAGCATAATTTGTTTTGGCATAATAGTACTTTCGCATAGTAATATTTTGGCCTACTGTTTTTTTGGCATACTACGCTATTAGCATAATTTTAGTTGGACTAATTTGTATTGGCCGACTATACTTTACGCATACTATTGTTTGGGCTAATAATTATTCAGTATATCTGTCATTATCCATAATTTCAGTTGTCTAAATGAATGAAACTCAGTTTCGTGGTTATCGAAACCGTTCTTTTTCTTTGTCTGCGTATTGTTTGTTTTAAATTATTATACTTTGGGAGATTAGCCAATACGTTGTACGGTGCGGTGCGGTTGTAGTTTCGCATTCAGAAATTATTTGTATTGGTTTTTATCGGGATTTAATACTGCGTTTTCTTTTATTTTGTTGCGGGCACATTGAACCTGCAAAATGATCAACAACAAAATATTTCGTTACATAACGTTAGGTCACATTAGGTAGGTAGGTACATTAGGTTAGGTTAGGTTAGCATGATAACCAAGCAACGCGGAATAGGGGGTCTGCGAAGCGGACCTCCGTCGACCTCGCTTTAGTTCCTAAATATATATACACACTTTTGAGTAGCAATTTTATAATTCAGTGAATAAAGGATTTTGACCTTACAAACGGTCCGGTAGTTTTGAATTTTTGATATGTTGTCTAGGATGGTTAGTCAGTGTTTAAAATGCAAAATGCACAATTCCCCTCCCTCCTAGACAACATATCAAAAATTCAAATCTACCGGACCGTTTGTAAGGTCACACATAGTACTTTAGTCTCTATTCACCGTATTATTATTACTATGAGCCATTTGTACATGACTTTCAAAAGGATAACAGCGTTATGCATTTTGATATGATGCCAATTGATTATTATGCCTATTTATGCTTATGCTTTTTGTTATTAGTCTTCATGACGGTTATGCTTTCTGTATTTATGCTTTTTAATGTTATGCGTAAAAAATCATGCGTAATGAGGCTTATGCACATCTCATTTTCGGCGAAAAGCAATTATGCGTAACCATATTAGTATTAATGATTTTATGCCTTCCAATAGTAAACCCAAATATTCAATGATGTCTCAGTGATCAACAGGGTTAAAACCGGTAGCGATCACCGAATGGTGAGAGGCACATTGAATATTAATGTCCGCCTAGAAAGGTCTCGCCTAATGAAGTCTACGCTCCGACCAACGACAGCTCACATACAAAATCCCGAAGACTTTCAGCTGGAACTAACAAATCGCTTTGCTTGCCTGGATGATTGCGCTTGTGTGGACGATTTAAATAACAGGTTGGTAGAAACTGTCCACGAGGTGGGGAAAAAATTCTTCAGGCCCCGTCGCAAAGATAGACCTCAAAAACTATCTGATCGTACTCCTAACCTTATGGCTGAACGACGCTCAATGACGCTGCAGACTTCTAAAGATGCTGACACATACAGGCAGCTCAATAGACCGATCCATCGGTCCATGCGACACGATATTCGTCTCTTTAATACCAACCATATTAAAGAAACGATAGAGTGAAACAAGGGCTCCAAAGTGTTTGCGAGGGATCTGTCTATTGGTCAAAGCCAGCTGACAAAGCTGGAGACAGAAGACGGCAGCGTAGTGTCGACGAAGCCAGAGGTGTTGAGAGAGATCGAGAGGTTCTATGGGCAGTTATATACCTCGGTTGCCAAACCTGTTGACCAATTGGCCAAAGATCCGAGAGCCAAGCTGACCCGACACTATACCGAAGATATCCCGGACATCAGCCTGTACGAGATTAGGATGGCCCTAAAACAGCTTAAGAACAACAAAGCGCCGGACGATGGCGGAATCACTTCAGAGCTTTTGAAAGCGGGTGGAACCCCGGTACTAAAGGTGCTTCAGAAGCTCTTCAATTCCGTTGTGCTCAAAGGCATCACGCCGGAAGCATGGAACGGAAGTTTGGTGGTGCTATTCTTCAAGAAAGGTGATAAAACACTGCTCAAGAATTATAGACCCATCTCGCTTCTGAGCCATGTCTACAAGCTGTTTTCTAGGGTCATCACAAATCGTCTCTCAAGTAGGTTTGATGAATTCCAGCCTCCCGAACAAGCCGGGTTCCGAAAAGTCTTCAGTACCATAGACCACATACACACGCTGCGGCAGGTTATACAGAAGACTGAGGAGTATAACCTGCCACTCTGCTTAGCGTTTGTGGACTATGAAAAGGCCTTTGATTCCGTCGAGACATGGGCAGTACTGCAGTCACTCCAGCGATGCCGGATTGACTATCGGTATGTCGAGGTGCTGAGAAGTGTGTACAACAACGCCACTATGTCGGTCCGAGTACAAGACCAGCGTACGGAGCCGATTCCTTTGCGAAGTGGTGTGAGACAAGGGGATGTTATATCTCCGAAGCTCTTCACCAACGCAATAGAAGGCGCTTTCAAGCTTTTGGAATGGCAAGGACTAGGTAAAATAACTAGGACTAGGTAATAAAATTTTCCTCGGTTGTCGCATTCGTTAAATTAACATTAACTTTTAATTCGGGTAAGACGTCGACACCTACATTCGCGGCAAACTGCGGCCAGTTATATTCAGGCTCATATAAAAAGGATGGCCCGTTCCACCACATGTCTAAGTTACTTAACGCGGAAACATCAACCCCACGTGACGCAAAATCAGATGGGTTGAGGGACGTGGGAACGTGGCGCCACTCGCTGCCTTCGGTCAACTCTAAAATAATAGCAACCCGATTAGAAACAAACGTTTGAAGCTTATTATAATTTGTTTTTAGCCACGCCAAAACAATTGACGAATCAGTCCAGTAAACAGTGCGCGCGATCTGGCAACGCAGCGTCTTAGAAACAGCTGATGCGAGCTGCGCGCTTAACACACATGCAGATAACTCGGCACGGGGTATTGTAAGGGCCTTGACCGGACAAACCCTGGCCTTGGCACACAGAAGCCTAAAATCTGATCATTTACCTATTTTAAAGGCTTCCCATAGTCCTCATAAGTATTTTACAATCTTTTTTGCGTAGTGCCATAAACCGGCCCAGGTGCGCTCCACGTCGCCGGCCGCTTATCGCTGCACTTTGCCCCGGCTGTTGCTGTGCGCTCGTTGCTAGCCGCCTGCATCCATCTAACGCATCCTGCGACCACTGGACTGGCGACTTAAGCCGAACTAATTTACGTGACATTTTTGTTTATTTGAATTTAATTGTTAATCCACTTGTTTCGAGTGCTTTTGCGTAGGTAGTCATGTCAAATTTGATAAATTCGAGAAGTTCGATTAAATGAATGAATGAATAAAATTTTATTTCGGATAATATACAATCCATAGCGTATTAGTAAGTGTTCTTATATATAGGGTTAGTATTACATATTTATAATTATTATATTACATATTATACTACATATTGGGCCGCGCCTTTAACCTGCTGTGTCCAGAACCTCTGTATAGGGCAATCGCGTATCTCCCAGCGACCGCGTTTAGAATGCTGTTGGGACTACGTCTTATATGATTCCAGATCGACACGATACGCTTTCTCATGATGGCATGAAAACCATCCGTGCGAGCTTCCGCCAACATGCCTGATGCACTACACCACTTAGGCAGTCCCATCAGCATTCTAAAACCATTGTTGTACTGAATACGCAGAGCATTGTAGGTGCGTTTTGTATACCTAGCCCATAGGCTGCTCGTGTAAAAAGATTGGCTATAAGCTTTAAAAAGCGTTATCTTGACTTCATACGTACATCGAGCAAACCTACGGGCAAGCATATTACTCCGCACCGCCAAGGCTCTGCGTTCCCTTTCAATATCTAAATCGTCGGTAAGGCCAGTGGTAAGGATATGTCCAAGGTATTTTACCCTGTCCACAACCCTCAGCTGGGTGTTTCGGAGTACAATAGGAGGTACATAATAGGGTTTTATTTTACCCGCTTTAAATATCATAACCTCGCTCTTATTTGGGTTGTACTCTAAACCATGGGCCAAAGCATAGTTCTCACATGTCCTAAGCAGTATTTCCAACGCACTGATCGATGGGGCCAGAAGCACCATGTCATCGGCATAGCTCAGGTTATTTATACAAGTGCTTCCTACGTAACAGCCCGCATGCAAACCGCTGAGCCCACCGATCAGCTCGTTAACATATAAATTAAACAGCTTAGGAGATGTGATCCCACCCTGCCTTACCCCACATTCCAGTTTGTACTCCGCAGACATCATATTTGACCAACGCACCTGATTGAGTTGATTGTTGTACCAATGCCTAAAGAGAGCCACATATTCCCCCGGTGTACCCGTTCTACTCAGCTTTTGCCAGAGCAAAGCATAATCGACTCGATCAAATGCCTTTGACAAATCGAGAAAACAGGCATACACAGGGGTTTTCTTATCCGTGTCCGTGACCGTATGTTTTAGACACAAAATGGCACTATCCGTAGATAGACCCGCCCTAAAGCCAAATTGGGCGTCGTGGATTTTAACGTGTTGTTCAAGTACGTCGTCCAACATACGGTCAAGTATCTTAGCGGTAGTGGTGGCAAACGAGATAGGTCGGTAATTTGCTCTATCCGAAAGGTCACCCGTTTTATTCTTTACCACTGGCACAACAATCGTTCTCATTAATGCTTGAGGAAGATACGAGTGCCCCACACACAAGTTATAGAGCATGGAGAGAACACGAGAAATATGGACCCCCGCATATTTAAAATGCTCCACACTTAAACTGTCATGCCCCGGAGACTTACCCCTCTGCATGCTGTTTATGACCATATTAACTTGTTTAGCTGTTATATAGGCAGTACGGTTGTCTCCAGTGGCCACTAAAGACTATGGGAAGCCTTTAAAATAGGTAAATGATCGTTCGAAAGGTTATAAAAAAGATGAGAAGCTAATCGTGGTTCGAAATCTATTTAATAGATTGATTTAAAGCAGTCGCGGATAATATAATGATTTAATGTAGCTTAACTGCTTGAAATGATTAGCGCAATAAATGAAGTAAGCTTAAGCGTAAGAAGAATATCGGACAGATAGTTAAGCGCATACATTAATTGGACAATTGCAGCTTGGAAAAGAATGCTTGAAGTGAATTTCAAGGTTAAAATTTTAAGGTTTGGATGCAAAATGACACGTGCAAATAATTTAGACTAAAGCTTGTGCAAATGGAAGTAGAGAATAACTGGCAAGGCTTAATAGTCAAGTAGAGCGGAGCGATTTTTGGAAAGAAAGGAAATAAATGGAAAAAGGTACACTCCCCTGGCTAAGCTGTGGCTGCGGCGTGATGATGGCCGGCGGCTTGAAGACAGGATGGCTGCTCTTATGAAGGCACGTGGCAATGGCTCTCTTCTGACCTCTTCTTCGACGTTCTCGAAGGTGTGGCTCGCGGCGTGGACAATGGCGGCGAATTACGTAAGATCACGTTTATCACGTCGGGGTCACCATGTTAAGACTCGGGGTCTCAGTAGAAAAATAAAGAAGGCGTGATGTTCGTTACATTCTTGTAATTCGAGGTTCCACAATGGTTGGATTAAATTAAATTAAATAATATGGTATGCGCGAGCCGTATGTGCGCTGCGTGTGTCGCATGCGCGGTCGGTGAAGCAAGAGAAGGGAGCTCGGCGGTGGCGGCGCGGCAGCGGCCGTGGAAGGGTTATCTAAACTAGTTAGGCCCGTCTCGCCCCCGCTTCCCCTGTAGATCATGCTAGGGCCGCGACAGGCTGTATTAATAATATACAGCTGCCCACATGTTTTACGATTAAATAACTGATAACAATTGGCATAAAATGATAAGTAAATATTTGCCTAATTAAGTCTGTTTATTGTTATTTTGATTATTGGCACATGGAACAGCGCAATTGTTATTTTGAAATTAATCAAAATATTGTTAGTTTTTTTTTTGTTTTGGCGCCAAGTAGTGGCTGGTGTCTTTGACAACAAACCCGGTATGACAAGGACAGTACAAGTACATTGCGAAACGCATAAGCCTACGTTTTTCTTAGTAGCCAATTGTTAATTCACAACTTCGCTCGCTCGTTAGGGTCGCAGTTCAACCTAACACTCCTCCACGCTTCGCTCGTCGTCGTACTTAACCTAAGCCAAGTCGGACCTATTAAAAATAATTATAATTTTCAATATTTTGACTTGATAAGTGTATGACATTTGCAATGATTTCTAAAAATAATTATAACTATCAATATTATGACTAAATGAATGTATGACATACGACATTATGGCTGAAACAATTATGATGTAGTGATATTATGACTGCGAACAATTATGACATCGTACAATTTATGCCAAAATAAAATACGCGCAGCAACTTTATGCGTAAAGTGTTATGACAATCGATATTATGACAATAGTTGTTTTGCGACTAGAGGGTTGCCCATTGCCCCCAACTAATACTTCTCACCCGGCGAATGTAAACAGTAATGGTTAATTGCAATTGTATAGAAATATAATTGTGTGAAGAATAACGCAAGCGATTAAACTTCAGCTATGTGGAATTAATTTGTGTAGAGTAACTACTAGGTAAAATCAAGATTGTGTAGAAATAATGACTGTGAAGAATAACGTATGTGATAAACTTCAGCTGTGTGGAATTCATATTGTGGAGAATCGCGACTAGGTAGAAATAATAATAGCATAAACATCGCATAATCCAAGTAAAAATCTGAAAAAAAGGCCGGCTTTTTCATAGTGGCGGCGGGAGCGGAGGAGGTCGAATTGTGCATTTTATCGAACAATTGTGAATAAATAATACAGTATGTTGGCTAATGCGTTTCGCATAAACCCACAATTTCTTTATCAATGTGACTGCCAGAGATTCAAGAATAAACATTATGAAATTTTGTTTATTCTATTTTATATGTCTAGCTTAAAACTCAAGTCACGCTACGTTTTGACAAACGTATTATGACAAAGGCAATCAGTTTTATCTCTTATTGTATCTAGTGAGAGTGTATAGTGGAATTTTTGTTGAACTGTGGAATTAAGTACCCGATGAAACTAAAAGCAAAATTCGTGACACACGCACTTCGTAATCGTTCTTAATCACAGGTAGAATGATATACATCTGATATGTTTATATATACACACAGATGGGATATCCGATGTAAGCAAGCGGCAAGCAAACCGATTGTACTCGTATCAGTATCACTCGCACTGCGCAGACCGGCGGTCGGTACGAGTTCACAATGATAATCGTTGCTCTAATCATCGTCGCGCTCGCCGCGTTCTATTATTACAACATAAGGACATTCAACTACTGGAGAGACAGAGGCGTCAAACATGACAAACCCGTCTTCCTCTTTGGGAACAATTTCAAAAACATAACCATGCAAAAAAGCGCGACAGAAATGGCAGCGGAAATGTATTTCAAGTACCCTGGCGAGAAGGTCGTGGGGTTTTTCAGATCGACGCGCCCGCAGCTGATAATCAGGGACCCTCAAATTATAAAAAGAATTTTAACGGTCGATTTTAACTATTTTTATCCGCGTGGCTTGAATCCTCATCAGACAATCATAGAGCCGATGCTGCGGAATTTATTTTTCGCTGACGGGGATTTGTGGCGGCTGCTTCGGCAGCGCATGACACCGGCATTCACGAGTGGTAAGCTGAAGGCAATGTTCCCTCTGATAGTGGAACGCGCCGAGCGCCTGCAGAAACTAGCTACCACCTCCGCCGCTGGTGGCCGCACCATCGACGCCCGCGATCTCATGGCCAGGTATGCCACCGACTTCATCGGCGCCTGCGGCTTCAGTCTCGATACTGACTCGTTAAATAACGAAACCTCCGATTTCCGAAGATTAGGAGCTCAAATTTTCGAAGTGAGATTCCAGGACTTTGTGGTTGGAGTTCTTAAAGAAATGTTCCCAGAAGTCTGTGCTCGCTTGAAATATTTGGGTAAAATCGAAAAAGATATGATAGATCTCGTCAATGAAATACAGAGGCAAAGGAATTACGAGCCGTCCGGACGAAATGATTTTATTGACTTACTTTTGGAAGTTAAGAAGAAGGGAACGATGACCGGGGAATCTATTGAAAGCTTCAAACCAGACGGAACTCCTGAGCAACTTTCGATAGAATTTGATGATGCTCTAATGGCAGCTCAAGTATTCGTGTTTTTTGCTGCTGGTTTTGAGACCTCATCATCATCCACCAGCTTCACTCTTCACCAGCTCGCCTTTAACCCTGATGTCCAGAAGAAAGCGCAAAGTGAAATCGATAGAGTACTCGCCAAGCATGGAAACAAACTATGCTACGAAGCGGTTAAAGAAATGACTTACTTAGAATGGTGTTTCAAGGAGGCTTTGAGAATGTTTCCTCCTTCTGGATTTTTAGTAAGAGAGTGTGCTCGAAAATACACCTTCCCTGAAATAGACGTTACTGTGGAAGGACGTGTTGGAATATTTATCCCACTACAGGCATTGCATAATGACCCTGAGTTCTGGGATAAGCCAGAAGAGTTCAGACCGGAAAGGTTCCATCCAGATGAGTTAAATTCTGTCCAGAAACAGGTTTATATGCCATTCGGAGAAGGACCCAGAGTTTGTATAGGTAAGTTGAGAAACCTCCCCATGGTGAATTAACTAGCTTATCGTACAAATCAAGATTTAGATTTAAGATATCTTAATTATATTATCTAGCTACACCCACATTATTAAATTACAAAAACAAGTTCAGAACTATAAGCAAGGACCTACATTACTTGTCTGCGACCAAAACCAGAGATTTTATTTCAAAACATTACGATATGGGGGTCAGTTTAAGAGTTAGAGTATAATCTTAAGGTGACCATGCCCCTTGCGGCGCGCGGTCACCTCATTTATACCTCTGCTCCGCGGACTGACTGAGAGGACTGAGTGTTTCATATCTTCATAAAAGAAAATATATCGACGGTGGAAAGGAGAAACATTTTTAATGAAGTTGAGTTATACGGTGCTCGCGAGGAATCCAAATGATTTCACCAGCGCATTCCTGAGTATGTGTAGAAAATAAAATGTCGTATAAAGTAAGCCGAAATCGGCTTAGTTTTCGAGATATTAGCATTTTTTGTTTTAAAACATCTCCGGTGTAAATCATCTTTATCATTGCGATGTCGCGAGACCGTCACATTATCTGACAAACGTTGACTATTGAAAACCGTTTGTCACGATCATTGCAAAACATGTGTCAATCATTACAAATTTCTTTCAAAAATTCAGTTAAGAAATTAATTATGTAGAGTCTTAATAATAATAAAATAATAATAATAATAAAAATCTTTATTGTACATTAACGAAAGCGTTACAATACAGAGTATAGGTAAAACAGGTTTGTACATAAGTGTCATAATTGGTAGTCGCAGATTGCGGCCCCTGAACTAGGCTATTGCCTGTATCTCAGGGGTTACAGTTCTTCGACATTACAACGTCAACAAATCAGTTTAAGGACAGTGTTACAACAAGTTTAATATGTCTGTTAATTTCAATAATTTATACTATTTGACAAAGGATATAATAATGCGAATAATATAAAAGTTACTCAAGATGCCATGGGTAGTACAGTAGACATTTTTAAACGAAGGTAGGCATCACGAAACGGAGAAAAAATAATACTAATAATAATAAAAATCAATTAAAAAGAAAAATCACATAAAAAAAATTATATATATATATATATATATTACACAATGCAATTTAAACAAAGAAAAAAAAAAGAAAAAAGAAGCGGAATAATAACAATATCATAAGAGTTTGAAAAAGCATTACTATTCTCAAGAAAGTATTAGCAGTCATTTTTCGGTACAATCATACGTGAGGGTTTGAAACCAGATTTGCAGCTTGTTCTTTACCTCAAAGGGCCATGCGTCAAAATGGGCCTGAAACCAACAGCATTGAGAGTTATGTCAATAAATAGGTCTTAAAATCTACTTTATTTCATTATATGGGCACAAAGTCAAATTCCATTGCAGAACAAAGATATTTGTATTTTAGTCACGTTGAGTACGAGCTACGATTATTTATCGTATTCAGAGAATATTCATATTCTGGAGGGTAGGTTGAGCAAACCTAATTAAAAAAATGAAGGTAGGGATATCGACCGCTCCATTAATTATGTTCGTTCGGTGTCATTTCTTGTTGAATATCGTGTGTCTTGATCAATAGTACCTAATATTATTTCGAGGCATTTAAAACCTCTTTTACCTAAATAGGTATCTTGATATAGCAACGTTTAAGTGTTCAATTGTTATTGCTTAGTTAAAAAGCCTAATAATGTGTAAACATGGCAGTAGAAGGACGCCGTTGTGTATTATGTCCTCGTTCGATTTTGCGACAGCGGCGACATATTTTAGAAGAAAACTTACCTGAATTACAACCACTGATTGCACAATACTTACGGGACAATGCACTTATTCCGGTGAGTAAACATATTATGCATTATGGTATTTCTGATATTGTGTGTTTATAGGTACATATTAAATGTAGTTAGATGAATATAAATCTTTTCCCAAGATCGGTACATAATTACGCACTTAATTCATGCTTATGTCTACCGCTTACTGAATCTACGTAGGCACTTTTCGTATAAGTATGGTTTATTAGCTCTTAATAAAATGAATTCTTTATTTGTAGGTTGAATTTAATAACATTCAAGCCACATGCCATCGATGTTGGCAAACAGCTGGAAATGCAGTTCGGCAGCAAGAAATAAATGTTATTCAGGAGGCAGAATTACAGCAGCTTAATATTCCGGATTTTGTGAGAGCTCCCAATACTACGACTCATTGCATTTTTAATGGGTGCCCAAGCGAAGAGCGTCTTCGAATATCCCCTTCAATTAAGATGCATATGCTTAGTGAGTACAGATTATATATACCTAAAAATGCAAGAGTTTGCCGAGAACATTTAGAGGGCAACCACTGGAACTTATTAATTGATAACTGCAACGTGACGCATAGTTTTACTGCAACTCTCATTAATGATATGATGCAATTACTGATAACATCTCGATGTGCGAGATTTGATTTTGAAATAGAAAACGCGTTAACCAATACCGACTTATATTTTTGGACTGGACTTTACGCAGATCAGTTTAATTTAATTTTAGAAGAAACTCCCTCTTTGGCACAGCGAAGTAAATATCCACGCACTGTACTAGGAATATATTTATCTAAATTAAGAACAGGAGAATCAAACGAAAGACTGACGACATTGTTCAACATTTCACGCCGGTCACTTGAGCGAAAACTATCATTAGCTAGAGAATGTCTGATGTTACATTTCGTAAATAGACATCTAGGTATTGATCATTTATCAAGAGAAGATATTATCCAACGAAACCTTTTTTTACCGAAAGCATTATTTGGGAATGAGGAAAACACCATAGCAATCATTATATGTGACGGCACCTATGCATATATAGAGAAAAGTTCGAATTTTTTGTTTCAGCGAAACACATACAGCTTGCATAAGTATCAAAACCTCCTGAAACCGTTTTTGATGGTATGCAGTGATGGTTACATAATTGATGTATATGGTCCATATGCTGCGACGAGTTCAGACGCAACTATTATGAACGATATGCTAAACGATGAAGAAAATTCGTTTCACTGGATGTTCCACGAAAATGATGCTTTGATTTTAGATAGGGGTTTTAGAGACAGTGTAGTAAACCTGCAATCATTAGGTTATACTCCTCATATCCCACCGACAAAACAGCGACATGAAAATCAACTGACAACAGAGGAAGCAAATAAGTCACGATTGATTACATTGTGTCGATGGGTAGTCGAGGCTGTTAATGGCAAGTTTAAGAACAGATTCAAGCTTTTGCGACAAGATTATTTTAATAGAGCCTTACCACACTTGTTTGTAGATTTCAAGATTGCGGCTGCCCTAATAAATGCATTTTATCGTGTAGCCGTTGATAATATAGATGCAAATAATATTTTAGATAAAATCAATGAACGACTTCATGAACCAAATATGTTATATGACTACGTACAAAGGAGGAATCTTAACAGACAAAGAGTCGCATTTATTTCAATGGATGCTAACCAGTTGGAAGATTTTCCACGATTAACATATCATGACATTTTTATGATATCACTTGGATCATATCAAATCGATCTCGCAAAATCATATTGTAGCGAGCATTTACGGGATGGGTTATATAGAATAGAATTGTACCGTGAAAATGATATACATGACTTAGCAGGACGGGGTATCCATGCTGAAAATGTTTGGTTGATTAGAGGCCGTGTGCAATCTAGACATGTTCGAGCACGTAAGTACTACGTCTACATTCTGGTTGATAGAAATCAAATTGGCACCGATGCCATCCCACACTATTACTGTTCATGTTTGACTGGCAGACGAACAATAGGATCTTGTGCACACACCATTTCTATTATATGGTATTTAGGGTTAGGCAGGCACATACCATTTAATCATCCTGCAGGTCATTTAAATGACTTAATTATTGATGTAATGAGGTAACAACTTGCTGTATATATATATATATATATATATATTAATAAAACCATCAATTGCTACAAAACGTATGTTTATTTCACTCACTAACCT